>OY856415.1:646534573-647823740 GCA_963693085.1 Alisma plantago-aquatica
CTAGGAGATTTCAAGCTTATCCTAGTGGGGTGTCTTTTACCAAGATCATCTAAAGTTTAGATATAATTTACATTATGCATAGTTTTGTTATCAAAGTAGATTAGATGACTTGATGTAGTTTCCTATTCTTGAACTATGATGAATCTGATTTCATTTTGTGCAAAGTGTTTAATTTATTCAAATTGCAAAGATTAACATATTGTGACACCCCCTTGTGTAAAGTGCTTCTGCTCAATGATATTTGTATGTTGTGAAAAGTGGGGTGTTACATTATGGTATCAGAGAAATTTGGTAAATGGGCACTAGGAAAATATGATTCTCATAGTCACTCTAGAATGAAGTTATAAAATTAGGGTTTAGCAATGGATTCCCAATAAGATCATGCTTCTGATCAATGATAGAAAACTGGGATGTTATAGTCCTAGTATAGTAACTCCTCCCCTCTCACCCTCATACTAACTGTGAGAACCTCATGAGATAATCCTATTGATAAAGAGATGAAAATATGTCACACAATGATTAAAAGGTCATTCTTTCTTGATTTTTTGAAAACCTTATGCATTGGTTTATCAAAGTTTCTTCAATACACTATCTTCTATTGGTTGGTCAATACTATATACATCCTTCCCTCCTCATGAAGGCAACTCCAATGATCTACAAATGCGCTAAGTGTACCCATCAAGTCTTCCTAAAAAATCAAAAGTAGAAGTATCAACTAAACATTAGTCGTTAAGCACAAAAGTTGTCAATCAAATGCCAATCACTACAATATTTTACATAAAACTAAAAGAAGCTATATATGTACGTCATCATATCTTTTGCAAGGTTGTCTTCTATCCATCACAATTAACCAATGAATTTTCATCGAGAGGGGAGGCAGATGGTACAAAATCACCATAATTACTAGAACCCTAAAGTCCTAACGTACCAACCCGTAAGCCATCAAATTGACCACTCACACAATGTTGTATCCAAGGATCCCATAATTAGTCACAAGGACCATATCTCTCTAATGATTGATAGTAGTCTTCGTTGGGAACAAAGAATCCCCCAAACATATTCACAAGTTAGTCTCATCAATCTCAAAATAAGGAAAACTAATGTTGAAGGTTTGAATAAGTCCTTATAGATTGAGATTGTCATCATCTAGGTGTGAAAGGCTATCATCATTTCCCATTTTATTCCTTGACGATCCTTGCACCCATCTTTTGTTTCCATCCTAATCAAATTTGACACCACCACTATAATAAACTTGAAGTTATGAAAAATCCAAGGGTCATTTTCTTAGATCCAAATATCTATTCATTCCATAAGATTCATATATTCATACATACATCGATCATTTGTGGGAGGCTTGGTCATCCAATATTGTAATAGTGTTGGTTTTCATCTTGGTGTTTAATAGCCGTTATACCCACCATATGAACTAAGTATATCTCATGTTCTCATCAAACTTATAGTGGAAACAATGCCATCTTAGCTAGGTGGTTTCCATTTGATGTCTATTTTCCCCACCCAGGTTGCTTCATGGACACACTTTTGCTGGCTAAAACACTTTTTAGTCAATTTTTGGGATGAGGCATGCTTTGACGTATTTTATAATAAGTAGTTCATGCTAAGTACTAGGTATGTATCACACTCCATATCAATAAGAAATAAAACACTAAATTCATATATAAATATTATGTAGATATGAATGTACAAGATTAATAATAAACAAAGATCATATACTCTACTACCATTGTATGTAATTACTATAACAAATTGATTGTTGTATGTTGTATTACAAAATCTAATTCATTGAGATGTGATCAATTAGTAATTAAGGAATTATATAAATAATTATCCATTATTCACTAATGATATAATATACACTTTTCTAAATATATACTATAATTTGCAAAATTATTATATAACATATTGGTCACTTGTTAATAATTATAAGATATACATTCTAAATTAGGTAATCCAACATGCTTGTGGTATGTGATTACAAAGTATAAAACTAATTAATTCATTAGTACTTGTATATTTACATACTATAGTGTCAATTATAGTTTCATATTTTCCAAGTATAGTCAACTTTGAATTCATTATTTATAGGTGTAGGTGTCTAAGAGTCCACATAGATGATTATTAATGTGTGTATTAATTAATGCTTGCTTAAGCACTACCTAGTAATCAAGAAGTAAGAAGGTCATGTCTGCTTGCCTTGACACAACTTCTTTGGATGTCTAATTTATAAGTTGTGAGGAAAATATGCTAATTGATTTATAGTTCCCTAGTATGAGTAATGCATGTAAATTAGTGTTATTTGTTTTGGTCTCCTCTATTATTTTCCCTTCAACCATATATAAAAATTATTTTTTGGGTAATATTTCTTTTTTTTGTTTTGATTTCTTTAATACCTCATAAATGCTTGGTTATGATGTGTGAGCAATGGCCATTGCATATCTGGTGATGAAATATCACTCACAGTCTCCTGACCACAATTAGGATGAAGTTCTTGTGTGGTATGTTGTAAAACACAACCCTAGTTCATTTTCGTGGAGGCATTGGAGGTTGGGATTGTTGCATTTGGCAATTAGATCAAAGTTCCACATAAATTGCATAAACAACCCTATCCATTACTAGAGTTAGGTAGAAGCTAGGTGGAAATAGGTTAGGGTTTCCTAGGTTTGAGGTGTCTAGACAAGCTCATTATGTGGATTCTGGCACAATTACCTTCGCACTACTGGGTAACAAATGATGTTTTCTAGTACAATTAGGACCTAATTGGCCAATACTAAAACAAACATTTACTCTAGCCTAATTAAATGTAGGTCTCCTAGCTTATGGACCCCATCTATGAATTGTTCTCTCTGATCAAGGTCAATTTAGCCATTTAAGTCTCTTTTTTTCTCTCTTGAATAATAAGGTCTTCTCATTGATTATATAATAGGGTTAAGTGGTTTCCTCCATCGATTAAAAGTTAATGATAATTAAGAATGATATGAAAAGACATATATACATGTTAATATAGAATAAACACTGGTATATTTGTTTTGATCTTTTGACTGGTGGAAACTTCATTATTATAAGAAACCCTTAAAGTTTGAAGATTTAGGAGATCAAGTAAATCAACCTAAAATTTGACAAACTAACTATTCTAAGAAGGCCATTATTAAGCAATATAAGGAAAAGAAAAAACCTCGATGCTGGAATTAGACCCTAAACCCTGCAGCGAAACTAATGGTTGTTGTTGAGCAGGAAGAGCACAGAAGGTGATCGATGAGTGCAAGCACACCCTAGAACAAGAAGCCATTAAATATGATCATAGTGGTCCATCTACCTTTTGAAACACTAACAAGGAAGCCACAATCATTAATTTTGTTAATCTTGAACCTAATGCATTTTGGTAGAGGGAGAAAATGCTTAAATTTTATTTAGGGAAAATGACTTTAGAAGAAGGTCACCCTTGCTAGATAAATAATGGTGGGACGAAGAATATGCCTTGAGGGACATACTTCATTACCCTCATATTGGGTAGAGTTCAAGGAAAAGAATAAATGTATATTGTACTGTTGTTTAGGTGGCCATATAATAGAATTATTGATAAATTTCAACGAAAAATTCTAAAAATGTGTTCTTGATCATGTTTCAACAACCAAATGAATGAATTATTTCATAAAAGTTTACTAGAATGATCTACTAGTGTAGATCTACTCAAGTATGCAATAAAACTTTATACTAGATATGTGAGGTAGGGTCATGTGTGAGTGAAGGAAGATGAACTTTTACAATGGGGATTTGTACGTGTATTTTTGTGTCAATTTTCAATGGTGAAAGGAATGAATTAAGTCATTATGATTTGCAAGTACAATATATATACTTAAAACAAAATTGGTGAAGAAATTATGCTCTAGGTATAGTGAACTAAATAGTAAAGAATAATGATAGTTAGTGCACTTTGATATCATATTTCCACCAATACAAAAGTTCTACAAAAAAAATTGCATGTTTTGACAAAATTCTAAGCATTGGTTTAAGTCTACATTCACATCTAGGTTTACACCTTACACAGTTAATAGGGAAATGGAGAAGCAGTTTCATGATACAAATTTGGGTGATATTTTTGTGGCATACTATGTTTGGGCATTCCAACTTTTAAAAAGGTTTTCATCACCCCAGCATATGAAATGCAATTTGAAAACTTTGAACCTTTGATGAGACCCATGCCTTTTATGTTAAGCTAGAACGAACCTTAAGATTGTAGAAGGTTGGTGGGATGGGTTACCTTAGTTTTGTTGAGAGCTTATTTCAAAAGATAATTCAAAGGAGTCTGAAAATAGTCATGGTAAAGCCAAAGGGAAGGGGAACCCTTCTAAGGAGAATAAGAAGATAATAAAGTGCAAAGCCAATGGAACAAGGACGCCACCATCATACGAAGTACAAATATACCAACCCAGTGAGCTTACATGACTAGAAAGGACATTGTGGCTAATTATCCCACAACTCTGAAATAAAACTTGAGTGAGGGTAATAACCATATTATTCATGTTTCTTCTCATAACAACGAACCCCAACTTGCAATAACACGTATTCATGAAAATCTTACATGACCTTTATAGATTTGAAAGTAGATTTTGGGTGAAATATGTAATTTTTTTCATTTAAGTTGTTCATTCAAGATTTTCATACAAGATGAAAAATTACTGCATGATTTTTGAATCCCTGTTCATGAAATTGATTAATGAATAATGAAATAATTAAGTTGATTTAAGACAAGTAAGAATTGCTCAAGAGGTAAATAGAAAAGTATAAGTCAAACATTTGTATAATCTCATTCTGAGTACTTTACCCTTAGACTACTATGGAGTACATAGCCTCATCCAATATATTCAGCAACCATAAATCCTTCTCAAGCTTCGTGAACCACAAATTTGTGTCTATCGAGTCTAAAGTACTCATGTACTCCACAGTCCCCATCCACTTTATTTGTTCAAATGTGTCTTGCTAGAATTGGCCAGCTCAACATTTGAGTATTTCCCTCTAGTTGCATGGACAATGAAAATGCCCACAAACTAGGTGAATGCAGACATCTTCTGCCCAAACATATACTAGAAAGCTTGATGAACATTCTTTGTTGGGTCAAACATTGGAACCTCAGACTGTTGATAGTCAAATATCCACTCCTCACAAATATGTCACCTTTCATTACCATCAGGCATATAGTAGCTACTATCAACATGTTCTTCATGATGTACTGCCATAACAACCATAATAAGTGGTCATATATAGTGAAATTGTAAGAATAGACACGATATCTTAATCATATGTCTTTGTAGACTCAGTGAACCTAACCTCTGATACCAAAAACATGTTATTCTCAATGCCACAAGAGCAAGATCACTCAAAACAAAACTGAAAATTAAGACATATATACATCATTCACATAATCCACACAGAGATCTCAAGGTACAATTTTTCACCCGTCATCAAGAATAACTTCACATTTACAAGTCCATATGAGGATACATCAGATGAAGTAACATTTTCATAATTTACAATCCTTTAATAAAAAAAAGTTGAACACCACACCCATGATATGACATCAAAATAAAAGAATTAATCTTTACACACATGGATTTACTATAGAACAAAAGTACATAATATTACCACAGATAAAACTTTGGCTCTAGAGGCTATGCATGCATGAAGATCCAAGTCTAATAAAAAAAATACTACAAGTGACCCTCGTCTGGACCTCAGAGTACGAGGACAAATATGAATCTATATGACCTGTCTCTAGAGGACGTCAGTCAAGTGTCACACACTTCCACAACCCTTTCATGCAAACATCATCTACATTAGATATCAAAGTCTTATCCCTCCTTATCTTCTCTGTAGCTGTTAGGATAGTTGTGCCGCTCACATAAAAAGTGTGGAAAAGAATAAGGGAGAGACCCTAATTCCCAATGATATGATACAACATATGAAACATTTATTACTTGCATGGTATATTTTTATAAAGGAAATAGTTGACGAGATAAGCATACCAATTACATGTATAATGGGAGGTATACTCTTACCCATATGCTCTAGCATCAATATTACATGCAAGGATGTTAGATACCAAAATATAATAATGGAAATAAAAAGGGAATTCCATCCAAGCCGCAACCATGCTTATTGACAATTAAACCTAAAAAATACTACATGATTGTTGAATATTTTATAGATGCCCTAATTTAATTTGTGTGTACCACCCAACCTTTGAACAAGATACCATTTAGCCATCCCATTCATCCCTTTAAAATCTAGGACTATTTGGATTCTCTAGATCTCTCCTCACAACCTCGAGTCAAAAAGTGAGTTATAAAAAGTTAGGGATTAGTCCGACTAGATGACGTGTGTCGTTACACACCAAATCACGAGGGGGAGATTCCTAGAGTTCAACCTTTAATAGTTATCAATCACTTGAAAACAAGAGATTTGATTCAATATACAAGGTATCGATCCCAAAGGATGGTATTTTAAGTGTCAATCCCAACCAGTTGCATGAATAGAAAGTAAATTCTAGTTTGGAGTGGATTAAAACAAAAGTGAAATAAATTAAGTCAAAAAGTAAAAATATTTAATCGAATGATAAAAGATTTGGGGTTCCAGGGGATCACCGCCAAAAACCATGCCTTTAGTTAACTAATTCAACTCCTTAGTTTCAATGATTAAATTAGGACCATGTGGATTTATGTCCTTATGGATCACATCTCACAAGGGTTGGACTTCTATCAACCCAGGGGTCATGTTGGTTGAGGATCCTCATCCTACTATCCAACAAGTTCCCATCCGGGGTCTCATCAGAAGACTTGTGATTTCTGTTGTGATATTCAAACCTATGGATCTGGGTCTCATCACTACAAGCTATAACAAACAAGATAAATTGGCAAAAAGATTAGAATCTTGATTAGGGATCTCATTAGGATACAATGGGTTCATTCTTATTGGGATCCAGTGTCTCATCACCCACAAAGAATATAATCTATCTAACTAAGGAATAAGTGTGAGATCAGGGGAGTAAAAAGATCATAACTGTCATACGGGGTCTCACAGGGGATTCTGGGGTCATTCTTATGGGGATCCATGCTCTCACATTACCATAAGAACATAAACTAATTAGCCAAATATTGAGTGCAAATATGGTTGGAAAACATTTATTCACTAAAACATTGGAGTCAAAATACAATTAAGATAAAGGATAGGCTATGGAGTTACCCCCATGCCTCAGTTTGGAAACTACTTAGACACAATGAAAATAATTACAAGCCTAGAGTATGAAAAATTGAATCACATATTCTTTTGTCTTAAAGAGTCCCCCCCTCTTTTTATAGGGGGGAAGGAGGGGTGAAAAACCTTGAAACTGTGCTGGCAGCGGATGGCTTGTCTGAGTCCAAGGCATGGGTCAATCAACTAAGATTTCAGTTGGTCGACTGGTAATTTATTTGCTTCATACTAAAGGTAATTCAGTAAACTTTGATTATAATACTGGCCTTCTTATTTTGGAGTTTGTTTGGGTCTTTACTGGTAAGTCGATCGACTGGGGATTTGACTTGGTCGACTATCATAATTGCTTTCTTTGACCCACAGGTGGGTTTGAATGAATTAATGAGACTTCTTGATGTGGAGTTTGATTAGGTATTGAACGTGAGTTGAACGATTGGGGATTCCAGTCTATCGATTGATATTTAAATGTTTGCTTTGACCCGACAATTTTGTCTGAAGAATGAGATTTCCTAAATTCAAGTTTGACTGGGTATTTACTGGAAAGTCGATCGACTGAGGATCCATGTCGAAGATCTGGGAAGTCCAAATTTTGTGGAATTGAGTCAACCAATTAGGTGAGTCAGTTGATCGACTGGGAGACTGAAGACGAGATTTAAAGCCTCTGATTCTTGGGCCTTTTGGGCTTTGGAGTAAATTGGCTATTTTCTTGCAAAAACTACAATAAATAAAATAAAAACTCCAATTGACTAGAGAAAAGCTAGAATAAAAAAATTAACTCTAAAACTAGAGAATAATAACAAATTGCACCTAAAACGAGTTCTAACACATGCAAAAAAATGGATAAATATACATTTATCAACTATCCCAAACTTGAACATTGCTTGTCCTCGGGAAACATTGAATAAAAAATAGTGCCCAATGATACCCTCATCCAATCCTCCTCACTTTCCTAACACTACTTGAAGTCTTACCACCTTACATGGACAAGCGGCTCTGATATCTTGGAATCACAAAACACAATTTTCTAATTCCCTACTGAAAATTGCTCATGATTGATTCCATTTCAAGATAAAAAAAGAAACATATTTTCTATCACTTTTTGCCTTTTGTACTATCGCAAATTCTCACAAGTTCTGCACAAGAATAGGGTTCATGGATTTGATGGTTTGGGGTTATGTAGATTCCCATGGGTATACAATTAGAGTGAAGAGAGGTATGGAAGGAGGTGGTTTCTCCTTTATTTGACTTAACACCTTTTTATTTCTTTGTTGCAACTACATTGATTGTATGTTTTGAAGTGCACTTTGGCATCTTTTCTTGGTGGTACACCCCTATCAAATTTATGAAGGTTATGGAAGAAGGGGTAGAGGGGGGAGGGGGAGCCACCCCAAAGTGGAGTTTTGCACATTTTGGATTTTTATCATTTTTTGCAAATGGAGAGGTAAGAAGGTGGCGGAAGAAGTGTAAAAAAAGATTGGACTCATGCAACTTGTGTTTCAGAATTTAGGGCAATGGAGAAGTGTGGCATCAATTTAATTATCATTGTAACTTGCGACAATCAGGAAATTTTATAAGATATTAACAAATTTTTAAGTAGGTACACCTCATTTTGGTTCATATCTATCCATAACAGCTAGGAAATTTTCCCAAAGGTAACTCTATTAGAGGTCATAGGGGACCATATGATTTCTATAACTGGCAATTTCTTTTTGAAAATATTGCTAGAATCTATAGATTTTCCTTCATTAATGGAGGAAGAGTTATCAATGTGTGTGGATTGGGGACATTATAATACTTATTGTGTCTTCAGTGTTAACTCTTCCCTAAAGACCCGTGGTGGATCATCTTATTCAAGGGAGAAGGTAACACTCCATCAACATGAAGGTTAATGGAGGAACCAGGGCCCTTTACTATGCCAAAATATAGATTTGATTACTTTATGGAACATGTGCCCAACTCAATGGATTCAAAATGGATCACATCACAATCTAACAACAGTGGCATGTAGATTTCTTAAGAAGGTGGAATCACCTCATCAGGTTCAACCTGATGTAGAACAAGGGGTGGTTGAGGAGGAGTGTATGACTCTTTATAAGTAAGCCCTTCTTCAACAAGATCCACCAGTGCATGATGGGAAGTTGATGGTACATTATCCATAATATAGTTAGTCAAAGTTGACTAATCATTGTAAACATATGGACCTGGGAAGGCCAAAGGAGATGGAGCTGTTTTTGTTGGCATATACGAAATGATGATAGTGCTAGCATTGTTTGTTTCAATAAAGATCACCCTTAGCTGCTTTAGATCCTTTGGGGTGCTTCCTAATTGACACTAGTAGAATTCAGCGATCCACCCAACTACCATCATCTCTATGGCATCATTGTTCTTCTTTGCTTCTCGAGCCTCCTATTTAGTAGTTGTGGCTTCTCTTGCCTCGACAATTAATGCCTCTCTTTGTATTGCAAGAGCATGTTCTATCGGTCAGTTGATTTCTTCCTCACTAAGAAGTTGTGTCTTCTTATGGTATTCAATGTTTTTTGATTGTGATCTACATCATATTTCTCTTTGGGGTTTGATATTATGTGCGAGGTAGAGTAGTCACATGTTTACTTTGTGCGGAGACATATTGGGGCACTCCAGTATGTCATGATAGTCGGAGCAATATATCACATGTTGCACATTCTACAGAGCTAACCACTCCATTTGAATTTTTTAAATAAGAAAACAAAAGTTAGAAAAAATCTTAGAAGGAAAGCAATATCTGAAGAAAAATAATTATGAAGCAAACTAAAAGTTATAAAAATAGATAAAATATTACAAAACAAACTAAAATTAAAAAACCAATTAAAATAAAAAAATAAACTAGAAAGAAAAAAAGTTTGCTAAATGAAATTTGGTTTAAAAATAAATGTCGGCGTCTGCGACAATGTCGCGAAATTTGGTGTGTGTTGTTACACGCCAGATCAATCCGCGAGAAATCCTAGAGTTTAACTTTTAACTATTATCAATCACTTGTAAACAAGTAAATTTATTCAATATAGAAGAACTCGATTCCAAATGATGGCTGAAAAAGTGTCAATCCCAACCAATTACGATGAACAAAAAGTAAATTCTAGTTTGAGAGTGGTTTATTAAAACTAAAGTCGAATGAAAAGTGTAGAAATAAAAAATAGTTAATCAACAAATGATAGAAGATATTGAGGTCCAGGTGACAACAAAAAAAACTATACCTTTAGTTAACCGATTCATTCAACTCCTAAGTTTTAAGGATTAAACTAGAACCATGCAGATTTGTATCCTTATAAAGAATATCTCACAAGTGTTGAATTTCTCTCAACTTCAGGTCTTGTTTATTAAGGATCCTTGTCCAACTGTCCAACAAGTTTCCTTTTAGGGTCTCATTATGAGACTTGTGATTTTTGTTCAAATCTTCAAACTTACGGATCTGGGATCTCATCACCACAAGTTATAACAAACAAGATAAACTGGAAAAAAGATCATGATCTCAGTCAGGTGTCTTGTCAGAAAATTATGGGTTCATTTCTTATTGGGATTTCGGGTATCATCACCCACAAAGAATATAATATATCTAACCAGGGAACAAGTACAAGATCAAGTGGGGAAAAAGATCATAACCACCATCTAGGGTTTCATCAGGGGATTATGGGTGTATTCTTGTGAGGATCATTTGTCTCATCACTCCACAAGAACATAATCTAATTAGCCAAAGATCGAGCGCAAAAATGGTTGGAAAACATTTGTTCATTAAAACATTGGAGTCAATATACAATTAAGATAAAGAATAGGCTATGGGGATACTCTCCATGCCCCTGTAAGGTAACTACTCAGACATAACAAAAATAGGTACAAACTAGAGTATGAAAAATTGGATGTCATATACTTTTATTTTTGGAGCCCCCCTCCTTTTATAGGGGGAAAGGATGGGTGAAAAACCCTAAAACTATACTCGTGGCGGTTGGCTTGGCTGAGTCCGGGGCATGGGTCAATCGACTGGGAATCCAAACTGTCGACTGGTGATTTTTTTGCTTCATCCCGAAGGCAAGTTGGTCAAACTTTGACTACAACAATGGCCTTATTGGAGTTTGATTGGGTGTTTAGTGGTGAGTCGGTCGATTGAACTACTGGCATTACTGCTTTCTTTGACCCAAAGGTGAGTTTGACTAGATTAATGAGACTTCTTATTTCAAAATTTGACTGGGTCTTAAATGTGAGTCGATCGACTGGGAATTCCAGGATTCCAGTCTATCGGTTGGTCTTTAAATGTGTTATTTGACATGGGTGTTTTGTCTAAAGTAATGAGCTTTCCTAAATTCGAGTTTAACTAGGTCTTTATTGGTGAGTCAATCGACTGGGTATCTGGGAAGCTGAGATTCTGTTCAAGTGAGTCGACCGACTGGGTGAGTTAGTCGATCGACTGGGAGGCTGAAGATGGGAATTGAAGCCTCTAATTATTGGGCCTTTTAGTCTTTGGAGTAAATTGGCTATTTTCTTGCTACAACCACAATATATCAAATAAACGCTCTAATTGACTAGAGAAAAGCAAAACTAAGACAATTAACTCTAAAACTAGTGAATAATACCAAAATGTTCCTAAAGAGAGATCTAAAACATGCAATCAAAATGGATAAATATGCATTTCTCACTAGCCTATTGTGGATATGTGCTTAATCACGAACCCACCATTATGGGCGCACCCTAGGTACACATGTCACAGTGCCACAAGATAGGGTAACAATCGTCCACATCACAAATCACTAATCATGCTCCTCCACCAAACCATTAACCTTCACCAAGTCCCAACACTGATTAAGGACAATAAGATATTGGATGTTGAGCATCCTCATATATTCACTTATATATGGATCTAAGCATCTTCTAACAACTCTAGGCTGCCACAAGATTAACTCATTTCCCCATCCCCCCTAAAGACTGAGGGGAATGGATCTACAAACTTAGAGATCTACTTCTTAGATTTCTCTTGATAGATTTATTATTATATGATTACATCAAACAGAGCATAAGGCAACCTATCAACAAGTAAATAGATAATAAAGCAATAACTCCATTCGATATAAAATGTCTAATCAACATGACTAAATTCACAAAATAAGCTGTACATGTTTTGCCTCTAGCTAGTTGAGGCATTCACATAAATCAGTTACTCAAAGAGACAAGGATAAAATACCTACTAATATTCCATCCATTTTTGCACCTTAGGCACTTATATTCGAGAGAAAAATATACATAAATCTCTCATTTTCCTCCAAAGGGGCCACCGTATCATAATTCAACAACATAGAAATAAGGGAATAACTAAAGGCATGCCCTATAAACGTTGGTAGTCATGAATATCTCACAAGTAATCATCTTTTAAGCATGCAGGTCGCATTTCAACATTAGGAAAGAAGCCCTAAACTTCTCTTATCATCATAAATTACTTTTGTAGTAAATAACAATAGATAGTCAACTTTTATGCAATCAAAAGGTACCCATTGTAGTAACTGTAACATGCAAGCTGTAAAGTCCAATGATTTGAGGCCTCAAATAAAATATATTAAAAGGAATGATTGGACTACCAATATCACTAAGGTGCATCTTCTTTTCAGGGAGTCCATCACTAAAACTCCAAAGTTAAGCATGCTCGGCTTAGAGTAGTATTAGGATGGGTGACCAATTAGAAAGTTGATCCAGACTTGCGCTTGAGTGAGGACAAAATGCACAGTTAAGGCTAGTGGTGGTCTATGGATCCAATCAACATTCTTGAAACTCTACTAGAGCCTTAGACAGTGGGCTCGAGTATTACACAAGTACTTCGACCCATTGGTTAAGGCCCAAGGTACGCGAAGATACCATCTTTTAGCAGGAAAAGGGTATATAAAAACAAGACCTACAACATGTAAGCACATCAGAGGTAAGCAATGAGTCAAGGTTATATCACTTGCCTAACAAGGACAAAAATGAGTGTGCATGAAAAGCTATTGTGAATCTTATAGATTCATGAAAAATGCTAGTATTGAAAGCAAACCTTCTAAGATCTGAGTTCCTCCCCTTCAATCACACTCTAACGTCGAAGTTCCACGAGCAAAGGGAATAAGGTGTAAGGCTATAGCCAAAACCCTAGAGAAAGTCCACCTAATGAACATCCAAGAAAGAGAAAAAGCTAAAAGATCACCAAGAAAATGCATGACTAGGATTTGACTTACCCCGATCATGACTCAGAAGTCACCATATGGCTTGTGGGATTTCCTCGCATCAACAGAGAAGAATATAAGGGCGGATCATGTTAGAATCAAGGATCAAATAAATTAGAAATCATGTTGGTTGTCATCACAATGGCGTCTTGCTCTGCGCATCACTTTGTTGCTCATATGCACAAGTGAGATGAGAAAAAATCTAAGTGTTTATATAGACCCAATGGAAAGAGAAAACCGATTAAACTGTCACATTGTCAGTCAAAAAATATGCTATTTTTAGCCAATCACTCCATCTGTAGGTGGACCTAACTTCCCATTGGTACTCGCTATGAGTCATCTCATCAGTAGGTGCAAGCATAACACCCATTGGTTGTTCTTGTTGGTTAAACTTGTCGGTGCATGCTCTTCAAGAAAAACCATCACATGCCAACAAGCACCACAGGTAGAGAGATCGTGTAGGAATTATTAGTAGCCATAGTGCATAATTTCTGTTGATACTCTACTGACGAAAATCCACCACCCAGTCATCCAACAATTTTGTTGATTATCAACCAACAATAACACTAAAGGTCACACAAACAACGTCTTCCATCGATTATCTACTGATGGAAAGACATAACCTCGCCGTCAGTCTTCAATTGATGTGAACTAAGCACACAACAAACTGACAAAATGGCACAAGAGCCTCGTCAGTCTTCAATCGACGAAAGGTCATGAATACTTCGGTCTTTTATCGATGGAAGGTTAGACCGCTTCCATCAGTTCTCAACTGATGGAAAGGTAGCCAGGCTAGATCAGACCTTCTAAGTGCATCTACCTACAGCCAAATAAAGAAAAGAATAAGACAACCATCAAGATATGTACAACCTGTAAGAAAATCTCTTAACAAGGGTAATTTGCACATCATCCCGCAAATAAAAGACCCACCAACTAAGAATGTGCTAAAGCAAGCATCTAAGCAATTGTTGAGGGTAGAAAACAAGATTAAAGAGGTTTAAGAAAGGTCAGGAGTCGTACACTTTCATTCCTTATCCGTCACATGTTTGCCATCCTTTTATGGTATAGCAACAGTTGAGGATTGTTGAGAGATATTTGCTCGAAAATATTTATGATCACATTGTTTGTGTAATAGAAATGCAAACAAAGTTCTATGTAGAAAATGACTTGACAAATAACTGGAGGGGACAACAAAACCCCAAAAGTGAACCTCGTGTAAATAACAATAACATTAAATGCTTAAATTTTGGAGCCATGTCTTGAGGAGTTTTATGGTGTAACGATCTAAAATAAAGGTTTGCAATGCCAGATACAATGTGAAAGCCTGATAATAATAACATGTCCATAAGTAACCTTCTTCTTTAGTTGCTTTTTGAAGAAAAGTGTGTAAAAAGAGACAAATGACAATGTTGTAAACGGGAGTATGCTGAACTGAACAAGCACAAAAGTTTGCTGAAAGTGCTAACTTGTTAATTAACCTATTCCATGTAATTGAAATACCGTATAGGACTGGTTTGTGTATTATTTCACTGTCCTTGTTAACTAAGACCAGTCATCCAAGCAATGAAGAAAAAGGATTGATAAAGAGTTATGTATTGCATCAGGCGATGATGTTGTGCTTGATGAACCAGACAAAGGTTTGGGTCTCAATCTCTGGTAAAGCTTTAGCTTCAAACCGGCTATAAGGTCCTAAGGCACCTACTCAGTTAGGAAATTAGATCTGCGGAGTTAACTACGGTACAATAGCTCTGGTGAAGCCTACGAAGAGTTACAACATTGATCTATGATAACTTGATTTATCTTGCTGGTTGGTATGCTAATCTATGCACAAGAGGGCGACCTAGTGCCATATGTGAAGGTGGTTAAAAGGGGGCTTATACAAAGGACTTGAAAGTATACAGCTGATACCTAACAAACTGAGGACATGGTGGTACACGTCTTTAAGACTTCTCGAGATTTTCATCACAAAAAAAAAGACTTCTCGAGACACTCCCCCAAACCCTAACTTAGTGGCTGTCTGTAAGGTAGCTAGTTTACACCCACACCAATTATAAAGAAACCAAGCTAACACGTAATTCTATCACCTTAAGAGTCCACGAAACCAAATGATTGGCATGTCAACAGCAGCTGGATGTGTTATGTTTGAGTGAGAAAAGTACGCATAAGGATAATAAATTGTTCTGGTTGGATATAAGCTCTTTACGAGTTCAAAGTTTCTTACGAGAGGCAAGTGCTAAGCAATCCTATAAATGAATGGACGCAGACCAAAACTTTGAAGTACATCAAAGTGTGATTACATAATACAAAGACCTTATATATTTTAATCTATTGCTTCTCTGCAGAGTTGACAAGCTACAGATTTAGTTTATAACTCAGGTGTCTATTATCACAACTCACAAGCCCCAATGTTTCTCAACAAACTACAGTTAGCGATAGATTTGGTTTCAACAACAGCTGGATGTGTTATGTTTGAGTGAGAAAAGTACGCATAAGGATAATAAATTGTTCTGGTTGGATATAAGCTCTTTACGAGTTCAAAGTTTTTTACCAGAGGCAAGTGCTAAGCAATCCTATAAATGAATGGATGCAGACCAAAATTTTGAAGTACATCAAAGTGTGATTACATAATACAAAGACCTTATATACTTTAATCTATTGCTTCTCTGGAGAGTTGACAAGCTACAGATTTGGTTTACAACTCAGGTGTCTATTATCACAACTCACAAGCCCCAATGTTTCTCGACAAACTACAGTTAGCGATAGATTGGGTTTCTTGCAGCTCTTTACATAACTACATGCTACGGGACATGAAAAATGCAGAAAATTACCAACAAAATTAACACGAGAAGTGCTCTCTAAGCCATTGCTTTAGAGTACAAATTTATTACACAGTGCTGCTCCAAGATAGTTCAATACGGGGACATCATAAACAAAACAGAAATTCTACATACGGGCATTTGAGCTTGACAATGAGCCGGCTTTTATCAAAACCCAAACCAAAATTATACACAACCCAGACTAGAACTAGTCCAAACTACTGTGGGCTTTAGAGAAAAAAATCAGATATTGCCCAACCTAAACCAATACAATGCGAAGCAGATAACCCGAACCTAACATGTGATATGGAATAATGAGCCAGACAAGACAGTAAGTTGTCAAACATTCACTAATATCAAACACCTGAAATAAGGTAGCGGGTAGTAAACAGAAAATGAACTAGATACATCATTCATTTCTTGTAAATTCTGCTCTTCACGAGCATTTGACATCAGTATAAGCCGATTTTCTAGACTCTTACAATTTCACATCCCTGCACTAGATGAAATCACGTCTAGGCTAAAACAGAATCCTAGTAAGATAGCAAAACTTCCGGTTGCTGGATTTTCTTGATTTCTCAAGCTTTTAACAGATATCATGTAGCCCAACTCCAGCAGTTCACTTTTACGTTAAAAAAATGAACCGTGCCGCTACACAGCCGAGAGCTTTGCAAACCAATAACCATAAGTTTAATTGAGAAGAGCATTGAATTGTTAAATAAAAAATCTGCTGATTCACTCACGCATAAACGGTTAGTTTAAGCTAATCCATAGTGTAGCATGAACTGAAAACAAGTCAAACTGCAGGTTGTCTTTCACTCAGCAGAAACTCAGTTCGATTGCACTTCATGTCTTTAGGCTTCCTTCAATCATAGTAGTCTCGATTGACAACTTTTCGGTTCAAAATCTGCACCAATCAGCCCTTGAGTCATAACCTGCAAAAACGGAACATTAGCATGCCATAAACATATATACATCATAGGAGGTTAGCATGCCATAAACATATATACAGCATATAAAGGCCTGGAATTCCTACTAATACTAATAGTAAAGGTGAAGTTTATTGCACAAGAAGATATTTGGAAATGGGTAAGGACATTGTTTACAGAATAGAAACAAACAGAAATTTTTGAGGTGAACAGTGATCTTTCCAATAAGAAACAAACACTGACTACCTAGTTTTGGGTTGAGTCAGCCAACAACTTTGTTGAACCAGGTACTTCATAAAGGGGAAAAAAAAAGCAAGTGAAGCCTTTTTTTGCTTTTATTCATATGTTATCTTTTCTGAATTCAGTATTGATTTTACCATGATGCAAACTTCAATGTGCATAATGGTTGTGATTGAGATAGAACTCCTTTTCTGTTATGACCTGGTTTTTCACATGGTTTATGTAATTGAAATGTAATTATATCAATAAAAAGGACCTATTGAAAATATGTTGTGCCTTGTTTTGAAAGTATGGCCTTCTTTTGTAATTTCCCCTTTGTTGTGAATTTCGTAGTTTCTTACTGTTTTATTCATCCAATAATGGATATAAGGGAAAAGGAAAAGAAGAAAACACAATATTAAGAAAAAGACAAAAGATAATGGATAATAAGTAATGCACTTGTGAGAATTATGTAAAATTCTCTAGAAAGTGGCATAGATGGCTACAATTAACTAGTTTTCGGTTTCACATTTGATAATAGAAAAAAAGTCGAAATAAAGAAAATAGAAAAGAAAGGAAGAGAAAAGATGGTGTTTTAATACATAAACTATGCCTTAAAAGTAAATGACTTGCATATTAAGAAAAGGTGCTTTCTTTTCGGAAAATGGTCTCAAACTTTGCCCACACCTAGGTAAAGTCATTATAGACTTTCCTTTAAAATTTGGGATTAAAAGGATAAACAGAAAGAGAGATATATGGTTTTAGCAAGTTTGCATAATGTGAGAGGATCAAGGGGTTGATGTGTTAAATGTCACACACTTTTTCTTTTTTAGAAAAAGGATTTTCGCAAAGTTTTCTTTTGGCACGTGTATTTGTGGTCCTTGGATCGTGAATCAATGGCCAGCAGACCATCATCTACCTCAGAACAGAAAAAAGAAAGATGGGTAGATCTAAGTCCTTTTCCTTTTCATTTTCCCTCCTCTCCAACTCATATGAACCCCTATAAATCCTCCCAATGAGATCCGGAGATGATTCCAAACCCGTTGCACCCATGTTTCATCCACTATGGAAGGCTATTACTACTTTCCCCAAATTTGGGGACTGCTCGGCTACCAGCCCTAGGGGTCCTGCCTATATAAGGCACGAGCATCCCATTGGAGAAACCAGGGCATCCTTGTAAGGCCCGAGAATGATCGAGGGTCGTCCTTACCCTTCAATTCCCAATAAAACTCTGCTTTTCCCCTCTCTGTTCCTCCCCGTGCTCCGTCACAGGTCAAGGCATAGGCGCCCGAGTTTCGTGCCTCCTTCGGCTAATTGGAGATCGCGGATGAGTCTAGCAAGGTAAGGCAGTGAGAACCGCACCCTCGCCTTCGGCTCGGGGGCACAAACGAGCAAAGTCAACCCTTGAGTTGACTGGTTTGGGGAGGTTGGCTCGCGTACAGGAAATGAGCAGGAGGATGAAAATGAAAGCCTGGAAAATTACCTCCTTGTCCCCAGGCGTACGTAACCCCAAGTCAAGGGTGCAGGGGCAAAAGTGTACGACCACCCTGGTTCAATGCTTTGCTCGCGTGGAGTGAGCCGCTCAATGGCCAAATCATATTCGCAGAGCCCTGATCCGCGTGGAAAAGAAAAGGCAACCAAAATAATGACGTGGCGCTCTGTTATTGGCCAAAGGTATCTTATCTTGCAATTTTCATATATAAACTTTACTTCCTTGTAAACTATAAAGTGACTATGGCTATCACGTTATATATGGACATGACTAGTTCATTTCTGGGCCACATCTGGATCTATGGAAAGGCCATCCGCCTGAATAGGGGAATGCACAAATTGGTACCAGTTCAAATAGAGGGTACATGAGAAGCCACCCACTTGAATAGGGGGAGACATGATAAAGTCATCCACCTGAATAGGAGAAGACTGTGAGTACTACAATATGATGTCCTGAGGGGTTATGACAGAGGGTGGAGACACCTAGATTGGTTACTCATGATGAAAACGTTAAATTTGATTTGTTAAACAATAATTGCTGAATTATAGTAGTACCATTACTTGTGAAGTTTTATTTCTCCCACATACCAGTATAACTTGTTATACTAATCGACGTTTTAGGTTAATTTGCTACAAGATGGAATCTAGACAAACAATGAAAAAGACATTGAAAGTGAACCAGACATATAATATTTGGAAGATATAGCTAGTTGGTACATATTTTGGGTAAAGTCCTGAGATCCAATATTTTGTAAACTTTCATGAAAAGAATTTTTATTTTGTATCAAACTTAGTTAGTTTAGTAGAATTTATTAATCCATTTGATCATTTTTTGGGATAATGGCTCTAGTTTCTTGGCCTTCTTTAATTGGGGGTTGTTGGGAAATGGGGTCGTTGTATTTGGTATCACAACATGGTTTTCCATATAATCTCTAATAATTATAAAATTTTGCAAATTCTTTAGAACCCAAAGGGAGTTATTAGAGAATCTTCTAAATATTAAGGTGTCTAGAAAAGGATCACGATCTGGGGACTGACAAGATTTCCCTCCGCCCCGCTAGTCAGTGTACGAGGACTCCCGAAATCTGTGTGACTGTCTGGCCAAAACCTGAGGATTTGACTCAAAATAAAATAACTCTACGATTTCTTATCTACTTTCATCCCTTCTTTACCCTTATTCACTGGATAAACATTAAGTGCTTTAGGTTTTTTCTCTCTCCACCTCCTCCTGAGTTTTGGGATTAAGGGTGTTAGGGATTAAGACACCCTCTGCCAAATAATAAAAGTGAACATAATGATAAAGAGAAAATATTTGATGGGTTCTCAAAGGTAAACCCTAGATGGACTAAGGCTTGTAACAGAAAACAACCTCAGTGGGTCAAGGGAATCACAAACCTAAGGTGCAGGTTGCAATCCCTAATCTCAACTCAAAATCTCAAGGAGTGGATAAAGGAGAGAACCCAATAAGATGGATAGCTTAGTTTGTCCATGCATGCAAGTACGTAGGTTAGGCATGCATGATATACATGGAGAACTGTGTATGCATGGGAAACATAGACAATAAGTGGTTGAATAGCCCCGAGTGCAACTTTCTATTTTGGTCGTCCTTAAAAAGGAGAAAAGATCTATGAGAGAGATAACACCCTAAATAGAAAGTTTTGTTGTGATAAAAAAGTTTAAGCTCCTCCAGGTATGAACCCTAACAAAAGTATTTTCCCGCACAGATACGAACGGGAGGTAGATCCTATGTGGAAGTGAGGGACATCAAGACTGGCAACAAGATTAGTTCTAACCCAGAGGGGTAATGCCTATTGGACTGGATTATGAGATAGGCATATTGGAGGAAATGAATGAGGAGCTTCATGTTACATAATGAGATAATATGGTTTATGATGACCTCGGTTGGACATAAGTTTTGATAGTACGCTTCATCATATAAGATAATCTAGGTGAGAACAAGATGTGATTCTGTAGGAACCTCAACTTTGTCTAGAAAGAGGGAACCTCTAGTGCTAGGAACAGTTATAGTGTTAACTCAAGAGAGAGAGCGAGACCCAGAAGGAGAAGGTTGAAAACCTAAACTCCAAGACATGAGGAATTATGAGAAATATTTGTATGGTGTGTCCTAGACTAGACTACCCTGAGTGGATGAGTTGAGCTGCTTCATGCATGGTCTTTAGAGGCTTGTACCCTAGATGTCCTTTAAGGGACCAAACCCTAGAGATAGAAAGGAGGCTTTTTATACATATGAGGAAATGATATGAGTATCATCCATCCAGGTAAGGAAAAGAGAGTCCCAATATCCTGGAGAGCTACGGAATGGTAACATGTTGTGAAGCCTCATATTCAGATTGGGAGTGGAGTTCCTTGTGTAGGACCCTAAGGGTTGTTTTTACGTGAAAGAGAAAACTAGGAAGATATCAAGTGTTGGTTCGGTACGTGGCTAAGTCATGCAGTGTTGACGATCAAGCTAAGGAGGTAAACCTGAGGTTCCCACACTAGAGAAGGGAAGTGGTGGCATCTAGTGCATGTCATACCTATAAGGTTGAGTGAGTTCATAGAGATTAAGCATGGTACCCCCTCAAGTATTGGGTTAAGGGAAACCCCAGTTGGACTATGATATATGTTTGATGAGCCACTCATACAAGTTGGTCTAGCACTACCATGCTATAATAGGTACTTTTAAAACTGGTCCAACCTTGAGAGATAATGAATAAGATCTCGACTCATTGTTATTTAGCCACATGCATGAAGTATAATAAAGGAAAGTGACTAGCTAGCTTCAGGATGAACATTTACTAAGGAACACAACTTAGCAGGAGGAAGTGAAGATGGAATAATGACTGTGGAAATATGGAACATGGATGCAGTTGACTCAAGGATAGAATATATTTGCCTTCTTCCAAGTACACTATCTATTCAGGATTACTTTACGAAATAAATTAAATGATGTACTTGACACTTAAAATTAGATTTTGTTCACGAAGACCTGAACACAAGAGATGTATCATGTAATATATCAGCCTTATTTCAATTCGTGACAGTAAAGTACCATAGTGATTCAACCCTTGAGTGATAGGTCACAGGATATAATGGTATAACTCCCAGGAAGAAACTGCATAGACGATATGATGGAAATATGCCTAAAGACATGTTCCTGTGTGGAATTTTTTTTAGTACAAGACCGTTTCTGTTGGTTTCTAATGAATGATAGTTTTGTCTTGTCCTGAGATAGGACCTTCCTAGGGAGGAGACTCCCCAAATCAATTTAAGAATTGAGATAATATTAAAAGTCACTTAAACTTTTTTTGAGATATTAGGTGCAGGAAGCATAAAAACATATATTTTGAGTATGATTCTTGGGATCCATGTATGAACATATCTAAGGGGCATGAAGAAAAGTCACTATGGAAGTGACTGATAGAACGGGACCAAGCCCAGATGGGTAGGTCGCAATGAGCCCAATAAAGGGGCATAAAGAAAACTATGGGTACCTTAAGAGATGAAGGAATCCGGGTGAGAGAATTATACAAGACATGATGTGCTTGGATATTTCAGAGAAACCTCAAGCAAAATGTGTGATTAAATAAAATAAAGTCATAACATCTCAATAGAACCCTAAGTCAATCGTAAGGTCAAGAAGGGCTGATTAAAGGTATATATAGCCGATGGGATTAGGAGGTGATCGTCCCTAATTGTATTGAACCATAGGGTCAGGAGGTAACATCAATCTTTGCCTGAGGCCCATGGGTTAGGAGATTGGCCACTTCCATGAGTTCATGAGGCCAAAGGGTAAATGAGGACACTCCCTATATGCATACGGATGTGATCGCTCTACTAAGTACATGTACCCCTAGAGATCGTAAGGATATGACTAAGGCTAATAATACATGAGGTATAGGAAGTAAATTAATAATAAAATTGCACAAACCCTAGAGTGAGGAAGGATTTTGACTTCATGAATTGAAAAGCATGTATGGTTTAGAGTCAGGTGTGATGTACCGTCTCTACTCTTGGAATGAGATGAGCTTTGCATTTGGACTGCTGCCAAATGCTTATTTCATCATGTTATGAGTGTGAGAGATGAGACAGGCACATGCCATATTAGAAAAGCAAATGATATGAGGAATAAATGCTTAAGCTGAAAGAGATTGTGTCTATCAACATGCAATCACTTGTTTGTAGTCCGACAAGGCAAATGATATGGCACTATCAAACGGCTCAAAGCATGGTTGGTGGCCAAAGACTTCACTAAGACCTTTGGTGTAGACTTCTAAATATTCTCTCTTGTCATATACATTGCCTCAATTCGGATTTTGCTCTCTGGTGGTCATCTGGATTGGCACTCATACCGACTCGATATCGACAATGTCTTCCTACACAATGATATGGCCAAAGAAGTCTCTACATGCAAAGGAGTCTGTACTAATCTAGAAATGTATTATTGCACATGGGTAAACTCATATATCTTACTACTATTTGTTTAAAGATATCCTATGTGGTAGGTGTAGTTATTCAATTAATGAGAGGCCTTCTCTAATGTCATTGGAGCAACATTCATAGAATGTTGCACTATCTTAAGGGGGCTCCTGGAAAAAGACTACTATATAAATGTTCACTCCAACGAAACCATAGTTACAAGCTCTGGTGATGCATATTGGAAAGCGATGAAAACAATCGATGATTGACTTATAACTTATGGGATTTTTGGGAGATCATCTTGTTAGTTGGAGAAAGAAGAAGCAATCGATAGTTGTCTATTCCAATACTATAGCTAAGTAACATGATATGCCTCATGCACGTTGCATCATCCAATGGGTACTCTTGATTCTCCGTGAAATCAAGATTTTAATCGAGATTGTTGCGATACTAAATTGTGAAATCAAGTTGCACTCTATACTGCCAACAATCCAGCTTTCCATGAGTATACCCAAGAACATTGAAGTGGAGCCACTTTGTAAGATATTTTGTGGAAGCATAGATGATTATCACACCTCATGTAAATACTAGAGAACAAATGGTCGATATCTTCACCAAACCTCGTCGAACCTTCTCTTTTCTCCAATATGTACAACAAGTTGGGATTACACGATGTGTGCTCTCCATCTTGAGAAGTGTTAGAGAATAGATACATCTAGCCCTCACGGGGTCGTTGCACACGAGGGAGGATGTGAGAATAATAGTCTAACGCCGCTGGCTTCTAGGGTGTTCTTTGGGCTAATGAGGTGTTTGATCGCTTCACTCGTTGTCAATTGGTTTTGAATTGAATACCACACACTCTAATATTATTCGACATTTAGTAGAGTAACCTGATTGTCGGTGATTAATGTTGTGGTGGGTTGCTATTCTTAATCAATGTTTAAAACTAGCTCTTGTGGTAATGTTAGATATTGGTATGGGGAGTAGTGGTTGTTATTGTTTCTTTAATGTAGTTAGTGTGGATTTGTCACTTCTAATATGTCTACTACTCAACCCATCCTAAAGAGCCAATGCATCCTCAATTCAAGGGAAATCATATCCTACTCGGAAGTATGTGGTTGACAAAGTTACTTATATGGAAGAGTCTTCACTGTTATAAGGGTGGTAATATCACGAGGTTACATGTGATAAAGTGAGTTTTATATGATTTTCTTATCTCTTTTGAAATTTGAATATCTCATATAAGTTTGCAATGTTTTCACTCTAATACTCTCAACTAAATACTCTTTAAAAATGGCTCATGTTTAGGCGCATTTTTGAGAAATGAGAGACCTAATTGAACATATAGGGCGATATACGTGTGATATCAAGTATTGAAATCCCTATGATCATACAACTAATTCTCATCTTCAAAAGTTAACCATAGGAATACAATCCTATTATAAAGCACTTCCTAAATTTCATATCAATCAGACTTGTCATTATAAAAATATTCATGCTTCAATTTGTGATATTATTTCATTAGATCTATGAACCTAGACCCAAGTTAGTTGTGACAAATTATTGTCACGCGACCTAGTTGTCGTGCATGGATGCAATCTGTGGCATGGCGCAGTCCCTTCCCTGTCTCCCTCCAATCCTAGGGCCACGACGTTGACTTCAACCAACAGAAAACCTAGACAACAACTATAATAGTACACTGATATGTTCTATGGCCCTCCCACAACAACCTAACCACCACACTTGATGAAATAGAATATTTCTTTCCGTCACTTCGAGACGAGATCAACAATATCTCACACTTGCTCTGCCATGCTCAAATCGAGGAGAACCAAATCCTGACTCCCCGCTCATCTCCTTGTTGGCATAGAGGTTTTAATATTTCAAACTTTGCCTACCCACCTCTATATAATATTGCATGTAGTGCCGCCAACCTCCTTTTAGTCATCCCATACCTTCAATTAATTGTGAGAGAGTTCCATATACCCTCACCAACCCCCACATCATGCTACCTCCACCCTAGCATTGACAGCCTTGAAAGACTCCTCTACATCAGATTTATTGACTGCTGAACCTTCTTGGTGTCTCAGTGGAGCTTTTCCATCTCCTTTTCGTAACTCACATCCTACTTCCTTCTCCCTAACCTCCTTTTGTTGACCACCTACTCCACCCTTGCGGCATCGCAAAGCTCTAAAGAGAGCTGCATTGCAGGACCACACTACTTTGACCCAAATTCAGACCTAAAAGGTCGATACATTCTCGGTGGACCGCTACAGAGGCCACAACTCAAGCCATCCCTCACCGGAGTTGGTGCCTAAAGTTGCAGCTTGCAAGCATGCACGACAAGTCACTTAGATCCTATGTGGACTAGTGGTGCTTTACCACATCAACATCGTTCAGTGGGTCTTCATAGCCCAAGGAACAATCTGCGCCTTTGATTTAATCAAATCAAGTCGTTGATCCAAGGTTGGTTTTCTTTATCCTATTAGTTACATAGAGGATAATAAATATCTTAGATTAATTCTAGTAAATAGTAGGAGCATCAAAAAAGGCAAACTTATGTGCCATTTTCATCACAAGAACTTGTAGATACCACTAAAAATATCTTTGTAACCTAGATTTGGTCCCTATTCCCAGTATGATTTCTAAAAGCATATTAATATGAATGAAAGACCCCTTTTTGTATCATTGTTTGATATTACAGAATTGGTTTCCATTTTCTTTAGAAATATTGTGATTTTTGAATGAATTTTGATTGGCTTCTTCTATTTTTAAAAGAAATATATTGGCTTTTTTAGAAATATTAAAATAAATATTAAAAAATTGTTGTATCCATGACGTACCTGTATCCTATATTTTCAAAAAGTGTTGTATCCCCGTATCCGTGTCCGGTACGTATCCGTATCTGTGCTTCCTAGATGATAATGTATCCTTGATTACGTTACCAGGGTGATTAATATAAAATTTCAGTTGATCCAAAATCTATCAAAGATTTGATCACCTCGAAACGTGGGTTTACAATAAGTACTTGGCTGTCTTTTCTTGCTTGAAACATATATATGAAGTATGATTTCATTACTTGAGAATATTGCATGTATGATATCAAATTTTTAGTATTGTTCTTGGCCTTGTCACTAAGAACATAAATAATGATAATGACTTGTAGTTACCGATGGTGTTCATTAATCACCCAAAAAGAGAGGATTTTTTTAATGTTGACTGGTACCTTCCTAGAGTACATTTACATGGGCAAACCTCTAGAGTACATGGAACACAGGGACTGAGGCCAACAATATATGTTTATGTGCTAGTCCACCATAATAGTGCAAATCATAGAAAAATGATTAAAATGAGAGTTTTTTCTTTTCGTTAATGTATGTATCTTTTTGCCATGTACCCCACCAACACCTCATGTGTTGGTGTGCTTGTTTTACGTAATTTTTATGTGTCAGGAACAATTATCTGGAGGAAACTACTTGAAGGCATTAATAAATGATCTACATAATAGTTGGTTTTATTCTTTCATTCATCTCCCAGTTGATGTGTACATTGTAAGCATACCTACACACTTTTCTTTTCTTTTGTTGCTAGCTTTTCATTCCAATAACATGTGAGACTTTATTTTCTTTTTTATGAATGAATGAATGTGTTTGTGCAAATTATGTGATGATATGAATTGATCGTTGTTTCCGCATTGGAGATACTAATGAATAACCAAAGTCCTACATAGTGTCCCTTTTTCATATTTAATGGTATGGGTGCACACATGTGTGGTGGAATTGGTGTCGTCATAGTTGGAATCAGTAGTTCACACATCACATTTTTGCATAAGCATGCCATTCTACCGAATAAGAGTCTTAGGTAGTTCTAAGTTACAGATATAGAGAATAGACCTGTTTAGGTAAGCTTTTGTCATGTTTTAGCCTAAAATCTGCAAACAATCCAATAGCAACCAAGGTTACCTTTGACACTGTAAGTCTTACCTGGATGAAATTATATGTGTCCTTTCTTCAAAGACATGCCTAATTTAAAGACCATTCTCATATATAGATATCCCTCTCTACCTCTCTTCTATACAGGATGTGTCACTCTATTTAGAGTCCTAAGGATGACATGCTCTTTTTGGATCACTACTAGGATGTTGACAACCTAGAATGGGGAATTTTCAAAGCAATGTTCACTTAACTTTTCATGCCCACACCTGATAGGAATGGGAAGGAGAGATTATATAATGAACTTAAGCAAGACAATCTCCCAGTTGCATACTACTTTTCAAAGTTCAGACTCTTGGAATGTTATGCACCCATACAAACTTAGGAACATCTTATTTATTACCTGTCTACAAACTTGTAAACTCTAGTTATGACTTCTCTCCCTAAATCCTTTGATGAAACTCTTGGCATGGCATATATCCGAAAGGGACCTATGTTTGCAAAAGCTAAAAACATTAGTACATAATCTGCTCTCTAGTTATCATTTCTCCACCTAGTTCCACTCCAGTGGTGATCCCTAGGGGAAGCAGATTATGTACTAATGTTATAATCTCCTCTCCCAAAGCTAAAAAGCTCTTATCTCAAAAGGTTGCAAAATCTTCCTCGTATTAGTCTTAGAGACTAATCTAAGTCCCAGACCCATAGAAAGTTTGAAGGTGGTATGTGACTTTCTTGACATATTTCTAGAGGAACTTCCTAGGCTACCTTCTGACCTAGATATTGAGATTTTAATAGATCTTCTTCTTCCTAGAACTACCCAAATATTTAGGTCCCCGTATAGGTTCGTTCATGCCGACTTTTTGGAGGTGAATAAACAATTACATATACTTTTAGATAAAGGTTTAATTCATCCTAGCATTTCCCCCTGGGGTGCGTTCATTCTCTCTGTAAAGAAGAAAGATGGTTCTATGAGTATGTGTATCGACTACCACATGTTGAATCAAGATGCAATTAAACGTAAGTATCCCCTTCCCCATATTGAGGACCTCTTTGATCAACTCTATCTTTCCAAAGTCTTCTCAAAGTTTGACCTTTTTTCTGGTTACCATCAACTTAAAGTCAAAGATTGTGATGTTTGTAAGAAATTACATTTCAAACTCATTAAGGACACTACAACTTTGTAGTGATGTCGTTTAGGATAACCAACACTCTTGATGTATTCATGAATTTTATGAATAAAGTCTTCCAGCCCCATCTCAATGAGTTTGTGGTCATTTCATCGATGATATTGTGATATATTCTGATTCTGTGGAGAAACATCGGGAACACTTGAAAACAGTGTTTTAAAAAATGGCTCAGGCGACCGCCTGAGCAGCCACTCAAGCGGCCCAAACCTTCATCCGCCTGGTTAATGGGATAATCATCAATGGAGTGGGCCAGAAAAAAGTGGTCGTCAACCAGCCGCCTGACCCGCCTAACTGCCCGCTTCAGCCCGCTTAATGAAAACTCAGCTTCTGGGACCAAAACAAAGTCTGAAATTGCTGCATTTATTTTACATTACGCTTGTATTAGTGTATAGTTCTGAATGTTATGTTTGCTACCTTGATTTACATACATAACTATTAATTGAGTTTATATGTATCAAAATTATTCCTACTTTGTACAAGCCTTGTATGTATGCACTTTTTAAACCATGTTACATCTTTATGTATGAATTGCTGCACCTACATCAAATGTTTATCATTTATGCATGCAATGCTGCTCTTCTATGTACTGAACTACTAGTTATATACTAATGTACTATACTCGTGTCTATGCTACCTACTTATATATTCATATGTTTTTTTTTCTGTTGTTTGTTATGTGTACAACTAATGTACTGTCTGTGTAGGTGTTCCTCATTGTAAGCAATAGCTACAACTATATAATGTACGTATCATGTACTGCCTACCAGTGTCTTAAAGATCGCATTGAGCGGCAGCTTAACGCCAACATGTCATGTCCGCCTAAAAACCCCCTCAAGCGGCGCTTTAGTAGATTTGAGAAAAGTGGATGCTTTTTGCCCGCTTAACCTGCTTTTTGTCCACTTTTTAAGAAAAAATGTTGTAAGCATATAACATTAAGTACATTATATGCCCCGATCAGCATAGTCACAATATACTCTGACTTTTTGAAAAAGTCACGTTTAAAATGTGAACTATTCCCTAGACGTATGAAATTCCTGAATAAAACCCGATTACGTATTATTCCTGTATTTTTCACGAATTAATCACATTTAATGTTTTTTTTCCAGTTTTATACGTTCTTTTTCCGTATTATACTGATTAAGACTCTTAACTTAGTTTGAGTGTATATATGTGTCTCTATATGTACATGCATATGTGTGTGTATGTATGCAATATATGTATATGTATATGTAAGTAATAGTTATAGATATATGTATGTAATATATATGTACGTATATATGTTTGAAACATATATATACATACATCTGTATGCAATATATGTATGTATCCTCTGATTTTTTTCTGAATTTTCCCAAATAGTTGACCATACTACGTTGATCGCTTTTTATCCGATTTTCCCGCACAATTGCCAAATTCCGAACTTTTCAACTCAAAACGAACGAATCTCGAACACCGAATTTGTGACTATGCCGATTAGTTTTGACTATAATATATTAAACTAGCATACATTAAATGTTCTATGATATAACTAGTTCTAATTTAGAATGCATACTTTGTAGGTAAGCTGTAATGATATGGTGCTTTTGTGATGTATCCAAGTAAATTATAGGTAACTATTATCTAATTTAGAATGCATACTTTGATTAAAGGTACTGCTGTAATCTATGACTATATGATGATGTGCAAATCTAACAATACATTTGTAAGATAGTTATGATAGGTCTATTGTTTACTGTTTAGCTATGTAAACATGTGATACAAAATTCTTGTTGCATCTTGTATATACACTTATTATTTTATGTGTAGGTTGCTTTATCTATGACAAGTATATTGTTTACTATATTACATAGATACAATCATTGTTGTATAGTTGTGTTATGAACTATTTGAGTATTTTATATTGTCTTGTACAATGTTTAGATATGTATAAAATTTCAAAAATATAGTATTTATATACATATGTATGTAATTTTGCATAAAAAGTTTATAGGAATTGGAAATTCGTTTTTCTAAAAAGTGCCCGCTTACACGCCCGCCTCACGATTAATTGGCTACAACATCCTGTCCGCACGCTTCCCACTTCGTACTTTTTAAAACCTTGTTGCCTACTGCTGTCTAATATCATGTACTATGTAGTGTGTACCACTATAGTATAATGTATATATCATGTTGCCTGCTACTACATATTCATGTACTATGTAGTGTGTACCACTAGTGTACATGTATCATGTTGGCTAGTGTTGTATATAACTAATTTGATATATTACTATATTTAGTATGTCACGATCGAGTTAATTTGGTTATTTTATACTCATCACATGGTTATATATGCATGGAAGTTCCTTAAAAATATATTATTTATATACATATACGTCTAATTTCCTATAGAATTATATATGAACTTAGGAACCCACTTTTTCAAAAAGCACCCTCCTGGCGTTCAAGCGGACACAAGGTGATGTCCGCACGCTTCCCGCTTCCCGCTTTCTAAAACATTGTTTGAAAACAATTCCAAAAGTTATTCGGGGTCAAAAATTCTAGGGAAAGTTATCTAAATGTGAATTTTGGATTTATAAAGTATGTTTCTTGGGCACGTCATCTCTCGAGGTAGTATATCAATGTCATGCACACAGAATTGAGCCGAGCAACTGGAGAGAAAGTCTCAAAGTAGTTTACTCCATGTTTCTAAGTGTACCCCTTTGCCACCAAAGGAGCCTTCGAACGATCAATAGACCCATCTAGTTTCTGTTTCACAGTATACACCCAATGACAACCAACAACCGACTTGCAAGGAGGAAGGTCCACCAAGTCCCAGGCAGAGTTCTCATGAAACATTGTCATCTCACTGTGCATAGCCTAGATCCAACCATCATGTCATGTTGCTTCATCATGTCATGTTGCTTCCTTATAGGAACGAGGAACAGTCGTAGAATCAAGCTGAAGAGCAAACGTGTGGGTTGCCAGTGACAAATGAGATAAGAAACAAACATTCGCCAGTGGGTGGCGTATAGTGCAAGAGTGAACACCTTTTCGGGCTGCAATTGAGAGGTGTAAGTCTGAAATAGAAGTATCAAGAGAACTCTCAGTAGGAACAGTTACCTCAGCAGTGTCTAACGATGAGGAGGCATTCTGCTGGACTGATGACGCTGCATCCTCTTGGTGATGTCGTGCTCGCCTAGTGTAAACTAGTGGAGAAGGTGGAATCAGTGGAGGAGTAGGTGGTGGTAGTATCTAGAACAATCTCATCACAAGGCACAGGAAGAGGTGGCTCTCTCTCACACCCAAAGATGTAGTCACTCTCAGGATTGTGCTCCCTCTTACCCTGGACAGAGTTACTAAAGAACGAACTAGACTCATGAAAAGTAACATCAACCGACACAAACATACGACGAAGACGAGGACAATAACTGTGAAACAACCTGCTTCCCGGTCGATACCATCGATAGGAGGTCGATGGTATCGAGATAGTCACAGTGACAGACATCATTCTGTCGATACCATCGACATCTATATCGATGGTATCAAGATTATCACAGATACTGGACAACAGTCCGTCTGATGTCGATGGTATCGACAGAACGTCAGAGGCGGAAACTGACAATCTGCGTCATGTCACTATTTTTATTATACCTGTTGTTTTATTGTTTTTCTAGGATTTACTCCTTTGTACCACCTTGTATCTTACCCTAATATATAAAAAGGAGTGAGACGACTATTGCCCTCACACACAAGAGCTGCACCTTGCAGCCACAAATGTTGTTCATCTTCCTTCTCTCTCGTTAACATGGTATCAGAGAAAGGTTTGCTCTAGGCCTCCGTCTCTCTCCACCGCCCTCCGTCTCTTCCTCCTTATTCCTTCTTGCTTGTCGGATTTTCCCCTTCCTTCCTCTAGATCTTCTCACCGCGTCACTGATAGCAGTAGTTGCGGCTGAGCCGCCACACGGCATGCAGCCATAATCCACCGCCTTGAGGATCTTCGGCTAATCCAACGGTGATCTAAAATCTAAACCAGAAGACTAGTCTCTCTACAGTTACTCTCCTAGTCACACATCCTCCATGTGTGATTAGGAAAATCATATGGAGGCTGCGAATGCGTCAGTAACGCATTTCTCTTTGTTTCTTGGGTGACGTGTATCTCTCTGTCACCTCAATCTTCCTTGTGGCGTGTATCAATCCGTCACATAGTTCCGTTCTATAATGGGGGATATCAAGACACCTATGATCTACAATGAGGTGTCACCTATCACCTCCATCAAGCTCGACGGGAAGAATTTTCTTCTATGGATGAATGTTGTCCACACTGTCCTGGAGTCTCGTGACAAGGAGGGACATGTTGAATCATGTCCTCTGGCCTCTACTGACAAAGGATATGCTGAATGGAAGCGTCATGATAGTCTGGTAAAGACTATATTGTAAAACATTTCCACACTGAAATAAAAGTCCAGTTTAACTACAATATAAAAATTCTTCAATCTGATAATGCTTTAGAGTATGTCCAAAAGGCTATGTATGATTTCTGCAGCTCTGTAGGTATGATCCATCACACATCGTGTCCTTACACCCCTCAACAGAATGAGGTGGATGAGCAGAAAATCGCCATCTTCTTGATATTGCTCGATCTATTATGTTCCAATCCAATGTACCTAAGAAATTCTGGTCTGAAGCTCTTTTAACTGCTTGCTTCTTAATTAATAGACCACCATCCTCGGTTCTTAAAGGACATACTCCCTTCTCTGTGTTACGACCCACGGACAAGCCCTTTTCTCTTCCCCTTAGAGTGTTTGGTTGCACTTCCTTTGTCCATCATGTTGACCCTAAAGCTGACAAGCTTTCTCCTAGGTCTGTTAAAACCTTGTTCCTTGGCTACTCTAGTACTAGCAAAGGATACAAGTGTTACTGTCCTAGTCTTCGTCGGATGTTTGTGTCTAGGGATGTTATCTTCCATGAGACCACTCCATATTTATCTGGTGTTATAATTAAGGGGGAACAATTGAGAGAGGGAGTGCCACCAGTTTTTCAGATTGATAGAATGGCACCATCTGTGTTGAGTGAGGGAGAGCCACCCATCATCCCTAATTATACTTTTATTCCGGATGAGAAAACAACATACATGCCTGTTATTGAGAATTACCCACATGTTTATAGTAGGCGAGGCAGACCAGAACCAGAACTGGAAGCGACACCGGTCTCTGAGCCTTCATCTTTGTCTTCTACTCATGGGATTCCTGGAGAAGAATCAGATCTTGACCTTCCTATTGTTGTTAGGAAAGGTACTCATTCTTGTACTATTAGACATCCTATTACAAATGTGTGTTGTCTGTCCCACTTATCTAAGAAGGCCCGCGCATTTGCTATTGGGATTGATTTTGTTGATATACCAAGGAATAACTATGATGCTATAAAGGACAATGGCTGGAAATATGCAATGCAGATTGAAATGTCAGCTCTTTTGCATAATGACACATGGGATCTTGTTGCTCTACCTACAGGGAAGAAAGCTGTGGGTTGCCAATGGGTCTTCACCATCAAACATAATCCGGATGGATCTGTTGAGAGGTTGAAGGCCAGATTGGTGGCAAAAGGCTACACACAGACCTATGGAGTTGATTTCTTTGAGACATTTTCTCCAGTAGCTCGTCTGAATTCTGTGCGAATTATTATTTCTTTGGCTACCATTGATTGGCCTCTATTTCATCTTGATGTTAAGAATGCCTTTCTACATGGTGACCTCCAGGAAGAGGCATATATGGAGCAACCTCCTGGGTTTGTTGCTCAGGGGGAGTGTTAGAAGGTCTGTAAATTAAAGAAAGCCATATATGGTTTGAAACAGTCTCCTCGAGCGTGGTTTGCCAAGTTCAGTGAGGTTGTACTCCATATGGGCTTTTCTCACTCTATGACTGATCACTCCTTATTCTACTCTAACTCTTCAGGTGGTTCTATCATTATGGCAGTATATGTTGATGACATAGTCATTACTGGGAGTGATTCTGCAGGCATATCTCGTGTGAAGGAAGGGTTGCAGTGACACTTCCAAACGAAGGATCTGGGTAAACTGAGATATTTTCTAGGCATTGAGGTGCTTAGATCTCATGAAGGTGTCAATCTATCTCAGAGGAAATATGTACTGGACTTACTACAGGAGACATGCATGACTGGATCTAAATCGGTATCTACTCCTATGGATTATCACACCAAGGAGACGGTTGATGATGTTGAGTACTCAGATCCAGGATATTACAGGAGAATAGTTGGCAAGCTAATATATCTGACTGTTACACGACCTGACATTTCCTTTGTTGTAGGAGTTGTGAGTCAACATATGCACTCACCATGACAGTCACACTGGAAAGCAGTTTTCCAGATTCTGAGATATCTGAAGAGTGCTCCAGGTAAAGGGATCACATATTCTAAACCCAAGGTGCCTCCATCTACTTTGACTCTCACTGGGTACTCAGATGCAGATTGGGCTGGTGATCACATTGATAGAAGATCTACATCAGGCTATTGTACTTTCCTAGGTGATCATTTGATTACTTGGAAAAGCAAAAAGCAGAATGTGGTAGCCAGATCAAGTACTGAGGCTGAATATCATGATATGGCCCATGCATGTTGTGAACTATAATGGGTCAAATCCGTTCTCTCTGAGTTAAAAATCACTATTATGCCTTCTATGGAGCTCAAGTGTGACAACCAGTCTGCTATACATATTGCCAGGAATCCTATCTTCCATGAGCGTACAAAGAATATAGAAGTTGATTGCCATTTTATTCGTGATCAAATCAAGGATGGCACTATTATGACTCTATATGTCAAGTCTGAAGATCATCTGGCGGATATCTTGACAAAGCCTTTGGGTCCGGCAACTTTTTAGAAATTATGTGGCAAACTGGGCATACACGATGTGTACTCTCTAGCTTGAGGGGGAGTATGAAACAACCTGCTTCCCGGTCGATAGCATCGACAGGAGGTCGATGGTATCAAGATACTCACAGTGACAGACATCATTCTGTCGATACCATCAACATCTATGTCGATGGTATAGAGATTATCATAGATACCGGACAACACTTTGTCGATACTATCGACATCCATGTCGATGGTATCGACAGAACATAAGAGGCGGAAACCGACGATCTGCGTCATGTCACTATTTTTATTATACCTGTTGTTTTATTGTTTTTCTAGGTTTTACTCCTTTGTACCACCTTGTATCTTACCCTAATATATAAAAAGGAGTGAGACGGCTATTACCCTCACACACAAGAGCTGCACCTTGCAGCCGCAAATGTTGTTCGTCTGCCTTCTCTCTCGTTAACAATAACATTTGTACCCCTTTTGTGTGGGAGAATATCCCAAAAAGACAATGCGAACTGCGCGAGGAGATAGCTCATATTCACATGGATAAAACATATGAACAAATGTAGTGAAACCGAAGACACGGAGGGGTACAGGAAATGCTTGCTGGTCTAGTCGTAAAACAGAAACCGGGGTGGCCCCATGTAAAAGATGGTTGACAATTAATCAAGAAACAAGCAGTGAGAATAACATTGGACCAAAACTTCTTTGGCATAGACATCTGAAAAAGTAGTGTACGAGCTACATCAAGTAAGTAACAATTTTTGCGCTCAATTACCCCATTTTGTTGAGGTGTATGAGACAAGTCGTTTGGTGAATCATGCCAACAAAATCACAAAAACTAGAAACAGCCTTTTGAACATACTCTAAGGCATTATCCGTACAAAGAATTTTTATGAGTATCAAACTGAACTTCTATCAATCTATGAAATGTTTGGATGATTGACAAAACTTCATTTCGAGACTTAAGTATACCCAAGTCATTCGGGAGAAATCATCAATGAAAAACAGAAAGTAACGAAAACCATTATAGCTTTGTTCTTTAACGGGGGCCCAAGCATCACTATGAATAAGATCAAAAGGATGCTTAGAGTGTTTGATAGTGCGACCAGGAAAAGAATCACGATGATGCTTGCCCAGTTGACAAGACTGACATTCAATAGACTTTACCAAAGATAAGATGGGAACTAGTTTATGAAGACTCTATAAGGAGGGATGTCCATAGAGACAATGTTATTGTAAGGGAGAGCAGCTGAAAACGGTAGATACGGGAGATGGAATCTGACGAGCTGGGCGGCCACCTTCGAAGAAGTGGAGATCGCCTTTCCTAGATCTGCCACCAACCGTCTTCCAACTATTGGGATCCTGTAACACAAAAAAAGAGTCTCCAAATATTACTAAGCATTTTAAAGAATCAACCAGCTTAGCAACAGACATTAAGTTAAAAGGAAAATCTGGTACATAATGTATAGACTGTAAAGTCAAATTAGATGAAGCTTGTACTATCCCACAAGCCTGGACTTTCCTGATAGATCCACCAACAAGTGTCACAAAGGAATGTGGGATATATGAGTCAGAAGAGAGCAACATTGATCGAATACCCATCATATCCTAAGAGGCCCCGGAATCCACCAACCATGTTGTTGATGGATGCGAGGCAATAAGAGAAGTTCCTTAGTTGCATATATCTGAAAAAGATTGATAGGAGGATGCAAGAGAAGCTTGTTGAGTTGCCTGAAGAAGATAGTCATATCCCTCCTTGGAAATGGTAATGTCTATGCTCCTGCCAGATTCAAGGATAGTATAGATTGCATTCATCCAAAAAGAATAATTTTGTGAGGTGAGCTTCACAGAGATTGATTGATCATTGTAGATTATTGTAACAGAAGTTGTTGGCTTTGTGTCTCCCATATTGAGATTGAATCAAGAGAACTATAGCAGACAGGGCAAAGAATACGCCATGTCGAGGATGTAACACGTTGTGTCTAGGAGTTGCACGATGTGTGAAATATTAGACACATCGTATGAGTTGCCAGAGATAAAAAGCAGGATCTCCTGTAGTGACACGATGTGTCAGATTTAGCACACTTCGTGTCGATGGCAGATGCAGGATTCCTGACTGACTTGCACACACCATGTAGATTGGAGACACACCGTGTCCAATTTTAGAGGCTTAACCTTCAACAACTGTGGCACGCTGTGTCACGAATGAGACACGTCATGTAGTTTGTGAACAGTGTCATCAGAGCAGAGACACCTGGATGGCAACACACCATGTCTCCTAGCAAAAATAGAAGACATAAGTGTTATCAACCTTGTACACGCCGTGTCTTATATTAGACACGTTGTGTCTGGAGACAGAAGTGTTGACAGAACCTTTCACATGTCGTGTCTTATATTAGACACGTGTCTGGAGACAGAAGTGTTGACAAAACCTTTCACATGCTGTCTTTAATTGGATATGCCGTGTGCTGAGACGGAGGCATAAACAGCAATAGCTAGGACACATTGTGTCTTTAATGAGACACGCACGTGTGCAGTGGAGGTAGGCATAGACCTTGACGACAATTACATCTGTCAACAAGGTAAAGAACTCTGACAAGATGCACCGGAGAGAAGGATGACCCCAGGAAGACGCGCCGTGGGTATGACGAGAATTAGCACATCACTTGTCAGTTGAGGATGCAAATATGTCACATCAACAGTCCCTGAAGATTTAGGCACTCATCCATGTAAGGGGACTACGTGGCAAGGAAAGAAACAAATAAGGGAGTTGTTCCCTCTCCTCTCTATGGGATAGAACGAGCGGTTCTTCTCCTCTCCTTCAAGCAGCCACAATGATGGAGACGGAGGGAGACCGGCCGAAGGGAACCAAAACCGGCAACAGCAACAGTGGCGCCTGATGAATGTGACAGTAGTGGTGACGAGCGGAGCGGGCAGAGAGGAGATGGGGAGTCAGAAAGGAGGGAGGCCGGCGGCTAGGGTTCCAATCCCAAAACTTGATCTGATACCATGTTAGAATATGCAGTATTCAACCCAAAAGCAATTGGTGATGGGTGAAGGACCACACATCTTATAAACTTAGGATCCAACACATAACTCAGAGGTCTGGGACTATTCTAACAACCTTAATTGTCCAACTCATGATTTGGAATTAGTTTCAATTATCTATGCCCTCAAGATATGGAGGCATTACTTGTATGGGTTGACCTTTGTTATCTTCTCTGACCACAAAAGCCTGAAGTACATCCTAACATGAGACTTGAACCTAAGGCAGTATAGATGACTTGAGTACCTAAAATACTATGATTTCACGATTGCCTACCGCCCGAGTAAGGCAAATGTAGTCGTGGATGTGCTTAGCACAAAAAAGCAGTATGTGCATCTTAATCTATCACTAAATGGGGGAATATGGAGGACTTGGTGGATTGGAATCCATCGTTCGTGTCTAATCATGTTCATTTCAATAACATATCCATTATTCTTGGGTTACAGTCTGCGTCGTTGAAGCACAAAAGGCTAGTCTTGTAAATAGCTCTCCTCTCTCTTTTCTAAGCCTATAAAGATAGAATGTGGGTTCCAGAGCAATCAGTGGTAAAGACTAAGCTCAGTGATGCACATACAGTTCATCTTGGAACAACCAAAATGTGCAAGGACGGAAGGACCTCCAATAAATCTTTTGGTGGAGTTTGAGGCATGATACTGCCGAGTTTGTAACTGGATGCCTTACTAGTCTGTGGATAAAGGCAGATTACGAAAGACCAAGAGATCTACTATAAACCCCTTGAAATCCTAGAATGGCAATAGGAACACATCATGGATTTTTTAGTGGGTTAACCCATGACCAGAAAGGATTATGATCTTGCATGGTTTGGTTGTCATAGATTGTCTCACCAAATCAGCTTAGTTCCTACCTATATGTGAAGAGGAAGGTGAAAGTGTTCAAGCTTGCCAACCTTATGTCTCAGAGATATTACATTTGCATGGAGTTTGTATTCCGTTGTTCCAAACATGAAACCAAAGTTTACATCCAAGATGTGGAAAGGAAGAGTTGGGCACAAAAGACTTAAACACTGCGTATCATCTGCAAACCAATAGACGGTTGGAGCATATAGTGCAAATTCTAGAGGATCTTCTAAGAGCATTTTTGCTTGATTGGGAAGGTTCAATGAACCATTATTTGTCCTTAGCCGAGTTTGCATATAATAATAACTATCAGGCAAGTGTTGGGGTGCCTTTGTATGAAGCTCTCTATGGAAGGTCATGCAGATCTCCGCTACGCTGGGATGATTTTGGAGAGCACACCTTGATGAAATCAAAGGAAATGAAATTTATAAAAATAGGGTTGCACTAATCAGGCAGATAATGAAGCGAACACACAAAAGTCATATGCAGATACTCACCAAAAAGAGCGATAGTTCAAAGTAGGGGATCATGTTTTCCTGAAGATCAGACCTATTCGAGCCTTAACCAAGAACAAAGGGAATCTCATCCCTTGTTTTGCAGTACCATTTAAGATGTTGGAAAGGATTGGTGTATGTACATACGGCTTGCCCTTCTGCCTCGGTATAGGTGCAATGTATAACATTTTCCACGCATCAAATTTGAAACCTAATTTCAAAGATCCTCGTCACTATCTAAACCATGAACCTTGGGAGCTGAAGGACAATCTATCTTATGTTGAGTCTCCAATCAGAATTATGGATACTATAGTAAAGGAGCTTCACAGCAACCGGTGCATCAATACGATGAAAGTTCATTGTAGCCACCATGATCAAACTAATGCTACCTAAAGCTTAAGTAAGAAAATGAGTAGAAATATTTACACCTCTTTCTAACTGCTTGAATTTTAAGGGAAAATGCCTAAAAGGAGGAGAAAATCTCATAAAGTGGGTTTTATATAATTTTCTTATTTGATTTGAAATTTGAATATCTCTAATAAATTATAAGGATTTCACTTTAATACTCTTAACAAATACGCTTTAAATTATGGCTCATGTATGGGCACATTTTAGAGAAATGAGACCTTTATTGAACATTTAGGGTGATATGTGTGATATCAACTATTGAAATTCCTATGATCATACAATTGGTTTTCACCTCCAAATTTAAGCAAAGGAAGATAATCCTATTTTAAACTCTAGAAGTTGGCAACGAGATTTCTTATTATTGGGATGATCTAAAAAGAATACAATGGTCTCTCTTTTATAAGACATAATGATGTCATCAAAGACCTTGGGACTTTGCGTTACTTTCTTGGGATTGAAGTCTCTAGATCTGCTTCTGGTTTATGCTTGTCTCAACGTAAATATGTTCTGGATCTTCTTTCTGACACATGACTTCTTGGTGCTAAACCTGCTAGTACTCCTCTGGATCCAAATACTACTGATCATCATCAGTATCGCCGCATGGTTGGCAAGCTCATTTATCTTACTGATAGTGATCAGTAGTATTTGGATCCAGTCAAGTTTTTTTTTTCCTTCAATGTCACTATCCTTGACTACCATGTTTTCTTCCAGTAGCCTTCTCTATCATTATAGTTGTCATTTTAATGATTGACCTATCATTGTGATGTCAAAGGAGTTGACTTAAGTTTATCACTAAACATGCTAAAGACACTGACATATGGTGTCAAGATAACATTGTGATTGTCTTCTAGTTATGAATAGTATGTATCCCACTATTTTTGCAAAATATATGTTCAAAGGAAATGACCAAGACATTTGGGATGATGTAGAGAAGTTCTAGATCCAGGAGTTTAATGCCCTTCACATCTACAATGGGACAAGTTTTTCTTTGCACATCAAGGTGATTAGAGTGTGGAGACCTACAATGGAACATGTCTATATTTGTCACACCGAATGCATTTCTTTTCACACATTTCTTTTGGAATTCAAACCAAGGATCGGGAGGAGCTTATTAAAATATGTTTCTTCATGATATGTATCTAAAGTCTACCCAATTTAGAGTATCACCTTTAGCAACAACAAACTCCCCTCTGTGGATTCCTCCTTGAACCATCTCTTACAACCACACGTACCAATAGTTACCATCGATCCTATTGAGGCTCATACATCCATATCAGTTGTTTCTTGTGGTAGGGGCCATGATTGTACACCTTTCCCAAAATGCACCTTATGCTGGAAGTTAGGGCATATAAAGGACATATGATACTCCAACCATGGTTGCAAATGTGGTCATGTAACAAGTCTGGTTCAGACTTCAGTTCCAATGAACCATACCAGGTGATAGCACTTTTAGTTGAAGACTAGAAAAAACTTATTCATGCATCTCAAACCTCTTATGTAAAATGACTTACTTCCTAAATGCTTCATCAACTTTTGATTTTGTGATCTCTAGCCCACGTAGTATTGACATCCAATGCTTGCTACCCACTTCAAATGGATAGTAAACTTTGGACCCACCTAACAAATGGCCAATATATAACACTTCCCTTTTTTCATACTGATATCCCTCACTCTAGAAGATGGGATCGTAAAATTTCTTAAGTTATGTGTTGTTCTACTAACACCCAGTATTCAACATAAGCCAATTCACTATGTACCCTATTACCTTTTAATATTATGTATGTTACTAATGTTGTTGATTCCTTATATTTCTATGTAACATATGACCTAACTGGTTTCACTTTGTAGGATTATTGGGCTTGGACAGGGTTCATAAATTGTTGACATATGCTACGAATATACCACATAATTCTACTTTCCTGGCAAAGTTGTTTTTTCAGCTCCACTAGTAATATGACCTTACCTCTTTTGACAAGTTGAAGATTTTAGAACCATCTTTTTCAATATTTCTCATGTAAAATGTGATTCTCTCTAATTAAGCAATCATCGCCATGTATCCTTTCCTTCTCGCACTACAAACCACCTTTAACTTTGATTGACTTAATTCATAGTGACACATGTGGTTCCCCCTAAACTATAAGTTATAATGGCTATAGATATTTTTTTTCAAACTTTTTTATAATCATTCTATCATGACATGCTATTATTTACTTAAAACCCATAACAAAGTCTTTCTAATAGTTCATGTTCTATATCAAGTGTTTATTGTACAATTGTGTATTGCTATTAAATGTCTTTAAACATATAATGCATTAGATCATGCCTAGTTTTTTTTCTCTCACTTCTATATAGATGATTTATCAACGCTGCTAAACTCACACAATTCAACAGAATAGGGTAGTGGAACACAAAAAATGTCATCTCCTAACATCAACCAACATTGATGATCATGCTCACTTACCAAAAATAATTCTGGAAAGAAGCAGTTTGGATTGTATGTTTTCTCATCAATTAGAAACCCTCCTCTGTTATATTATTTCATCCATCCCGATAAAAGGTTGTTTCATATTCTATTTTGGGACTTTGTGTTTACATACTCTGTTCAAAAAATCGATCCCCAAGCATTCAAAATGGTATTTATAGGGTATTTATGTTGATGTTACTTTCTATGAGAATGACCTATTCTACTCCAACACATCTATTTTTGCACCTAATGCTTCCTCCTCTTTGTACATTTAGGTTCCAGGCTCATCCTCCCCAATTATATTGATATATCCTTTGGTGTATAAATGACAAAGGCCTCAACTCTCAACCCCCAAAAAGTTCAGAAACCTTAGAACTGGTGGCACTCCAGAAATGTATTCACTCTTGGTCCACTCCTCATTTGATTGATAACACTTGTTGTCTTGACGAGCTTTATCCCTCTACTAACTATTTGCCTTAGCCTTCGATATGTCAATCATATAGATCCTCAATGTTCTAGTTGAAGAGTTGTAATAGAAGATGAAATGACTACTCTCAGCACCAATTGAATTAAAGGGATCCAATGCCTAACAAGAATGTAATTTTTTTACTGGTCTACTCTATAAAGCACCATTTCAATAGCTTTATGAATGTTCAAAGAATGACCTGCGGCAATTTCCACATACACGTTGGGATTTGCTTGTTTAATACTTTCTCTCTTTTCACCCAAATAGCCTCAATTTTATTCTCATCTCCCTTGATATTCATCTAAAAAGAACCTATAATAACTAGATATCAAGAACATAGTCATACATGGGGGTTTTGTGGAGGAGATATATATGTGGCAACGTCCTATCTATGTTGTTGAGGGGAAGTTCTTGAAAAAGGTTGTCAAATGTGTAACTCTCTCTACAACCTCAAGAAATCTCCTTGATATTCGTTTAACAAAGTGTGGTTATTTTGAATCTTGGAAGAGAATTCAACAAGAGGCCACTCTTTATTTCACTCTAAAATCATAATAAGACATGTTATATTTGAAGTCTATGTTGATGTATTGTCCTAACTAGCAAATACAATCATGGTATCACTTAGATAAATAATTTTCTCCAATGTCACTTCCATATAAAACTTTGGTAGCACCTCAATACATCTTCGGGTTGATTTCAGGGCACTTTAATACTTTTTAACAGTCGAAGTTTTCCAGACCAAAATGAGGGTAAACCATCTCAAAGGAAGCAAGGTACAAAATTTTCTCAACAAGATGGGGATTACTAATCAAAACCAATTCCAAATCCCATGAATTATCATACAAAACTTCAAAGAGTGGAGTTATATCCTAACCCTGAGATGTATCACTGAGTTCTAGTAAAGCTAATGCACATAACAATCACTTGACCTAATATTTTATGTGTAGTTGGGGTTTTTAGTTAATGCATGAGCGTTTTGGTGTGTATGCCCAGAGAAACAATCAAATGTTAAGTGTAATGATATATCTTTTAATGATTTGATTAATATTAAAGGAAATCTTCCTATTTATTCTGTTTTATACAGTTACAAGATAATAATGTAACATAATAAATGTCTAAAGAATGATATTACTCAATGACATATGTCTTTGGGTTGAGAACCTGAACGATGAGATCATGTGGATGTCAAGAGTATATGTATTCTTGTTGTGTCCCTAGTCATATGCTATTGTAGAAGGATAATAGACAACAATAACACCTAAGACTAGAGTGTGTGTTTGTTGATGACAGAATCTCATTAGTCATGATATGTGATATCAAACTAAGCACATAGATACTTGTTAGTGAAAAATGTATCAGATAGACCCACCTTGAGAGTGATACATGGAAATAATGATTGGTAGTCAGAGTTATCTCTCATAGTCATGGTTGTGATTGTGGTTCTTAGACCTGAAATTACTACAATCATCACATGTCATTTGGTGTACTTTGACATCATCCACTATGATCCTGAATAAGAGTTTCCATAAAGGTGATGCTCGGGTGTAATGTGACACATGAGGATGACTGTGAGTGATGTAGATGGGATTTGTCCCTCCTACAGGAGTTTGATATCGTGACCACTTGATAAGAGAGACTAAGAAATGCATGGCCATTATGGTATGAGTCAATATGTGATATTGAATTTACACATATCTCAGACAATTTTCTCTACTTCAAGGAACATGGATTAAACGTTGAACATGATGAAAATTCCATGCCTTGAGTTCAATATAGATATTAGAGACAAAGGAACTATACAATCATTGTAACACTAATCACAGATTGTGGGATGAAGTTGTTCTTGTGAAATCATAATATGATTATGATGATCACTGTTAACGTAATTTAGAGCCTATTGGGTCACACACATAAGATATATTAGAATAGGAGTATAATTATGGACGTAATTGGAAATGTTTCAAATAAAATTGATTACTAAAATGTTTAGGTAATCTACTAGAGTAATATTGGAATATAATCTGAGTTAATTGGTTGAGATGTTCAAGACAATTAATTAGATTTAAATTTTTAAGCCTGTTGGAAAATTAGTTTCTCAATTGATATGATCAATTGGTTAATTTATTGATTCCAAAACATTCTTTTAATAGTCCATGAGCAGATCGTATAAAATACAATTGCAACCTTTTGTTTTCTTAGGGGTTTTACAAAACCCTACTTTCTTTTCCTACTACTCATAGGGGCATGATGGTTTGATTTTTAATATACATTCTTGTACGTGAACCCTAGACATCATCCCGAGAGAGAGAGAGAGAAGGAAAGCAACCACGATGCTAGCATGTCATCAAGCAGAAGGCTACTCCTTCCCGTTGGCTCAAGAAGTGCAACGTGGAATACTAGTGATCCATAGAAGCCATGGATAGGAACAAATTGGGATGTGCATACTATTTGGTAAATATGTAATAACGCCATTCATAATATGTTATAGATAGATAACATGTTTTCTTATGTAGCTTCTTCTTATATGTCTTTCTTTACCTTTATGTGGCTACACATTGTAACCACCCGACCCTTTTTTGGAGATTAATAGAAAGAGGTGTGCTATTTTTAAGGGGGAAATATGAAAAATAAATAAAAATAATAAAATATTCTTTTTTAGTTTAAGACATTTCATATAAATTAATATCCTAAGACAGTAGTACACCTAGTCACATATAAATATTTATAAACTACTGATAATGACTATTTATTATCAAAATAGTATTTTCAGTCCTAAAAATACAAAAAACCTATTTTTGGGATCTTTTTTTGTAAAAAGAGTATGATTTATTCAATTCAATAATACTTAGTCTAATACCTACTATATAATTATAGAATATCAATTCATAATTTACATTGCATGCCTAATATTTTCTTATAATATTTATTGTTTAAAATGCTAATGCAATGCATATTCTATGTTGTTTTTTATTTATTCAAGTGTTGCCAACATGTCTTCTGGTGGTAAATTGTTTGGCAATGAGGGTTATACGTAGAGAGCACCCAAAGAGGTAGAATTTACTTGGAAACATTACACTCCTATTCCTAGGGTAAAGGGAAAGGTGGTTTGCAACTTCTACAAAAAGACAATTGGTGCAGGAGACATCACCATGTTTAAGCATCATAACTGGGGAGACAAGAATGTAGCATTATGCCAAAGGTGCTTGAAATCTATTAAGGATGATTTCAAAAATCCCATATCATCCTAGAAGGATAAGAAAGAGAAATTAAAGGAGGTCAAAAATCTTACACTAATACACTCTTTGATGTACGAGCTGCAAATTCATCTGTCAAGTCTGATGATGACATGGGGTATTCTCCAGGATGTGATACTTCTTACACTTGACATATGTATAGGTGGGCATATAGGGAATAAAAAATTAGTGAGTGGGTAAGGCATGTAGTAGTAAAATTACTATTGTGGTTCAGACCATCAAGTGTAGGAGGAGGCAGTGGAACTAGAGGTCACAGTCAGCATGTCCCTGTTGTTGTTCTATATACTGAAGAGGATGTGTTTTCTCAACAAAAAGGAAGAAAGGCACAATTGATGTTTTGTTACGTTCTACTAATGATAGATTTAAAAATGTCGATGAACTATGGGTTAGAATGCCTAATTCTAGGCAAAAAAACCCTAAAAGTCAAGTTAGTGGGGCAAAGGAGAAGGTGAGAAAGGTTGTGGGTAAATTCTTCTTTGCTCATATAATCCCAACACATCCTGCAAGAGAACCCTATCTACAACATATGGTTGATATAATAGGGGAATTCGGTAAGGGAATCAAGGCCCCCACAACTTATGAACTTATGAATCAATATCATCCTGAGAACAAGGAGTACCTACAATAGTGGATTTACGAGGAAAATATATTGCATGTTGGGTAGGGAGTCATGAGCAGTGGTACGTGAAACAAATTATCAACTTTCTTGCCAATTTTCATGTATCTGCTGTCTTTATAGATCCCATTTATTCTTGTGGTGAGGTGAAAGAGAAATATTTATACAATCTTATGAAAACATACGTGAAAATTTTTGGACCTCACTATTTTGGGTAAATTGTTACTAATAATAAGGAAAATTTCTTCAAGGTTGGGGAAAAGATTATGAAGAAATGTCTAGTGTATTGAACATTGTGCCTTGTTCGTTGTATAGATCTCATTCTGAAAGATATAGGGAATCTTGACTATACTAAAATGGTTACCATTGATGTTGCATTGATTACAAGTTTCATATATAACCATTCTTTTTTGTTGAATGCAATGAGATGCCCAGAATACCACAGAGGTGATCTAGTTAGAGTGGGGGTAACAAGATCTTCTACTAACTACTTGGCTCTAGATTCACCGCAATCCAAAAGAGATGGACTTCAAACGTTGTTTAATAGAGTAGAGTGGACCTCCACAAAGGAGAACAACACCAATTTGGTTGGCAAAGTGAAGAACTGTGATGTCTCCAGATTTTCAATGCCTTGACCACATGTGTGACATAAAAATTGAAACCCTCACATATGTGGAGATCCCAATTCGAACTAACACATCGGGACAAGAAGAAGAAAATTATAAGAAGTCAAAGTAAACCCAAAGTAGCACATGCACATGAATAATAAACAAACCATAACAACAAAAGCTCACCATTCAATGTATAATTATAAAATGAATTGTTTCAATATTTGATATAACACATCAAATAGTAAAAATTTACATATGCATGCACTACATTCTAAAATAGGATCTTAAGATAATAGGTCCACATGTACCTATGCTTGCCACACAACTCCCAACTATCAAGGTCTTCTAGTTCACGTGTCCAAGTCACCTAAACAAGAGATTACAAGTGGCACACATCAACAACATATAACAAAATATTGTGCTAAGTACGCTATAAGATTTACATACATCTTTAATACTACGACTTGGCTATAAGACAAATCTAATACTTACAAGTAATAAAATATAACAAAAGTGTACTTGAATAAAGATGTTTATTAACAAAAGTAAACACATATTTTAGGCACATATATCATCCTTGCGTTTACTACATGAGACTTGAATGCATTAAGGCCTTATGAACTACTACCAAAGAGTTGGATCATTATACAATGTGCTACTACCAAAGAGTTGGATAACTTTCAAATACTTTACTACCAAATAGTTGAAGTACTTTACTTTCCAACACTTTACTACCAAAGAGTTGACGTTCTAAATATAATGGAACATATATATTATGTTTCATGTGTTCAAGACTATATATACTGAAAATCAAACAAGGTAGCATACAAGAACAATTATTTCATCCAATAGAATATGCCAAGTATTTTTTACACACATAATACAATCATACTATATAATAAACTAAGAGGTAAAGCATACCTTGAAATATATATTCTAAGCATCACATAACTATATCAAAAATATCCTTGGTCCACCCTGATCAAGACAAGATCATATATTCCATGCTTAGATTCTCCATCATTATCAACCCTAGTTATATTTATCTTAGGGTTAAGCTTAGGTCTTTAGGGTTCATTCTTATTACTTGTCTTGTTACCTTGAATTAGATTACTGATATTAGATTCCATATTGGTATTAATTATCTAAACATTATATTTCAATTCCTTTATTCATTATATACATCATTAACCCTAATTATTATATGCATTGTCAACTTAGGGTTTCTTACCATATATTAGGAATTTAGGATACACAATCAAATCACATGAATCTATGAATTAAATGATCTTAGAGTTTCATATTAGCATATAATAACCGTTGTGAAGATATTGCAAGATATCATAACTTACATAATTTCTACATTTTATTCGGGGTTATTAACAAAATGAAAATAATAATAAAATTACATAAATTCATATCCAAACATGATCATATCTGACACATTATAGATTATATATCATATCTTAGAGTTATTGATGTATTCTCATAATTTCACATCATTGTCTGATATTTATTACTCATGAAATAAGTGCAACATATATTACATGATGTAATTGAGTTTTTAGCATTAAAATACTTATATTGTGTGTTGATGTTGTTCTCCTCCTTTTTTGAGAATTTTGATATATTGTTTTTAATTTTCTGACATTAAAGCTAATTTCTATGAATGATCAAAGATCAACATATATTTTGGGATTTTTCATTATGTTTACCTTTCTATCCCATAGGAAAGTGTCATGTATCCACCCAAGGGAGCAATCCTCAACTTGGGAAATGTTGAGCCGGCATGTCTGGTCTACTGAACTTAGTCTCTATCTATAAAACCACTGTCCTGGGTTTTGGGATAACCCTAGAACCTTTTCCTAAGTAAGTTTCTTAGAACCCTGTCTTAATCTTTTGAAAAGTAATTAGGACTTAAGGAGAGTTTAAATTTCAAATTTGAGCTTGTTTGCAAATTGTTTATGCCTTATATGATGGTTTTGGTGTAAATTGCAATTTACCCAAAATGAGGGGTTGATGTGCAAATTATCACCTCTAAAGTGTCATTTATCTCTCTAAGCATCATATAGAGGAGATATAAAGGAAGGGGTGCCTGGTTTGAGTCTTAGTTGAATGATAGCACTCATTGTGGTGAAAGAACCAAAGAAGTGTTGAGTGTTTTGAGCCTAGATGGGGTTGTGTCGAGTTATGAAGTATATATGGGAATCTTGATCGGATTGGAAGACATAGAGAAGGTCCCATATCGGTTTAGAATTCTTTTTAAAGTATTCATCTCGGGCTAAGCACCTCAAGTAGGTGAAACATATCGGTTTAGATGTTCCTTGCAAAAGTTGTATCGGTTTGCACATAAAGTGATATTGGGTTGTGATATCTTGTCAAGAAAGATACCCAATGGCCAATATATTATCTATGGATCATCCTCATGAGTTTTTCATGACAATATAATTATGGATTCATGAATCCACCATGCATGGACATGTCTCACCTAAGTGCATATGGTGATGACACTTCACAAACACACACTCTCTCTCTCTTGAACACCAACTACATAAGCCTCTCTTTTACCTACAGGTGAAACCTTCGACTCTCACATCATCCCTTTCTTGGTGTATGACCATAGGAGCTTGAGGAATAGGAAGGGGCTCGAGAATCTTGCCTAAGGTGAATCCATGGGCATATTCAACCTTGGGTGTACTATGCTTCTCGGGTCATGATTCCTTTCTTTATGTTCTCCTTCACCAAGTTCCTAACTATGGTATCTTCTTTCATATAGAAGTGTTGTGATCGAGTCTTGGACTTTTGATAAGTCCTCTTCAACATTGGGAACGTGAATATTTGGAGCTTGAGGTTGTTGTGTTGATCTTGAGGTAGGTTATATTACTTGAACTCAACTCTATTATTATTCACTTTCTATCATGCAATACTTGATGATTCCTTTTCAATTTCGTCTTTCCTTGCTTGAATGATGATTTAATGATATATAATGGATATATATGGATGTTTTCCATGAACTAGAGTAGTAATGGACTAAGTGTTGGAGCTTGAAGATGATGGAATCGTCTATGCACAAACCGATATTGGTCTAGGAAACCCTAACCTGATATGGTGTTAGGTGAAGGGAAATCAATACACTAGGAGTCCTAACTCCTTACTGATTTGTTACATGCAAAGGACCATTGTTCATGAAATTGTCTGTCCTGCCATCTAAGGCTAAATATGAGGGAAGGCTGATATCTTAAATATGAGAGAAGAGATGTAGTCAACCCGATATGCCTTAGACTCCAACAACCTGCCACACTCCAAGTGGTGTAGCCCATCACACCCTACAAGTGGGGCTAAACCGACACACCATGTCGAATGTGGGCAACACACTCGTTGAGGTCATGGTCGACACACCAAGTAATGGTGAGGGCGATATCACTTGGTGATAGCAATGGCAGATACACAAAAGGATAGCTAGGCCGACACATTAGATAGTACACTATGTATGATACCCAAAGTGTTAGGGTGGCTGATACCCTAAAGTGAGGTCAAGTTGTGATGCCTAAGTGAGGTGAAAATATTTTGCTAAATTATGAAGAAGGTGATGCATCAAGGTAGAATGAAGGCAATTTACTAAGATGTGATTCATGGTTGATATCACCCTAAGAACCTCACAACTGATATCACCCTAAGAACATATAAACCAATATCTCTTTGATGTGCCATGGTTAACACAAATGAAGAGTGGCATGGTCGATACATGTGCCTTGGCTGACACAAGTATATGTGTCTAGGCATCCACAAGTGAATGTGTCTAGGCTGACACAAGGATTAGAGTATAGGCTGATACACCTTAATGAGTATAGGACAGTACACCTTCATGAGTGTAGGTCGATACACCTTGAATATAATCAATTGATATACTATGAAGTAATGAGATGGATATACTTTAATAAGTTTAGGTTGATAAACCCTAAAGAGTATTAAATCAATGTAATAAGTATGTTGAAGTCAATAAGCTAGTAAGGATGAAAGAGAAACTTGTACAATTCATATGAAAAGGTAATACTTCGTGTTGATAATCAACTGATGATAATTGATGAGAGTAATTAAGTATGATTGAATACTTATGTCAATAATATAGCTCTTAGTATGAGAATTATGGTTTGGTTGTTGAAAACCCTAATAGGCTACAAGGGAAAAACCCTAACCCTAATTATGAGAGGGTTGCAATTTGAATGATTATCTTTATGTCATGATGATGATATTTACTTGATATTACTATTACCATGAAATCCTAAACATGTAGGTATTATGAGATGATGAGCATAGCCAGGTATGAGCTATGATGATTTAGCATGATATAGATTATATAAGGCCTTGTGAGCCATGTGATATACTTGTACAACAAGTATGATATATGGATATGGGTCTGATGACTTAAAGATGATTGTTCCTGACAAGAGGTGACATTATTCAATGATGAACTAAGGGTTTGATACCCAAAACCATGATCATGAAAATCATAATGTTGAAAGGATGAGATCTCAATAACATGTTTAAGGGATTGGGATTCCAAGATGGGTATAACAAGATGTGTACCAATTAATATAAGATTCCTTGAAAATATATTACACTTTTATTTATAGCTTTTATCTATAATTCATGCTTGTAACTTGATCGATGATAAAATATGTTGTAATACACTTAACTTATCAAGTGAAACTAAAAATGTAGTTTGCCCTGGCCATAGATCCATTTAGTGTCAGGATTTGCTGAATCGTGAAACGAGTTTTACTCGGAGCACATATTATTGAATATGTGGGGTGCAAGTTGAGGTATCTCCTTGTATCCTTAACTCACAGGATTGGCTACGGGCCATACCTTGAAGAGAGTGTGTTAGAATGTCATGACTCAATAAATAATCAGGATTGGTTAGAGATCATACCCTGAGATAATCAGGATTGACTACGGGCCATACCCTCATAAGGGAACAACTACGGGTTGTATCTCTCTAGCAATGAGCCAATATACTCTGGCTAGCTAAATTACAATTTGACTTATAATATCACCACCAATAGTCTCATACTGACTAAGGGGGTGAGGTCGTGGAGTCCAACTCTTCCATGGACCTTGTAGGGCACTGATGCTACCAAATTTAGGTTGGTTGGAGCATGAGCGGTATACCTCATCTCCTCAGGGCATAAAATTGATTGATGAAAGATGTAATCAGACATATTGCATATTTGTTTAAGGATCAAATGTGGAAACATTGAATGAGGCTGCAATTACTTTTATATGTCTTAGTTTATAAATTCTATACATGCTCTTCATATTCCTTTTAAAAATGATTATATGATCTATTGCTCAGTCATAGTTATTTGAACTTCTTAAATGATAAATATTGCTCTACTCTGGATATAACAAGTAGTTATACTTGTTTAATTCAATAAAAGTTTCTTCTACTCTCTTTCATAAGATTTATCTATGATATTAATATTGTTGGAGGAGGGTTATATCTCCCGCCTAGATATGCATCTTACCTCGTGGGTTTACACACTTTTTAGGTGGTTGTGCACAAGGAGGTAGAGATCGTGCAACAGAGAGCAGGCAGTAGCAGCAAGGACATCAGCAACAGCTCAGGTTGAGTGTGTTGTTATGTGTCTTGTAGATATAGAGTCATATGCATCGTCCCTGTACTCTCAGGTCCTTAGAGATAGTGCGTAAATAGTTTTATAATCGATCTGAGATTTTGGCTAGTACACCTCGATGTACAATGTTGCTTTTTGATTGACTCGGCCAATTGCCTAGAAAGGGTACTGGATCGAAGACAGAAGCACTCTAACATGATGAACTTATTGATCTATCACTTCCCAGTTCAAAGAATCCTTGTACCAGACAGGAGGGATACCGTCCAATGAAGAAATAAGAGGAGAGGCCCCACGCTTCGCTTCGGTATTCCATAACTTATATATATTTTGGTAAAGAAATTGATACCACATATCCTTGCGAAGAGATGGAATGATGTATGCATAAAGTGAGCCATGATGTATATATGACTTTTGTTCTTTCTGCAAAGAGTTTCTTGGTGGTGGATCTCTTGGTAAAAAGGTTTTAATTTTTAGTGATTTTTGGTAATCCACTACTAATGGTTATTTATGTGTGGTTTTGTATGATAACACTGTCAGTTAGATAGCGGTCATCACACTATCTCTCCCCCACCTTTGATGTGAGTCCAACGTGTTTGTCTACTAGGTTTTGATGCTTGCATGTAACTTCTTTGTCTCAACTACATATGCTGCCACCGTGTATTGGACCTCCTGTAAGGAAAATCTGTGGTAGTAGTCCTCCTTGCTAGAACCTTCCACAACCAACAACTTATGTGTCTGCAATCACTGTCAGCCTCTAAGATACTGCTACTATTGTGTCTCATTCTCGATGCTTGCTTGCGTGTGTTGTCTCCTAGAAAATGGTGGCCTTTGTGGTGTCCTCCTCTAGTGTGCGATCATGCAGCAATAGGGCCTCTTTGCCATCCAATGGTCTCACCATGATGTTCTGTGAAGGTCGAGGATCTGAGGTAGCAAGGGCTTGGTGGTTGGCTGACCTCAAATCTCCATCTCGTCTAGTCTCCTATCTACATTGATGATGAAATTCCATAGAATGACAACTTCCTCTATCCTCACTATTCTTGATCCTTATTTCCCCAGAACCTCTTCCATTCTGACACCACCTAAAGCACCAACGGATCATAGAGTTTGTTTCCACCTTGTTTTAAGTGTGATGAACTATGTAGAGTCCCTCCCCTAACCTTGCACCTCTTGTGGCAACAATCAGAAGTGAAGACGAGAGAGAAATTGGGTGCTCATTCTCCCTATTCTCATGCTCATTATTTCCAAATGAGGGATCATCAAATAGGACCCTACAAGGCGAAAGCATTCTTTGCCTTCAAAATGTGCCTCAGATACATGACCTCCACACTCCCATATCATGGATGTCCATTTTCGTGACCCAGTTACAACTGTTGCAAGGAGGATGACTCAACAACCATCTGAATGCATCCTAGGGTCCAAGACAAAGAAACTATGGGTCAATCCATGGCTCCTCATATCATATGTTCTAGTCACTAGATCATATCCAGAGGCACACAACTAGACACACCAAGGATCACTCAATAGGGCGTGTGATGCATGATTATAGAAATAACTTATTAAACTTTGTTTTAGTGTCATCTATGCATCAATTATTTAACCAACTTTAAACCTTTATAATTATTTCTAGAAACATAATAACATTATGAAACTTTTACCATAGATTCATCACTATCCGTGCTACATAACATCCAATTTTGGTACAAGAATCAGTTGTTTGACCAGTCAACTAAATAACTCAAAAGGCATAAACTTAAGGATCTTAATCATGATGTATACACCAATTAACATCCATATATTATCAAAACACTTTCAACTCCCGATATAACTTAAACAAAGGGATATGATTATATCAATAAGTATCTAAATACTCCAAAAGTTCACTCCATCACATCCTACACACCTTAAAAGAATTTTCATCCTTGAAATTAAGCCAGAATCCTATCTTTCACAAGAATTTATTGCACTAGGCCTTTCAGGGAGAAGTTTACCAATGTACTTAGGATAATGTCCCCTATAGTAAAAGTCTTGAGGTTTATGGATGGTTATGAGTATGCAACCATGCCTTAGTTATACAATGCAATGGAAACAATGGTGGTGAGTGTGAAAATTTCTACTCCTACAACCAATGCACAATACACTTGAACATCGTACAAGCATACTGGACTAATATGCCTCTGCATCTACTACACAAAGTGGGTGAGCATGTAAATTGTAATTTTATGTATATAACTTATTTAGTTGTAATGTGATAAGAATTTAATATGTTGCATTATTTACTTACAACACATTACTTGAACCCAAGTATTCATTACTCGAGGCAATTGGGTATGAAACCAAACTTGAAGCATGTTGTTAGGGATGTACTTAATAAGCTTCTTACATCCACAAAAGAAGATATGTAGGTTCTGGACCAGGTATACAAATGAAAGAAACTTGAATTCGTAATGACAATTATAACTTCATGCAACTCTCAATTGGCGTGCACAAACCATTAAGAAGGGGAGAGGACATGCCAAGAGCATCAAGACTTATCATGCATCTCTCCTTCTTGATAGTATATGTGGTATGGGACATTTATGCTACTAGGATGTTGGGGAGTAGCGTTTTGAGATCTCAAACCACTAGATTTGTGTCTGGCCATCACAAAAAGTTGATATAGAAGACCTATATTGGGTATCCCCTGAACCTAATATAAGTGGAGAATCCAATAATAAAGGAACTACTAAAATTAATGGACAAATGGTGATTTAAATATGAAATTTGTGAAAATTTCTGGAAAAGATAAGATAAAGCTTACTAATAACATTTGTTCATCCCCATATTGCACATAAAGAGAAAAAAAATAAAAAAAAAAGGATTGGTTGTGAAGTTTGGATGGGAAAAGAGTTATTATATGCCTTAATTGAAGATCAAAAGGACTAGGAGGTTTCAAGCTTAGCCTAGTGGGGTGTCTTTTACCAAGATGATCTAAAGTTTATATATCATTTACATTATGCATAGTTTTTTTATCAAAGTAGATTAGATGACTTGATGTAGTTTCCTATTCTTGAACTATGACGAAACTGATTTCATTTTGTGCAAAGTGTTTAATTTATTCAAATTTCAAAGATCAACATATTGTGACACCCCCTTGAGTAAAGTGCTTCCGCTCAGTGATATTTGTATGTTGTGAAAGGTGGGGTGTTACATTATGGTATCCGAGCAATTTGGTAAATGGCTACTATGCAAATATGAATCTCATAATCACTCTAGAATGAAGTTGTAAAATTAGGGTTTAGCAATGGATTCCCAATAAGATCATGCTTCTGTTCAATGATAGAAAATTGGGATGTAACAGTCCTTGTATAGTAACTCCTCCCCTCTCACCCTCATACTAACTGTGAGAACCTTGTGAAGATAGTCCTATTGATAAAGAGATCAAAATATGTCACATAATGATAAAAAGGTCATTCTTTCTTGATTTTTTGAAAACCTTATGCATTGGTTTATCAAAGTTTCTTCAATACATGTAGCTTCTATTGGTTGGTCAATACTATATACATCCTTCCCTCCTCATGAAGGCAACTCCAATGATCTACAAATGTGCTAAGTGTACCCATAAATTCTTCCTAAAAAATCAAAAGTAGAAGTATCGACTAAACATGTAGTCGTTAAGCGCAAAAGTTGTCAATGAAATGCCAATCACTAGAAGATTTTACATAAAACCAAAAGAAGCTATCTATGTATGTCGTCATATCTTTTGGAAGGTTGTCTTCTATCCATCACAATAAATCAATGGATTTTCATCGAGAAGGGAGGTAGAATGGTACAAAAATTACCATAATTCCTAGAACCCTAAAGTCCTAACGTCCCAACCCGTAAGCCATTGAATTGATCACTCACACAATGTTGTATCCAAGGATCCCATAATCAATCACAAGGACCTGATCTCTCTAATGATTGATAGTAGTCTTCGATGGGAACAAAGAATCCCCAAAACATATTCAGAAGTTAGTCTCATCAATCTCAAAATAAGGAAAACTAGTGGTTGAAAGTTTGAATGAGTCCTTATAGATTGAGATTGTCATCAGCTAGGTGTGAAAGGCTATCATCATTTCCCATTTTATTCCCTAACGATCCTTGAACCCATCTTTTGTTTCCATCCTTACCAAATTTGACGCCACCACTATAATAAACTTGAAGTTGTGAAAACTTCAAGGGTCATTTTCTTAGATCCAAATATCTAATCATTCCATAAGATTCATATATTCATGCATACATTGATCATTTGTAGGAGGCTTGGTCATCTAACATTATAATAGTGTTGGATTTCATCTTGGTGTTAAATAGCCATTATTCCCACCATATGAACTAAGTATATCTCATGTTCTCATCAAACTTATAGTGGAAACAATGTCATCTTAGCTAGGTGGTTTCCATTTGATGTCTATTTTCCTTGCCCAGGTTGCTTGATGGACACACTTTTGCTGGCTAAAACACTTTTTAGTCAAATTTTGGGATGAGGCATGCTTTGACGTATTTTATAATAAGTAGTTCATGCTAAGTACTAGGTAGGTATCACTGTCCATATAAATAAGAAATAAAACCTTAAATTCATGTATAAATATTATGTAGATGTGAATGTATAAGATTAATAATAAACAAATATCACATACTCTACTACCATTGTATGTAATTACTATAACAAACTGATTGTTGTATGTTGTATTACAAAATATAATTCTTTGAGATGTGATCAATTAGTAATTAAGGAATTATATAAATAATTATCCATTATTCACTAATGATATAATATACACTTCTCTAAATATATACTATAAATTGAAAAATTATTATATAACATATTGGTCACTTGTTACTAATTATAAGATATACATTCTAAATTAGGTAATCCATCATGCTTGTGGTATGTGATTACAAAGTATAGAACTAATTAATTCATTAGTACATGTATATTGTCACATGTTACATATTATAGTGTCAATTATAGTTTCATATTTTCCAAGTATAGTCAACTTTGAATTCATTATTTAAAGGTCTAGGTGTCTAAGAGTCCAAATACATGATTATTAATGTGTGTACAACACTATACATAATTAACCGCCTACTTTTAAATAATTCTTTCTTAAGCACTACCTAGTAATCAAGAAGTAAGAAGGTCATGTCTGCTTGCCTTGACACAACTTCTTTGGATATCTAATTTATAAATTGTGAGGAAAAATATGCTAATTGATTTATAGTTCCCTAGTATGAGTAATGCATGTAAATTAGTGTTATTTTGTTTTGGTCTCCTCTATTATTTTCCTTTCAACCATATATAAAATATACTTTTTGGTAATATTTCTTTTTTTGTTTTGATTTCTTTAATACCTCGTAAATGCTTGGTTATGATGTGTGAACAATGGACATTGCATATCTGGTGATTAAATATCACTCACAGTCTCCTGGCCACAATTAGGATGAAGTTCTTGTGTGGTATGTTGTAAAACACAACCCTGGTTCATTTTAGTGGAGGCATTGGAGGTTGGGATTGTTGCATTTGGCAATTAGATCAAAGTTCCACATAAATTGCATAAACAACCCTATCCATTCCTAGAGTTAGGTAGAATCTAGGTGGAATTCGGTTAGGGTTTCCTAGGTTTGAGGTGTCTAGACAAGCCTATTATTTGGATTCTGGCACAATTACCTTCACACTACTTGGTAACGAATGATGTTTTCTAGTACACTTAGGACCTAATTGGCCAATACTAAAACAAACCTTTACTCTAGCCTAATTAAATGTAGGTCTCCTAGCTTATGGACCCCATCTATGAATTGTTCTCTCTGATCAAGGTCAATTTAGACATTTAAGTCTCTTTTTTTCTCTCTTGAATAATGAGGTCTTCTCATCAATTATATAGTAGGGTTAAGAGGTTTCCTCCATCGATTAAAAGTTAATGAGAATTTAGAATGATATGAAAAGATATATATACATGTTAATATAAAATAAGCGTTGGTATATTTGTTTCGGTCGTTTGACTAGTGGAAACTTCATTATTATTAGAAACCCTTGAAGTTTGAGGAATTAGGAGATCAAGTAAACCAACCTAAAACTTGACAACTTAACTATTCTAAGAATGGCATTCTTAAGCAATATAAGGAAAATAAAAAACCTCGATGATGGAATTGGACCCTAAACCTTGCAACGAAACTAATGGTTGTTGTTGAGCAGGAAGAGCACAGAAGGTGATCGATGAGTGCAAGCACACCCTAGAACAAGAAGCCATTCAATATGATCATAGTGGTCCATCTACCTTTTGAAACAATAACAAGGAAGCCACAATCCTTAATTTTGTTAATCTTGAACCTAATGCATTTTGGTAGAGGGAGAAAACACTTAAATTTTATTTAGCGAAAATGCCTACAGAAGAAAGTTACCCTTGCTAGATAAATAATGGTGGGACGACAAATATGCCTTGAGGGACATACTTCATTACACTCCTTTTGGGTAGAGTTCAAGACAAAGAAGAAATGTATATTGTGTTGTTGTTTAGGTGGCCATATAACAAAATTATTGACAAATTTTGACAAAAATTTCTAATAAAGTGTTCTTGATCGTGTTTCAACAACCAAATGAATGAATTATTTCATGAAAGTTTAGTATAATGATCTACTAGTGTAGATCTACTCAAGTATGCAATAAAACTGTGTACTAGATATGTAGGGGAGGGTCATGTGTGAGTGAAGGAAGATGAACTTTTACGATGGGGATTTGTATGTGTATTTTTGTGTCAATTTTCAATGGTGAAATGAATGAATTAAGTCATTATGATTTGCAAGTACAATATATAGACTTAAAACAAAATTGGTGAAGAAATTATGCCCTAGGTATAGTGCACTAAATAGTAAAGAATAATGATAGTTAGTGCACTTTGATATCATATTTTCACCAATACAAAAGTTTTACAAAAAAAATTGCATGTTTTGACAAAATTCTAAACATTGGTTTAAGTCCACGTTCACATCTAGGTTTACACCTTACACAGTTTATAAGGAAAAGGAGAAGCAGTTTCATGATACATTTGGGTGATATTTTTGTGGCATACTATTTTTGGGTGTTCCAACTTTTAAAAAGGTTTTCATCACCCTAACATGTATAATGTGATTTGAACACCTTGAATCTTTGATGAGACCCATGACTTTTATGTTAAGCTAGAACAAACCTTAAGATTGTAGAAGGTTGGTGGGATGGGTTACCTTAGTTTTGTTGAGAGATTATTTCAAAAGATAATTCAAAGGAGTCTGAAAATAGTCATGGTCAAGCCAAAGGGAAGGGGAACCCTTCTAAGGAGAATAAGAAGATAATAAAGAGCAAAGCCAATGGAACAAGGATGCCACCATCATACGAAGTACAAATATACCAACCAAGTGAGCTTCCACGACAAGAAAGGACATTGCGGCTAATTATCCCACAACTCTGAAAGAAAACTTGAGTGAGGGTAATAACCATATTATTCATGTTTCTTCTCATAATAATGAACCCCATCTTGCAATAACACATATTCATGAAAATCTTACATGACCTTTGTAGATTTGATAATTTGAAAGTAGATTTTGGGTGAAATATGTACATTTTTTCATTTAAGTTGTCCATTCGAGATTTTCTTACAAGATGAAAAATTACTGCATGATTTTTGAATCCCTGTTCATGAAATTGAATTATGAATGATTAAAGAATTAAGTTGATCTAAGACAAGTAAGAATTGCTCAAGAGGTAAATAGAAAAATATAAGTCAAACATTTGTCTAATGTCATTCTGAGTACTTTTCCCTTGGACTACTATGGAGTGCATAGCCTCATCCAATACATTCAACAACCATAAAGCCTTCTCAAGCTCCATGAACCACAAATTTGTGTCTATCGAGTCTAAAGTACTTATGTACTCCACAGTCCACATCCACTTTATTTGTTCAAATGTCTTGCCAGAATTGGCCAGCTCAACATTTGAATATTTCCCCATAGTTGCATGGACAATGAGAATGCCCACAAACTAGGTGAATGTAGGCATCTTCTTCCCAAACATATACTAGAAAGCTTGATGAACATTCTTTGCTGGGTCAAACATTGGAACCTCAGACTGTTGATAGTCAAATATCCACTCCTCACAAATATGTCACCTTTCATTACCATCAGGCATATAGTAGCTACTATCAACATGTTCTTCATGATGTATTGTCATAACAACCATAATAAGTGGTCATATATGGTGGAATTGTAAGAATAGACACGACATCTTAATCATATGTCTTTGTAGATTCAGTGAACCTAACCTCTGATACCAAAAACATGTTATTCTCAATGCCACAAGAGCAAGATCACTCAATACAAAAACCCAAAATTAAGACGTGTATACATCATCATTCACATAATCCACATAGAGATCTCAAGGTACAATTTTTCACCCATCATCAAGAATAACTTCACATTTACAAGTCCATATGAGGATACATCATACGAAATAACATTTTCATAATTTACAATCCTTTAATATATAAAAATTTGAACACCACACCCATGATATGACATCAAAATAAAAGAATTAATCTTTATACATATGGATTTACTATAGAACAAAAGTACATAATATTACAACAGATAAAACTCTGGCTCTAGAGGCTATGCATGCATTAAGATCCAAGTCTAATAAAAAGATACCACAAGTGACCTTTGTCCGGACCTTAGAGTATGAGACAAATATGAATCTATATGCCCCGTCTCTAGAGGACGTCAATCAAGTATCACACACTTCCACAACCCTTTCATGCAAACATCATCTAAACCAGATATCAAAGTCTTATCCCTCCTTATCTTCTCTGTAGTTGTTAAGATAGTTGGGCCACTCACATAAAAAGTGTGGAAAAGCACAAGGGAGAGACCCGAAATCCCAATGATATGATATAGCATATGAAACATTTATTACTTGCATGGTATATTTTTATAAAGTAAATAGTTGACAAGATAAGCATACCAATTACATGTATAATGGGAGGTATATTCTTACCCATACACTCTGGCATTAAGATTACATGCAAGGATGTTAGATATCACAATATAATAATGGTAATAAAAAGGGAATTCCATCCAAGGCGCAACCATGCTTAGTGCCAATTAGACCTAAAAATACTACAAGATTGTTGAATATTATATAGATGCCCTAGTCTAATTAGAGTGTACCACCCAACCATTGAACAAGATACCATTTAGCCATCCCAATCATCCCTACAAAATCTAGGACTATTTGGATTCTCTAGATCTCTCTTCACAACCTCGAGTCAAAAAGTGAGGTATAAAAAAGTCAGGGATTAGTCCGACTAGCTGACGTGTGTCATTACACACCAAATCACTAGGGGGAGATTCCCAGAGTTCAACCTTTAACAGTTATCAATCACTTGAAAACAAGAGAATTGATTCAATATACAAGGCATCGATCCCAAAGGATGGTATTTTAAGCGTCAATCCCAACCAGTTGCATGAATAGAAAGTAAATTTCAGTTTGAGAATGGTTGATTAAAACTAAAGTGGAATGAGTTAAGTTAAAAAGTAAAAATATTTAATCAATTATGATAAAAGATTTGGGGTTTCAGGGGATCACCGCCAAAAACCATGTCTTTAGTTAACTGATTCAACTCCTTAGTTTCAATGATTAAATCAGGACCATGTGGATTTGTGTCCTTATGGATCACATCTTACAAGGGTTGAACTTCTATCAACCCAAGGGTCATGTTGGTTGAGGATCCTCGTCTGATTGTCCAACAAGTTCCCATATGGAGTCTCATCAAGAGACATGTGATTTCTATTGTGATATTCAAAGCTATGGATCTGGGTCTCATCACTACAAGCTATAACAAACAAGATAAATTGGCAAAAAGATTAGAATCTTGATTAGGGATCTCGTTAGGATATTATGGGTTCATTCTTATTGGGATCCAGTGTCTCATCACCCATAAAGAATATAATCTATCTAACTAGGGAACAAGTGCGAGATCAAGTGAGTAAAAAGATCATAACTGTCATACGGGGTCTCACAAGGGATTATGGGGCCATTCTTGTGGGGATCCATGCTCTCACATTACCACAAGAACATAAACTAATTAGCCAAACATTGAGTGCAAGGCATGGGTCAATCAACTAAGATTTTAGTTGGTCGACTGGTAATTTATTTTCTTCATACCAAAGGTAATTTAGTAAACTTTGATTATAATAATGGCCTTCTTATTTTGGAGTTTGTTTGGGTCTTTACTGGTGAGTCGATCGACTGGGGATCTGACTTGGTCGACTATCATAATTGCTTTCTTTGACCCAAAGGTGGGTTTGAATGAATTAATGAGACTTCTTGATGTGGAGTTTGATTAGGTATTGAATGTGAGTTGAGAAATTAGGGATTCCAGTCTATCGATTGATATTTAAGTGTTTGCTTTGACCCGACCATTTTGTCTGAAGAATGAGCTTTCCTAAATTCAAGTTTGACTGGGTATTTACTGGCAAGTCGATCGACTGAGGATCCAGGTTGACCAACTGGAGATCTAGGAAGTTCAAATTTTGTGGAATTGAGTCAACTGATTAGGTGAGTCAGTTGATCGACTGGGAGACTGAAGACGAGATTTAAAGCCTCTGATTCTTGGGCCTTTTGGGCTTTGGAGTAAATTGGCTATTTTCTTGCAAAAACTACAATAAATCAAGGAAAAACTCCAATTGACTAGAGAAAAGCTAGACTAAAATAGTTAACTCTAAAACTAGATAATAATAAAAAATGCTCCTAAAAAGAGTTCTAAAACATGCAAAAATGGATAAATATACATTTATCAACTATCCCAAACTTGAACATTGCTTGTCCTCGGGAAACATTGAATAAAAACAGTGCTCAATAATACTCTCATCCAATCCTCCTCACTTGCCTAACACTACTTTAAGTCTTACCACCTTACATGGATAAGCGGCTCTGATATCTTGGAATCACATAACACAATTTTCTAATTCCCTACTAAAAATTGCTCATGAATGATTCCATTTCAAGATAAAAAAAGAAACAAATTTTCTATCACTTTTTGCCTTTTGTACTATCGCAAATTCTCACAAGTTCTGCACAAGAATAGGGTTCATGGATTTGATGGTTTGAGGTTATGTAGATTCCCATGGGTATAAAATTAGATTGGAGGGAGGTATGGAAGGAGGTGGTTTCTCCTTTATTAGACTTAACACCTTTTTATTTCTTTGTTGCAACAACATTGATTGCATGTTTTGAAGTACATTTTGGCATCTTTTCTTGGTGGTACGCCCCTATCAAATTTATGAAGGGTATGGAAGAAGGGGTAGAGGGGGAGGGGGAGCCACCCCAAAGTGGAGTTTTTCACATTTTGGATTTTATCATTTTTTGCAAATGGATATGTAAGAAGGTGGTGGAAGAAGTGTACAAAAAGATTGGACTTGTGCAGCTTGTGTTTTAGAATTTAGTGCAATGGAGAAGTGCGGCATCAATTTAATTATCATTGTAATTTGTGACAATCAAGAAATTTTACAAGATATTCACAAATTTTTAAGTAGATACATCATTTTGGTTCATATCTATCCATAACAGGTTGGCAACTTTCCCAAGGGTAACTCTATTAGAGGTCATAGGGGACCCGATGATTTCTATAATGGGAAATTTCTTTTTGAAAATATTGCTAGAATATTTACTAGTTCAAGGGGTTGTTAATTACCATGCACAAATTGTTGACTAGATAATGGCCAAAACCAAGGAATGAAAGAGATTTTTTTGAAAATTTTAAATCTAAACTACATAACATAATGAGAAATGCTAAAATTATATAGAGTGGGTGGAATGAGAACGTACCACCCACCTCCACCCCACCTTAAAATTTTGCTCGTCCAAAGCAAAACTTAATTTTGGAATGGGGGGGATTTCTCTGAGATCACTAGGTGGTCCTGGTAGCTCAAAAATGTCCAGCTGAATGGAATGTTGATGGGGGTTGGAGCCTTAAACAAAGGAGCTTCATGATACACCCAATGATTGGGTGGTTGTGGAAACTCAGAGGGGCTTTCTGGTTGATTTAAATGGTGTTGATTTTTGCCTCACAATCCCTCTAGTAGGATCTACAGATTTTCCTTCATCAATGGAGGAAGAGTTATCAATGTGTGTGGATTGGGGACATTATAATATTCATTGTGTCTTCAGGGTTAACTCTTCCCTAAAGACCCATGGTGGATCCTCTTATTCATGGGAGAAGGTAGTATAAGATGAGTCCACTTTGTGTGGCGCCACATGTGGTAGATTGGGTGGAGGAACTGACTCGAGTTTCTCCTTGTCACCTGGATCTACATGTAGTATACATGGTTCCAGGGGGAAGGAACTGTATTATCATCCTGGAGTAACTTTTCAAGTGGTTTTGTGTCCTCCTCATCTAACACTCTATCAACATGAAAGTTAATGAAGGAACCATGGTCCTTTACTATGCCAAAATATAGATTTGATTACTTTATGGAACATGTGCCCAACTCAATGGGTTCAAAATGGATCACATCACAATCTAACAGTAGTGGCATGTATATTTCTTAAGAAGGTTGAATCACCTCATCAGGTTCAACCTGATGTAGAACAAGGGGTGGTTGAGGAGGAGTGTATGAATCTTGATAAGGAAGCCTTTCTTCAAAAAGATCCACCAGATGGGAAGTTGATGGTACATTATCCGTAATATAGTAAGCCAAAGTTGACTAATCATTGTAAACATATGGACCTGGGAAGGCCAAAGGAGTTGGAGCCGTTTTTGCTGGCATATATGAAATGATGATAGTGCTAGAATTGTTTGTTTCAATAAAGATTGTCATCGGCTGCTTTAGATCCTTTGGGGTGCTTCCTAATCGACACTAGTAGAATTCAGCGATCCACCCAACTACCATCATCTCTATGGCATCAATTTTCTTCTTTGCTTCTCGAGTCTCCTATTAGTAGTTGTGGATTCTCTTGCCTCGACAATTAATGCCTCTCTTTGTATTGCAAGAGCATGTTCTATCAATCAGTTGATTTGTAACTAAGAAGTTATGTCTTCTTATGGTATTCAATGTTTTTTTATTGTGATCTACATCATATTTCTCTTTGGGGTCTGATATTATGTGCAAGGTAGAGTAGTCACATGTTTACTTTGTGCAGAGACATATTGGGGCACTCCGGTATGTCATGATAATCAGAGCAATATATCACATGTTGCACATTCTACAGAGCTAACCAGTCCATTTGAATTTTTTGAATAAGAAAACAAAAGTTAGCAAAAATCTTAGAAGGAAAACAATATTTGAAGAAAAATAATTATGAAGCAAACTAAAAAATATAAAAGTAGATAAAATATTACAAAACAAACTAAATTACGAAACCAATTAAAATACAAAAAATAAACTAGAAAAAAAAGGTTTGCAAAAAGAAATTTGGTTTAAAAATAAATGTCGACGTCTGCGACAATGGCGCCAAATTTGGTGTGTGTTGTTACACACCAGATCAATACGGGGGAAATCCTAGAGCTTAACTTTTAACTAATATCAATCACTTGTAAACAAGTAAATTGATTCAGTATAGAAGAACTCCATTCCAAATGACGACATTTTTAAGCATCAATCCCAACCAATTATGATGAACAAAAAGTAAATTCTAATTTGAGAGTGGTTTATTAAAATGAAAGTCAAATGAAAAGTGCAGAAATAAAAACTAGTTAATCAACAAACGATAGAAGATATTGAGGTCCAGGGGATCACCGCCAAAAACTATACCTATAGCTAACCGATTTATTCAACTCCTAAGTTTTAAGGATTAAACTAGCACCATGTGGATTTGTATCCTTATAGAGAATATCTCACAAGGGTTGGACTTCTCTCAACTCCAGGTCTTGTTTATTAAGAATCCTCGTCCAACTGTCCAACAAGTTTCCTTTTAGGGTCTCATCAAGAGACTTGTGATTTTTGTTCAAATCTTCAAACTTATGGATCTGGGATCTCATCACCACAAGTTATAACAAACAAGATAAACTGGAAAAAAGATCATGATCTCAGTCAGGTGTCTTGTCAGAAAATTATGGGTTCATTTCTTATTGGGATTCGGGGTATCATCACCCACAAAGAATATAATCTATCTAACCAGGGAACAAGTACAAGATCAAGTGCGGAAAAAGATCATAACCACCATCCATGGTCTCATCAGGGGATTATGGGTGTATTCTTGTGGGGGTCATTGGTCTCATCACTCCACAAGAACATAATCTAATTAGCCAAAGATCAAGTGCAAAAATGGTTGGAAAACATTTGTTCATTAAAATATTGGAGTCAACATACAATTAAGATAAAGAATAGGCTATGGGGCCACTCATAATGCCCCAGTAAGGTAAATACTCAGATATAACAAAAACAAGTACAAACTAGAGTATGAAAAATTGGATGGCAGAACTTTTTGTCTTTGGATCCCCCTCCTTTTATAGGGGGGAAAGGATGGGTGAAAAACCCTAGAACTATACTCATGGCGGTTGGCTTGGCTGAGTCTGGGGCACAGATCAATCGACTGGGAATCTAGACCGTCGACAGGTGATTTGTTTGCTTCATCCCGAAGGCAAGTTGGTCAAACTTTGACTACAAAAATGGCCTTATTGGAGTTTGATTGGGTGTTTAGTGGTGAGTCGATCAACTGAACTATTGGCATTACTGCTTTCTTTAACCTAATGGTGAGCTTGACTGGATTAATGAGACTTCTTGTTTCAAAATTTGACTGGGTCTTATATGTGAGTCGATCGACTGGGGATTCCAGGATTCAAGTCTATCAGTTGGTCTATAAATGTGTTATTTGACATGGGTGTTTCGTCTAAAGTAATGAGCTTTCCTAAATTCAAGTTTAACTAGGTCTTTATTGGTGAGTCAATCGACTGGATGAGATTTTGTGCAAGTGAGTTGACTGACTAGGTGAGTTAGTCGATCGACTGGGAGGCTGAAGATGGGAATTGAAGCCTCTAATTCTTGGGCCTTTTGGTCTTTGGAGTAAATTGGTTATTTTCTTGCTACAGCCACAATATATCAAATAAAAGCTCCAATTGACTAGAGAAAAGCAAAACTAAGACAATTAACTCAAAAACTAGAGAATAATACCAAAATGCTCCTAAAGAGAGATCTAAAACATGCAATCAAAATGGATAAATATGCATTTATCACTAGCCTATTGTGGATATGTGCTTAATCACGAACCCACCATTACGGGCCCACCCTAGGTACACGTCACGGAGCCACAAGATAGGGTAACAACCCTCCACATCACATCTCATGAATCATTCTCCTCCACCAGACCATCAACCTTCACCAAGTCCCAACACTGATTAAGGACAATAAGATATCGGATCCTGAGCATCCTCATATATTCTGTAACGTCCTAGGATTTGAGGCCTCGGATATAATAAGGAATGATTGGACTACCCATATCACCAAGGTGCATCTCCTTTTCCGAGAACCCATCACTAAAGAACTTCATAGTTAAGCGTGCTCGGCTTGGAGTAGTACAAGGATGGGTGACCAATCGGGAAGTTGATCATGGCTTGCACGTCAGTGTGGACAAAGTGTGCAGGTAATGCTAGTGGTGGTTTGTGGGTCCAGTCGTCATTCCTGAAACTCTACTAGAGCCGTGGGCAGTGAGCCCAGGTGTTAAATATTCACTTATATATGGATCTGTGCATCTTCTAACAACTCTAGGCTGCAACAAGATTAACTCATTTCCCCCATCCCCCCTAATGACTAAGGGGAATGGATCTACAGACTTAGAGCTCTACTTCTTAGATTTCTCTTGATAGTTAGATTTATTATTATATGATTACATCAACCAGAGTATAACGCAACCTATCAACAAGTAAATAGATAATAAAGCAATAACTTTATTCGATATAAAATGTCTAATCAACATGACTAAATTCACAGAATAAGTTGTACATGTTTTGCCTCTAGCTAGTTGAGGCATTCACATAAATCAGTTACTCAAAGAGACAAGGATAAAATACCTACTAATGTTCCATCCATTTTTGCACCTTAGGCACTTATATCCGAGGAGAGAAAATATACACAAATCTCTCATTTTCCTCCAAAGGGGCCACATTATCATAATTCAACAACATAGAAACAAGGGAATAAATCAAGGCATGCCCTATAAACGTTGGTAGTCATGATAATCTCACAAGTAATCATCTTTTAAGCATGCAAGTCACATTTCAACATTAGGAAAGAAGCCCTAAACTTCTCTTATCATCATAAATTACTTTCGTAGTAAAGAACAATAGATAGTCAACTTTTATGCAATAAAAAGGTACCCATGGTAGTAATTGTAACATGCAAGCTGTAAAGTCCCATGATTTGAGACTTCAAATAAAATATATTAAAAGAAATGATTGGACTATCAATATCACTAAGGTGCATCTTCTTTTCAGGGAGCCCATAACTAAAACTCCAAAGTTAAGCATGCTCGGCTTAGAATAGTATTAGGATGGGTGACCAATTAGAAAGTTGATCCAGACTTGCGCTTGAGTGAGGACAAAATGCACAGTTAAGGCTAGTGGTGGTCTATGGATCCAATCAACATTCTTGAAACTCTACTAGAGCCTTAGACTGTGGGCATGAGCATTACACAAGCACTTTGACCCATGGGTTAAGGCCCAAGGTATGCGAAGATACCATCTTTTAGTAGGAAAAGGGTGTATAAAAGTAAGATCTACCACCTGTATCACATCAGAGGTAAGCAATGAGTCAAGGTTATATCACTTACCTAACAAGGACAAAAATGAGTGTGCATGAAAAGCTATTGTGAAACTTATAGATTCATGAAAAATGCTAATATTGAAAGCAAACCTTCTATGATCTGAGTTCCTCCCCTTCAACCACACTCTAACGTCGACGTTCCACGAGCAAAGGGAATAAGGTGTAAGGCTATAGCCAAAACCCTAGAGGAAGTCCACCTAATGAACATCCAAGAAAGAGAAAAAGCTAAAAGATCACCAAGAAAATGCATGACTAGGATTTGACTTACCCCGATCACGACTCAGAATTCACCATATGGCTTGTGGGATTTCCTCACATCAACAGGGAAGAATATAAGGGCGGATCACAAGAATCAAGGATCAGATAAATTAGAAATCATGTTGGTTGTCATTAACAATGGCGTCTTGCTCTGCCGCACCACTTTGTTGCTCATATGCACAAGTGAGATGAGAAAAAAATCTTAGTGTTTACATAGACCCAATGGAAAGAGAAAACTGATTAAACTGTCACATTGTCAATCAGAAAATACGCCCTTTTTAGCCAGTCACGCCATCTATAGGTGGACCTAATTTCCCATCGGTATTCGCTACGAGTCATCTCATCAGTAGGTGCAAGCATAACACCCATTGGTTGTTCTTGTTGGTTAAACTTGCCGATGCATTCTCTTCAAGAAAACCATCACATGACACCAAGCACCACAGGTAGAGAGCTCGCGTAGGAATTATTAGTAGCCATAGTGCAGAATTTCTGTTGATACTCTACTGACGAAAATTCACCACCCAGTCATCCAACAATTTTTTTGATTGTCAACCAACAATAACACTAAAGGTCACACAAACAACGTCTTCCATCGATTGTCTACTGATGGACAGACATAACCACGCCGTCAATCTTCAATTGATGTGAACTAAGCACACAACCAACTGACAAAATGGCACAAGAGCCTCGTCAGTCTTCAATCGACGAAAGGTCATGCATACTTCAATCTTCTATCGATGGAAGGTTAGACCACTTCCATCAGTTCTCAACTGATGGAAAGGTAGCCATGCTAGATCAGACCTTCTAAGTGCATCTACCTACAGCCAAATAAAATTAAAGAATAAGACAACCATCAAGATATGTACAACCTGTAAGAAAATCTCATAACAAGGGTAATTTGCACATCATCCCACAAATAAAACACTCACCAACTAAGCATGTGCTAAATCAATCATCTAAGCAATTGTTGAGGGTAGAAAAACAAGATTAAAGAGGTTTAAGCAAGGTCAGGAGTCGTACACTTTCATTCCTTATCTGTCACATGTTTGCCATCCTTTTATGGTATAGCAACAATTGAGGATTGTTGAGAGATATTTGCTCAAAAATATTTATGATCACATTGTTTGTGTAATAGAAATGCAAACAAAGTTCTATGTAGAAAATGACTTGACAAATAACTGGAGGGGACAACAAAACCCCAAAAGTGAACCTTGTGTAAATAACAATAACATGAAATGCTTAAATTTTGGAGCCATGTCTTGAGTTTTATGGTGTAACGATCTAAAATAAAGGTCTGCAATACCAAATACAATGTGAAGACCTGATAATAATAACATGTCCATAAGTAACCTTCTTCTTTAGTTGCTTTTTGAAGAAAAGTGTGTAAAAAGAGACAAATGACAATGTTGTAAACGGGAGTATGCTGAAGTGAACAAGCACAGAAGTTTTCTCAAAGTGCTGACTTGTTAATTAACTCATTCCATAGTAATTGAAATATCATATAGGACTGATTTGTGTATTATTTCACTATCCTTGTTAACTAAGACCAATCATCCAAGCAATGAAGAAAAAGGACTGATAAAGAGTTATGTATTGCATCAGGCGATGATGTTGTGCTTGATGAACCAGACAAAGGTTTGGGTCTCGGTCTCTGGTAAAGCTTTACCTTCGAACCGGCTATAAGGTCCTAAGGCACCTACTTGGTTAGGAAATTAATTGTGCGGAGTTAACTACGGTACAGTAGCTCTGGTGAAGCCTAAGAAGAGTTACTTCCTTGATCTATGATAACTTGATTTATCTTGCTGGTTGGTATGCTAATCTATGCACAAGAGGGCGACCTAGTGCCATATGTGAAGGTGGTTAAAAGGGGGCTTATACAGAGGTCTTGAAAGTATACAGCTGATACCTAACAAACTGAGGACATGGTGGTACACGTCTTTAAGACTTCTCAAGATTTTCATCCAAAAAAAAGACTTTTGGAGGCACTCCCCCCAACCCCAACTTAGTGGCTGTATGTAAGGCAGCTTGTTTACACCCAAACCAATTATGAAGAAACCAAACTAACACGTAATTATATCACCTTAAGAGTCCACGAAACCAAATGACTGGCATGTCAACAGCAGCCGGATGTGTTCTATTTGAGTGAGAAAAGTACGCATAAGGATAATAAATTGTTCTGGTTGGATATAAGCTCTTTACGAGTTCAAAGTTTCTTACCAGAGGCAAGTGCTAAGCAATCCTATAAATGAATGGATGCAGACCAAAACTTTGATGTACATCAAAGTGTGATTACATAATACAAAGACCTTATATATTTTAACCTATTGCTTTCTCTGCAGAGTTGACAAGCTACAGATTTGGTTTATAACTCAGGTGTCTATTATCACAACTCGCAAGCCCCAATGTTTCTCAACAAACTACAGTTAGCGATAGATTGGGTTTCTTGCAGCTCTTTACATAACTACATGCTACGGGACATTAAAAATGCAGAAAAATACCAACAAAATTAACACGAGAAGTGCTCTCTAAGCCATTGCTTTAGAGTACAAATTTATTACACAGTGCTGCTCCAAGATAGTTCAATACGGGGACATCATAAACAAAACAGAAAGTCTACATACGAGCATTTGAGCTTGACAATGAGCCGGGTTTTATCAAAACCCAAATCGAAATTATACACAACCCAGACTAGAACTAGTCCAAACTACTGTGGGCTTCAGAGAAAAAAATCAGATATTGCCCAACCTAAACCAATACAATGCGAAGCAGATAACCCGAACCTAACATGTGATATGGAATAATGAGCCAGACAAGACAGTAAGTTGTCAAACATTCACTAATATCAAACACCTGAAATAAGGTAGCGAGTAGTAAACAGAAAATGAACTAGATTATCATTCATTTCTTGTAAATTCTGCTCTTCACGAGCATTTGACATCAGTATAAGCCTATTTTGTAGAAACTTATAATTTCACATCCCTGCACTAGATGAAATCACGTCTAGACTAAAACAGAATCCTAGTAAGATAGCAAAACTTCCGGTTGCTGGATTTTCTTGATTTCTCAAGCTTTTAACAGATATCATGTAGCCCAACTCCAGCAGTTCACTTTTACGTTAAAAAAATGAACCGTGCCGCTACACAGCCGAGAGCTTTACAAACCAATAACCATAAGTTTAAATGAGAAGAGCATTGAATTGTTAAATAAAAAATCTGCCGATTCGTTCACGCATAAACAGCTAGTTTAACCTAATCCATAGTGTAGCATGAACTGAAAACAAGTCAAACTGCAGGTTGTCTTTCACTCAGCAGAAACTCAGTCCGATTGCACTTCACGTCTTTAGGCTTCCTTCAATCATAGTAGTCTCTAATTGACAACTTTTCGGTTCAAAATCTGCACCGATCAGCCCTTGAGTCATAATCTGCAAAAACGGAACGTTAGCATGCCATAAACATATATACATCATAGGAGGTTAGCATGCCATAAACATATATACAGAATATAAAGGCCTGGAATTCCTACTAATATTTATAGTAACGGTGAAGTTTATTGAGACAATTTCGACAAGATATTTGGAAGTGGGTAAGGACATTGTTTACAAACTAGAAACATACAGAAATTTTTTAGGTGAACACTGATCTTTCCAATAAGAAACAAACACTGACTACCTAGTTTTGGGTTCAGTCAGCCAGCAACTTTGTTGAACCAGGTACTTCATAAAGGGGAAAAAAAGCAAGTGAAGCCTTTTTTTGCTTTTATTCATATGTTATCTTTTCTGAATTCAGTATTGATTTTACCATGATGCAAACTTCAATGTGCATAAGGGCTGTGATTGAGATAGAACTCCTTTTCTGTTCACATGGTTTATGTAATTGAAATGCAATTGTATCAATAAAAAGGACCTATTGAAAATATGTTGTGCCTTGTTTTGAAAGTATGGCCTTCTTTTATAATTTCCCCTTTGTTGTGAATTTTGTGGTTTCTTACTGTTTTATTCATCCAATAATGGATATAAGGGAAAAGGAAAAGAAGAAAACACAATATTAAGAAAAAGACAAAAGATAATGGATAATAAGTAATGCACTTAGAGAGAGAGAGAGAGAGAGAGAGAGAGAGAGATGATTTTAGCAAGTTTGCATAATGTGAGAGGATCAAGGGGTTGATGAGTTAAATGCCACACCTTTTCCTTTTTCGAAAAAGGATTTTCGCAAACTTTAGTTTTGGCGCGTGTTTGTGGTCCTTGAATCGTGAATCAATGGCCAACGGACCATCATCTACCTCAGAACAGAAAAAAGAAAGATGGGTAGATCTGAGTCCTTTTCCTTTTCGTTTTCCCTCCTCTCCGACTCATATGAACCCCTATAAATCCTCCCAATGAGATCGGCACATGATTCCAAACCCGTTGCACCCTGGTTTCATCCACTATGGAAGGCTATTACTACTTTCCCCAAATTTGGGGACTGCTCAGCTGCCAGCCCTAGGGGTCCTGCCTATATAAGGCACGAGCATCCCATTGGAGAAACTAGGGCATCCCTGTAAGGCCCGAGAATGATCGAGGGTCGTCCTCTCCCTTCCATTCCCAATAAAACTCTACTTTACCCCTCTCTATTCCTCCCTGTGCTCCGCCGCAGGTCAAGGCATAGGCGCCCGAGTTTCGTGCCTCCTTCGGCTAATTGGAGATCGCGGATGAGTCCAGCAAGGTAAGGTGGTGAGAACCGCACCCTCGCCTTCGGCTCGGGGGCACAAACGAGCAAAGTCAACCCTTGAGTTGACTGGTTTGGGTAGACTGGCTCGCGTACAGGAAATGAGCAGGAGGATTAAGATGAAAGCCTAGAAAATTACCTCCTTGTCCCCAGGCGTACGTAACCCCAAGTCAAGGGTGCAGGGGCAAAAGTGTACGACCACCCTGGTTCAGCGCTTTGCTCACGTGGAACGAGCCGCTCAGTGGCCAAATCTTATTCGCAGAGCCCTGATCCGCGTGGAAAAGAAAAAGCAACCAAAATAATGACGTGGCGCTCTGTTATTGGCCAAAGGTATCTTATCTTGCAATTTTCATAAATAAACTTTACTTCCTTGTAAACTATAAAGTGACTATGGCTATCACATTATATATGGACATGACTAGTTCATTTCTGGGCCACCTCTGGATCTATGGAAAGGCTATTCGCATGAATAGGGGAAGGCACAAATTGGTACCAGTTCGAATAGGGGGTACATGCGAAGTCACCCACCTGAATAGGGGGAGACATGATAAAGTCATCCGCCTGAATAGGAGAAGACTGTAAGTACTGCAGTATGATGCCCTAAGGGGTTATGACAGAGGGTGGAGACACCTAAATTGGTTACTCATGATGAAAACGTTAAATTTGATTTGTTAAACAATAATTGTTGAATTATATTGTTACCATTACTTGTGAAGTTTTGTTTCCCCCACATACCAGTATAACTTGTTATACTGATCGACGTTTTGTTTGTCGACGTTTTAGGTTAATTTGCTACAAGATGGAAACTAAACAAACAATGAAAAAGACATTGAAAGTGAACCGGATATCTAATATATGGAAGATATAGCTAGTTGGTACATATTTTGGGTAAAGTCCTGAGATCTGATATTTTGTAAACTTTCATGAAAAGAATTTTTATCTTGTATCAAACTTTAGTAGAATTTATTAATTATTTTTTATTATGTGCAAAACCATTTGATCATTTTTTTGGATAAGGGCTCTAGTTTCTTGGCCTTCTTTAATTGGGGGTTGCCGGGAAATGGGGTCGTTGTATTTGGTATCAGAACATGGTTTTCCATATAATCTCTAATAATTATAAAATTTTGCAAATTATTTAGAACTCAAAGGGAGTTATTAGAGAATCTTCCAAATATTAAGGTGTCTAGAAAAGGATCACGATCCGGGGACTGACAAGATTTTCCTCCGCCCCGCTAATCGGTGTACGAGGACTCCCGGAATCTGTGTGACTGTCTGGCCAAAATTTGAGGATTTGACTCGAAATAAGATACTTCTACGATTTCTTATCTACTTTCATCCCTTTACCCTTTTTCACTGGATAAACATTAAGTGCTTTAGGTTTTCTCTCTCTCCACCTCCTTTTGAGTTTTGGGATTAAGGGTGTTAGGGATTAAGGCACCCTCAGCCAAATAATAAAAGTGAACATAACGATAAACAGAAAATATTTGATGAGTTCTCAAAGGTAAACCCTAGATGGACTAAGGCTTGTAACAGAAAACAACCTCAGTGGGTCAAGGGAATCGCAAACCTAAGGTACGGGTTGCAAACCCTAATCTCAACCCAAAATCTCAAGGAGTGGATAAAGGAAAGAATCCAATAAGATGGATACCTTAGTTTGTCCATGCATGCAAGTACGTAGGTTAGGCATGCATGATATACATGGAGAACTGTGTATGTATGGGAAACATAGACAATAAGTGGTTGAATGGCCACGAGTGCAACTTTCTATTTTGGTTGTCCTTAAAAAGGAGAAAAGATCTATGAGAGAGATAACACCCTAAATCGGAAGTTTAGTTGTGATCAAAAAGTTTAAGCTCCTTCAGGTATGAACCCTCACAAAAGTATTTTCCCGCACAGATACGAGCGGGAGGTAGATCCTATGTGGAAGTAAGCGACATCCAGACTGGCAACAGGATTAGTTCTAACCCAGAGGGGTAATGCCTACTGGACTGGATTATGAGATAGGCATACTGGAGGAAATGAATGAGGAGCTTCGTGTTACATAATGAGATAATATGGTTTATGATGACCTCGGTTGGACATAAGTTTTGATAGTACGCTTCATCATATAAGATAAGCTAGGTAAGAACAAGATGTGATTCTGTAGGAACCTCAACTCCGTCTACAAAGAGGGAACCTCTAGTGCTAGGAACAGTTATAGGTTTAAGAGAGAGTGAGACCCAGAAGGAGAAGGTTGAAAACCTAGACTCCAAGACATGAGGAATTATGAGAAATATTTGTATGGTGTGTCCTAGACTAGACTACCCTGAGTGGATGAGTTGAGCTGCTTCATGCATGATCTTTAGAGGCTTGTACCCTAGATGTCCTTTAAGGGACCAAACCCTAGAGACGGAAAGGAGGCTTCTTATACATATGAGGAAATTATATGAGTGTCGACCATCCAGGTGAGGAAAAGAGAGTCCTAATATCCTGGAGAGCTACGGAATAGTAACATGTTGTGAAGCCTCGTATTCAGATTGGGAGTGGAGTTCCTTGTGTAGGACCCTAAGGGTTGTTTTTACGTGAAAGAGAAAACTAGGAAGATATCAAGTGTTGGTTTGGTACGTGACTAAGTCATGCGGTGTTGACGATCAAGCTAAGGAGGTAAACCCGAGGTTCCTACACTAGAGAAGGGAAGTGGTGGCATCTAGTGCATATCATACCTACAAGGTTGAGTGAGTTCATAGAGATTAACCATGGTACCCCCTCAAGTATTGGGTTAAGGGAAACCCTAGTTGGACTATGATATATGTTTGATGAACCACTCATACAAGTTGGTCTAGCACTACCATGCTATAATAGGTACTTTTGAAGATGGTCCAACCTTGAGAGATAATGAATAAGATCTCGACTCGTTGTTTAGCCACATGCATGAAGTATAATAGAGGAAAGTGACTAGCTAACTTCAGGATGAACATTTATTAAGGAACACAACTTAGCATGAGGAAGTGAAGATGGAATAATGATTGTGGAAATATTGAACATGGATACAGTTGACTCGAGGATAGAATAGATTTGCCTTCTTCCAAGTACACTTTATCTCTCTAGGATTACTTTACGGAATAGATTAAATGATGTACTTGGCACTTAACATTAGATAGTGTTCATGAAGACCTGAACACAAGATATGTAATATATCAGCCTTATTTCAATTCGTAACAGTAAAGTACCATAGTGATTCAACCCTTGAGTAATAGGTCACGGGATATTCCCAAGAAGAAACTGCATAGACGATATGATGGAAATATGCCTAAAAGACGTGATCCTGTGTGGAAAAAAAATTAGTACAAGATCGTTTCTGTTGGTTTCTAATGAATGATAGATTTGTCTTGTCCTGAGACAGGACCTTCCTAGGGAGGAGACTCCCCAAATCAATTTAAGAATTGAGATAATATTAAAAGTCACTTAAAAACTTAAGAGATTAAGTGCAGGAAGCATAAAAACATATAATTTGAGTATGATTCTTGGGATCCATGTATGACCATCTCTAAGGGACATGAAGAAAAATCACTATGGAAGTGACTGATAGAGCGGGACCAGGCCCAGATGGGTAGGTCGCAATGAGCCCAATAAAGGGGAATAAAGAAAACTATGGGTACCCTAAGAGATGAAGGAATCCGGGTGAGAGAATTGTACAAGACATGATGTGCTTGGATATTTCAGAGAAACCTCAAGCAAAATGTGTGATTAAATAAAATAAATTCATAACATCTCAATAGAACCCTAAGTCAATCCTAAGGTCAAGAAGGGTTGATTAAAGGTATATATAGTCGATGGGATTAGGAGGTGATCGTCCCTAACTGCATTGGACCGTAGGGTCAGGAGGTAACATCAATCTTTGCCTGAGGCCCATGGGTCAGGAGATTGGCCACTTCCATGAGTTCATGAGGCCAAAGGGTAAATGAGGGCACTCCCTATATGCATACGAATGTGATCGCTCTACAAGTACATGTACCCCTAGAGATCGTAAGGATATGACTAAGGCTAATAATACATGAGGTATAGTAAGTAAATTAATAATGAAATTGCACAAACCCTAGAGTGAGGAAGGCTTTTGACTTCATGAATTGAAAAGCATGTATGGTTTAGAGTCATGTGTGATGTACCGTCTCTACTCTTGGAATGAGATGAGCTTTGTATTTGGACTGCAGCCAAATGCTTATTTCATCCCGTTATGAGTGTGAGAGATGAGACAGGCACATGCCATATTAGAAAAGTAAATGATATGAGGAATAAATGCTTAAGCTGAAATCCTTTCAGGACAACCGAGAATTTGAGGTATTACCATTAGGAGAATATTAAATGAATGGTTTGGAAAAACTAAATGAGCAAGGTAATTGTTAAATTGAAATTTCAATTGAGGATACAATTATCAAGTGGATATTGAATTCTATAGGTATAAGATTGAATATGGTGATCAAAATAATGGATGCAAGAGTTGAAGTACCAAATAAAGATAACCCAAACCTGATTTGTTGGTTAAGGTTGTAGCAGCCGGTTTGATGACCTAAAATTAGATGAGATGAAGGGTTTGATGGAGAAGTCTCAGACACATCTCTCCTATGTGAGTGGTGGAATCTGATATGCAATCTGTATTTAGATTCATGAGGATTCTCCCTTAAAGATTCGTAACTTGCAAGAAGTTAATGGTTCTAAGTGGTGAAGCGCGGAAACGAGAAGATACGAGAGACGAAAGATTGACGGCTGCGTGGGCCGCGTTCGTGAGTGGGCAAACAACCATCTCACTTCTATTATAGAAGTGGGTAAATTACATTGAGGTATAGCAGGAATAAGAGAATAACAAAACAAATAAAATAACATAATAAAAGACATGTTAACACTCCCCCTCAAGCTGGAGAGTACACATGTATGCCCAGCTTGCCACATAGGTTTTGAAAAGCTGTTGGACCCAATGGATTTGTCAAGATATCCGTCAGTTGTTCTTCAGACTTGACGTATGGCGCCACAATAGTACCATCCTTGATCTGATCTCGAATAAAATGGCAATCAACTTCTATATGCTTTGTACGCTCATGAAAGACAGGATTTCGGGCAATGTGTATGGCTGATTGGTTGTCACACTTGAGCTTCATAGAAGATAAAATAGGAATCTTTAATGCAGAAAGAATAGATTTGACCCATTGCAGCTCGCAACATGCATGAGCCATAGCACGGTATTCAACCTCAGTGCTGGATCTTGCTACCACATGCTGCTTTTTGCTTTTCCAAGTAATCAAATGATCACCTAGGAAGGTACAGTAGCATGATGTAGACCTTCTATCAATATGATTACCAGCCCAGTCTGCATCTGCATACCCTGTAAGAGCCAAAGTAGATGGAGGCACCTTAGGTCTATAGTATGTGATCCCCTTACCAGGAGCACTTTTTAGATATCTCAGAATCCTGCAAACTGTTGTCCAGTGTGACTGTCGTGGTGAGTTCATATGTTGACTCACTACGCCTACAACAAAAGAAATGTCAGGTCGTGTAACAGTCAGATATATCAACTTACCAACTATCCTCCTGTAATGTCCTGGATTTGAGTACTCAACATCATCAACCGTCTCCTTGATGTGATAATCCATAGGAGTAGATACCGGTTTAGATTCAGTCATGCATGTCTCCTGTAGTAAGTCAAGCACATATTTCCTCTGAGATAGATTGACACCTGCATGAGATCTAAGCACCTCAATGCCCATAAAATATCTCAGCTTACCCAGATCCTTCGTTTGGAAGTGTCTCTGCAATGCTTCCTTCACACGTGATATGCATGTAGAATCACTGCCAGTAATCACTATGTCATCAACATAAACAACAATAATGATTGAACCACAAGAAGAGTTAGAATAGAATAAGGAGTGATCAGTCATGGAACGAGAAAAGCCCATCTGTAGTATAACATCACTGAACATGTCAAACCAAGCTTGAGGAGATTGTTTCGGTCCATATATGGCTTTCTTCAGTTTACACACCTTCTGACACTCCCTCTGAGCAACAAAACAAGGAGTTTGCTCCATATATACCTCTTCATGTAGATCACCATGAAGAAATGCATTCTTAACATCAAGCTGAAATAGGGGCCAATCAAAAGTAGTAGCCAGAGAAATAATAATCCGCACAGAATTCAGACGAGCAACTGGAGAAAAAGTCTCAAAGAAGTCAACACCATAAGTCTGTGTGTAGCCTTTGGCTACCAATCTGGCCTTCAACCTCTCAACTGACCCATCCGGATTGTGTTTGATGGTGAAAACCCATCTGCAGCCCACTGCTTTCTTCCCTGCAGGTAAGTCAACAAGATCCCATGTGCCATTATTCAATAAAGCCGACATCTCAACTTGCATTGCTTGTTTCCAACCAATATCCTTCATAGCATCATAGTGATTTCTCGGTATATCCACAGAATCAATCCCAATAGCAAATGCGCGAGCATGTTTAGATAGGTAGGACAGACAACACACATTTGTAATAGGATGTCTAATAGTACAAGAACAAGTACCTTTCCGGACAGCAATAGGAATATCAAGATTTGATGCTTCTGCAGGAGTCTCGTGAGTAGAAGACGATGAGGAAGGCTCAGAGACTGGTGTCGCTACCTCTTCTGGATCTTGTCTGCCTCGCCTACTATAAACATGTGGGTAATGCTCAATAACAAGCCCATCTGCAGCCTGCTCTTCCTGAATAAAAATATAATCAGGAATGATGGGTGGCGCTCCCTCACTCTGCACAGATGGTGCCACTCTCTCACTCTGAAAAGTTGGTGGCACTCCCTCTCTCAACTGCTCCCCCTTACTCATAGCATCGAAGAAATATGGAGTGGTCTCATGGAAGGTAACATCCCTAGACACAAACATGCGACGAAGACTAGGGCGGTAACACTTGTATCCTTTGCTAGTACTAGAGTAACCATAGAACAAGGTTTTAATAGACCTAGGAGAAAGTTTGTCAGCCTTAGGGTCAAAATTATGGACAAAAGAAGTGCAACCAAACACTCTAAGGGGGACAGAGAAGGGTTGATTCGTGGGACGTAACACAAAGAAAGGGGTCTGCCCTTTAAGAACAGAGGATGGTTGTCTATTAATTAAGAAGCAGGCAGTTAAAAGAGCTTCAGACCAGAATTTCTTAGGCACATTAGACTGAAACATGATAGACCGAGCAGCATCAAGGAGATGGCGATTTTTCCTCCCAGCCACCCCATTTTGCTGAGGGGTGTAAGGACAAGACGTGTGATGGATCATGCCTACAGAACTGCAAAAATCAGACATGGCCTTTTGAACATACTCTAAAGCATTATCAGATTGAAGAATTTTTATATTGTAGTCAAATTGAACATTTATTTCTGTATGGAAATGTTTCACAATAGATAGCACAGACTCTCGGCTTTTGAGTAAATAGATCCATGTCATGCGGGAAAAATCATCCACAAAAGAAATAAAATAACGAAAACCATTATAACTCTGGTCTTTAACAGGACCCCATACATCACTATGAACCAACTCAAAAGGACAAGATGCACGTTTATTGACACGAATGGGATAAGATAATCTATGATGCTTTCCCAACTGACAAGACTGACACTCTAAAGAAGACACTTGAGACAACTCTGGTTCCAACTTCCGCAGGCTCTCTAAAGAAGGATGTCCATATCTGCAATGTCATAGTTTGGGGGAACCACTCAACAAGACGGATGGAGCAGGAGCAGACACTGGACGAGGCAGACTGTCACCATGGAAAAGGTAGAGATCACCTTTCCTAGGCCCCCTACCAATCGTCCTCATACTCTTGAGATCCTGTAAAACAAAACAAGAAGGCCCAAATGTTACTGTACATTTTACAGTGTCAACCAATTTTACAATAGAAAGAAGATTAAATGGAAACTCAGGCACAAAGTGTACAGATTTAAGATCAATCTTGGGTGTTAGAGAAACAGATCCACTAGCTAACACTCTCCTCACTGAACCATCTGCCAGTGTAACAGATTGGTGAGGGATATACGAGTCAATAGAGTGGAGCAATCTCCTCATACCAGTCATGTGTTGTGACGCGCCAGAGTCAACCACCTAAGATGAAGTAGAGCCAGAAGCTATAAGAGATGTAGCCTGATTACCCGCAGTAGATGCCAGGTTTGTTGCGGATGACGATCCCATACTCATCTGTTGTGTAGCCTGAATGAACCGATCATACTCCTCCTGAGTAAGAGTGATGTCTATGCCAAAACTAGTGCCCACAGCTGAAGATGGAGAGGAATCAGTAGTAGTGGCATAATGTGTTGCCCCCACAGGTGGTGCAGCAGGTCTCCCATGTTTCTTCCAACATTTATCTACTGTATGTCCTGGTTTGTCACAGAAGGTGCACTTAGGACGTGACCCGCGTCCTCTGCCCATACCAGGTTGTCCTCCTCTCACTGCAGCAGCTACAAATGCATGAGACTCCGCAGAAGATACAACAGAAACAGGATTAGCAAACTCAAAACTAGATTGCTGAATTCTCGAATAGGCTTCCTCAAAACTGGGCAGTTTATCAGAAGCCAGGATGACACTCCGGGCAGAACTGCAAGCGGGATTAAGTCCAGATAAAAACTTAGCAGTAATCATGTCATCTCTGTCTTTGACCGATTCAACAACTGTCACAGGATGATAGTAGCTCAGCTCTTGAACAAGGGCCTGAATAGCTCCAAAGTACTCCTCTAGTAACCTGTCACCCTGTCTCTCAGCAAAAAGACGTCATAAATCATGAACTGGCGAAGAGCATTCTTCTCCTGAGAGTAATGCTTCTTCACTGCGTCCCATATCTCCTTGGCTGTAGAATAAAACATGAACCTTGCAGCAATCGTTGGTTCCATACTACCCCACAACCAGGTCTTCACAAGACTGTCATGACGCTTCCACTCAGCGTGTCCTTCATCGGTAGCAGCCAGGGGAGCAGAGTCAACATATCTCGCCTTGTCGCGAGACTCCAAAACAGTATGGACAGCATTCATCCATAGGAGATCATTCTTCCCGTTTAGCTTGATGGAGGGATAGGCGACATCTCACTGTAGATCGTAGACATCTTCGTGTCCCCCATGATATAACGGGGCTTTGTGACGAACTGATACACGTCACAATGAAGGTTGAAGTGACGGAGATACACATCACAACTGAAAAAGACGATGATGCGTTACTGACGCATCCACAGCCTCCAAACTATTTTTCCTAATCACACATGGAGGATATGTGATTAGGAGAGCACTCTGGAAGAGACGAGTCCCTCGATTTGGGCTTTAGATAGTCGTTAGATCACCCGGAGACTCCCAAACAGCAGTTCCGACTCCCGAAAACTGGCCGAAAACTGTTGTAAATCAACCGGAAGCTTGCTAGCGGCTCCGGTCCTTGGTGGCTAGACCTGCAACAGCGATGGAAAAGCTGCTATCGGTCCAGCGATGAAGACGGCTAGCGGTTGCTAGCCCAGCAGAACCAGCGTCGGTAGTTGGCTGTTGTTCCTACCGGTCCGACGGCCGCGGCGCCTAGAGAAGCCGAGCGGCGGCTGAGAAGGGGAGAGGAGGCAGGGCGGCTGTGGCGGCAGCTTGTTGAGGAAGCGGGGCGGAGGATCAAAGCCGCTCTAATACCATGTCGAAGCGGAAACGAGAAGATACGAGAGATGGAATATTGACGGCTGCGTGGGCCGCGTTCGTGAGAGGGCAAACATCCATCTCACTTCTATTATAGAATTAGGTAAATTACATTGAGGTACAGCAGGAATAAGAGAATAACAAAATTAATAAAATAACATAATAAAAGACATGTTAACACTAAGTATACATTACACCCTGACACCACGAATATAATTACATAGTTACAGTAATATTTCTACGAATGAAGAGAGAGATAGAAGTATATGCCAGATGGTGAAGGCTAAACACCAACGACCCAGTGGGTTACTGCAACCAATTGAGATTCCTGAGAAGAAATGTGACACGACCACTATGAACTTTGTGGGGAGTTTCCCCATGATAAAGAAAGGTCATGATGCAGCATAGGTTAACTAAACTATATGTTAAGGAGATAATTCACTTGCATGGCATTTTAAGTTCGAGTATTTTTAACATAACTCAAATTTCATTCATAAGTCGTGAAAATATGTGCATGAAGAACTTAGTACAAGATTGGAATTCGGTATAACTTAGCACCCCTAGACTGATGTACAGTCAAACCTTAGATTTTTTGTTGATAGCATGTGTGCTCGATTGGGGTGGATCGTGGAAGCACTACTTGCCCTTAGCTGAGGTTGCCTATAATAATTGCTACCAAGCCAGTATCGAGATGCATCCGTACGAAGCTCTTTATGGGAGGTTGTGTCGATCACCGCTTCACTGAGATGATGTCAGTGAGAGGACCTTGCTGAGGTCAGAGGAACTACGAATATGTATTAATAAAGTCACTTTGATCAGGTAAAGGCTAAAGAGAGCCCAGGACCGACAGAAGTCGTATGCTAATGCAAAGCGGACTGACATGTACTTCACCATGGGTGAACATGTGTTTTTGAAAATCTGACCCCTCCGAGCTATAGCTAAGAATAGAGGAAAACTGAATCCCCGATATTTGAGCCCATTTCAGATCCTAGAAGGGATTGATGGAACTGCTTATCGTATATAGTATGATACATGATGTGTTCCACGTGTCCAATCTAAAGCATTGTGTGAACGATCCTAGCCATGTGCTGAGCACTGAACCTATTGCACTCCGAGGGAGGCTGACACACCCTGAGTCACCTGTGAGGGTACTGAGTACCATGGTGACAGAGAGAGCTCAGGATTAAAAGATAGGAGATGGTAAAGGTTCTTTGGAAGCACCATGGAGTGGAAGAAACGACATGGGAGCTAAAGATGGACATGGAAAAGTCTCTTTCTGAATTGTTTGTATAATTAGTCGAATTTTGAGGACAAAATTCCTATAAGAGGGGAAGGATGTTATAACCTGGTTTTTCACATGGTTTATGTAATTGAAATGCAATTATTTCAATAAAAAGGACCTATTAGAAATATGTTGTGTCTTGCTTTGAAAGTATGACCTTCTTTTGTATTTTCCACTTTGTTGCGAATTTTGTGATTTCTTACTGTTTTATTCATCCAATAATGGATATAAGGGAAAAGGAAAAGAAGAAAATACAATATTAAGAAAAAGACAAAAGATAATGGATATAAGTAGTGCACTTGTGAGAATTATGTAGAATTCTCTAGAAAGTGGCATGGATGGCTACAATTTAACTAGTTTTCGGTTTCACATGCTTGATAATAGAAAGAATAGTCAAAATAAAGAAAATAGAAAAGAAAGGAAGAGAAAAGATGGTGTTTTAATACATAAAATATGCCTTAAAAATAGATGACTTGCATATTAAGAAAAGGTGCTTTCTTTTCGAATTTTGGTCTCAAACTTTACCTACACCTATGTAAAGTCATTATAGAATTTCATTTAAAATTTGAAATTAAAAGGATAAACAGAGAGAGAGATCATTTTAGCAAGTTTGCATAATGTGAGAGGATTAAGGGGTTGATGTATTAAATGTCACACATTTTTCCTTTTTAGAAAAAGGATTTTTACAAACTTTAGTTTTGGTGCGTGTGTTTGTGGCCCTTGGATCGTGAATCAATGGTCAGCGAACCATCATCTACCTCAGAACAGAAAAAGGAAAGTTGGGTAGATTCGAGTCCTTTTCCTTTACGTTTTCCCTCCTCTCTGACTCATATGAACCCCTAGACATCCTCCCAAAGAGATCGGGTGATGATTCTGAACCCATTACACCCTGGTTTCATCCATTATGGAAGGCTATTACTACTTTCCCCAAATTTGGGAACTGCTCGGCGGCCAACCCTAGAGGTCCTGCCTATATAAGGCACGAGCATCCCATTGGAGAGACCAAGGCATCCCTGCAAGGCCCGAGAATGACTGAGGGTCGTCCTCTCCCTTCAATTCCCAGTAAAACTTTGCTTTTCCCCTCTGTTCCTCCCTGTGCTCCGCCGCAGGTCGAGGCATAGGCGCCCGAGTTTCGTGCCTCCTTCGGCTAATTGGAGATCGTGGATGAGTCCAGCGGGGTGGGGCAGCGAGAACCGCACCCTCGCCTTCGGCTCGAGGGCACAAACGAGCGAAGTCAACCCTTGAGTTGACTAGTTTGGGGAGGTTGGCTCGCGTACAGGAAATGAGCAGGAGGATGAAGATGAAAGTCTAGAAAATTACCTCCTTGTCCCCAGGCGTACGTAACCCCAAGTCAAGGGTGCAAGGGCAAAAGTGTACGACCACCCTGGTTCAGCGCTTTGTTCGCGTGGAGCGAACCGCTCAAGTGGCCAAATCTTATTCGCGAAGCCCTGATACGCGTGGAAAAGAAAAGGCAACCAAAATAATGATGTTGTGCTCTGTTATTGGCCAAAGGTATTTATCTTGCAATTTTCATAAATAATTATTGGTAACTCGAATTGCAATAAGTTATATGTGAAAATTTGTCAGGAGAATGCAAGGATTTCAATAAAAATATAATCAAAGCCTAATTTTGCTTCTATATTGAAAAATATCTAAAGTTGACATCTTTAACGCATTAAATGGATCAAAACCCTAATTTTTTAGTATTAATGAATCTAATGAACTTAGTTGATGTTATTAATCAAAGATCGATTTGTTATGAATAGAATGAACACTTTGTACTCATAAACTCAATAATCGATCTTTGATTAATAACATCAACTAAGGGCACGGGGCCCCTCATGAAGGGTCCCGGGTTCGAATCCCCCTGGTGGTGCTGTTCGGAATTATTTCTCCCGTAGCGCAACCGGCCTCTGCGCGACTTAATGGGCTATGCTCCTTAGGGGATGGGGCTGAGCTTCCCAGGTTGGGCTCGGCGCAAGCCTTACGGGTCTCCTGGGTTACCAAAAAAAATAATCCAAGATTTGAAGAATTAGGGTTTCCTTGTGATTAAGAGTACTATTAATGATGGAATTAGGGTTTTGACAACATAGAAAGTGTCAAATGCACATTATTTCATTTTATCAATCTTAACCTGATTTGAAAAGAATAAAAGTTGGACAATTGCATAAAAGATGTCTTTTGGAATACAATCAAGTATATGTCACCAAAACTAGGGTTTTTGGACCAAATAGGTGTTAAAGGTAATAAATGAACTTATGGAGACTAAAACTTAATGAAAGGATAAAATGGCCTTAATAACCTAACTAAAACCCAAGTCAACCCTAAAAGTGGATTTTTAGAATCATATAGTGATACTTGGGTGTTGTGCCTTAATTTTCAGGATAATTGCTAGGTAGCCTGTGTGATTTTTCTTGGTTATTCTTATTTGGACATCAAGTACTTCTGAGTAAGGTATGTGGTTACGCCTATGAGTAATCAATTTAGTTTCACGTGGCTTTCTCAGGTTTCCCAGCATGGTTTGCAAATATATGATTGCTGGATGAACTTTACTTCCTTGTAAACTATAAAGTGACTATGGCTATCACATTATATATGGATATGACTAGTTCATTTCTGGGCCACCTCTGGATCTATGGAAAGGCCATCCGCCTGAATAGGGGAAGGCATAAATTGGTACCAGTTCGAATAGGGGGTACATGAGAAGTCACCCGCCTGAATAGGGGGAGACATGACAAAGTCATCCGCCTGAATAGGAGAAGATTGTGAGTACTGCAGTATGATGCCCTGAGGGGTTATGACAGAGGGTGGAGACACCTAGATTGGTTACTCATGATGAAAATGTTAAATTTGATTTGTTAAACAATAATTGCTGAATTATATTGTTACTATTACTTGTGAAGTTTTGTTTCCTCCACATATCAGTATAACTTGTTATACTGACCGATGTTTTGTTTGTCGACGTTTTAGGTTAATTTGCTTCAAGATAGAAACTGGACAAACAATGAAAAAGACATTGAAAGTGAACCGGACATCTAATATTTGGAAGATATAGCTAGTTGGTACATATTTTGGATAAAGTCCTGGAATCCTATATTTTGTAAACTTTTATGGAAAAAAAATATGTTGTATCTAAAACAGAGTCAGTAATTTCTAGAAGCGTAGGGTTGCACAATGTGTGCATCCTTGTATATATAATAACGGAACAATTATAGAGAAGTCCACATATAATGTAGAAATAACAAAACTAATAACACAAGATATATATGTTAACACTCCCCCTCAAGTTGGAGCATAGATGTCAATCATGCCCAACTTGTCCATAAGAGTGCAGAATTGCTTCTTCGCCAGCAGCTTGGTGAAGATATCAGCAACTTGGTCTTCAGAACGCGTGAAAGGAGTGCAGATCTTGCCGGTAAGAATAGATTCCCGAATAAAATGGCAGTCAACCTCAATATGTTTGGTGCGCTCATGATAAACAGGATTGTTGGCAATGAAGATAGCAGCTTTATTATCACAATGCATGGGTATAGCAGAAGAAGAATCAACCCCAAATTCTTTTAAGAGAGCGCACCCACAGAAGCTCACAAGCAGTATGGGCCATGGCCCTGTATTCAACTTCAGCACTAGATCTGGCAACCACATTTTGCTTCTTGCTCCTCCAAGTGACAAGATTGCCTCCAACATAAGTACAATACCCAGAAGTAGATTTCTTGTCAGCTTTGCTTCCTGCATAGTCAGAGTCAAAGTACCCTTCAAGAGAACAGTGTCCATTTTTCCTGTAATGAAGTCCCTTGCCAGGAGACTTCTTCAAATATCTCAGAATGTGACAAAGTGCATCCCAGTGACACTGTCTGGGTTTATCAAGGTACCTGCTAAGAAGGCCCACTGCAGTAGAAATATCGGCTCTAGTCACAGTCAAATAAATTAGCTTACCAATCAGCCTCCTATACTTTTTATTATCAGAGAAAAATGGAGAAGACTCATCATCCCAATTGACATTAGGATCTAGAGGGGTGTCAATCGGTCTAGCTCCAAGCATACCTGTCTCCTGTAGAATATCTAAGACATACTTCCTCTGAGACGGTACAAGAGCATTAGAGTTTCTAGATACCTCTATGCCCAGAAAATACCGAAGCTTGCCCAAATCTTTGGTAGCAAAATGTTTACCAAGATGGGCTTTAGTAGCCTGAATACCAAGAGAGTCACTGCCAGATATAATAATATCATCAACATAAACGATCAGAATAACAATGCCAGCAGAGGTCTTCTTAGTGAAGACAGAATGACCCACCTGAGATCTGAAAAACCCAAAATCAAACAGAATTCTACTTAATTTGTCAAACCAGGCACGGTGACTCTGCTTGAGCCCATAAATAGACTTCTTCAACCTGCACACTTTGTGTGACTCCCCCTAAGCAACAAACCCAGGAGGTTGCTCCATATAGACTTCCTCTTGTAAATCACCATACAAGAAGGCATTTTTCACATCCAACTGCAGTAGTGGCCAATCAAGATTAACAGCAACAAAAAGAAGAATTCTGACAGAATTAAGCTGGGCAACTGGAGAGAAAGTCTCAAAATAATCAATACCATAAGTTTGTGTATACCCTTTAGCAACTAAGCGTGCCTTCAGTTGTTCTACAGTGCCATCAGGATGGTATTTCACAGCATACACCCATCTGCAGTCTACAGGCTTACACTGAGGAGGTGGATCCACCAACTCCCAAGTATTTCTGTCAGCAAGAGCAAACATTTCCTCTTTCATAGCAGACGTCCACGCAGTACTTTTTAAGGCATCATGAATATTCTTTGGAACAGCTACAGCAAACAGGGCAGATACAAAATTGCTAGCATGGACGTTCAAATGATCAGTAGAAACAAAGTGAACAATGCTGTGAGACGTGTAGGAACGAGTACCCTTTCTAAGAGCAATGGGTATATCAAGATTAGAGGTTACCTCAGGTGTAGCAGAACCTTCTGGAGGTGAAGATTGGTTTGTTTGGGGGGTTCTTGTGCAGGAGGTGCCCGGTTCCTGCGCTGATAGACAATAAGAGGTGGAGGCGTATGCTCAGGAGTCACAGTATCAGAATTATCAGACACACATTCAGTAGTAACAGGTAGTGGAGAAGCAATAACATCAGGCTGCAAACTATCTCCTCTAGTAGAATAGTAGGGTGTATCCTCAAAAAACACAACATTGTTGCTGGTAAACCATTTTTCCGCAGTAGGGCTGTAGCATCTATATCCTTTTTTAGTACGAGAATAACCCAAAAAAATGCATTTCTCAGCACGAGGAGACAGTTTATCATAAGCCGGTCCAAGTAAGCGCACAAAACAAGTACATCCAAAAATCCGAGGAGGCACAGTAAATAAAGTAATGTCAGGTTGTAGAACTTGAACAGGTATTTTGTTCCCAATCACAGATGATGACATTCTATTTATCAGAAAACAAGCAGTCAGAATAGCCTCAGGCCAAAACAACCTAGGAACATGGGTATGAATCATAATAGTTCTGGCAACCTCTAACAGATGTCTATTTTTTAGCTCAGCTACTCCATTTTGTTGAGGTGTATACGCACATGAGGTCTGATGTAAAGTACCAACAGATTTGCAAAAAATAGCCACATCTTTTTTAACAAACTTAAGTGCATTATTAGTACGAAAAACTTTCACAGGCATACCATATTGGGTTTTCACCTCAGCAAAAAAGAATTTTATAGTAGACAACTTCAGACCTACTTTTCATCATAAACAACCAAGTGGTCCGAGAAAAATCATCAACAAACAGAATAAAATATTTATGACCAGACAAACTTGGCACATGGCACGGGCCCCATACATCAGAATGTACTAAATCAAAAATGTTTTTGCTGCTAATATGAGTGCGTTTAGGATAAACAGATCTAGTCTACTTTCCCAACTGACAAGACTCGCACTGAAAACTATGAGTGCCAACATCAAAAACTACATGTCGGAGCATTTCAGAAGACGGATGCCCAAGCCGGTAGTGCCACTGTAGAGCTGAAACTGATGTAGATAGTGCAAAAGCCACAGCTGCTTTGTCTGCTTTCGGCAAATGATCCAGATAATAAAGTCCATCAGACCCTTCATACCCCCCACCAATCTTCATCCTCGTGCGAAGGTCCTGAAAAACACATGAACCAGGTATAATGGTCAGGCTACTTTGCAGACTCTGCAATATCTTGCTGACCGATAATAAATTAAGAGGAAATTGAGGCACATATAAAGCAGATTTCAGCAGAAAATCAGAAATAATATCGCCAACTCCAGAAACATCAGACTTGGAGCCATCAGCAAGCATAACAGACGAATTACGAACAGGTTTAGATAAATGTCTGAATAAAGCTCTATTGCCAGAAATATGAGAAGAAGCACCCGAGTCTATAACCCATTTTGTATTATCAGTACTAGGTAAAGGAGTACTCAGGAAGGCAGTGTCATAACCAGAATAAGTGGCAGCATGAGCGCCACTAGTCGATGCAGTAGACGATGAGCCAGATTGCTTAAGTAACAGGCGCTCCACCTCAGCACGGATGTAGTCCGCAGTCGCACCCGAAGAGTCAGTCTCAATAGGCTGAGTCGCTCCCTCAGATGCAGTAGTAGTAGAGTCAGCGGCCGCATTGGCCCACGCCGGTTCCATATTTCTCCCAGCATTTTTCTTCGATATGATTGGACCGGCCACAGAAAGTACAAACGTGTTGTCCTGACTGAGGACGCGCAGCAGCAGTAGGAGTAGCAGGAGGAGCCCCACGACCAGAAGTAGCACGTCCTCGTCCTGCACCCAGGGGAAAGCGGCTGTCAGTAAAACGACCATGGCCACGACCGCGGCCACGGCCCGACATGGCTGCAAGGGCAGTGGATTTCCCAACATCAGTAGACAGTGACGGTGACGAAGAAGGCAGGCGCTGAAGGCGCTTGTAGGCACTCTACAGTAACGAAAGAGTAGGGGTGAGCAAATCTCGGTCCAGACCGCAAAACCGGACCGGACCGCTCAATTCGGTCCGGTTCGGTCCGGTCCATTTCAACTTCGGTCCGGTCCGCGGTCCAATAAATTCGATAAATTCGGTCTTCGGTCCGGTCCGGTCCGGCCTGGTCCAAAACCGGTCCGGCCTGGTCCAAAACCGGTCCGGCCTGGTCCAAAACCGGTCCGGTCCGGTCCGTACCGCAGACTAACTTTTATATAAAATCCATATATATTTGAAGGTGTATTCTATAATAACTACAAATAAAGTACATATATAAGTACTACTAGTATAAATGTTTGATACTAAAGTTATATAATTGTTAGAAGTAACTAAGATTATCAACTTTGTATAATTAAATAAGTTGTAAAACATCTAAAAAAGGCTGATTGCGGTCCAAACGGTCCGGTCCGGTCCGCGGTCAAAACGGTCCGGTCCCGGTCCGGTCCGACCACCAAACGGTCCAAAAATTATTGATTTTCGGTCCTCGGTCCGGTCCGGTCCGGTTTTGGACCGATGCTCACCCCTACTTAAGAGGGTCACTCGCCAAGATCTGATCCACTACACAAGCATAGGACTTTGGCAGTCCACAAAGGAACTGGACTAACTGCAGCTCCTGGCGTTGACGCTGCATGGTGGCCAGGTTCGTGGATAGGGGGCGATAGGACTCCAGTTCCCCCCACAGTCTAGTAAAGGTAGAAAAGTAATCCGCAATGTCCGACCCCGTAAAGTGTAGACGTCCCAGCTGTTTGGTGATGTCAAACACCTTCTTGGGGTTCTGGCTATGCGAGTATGTGTCGGCGAGCTGATCCCACATCTCCTTCGCCGTAGGCAGGTGAAGTAGGGTGACACTGATCTTCACAACATTGTTGTTGAGAATCCATGTCATCACCGTCGAGTCATCCTGGACCCAGTCATCATACACCTTCACATCTTTAGAGTCGGCGTTCTCTGCAGGTTGTGCCGGACCGGCACGGATCAGGTGCAAGTACTTTCCCTGGGATTTTGCATAAATCACCATGGAGCATACCCAGTGCTGCTAGTTGAGCCCGTCAAGCTTCACAGTCGTAACTTGACGGCGGAATTCATCTCCCGAGGACGCCATGATAGCAACAGAAACAAACAGGCAGTGGAGTCTGAAGCGCAGAAGGACAGGCACAGACAGGCAGAAGACGGACTACGCCGTCAGGCAGGCAAAGACAGGCACAGATCTACCACTGGTGGAACCTCTCACATATAAACTACGCCAAAGCGCAGCAGAGAACCTGGTGGCACAACGGCCTACACAGGCAGGCAGGCAAAAAACCGAAAAATCGATCTACGTAACGACAAACTCAGGCCACCGGACGGTTGTAGATCTTCACGAAGCCAACGATCTGGCGGCGGTCAACCGCGGAGGCACGCCGGCCCCTGCGGCTGGGTGAGCTCGCGGCCCCGGCTGCCCGGCGGCGGCGTTGCTGGCTGCTGGCCTGCCGGGTCGCAGGTGCGGCCGCGCGGGGAGGGGGCGGCGGGACGGGGTGGTGCTGCCGGCGGGGGGGAGAGAGGGGAAGGGAGGGAGGGCGGCGGCTGGATTTTACTGCTCTGGTACCTTGAGACAGAGTCAGTAATTTCTGGAAGCGTAGGGTTGCACAATGTGTGCACCTTTGTATATATAATAACGGAACAATTACAGAGAGGTCCACATATAATGTAGAAATAACAAAACTAATAACAGAAGATATAAAACAAGATATATATATATATGTTAACAGTATCAAACTTAGTTAGTTTAGTAGAATTTATTAATTATTATTATGTGCAAAACCATTTGATCATGTATTTGGGATAACGGCTCTAGTTTCTTGGCCTTCCTTAATTGGGGTTGCTGGGAAATGGGGTCGTTACAAACTTACAATTTCATTTTAGCAAATTGTTCATTATTGAGCCTACCTACCTATTCTTTTCCTATCTTCCTTATTATTGATAAAACGAAGCATGGGTGTGGATGGACAATGATGCAACCTATTTTGCTACAAAACTGCTAAAGGGTAATGTAATTGATATCTTAAATGGAAGGTTCATTATTTGATCTCCCTCCAAATAAAGTTGACGACGATGCCTCAAAGTTGAAGAAAATTTACAGATTACACTAATTTATCTCAGATACGCTCAAGTACAAGACATAACAATCTAGAAGGTTGAAGTGCAATATAGGTGCATTTACCCGTTCAACATAACAAACAAAACTAAATATCAAACAAATGCTTCATTTATCGAACCCATATAAAAGCCGAATAGCTATTTACCTTCTTAGAAGAATATGTCATTAAGTCAGACAATATTGCTACAAGAAGACTAAAAGGTTATTTCAATGAAACTAGATTCTGAAACATACACATTGTAGATAAATTTTTCTAGGGCTATTAGCATGTGATGAGGTTATAGTAGGGGGAAAAACACTAACACTGTAGGCGGTCCAGTGCTTATCTAGTGTGCCGAACTGCAGAAGCTCAAACAATGCCTAAACCCAAGCCAAACAAGGGAGCTATAAATTTAAGTTTTTAACAGTATGACCTCGGACCCAAATAAGACTTGGAAAACAGATTTCTTGGGTAGGATCGGGCATATTTTCCATGCTTATAGGGGTCCACCCAATTTTCGTACTCCCATCTTTTCTGTTATGTGTGTACCCATTTAAACAAAGCATTTCTATATAAGCACACAATAATAAACCAACCCAACAAATATCCGAGAATAACATTTGTTTTTTATCCCTTTCATGTCTAAGGGAACAACAACGAAGGTTTATTGATCTGTTGTTGGCTGCACCCTTTCGATCAAAGGAGGTGGTGGTCATGTTATAAATTTGGACCCCCACCTGGTGTGGTGCGGCGGCTGAATAATCAATCCCATGACCCCCACCTGGTGGTTGTTGTCCAAACAACTTTATTTATATTGTTGACATATCGATTCCAAATCATGGTATCTTTGTAACATGTATTATATGTTTGTACATGCTCTCTGCATGCTTCATCTCCCACAAATTGCATCATCCCATATGTCAGAAAATACTACTTCAATGCTTTTATTTTAATCGGTCATCCTCATTAAGTGGTTTATGTCCTATATAAATACCTTGACCTGGAGGGACCTATATTGTATCTCTAATGCAATACCATGTTTTACCCCCATCATTTGTGACCATATGATCTCTATATGCAACACTAGGACCCCCTTGTGGGTGTAACTCATAATTAGTGGGATTTACATAGTCATAATTTCCATTATTTAAAAAAAAAACTCACTTTGTAAACATTTTATCCATTATCTTGACAAATAGGATATATATCAAGTTGGATTTGTAAATTAATTACATTTATATGTAATTTATAGATTAATTTCATAAATCCTCGAAGTTTAAGTTGTAGTCTATCTATAGATATGTTGTGTTACTGTGTTATTTTCTTGTTGGTTTACTGTTTTACTTTTAGTCCCATATTGCTCACTTGTACTTATGTCTCTACTCTCAGTAGCTATATTAGAGACTATCATGTAACCTATTTTACTCACTGAATAAAACAAATCCATTTCCTTCTAGAAGGTATCAAGAGCAGGTCTCTTTTTTCCCACCCACCCATCAGTAGTGACGTAAGAAAACCAGCCCCCCTGCCCACCGTCGGCCTGCCCCCCCCCTCGCGCCGCAGACCCCTCCCCTCCTCTCCTTCAGCCGCTGCCCCCCCCCAGCCCTTCCCCACCCGCCGCCCCACCTCCCCCTTCCCCACCCTCCAGCCGCCGCCCACCCCCCACCCGCCGCCACCCCACCTCCCCTTCCTCTCCCGCCGCCGCCTCCCCTCCCCATCCTCCTTTGTCCCACCGCCAACCCTCCCCGCAGCCTCCTCCCTTCCTCTCTCCACCCTCCAAGCCTCCTCCCCTTCGGCTCCTCCTCTTCCCATCCCTGCTCCAGCTGCCACTAGTTTTTACCTCTCCTCTCCCTCTACGTTCGGGTGATCTTCGTATCCAAGTTCGGACATCCACTGACCATCTAAGTTGAGAGTCTTTCGTCTCACCATCTTCTCTGCCTGCGCCTCATGAAGGAACATTGAGCTTTCCTCATGACGGCGTAGGTTTCTCTATATATATGCATATTCTGCCCTATACGGGTTTTCTAATTTGACTCGTCAGATCCCTGCTGCTGTTATCTGCCCCATTGTGGGTCTCTGATCTACTCTGCTACTACGCCGACTACTGCATCTACCATGGCCTTATCTGAGCCTCCTCGCTCTCTGTGTGTCACCACGGTAAAGCTCGACGGCGGCTCCAACTATCATCTGTGGGCGGCGTCATTTGTTCTATACCATGTTTAAAATGTCGATTTTGATGTCGTTTCGGTTGGTCCAGAAACAGAAATTTACCGAAATTTCGACCGAAATTTCGATATTTTACGCTTTTTCGACACAAGATTTCGATGCAAATTTTGACGTTTTCGATGGCCAAATAAAGGAATTAAGTCATAATTTTTTACCATGATGATCTATATACATAAATACACCTAATTATACAATAATATCATATGTTGGTATAGGGTAGGGGGCTCCTACATTTTTGAGTGAAAATACGCAAAACTATTTCGATCAGGATTTCGATGATGCAATGTATACATACATATATTCTTATGTAATAACATGTTAGATCTTATATTTTGGATTGAATTAACTCAGGGGGGTCTCCCACATTTATTTAGGATTTTTAAGATTTTTTTTAAAAATTATAATGCAATAAAAAAAAATCGAAATTTCGGCTATTTAGACCGGTCCATTTCGATGGCTGGTAGTGGTCGAAACCGAAATTTCGACCGAAATTTTAAACCATGGTGCTATATGTCAAAGAACAAGGCCGGTATCACCATCTTACGGCTGAGCCTCCTGCTGTTCCTACTGCTGATGCGGATGACAAAACCAGATAAAGCTATGCACAATGGTCCAAGGATGACTCCGGCGTCATGTCTTGGATCCTCAACAGTACCGAGCCCCGGATTAGCCAATCACTTCTATGCCTTCATGATGCTAAGGCTATGTGGGATCAACTGTCCCACGTCTACTCTGATCAGGAGAATCCCAAGCAAGTTTTTGAAATTTTCAAAAACTTGGCTAAAAAGGAGTTCTCCCCTGACACTTCCATTGATGACTTCTACGATCCATGCTCGGCTCTGTGGAATGAGTTTGAACTCTACCACCCCTTGACGGCGGACATCAAAATTGCGCAGAAGCAACGCAACGAACTGCAACTTGTTCAGTTTTTGGCTGCTCTTCCTGCCTCGTTTTCTAGTGTGGTTGACCAGATCCTGTCAAGTGATCCACTGCCTACCCTTCGGGATGTTCTCAAAAGAGTCCAACGCCTACCGTCCATGACTCCTACTCCTGTTGTTGAGCACCCTGCGCTTATTGCTCGCTCTGCTGATTCTGGCCGTGGCCGTGGCCGTGGTCGTGGTTGTGGTTGTGGACGTGGCGGTCGCCCTCCTCGCTCGGGAGGTCGAGGATCACCTGCTCCTGGACGTGGTGCTCCTCCCAGCCCTCGCTACTGTAACTGGTGTGGCCGGGACAATCATAATGAAGATCGATGTTGGATTAAGCACGGCAAGCCCGCTTGGGCTAACCAGGCTGCTACAGAAACTGTTGTTGACTCTACCATTGACGCACCTCCTGCTCTTGCAAACACGAAATGGTTACAATCTGAATTCGAGAAGATGTTCCAGGAGCGTCTCTCACAGCTGCCATCCTCGTCTACACCAGGACCCTCTGCCATGCTCGCTTCTCCATCATCTGGTAACAAACAGTGGTGCATTGACTCGGGAGCATCCACTCATATGGCTGGTGATCTTCGTCTATTTTTTGTTCTAAATAAAACTGCTACTATATCATTTAACTGTTGCAAATGGCTCCAAAACTGCAGTTCATGGCACTGGCACAGTTCCTATTTCACCAAAACTGCACTTGCATTCGGTTTTATATATTCCAAAGTTTCCTGTTAATCTGTTGTCAGTCAGTAAGATGATAAAACAACTCAAGTGCTCTATTAAATTTGATCCTTCTGGCTGTGTTTTGAAGGATCTCCGCACGAAGACGAGGATTGGTTCGGGCCGTGAAGGACCAGATGGGTTGTATTATCTGGATGGACCTCCTGCTGCTTCTGCTATGCTATCTACTTCAGTGACGGGACTACAGTGGCACTTTCGCCTGGGCCATCCATCTGCTACCAAATTAAAGCATTTATTCCCTACTTCATCTGAGAACAGTTTTTCCTGTGAAACTTCTGTTTTAGGCAAACAAACTCGGTCTGTTTTTCCTACTAAGAAAGTTATTGCTTCTAAAGAAATTTTTGACATTGTTCATGCTGATATTTGGGGACCGTGCTCCGTATCAAATCACTAGGGTGTGAAATATTTTATGACCTTTATTGATGATTATTCTCGCACCACATGGTTGTTTATACTTAAAAGTCGAGATACTGTGTTGGATACTATTCGTACCTTCTTTGCTGAAATTCACACCCAATTTAACCGACCTATTAATTTTTCGTACTGATAATGCACTTGAGTTCATGCAACAATTTGTTACCTCCTTCTGTGCGGCCCGAGGAACCATACATCAGACCACTTGCCCTTACACTCCTCAACAAAATGGTGTCGCTGAAAGAAAAAACCGTCACTTACTTGAGGTTGCTCGCACTCTTCTCATACACTACAAAGTACCCCATCATTTCTGGCCTGAAGTTGTCTCTACGGCTTGCTATCTCATCAATCGCATGCCTTCCTCTGTTTTGAAAAATCAGGTCCCGTATGCCATTTTGTTTCCTGATAAACCCTTATTCTCTCTGCCTCCTCGCATTTTTGGGAGTACTTGTTTTATGAAAAATCTTCGTCCTGGGCTCACCAAACTTGATGCTTGCTCGGTCAAATGTGTTTTTCTGGGATATTCCCGTACACAAAAAGTCTATCGTTGTTTTGATCCTATTAAAAAAAAGTGGTTTGTTAGTGCGGATGTGACCTTGTTTGAGCATATGCCTTACTATTCTACTGTTGGTGCAAAACTGTCTGCTGATATTATGGCTACCACACCGTTGTCGGTGATTTTTGAGGATTACCGTCTCCTGATGTGCCTACAGAACGCCCATTGCAAGTCTATCAGCGCAGGTCAAAGACCCACAATGCTTCTGAAGCCCGGGCCGAACCAAATCATGCGTCTACGATTGATCCACCATCCACTGAGGTATTTTCTGACCTGGATCTTCCTATCAGTTTACGGAAAGGTGTTCGATCATGTACTCAGTATCCTATTAGTAATTTATGTTCCTCCGACAATCTCTGTGGTAGCTTTGCTTGCTTCAATTCTGTTGTCTGCTGTGACAATTCCTAAAACAGTCGAAGAGGCCCTTCGCATTCCTGCCTAGAAACATGCTATGGAACAAGAAATGCATGCACTCTGTGATCGTCAGACCTGGGATCTGGTTGATCGTCCCTCTTCGTGCCATACTGTTGGCTGCCGCTGGATATTTACTATTAAATATCAACCGGATGGTACCATTGAACGCCTGAAAGCCAGATTAGTTGCAAAAGGTTACACACAGACATACGGTGTTGACTACTTTGAGACCTTTCCTCCAGTTGCACGCCTGAATTCTATTCATATTCTGATTTCTATTGCTGTAAATAAAGACTGGCCTCTGTATCAACTTGATGTCAAAAATGCCTTTCTTTATGGAGATCTTCAGGAGGAGGTATACATAGAGCAACCGCCGGGATTTGTTGCTCAGGGGGAGTCTGCCTTCAAAATATGTAAACTTTGAAAGGCCATCTATGGTCTTAAGCAGAACCCGCGTGCCTGGTTTGATAAACTCAGTCAGATCTTAATTACTTTTGGCTTTCAGCGATCACAATTTGATCGTTCTGTATTTATTCGTAAGTCAACAGCAGGGCTTGTTATTCTAATTGTATATGTAGATGATATTGTTTTATCTGGCAGTGATAATGCGGGTATCCAGACAACCAAACATTATTTGGAACAACACTTCATCACCACGGATCTTGGCAAACTGCGATATTTTCTAGGTGTTGAAGTTGTCAGATCATCTGCAGGAATCTGTCTCTCACAAAGAAAATATGTTCTGGATTTATTGCAGGAATCGACATGCTGGGCTGCAAGCCAGCCAATACTCCTCTAGATCCCAACATGGATTGGGATGATGATAGCTATCCACCTTATCATGATTGTCACCAGTTCTGGAGGTTGGTAGGCAAGCTTATCTACCTGACGGTCACTAGGGCTGACCTAGCAGCTGTTGTGGGATTCATAAGCCGGTACCCTGATAAACCCTGGCAATGCCACTGGGACGCTATGTGTCACATCCTACGATATCTTAAAAGCTCACCAGGGAAAGGTCTTCTGTATAAAAAGCGTGGCCATTGCAATCTATCTAGATTTTCTGATTATGACTATGCAGGAAGTCGATCTGATCGAAAGTCCACCTCTGGATACTGTACCTTTGTGGGAGGCAACCTAGTCACCTGGCAGAGCAAAAAGCATACTGTGGTTGTTAGATCCAGTGTCGAGGTCGAATATAGAGTCATGGCTCATACTGCATGTGAGCTTCTGTGGGTCCGTGGCCTTCTTCAAGAGTTTAACATTGCTTATTCTAGTCCCATTCCTATGTTCTGTGACAACAAAGCCTCGATTTTTATTGCGAGCAACCCCACGTTTCATGAACGCACGAAGCATATCGAGGTTGATTGTCATTTTGTTCGGGAGAAAGTTCTATCTAGACATATCTTCACTCCATATATTGGCACTGACAAGCAGCTTGCGGATATCTTCACCAAGATCTTGCCTAAAGCTCAGTTTCAGACTCTGATTGACAAGCTGGACTTGTTTGACATCTACGCTCCAGCTTGAGGGGGAATATTGATATACTGTGTTACTGTGTTATTTACTTGTTGGTTTACTGTTTTACTTTTAGCCCCATATTGCTCACTTGTACTTATGTCTCTACTCTCAGTAGCTATATTAGAGACTATCCTGTAACCTGTTTTACTCACTGAATAAAACAAATCCATTTCCTTCTAGACTATCACTTGCAACTAGAAATTTCGGAGTAATCTTTTGATCAAGATGGGGTAAAAGTGGAAGAAATAGATGTGGATGGGAAGGAGAGAGATAAACTTACCTTAAATCCAAAGAACAAGCCTTCAAGAGCAAGAGAATCCAAAAAATTAGCCTCCAACTACAGCAGGCTTTGGGTCATTGATTTTTGAAATTGTGAACCCATTTCGGTTGTGTTTCGCAAAATACATGCCCAAACTGGCCTTTTCTCAACAAAATTTCTGTATTTTGTCGAAATGTCGCCTCGCCCCCCTTTACAAAATTTCTATCGGAATTTCGAAATTTTACGTATTACTTCTGTACAATTGCATTTCTATGTCTGATACCCGTCGAAACCAAAATTTCAAGCGAAATTTCGAGTGACCGAAATTTGAACCATGGTTGGGCCTATATGGCCAGACACTACAGCTGGTCTTAATTTTTACCTACAGAACATTGTACCCATGTATTACTCCATATAAGGAGAAAAAGTGTATTACCTACTTTCGATCGGTTGATTTATTTTCCCTTGTGGTCACAAAAGGTTAAAGGAAGGATATGGGTGGATAACTGGGACTAAATCCACCGTGTTAGAGAACACACGCTAGTGGGCATATACAAAGCGACTAGTATAAGCCATTTAGTCTATATTTGCAGTACATTGTGCCCATGTATTTCTCCTATATATGAAGCAAAAATGTATCCTAAAAGATGCCATTTACACTCTGGTTTATACATGGTACGTGAGCAATATTTTCTCCCTAACCCTAATCTAGCTGCCTCTTGTCTCTCCCCCTGCAACAGATTTCGAGTAGTAGTTGGACTGCCGCTAGAAGGTCAGGCACCCAAGAGGGTCACAATCACAAAACGGTAGAAGGCGGTTAGCTTCCGCTGGTAATGCCACCCTCTCCCTGCATGTTGATGTGGCATCTGTCGGTGAGGAGGAGTCACTGTCGCTCATACATGCTGCCACATCTAGTTATAGAGCTAATGGGGGGGCAAGCATTGCATGTTACCATGTCTACAATCCCTGCAAGGGCTTTTCTCAGTAGCCACCATTCTATAGGGATCTTTAGTCTCCCTAAAGCATGGAGAGTGAGTTCTCTTACTAGGGGTATCTTTTGGATACTATCACAGTGTTTTCACTCCTATGATGGTGGATTTTTTTTACTGTGCTTCAGTTAGGTAGCCTCCATTATTAAGTGTGTCAATCCGGTTTACAATGTGCCATTCCAATAATTTGTCTACGCAGTTATTGCTAAGGAAACAGTTCAAACTATCATTTACAATGATAGCCCTTACGTTTTTGTGATTAAACCCAATGGCCACAATTATTTATTATGGATGGATGCTATTCATACCATCCTCGATTCTTGAGAAAAACTACAATTCATTTAAAAACCTTTTGAGAATACCTCTAGAACGGATATGAGGCGATAGTCGGGTGAGGAACTGGCTCTAGAACAATATGGAGCCTTAAATCGCCTCCAAATTTATGTTTCAGAGACTGCTTAAGAATTATGGATGTCATCAAATGTCATGTATACAAGAGAACAAAGCATTCCACAACAAAAAAATCTAGGATTAATTGTTTTCTGAATACCAAGGCAACAAAGCCCCTACCTGCATGAATATTACGATTTATTCTAATTTTTTCATGCCAACTTAATTTCTTTCAACATGTTTCTACTAACTGAGGCCCACACCAAAGAACATGTTGAGCTCATTACCGTAAAATATATCAAGGGCTTACACCAAGTTATGCTCTTATTTGTGGTGTTATCTTGCCTTAAAACGCTTTCTCTATCTTGAAGAGGTGTATGCCAAAATTCTACAATATAATTCCTTATATTCAGTTCATCATGCCCCTCTCATTCTGTTGGATTCTCGGATGGCTATGCCTATTGTAGTAAGCTGACACATTTGTTGTAGTGGAGCGCGACCAAGTGCACCATCTACAACCAGATTAGACATACTATCGACCAGTGCCATTAGAAGCACAACTATCACTATGGTCGAGGTCGAGGTCGAGGTCGAGGTCGAGGGTAAGGCACTGCTCATGTTACCCAAACTTATAATACACCGTCTCAAGTTAGTAGTTCATCGACTAAGTATTAACAGCTGATTTGCAACTCTCAAAACACTCAAGGGATCATCTAGTGCCCGACTCTAGAGCAAACATCTTCTTTTTTGCCCATATGATTTTCAATAAGGGTAACATAAGAGACTTTATGTTGGCAACCAACTCTCCTTGGATTGTAGACTCTTGCACCACTCAATTTATGATTGGTATGTGTCACCTTTCAACCTCAAAACAACATATTTCCCCTTCCAAATGTGAACCTTGCTTATGGGTCGATCAAAACTGTCAAACAATGTCAAATGGTACAAGACTTTTTTCTTTCAAACTAAAATCAGTTCGCTAATGTTTCAAAATTCCTTTTAATATCATGCATGTTTCTAATATCATTGATTGCCTCAATGAAATCTGAATCTTGTTTCTACTAGCTTCATAATGTAGGACCTCAGAATTTTGCGACGTCTGGTTGGGGTTCTAAGTATGGTAATTCATATAATTTCTCCGCTTATGATGCTCCACGCTCTGCCTTATTGACCTCCTTGCCTCTTTAATCGAACCAAAAATGTGAACACCCTTCTTTGAAGAAACTTAAATAGTTGAAGCCGTCCTTTTCTTCTATTCAACATATTTCCAGAGATTTTTTTCAGTTAGGAAAACATCACAGAGTTTTATTCCTAGTCGCACTTGTCCTCACCTCATCTATGCATATTGACTTGGTGCATAAGCGATAATCCTAGGTTTTCTAGAAATCATAACTATAATGGATGTCCTCCTTTCTTTTTTGTCTCTCAAAGGACTTGGTTGTAACTGCTGAAAGCTCGTAATGAGGCTCGATTGGTGCTAAAATCCTTTCCAAAAATGATTATTACTCAATTTAATTTTAATGTAAAATCAAAGCTATATGCATCGTTCCACATATATTTACATGTGGCCTTCATCGCCTTTTGCCAACAAACTAGAATGCTCCATCAATGATCTTGCTCACATACTCCACAACAAAATGGGGATGTAATGGACATGATTAAGGCCCTCATGTTTCAAGCTCATTTTAGCTTGAGGATATTTTGATTGCATGTCGCCAACCCTCATCAATTCTTGAATGCAAATTCTTTTTGCCCCGTTTCTCATTCATGTTCTTACTGGTAGCACTTCAAAAAGGTATTGCCTCTTGTACCATTTGCCATCCCGTTTCTCATTCATGTTCTTTCCAAACTCACCAGATCTGCCAATTTATTTCTACTTCTCAAGATAGCATCATGATTCTTCAAATCTTCCATGAAACTCTCATAGACCATGGTCGGAAGCCACAATGGTGAAAGAGATGGTGTCTATCAACATGCAGTCACTTGTTTGTAGTCCGACAAGGCACAACATGGTTACTTGCATATGGGTTTTATCCTATGAAGCACGGATGCTCCAAAACAGATGTCGTACCCGTATCCGATACGTATCGGATACCAATACTCCGTGGATACTCCTAGATACGTATCAGATACTCCTAATCTGTATCCATTTGAATCCAAGCCGTATCCAGTCAGTAAAAAAATAGAAAAAAAATTGGGCATGACGTTGCTTGATTAGCATTTGACACCAACTCATGTCTCAACCCTCTCTGCTAAGTGATGGTTTGCAGCAAGGCGGTCACAGTTGCTTCCTTGAAGTAGTTCAAGGTTAGTCACCATTCCTCTTGCTAAATACAATCTTCGTTCTTCTCTTTATTGTTTGTACCTCCTCTGTTTTTTGGGATTTCACTTTTTAAACAACTTCCAAGCACCGATACTCCAAAATAGGTGTCCTACCAGTACTGAATGCATATCTGCTACTAATACTCCCTAGATACTCTCTAATACATACCAAATACTTTTTCAGTCGTATTCCTTTTTTTATTAGCAAGATATGACCTCAATGCAACGATGATACAACCAACCCATTTAGCAGCGAAGAGAGCACCCCACTCGTGTGATCCCTCAAAATCACAAAACCATGTGACTTCCAACTCTAGACTCCCCCTATTGTATTGTGATTTGAGAATGAAATTGGTATTTTCTATTAAAAATTTAAAATAAACATTAGAAAAATTGTTGTATCCATGTACCTGTATCTTATATTTTTGAAAATTGCCGTATCCCCGTTCTGCACCCGTATTCATTTCTGTATCTATATCTATGCATCATAGTAGCTAGCCATACATGACAGAAGATAGTTTGGTATCACAGATGACACAGCTCACTTTACAACACAACATTACATGATACATGAAATGCGAAAGGTTTAGAATATGATATTATCATGTCTTTTTGTAACTTTTGTCTCACATTAATATGAATGAAAACCCCATTTTAGATCATTGTTTGATATTATGGTATTGGTTTCCATTTTCTTTAGAAATATTGTGATTTTTGAATGAAATTTGATTGTCTTCATCTATTTTTAAAATAAACTTACTGGTTATTTTTAAAAATATTAAAATAAATAATAGAAAATTGTCGTATCCATGACGTACCTGTATCCTATATTTTAAAAAATTGTTGTATCTGCGTACCCGTACCCGTACCCATAACGGATATGTATCTGTATTCGTGCTTCCTAGGTTTTATCATGTGGCACTGTCAAACGACTCAAAGCATGGTTGGTGGCCAAAGACTTCACTAAGACCTTTGGTGTAAACTTCTAAATACTCTCTCTTGTCATATACATTGCCTCAATTCGGATTTTGCTCTTTGGTGGTCATCTGGATTGGCACTCATACCAACTCGATATCGAGAATGTCTTCCTATACAATGATATGGCCAAAGAAGTCTCTACATGCAAAGGAATCTATTCTAATACTATAGCTAAGTATCATGATATGCCTCATGCACGTTGCATCATCCAATGGGTACTCTTGATTCTCCATGAAATCAAGATTTTAATCGAGATCGTTGCGATACTAAATTGTGAAATCAAGTTGCACTCCATACTGCCAACAATCCAGCTTTCCATGAGTGTACCCAAGAACATTGAAGTGGAGCCACTTTGTAAGAGATTTTGTGGAAGCATAGATGATTATCACACCTCACGTAAATACAGGAGAACAAATGGTCGATATCTTCACCAAACCTCGTCGACCCTTCTCTTTTCTCCAATATGTACAACAAGTTGGGATTACACGATGTGTGCTCTCCAGCTTGAGAAGTGTTAGAGAATAGATACGTCTAGCCCTCATGGGGGTCGTTGCACACGAGGGAGGATGTGAGAATAATAGTCTAACGCCGCTGGCTTCTAGGGTGTTCTTTGGGCTAATGAGGTGTTTGAACGCTTCACTCGTTGTCAATTGGTTTTGAATTGAATACCACACACTCTAATAATATTATTAGACATTTAGTAGAGTAACCTGATTGTCGGTGATTAATGTTGTGGAGGGTTGCTATTCTTAATCAATGTTTAAAACTAGCTCTTGTGGTACTGTTAGATATTGGTATGGGGAGTAATGGTTGTTATTGTTTCTTTAATGTAGTTAGTGTGGATTTGTCACTTCTAATATGTCTACTACTCAATCCCTCCTAAAGAGCCAATGCATCCTCAATTCAAGGGAAATCATATCCTACTCGGAAGTATGTGGTTGAGATAGTTACTTATATGGAAGAGTCTTCATTGTTCTAAGGGTGGTAATATCACGAGGTTACATGTGATAAAGTGAGTTTTATATTATTTTCTTATCTCTTTTGAAATTTGAATATCTCATATAAGTTTGTAATGTTTTCACTCTGATACTCTCAACTAAATACTCTTTGAAAAAATGGCTCATGTTTAGGCACATTTTTGAGAAATGAGAGACCAAATTGAACATATAGGGCGATATACATGTGATATCAAGTATTGAAATCCCTATGATCATACAACTAATTCTCATCTTCAAAAGTTAACCATAGGAATATAATCCTATTATAAAGCACTTCCTAAATTTCATATCAATCGGACTTGTCATTATAAAGATATTAATGCTTCAATTTGTGATATTATTTCATTAGATCTATGAACCTAGACCCAAGTCAGTTGTGACAAATTATTGTCACGCGACCTAGTTGTCGTGCACGGATGCAATCCATGGCATGGCGCAGTCCCTTCCCTTTCTCCCACCAATCCTAGGGCCACACCGTTGACTTCAACCGACAGAAAACCTAGACAACAGCTGTAATAGTACACTGCTCTGCTTTGTGGCCCTCCCACAAAAACCTAACCAATCCTAGGCCATAGCTCAAGCCAGTCCTCACCGGAGTTGGTGCCTAAAATTGCAGCTTGCAAGCATGCAAGGAGGCGATGAGGAGGCAAGTCGCTTAGATCCTATGTGGACCAGTGGCGCTTTACCACATCAACATCATTCAGTGGGTCTTCATAGCCCAAGGAACAATATGCGCCTTTGATTCAGTCAAATTAAGTCATTGATCCAAGGTTGGTTTTCTTTATCCTATTAGTTAAATAGAGGACAATAATTATCTTAGATTAATTCTAATAAATAGTAGGAGCATCAAAAAAAGGCAAACTTATGTGCCATTTTCATCACCAAAACTTGTAGATTCCACTAAAAATATCTTTGTGACCTATATTTGGTCCCTATTCCCAGTATGATTTCTAAAAGCATTTTAATATGAATGAAAGACCCCTTTTTGTATCATTGTTTGATATTATGGAATTGGTTTCCGTTTTCTTAAGAAATATTGTGATTTTTGAATGAATTTTGATTGGCTTCATGAATTTTTAAAAGAAATATATTGGCTTTTTCAAAAATATTAAAATTAATATTAAAAAATTGTTGTATCCATGACGTACCTGTATCCTATATTCTCAAAAAGTGTCGTATCCCCGTACCCATATCCGATATGTATCCGTATCCGTGCTTCCTAGATGATAATGTACCCTTGATTACGTTTCCAGGGTGATTAATATAAAATTTCAGTTGATCCCAAATCTATCAAAGATTTGATCACCTCGAAACGTGGGTTTACAATAAGTACTTGGCTATCTTTTCTTGCTTGAAACATATATATGAAGTATGATTTCATTACTTGAGAATATTGCATGTACGATATCAAATTTTTAGTATTGTTCTCGGCCTTGTCACTAAGAACATAAATAATGATAATGACTTGTAGTTACCGATGGTCTTCATTAATCACCCAAAAAGAGAGGATTTTTGTAATGTTGACTGGTACCTTCCTAGAGTACATTTACATGGGCAGACCTCTAGAGTACATGGCACACAGGGAATGGGGCCAACAATATTTGTTTATGTGCTAGTCCACCATAATAGTGTAAATCATAGAAAAATGATTAAAATGAGAGTTTTTTCTTTTCGTTAATGTAACTGTTATCTTTTTGTTTCTTGCAAATTTTGAAGTATGTAAACATATATGTATGTATCTTTCTGCCATGTACCACCAACACCTCGTGTGTTGGTGTGCTTGTTTTACGTAATTTTTAGGTGTCAGGAACAATTATCTGGAGGAAACTACTTGAAGGCGTTAATAAAGGATCTACATAATAGTTGGTTTATTCTTTCATTCATCTCCCGATTGATGTGTAGATTGTAAGCATACCTATGCATTTTTCTTTTCTTTTGTTGCTAGCTTTTCCTTCCAATAACATGTGAGACTTTATTTTCTTTTTTATGAATGAATGAATGTGTTTGTGCAAATTATGTGATGATATGAATTGATCGTTGCTTCCGCATTGGAGATGCTAATGAATAGCCAGAAGTCCTACATAGTGTCCCTTTTGCATATTTAATGGTATATGGGTGCACACATGCGTGGTAGAATTGGTGTCGTCATAGTTGGCATCGGTAGTTCACACATCACATTTTTGCATAAGCATGCCATTCTACCGAATAAGAGTCTTAGGTAGTTCTAAGTTATAGATATAGAGAATAGACCTGTTTAGGAAAGCTTTTGTCATGTTTTAGCCTAAAATCTTCAAACAATCCAATAGCAACCGAGGTTACCTTTGACACTGTAAGTCTTACCTGGATGAAACTATAGGTGTCCTTTCTTCAAAGCAAGGAAAAAAATATCCGATTTCGATGCTGTTTCGGTGGCCACAGAAAAAGAAATTTCAAAAAATTTCGACAGAATTTCGATAAATGCTTTCGATGGCAAAATAAACGAATTAATTTATGAAATTTTACTAGTATGATCTACTAGTGTAGATCTACTCAAATATGTCATTATATGTCATATTGGATATGTGGGGGGTGGGGTCTCGTCATTTTTTAGCGAAGGACCCTGAACTGTTTCGATGGGCATTTCGATGGGGATTTTTTATGTCAATTTTCAATGGTGAAATCAATGAATTAAGTCATTATAGTTTGCAAGCACAATATATAGACTTAAAGAGACAAAATTGTGCAAAAAAGTATGCTCTAGGTAGTACATAGTACATGTAAAAGTAGAAAAAAAATCGATGATCTGCCCATTTCGAGAGTTTCGTCAGTCAATTTCGATGTCCGATTGCCACAGAAAAAGAAATTTCGACAATTTCGTCGAAATTTTGAACATTGCTTCAAAGACATGCCTAATTTAAAGACCATTCTCATATATAGATATCCCTCTCTACCTCTCTTCTATACAGGATGTGCCACTCTATTTGGAGTCCTAAGGATGACATGCTCTTTTTAGATCGCTACTAGGATGTTGACAACCTAGAATGGGGAATTTTTAAAGCAATGTTCACTTAACTTTTCATGCCCACAGCTGATAGGAATGTGAAGGAGAGATTATATAATGAACTTAAGCATCCTAGTTGCATATTACTTTTGAAAGTTCAGACTCTTGGAATGTTATGCACCCATACAAACTTAGGAACATCTTATTGATTGCCTGTCTACAAACTCGTAAACTCTAGTTATGACTTCTCTCCCTAAATCCTTTGATGAAGCTCTTGGCATGGCATATATCCGAAAGGGACCTAGGTTTGCAAAAGCTAAAAACATTAGTACATAATATGCTCTCTAGTTATCATTTCTCCACCTAGTTCCACTCCAGTGGTGATCCCTAGGGGAAGCAGATTATGTACTAATGTTATAATCTCCTCTCCCAAAGCTAAAAAGCTCTTATCTCAAAAGGTTGCAAAATCTTCCTCGTATTAGTCTTAGAGACTAATCCAAGTCCCAGACCCATAGAAAGTTTGAAGGTGGTATGTGAATTTCTTTACATATATCTACTTTCTAGAGGAACTTCCTAGGCTGCCTTCTGACCTAGATATTGAGTTTTTAATAGATCTTCTTCCTAGAACTATCCAAATATTTAGGTCCCCGTATAGATTGGCCCATGCCGACTTTTTGGAGGTGAAGAAACAGTTACATATACTTTTAGATAAAGGTTTAATTCGTCCTAGCATTTCCCCCTGGGGTGTGTTTGTTCTCTCTGTAAAGAAGAAAGACGGTTCTATGAGTATGTGTATCGACTACCACATGTTGAACCAACATGCAATTAAACGTAAGTATCCCCTTCCCCGTATTGAGGACCTCTTTAATCAACTCTGTCTTGCCAAAGTTTTCTCAAAGATTGACCTTTTTTCTGGTTACCATCAACTTAAAGTCAAAGATTTTGATGTTTGCAAGAAATTGCATTTCAAACTCATTAAGGACACTACAACTTTGTAGTGATGAATTTTATGAATAAAGTCTTCCAACCCCATCTCAATGAGTTGGTCATTTCATCGATGATATTGTGATATATTCTGATTCTGTGGAGAAACATCGGGAACACCTGAAAACAATGTTTTAAAAAGCGGCTCAGGCGACCGCCTGAGCAGCCACTCTAACGGCCCAAACCTTCATCCGCCTAGTTAATGGGATAATCACCAATGGAGCGGGCCAGCAAAAAGCGGTCGTCAACCAGCCGCCTGACCCGCCTAACCGCCCGCTTCACTTGTGGAGGCGGCCGCTTCAGCCCGCTTAATGAATAATCAGCTTCTGGGACCAAAGCAAAGTCTGAAATTGCTGCATTTATTTTACATTACGCCTATATTAGTGCATAGTTCTGAATGTTATGTTTGTAAATCAAGGTAGCTATGTGTTTCTAACTATTAATTGAGTTTATAATATATGTATCAAAATTATTCTTACTTTGTACAAGCTTTGTATGTAATGCACTGCTGAACCCATGTTACATCTTTATGTATGAATTGCTGCACCTACAACAAATATTTAACATTTATGCATGCAGTGCTGCTCTGCTATTGACTAAACTACTAGTTATATACTAATGTACTATACTCGTGTCTATGCTACCTACTTATATATTCATATGTTTGTTTCTGTTGTTTGTTATGCGTACAACTAATGTACTGTCTGTGTAGGTGTTCCTCATTGTAAGCAATAGGTACAACTATATAATGTACATATCATGTACTGCCTACCAGTGTCTTAAAGATCGCACTGAGCGGCCGCTTAACGCCAACAGGTCATGTCCGCCTAAAAAACCCCTCAAGCGCCGCTTAAGCAGATTTGAGAAAAGCGGACACTTTTTGCCCGCTTAACCTGCTTTTTGTCCGCTTTTTTAAGAAAAAACTGTTGTAAGCATATAACATTAAGTACATTATATGCCCCGATCAGCAAAGTCACAATATACTCTAACTTTTTGAAAAAGTCACGTTTAAAACGCGAACTTTTCCCTAGACGTATGAAACTCCCGAATAAAACCCGATTACGTATTATTCCTGTATTTTTCCCGTTTTATACGTTCTTTTTCCGTATTATACTGATTAAGACTCTTAACTTAGTTTGAGTGAATATATGTGTCTCTGTATGTACATGCATATGTGTGTGTATGTATGTAATATATGTATATGTATATGTAAGTAATAGTTATAGATATATGTATGCAATATATATGTACGTATATATGTTCGAAACATATATATACATACATCTGTATGCAATATATGTATGTATCCTCTGATTTTTTTCCGATTTTTTCCCGAATAGTTGACCGTGCTTTTATCGTACGTTGACCGCTTTTTATCCGATTTTCCCGCACAATTGCCGAATTCCGAACTTTTCAACTCAAAGTGAACAAATCCTGAATACCGAATTTGTGACTATGCCGATTAGTTTTGACTATAATATAATAAACTAGCATACATTAAATGTTCTATGATATACCTAGTTCTAATTTAGAATGCATACTTTGTAGGTAAGCTGTAATGATATGGTGCTTTTGTGATGTATCCAAGTAAATTATAGGTAACTATTATCTAATTTAGAATGCATACTTTGATTAAAGGTACTGCTGTAGTCTATGACTATATGATGATGTGCAAATCTAACAATATGTTTGTAAGCTAGCTATGATACAAAATTGTTTGTAAGCTAGATATGTTTGTAAACATGTGATACAAAATTGTTGTTGCATCTTGTATATACACTTATTATTTTATGCGTAGGGTGCTTTATCTATGACAAGTATATTGTTTACTATATTACATAGATACAATCATTGTTGTATAGTTGTGTTATGAACTATTTGAGTATTTTATATTGTCTTGTACAATGTTTAGATATGTATAAAATTTTCAAAAATATAGTATTTATATACAAATGTATGTAATTTTGCATAGAAGTTTATAGGAATTGGAAATTCGTTTTTCTAAAAAGTTCCCGCTTACACGCCCACCAGACGATTAATTGGCTACAACGTCCTGTCTGCACGCTTCCCACTTCGCACTTTTTAAAACCTTGCTACCTACTACTGTCTAATGTTATGTACTATGTAGTATGTACCACTATAGTATAATGTATATATCATGTTGCCTGCTACTACATATTCATGTACTATGTAGTGTGTACCACTAGTGTACATGTATCATGTTGGCTAGTGTTGTATATAACTAATTTAATATATTACTAAATTTAATATGTCATGATTGAGTTAATTTGGTTATTTTATACTCATCACATGGTTATATAGGTATGGAAGTTCCTTAAAAATATATTATTTATATACATATACGTCTAATTTCCTATAGAATCATATATGAATTTAGGAACCCGCTTTTTCAAAAAGTGCCCGCCTGGCGTTCAAGCGGCCACAAGGTGATGTCTGCACGCCTCCCGCTTCCCGCTTTCTAAAACATTGTTTGAAAACAATTCCAAAGTTCTTCGGGGACAAAAATTCTATGGAAAGTTATCTAAATGTGAATTTTGGATTTATAAAGTATGTTTCTTGGGCACATCATCTCTCGAGGTAGTATATCAATGTCATGCCAAAGTGTCAGCTATAGTAAATTGGCAAACCCCCAGAAAACCCCTAAAATCTAAATTTCTTGGGCCTAGCTGGATATTATCATATATTTGATGGATGGGTGTTTCATCTGGTCATCTGCGACATCAACACCCGTTCTGACACTACATTTAGAAATGAAGGGTTTGTGATCCACATCGCCGCTTCAAGGAATGGATTACGTTGTGTTCTGGAGCAGGATAAGAAGGTAGTGGCTTATGCGTCTAAACAACTAAAGCCAAAAGACCTTTATTAGAATATGTGGTATTCAAGCCAAAAGCAATTAGTGATGGGTGAAGGAACGACACACCTTATAAACTTAGGAACCAACCCAGAACTCAGAGGTGTAGGACTATTCTAACATCCCCTCAAGTGCAGCCACTTTTGTATGCTTGCACTTGTTATTTTAGGTAGGGTGTGAAAGTGTTGGGTCAAAGCAATACCCAGAGGTAGCGAGCCAGCCTTCATTATATATGAAGAGAATATTTACATAATAGACCCAACAGGAACATAAATAGTAAACAAATACATGTATACGGAAACTATTTCTAACACTCTCCCTCAAGCTGGAGCATACACATCATGCATGCCCAGCTTGGAATTCATATACTTGAAGGTTGAAGATGGAAGTGGCTTGGTGAAGATATTTTTCACTTGTTGTCCAGTTCGAACATGAGGAGTTTGAATCTTCTTGGAGAGCACTAATCACGGACGAAGTGGTAGTCCACTTCAATATGCTTGGTCCGCTCATGAAACACTGGATTGCTAGCAATATGAATGGTTGTCTGATTATCACACATGAGAGAAAATGGTGTCACAACAGACACTCCCATTTCTGACAGAACAGACATAACCCATTGTAGCTCACAACAAGCATGTGTCATAGCTCGGTATTCAGCTTCTATGCTGGATCGTGCTACCACATTTTGTTTCTTGCTCCTCCAAGTCACCAACTGTGACCCAAGAAACACACAATAGCCAGAAATAGAGCGTCTATCTCCAACATCACTTGTCAAATCAGCATCAGTGAACCCAGTGAGTTTCAAGGATGTATGTGCGAGATTTTACCCTGTAAAGACCTTCCCCAGCGATCCTTTAACATAACGAAAAATACAGGTGACTGGCATCTAGTGTGACATCTTAGGCACACTCATAAACTGGCTGACAACTCCCACAGCATAAGAAATATCAGGGTAAGTAACTGTCAAGTAAATCAGTTTTCCTACAATCCTTCTATACTTCGTTGGATATCAGAAATAGACGTTTTGGTATGATATCCATAGGCGTGGAGACGGGTTTGCTCTGTGCCATGTCTGTCTCTGCAAGGAGGTCAAGGACATATTTCCGCTGAGAGAGGTTTGTGCCCTTCTTGGAGCGTAGAACTTCTATTCCAAGGAAATAGTGGAGATTACCTAGCTTTTGTCTGAAATTGTGTTTGCAGCCATTCCTTAAGCTATAGAATGCCAATAGAATCATCACCAGTGATGACAATATCATCTACATAAACAGCTAGAATAATTGTGCCACTGGAAGACTTGTACACGAATAATGAGTGATCAGTAGAAGACCGAGTGAGCCCCAACTTTATAAGTGCAACACAATTTATAAAACCCTATCGGTGGTGATTACTTCATACCATACAAGGATTTCTTCAACTTGCACACCTTTTGACACTCCCCCTGAGAAACATACCCAGGAGGTTGCTCCATGTATACCTCCTCAAGTAGATCACCATGAAAAAAAAGCATTCTTGACGTCCAGCTAAAGTAGAGGCCAATCAAATTGAGTAGCAATAGAGATAATGATGCGTACAGAATTGAGCCGAGCGACTGGAGAGAAAGTCTCAAAGTAGTCTACTCCATGTTTCTGAGTGTACCCCTTTGCCACCAAACGAGCCTTAGAACGATCAATAGACCCATCTAGTTTCTGTTTCACAGTATACACCGAATGGCAACCAACAACCGACTTGCCAGGAGGAAGGTCCACCAAGTCCCAGGCAGAGTTATCATGAAGTGTTGTCATCTCACTGTCCACAGCCTAGATCCAACCATCATGTCATGTTGCTTCCTTATAGGAACAAGGAACAGTCGTAGAATCAAGCTGAAGAGCAAACGTGTGGGCTGCCAGTGACAAATGAGATAAGCAACAAACATTCGCCAGTGGGTGGCGTATAGTGCAAGAGTGAACACCTTTTCGGGCTGTAATTGAGAGGTGTAAGTCTGAAACAGAAGTATTGAGAGAATTCTCAGTAGGAACAGTTACCCAGGAGTGTCTAACGATGAGGAGGCATTCTGCAGGACTGATGACGTTGCATCCTCTTGGTGATGTCGTACTCGCCTAGTGTAAACCAGTGGAGAAGGTGGAATCAGTATAGGAGTAGGTGGTGGTAGTATCTAGAACAATCTCATCACAAGGCACAAGAAGAGGTGGCTCTCTCTCTCACACCCAAAGATGTAGTCACTCTCAGGATTGTGCTCCCCCTTACGCTGGACAGAGTTACTAAAGAACGGACTAGACTCATGAAAAGTAACGTCAGCCGACACAAACATACCACGAAGACGAGAACAATAACATTTGTACCCTTTTGTGTGGGAGAATATCCCAAAAAGACAATGCGAACTGCGCGAGGAGATAGCTCATATTCACATGGATCAAACATATGAACAAACGTAGTGCAACTGAAGACACGGAGGGGTACAGGAAATGCTTGCTCGTATAGTCGTAAAACTGAAAAGGGGGTGGCCCCATATAAGATAAAAGATGGTTGACAATTATTCAAGAAACAAGCAGTGAGAATAACATTGGACCAGAACTTCTTTGGCATAGACATCTGAAAAAGTAGTGTACGGGCTACATCAAGTAACAATTTTTGCGCTCAGCTACCCCATTTTGTTGAGGTGTATGAGACAAGTCGTTTGGTGAATCATGCCAACAGAATCACAAAAACTAGAAACAGCCTTTTGAACATACTCTAAGGCATTATCGGTACAAAGAATTTTTATATGAGTATCAAACTGAACTTCTATCAATCTATGAAATGTTTGGATGACCGAAAAAACTTCATTTTGAGACTTAAGTAAGTATACCCAAGTCATTCGGGAGAAATCATCAATGAAAAAAAGAAAGTAACGAAAACCATAATAGCTTGGTTCTTTAACGGGGGCCCAAGCATCACTATGAATAAGATCAAAAGGATGCTTAGAGTGTTTGATAGTGCGACCAGGAAAAGAAACACGATGATGCTTGCCCAGTTGACAAGACTGACATTCAATAGACTTAACCGAAGATAAGCTGGGAACAAGTTTATGAAGACTCTGTAAGGAGGGATGTCCATAGCGACAATGTCATTGTAAGGGAGAGCAGCTGGAAACGGTAGATATGGGAGATGGAATCGGATGAGCTGGGCGGCCACCTTCCAAGAAGTGGAGATCGCCTTTCCTAGATCTGCCACCAACCATCTTCCAACTGTTGGGATCCTGTAACACAAAGAAAGAGTCTCCAAATATTACCAAGTATTTTAAAGAATCAACCAGCTTAGCAACAGACATTAAGTTAAAAGGAAAATCTAGTACATAATGTACAGACTATAAAGCTAAATCAGATGAAGCTTGTACTATCCCACAAGCCTGGACTCGCTTGATAGATCCATCAGCAAGTGTCACAAAGGAATGTGCAGCATCGATCGTATACCCGTCATATGCTGAGAGGCCCCGGAATCCACCAACCATGTTGTTGATGGATGGGAGGCAATAAGCGAAGTTCCTTGGTTGCCAATATCTGAAAAAGATTGACAAGAGGATGCAAGAGAAGCTTGTTGAGTTGCCTGAAGAAGATAGTCATATACCTCCTTGGAAATGGTAATGTCTATGCTCCTGCCAGATTCAAGGACAGTATAGATTGCATTCATCCAAAAAGAATAATTTTGTGAGGTGAGCTTCACAGAGATTGATTGATCATTGTAGACTATTGTAACAGAAGTTGTTGGCTTTGTGTCTCCCATATTGAGATTGAATCAAGAGAACTATAGTAGACAGGGCAAAGAACACGCCATGTCGAGGGCGTAACACGCCGCGTCTGGGAGTTGCACGACGTGTGAAATATTAGACACGTCGTGTGAGTTGCCAGAGACAGAAAGCAGGCTCACCTGTAGTGACACGATGTGTCAGATGCAGCACATGTCGTGTCGATGGAAGATGCAGGACTCCTGACTGACTTGCACACGCCATGTAGATTGGAGACACGCCGTGTCCGATTTTAGAGGCTTAACCTTCAACAACTGTGACACGCTGTGTCACGAATGAGACATGTCGTGTAGTTTGTGAACAGTGTCGTCAGAGCAGAGACACCTGGACGGCAACACGCCATGTCTCCTAGCAAAAATAGAAGACATAAGTGCTGACAACCTTGCACACGTCGTGTCTTATATTAGACATGTTGTGTCTGGAGACAGAAGTGTTGACAGAACCTTTCACACATCGTGTCTTATACTAGACACGTGTCTGGAGACAGAAGTGTAGATAGAACCTTTCACACGTTGTCTTTAATTAGACATGCCGTGTGCAGAGACGGAGGCGTAAACAGCAGTAGCTAGGACACATCGTATCTTTAATGAGACACGCCGTGTGCAGTGGCAGTAGGCATAGACGTTGACGGCAATTACATCTGTCAACAAGGTAAAGAACTCCGACAAGATGCACCGGAGAGAAGGATGACCCCAGGAAGACGCGTCAGGGGTATGACGAGAATTAGCACCATCACTTGTCAGTTGAGGATGCGAATATGTCGCATCAACAGTCTCTAGAGATTTAGGCACTCATCCACGTAAGGGGACTACGTGGCGAGGAAAGAAACTGAGAAGGGAGTTGTTCCCCCTCCTCTCTCCGGGATAGAACCAGCGGTTCTTCTCCTCTCCTTCAAGCAGCCACCATGATGGAGACGGAGGGAGATCGGCCGACGGGAACTGAAACCGGCAACAGCAACAGTGGCGCCCGATGAATGTGACGGTAGTGGTGACGAGCGGAGCGAGCAGAGAGGAGATGGGGAGTGAGAAAGGAGGGAGGCTGGCGGCTAGGGTTCTAGTCCCAGAACTTGCTCTGATACCATGTTAGAATATGTGGTATTCAACTCAAAAGCAATTAGCGATGGGTGAAAGGACCACACACCTTATAAACTTAGGAACCAACACAGAACTCAGAGGTGTGGGACTATTCTAACAACCTTAATTGTCCAACTCATGATTTGGAATTAGTTTCAATTATCTATGCCCTCAAGATATGGAGGCACTACTTGTATGGGTCGACCTTTTCTCCGACCACAAAAGCTTGAAGTACATCCTAACACGAGACTTGAACCTAAGGCAGTATAGATGGCTCGAGTACCTAAAATACTATGATTTCACGATTGCCTACCGCCCGAGTAAGGCAAATGTAGTCGTGGATGCGCTTAGAAGGAAAGAGCAGTATGTGCATCCTAATCTATCACTAAATGGGGGAATATGGAGGACTTGGTGGATTGGAATCCATCGTTCGTGTCTAATCATGTTCATTTCAATAACATATCCATTATTCTCGGGTTACAGTCTGCGTCATTGAATCACAAAAGGCTAGTCTTGTAAATAGCTCTCCTCTCTCTTTTCTAAGCCTATAAAGATAGAATGTGGGTTCCAGAGCAATCAGCCGTAAAGACTAAGCTCAGTGATGCACATGGGTTGAAGTATACAGTTCATCTTGGAACCTAAGCCTATGTTCCATTTCTGATATAATATCATTAGATTTATGAACCTAAACCTAAGTCAGCTATGAAAATTTATTTTCACACGATCTAGCTGATGTCCATGGTGCAATCCGTGGCATGGCACATCCTGGTCGTTCTTTCCCTTCCTCCCTTTAATCCTAGGGCCGCGAGGTTGAAGCACGATAGGTGGTTGTTGGATCCTCGATAGATGGAGGGTTGTTAGACCTCGATAGCCCTTGTGAAAGAGCCTCGACGTGCCTTGAAGGGAAGATCTTGACATGATAAACCCTTGATAGGGTCACCCTCAAAGGTTGGGAGGCCAAGAGCTTCAACAGCTCACCCTTGTTCGCCCCTTGATAGCTCCAATTAAATTGGGTTGTTTTGGTCTTTTCACCCCCTTACATATACAACCACCTAACCCATCGTCTCCTCCACCCATTAGGCAAGCAAGACCCCTGCTTGGACCAGAGGAGGAATCCCAAGAGCCTCAACACCCTCCCTTAGGTATGGCATCTAAATACATATTTGATACCTCTCCAATTGTTCTAAGACTTCCTCTTAATCTTTTATTGCTCAGTAAAACTGTTAAGAGTCTTCAATGCTCGATCATTTTTAATCCTAAGGGTGGTGTTACAGGATCTTCGCACGAAGACAAAGATTGGTCGGGTCATGAGGGACCAGACGAACTATACTACTTGGACGTGCCGCAATCTGTTGTTGCTCTGCTATCGTCATCAGTAACTGGCCTACAATGGCACTACCGCCTAGGATGGTTTGTTAGTGCGGATGTCTTTTTTAACAGATGTCGTACTACTCTGAAAAGTGGTTTGCTTTATCTAGTGAACTATTGGATCCCACTCCCCTGCCTCAAGTGGGAGAAAATGATCTCACTAAAGTAAATGAAGTTCTTCCTCCTCTAAATGAGTACAAGAGAAGACCTAAGGTTACAGTCCCCTCCATGGCCCCTCAACAACCAATTCTTCCTTTGTCGGCAGATCACGTTACCTCCCAGGTAACTTCTGACCTATATCTTCCCATCAGTCAAAGGAGAGGTGTTCGATCCTGGACTCAACATCCAATTAGAAATTTCTTCGCTACAACTAATTTTGGTGCTAATTTTGCTTGTTTTACTGTTGTTATCTCTGTCGTTTCTATACCAAAGATATACAAGCTCTTAGGCATCCTACCTGGCGTTAACCAATGGAGAGTGAAATGGTTGCTCTTCGTCATCGCAAGACTTGGGATCTAGTTGGTCGCCCTCAAAATTGTCCTACTATTGGTTGTTGTTGGATTTTCGTTGTTTAATACTAGTCAACTGGTTTGATTGAACGGCTAAAGGCCCGTCTAGTAGCAAGAGGTTATACTCAAGCCTACGGTGTAGATTATTTTGAAACTTTTTCCTCTATTGCCAAACTTAATTTTGCATGGATGCTTATATCTATTGTTGTGAATAATGATTGGCCTCTTTTTTAACTTGATGTTAAAAATGCCTTACTATATGGTGTCTTACATGAGGAAGTCTACATGGAGCAACAACCTGGTTTTGTTACTCAGGGGGAATGTTCCAAAGTTTGCAGACTCATGAAAGTGATTTATTCCCTAAAACAAAGCCTACGAGCATGGTTTGATAAATTAAGTCAGATTCTTCTAAAATTTCATTTTCGGCGCTCACATTCGGATCACCCTAATTTTTATAAGAAAAATCATTTTTGGGCTTGTTATTCTTATTGTCTATGTGAATGCTATCATTTTATCTGGTAGTTATACCGATGGTATTCAAGCTACTAAAAAATATCTTGAGCAACGTTTTGTTACAAAGGATCTTGGCAAACTCATATACTTCTTGGGAATTGAAGTTTCCAGGTCTTCTTTTGGCGCCCGTCTTTCACAACGCAAATATGTTCAAGATCTTCTTACAAAAACATACATGCTTGGTACTAAACCTGCTAGTACTCCTCTGGATCCCAGTACCAATTAGATGATGAATCTTTACCACCCTATCCTAATAGCCACCAATACAAAAGATTGATTGGTAAACTTATTTATCTCACTGTCACTGGAGATGACATTACTACTGGTGTTGGACTTGTCAATAGGTAACCTCTCGATAATGGCATTGGAATGTTGTTTGTCATATCATTAAATATCTAAAAAACTCTCCAGGGAAAGGATATTTAAATCGTTGACAAGGGCACTGACACTCATTGAATATTTTGATTCTAATTATGTTGATAATAGATGTGACAGGAAATCTACCTCCGGGTACTACACTTTTATTGGAGGCAATTTCGTTACATGGCGCAGTAAGAAGCAGACTGTGGTTACTCGGTATAGTGTTGAAGCAGAATACTGAGCTTTGGTTCATACTGCTTGTGAATTAATGTAGGTCCAAGGACTCCTCAATGAATTTAAAACCTTTGATCCCGATCCTATTCACATGCATGTGACAATATAGCCTCCATTTTTATTGCCAGTGATCCCACTTTTCATGAGCGCACCAAGCATTATTCCACTTAGTTTGAGAATATGTTTTCTCTTGACGCATCTGCACTCCTTATCTCCGGATCAAAGATTAGGTTGTAGACATTATAACAAAGATACCTCTTAAGACTCGCTTTGCTACATTGGTGGACAAGCTATGTATGTTTGACATATGTGCTCCAGTTTGAGGGGGAGTATCAGTATATACGTTTTATGCTTAATGTTTTGTTTATGCTTTAGACTTGTCTTTGTCTTTAGCTTTTCATTTATCATGTATTGTCTTCTATTTCTCACTTACTCTCTTATTCTATAGAACAGGGTGTCTTGTAATTATTTTAGATATATCAAATAAAGGCTCTTCTATTCTATAGTTATAATGCCAAATTTTTGTCAGACTTGGGTTTAATGCCTAAAGATAGTTCATTTATGCTTGAAAATGGCCTTTTTATGCCTAATCTTGCCCTAAGTGCAACTTTCTCATACTTGTGAATTTAATTGAAATTTTGCATGGTGTTTTGTTGCTATCATGTGAAGAGAAATACATTGTTGCATATGGATGTGGAATCCCTACTTGGGTTTGGACTTGATGTGACCTAAATTGGTCGATTGGGCCCTAACATAGTTAGTAAATGGTTCCATGATTGGGAACTTTGATATATGGCATAAGGCGTTTATATATCCTCTGAAGTTGTTTCTACTCAAATTAAGTAATTAATAGATCTAGAAAAACATATAAAATCAAGTATATGTATATAAATGTGTGCATGACATTCACCATAGGATTGATTAATAATGTAAGTATGAAGTGATTAGAGGGAATCCTTAATCCATTGTGAGCTTTTACTATAAAGATGGTAAACTATATTAAAAAGGACTTTTAAAGGAATAGTTTGAATCCTCAAATGCCATATGTCTTTCGTCTATCCTCTTCCTATAATCTTATGGAATTGGCTTGAGTGTAATAAAAATGGGACTTTATAAGATGTATCTTGGATATGGGATATACATATAGATTTGATGTCCTAAGGAAGATGTCTAAATGGATCTGATGATAAAGACTATAATATAATTAATCTCTAAGTTACGATTACACCAAATGCTTAATTAGGGTTTCTAACCCTTAAGACTCATAATATGATAGAATAAGAGTTTACTAGCCCTAAACACTAGTTTGGTGAATAACTGGTTGAACATGTTAAATTCATTGAATAATCGTACTTTGATATTAGACCAATATTGATGAACAACAATGAGATCCCAAGATTATGATGATGATAATGATGTACACTCAGGGTTTCTAAGTCTTTCGATTCATGTGTAAATTAGGGTTTTCGATACCTAATCCTAATATCGACCCTAAACCTAAACCTTAGACTCAAACACGATTAGTATCATATGGATATCATGGTGACACATTAGGGTAATGTATAGTTTTACATCATGTTTATTGCTTGAATCTGCATTTGATAGATTGCTTGGACATGCAAATTAAAGTACATGATAATATTGCATGTGTTCTTCAATGAAGGTATGTGGTTATCGTATGAATACCCGCATATGTCGAATTCTAAAGATTGTTGATATTTTCTTAATACTTGATGAATAAAATGCTTAGACGTTTATTTAATTTCTGTTCATTATATGCCTATGTGTATCATATAAAGAACCAATCGGATATTTTGAACCCAGAGTAAAATCTACTAAGTAGTAGTTCACTCAAGTCTAATGATGGGTAGAGAAGTCATTGCACCTGAAGTAGAATGATAAGCTTAGGTTAGATCATCTAAATGAATGTACAAATTTATATGTGCAATTAATTGAATGTTGAATAATATATGTTGCTATCATATATGTGCTTTGTTTGTCGGCGTTTCAGGTAGTTGGCTTATATTAAAGATTAATGGTATGAAGAATTGAAAATTCAGATGAATAAATTGAAGACTATAAAAGCTAATGTCACAGGGAGGATTAGTTAGATAGTATTCATGGTATCTTCTTACATGTAGTATATTTCTTCATGTAGTCTTCCTTTACTTAGAAAATTGTGTACACTCCCTTTGAGGAGAAAATAGCACCCTTTTATACCATTCAAAGTTATCAATGAAATTATTTCTTATTATTTGTTATTTCTTAAGTATGGATCCTGGAAAAATGGGATTAAGATCCTTGTCCTTATGATCTGCTTTCAATAGTGGGTAACTGGGGGAGGGGTCATGACAAGTGTGTTCAACTGTCCATCATATCTACTTGATATATGTGTCATTCAGATGAGCAGCAAGGGAAATGGGAATCAAATTGTTGCTATTCAGGTGACAAGAGAGAATGTCTTGAAGAAGTTGACCTCAAATGAATATGTGGCACTTTGCCGCAAGTCAGGCTTGGAGATACTTGTCAGAACGGTGCATTACAGAGTACACCCATTGACAACCAACTACATTCTTGTCAGGCAGTAAATCCCCTTAATCCCATGGGTAATCATATGAGAGAACAATCATCTCGTCTTCCATAACAGCCATCCAACGGGGACACTGAGTTGCCTCATATTGCTTGGGGATGATTGTGGTATCTAATGGAAAAATCGGGCATCGGGTAGAGTGAGAAAGCTTGTCAAGACAATATGTCTTCAAAATCGTACGACAAGTGGACAAAGAGCGAGTACATTTCTAGAGTGCCACAGGTTCTAAGGATTTTAAATTTGTTGATGAAGGGGGTTGAGAGATGAGGCCTTTTGTTGTTTATACACTAAAGGATATAGGCATATAGTAGTATAGGTATGGTTTTCCATGGAAATGAACCCTAAAACCCTTTCACAAGAACCATGGTTGTTGTTGAGCAGGAAGAGTAGAGGGGTGATCATTGAATGCACGCATGAAGCCACTCAATTTGACCATAGTGGTCCATCTACCTCCTGAAACACTAAAAAGGAAGCCACTATCCTTGATTTTGTCAATATTCAACCTAATGCATTTTGGTAGATGAATCAAAAGCCTGGAATTTATCCATGCAAAATGCCTTTAAGGTGCTCGACGTACCCGAGGAGAAGGTTATCCTTGCCAACTAAATTATGGTAGGAAAACGAATATGCCTCAAGGGACGTACTTTGTAACCCTATACTTGGGTAGAGTTCAAGGCCATGTTCATGTCTAGGTTTACACCCTACACAACTAGAAGAAATAGGAGAAGCAGTTTAATGAGACAAATCAGGGGGATATGTTCGTACCAGACTATGTCTGGATGTTCCAACTTCAAGAGAGGTTTCCCCAAGCCCGAACATATGAAAGGAGATTTGAACCATACTTGTCAAGGTGAGCGCCTAGGCGGCCGCCTAAGCGGCAAGGCGTCCCAAGGGGGTGCGCCTTGACCAATATGTCGCCTTATGTATTTTTATGAACCCCTGACCTCATATATAGGTATTTATATGCTAAATGCATGTTCTAACATACAAATAAAGTATATGTATCTATGTTTGGTGTACAATATCATTATTTTCTGGATAATACTCTTGATATTTGGATAATTGCTTTTCTGGGTGGTTGGTTAAATCTGATCTTGATGTTGAGGCGTTTTCTTCCACTGGATAGCTAGCCAATTGCAATACCAAATCCTAGCTTGCTTATTTTAGGAACTTCAAGCAGCCATATTAGCTGCAAAAGATATTTATATAAGCTGAAAGTAACCCTAAATAATGAAAATTATTTACTGAAACAAAATTATCTACTGCTGCCTTAATCCCTCAAGTCTAAAACTGATGTATAGTGGATTACAGAACTTATATAAGAGTGTTGTGAATATAACTCGAAACTCAAATACCCATATTACCACAATTACGTCTATACATCCAAGTATAACTTTTAAAATTATGTATATGTCTATGTATGCAGCAATAAAATTGTATACATCCAGGTTTAGTTGTGTTTAATATGTACATATATACCTATGTATAAAACAATATATATGTTATCTCCCTGTAAAACATGTATATTAGTGGATTCACCATGACTCTATATATTAACCTACAATTATATATATGAAATAGAACATATATTTGAAGGGAATCGATATAAAGATCACAACATGTGTATAGATTAGGTAAAAATAACATATATATGAAGGGTGCTGTTATAAAAATCATAACACATGTATACACATAAGTAAATTGTACAAAAAAAATATTTTTTTCAAAGCCGCCTAGGCGCGCCTTGGCGCAATGCGTCCAGCCTTGGTGCCGTGTCGCCTTGCCGCCTTAACAAGTATGATTTGAACACTTAATAAATCACCTCTCCATGACTTTGAAACCCCTTGTTATAGCTTCTAAGCCTCGCACCTTGGATGAAGCCCATAAATTTACACTACATATAGAACAAACCTTAAGAGCGCAAGAGGTTGGCGGGATGGGATACCTCGGCTTTGTTGAGGGCTCACTTCAAAATGAGAATTCAAAGGAGTCCAACAATAGTCATTTCCAAGCCAAAGGGAAAGGGAACCCTTCTGAGGTTACATGGAAGCCGAGAAGTGCAAAGGCAGAGGAATCTGAAGTGTTCGAAGGATGTCAACATCTTGGGAAATACAAATATACCGACCCAATGTGTTTCCACAACATGCAAGGACACTGTGAATAGTTGTCCCACATTTCCAAAAGAAAACTTGAGTGAAGGTAATCACACTATTATTCATGTCTCTTTTTCATAATATAGGAAAACCATCTTACAACATGTATTCAGGAAAAGGTGACATGACCTTTATAGAATTTGAGGATTTGAACACTTTGAGTGATATATGTACAGTTGTTCATTTAAGTTGCCTTTTCAAGACATGCTTACAAGATGAGAAATTACTATAAGATTTTGAATTCATATTCATGAAATTGATGTATGAATAATTTGAGACATGAAAAGAAGTTGATATAAGATATATAAGAACTACTTTGAAGTTTGAAATTTACTTAATGCCCCTTTGATCAGCCCTAAGGTCAAGTAGGGAAATGAAAAAGGTATGAGTTCATATATATCTGGTGAACCAAGGTTCGCAACATATACGATCCCTAGAAACCATAAGGGTTGACTAGGAATAAAATCAAAAATTGGAAAGTTGAAAATGACAAGACTAGGGTTTATCTAAGTTTGATGGATGGTATTAATAAAATACTTACACATAAACTTGATATAAGGGCTTAGGGTTCAAAATTCATTTTAGGGGAGAGGATGTAACAAGTGGGTATTGAGATACCTACCTTTAGTTGAATTAAGATACAGACTACACATATTCAAAAGAAGACCTACTTTAACCTACTTAGGCTTATATTTGGGTCCCTAATAGGCAACAATGAGATTGATTAGCATTTTGTGCAAGATATAATTCAAAAGATTATAGGAATTAGATTAGGCAAAACATGATAATGGGAAATTTTTGAGAAAAAAAATGAGATAATTAATTGTTTGCTTGTGGAAAATGAAAATACTAATAATAGAGTGTTCCATCCTCATTTTAAATAAAATGAATATCTATTTTCCTTGAATTTTTTCCTAATCTGGATAGTCCCAAAAAGAAGATGATTCCAAATTTTGGCTTTATTGGAATATCAAATGTGATTTATGGAACTCATATAGGATCGGAATTCTTAATCAAAAGAAATTATTTAATCAAGTTGAAAGGAAGAGTCCCCGGAAGCCAAATTCACGATCTGGGTGGATCCTCAAACTCTAAGCTCGCCTTCCTTCACCAAACGCCAGAGAAGAGTTGTGGCACATTGACTCCTCTCCAATCTCTCTCTCCCTCATACTAATAACAGGAACCCTAGGAGATAATTCAAGTGTAATTAGGAGATCGAGAACTAACCCAATGCCCAATTCTATTCCTAAACCTAACCCACTTTCCCAAACTCATTGTTTATGTTATACTTGAGCATCCCAAGAATGTATAAGGAGTTGGGAGTTGTAAGTTGCCTCTATCATTCCTCCTTGACCGTCAATTTTAATTTAATCACCTCCAACCTCCTTAAACCCCACGTTCATTCGCATAACCTAGTGGTGGGCCCGGTGTTCTCTTGCCACCTTTGCCAATTTCTTTGGGTAGGAGCATTGTGTGGAGCACCTTCAAGCGATCAAAGACTTAGGAATGATGTCTGTTGCCACTTGTGTAGACGCAAACTTCACCAATTGTGGCATCCAAGACAGACGTTGGGATGAAACTAGACCAGCTCCACATCATCGAGCTTTGGAATTTGGTATGATCAACATGCAAACCTTGCAAGCCACCTAGGAGACACTCCTAAGAGGTAAATGTTTGAAACCCAACTGCACCTATTTCACAAAAGTTTTTGGTCACCTAGTGTGTAGATATCGAACTTTCGAGTCATTCCAGGACCCTTAACCACTTCACAGTCACCCCAACACCCCCCGAATCGCTTGAATCCAAGAAAACCCAAAAAAAGCATTACCAGATGTGCAAGGTAAGGACATCTGGATCCTAAAGGTTTCTTGGTGAGTTTTTTCTTCAATGTAGAGGAAATCAAAGGTCAACGCAAGTGTTGTGAAAATCTCTTGTGTAGTTCCATTCCCAATAACACAGTTGCTGGAAGATATAGAAAAATTTCCATGAGTGTTTCAATTTTAAAATTTGCATCTTATAACTACTAGTATTTGAAACTCTACAGAAAATAGAGTCAAGATGGTCAGAGTGGCGTGATCAACATGGGAAAGTGTTTTACAACTGAGATATGCTCGACTGCACTAGAAACCGGATTATGCGCCAGCATCACATGATGGTGTAAAATGAAAGATGAGAATTTGAAAGATGGGTTACAGACATGGATTAGAGGACACTAAGTAGAGTAGATGGATCTATTGCTCCACCTCAAGAAACACAAGATTTTCCCTACCAAGGGATAAACTGGTTCTATATCTGTATTCTTACTGCTTCATTAGACACAGTGCATCACCTCAAGTACACTTCAAACTTTAAGTGAAAACAACTTCAATGTCATTTGAGAAAAGTTGTGAACATCAAATTTTGGAAACTTGGAAATTTTTTTTGGCAGTAGTTCTTTCTGGCATACTCAATAACAATAAACAATAGGAAAAAGTAAAATATGTGAGAAGGGTTTGCCTGTCTAATCCCCTCAAGCATAAAGAGAATCAATTCATTCCAAAATTGAAAAGAATGGGTTCAGTAAACACAAAGGAAAGTTGACTTCTATACATTAAAAATCATAGAAGAACCAAACAGTATTCAACACAAGGGGGAAGGGAAAAAAATTATAAAATCAACCTGATGCCATAAGCTTACATACCTCTACTCTCAACAGCAGGCGGAATGCTCAAACTCAGACAATCCAACAAGTCCTTATGTACCTAAGAAAAAAATGTAAATAAAAACTAGTCAGGTAGAAAAATATATCCTGTGAATAGTGACTATAGTCTGAACATAACAGTAAATTAATTGGCAACAAAATGATATGATTGCTCCTGAATTTTCCATTGTGGGCATTTGGCTATTTCTGGGTACACCCTTCTGATCTCTACCCTTTCTTCATGGGTACTAGGATCTACAAGGCCTATGGCGAGCTTGGTTGAATCGGGGCTCTGAGCTGTGAATACAACATTTGAACAGCTCGGAGACTGGATGGAGACTCTGTCCAACCCGAGGAGATGCCAGTAAGATAAACATTTTTGTTGCCCTATCCCACAATGGGTAGTCAAGAAGAACTTCTCATTCTGAGCCCATGCCAGTCCCAAAATTTCGTCCTCGGTTTCCATTTTCCATAGGTGCACACCATGATTGGTGTTAAAAAATGAAACGTTGTTTCCTCTGCACGCAGCTAGATCATGGGTGTGTATGGGGCACCAAGAAAGGGCTTTCACAGCTGAAGATCCTGGCCCATTGCTTCCTTGGTCAAAAGTGTGCAACCAACGGCCAGTCATGCAGATGTCCCAGATACATATGACGCCTTCTTCGTCCCCACTAGCTAACCGGTCACCACAGTCTGACCAACGAAGCTTGCACACCTCTCCTTTATGACCCCCGTGGAAGGAACGAACAACAGAGGAATGCAGTGGCGCTCTCATGTCCCTAGAGAAGATACTTCCATCCGAACCACCATAAGTAAGCACGGCAGGCTCGATCCAGTTCCAGCTCATAGCCGTATGTTGCCCCACACCCTCGACAAGACTCCCGTCCCAAGTGCTGGCAACTGTATCCCAGAGATGGATCACGGCAGCCCCAGCGTCACGAAACCCTATAGCGATCCGCTCGTCCCCCGGAGACCATGCCACACCTGTCAGAGGACCCTCTCCCGGCCCCTCTCCGGACCCAACGGTGACCAGCCTCTGCGGTTCGGAGTCGTCGTCGTCCACTTTGACGGAGTATAAGGTGTTTCTCAGAGCTACGGCGACGTCCCCAGCTGTCCCCCAATCCAACGGGCTGCAGCATCTATTGTCCCTTCTCTCGTCCATTAGGCCAGGAGCATGGAGGATGGCCTCCAAAGAAGGGTGAAAAGGAATGGGCTCCCATAGCCCTAAAACTTGGTCCTCCATCGTCCCGTGAGGAAGCAGCCACCCATGTCTTTTCCCAATAAAAGGATTCCGATACTGTGTAAACAAGCAGCCCTGATCATCCCAATCAATCGATTTTTTCCATCCACCGACTCGATTTCGCGTCGACGTATACATGCGCGCCGTCGGCTCGGATGCGTCAGCCATTCCGCCGGAAAGGAAGAACCGCGATCGTCGCATGATCAGAGCGATGAGCAATGCCAAAACAGAGCAAATATGCGGGCGGGCGTAATGACTACGCGACTCGTCGGAAATCAAAATTAGTAGCGGTTACCGCCTAACCAGGACGCCTTCTTTCCGTTGATCAATAACCTCTCAGCCCGAGCCGGCCGTGCTTATAAATTTTGCTATTTTAGCTTGTTGTCTTTCTTTATATATTAAAAAGGTTATTTTCATTTGCATGGTCCATTCAAAGTTTTCTTTTGAAAGTTGTCGTCATTAAAAAAGAGAGACGAGAACAGCTCATGGTCCATTCTACTTGGTTGTCCAACTTTGATTTTTTGTATTTTTCAAGATTCTATCTTCATCTTGTATATCTTTTATATGCATTTTTTGTTCAAATCTTATTTCACTTTGTATAATACTTCACTTCATCTCTATTTTACTTTAATATTTACATAACACTTCGCTTCATCTCTATTTTTTACTTTTTTATTTTAAAAACTTTCGATCATATCTTTTTTTACGTCCCAAAAATCTCACTTTCCTTTTTTGATTTTATGAGATACAAGAAGGGATGAGAGATAGCTATAGAAGCTACTTGTCCAAAAAGAAAAACAAACAATTGTACAGAAATATGCAGGCCCTAAATGATGAATAAAATAGTAATTTCATGGACAAGAGAAAGAAGGAGAGTTGTACATAATGAAACTATCCTAAGAGACATTAAAAATTAGTAGCGGTTACCGCCTAACCGGACGCCTTCTTTTCCGTTGATCAATAACTTCCCGACCCGAGCCGGCCATGCATACATGTATAAATTTTGCTATTTTAGCTTGTCGTCTTTCTTTAAAGATGTTATTTTCATTTGCATGGTCCATTCAAAGTTTTCTTTTGAAAGTTGTCATCACTAAAAAAAGGAGAGAAGAGAACAGATCATGGTCCATTCTACTTGGTGGTCCAACTTTGGTTTTCTGTATTTTTCTAATCAAAGATTCTATCTTCATCTTATATATCTTTTATATAGATTTTTTGTTCAAATCTTATTTTACTTTGCATAACACTTCACTTCATCTCCATTTTACTTTTATATTTACATAACACTTCACTTCATCTCTATTCTTACTTTTTTATTTTAAAAACTTTCAATCATATCTTTTTTATGTCCCAAAAAACTCGCTTTCCTTTTTTAATTTTATGAGATACAAGAAGGGATGAGAGATAGCTACAGAAGCTACTTGTCCAAAAAGAAAAACAAATTGTACAGAAATATGCAGGCCCTAAATGACGAATAAAATAGTAATTTCATGGACAAGAGAAAAAAAAGAGTTGTACAGAATGAAACTATCCTAAAAGAACATCAAAAGTTTGAGACAGACAAGGGGATATAGCACAAGACCAAAATGTCAATAGTTTGCTCGAGTCCATGAGCCCGCTTTTGTGCGACCCGAAAAATACTAGGTCCAGGTTTAACTTTTGACAATCTGGGTCGGTTCCGGGTTAAAGATCACATCCAAATTTAAATCGGGTCAGGTCTGAGTTTACAAATCGGACAAATCTGGGTCCTAAAATGGACTTATTATAAGAATTTTTTATAAAGTTTTCATTTTTCAAATCTGAGTCTCATGGTCTTTACCTCTTTTCACTATTTGACTTGTTAAAAACTTGAATGCATGTGATATTAGTGACTTTGACAAGCAACACATAGCAACTAAACTGGAAAAGTAAATGACACCATTAATTGGCTAATTAGAAGTTGGAACTAGATGGCTACGTAGCATCTGCCTAAATAGGAAACAAGGGTTATCTAGCACCTGCATAAATAGAAAATAAGTCAACGATGCAAGATGATTGGCAACTCAAAAGTTTGAGAGTTTGAAAACATTGAGACATCAATGCAACATATGTGTCTCAACCCTTCGTTCACCCAGTAGGTTGTGTTTGCAGCTTCTAGGGCATATCTTCTATCCCAGTCGGCAACCACCTATAAAAATTAGATAAATCTTTTTTCAGTTATAATAAGACAAGGACTTTGTAAGATCTTATGACCGTGAGATTGTGTGCTTGTTTACTGCTCATAGAGACAAAAGGAATTTCTCATATGACGTTGCTCGTTTCCTGACTTGGGGTGTCTTCTTCATTTCTTCTAGAAAGAGCGACTCCAAGTTCTCATGATCCATCAATAGTTGTGCGGTTTTTTAAGGATGACTGCAGCAAAATTTTGGTTTATTTATAGACAACGACTGTCAACGATCTTCCTTGTTGACCTTGACGAGGCCCAGCTTTATAGGTATCAAACTCACAAGATCCATTTATAAGGTCAGTAGATCAATAGGTTTTTCTTAACGATTCATCTCGCTATTTCCTTGTACAATAACATAACAATATCTCGATTGACTCACAAATTGAATCTGATGACTTTGTTGTTGATTCTGCTAGTGTTTCCATTTCTCTAGATGTTAGAAAGAAAATAAAAATGAACGTGATTCGTGGAAACACTTTAACATTTCCCCTATTAGAAATGTACCTAATGTTAAACATGATTTCAGAAGAGGAAAGTGTAAACATTTTGGTACAATAATAATCATTGATAGTGGATTTGGTACAAAAATATGACAGCACATATTTTACAAAAAAATATACTTTTTTGTAAAATTTAAATGTGGGTCCGGGTTTGATTCTGCGTTTTGTATTTTAAATTCGGGTCAGTTTCCGTTGAGAGGTTTGGGGAAAATCTGGGTCCAGTTCTAGGTTCAGGTTTGACAGACAAAAATTTTTGGTTGGCTTTTCCTACCTGGAACCAACCCGAACTCGATTTTTTGACACCCCTATATAAGTCTAGCCACTACAGCACTGAAAGTCTTCAAAATCAGACTTGATAACTTTTCAAAGAAACTGAATAGATTTATCTTTATCATTATGGACTCTACTATCCATTTCTCTCCATAGATAGTAGATAACACAGACACAATGATGTATTATTCTTTAGAAATAAATTTGGTAAGGTCCTCTTTAGAACCACAAACACTATGCAAGATACATTCATTTTCTTTACTACATATCCTTACATAGAGCTCACATCCAAAGCAAACATGCTAGATACTCTCTTCATCTTATTTACAAAGAAATCACATAGAAGGAATTTGAATGCCCGACTTCTTAATATAGCCAGAAGTGGGTAATCTATCATGAACCACCTTCCAACGGTGTATTTGAAATCTCCTAGGAGCCTTGAACTTCCACAACCAATCAAATTAAGGACTAGAGATGCCAACAAATCTAGTTGCATTCCAAACAATTATAACTTTAACACTAGCATTATTTTCAAAAGCAAATTCATTACATGATTACATACATTGTTCTGACTAGGAAGTTTATCTAGGAGTTTAATTAGACCTTCATGTAATATAATTTTCTCAAAATTCTATTCATTGCGAGAGATTAAGACATTGAGCTTTCCATTGATATCAATGTAAAGTTTGATAGTGCTCTCTCTCCCCAAGTAATCCTCAAGAAGAGAGACATTAGGAGCCTAAGGGTCCTTCCAGATAAAAGTATCTTTGCCATTACCCACATTGATTATGTCTTCTGAGTTGATTTCCAATGTAACTAATTCGGCTAAAAACCAAAAAAATATTATTATCAATAATAGTCCAAAAGGAGTTTTTATTGAGATACTTTTCATGGATCCACTTGATCCATAAATTGTCTTTCTTTGTAGCAATGTTCCAATCTTGATAGATGGTAGAGGCAACAATCATCTCTCTGACGGGTTTAATACCCAAGCCACCTTCAATCTTGGGTTTGGTTGTATTGTCCTATTTAACAAGATATATATTAAATTTACCATTGGCATAACCCCAAATGAAATCTCTACATGGTTTATCGATATCATCACAAACAGATATGGGCAAGGGAAAAATCAAGGTCCAATACATATGAATAGCAGACAGGGTAGAATGCACCAATTTGACTCTACCAACCATTGATAAACTCTTAGTTTTCCACCATCTAATTTTCTTTTAATCTCATTAACCAAATGAGCACAATTACTTCATGACAGTTTCACTCTAAACAAGGGAATACAGAGATATCTCTAAGGTAAGAAACCTTCACTAATGATAAGAATCTTGTAAATGTTGACTTTGTCTACTCCCACACTATAGATATCTCTAAGGTAAGAAACTTTCACCAATGACAATTACCCTTCCTTCTTTTCCTCCTCTTCCCCTTCTCCCTTGTATATCTTATTCTCTCATCTTCTTATCCTTTCTGAAACCTAGTCATCATTCCCTCTTCTCCACTTCAAATTTGCCTCCTTCTTTCCCTTCCATCTATGTTGACAACCTCGTCTCCTTTCATCATTCCCATGCATTTGCAGCATTGCCACCTTGTCACTGGCCTCACCTTCTTCCTCCATCCCAAGACCAACAACACATGAAGTTGTCTTTGACCATTGTTGATGGGCTTCTGGGCCACTCCAATCCTTCACAACATCATGAAGCGTCAGGGACCAGCGGCGTCGCCCTAAAGCAACTTTGCATCACCAAGTGGGCACTTGAAAGTGGAAGCCATAGTTGTAGTGGTCGTTGACTTCTCTAGCATCTGCCACAGACCATCACCACCATCACCTCATCCCTCCTCATCACCGCGCCTTGATCCAACCAATGCACCAGTAGAACAACCGTCATTTGCCTCAGCGATCATGGATCTATGGACCCGTGCCACTAGCACCACCTCCACTCTCTTCTCAACATAAGCCCTAGCCACTATCATACTTCCCTACATGTGCCCAGTCACACCAAGAAATGTCAGAAACACCACCAAGCAACACTGGTTCTTGCCCGCCTCCTCCATATTTATAGTCGTTGACATTCCATTGCCTTGTGCGCAACAGCCATGACAGCGAGACCCTATCACCTTCTGATGTTGGTGGATGATCTGTAGGCACTCACATCATCATGAGATAATGTGGACTTATGTATTGGTGATGTCAGGAATTTGTTTCTATGGAATTATCTATGGTTAGAGGATAAGCAATGTCTTATTAAGAAGGTTGATCCTAGTTGATATCTAGAATGGGGGAGGGAGACAATTGTAGATTGGGCTAGTGTATTCAGGAAAGTAAGTGGCACCACCTGAGATTTAGAGGCTATGAAGCTATACAATGTACTGGAGGAGTGTCCTAAACCTAGGAAAGAAGTTGACTGCTTAAGATGCAAAGGATGAATGATTTTGAAATTGAGAAATGGACGGGAAATAACAAGAAATAAATGTCCTGACACTACATGCAAAATATGGGTATGGAATGGGGGCATACGCAAGAGATGCTCTTGTGTTATGCGGAAGGCCTTCCAAGATAGATTACCTAATGTGGATTATCTACAAAAGTGGGTTTCAAATTAGTGTCGAGGTGCCCTTTATATAGGGAGTGGAGGGAGAGCACTAATCATATTTTCTTTTACAGCTTGTATATTGTTGGTATATGGGAATGGTTTTATGGAGAAGTATGGCATGAAACCTAATTCCTTTGAAGGTCTTTTAAAGACAAAGAATGAAGGGTAGGTTACAGAAGCCATGTTGATCCATAGAAGCCATGGATAGGAACAAAAAGGGATGTGCATACTATTTGGTAAATCTCTAATAATGACATTCGGAATATGTATAGATAGATAACATGTTTTCTTATGTAGCTTCTTATTATTTGTCTTTCTTTACCTTTATGTGGCTATACACTGTAACCACCGACCCTTTTCTGGAGATTAATAGAAAGAGGCATGTTATTTTCAGGGAAAAATTATGAAAAATAAATAAAAATAATAAAATATTCTTTTTTAATTTAAGATATTTCATATAAATTAATATCCTAAGATAGTAGTACACCTAGTCACATACAAATATTTATAAATTACTGATAATGACTATTTATTTTCAAAATAGTATTTTCAGTCCTAAAAATACAAAAAACCTATTTTGGGATCTTTTTTGTAAAAAGAGTATGATTGATTTAATTCAATGATACTTAGTCTAATACCTAATATATAATTATATAATATCATTCATAGTTTACATTGCATGCCTAATATTTTCTTATAATATTTATTGTTTAAAATGCTAATGCAATGCATTTGCTAACATGTCTTCTGGTGGTAATGTGTTTGGCAATGAGGGTTATAGGTACAGAGCACCCAAAGAGGTAGAATTTACTTGGAAAACAACATGACTATTAGGTAGGCAACTTTTTAAAATTTCATCTAAATGTAACTCTTAGATAGATGGTGCGCACAACTCTTTGTCATAATCCATCTTCATGCTTCCAGGTACTTAATCTCATTAAGATCACCTAGTTAAGCCTGACCCAAAAGCCAACATGATAGAATATACACTCTACTTTGATAGATCTACATATCTACCATCCCACTTCCATGAGATGGACAACACACCACACTTTAGCGTAACTTACATTTCGTCGATCAAGTTTTTTCATGTATGCTGTTTATGGAAAGCATCTAGGACTTAATATTATATTTGAGGGGTTTTATATATACATACATATCCAAGAACTACATACTTATAATATATACCATATACATACTATATCCACATATCACAATCCACATACATGAAATCCACAAACACATAAGCATTAGTTATGACCATACTACCATAATCATTTAGAGCCACAAAGTGTTACTATCCACCTACGGTCTTTTGCATCTCATGCAATGCCACTTGTGAATATCACATGAACTTGTATTTGATCAGCATCAAGGTGAACAACTTTATGGACCCTCCTTGGTGTTGGATCTTCGAGTTACCTCTTCACAACAAGTTTTCAAAAAACAAATATATTCCTATATCTATTACATTATTTGTAAAAAGGAGAACCTTGAGTTACATTCAAGGGGAGTTTAGAGGAAATAGAACTAATTATACTCTAAGATAATAGATGAGGCTCGACATGCAAGCCAAATACTTAAACAAAGGATCCATTCACAACCTTATATATCCATCCATAACATTAACAATTGGGGTCCTAGGCCACAACAATGCATGCATTCACCACATAAAACACTTTTAAAGGACGGTGTATATGATTTTATAGGTATATCTATATATACATGTATACATTAAAATTTCAGTATTTTTAATGTGGGATATTCCCCATTGAACAATTTTGACTCCCACATAGACTAGGCAGGATACACAGGAGCAACTCACTTAAAAAAATTTACTTTCACGCACTAGGAAGAATCAAATTTTCCATAGTCGACCTCGTCTGTCAATTAAAAAATAATAGGGCTGCAATGTATATGGAGTTAAGTTAGATATGCACATTAACAATTTTAAGTTTGCATCACATGAAACCACAAAATGGTATACATAAATCTGATCATATGGAAATAAAGCATCGTAGATCGGCGCAACTCTGATACCACTATTAGGTTTCATGGAGGTGACAAACACAGAGGAAACAATAAAGTTTTCTCCACGTATCCTACTAGAGGATCTCACTGACAACAACATATTCAAAAAGAGGGTGCATGGGATATACCTTGTCACGGAGCAAGTACAGAGACATTCCTTTTCATAGTGATGTGCATCACTCCTTGAGTGAATAAATGGTCCTCGTCCGTACTCCAAACGGAGGCGCTCAATGTTTGCATCTTTGCTTCATCCACACGAATGGACTGGAATTCCATGTCGCACTTCTGAGCCAGTGGGATGGAGTAGCCTTCTGATTGATGACATGCTAGCATCATGGTTGCTTTCCTTCTCTCTCTATCTCTCTCTCTCTCTCTTTCTCTCTCTCTCTCTCGGGATGATGGCTAGGGTTCACGTACAAGAGCATATATTAAAAATCCCACCATCATGCCCCTATGAGTAGCAGAGAAAAGAAAGTAGGGTTTCATAAAACCCCTAAGAAAACAAAAGGTTGTGATTGCATTTTATACGATCTGCTCATGGACTATTAAAAAAATGTTTTAGAATCAATAAATTAACCAATTAATCATATCGATTGAGTGACTCATTTTCCAGCAGACTTAAAAATTTAAATCTAATTAATTGGCTTGAACATCTCAACCAATTAACTCAGATTATATTCCAATATTATTCTAGTAGATTACCTAAACATTTTAGTAATCAATTTTATTTGAAACATTTCCAATCGCATCCATAATTATACTCCTATTCTAATACATCTTATGTCTGTGACCCAATAGGCTCTAAATTACGTTTGTAGTGATATTCATAATCATATTATGATTTCACAAGCAATAGTCGGTATCTATCAAGACTTCATTGCTACCCAAGTAACTGGAGAAGGAGAACAACTTCATCCCACAATCTATGATTGGTGTTACAGTGATTGTATAGTTCCTTTGTCTCTAATATTCATATTGAACTCAAGGCATGGAATTTTCATCCTATTCAACGTTTAATCCATGTTCCTTGAAGTAGAGAAAATTGTTTGAGATATGTGTAAACTCAATATCACATATTGACTCATACCATAATGGCCATGGATTTCTTAGTCTCTCTTGTCAAGTGGTTAGGATATTAAACTCATGTACGAGGGACAAATCCCATCTACATCACTCACATTCATCCTCATGTGTCACAATACACCCGAGCATCACCTTTATGGAAACTCTTATTCATGATCATAGTGGATGATGTCAAAGTACACCAAACAACATGTGATAAGTGTAGTAATTTCAGGTCTAAGAACCACAATCACTACCATGACTATGAGAGATAACTCTAACTACTAATCATTATTTCCACGTATCACTCTCAAGGTGTGCATGTCTGATACATTTTTCTCTAACAAGTATCTATGTGCTTAGTTTGATATCACATATCATCACTAATGAGATTTTGTCATCAACAAACACACACTCTAGTCTTAGGTGTTATTATTGTCTATTATCCTTCTACAATAACATATGACTAGGGACACAACAAGAATGCATATACTCTTGACATCCACATGATCTTATCGTTCAGGTCCTCAACCCAAAGACATATGTCATTGAGTAATATCATTCTTTAGACATTTATTATGTTACGTTATTATCTTGTAACTGGATAAAATAGAATAAATAGGGAGATTTTCTTTATTATTAATCAAATCATTATAAGATATATCATTACAATCATCATATGATTGTCTCTATGGGCATACAAACCAAAAGGCTCATGCATTTACTAACAACCCCAATTGCACTAAAATATTAGGTCAAGTGATTGTTATGTGAATTAGCTTTACTAGAACCCGGTGATACTTCTCAGGGTTAGGATATAAATCCACTCTTTGAAGCTTTGTATGATAATTCATGGGATTTGGAATTGGTTTTGATTAGTCATCCCCATCTTGTTGAGAAAATTATGTACCTTGCTTCCTTTGAGATGGTTTACCCTCATTTTGGATTGGAAAACTTTGATTGTTAAGAAGTATCAAAGTGCCCTGAAATCAACCCTAAGATGTATTGAGGTGCTACCAAAGTTTTATATGGAAGTGAGGTTGGAGAAAATTATTTAACTAAGTGATACCATGATTGTATTTGCTAGTTAGGACAATACATCAACATAGACTTCAAATATAACATGTCTTATTATGTTTTTAGAGTGAAATAAAGAGTGGCCTCTTGTTGATTTCTCTTCCTAGATTCAAAATAACCACACTTTGTTAAACCAATATCAAGGAGATTTCTTGAGTTTGTAGAGAGAGTTACGCATTTGAAAACCTTTCTCAAGAACTTCCCCTGAACAACATAGACAGGACGTTGCCACATATAGATCTCCTCCACAAAACCCCCATGCATGACTATGTTCTTGATATCTAGTTATTATAGGTTCTTGTCAGATGAATATCAAGGGAGATGAGAATAAGATTGAGGTTGTTTGGGTGACAAGATAGAAAGTATTAAACAAGCAAATCCCAACGTGTATGTGGCAATTGCCACAAATCATTCTTTGAGACATTCATAGAGCTATCGAAATGGTGCTTTATAGAGTAGACCTGTCAAAAAACAACTACATTCTTATTAGGCGTTGGATCCCTTTAATTCAATCGGTGATGAAAGTAGTGATTTCATCTTCTATTACAACTCTTCAACTAGAACATTGAGGATCTATCTGATTGACATATCGAAGGCTAAGGCAAATAGTTAGTAGAGGGAGAAAGCTTGTCAAGACAACAAGTGTTATCAATCAAATGAGGAGTGGACCAAGAGTGAATACATTTCTAGAGTGCCACCAGTTCTAAGGTTTCTGAACTTTTTGGGGGTTGAGAGTTGAGGCCTTTGTCATTTATACACCAAATGATATATCAATATAATTGGGGAGGATGAGCCTGGAACCTAAATGTACACAGAGGAGGAAGCATTAGGTGCAAAAATAGATGTGTTTGGGTAGAATAGGTCATTCTCATATAAAGTAACATCAACATAACTAAACATTCATTGAGGAAAAGGATCAAAACACTTGTGCCCTTTCTACACTTGAGAATACCCTATAAATACCATTTTGAATGCTTGGGGATCGATTTTTTGAACAAAGTATGTAAACCCAAAGTCCCAAAATAGAATATGAAACAACCTTTTATCGGGATGGATGAAATAATATATAAGAGGAGGGTTTCTAATTGATGAGAAAACATACAATCAAAATTGCTTCTTACCAGAATTATTTTTGGTAAGTGAGCATGATCATCAATGTTGGTTGATTTTAGGAGATGACATTTTTTGTGTTCCACTACCCTATTCTATTGAATTGTGTGAGTTTAGCAACATTGATAAATAATCTGGATAGAAGCGAGAGATAAAAACTAGGCATGATCTAATGCATTATATGTTTAAAGGCATTTAATAGCAATACACAATTGTACAATAAGCACTTGATATAGAACATGAATTATTGGAAAGACTTTGTTATGGGTTTTAAGTAAATAATAGCATGTCATGATAGAATGATTATCCAAAAAGTTAGAAAAAATATCTATAGCCATTATAACTTATAGTTTAGGGGGAACCACATGTGTCACTATGAATTAAGTCAATCAAAGTTAAAGGTGGTTTGTAGTGTGAGAAGGAAAGGATACATGGTGATGATTGCTTAATTAGAGAGAATCACATTTTACATGAGAAATATTGAAAAAGATGGTTCTAAAATATTCAACTTTTCAAAAGAGGTAAGGTCATATTACTAGTGGAGCTGAAAAAATGACTTTGTCAGGAAAGCATAATTATGTGGTATATTTGTAGCATATGTCAACAATTTATGAACCCTGTCCAAGCCTAGTAATCCTATAAAGTGGAACCAGTTAGGTCATATCTTACATAGAAACATAAGGAATCAACAACTTTAGTAACATACATAATATTAAAAGGTAATGGGGTACATAGTGAACTGGCTTATGTTGAATACTGGGTGTTAGTAGAACAACACATAACTTAAGCAATTTTACAATCCCCATCTGCTAGAGTGATAGACGAGTGAGAGATATCAGTATCAAAAGAGGAAAGTGTTATATAATGGTCATTTGTTAGGTGGGGCCAAAGTTCACTATCCATTCAAAGTGGGTAGCAAGCATTAGATGTCAATATTACGTGGGCTAGAGATCACAAAATCAAAAGTTGATGAAGCATTTAGGAAGTAAGGCATTTTACTTAAGAGGTTTGAGATGCATGAATAAGTTGTTTCTAGTCTTCAACTGAAAGTGTTATCACCTGGGATGGTTCATTGGAACTGAAGTATGAACCAGACTTGTTACATGACCACATTTGCAGCCATGGTTTGAGTAGCATATGTCCTTTGTATGCCCTAACTTCCAGCATAAGGTGCATTTTGGGCAAGGTGTGCAATCATGGCCCCTACCACAAGAAACAACTGAGACAGATGTGTGAGCCTCGATAAGATCGATGGTAACTATTGGTACGTGAGTTTGCAAGAGATGGTTCAAGGCGGAATCCATGGAGGGGAGTTTGTTGTTGCTAAAGGATGATACTCTAAATTGGGTATACTTTAGATACATATCATGAAGAAACATATTTTTATAAGCTCCTTCCGATCCTTGGTTTGGATTCCAAAAGAAATGTGTGAAAAGAAATTTGTTTGGTGTGACAAATATAGATATGTTTCATTGTAGGTCTCCACAGTCTAATCACCTTGATGTGCAAAGAAAAACTTGTCCCATTGCAGATGTGAAGGACATTAAACTCCTGGTTGTAGAACTTCTCTACATCATCCCAAATGTCTTAGTCATTGCCTTTGAACATATATTTTGCAAAATTAATGGGATACATACTATTCATAACTAGAAGACAATCACATTGTTATCTTGACACCATATGTCAGTGTCTTTAGCATGTTTAGTGATAAACTTAAGTCAACTCCTTTGACATCACAATGATAGGTCAATCATTAAAATGACTACTATAATGATAGAGAAAGCTACTGGAAGAAAACATGGCAGTCAAGGACAGTGACATTGAAGGAAAAAATAAAAAAACTTCACTGGAACAAAGATATAGCATAAAAGGAAAAAATGCTACAAAATGATGCACGGTAGGTGGATGAAAGAGTCTCCTCTATTATAGAAAATATGCATTGTGATAGGAAATATAGCAGTCCCATATCAGAAGCACTCACCCATGAAATATAGGGTGCATGGGAAGAAAGAAATCAGATGTGGAGGTACCACTCCTAACAATGTTTTATACATAAACCAATATACCAATGTGAGGAGGAAAACTGCAGCCTAGGAGGAAGACAATGGGAATGGATGGTGATGATATGTACTTCTACCTTAGGCCCATCATGGATAGAGGGAACGATTGCAAGAAAGTACATGACATCTATGGGATAGAGACGCTAGACACAGGAGCCCCTTATGGGAACTGACTACTGGAGCCCATGGGAGAGAAGCATCGGTTGTTTCCTTGAGGTTGAGGTTGAGGTTGAGGTTGTTAATATACCCTCATTGGGTAGTAGAATTTGTTGGTCTTTATCTTGATGGTTGTTGCCTTACATGTTGGTGGTGACTGGTGATTAGGGCACTCATTGGATCCCCCTTAGCTACAAGCTATCACTGGAAGATGAAGTGACACTCGTAGGGAGAAAAATGCATAGGACGGAGAAGGAAATAAGAGAGAGAGGAGAGGGTGGTGGTTGTATAAAAACATGTTATGAAAGGGGATGCATGCTTTTCTACCACGTGGAATAATATCTATTGGTTTAGTTAAAAATTCATCACATGTAGATGTTTTTATTTAGGAGGTGGTAATGACCACCACTCCTAATTCCTCAATAGAGAACATCTAGGAAGTAGCATTATGTACCATAGAGGCAAGATAAGAGAGAATGATCTGTTAGGTCCATTCAGTGTAGTACTAATAAAAGAATGAAATTTTGTCAAAATTGGAAAATTTTTGCCAAATTTTTTGATTTCATTGTTATCAGCTATGAAACTGTGCGACTTTGTCAGTACGGTCGCATTTAACAATTTTTTTTGCTAATTTTAACAAGTTTTTGTGGTTTTGCCCAATTTTAAGGGTCCAACGTTATTTTCCCTACTTACCGAAACTCGGTGAAACATGTGCTTGGGTTTGTTCATTTGTTGTTTTGAACCTATATATGTTGTGCTTGGTGAAGAAAAGGGTGATTTGGGGAATATTTTACCATTTAGAGCCAGAGAACTCCTATACCAAGATAAATAAATATATTTTCTTCCATTTTCATTTATTTCAAACCTCTATTTCTCTTGTTCTCATAGATTTTGAACATCTACTTTCCATTTATCCTAATTTCGAGATATACACTAAAATCTTAGATATACTCCACTATTTATCCCATTGTCTTTTCTAGTCATAGATCTAAACATCTACAACATGGATATATATATATAAACAATAAATCTACACTAATAACTATTTTATATGTTTTTTAGATTATTAGTACAAATAATAGAATAATTAATATATATTCATCATAGTTAGTTAATTCACCTAGGTTTAGTAGAAAAAGTTGTTACAGACACTAATATGAACAGAATAAATTATTTTTTGTTCAAGAATAATTTTGAATCTTTATACTAATTAGAATCGGAAAGTTAACATGTCTTCACCCTACACTCTTTATGTCCTTCTCATTGGATTTAGTACTAATCCCTCTTTTCTTAAATTAAATTATATGTACTAAAATCCTCATGATGTCTATATTGGTGACGCCGAAGGCGATTCTAGGGTCGGCAATCGGGTTGGCTACTGGGGTGTCTACCAAAAAAGGCAAATGCAAATCAAGAAGATGCAGGTCCAGAGAAGCAATGAAAGAACAGAAAGCATACTAAAATGACAATATCAGTAGCTGAGAAAGGAAGGGATGGACAGATCTATTCAAGCGTGACATCATCGGATCCCCATTCAACTTGAATAAGATGGATATAGAAGTGATAGATGACAACTTATCTACTTGAAGAGAATAGAAGAGAGGAATCTGGCTTGATGGAGTAGGATGGAGGTTGGATACATTGTGGGAATGGAACCACATTGGCCAACTCTAGTTCAACATTGGACCTCACATTTAGAGAGTGAATGGTTCCATTGAGATACGATCTAGAGGTAAAGGCTATTTCATAATCATGTTCTCAAATGAAGAATATATCTCCATAGAATCAGACGGAGGTCCCTTATTTGTCGTTGGAAAACCTTTGATCATAAAGAAATGGGAGAGAGGGAAGACGATGGACAAGTTAAAACTAATAGAGATTTCTATATGGCTATAGATCTATGATATTCCTCTAGAGCTTTGGGATGAAGATATGTTCAATTGCATAGGCTCATACCTGGAAAAAACTATCATGCCTGATAAACTAGCTTTGGTATTTCAAAGACTGGAGTATGCGGGCTACAAGTATTGATTCCTATGGAGTTTGACTTTTTGAAAGAGTTGCAAATACAAAGTAATGATAGGCAAATGGATACTATCACATTTGAATATGAACAAGAACCGAATTAGTGCTTGAATTGTGGAAATTTTGGCCATGAGTCAAATATCTCTAGGGTGAATTTGGAAAATGTTCATAAGAAGGTTGGGTAACCTCTTGCAAGTAAAACATGGGTTTGAAATAACATAGAGGAAGCCTCAAAGAAAGAGACAAAGATATTCACTGACGCAATGCAGGATATGGGTAACATCGGAATGACTAATAGTTGTGTGAAAAAGGTAGATGAATAACGAAGTTAAAGCTTAGTGACGCCTGTTCAACCACTAATTTGGGAAGTTCAAGGCAAAATGAATATATCTCCATTGAGAATCCAAACCAAGAGTTTTACTTTTGTAAGGAATATATAGTTGTCTCTTAACAAATTCTCTCCACTTGTGAACTTTGAAAATGGAGATGAGGGAAACTACAGTGGTGGAGGTGATACTAAAATCATTCCCCCAAATGGTTGAAGCACCTTACATTGTGGTGTGGAATGTGAGAGGGGCCTCATATAAAGTTTCTCACGTTCATGAAGAATTGAATAAAAGTAGATCTGATATTTGCATCATATTAGAGACTACATTGCAAGAAGAAAGCATGGAATAATTTACAAATTATATCTGGATAAGAGTTCAACGTAAATAGGGTAACATTTGACTTTAATTTGAAATTGAAATCATAGTGTAAATGTGACGCATTGAAATCAAAATCTTAGTCACATTATATACAAATTCATTTAATTCATTTGGAGCATCAAATATTGACCAATTGATCCCAAATTTGGACCATAGGCTAATATTAATGTCTAGAATAATGATGTACAATTATATTTTCGTTTTACACATGATTTGACCCTTAACAACTATATTAGCCATTAATATATATATATATTTATTAAAGAGGGTGAATTAATATGAAAAGGTTTTCTAGTAAAATCTTTGAGTGAAATTCATAATATACTTTATTCATTCACATCAAGAGTCATAAAAAACCTCTCTATTCTCTTTTGAGCTTTATTTCCACCTAGGAGGAGAGAGAAAGGAAAAGGGGATTATTTCTGTCATTAACTAACTCAAAACCATACTATCTTTTATTTCTTGTCCCAAAAGCCATAAAAACTCTAAATTAATATAATCTACTAATTGTCTCTCATTAGTGGTTATTTTGCAATATTAAACTCTAATTACAACACTAATTGAGGTAATTGTGCATAAACCCCTATGTTGGCTTCAATGTAAAACAATTATATTCCAAACCACCAAATATTACTCAATTTCAACATTGAGGACAAAAAGGATAGAAAAGATAGGAAAATTTAGGAAAAGGGCCAAAAAGGATATAAAGGAAATGAAAAGCTTGAAAATGGGTTAAATTGCAAATAAACCCAAGCTTTGTTATGTTACAATCTCAACATGGTGGAAGAGAAATCTTTTCTCAATCCATCAGGTGATAACAAGCTAGATATGATGCTCTTTGATGAGAATGGTCATATTGATGGACCTCTCCCAACACTAAGCATGGACGACATGGTGAGGCTTCCAACATCGATTTTTGGCGATCAAGAACGTAAAACATTCTGATAAGGTATTGTCTTAATTTGATACTTTAACACTCACATTAAATAGACAGACTTGAAATAAAAATTCACTCTTTCCTTCCAATATATCCACGACATCATAATGCAAAATATCTTCAAACTCTACAAAACTTAGCAACCCTAGTTGTTACAAGACATACCTTGTATTTAGTAATCTTTAGGTTTAATAATAAATATAGTATGTATTACAACTTCTTTAATACCTTGCATTAAATTTGGATTGGTTAAATATTAAATTAAAGATAAACTTGCACCTTGGTAGAAAAAATACATGTGTTGTGCATATATTGATGTTTGAGATTTCGTTGATGTAGAATATAGCCTACACATGTATGAGGGAAGAGCATTAAAGATATTGAGTAAATAATTAATAAAGAAATTATTATTTGTCAATTATCAATTTTATTGTATAATTATGGAAAACTCAATTATAAATCCAACCAAAAAGAATGGGTCAAATCAAATCCAAGATGAGAGAGTTATTATATTTTTGGTAGAAAATAAAGAACTATCATTAGTTGACAACTAGTGGTTTCCCACCAATGGTCCCCAACTGATGGTGCCCATGGTCACCCACCACTAGTTGCCCACTGATAAAAATGAGCTATGTTTCTTCCCAGTACAACTGATCATGAAAAAGACCGCAACTTTAGATATAGATATCAGAATTCAACAAAATTTATTTCATCATATTAGTATTTCCATTATACACAATCACATCCCTAAAACATATCAGAAATGCATGAGTGGAAAATTTCTAAGGCAATTTGGATCACTCAAGACTTGAAGCGTGATCACTAGCTAAAATCAAACTCAATGGGAATGGACAATTTATCTTTTAGTAATGATTTCACAGAATGTTAGGCAAAATGTAAAGAACATGTATTGGCCAATTTACTATTTTATGGCTTTTATCTCAATAAGCCCTAGTTTAGAATTCTTAGGTACAAAAAATTGAAATAGCTAGAAAAATTGTGGGAGTAGAATGATTTTAATTCTAAAATATATGTGTATGATTTGTATGAGTTCTAAAAATAGTGAAATCTAGAGGCAACATTGTCTCCTAGCTTGTAATTGATCTCTATAATGAAATTCATGCTAGGAAGTGATTTTACATAGCTTTATTTCCTTTCATTTATAAAATAAGATAATGAAATGTATAATTCCTTGTAGTTCTATTGATTTGATAATTGCTTTATTCAGTTCATGCTATATACAATTCTGGATAGCTATAGTTTAGTACAGATCAGTTAGATCATAATAAATAGCATTCAATATGAAAGATAAATGGCATTGTTATAGTACAAGTCACACCGATATATTCATATTGCTCAACTTATTAAGTGCAAGTGAATTACAATGCTCTATACATGTGAAATGTGGTATTGAAAGATAGTAACTTAATTATGATGGAAACTCAATTTATGTTTACTTAGGGTACCTAATTTATCAACATTTATTAAGTGTAATTTTTCAGTCGTACAAATACAATATAGAATACAAAATGAAAGAGGAATGCTCTAATTATAGACAAAGATAAGAAAATCTTAGAAGATCTTTGAACAATGAAGCTGAAGAGTCATATAGAATGCATTGGACACCGCATATTCTTAGTAGAGTTCTATGCCACAATGGAGGAAATGGATTACCCATTGATAACATCCAAGTTAGAAGGTCGAAGTGTGCTGGTGGGGAAAGAGAGGTTAGGCCTAGTGTGGATGACTAAATGAATTTTAGTAGGGGAAGCGAATATTAATTAGAGATTCCAGTGATAGCCAGTGGTACCCAAAAATAATAAGAGATCTCATGGTACCAAGTTTGCAGTTACAGATAGGTAGCCAACATTAATCCAAAATCATGGTAGTACCTAGTCAAATTATTACCCAGTGAGTCAGACTTTGTGGAACCACTGATATAGGTAGTTTATGCTAGATTACTTTGACTCTTCAGCGAGTACTTGAGTTAAAGGAAGACTCGAGTTTTATTCAGCCATTTGATATATCCACCGAGCCTAGACATGACGGAAGACGTTGCAAATATGATATCTAGTTAGCATACATAGAACATTGGGTCAACTCTAAGTCTTGTATGGTGATGCTTTCGTATGTTGCGGTACACCTCATGTAGGTCCAAGACATTAATGAAGTGTTTAAAATATCAAGTAGTCATGTTATTATGTTATTCCAACTACTTTTATTGGTTGACCAATTTGATAGTGTTTCTCATGAAGTTCAAAATATAATGTTTTTTCTTATCTTTTTTATTGCATGTTACTAAGTGAACATTTTCTTGATATCTTGTCTACTTGATGAATTTCCATTCATCGAGGAACTATGCCACACTCTACTGAAAAAACCTTTAGGTAAGCTTGTGGATTATGGAGATAGATATATATTTTGTAAGAGTCATGCCACAAAAGGATGTCAACAATGTTTAGAAGTATAATTAGACAATCTCAATCCCTGATCACTATAGGTTCTACAATGAGAAAAAGAGAGGGTTGTATTAGTCAAGTATAAAGCATTTTAACTTCTTTCCTTGTAGAATGGTTGTAAAACATATGATTCATGTATTTGAATGTGTTGAACTATTAAGAGATGAACAAGCAAAGTTATTATGGTTCAATTATGAGGTTATTGTACTTATAAAAGAATTCCTTCTCCATGTCATAACTTGTAAAAATGTAAAAAAAAAGAATAAAAACGGACACATGTTTTGCATTAGATAGTATGGTCACTTCAGACCCTAAACCTATGGTCTAGGGCAGGACACTAGTATTGTTGTAATGAATGAGAACATTCTAGCCTTGGATAAGGCATACATCAAGGCAAAAGAAAAGGTCATGTTGCGGTGAAATTAACACATCAACTAACAATGGAAAGAACAAAACTAACGAACAAATCTTGACACAAGAAGAAAGGAATGTTGCATATGTGAAAGGAAAGAGAAAGATTGAGGAAGTTGTTGTGTGTGTGGAATGGTATGGAGAAGTGAATGTCTGATCTAACTGAATATGAGCTTCACTCTTGCTGAATATGAGCTACTAAAACCGACTATTATGTGCTAAGTGTTAAATTTATGAATTGATCACACAACATTGATAATTGAAAGTGTAGAAGATCAGTTGCATTGGAGTCGAGTCATTCACTAATTCTAAAAAAACACAAAATATCGAATGCTTTGTATCATCTACTTTGATATGAAGATGACTTAAAGCTACTACTAGATATATAATAAGAAAAGAAGTAAAATCTAAATAAAATAGATTGGTTAGAAGCCCACAGTAAATGACAGTGATGTGTAAATAAGCATCTAGATCATAATGTTATGATTATTTATCGATTCTCTACTACACCATTGGAACACACAAATACAAAAGATAAAATTCTACAAACTTAGTTGTCAACATCGTTGTTACTCAATTCCCCAACGAGTGTGAGTACAAAAATGTGTATATTTAGTGAGATCACCTCTCTTGAGGCTTAATGTCAGTTCCTATGTGTTATCACATGACAAAATAAGCACTCAATGTGGCCCTCCTCTTTTGGAGTCAGAATGGATCGTCTCTCAAGTTAGGGTTCACATGTAGATTGTAGCGATTGATACTTGCCTGAAGAGATGTTCAATGAAGAATTATAGTTGGAAGGAGAAAGTAATTAAAATATGTGTTAAAATATAAGTTACAGGAATACAGTAGGAAGGATCAAGAAATAAAGATCATGATCCAAAGAAAAAGTCAAGTTGCTCAGTTGTGAGTAGGATCACATTATTTTATATGTAGTTGAGATTTCACCACTAAGTACATATTCTTACAGAGATCAAAATTCTTCGCTGCTAAGGGTGGATCTAATGGAAGCACACACAATCTTATGACAGTATGGTATGATCACAAGTCTGACCAGTAACTAGCTCTGGCAAGGTTTATGGCATTGACATAGTGGAGTGGTAGGACAATCATTCAGTAATTGTTAGTGAGGATTTTTTTTGAAAATGTCATGTCACCACTAGAGAAGGGTGGATGATGAGATGGATGTAGAGTTTCAAACCCCAATTAAATTAGTGGAGGGTTTCTATTTATAGGTGTGGACCTAGGATGAAGGGTATAAAAGTGTTTTCATCAGCACCCCAATGGAATTTTACTGGGAGGATGTCGAGTTTGATACTGAGGTCCTTTGGCTTCAGAGTTCTTTGTTTTGCCCAGGTTCGAGCCCTAGACCAATGGCTTATGGTAGTTGAATACTTGGAGAAGTCTTGAGTCAAGTCTGAGAGTAGTGGTTTTTTTTATATCCATGTGCTTAGAAGATCTTGGATTCGAGACTGAGACTAGGCACTTTTTGTATCCAAATGTTTGGAATAGTCTAGGGGTCAAGCCTTCTACACTCAAGCACTTGGAAGGGTGTATGCTAGGGTTTTGATGGCTTCAGAAGTGCTCCTCATATCCAGACAAATGAATTTGTAATACTTAATAAAACTTTGAGACCTTGGAGCATGTTGTTTTGTTTGAGTTACTCAAGATTTTCTTTCCCTAGTGGGGTTAGGTACAACTTTGGTTATCCAACTCTACAAGAACCCACTTGGTCTAATGGCATGGATGAGTGATGTTTGTCCCTTCGGTAGGGGAGGGGCCTTTTCTATTGGAATCATGAGCTTTTCATGTCCTGAAGTAAGCTTGAGTGGTGGCTTCACATGAGTAGTAAAGGGACGCCTCTTCTCAGTTTGAATTTAGGACAAAAATTGTGTTTCATGATCCATCTATAAGAAAACATAATTGATCAAGATTCACAAATAACTCATGGATATTTCTCTTCATTCTTAGTCAAAATGGGAATATTGATAGCCATTAGAAAATTAAAAAATGAGTGTAATCAACCATCCCATACGTATAAGATTTCTTTTCCTCAAGGTTTTAGTAAACTAGATTTATAGCAAGCATTTTAATGAAGAAATTTTTATTTGATCAAGATAACTTTACATTCTATTGTAGATAATATAAGTTGGATCTAAATAACTTCAAATACATGGAAGTTGCCATTCTCCTTCCACCACATCTACTTTCTTGGGTCCTACTCAAGTTTTGTAAATTTTTCACTCATCGATTCTTCTTGTTCTCAAGATATGTAAACTCAAAATATCCTTATAAGTATGATCAAGTCTCAACTTTGATTTTATAAGGTCTGAGTGTTATTTTTTTCTAGAAAATTTCTCAGGATGGAAGTAAAATAACTTTTTCTTTAGATATACTTGCTATGTAGAACACAAAAAATACCCCCGTTTAGGAAAGATTTTTTTCTCCCCCCAATTAATAAGTGAGGTAATATCATAGAGCCCATTATATGAATCATTTTTATGCAATAAGTTTATGTTTTTCACACTAGCATCTGAGGTGCTTGAACTCACCTCAATGGAGCCAATCACTACCAAATTGGTTTATTAAGCTAGTGTAAGACCCCTAACCTGGATTACGACTTATGTCGGGTTTTAGGGGAGACAGAGAAGGCAGCAGAAACAAAAACATTTCTTCTCCCAAACCCAGAATAAAGGAATCGCGTCAGCATCTATACAATAGGAAGGATGGTTTGTAAAGGCGTACCTTGTCTTGAGGCTTACTTGGTGACATTACCTCACAGCTTGCGCAGTCTTTACCTGCGGTCTTGGACAGTGTCTGTGCAGCTCCTGATCTCACCAGGAATGTCGGGATTGACAACTGTCCTCCGAGCAGTAGAAGTGTCCCACCTCTATAGTAGTCCACACAGACCACCTGGAACTCCGATCGCCTTGTCACACAAGGCACCGGAAGGAGTCGTACCCTCCTGTCGGTGTACTAGTCACTGACAAACTCTCCTGCCACTAGTCACCTTTTTGCAGCTATCTTTCCCTTGTTGTGCCTCCCTTATCGGGTAGCACTTGCTCGGGCTCTCCTGGTTACCACAACCAGAGAGAACGACAACTTTGCATAACAACTGGTGTTCTGAGTTGTTGTACCTGAGAAGCCCCCAATACCCCTATATATAGGAGGGTCATGGGACAGGGTTCTCAACCCGGGCAATGCGGGATTAAAGCAGGACTAGAAGGATTTAAGATTTTCCACAAAACAACCAACTGAGCCAACTGAACCGATCATTTCAAGCATGAACCGATCGGTTGGGGACCTGAGCCGATCGGTTCAAACCTGGTTGGGACACCTGAGCCGATCAGTTCAAGCATGAGCCGATTGGTTCATGGTCCTGGTCCAACTCAAATTGACTTTCCATGTTTGTTTCCAATTAATCAAATATTAGTCCTTGTCCAAATCAAATTTGTACAAGTGAAACAAATATGTATTTACAAAAAGAGTGTTCTGACTTTCCAAACGATCTCGATTGGTCACACGAATCGACCGATTCAACAATTGAGCCGATCGTTTCATTGACACATGAGTCGATTGACTCACCACTTTGAGCCGATCGATTCATCAACCTGAGCCGATCGGTTCATCACATGAGCCGATCGGTTGGGAGTGCAGCCTGTGAAAAAATAGTCAATTGCAGTTTCAATCAATCTGATACTCTAATCAATCAGTCAAACACCTTGAACACTATGATTTTGAGCTATCAATTAACTAAGTGTTTAACTGAACTACTAAACTCCTTTAGTAATCAATCTAAACATCATTTGTTGATAAACTCCTCTTCCAGGTTAAATCCTATGTGTGTGACCCTACAGGCCCATTTCACGTTGGCAGTGAAAGTCCATAACACTTATGACTTCACAAGCAAGGAGCGGTGCCTAGTCGCACATCAGTGCTACCCATGTGAAAAGGAAAGTTGGAGAACAACTTTCAATCCTACAATCTGTGAATGGTGTTACATTGAATGTATAATTCCTTTGTCACTAATATCCCGAATGAACTCAAGGCATGGAACAGTCATCCTGTCAACATTCATTCACTTTCTTGATCTCAGAGTAGATTGGAGGATATATGTATGACATCAATATCACATACTGATTCACACATGTGTGCGCACGCCTATCTCAATCCTACTCATCAAGTGGCCATGGATATCAAACTCCCTCAGGAGGGACAAATCCCATATCTATCACTCGCCCCTCAAAAGCCCCATGTGTCAAAGCCACCCAATCATCACCTTTATAACAACCCATGTTTCAGGAATGCGTTTGATGATGTCAAAGTGTACCCAATGACATGTGTTGAGTGTAGTGATTTTAGGTCAAAGAATCACACTCACCACCATCACTGTGAGAACTGACTATGACGACCATGTCATGGTTCCATGTGTCAAACTCACGGTGGGTTTGTCCGGTACACTTGTTCGCTAACAAGTACCTATGTGTTTGGTTTGATATCTCCATATCATGACTAACGAGATTCTGTCATCAACCAACACCACAATCTAGTCTTGTGTGTCATTGTTGTCTATCTACCTTCCACAATGACATCCAACTAGGGACATAATAAGAATGTACAAACTCTTAGCATCCATATGATCTCATCATTCAGGTCCTTAACCTGAAAGCGTACGTCATTGAGTACTATCATTCTCTAGACATTCAATATGTTCTATCATTATCTCATATGACTAAACCAGAAAGAATTGAAAGCTTGCCTTTGATGTTTAGCAAATTAATCTTAATGTATCCCACCAATCATACCATGATTGGCTCCCATGACATACATACCAATAGACTCCCACTTGCACTGCGAGCCAATCACCCTTGAATCATATTCATAGTGATCTTCAAACATGTCCCACATGTTACTGTGCTCTAGTGCTAACATAGTGAGTTATGGCAACACCTTGCCAAAGTCGGTATTAACTACATGTCTCTCATCTCTTCATTGTACGTCACATGTATGAGATGGAGTTCCCGTAATATGCAATCTAGTATTCCTTTGCTAACCTTTAGCCACATTGCATGACCAAGCACTCCTAACTTGTCATCAATGACCAGAATATCTATAAGTTCATCTATATGAACTTTCAGATCCATATAATATCCACTAATGTTCTCTAACACATGGATACTCGCTTTTTTCTTATAAATGGATTTATTGGAACATTTCCATTTATCAACAAACATTCACTTTATATATCACATATATATTTTGCGATTAATTTTCTGTCCTTTTCGGAAGTTTGCATCAGTGTAACTCTTTACAGTAAACCCTTCCTTATTTCCATAGAACTAGTACTTCTCAAGTACTTATCAAGTTATTATGGTATTCCAGTAACCTTTACTGGAACTAGACATACATTCACTCGTCATGTCCCACATACGAGTTATCAGGATGAGCACATCATATTGTCATGTCCTACATACAAGATGATGAATGCATTTTATTCTTTCTATGTCCATTAATGAAAGATAATGGGATGATTACATACATGATAGATCCATATTTGTTCTTAGTGTTCCCATTCTTCATGAGAATTGGATACTTGGCCTTGGGATACTAACTCCATGTAACATGGACAACTTATCTCCCACTGAATCTGTGCACACTGAACTATCTCTATAGATCTCTATTCCTATCACATAGGAATGTCTCTATCTTCCTTAAAGATAATTTCCACTTTGGATTTCCATTCTAGAACATTTCCATTTCACATCAACATGTGGAATGTTAATATGCTCCCACTAAATCACAGATCCCTTCTTTGACATATCAGGCAAACCCTTTGACTATATTATCAAAGTAAAGATCACAGTTCTGAGTTGCTTCTACTCAATCAATCACATTGATTAGTCCATTGTAACTTATGGACTTCATTTGCATTAATGGATTCATAAACCTTATAGGTTGTGTCACGTACACATCCTTGTTTTTATTCCTCATAGGAATGCAGTTTTAGTATCCATATGCCAAATTTCTTAGTCATTAAGTTGCAATAAAAAAACATCATCCTTCTCAAAATGTCATCCATGTGTCTTAACACTTAAGACTCATTCGCACTTATGGATTTGATCCCAATGGGTGCTACCATCAAGGTCATACCTTATGGTTCACATGGAAGTCATTTAGGATGTAATGGTCATAAACCATAACTCAAAATCCGATTCCTCATATTCATCTAGATAGTTGATTCATCACATGACCAACTCATCACATAGATAATTGAGGTGTATCTGTCAAGGATATAAGAACTCACAACTCCTTGTGATTCTTAATGTCCTTTATTAGTGTGGGGTATTCTTTATTTAAGAAGAAACTAGTTATTTGATAATCATCCTCTAACTCCTTAGAGTATGACTCCTTGTTGATTTAGACATCACCATGCCTTAATCATGAGTTCACTATGATACACAATCATAATCACTCATAAGGATCTCAAACATTTGGTCCAAGTATTTCATTCATTGATATCATCAAGAATTAACACTTTACCAAATTCGTACTTCATTTATGATATTCTTGAACACTTCAAGATATTCATATTGATATTTCTCTAAACACTATTTGAAGTACTAGCATTAACTCTAATAGGTATCTAAATACATCACATGTATTATACCTAATAGGATAATCATTCTCCCACTACTACTAGTGAAGATTGATTAATCATGTCTAAGAGATTCATGTGTCTTACTGGTTCTCTAACCAAAGGAGTCTATATTTATCCATCATATGGAAACTAGAGATGAATTTCTCATGATAATGCTAATTTGTTGTTTGAGTTATCAGTAACTTTTAGGTATCATTTTATCTTATGCATACCAAGTACCACAAGATAAACAAGGCATTGTCACAAGGAAACATCAACTTTATTAATTGCCATTATTGTCATACAATATGCAAAAATAAGGTGTTTCTATCCATTGGAAAATATAATATAGCAGTTTATAACTCTATTACATGCCTTCAAGGCTGAAAATAAACTAAAGTACTCCTATCTATGGCGGCAACACTTGCCCCATTTATCGGGTGCTTTACACTTTATATCTTGGTATCATATACCTCAAAAGTGTTATAAATTTATTTCATGACACCTTCAGGTGGAGACGTCTGTCACCTCCTTCTTCTTTAGTTCTTCCAGATAGAGTGGACAATTCCCTTTCCAATGTCCTGGCTTTTGACAATGGTGGCAATTGCCTCTCTTGGTCATGACTCCCTTGGCCTTGAGAGTTGAAGACGACTTGGGCTGCTGGCTAGCATCAGAACCTTTCTTAGCCTTACCCTTGCCCTTGCGCTTGGACTTGCCTTTCTTGTTTTTGACCATCATCACAGATTTAGGCTTGTCCTTCTTCATATGTGCCTCAGCTGTCCTCAACATGCCCAACAACTCTGTCAATGGCCTGTCAAAGTTGTTCATGTTGTAGTTCATCACAAAATGACTATGGGATTCTAGCAATGATTGCAGTATCACGTAAGTAGCAAACTCTTGGCTCAGGGGAAATCCTAGTCTTATCAGGTTCTCCACATACCCAATCATTTTGAGCATGTGAGGACCAACTGGATCTCCTTCTCTCATGACACACTTGAACAATGCCCTGGAGACATCATATCTCTCTTACCGTGCTTGATCTTCATACATGTTCTTGAGATGCTGAATCATCTCAATGTCACCCATGTTCTCATGTTGTCTCTATAACCCGTGGTTCATGGAGCACGACATCAAGCACTTTGCATCAATGGCATCTTTAGAATGCTTCTTATAAGCATCCCTTTCTGCCTTTGGTACGGTAGGAGCAGGTTCCTCTGGAGTTGGAGTATCGAGGACATAGAGCTTTCGCTCTTGAGTGAGAACAATTCTCAATGTCCTAAACCAGTCGTGGAAGTTAGTCCCATTCAGCTTGTCCTTTTCAAGGACCGATCACAACGAAAAATGATTGTTATTTGTTGTCATTTGTACTACAAAAGGAAATATATGCAATTTAGTCCAAAACTCATTTTTTATTTATTTGATTGATTTGAAAAGTTGACGATATAATTAGGACTTTAATTAATTATTACTCCCACTATTTTGTTCAAATTGATAGTCCTCACCATCAATTCGGAATATTGCAGCGTACAATCTTCTAGTGGGTCAAGATCTTGAAATCCTCTGAGTCATGGACCAACTAGGGCTGTCACCCACAACTTAGATCTTCCAGGTAGGCAACTTTTGCCAATTGCATCATATGCAACTCTTGAACGATGTCATATGCAACTCCTTGCCATGATCACCTCCATGCCTCAAGGTTCTAGATCCTATCTAGGTCACCTTGTTAAGTCTGACAACACGATGAATATGCACCCTTCTAGGGCAGACCCACATATCCATCCTTCACGCTTCCATGAGATAGACGGTGCACCATGCTAGGGCATGCCCACACTTGGACGATCAAGCTTTTCACGTGTGTTGCATTTGGAAGGCATCTAAAACTTTAATATTTAATGATGGATTTGGTTTTTATAGGTACATATACATATCCAATCACCACAATATATAGTATGTATCATATACATGCTATATCCCACAGAAAACATGGGAAACGATAAACGCAATGATTATGGCTATCCTAATGTGATTCCTTGAGCCAAGAGGAATCACATTCATCTAGATCTACATCACATGCAACCTGTACAAGATGAACTCTGTGCTTTGCCTTTACTGGGTTTGATCAACTCATCTCCATGATTGATCGGATCGCCATCAGGCCGGTCGGTTGGGTGCCACCAGCCGATCAATTGGCTCCTCCAACCGATCGGTTCATCTGGTCGTCGTGCATCTCCTCGTGGCTACCATTCGCTCGTCTCACTCCGTGAACTGGTCGTCTAGAATGCCAACTGATCGGTTCACGCCTTGAACCAATCGTCTCAGTTGTCTTCAGGTTGTCCGCCGTTCTTTGACATAACAGGAAATAAAAATTCCATCCTATTTACATTTGTATTGAGAAACCCCAATTTACATTCGGGGGGAGCAAAGGTAGGAAAGAAATATCGAGTTATCTTGAGTTACACCAAGAAAAGGAGGTAGGGAATCAGTGCGCAGACTGAGATGCAAGCAACCACATTCAACCATACACAGACTTAGGGTTTATTGGCCATAACCAAGCTATACATCCACCACAAAACTCGTTTAAGGGCGACGCATATCAAGTGCATTCATATTACATATCATATATGTATATTGGGATTTTTGGATTTAAGATTGGACATGCATAAAGCCAATTTTATTCGCATCATATGCAATAGATAAAGGCGACAAACCAAAATCGATCACATCGATAATCCTAAAGTATAGAGCAGTTGTTGTGGCTCTGATACCATTGTCGGGTTTTAGGGGAGATAGAGAAGGCAGCGGAAATAAAAAATTTCTTCTCCCCAAACCCAGTATATAGGAATCATGACATGATTTACTTAAGCGGAAGCATTCATTAACAGCATAATTACTAAAAATCACTAAAAATTAAAACTTTTTACAAAGAGATCCAAACACGGGAAAACTCTTATAACACGAACCAAAGTATTTCATATACATCCTGGTTCAAAAGTACATATCTTGTACCAATCCTTCTCGAGGGTTACAATCATCAACTGCACTGTTCAGCTGTTCACAAGCATTATAAAAATCTCGAGGCATCAAGCCAAAATCTTAGATCAATTTTAAACTAACTACTGACTCCTAGGACCTGAGAGTACAGAGACGACACATAGGACTCTCTATTTATAGGACAAGACAACCAATGTCTCCACCTGAGAATTCACTACTGTCCTTGATGTTGTTGTTGATGTTGTTCTTCCCCTGTTGTAGGGTTCCGACCTCTTCTTTGGTGTCTACCTAAAAAGTTGGACCCCACAGGGGTGAGACAATTGAAAATTGCCCCAGCGAGGGATATAACTCTCTGCCAGAAACATTATTATTGCAATTAATGGTATAAAACTGAGCAGAAGAATCATAAGTATTTAACAGCAGATAATTCAATATCTAAACAGAATAGAGCATTATTCTTTATTCAATGCACCTTACTTATATCTTGATAAAGCAGCATGTTGCTTATCCAATAAGGAATATGAAGAACATATATATCATTCATCCATTTAGGACATGCTAAGCAAAGCAACATCAATAATTGATTCTCATATTTCAACCTTTAGCAAATATGCTACACTGATGATTATATTTTACAATCATACTTAAGCCCTGAGGAGATGAGGTATACTACTCATACTCCAATTGACCATTGCGAAATCAAAATCGATACCATACATAGGTCAATAGAAGAGCCGGATTTCCATGACCTCATCTTCCTCAGTTAGTGTAAGGACCAAATGTAGGACATCTTGTGTCTCTGCTAAATAGCTTTCCAGGGTATACTTGGAAACTTCACTATTAGAGTTACAATGGCATGTTGTACTCTCTTCGTAATCGAGAGATATTATATTTATCTCACATAGATCCAATATTAAGATCATCATGAGATTAATGATACATCCATCTCGACATTCGAGAGATTAGTGATACATCCATCCCGACATATATAATGAAGGATTGAGAGATTTAATGTTTACCTCACTTCAATTCCTCCATTAGGGCGTAAGGATATTCGCGCCCATAACCCCCACATACTCAAAAGTATGCCCTCCAGGAGTTCCCGTAGGAAAACCTGTTTCACCATCACCAAACTACTGACGATGATGGATCTATGTCCAGGGCTCAACATGATAAGATTTCACTTGATTAATTAAGTACATTACCATATTCTTTTAGCATGAATCATGTTTTCAAACATAATTCATTATAACAATGCCACAAAGAATGAGTATTATATTTATCAAGTCCTTTTCAAGGCTTTATAGAACATTGGGATCTCAAATCCCTTTTCACATCAGTATATTCATATTTCAACATCAGTATTATGAAATATGGGTATTCAAACCCTCAATTCATCAAAACACTTGTCACCACTTATCAGGTAACTAATACCTTTAGGTCATCTGACCAAGGTAAACATGATATTTGCAATACATGTATTTCACATGGCTCTTAAAGCCCATTAATATCTTGTTACCTCTCACTAAGTAACACCATATTATGGCTCACAAGGCCCATAAAGCAATTTAATTAATAAAACATCACAGCTCATACCTGGCTTTGTTCAACATCTCATGTTACCTGCATGATTAGTGCATATGATAATAGTTATATCAATCACATTTTAGCACTATGCAATGTAAGAGTAACATCACTATTTCCTCATTAGAGTTAGGATTTCCCATTTCATATCAATTAGGAATACTCAACTCATTACCCAAATTAGGGTTATGGTTTATCATCATATTGCCTAAAATTAGGGTTTCATGCACTATAACACAAGATTAGGGTTTTACATACCTTTACCCTTTATCAGGGTTAGGACTTCATATTAAGATTTCTCATCTCATTACATAGCATCACCTTGGGATTAGAGATTCATATCACATCATTGAATTAGGGTTTTACTTGACATCACCCTTGATTAGGGTTTGAGTTCATCAATCAACTCAATTAGGGTTTTATGATCTCTTTATTAAGGATCATACCCTAATTATATATCCCACTCATTTTGAATGTATTGGGCATGATTATTATACATGTATGAATATCTTTCTCTCATACTCTTCTAGGATGTCCACTACTCAATTCTTGATTAGATTGAGTCCACTCTTTATTCAAATTCATGCATTTAGGGTTAGCATGATACATTGAATTATTGCATCATTATGCATCAATGATTAATCCCGCTAAGGGTATCAATCATCTAAATACATTAGATGTTCAAATGGTTTGGTCTTGAAATTTTAGTTACATGAGATATCCAATTGAATTGACCAATTGAACCTTCAAATCACATTAGATATTCAAATGGATTGGCCAATTGAATCTTCAATTACATTAGGTATCCAATTGGATTGACCAATTGAACCTTCAAATCACATTAGATATTCAAATGGATTAGCCAATTAAATTTTCAATTACATAGGTATCCAATTGGATTGACCAATTGAACCTTCAAATCACATTAGATATTCAAATGGATTGGCCAATTGAATTTTCAATTACATTAGGTCTCCAATTGGATTGACCAATTGAACCTCAAATGGTTTTGATTATTTAGACCCCAAACAGTCTTAGTCTCTCGGAACTCAAATGATTTGAAACCATTTGGGCAAATTGCCATTGAAACTGTTTAAGCAAGAAATGTGTTGAAACCGAATGGACTTGGGTCTCCATACGGTTAGAGACCGTTTGGACCCAAACGGTCTTGAGACCGTTTGGTCCAAACACTCTCAAAACTAAATGGACCAAAAAGGTCTTTCAACACTTAAATAATTCAGGGTTTCAATCAATGAACCGACTATCAATTGAATCCTTGATTCATTCATCAATTGAACCATTGAATCACCCTTCAATTGGACCATCAATTAGGGTTTTGAACCCAATTGAACTAAGATTTATAATCAATAAACCATCACTTAGGGTTTTGAATTCGAGGAACCTTCAATGATTAACATTGTGGAACTGATTCAATTGAAATCAATGAATCATCATAAAATTATGATATGATCTGACCTCAAATGGTCTTGAGGTCATTTGGATGACCTCCAAACGGTCTTGAGGTCGTTTGGATGACCTCCAAACAGTCTCGAGGTCGTTTGGATGACCTCCAAATGGTCTTCAGACCATTTTCCCCATCCATCATTGAAAATTTGTGATGTTCAATTAAGGTTTAGATCGTTAGATTGATCACCAATTGAACTATTGATTGCATTTTAATTGGCTATCTCTGGGCCTTCAATTACTCAACCATACTCAATCCTAGACCTCCAAACGGTCTTGGTTGACCTCCAAATGGTCGTTTGGGTTAATCAACCCAAAATTTTAAATCAACCAATTGAAATTTCAGCACTTAACCCGATTAGGGTTTGATAATTGATTAACCTTCAACTGATGAACCATTTGGAATCAATCAATTAAATTTAATGGGTCATCAACCATCAAAACTAGCATCAAAACTCCAAACGGTCAATCATGGTCAACCCTTCCAAATGGTTTGAAACTGTTTGATTTCAAACAGTTTTGTTGAAATCAAATGAACAACTTGTTGAAACCGATTGAATAGCCAATTTTTGGGAAAAGTGTCCAAGATGATGTCATCATCATCTACCTTCGTCCATGTAATTCCTAGTACTTCTGATTTCATGGAATTACCCATTTCAACACGCAATAAATCAAGAAGAAGAAGGAATCAACATAATTGCAACATTGATGGTTGAATAATAATGTAAATGGGTTCAAGTTATATAACCCGCCTCCAATTGAGCTTCAAAGCTTCAAGCTCACGTAAAAAATAGTGGAAGAGGCTTTTGCAACTCTCCTAAGGCTCGTCCTCAAGCTTCAGAGTGAAAAGATTGGCTAGAGTTGAAGATTGAGTGAAGAAAAGAAGAAATCAAGCATTGATTTGTGAGTTCCACCATGAAATCAAGGTGAAAGAAGGTCAAGAAGCTTACCAAAAGGTTGGGGGTCGTCCTCCTATTGCTCCTAATCTCCCTTATCCGTTTTTAAAGCAAGAAGTGAAAGTAGATTCGAATTACCCATTCAAGCTATGGATAAATGATCATATATGCATTTTATTAAAAAATCATTTAAGAGAGAGAAAGTAGGGATTATCTCCTCTATTTCCTTACCACTTGCCCCATTCCTTTCCTTGGTTATGAGGCTATCTCCTTTGCCTCTTATTCCTCTCAATTATCCATGATTCAAAGAAAAGCAAATTAAGCACCTTAACCTTTATAATAATAATATCCATAAGTTAGTGGATATTTCTTTTTATTTTCTTAATGTGAGTGGGTTCTCCACTCACGTAGATAGTTCCTTTCCCTTTGCAAGGAACAAGGACGTACATATATGTGGATTTCAACCTCTACAATTTAGATTGAAGGGCAAACCATTTAATATAATTATTTTTTTGCATTAAATTGAATTAGGGTTTCAATTATGCTTAAATCTTGATTATTTTAATATCAAGATTCTCTCTCCTTCAAAATAGCTCAAATGAGATTCCCCTATCATTTTATTGCCTCTACAAGATGCCAAGAATTATTAGGGACCTTATTGAAGTGAAAAATTTTCATATTGAACCCTAGGTTTTGGGTAAATTGCACATTACCCCAAAACTAGGTATTTAATGTACAAACATTATTTAATCAGCTCTTTCTTGGTACCCATGATTTCACTAGCCATATCTCTACATCATCTTCATTCTCATGATGTTTAAACACATGAGGAACATATTATCATGTAACATTTGCAAATTAACCCCTCAACTTGGGTAAATTGCACTTTAGTCCACAATAATCAAAACATTGTTTTCAACATTGTTCAAAAAGGACTAAAATTGAAATATAAGTTCCTCTTGAGCCTTAATTACTTTTTAAGAGATAAGAGCAAGCATCTAATCAACTTTATTAAGCAAAACACCTAGGGTTAAAGCATAACCCAGGTCAGGGATGTTACAAGTTATCCACGCCTTATAAGGATTTTGTCCCCGAAATCATCAACGAAAACATCAAGAGAAAAGAGAAGGGTACTTCCTCCTCATCTCTTCTTCTAGATCCCACATAGCTTCTTCAACGCCATGATGATGCCAGAGAACTTTCACAAGACATATGTCCTTCTTTTTCAGCTTTTTGATTCTTCCATCAAGAATCAACACAGGTCCTTCAACATATGATATATCATCATTTAGTTCTACCTCCACAGGTTGCAGAACTAACTTCGTGTCAGGATGACACTTCCTCAACATGGAGATATGGAACACTGGGTGCAATCTATGCAGCTCAGGTGGAAACTCCAGCTTATAGGCTACCTTTCCCATCCTCTCAATGATTGGATAAGGCCCCATAAACCTAGGAGCTAACTTGCCCTTCTTCCCAAATCTAAGGATACCTTTCCAAGGTGAGACCTTGAGGTATACTATGTCTCCAACTTGGAATTCTAAGGGTCTACGAAGCTTATCAGCGTAAGATTTCTACCTATCTTGGGAAGCTTTCAACTGTTGTTGTATTACTTTAATCTTCTCATTTGTTTGTTGTACTAGCTCAGGATCCAAAAGTTGGTACTCCCCTATTTCATACCAACATAAAGGAGATATACAACATCTTCCATATAATGCCTCATATGGTGCCATATCAATACTGTGCTGATAGCTATTATTGTAAACAAATTCTATCAAGCTTATGTGTAGGTCCCAACTTCCTACAAACTGAAGGACACATGCCCTAAGAAAGTCCTCCAAAGTTTGTATAGTCCTCTCAGATTGCCCATATGTATGAGGATGAAAGGTTGTACTAAACCTTAATTGCGTACCCAAAGCTTTATGGAGTCGTTCCCAAAAATGACTCATGAACTGGGGACCTCTATCAGATACAATAGTAGCTGGAACCCCATGCAACCGCACTATCTTATCTACATATAACTATGCAAGCTTCTCAACATTGTAGGTTGTTTTGACAGGGAGAAAATGAGCTATCTTAGCAACCTATCAACTATCACCCATATGGAATCATGACCTTTGGTTGTTCTAGGCAAACCAACCACAAAGTCCATGGTCACATGATCCCACTTCCACTGAGGTATAGGCAAAGGTTGCATTGTTCCTGTGGGCTTTTGATGTTCAGCTTTAACTTGCTGACACACCAAATACTACATAACAAACTCATCTACATCCTTCTTCAAACCAGGCCACCAATACATATCTTTTAAATTATGATACATCTTGGTGCTCCCTAGATGCATGGCATACATTGAAGAATGAGCTTCTTACAGAACTAACTTCCTTAAGTTATTAACATCAGGTACTACCATCCTACCATGGTAACAGACTACCTGATCATTTGAATCATGGAAGCCATCTCATTTTTCACTACCATACTCTGATCTAACCTGTTGAATCACAATATCATTCTGCTGTGCTTCTTTAATCTGCTGTCTCAGAGTAGGTTTTATGTGCATCTCAGCTAACATCCTGGATAACAATGACACTTTAAGCTGTACCTTGTATTGCCTTAAGGAGATAAGCATATCTCTCTTAGAGCAAATTAAGGAGTTCAACTGTGCTTTATCTAGGGCTGGTGATGATGATTTCCTACTTAGAGCATCAGCCACTACATTGGCTTTCCCTGGATGATAATCAATTGTACAATCATAGTCCTTGATTAACTCCATCCAGCGGCGTTGCCTCATGTTCAACTCATGTTGTGAAAAGATATATTTTAGATTCTTATGGTCTATGAAAATCTGGAATGTTTCTCCATAGAGATAATGTCTCCATATCTTTAAAGCATGGACCACATCAACTAGCTCTAGATCGTGTGTCGGATAATTCTCCTTGTGTTTCTTAAGCTGTTGAGAAGTAAAAGAAATCACTTGCTTATCCTGCATCAACACACATCCTAGACCATTCTTAGATGCATCACAGAAGACTATGTACCCCTTTCCCTGCTCAGGTAACACTAACATAGGTGCACTTTTTAACCTTTCCTTCAGCAACTGAAAAGATTGTTGGCGCTTGTCATTCCAGACAAAAGGAACTTCCTTCCTGGTCAACTTGGTTAGGGGTAAAGCTATAGAACTGAAGTTCTTAATGAACCTCCTGTAATAGCCTGCTAGTCCAAGAAAACTATGAATCTCCGTCGGTGTCTTCGACTGTTCCCATTGCAGGACAGATTCTACCTTCTTAGGATCAACATGAATACCTGAGGCAGATACTACATGTCCTAAAAAAGAAACTTCTGGTAACCAGAACTCACATTTTTTAAACTTAGCATACATATTATGCTCTCTTAGTAAAGTCAAAGCCTGACGGAGGTGCTGCTCATGTTGTCGATCATCTCTACTATATATCAAGATATCATCTATGAAGACTACTACACACAGATCAAGAAAAGGATGGAAGATTCTATTCATGAGTTCCATGAATGTAGTTGGTGCATTAGTTAGTCTAAACGACATAACTATGAACTCATAGTGACCATATCTTGTTCTAAAAGCAGATTTAGATATGCCACTCTCCTTAATACGCAACTGATGGTATCCCGACCTCAGATCTATCTTAGAAAAGATAGTTGCACCACACAACTGATCAAACATCTCATCAATCCTTGGTAGAGGATACTTGTTCTTTATGGTAACCTTATTCAACTGCCTATAGTCGATGCATAATCGCATAGACCCATCCTTCTTTTTTACAAAGAGGACCGGAGCACCCCATGGTGAAGTACTCGGTCGGATAAAACCCTTCTCAAGCAACTCTTGCAGCTGTTTCTTGAGTTCTGTCATCTCAGCAGGAGCCATCCTATATGGTGTCTGTGCTATTGGTTATGTGCCCAGGATTAGATTAATATCAAAGTCAATCTCTCAGGATGGAGGAACACTGGGAAGTTCTTCAAGAAATACATCCTCAAACTCCCTAACTATTGGAACTTCAAGAAGATTAGAACTCTTCATTGTGGTGTCTACCACATGTGCCAAGAATGCAAAGCATCCTTGTCTCATCAGCTTTTCAACTACCATAGCTGACATAAGACAAGTTGGAAGAATCTTTCTTTCTCCCTAAAAGATCCATGTGTCACCATCATTTGTGAACACAACCTGCTTAGAACCACAATTCAAGACAACCTTATACTTTCTAAGGTGTCCATCCCAAGGATTATGTCAAACCCGTGCATCTCAAGTGTTATAAGATCCACCTGAATGCGATGATCAGAAAAAGAAAGAATGCAAGGAGAACATACCTCCTGCAACACTACAGATCCCAGCAAAGGGGTTTCTAACATCAACTTATCTGCTCTATGATTGACAATCATGTTGCAATCATATATCACTTATTGAGTGATAAAGGAATGCATAGCACCCGGATCAATTAAAACAGATATGAAGCAGGATGAAGACATATCAAAATAAAATAGTTCCATTTGACCTGTCACAACCCAAGGGTTGACTACTGCTTCGGGTTGATTCATAGCATAGAATCTAGCCATTGCTTGCTGTTGACCCTGTGCTAAGTTGTTGGGCACCAGCAATCTAGCTTGGGACGCTTGTCCACATCCTCGAGCACCACTAGAAAACTATCTCCTCTATGAGCCTTGTTGACTCTGCCTATGGGGTTGAGTTACAGTCCTGACTTTCTCAGGACAATCTCTCATCAAGTGTCCTGGCCTCCCACACTGGAAGCAATTGTAGCTTCCCAGATTCTGCCTAGGTGGTCCTGTTGCTGATGTTGATGCTGTACTGGGAGCTCAATTTGGAGGAAAACTACATTCCCTACCCCTACTTGACGTCCATTGCGTCTGAGTATTGAATCTTGATGGTGTTGCCGATGCAGAAAACCTTGGATTCTTGAAGATTTCAAACCTTTGTCCATGAAACTGAGTATACACCTTCTTACTCTTGGTCTGTCACTTCTCAGTCACAAACCTCTCTATTCATCTGACGGACTCTACAAAAGTGGCAAACCTCTCCCTATTTTTCAAAGCAGACACAAGAGTAGTCAAATCAACATTCAATCCCTTCTGTAAACACCAAATTCTTTCTTCATCAGTAGCTGCCATATGCAGACAGAACTACAAAAGCTCCATGAACTTAGCCTCATACTCGCTAATGTTCATTGGTCCTTGCCTTAACCTCTCAATCTAAGAGATTTTCTCATCTAGAAATGTCTTAGGGAAATATCTACTGACGAATTCTCGTCGGAATACTTCCCATTCGATCTCAACACCTGGCCTTTTGCCTTCTTTTATAGTCCACCAATGTCCAGCACTCCCTTTAAGAAGGTAGACTGCATGTCTAACCTTCTCAACTTCTGGGATATTGAGGATTGTGAAGGCCTTCTCTAGCTCAACCAACCACATATCAGCATCTGCTGGATCAGCTGTACCAGCATATTATGTGGCTATGACCCAACAAAGTTGTTCAAAAGTCTTACCGACTCCCTGTCCTTCTTGATGAGCTGGTTCCCTAGGTGCAGGTGGTGACATCCTATCCGCCATATGCGTCATTGTTGCCATGAACTGCCCAAACAGATCATGGAAGGCTGGGTTCTCTATCATGGCTGGGTTATACTGGGGATGTTCAGGTTCTGGTTCATCCCTATTCTGGTCCCTTGCACCCCCTCCCGGTGCAACAACGCTGCTTTCAACAGCATGTTCCTCATGTGATCCAGACATCTTTAGTTCTTCTTCTCCTCCTATATGAGCAGAAGTCACTATCAGATAAACTGGAAGACACTAGAACAGACTCAACAACCTTAATCCTATGTCTCTATAGACTCAGCAAACCTAGAGCTCTGATACCAACAATTGTGGCATCCAACTTACATAAATAAGATTTACTTAAGCATAAGCATTCGTTAACAACAGAATTACTGAAAATCACTAAAAATTAAACCTTTTTACAAAGAGACCCAAACACAGGAAAACTCTTATAACACGAACCAAAGTATTGCATATACATCCTGGTTCAAAAGTACATATCTTGTACCAATCCTTCTCGAGGGTTACAAGCATCAACTGCACTGTTAAGTAGTTCACAAGCATTATAAAAATCTCGAGGCATCAAGCCAAAATCTTAGATCAATTTTAAAATAACTACTGACTCCTAGGACCTGAGAGTACAGAGTTGACACATAGGACTCTCTATTTACAAGACAAGACAGCCAGTGTCTCCACCTGAGAATTCACTAATGTCCTTGATGCTACTGATGTTGCTGCTATTCTTCCCTGTTGTAGGGTTCATGCCTCTTCTTCGATGTCTACCTAAAAAGTTGGACCCCACGGGGGTGAGACAATTGAAAATTGCCTCAGCGAGAGATATAACTCTCTGCCAGAAACTTTATTATTGCAATTAATGGTATAAAATTGAGCAGAAGAATGATAAGTATTTAACAGTAGATAATTCAATATCTAAATAGAATAGAGCATTATTCTTTATTCAATGCACCTTACTTATATCTTGATAAAGCAGCATGTTGATTATCCAATAAGGAATATGAAGAACATATATATCATTCATCCATTAGGACATGCTAAGCAAAGCAACATCAACCATTGATTATCATATTTCAACCTTAAGCAAATATGGTACACGGCTGATTACATTTTACAATCATACTTAAGCCCTGAGGAGATGAGGTATGCCACTCATACTCCAACCGACCATTGCGAAATCAAAATCGGTACCATACATAGGTCAATAGAAGAGCCAGATTTCCATGCCCTCATCTTCCTCAGTTAGTGTGAGAACCAAATGCAGGACATCTTGTATCTCTACTAAATAGCTTTTCAGGGTATACTTGACAACTTCACTATTAGAGTTACAGTGGCATGCTATACTCTCTTCGCAATCGAGAGATATTATATTTATCTCACATAGATCCGGCATTAAGATCATCAGGAGATTAATGATACATCCATCCCAACATTCGGGAGATTAGTGATACATCCATCCCGACATATATAATGAAGGATTGAGAGATTTAATGTTTACCTCACATCAATTCCTCCATTAGGGCGTAAGGATATTTGCACCCATAACCCCCACATACTCAAAAGTATGCCCTCCAGGAGTTCCAGTAGGAAAACCTATTTCACCATCACCAAACTACTGACGATGATGGATCTATGGTTAGGGCTCTACATGATAAGATTTCACTTGATTAATTAAGTACATTACCATATTTTTTTAGCATCAATCATATTTTCAAACATAATTCATTATAACAATGCCACAAAGAATGAGTATTATATTTATCAAATCCTTTTCAAGGCTTTATAGAACATTGGGATCTCAAATCCCTTTTCACATCAGTATATTCATATCTCAACATCATTATTATGAAATATGGGTATTCAAACCCTCAACTCATCAAAACACTTGTTACCACTTATCAGGTAACTAATAGCTTCAGGTCATCTGACCAAGGTAAACATGATATTTGCAATACATGTATTTCACATGGCTCTTAAATCCCATTAATATCTTGTTACCTCTCACTAAGCAACACATCATATTATGGCTCATAAGGCCCATAAAGCAATTTCATTAATAAAACATCATAGCTCATACCTGGCTATGTTCAACATCTCATGTTACTTGCATGATCAGTGCATATGATAACAGTTATATCAATCACATTTCAGCACTATGCAATGTAAGAGTAACATCACTATATCCTCATTAGAGTTAGGATTTCCCATTTCATATCAATTAGGAATACTCAAATCATTACCCAAATTAGGGTTATGGTTTATCATCATATTGCCCAAAATTAGGGTTTCATGCACTATAACCCAAGATTAGGGGTTTACATACCTTTACCCTTTATCAGGGTTAGGACTTCATATTAAGATATCTCATCTCATTACATAGCATCACCTTGGGATTAGAGATTCATGTCACATCATTGAATTAGGGTTTTACTTGACATCACCCTTGATTAGGGTTTGAGATCATCAATCAACTCAATTAGGGTTTTATGATCTCTTTATTAAGGATCATACCCTAATTATATATCCCACTCATTTTGAATGTATTGGGCATGATTATTATACATGTATGAATATCTTTCTCTCATCCTCTTCTAGGATGTCCACTACTTAATTCTTGATTAGATTGAGTCCACTCTTTATTCAATTTCATGCATTTAGGGTTAGCATGATATATTGAATTATTACATCATTATGCATCAATGATTAATCCCACTAAGGGTATCAATCATCTAAATACATTAGATGTTCAAATGGTTTGGTCAATTGAACTTTCAGTTACATGAGATATCCAATTGAATTGACCAATTGAACCTTCAAATCACATTAGATATTCAAATGGATTGGCCAATTGAATTTTCAATTACATTAGGTATCCAATTGGATTGACCAATTGAACCTTCAAATCAAATTAGATATTCAAATGGATTGGCCAATTGAATTTTCAATTACATTAGGTATCCAATTGGATTGACCAATTGAACCTTCAAATCACATTAGATATTCAAATGGATTGGCCAATTGAATTTTCAATTACATTAGGTATCCAATTGGATTGACCAATTGAACCTCAAATGTTTTTGATTACTTAGACCTCAAATGGTCTTAGTCTCTCAGAACTCAAATGATTTGAAACAGTTTGGGAAAATTTCCCTTGAAACCGTTTAAGCAAGAAATGTGTAGAAATCGAATGGGCTTGGGTCTCCAAATAGTTTGAGACCGTTTGGTCCAAACCCTCTCAAAACCGAATGGACCAAAAAGGTCTTTCAACACTTAAATAATTCAAGGTTTCAATCAATGAACCGACTATCAATTGAATCCTTGATTCATTCATCAATTGAACCATTGAATCACCCTTCAATTGGACCATAAATTAGGGTTTGAACCCAATTGAACTAAGATTTATAATCAAGAAACCATCATTTAGGGTTTTGAATTCGAGGTACCTTCAATGATTAACATTGTGGAACTGATTCAATTGAAATCAATGAATCATCATCAAATTATGATATGATCTGACCTCAAACGGTCTTGAGGTCGTTTGGATGACCTCCAAACGGTCTTGAGGTCGTTTGGATGACCTCCAAATGGTCTTGAGACCATTTGTCCCATCCATCATTGAAAATTTGTGAAGTTCAATTAGGGTTTAGATCGTTAGATTGATCACCAATTGAACTATTGATTGTATTTTAATTGGCTATCTCTGGGCCTTCAATTACTCAACCATACTCAACCCTAGACCTCCAAACGGTCTCGGTTGACCTCCAAACGGTCTTGAGACCGTTTGGGTGATCTCCAAACGGTCTTAAGACCATTTGGGTTAATCAACCCAAAATTTTAAATCGACCAATTGAAATTTCAAAACTTAACCCGATTAGGGTTTGATAATTGATTAACCTTCAACTGATGAACCCTTTGGAATCAATCAATTAAATTTAATGGGTCATAAACCATCAACACTAGCATCAAAAATCCAAATGGTCACCATGGTCAACCCTTCCAAACGGTTTGAAACCGTTTGACTTCTAACGATTTGATGAAACCGTTTGATTTCAAACAGTTTTGTTGAAACCGAATGAACAACTTGTTGAAACCAATTGAATAGCCAATTTTTGGGAAAAGTGTCCAAGATGATGTCATAATCATCTACCTTAGTCCATGTAATTCCTAGTACTTATGATTTCATGGAATTACCCATTTCAACACGCAATAAATCAAGAAGAAGAAGGAATCAACATAATTGCAACATTGATGGTTGAATAATAATGTAAATGGGTTCAAGTTATATAACTCACCTCCAACTGAGCTTCAAAGATTCAAGATCACGTCAACAATGGTGGAAGAAGCTTTTGCAACACTCCTAAGGCTCGTCCTCAAGCTTCAGAGTGAAAAGATTGGCTAGAGTTGAAGATTGAGTGAAGAAAAGAAGAAATCAAGCATTGATTTGTGATTTCCACCATGAAATCAAGGTGAAAGAAGGTCAAGAAGCTTACCAACAGGTTGGGGGTCGTCCTCATGTTTCTCCTAAGCTCCCTTAGCCGTTTTGCAAGCAAGAAGTGAAAGTGGATTCGAAATTACCCATTCAAGCTATGGATAAATGAGCATATATGCATTTTGTTAAAAATTCATTTAAGAGAGAGAAACTAGGGATTATCTTCTCCATTTCCTTGCCACTTGCCCCCTTCCTTTCCTTGGTTATGAGGATATCTCCTTTGCCTCTTATTCCTCTCAAATATCCATGATTCAAAGAAAATCAAATTAAGCACCTTAACCTTTATAATAATAATATCCATAAGTTAGTGGATATTTCTTTTTATTTTCTTAATGTGAGTGGGTTATCCACTCACGTAGATATTTCCTTTGCCTTTGCAATGCACAAGGACGTCCATATATGTGTATTTCAACCTCTACAATTTTGGTTGAAGGGAAAACCATTTAATATAATTATTTTTTGCATTAAATTGAATTAGGGTTTCAATTATGCTTAAATCTTGATTATTTTAATATCAAGATTCTCTCTCCTTCAAAATAGCTCAAATAAGATGCCCCTCTCATTTTATTGCCTCTAAAAGATGCCAAGAATTATTAGGGACCTTATTGAAGTGAAAAATTTGCATATTGAACCCTAGGTTTTGGGTAAATTGCACATTACCCCAAAACTAGGTTTTTAATGTACAAACATTGTTTAATCAGCTCTTTCTTGGTACCCATGCTTTCACTAGCCATATCTCTGCATCATCTTCATTCTCATGATTCTTCAACACATGTGGAACATATTATCATGTAACGTTTGCAAATTAACCCCTCAACTTGGGTAAATTGCACTTTAGTCCACAATAATCAAAACATTGTTTTCAACATTGTTCAAAAAGGACTAAAATTGAAATATAAGTTCCTCTTGAGACTTAATTACTTTTCAAGAGATAAGAGAAATCATATAATCAAAATTATGAAGCAAAACACCTAGGGTTAAAGCATAACCCAGGTCAGGGATGTTACAGTCTATACAGTAGGAAGGATGGTTTGTAGAGGCGTACCTTGTCCCGAGGCTTGCTCGGTGACATTACCTCGCGGCTTGCACGGTCTTCACCTCTGGTCTTGGACGATGTCTGTACAGCTCCTGGTCTCATCGGGACTGTTGGGATTGACAAGTGTCCACCGAGCGGTAGAAGTCTCCCGCCTATGTAGTAGTCCACACGGACCACCTGGAACTCTGATCGCCTTATCACACAAGGCACCGAAAGAAGTCGTACCCTCCTGTCGGCGTATTAGTCAATGACACACTCTCCTGCCACCAGTCACCTTTCTGTAGTTGTCTTTACCTTGCTGTGCCTCCCTTATCGGGTAGCACTTGCTCAGGCTCTCCTGGTTACCACAACCAGAGAGAACGACAACTTTGTAGTGCAACTGGTGTTCTGAGTTGTTTTACCTGAGAAGCTCCCAATACCCCTATATATAGGAGGGTCATGGGACAATGTTCTCTACCCCGGGAAATGCGAGATTAAAGCAGGAGTAGAAGGATTTGAGATTTTCCACAAAACAACCAACTGCGCCAGCTGAACCGATCATTTCAAGCATGAACTGATCGGTTGGGGACCTGAGCCGATCGCTTCACACCTAAACTGATTGGTTGGGACACTTGAGCCGATCGGTTCAAGCATGAGCTGATCGGTTTGTGGTCCTGGTCCAACTCGAATTGACTTTCCATGTTTGTTTCCAATTAATCAAATATTAGTCCTTGTCCAAATCAAATTTGTACAAGTGAAACAAATATGTATTTACAAAAAGAGTCTTCTGGCTTTCCAAACGATCTCGGTTGGTCACACGAATCTACCGGTTCAACAATTAAGATGATCATTTCATTGACACATGAGTCGATCGACTCACCACTTTGAGTCGATCGGTTCATCAACCTGAGTCGATCAGTTCATCACATGAGTCGATCGATTGGGAGTGCAGACTGTGCAAGATCAGTCAATTGCAGTTTCAATCAATCCGATACTCTAATCAATCAGTCCAACACCTTGAACACTATGATTTTGAGCTATCAATTAACTAAGTGTTTAATTAAACTATTAAACTCCATTAGTAATCAATCTAAACATCATTTGTGGATAAACTCCTCTTCCAGGTTAAATCCTATGTGTGTGACCCTACATGCCCATTTCAAGTTGGCACTGAAAGTCCATAACACTTATGACTTCACAAGCAAAGAGTGGTGCCTATTCGCACATCAGTGCTACCCAAGTGAAAAGAAAAATTGGAGAACAACTTTCAATCCTACAATCTGTGAATGGTGTTACATTGAATGTATAATTCCTTTGTCACTAATATCCTGAATGAACTCAAGGCATGGAACAATCATCCTGTCAACGTTCATTCACTTTCTTGATCTCAAAGTAGATTGGAGGAGATATGTATGACATCAATATCACATACTGATTCACACATGCGTGCGCACGCCTATGTCAATCCTACTCATCAAGTGGCCATGGATATCAAACTCCCTCAGGAGGGACAAATCCCATATCTATCCCTCACCCCTCAAAAGCCCCATGTGTCAAAGCCACCCAATCATCACCTTCATAACAACCCATGTTTCAGGACTGCGTTTGATGATGTCAAAGTGTACCCAATGACATGTGTTGAGTGTAGTGATTTCAGGTCAAAGAATCACACTCACCACCATCACTGTGAGAACTGACTGTGACTACCATGTCGTGGTTCCATGTGTCAAACTCACGGTGGGTCTGTCTGGTACACTTGTTCTCTAACAAGTACCTATGTGTTTGGTTTGATATCTCCATATCATGACTAATGAGATTTTGTCATCAACCAACACCACAATCTAGTCTTGTGTGTCATTGTTTTCTATCTACCTTTCACAATGACATCCGACTAGGGACATAATAAGAATGTACAAACTCTTAGCATCCGTATGATCTCATCGTTCAGGTCCTTAACCTGAAAGCATACATCATTGAGTATTGTCATTCTCTAGACATTCAATATGTTCTATCATTATCTTATATGAATGAACTAAAAAGAATTGGAAGCTTGCCTTTGATGTTTATCAAATCAATCTTAATGTATCCCACCAATCATCCCATGATTCAGGGCATACATACCAACAGCTTACACATTCTTTCTTATCCTTATTGAGTGATTAAACCCTTAATCAAACCCTACTTTATCATATGATATCATGAGACTAAGCTATGCTTCAAGTTTGATCCAGTTTGGTCATTGTTTGATTGAGTTTTGCAATTTATGAGCTTATATGGACTTTTATGCAAATTTCCCATATCTAGGGTTTTATCTATAATTTTAACATGTATGTTGTTCCTTAAAGTTTTCACAACATGTTTGATATGGTCATACCATTTGAAACACTTAAATGCACTATCAGATGTGTGATGCTTTCTAACTTAGGGTTAAGGACCTAGGGTTTCCAACACTAAGTACCAAACTCAATGGTTTTCCTTGGAAGTTTGGAATCCAATGGTGAAGGATCCTATGGTTTCCCTGGTAGCATGGGATCTTATGGTTTCCTCTTTAGGCACAATATTTGATGGTTCTTCATGTGGTGTGCATCAACTGATGGCAACACTATTTTGCATGGATGGGAGGTTTCAACCTTTTGACACGTGGCAAACATGCCTTCGACCTTCAACCCACATTTCTCTCTCATCCTAGTCTTAAATAATCCTCTCATATCTCCCAAATGAAATCTTTTCACACCTTCATCTCTTTCTTGTTGCTTGACAGGTCCGACCCTCTTGCTTGGTGGAAGAAGAAGGGCTCTTGAGGATGAAGCTTGGTCCAGCTTGTTTGCATGTTGTTGTAGGGTTTGGATCTACCCTATCAAGGACCGTTTGGAGCTTCCTAACCTAGTTTCTTATCCCAAACAAGTAAGATCATCTTCCTTATCTTCGTTTTCTTGCTTCCTTCCTTATATCTTCTTCGTTGGCTGAATCCATGGTATTCTTGGTGGAAGTTTGAGCATGAGGTTGAAGAATGTATTTTTTCCTCTCTTTTACCCTAGATCCATCTTGATCTTGAAGAAAGGAGACATCTTGGAATGTTTGGAGTGCCAAAGCTAGGGTTTCTCTTCTCTCTTCAAGCTACCTTGTTGTTTGGACCATCATCATCATCCTTAAGGCGAGTTATATAACTTCCATCATGTTTCTTACTCACTCTTAACTTGCTATATGTAGATCTTACCCTAAAAACATAGTAATTAGTAGAAAGATGATCCTTTAAGTAGAAGTTTGAGAATATTTAGTAGATTTTGTGTAGATAAACTATCTCTAGATCTTGTGCACATTCTTCTTTGGAAATAAGCCACCTAACCCTTGCTAGTCTATAACCTGATGGTTTCTTTGAGTGTGGAAATGATGGATTCTCCTTAAGTATAATGAACTGATTTCTCTCTTGAATCACAAACCGATGGATTGACTCCTCATGAGAAATGATGGTTTATACTTAGTTGTTGATTTGATGATTTTCCTTATGCATTGCAAATGATAGTTTCTCGAGTAAGTGAACTTAGGGTTTTGCTTAGCTTGACAATTAGTGGTTACACTCCGTTCATGAATCGATGGTAATGTTTTATACCTAAGTTGATGTTGTCATTGTGGCATCCGTCTTGTGAAAATAGGATTAACCAAAACAGAAAAGAAATTATTAGCAGCGGAATTATTGAAAATCACTAAAAATTAAAACTTTTTGCGTTGAGATCCATGAACTGAAAAACTCTTTCATAAAGAACCAAAGTAAGTTATTTACATTCTGATTCATCAGTACATCTCTGTAACATCCCTGACCTGGGTTATGAGTTAACCCTAGGTGTTTTGCCTAATTATGTAATTAAGATACTGGTGATTATCTTTTGGCATGTAATTAAGTTCCTAAGGAACATACTTTTCCTTTTCTGTCCCTTTTAAACAATGATTGAATTGATTGTTTTGTAATACAGGGACCTATGTGCAATTTACCCAGTTAGAAGGGTTAACTTGCAAAATACACCATCTAAAATATCTTGTAAGACTCTTGTCATCATTTAGAGAAGAAATGATGAAGAAGTCACTTCAATTGAATAATCATATAATGAAAAACACCTTAGTGATTGAATAATCAAGGTGTAAGTATTATAGCCTTTTATGTGTGTGCTTTAGTAATAGGTTGATCTTCTTTGCCTTCATTTCTTGACCTTAGAAGAAGGTTGTCCTTAGAAATAAGAAGAAGGGACGAGCAAAGAAGAAAAGGAGGGACTTAGTTGAAAGTGAGGAAAACCTATGTGCCTATGTTGAAATTCCACCCAAGTATATAAGCCCTTTTCCTCACTTAGCAAAAGAATGTTTCTTTCGTTTCCTTCACTGTTCCCCTTTCTCAAACCGACTAAGGAGAGCTCTGGAGCTCAGGAGGACGACCAGGGGAGTGCAAGGTAGGTTTGGATCCTTCCTTTTTGCTTAAATTCTTGGATGAAACTCGAATTCAAGGTCAAATTCATGGCTAGCTCACTTAGCTCTATCTTTCTAGCCATCTCTTCTCAACTTTCCTTGGAGAATTCACCTTGTCCAACCTGTGGAGCTTATAGGACGACATTAAAGGCTTGGAGCTCGAAAGCTTGGAGCTCAAGGAGCAAGCTTTAGGCAGGTTTTATAACTCTAAACCTATGCTTTGTTATATACATCTTTTCTATGCTTTTAGTTGCCAGTTCTTCTTTTTCCCTATCTTCCCTTGCTTCCTTGCAAGCAAATCCGTGAGGAACTGTTGCTTTTCTTGAGCTAGAAGATTAGGGCATTATTTCCTATGCTTATCCATGGTTTTCCACTTTACCATACGACCTCAACCAATTGCCCATACGGTTTACAAAACCGTTTGGTGGGCAAACGGTTTCAAGGTCGTATGAAGGCATACGATCTCAAGACCGTATGGCCGCATTGACCAAGCATGGACCGTATGGTAATCCTTTTCAAAATTATGTAGGTTAATCGCCCACAAAATTTGAGAGGTTAACTCCAAAGGAATCGTGAGATATAGGCAAAACAATTAGCAAATTCAATTGAATTTAGTCCTGATTTTCAATCTGCTTAATTTGCCCTTTTTGGGCAAACGGTCTCAAGACCGTATAAGATGATTGACTAAGCATTGACCGTATGATATTACTGTTCATAATGATGTTAATTAATGACTCACCAAATTTTATGGACTAATTCCAAACGAGTTAAGAGTTGAAGGTTGATTACTAAGGCAAACCCTAATTGAAATCAGTGCTGAGATCACAATGAGCTAATTTGAGATTTTGGGTTTATTAGCCCAAACGGTCTCAAGACCGTTTGGTGACAACCCAAGACCGTTTGGAGGTCTAGGGTTAAGGTAAATTGATCAATTGAGGGCCCAATTACAATGGGTTATTGAAATAATCAAATTGCTGAATTGTGACTTAATTAAGGATCAACCCTATCAAATCAATCTAGATTTTGATGAATTCTTGGGCAAACGGTCTCAAGACCCTTTGGAGTATATCCAAACGATCCCAAGACCATTTGGGACAAGTTTGAGCCCAATTGGAGGTCAATTGATGGGTTCAACTTCGATTTTATTCACATTGTTGAGTGTTGATAGTTGAACGTTTATAGACCTTAATTGAACCAACTCCAACCCTAATTGGATATCAATTGAGGGTCAATTGAGTGACCAATTGGTTAAGGCTAACCCTAATTGTCTCAATTGATAAGTGGTTAGCAAGCTTGATATCAATTTAAGGCTTCAACATAGGAAACCTTAATCGAGTTTACCCTTTTGAACCACTTTAGAGGTCCATACGATCTTGAGCTTATGAGGGCATTCGACCTCAAACCGTATGAGGGCATTCGACCTCAAACCGTATGAGGGCATTCGATCTCAAACCGTATGAGGGCATTTGACCTCAAACCGAATGAGGGCATTCGACCTCAAACCGTATGAGGGCATTCGACCTCAAACCGTATGAGGGCATTCGATCTCAAACCGTATGAGGGCATTCGATCTCAAACCGAATGAGGGCATTCGATCTCAAACCGTATGAGGGCATTCGATCTCAAACCGTATGAGGGCATTCGATCTCAAATCGTATGAGGGCATTCGACCTCAAGATCGAATGAGGGTATACGACCTCAAGATCGAATGAGGGCATACGACCTCAAGATCGTATGAAGGTTGAAGGTGTGAAACCTATTAGAGACTTTTGAAGTTAAGTCTGCCTAATGCCTTGAAGGCTTAAATGGTTTAATAGTTGTTCAACCTAAACCCTAATGATACCAAAAGACATTAAGGGTCAAGTGGTTAGTAAATTAAACCATGATGATGATCAATGTGTAATTTACCATAATACCCTTGAAAGGTTCAATTGAGTGAAACCTTGTTCTAATCAAACCCTAATCACTCAATAGTGGTGATTTGGTCTATGTTAATCAAAGTGGACTTAACCCAACCTGATCTAGATTGGTGTTATCACCATCTACAAGTATGAGGAGGGAGAAAGTATCTTAAGAAAGAGAAGGTACCCTTTTATGATGGAAATTCAAGTAAAGTACCTTCAATACACATGAATGTGCATGATTAGGGTATGATCCACCTATGTGAGATCATGGAACCCTAATTATGATAAATGATGAATCTTAAACTAATCTGAGAGCATCAATGATGATGTTCCTCATACATGATGATGTTATGAGTTCAATTCACCATAATGTGAATAGTAAACCCTAATTCAAGGGTGATGACATGTAATGTGAATAGTAAACCCTAATTCAAGGGTGATGACATGCTATATGAATAACAAACTCTAATTGATGAGAATCAGAGAACTTAGCTCTTATGACAAGAGCGGAAAGTATATTCTTATTTTGAATTACCTTTATCAGTTGAATTAACCATGCAGGTTCTGATATGAAGGTGATCATATCCAGGTATGGATGATGATACTATATTCATTGAAAGCATGTTGTTAGCTTTATGAATAGTAAAATATCTTGATGCCTTATCAGTGGCATCCTATGTTTTAATGGGCTGAAAGAGCCATGAATACCATCAAGGTCATGCTTTAGAGATGATTTGTGATGAGTATACTGAGAAATGATGATTGATGTGAGTTAGGTTTGTTACATTTAGTATTCTACTTTCATAGCTGTTATGCTACTGTTATTGTTTGAAGAACAATGTATGATGTTAAAAGAATACTGAATGTACCTAACTAATCAAGTGTAATGTAGAAGCCCTGATCATAGATCCATCATTGTCAGAGATCAAATGATGGTGAAACAGGTTTTCCTAAGGGAACTCCTGGATTACATACTGTTGAGTATGTGGGGTATATGGATGTGTAGAACCTTACATCCTAGTGTAGGAATTTGATGTAGATGTATAATCCATCAATCCTTCACTACAAAACTCATACCGTATCAGTGGATGGTAAACATGAAACCTCCTGATGACGAGGAAAGCAAAGATATCCGTATCAGTGGAAGATAAACATGAAATCTCCTGATGACGAAGAGAGTACAAAATGCCACTGTAACTCTAAAATAGCGAAGGACCAGATTACCCTAGTGAGCTATAATAGTAGAGACACAAGATGTCCTACAAGTAATCCTCTTACTGACTGAGGAAGGTGAAGGTCATGAGAATCCGGCTCTTTTGATGACCTAGTATGATACTAAGGCACTTAACAGTGATTGGTTGGGGTATGAGTGGTAAACCTCATCCCCACAGGGCATAATAATAAAAGCAATGTTTGAAAAACATACTCTACAGCGTAGTATACCTGTTAGAGATAACTACGAGTTAGTTGTTTGATGTTACACTGTATAGTGCTTATATTCTTCATGTTTCATAAATGTTGAACTCTTGTTTACAACTGCATCTGCTATTGAATACTTTGTAAGTTTTTACTGCTTAAGTTATTCTTTGATGTTATAATAAAGCTTCTGGCAGAGAGTTATAACTCTCGCTGGGACAATTATGTACAATTGTCTCACCCCGTAGACTTCAACTTTTTAGGTGGACGTCGAGGACGGAGGAACAGGTCTACAGGTGACCAGTCCCAGCATCAGTAGCACCAGGAGCAGCAGTAAATCTCAGGTGGAGATTTAGCCTGCCATGTGGTGTAGTTAGAGTCAGTCCTATGTGTCCTCTGTACTCTCAGGTCTTGGAGTCTTTTGGTTATGAGTTCTTGAGATTTTGTATCTTGTTGTATATAATTACTCAAGAAGTAATTATAATGAGATGTAAACAGTTTATCTCCTTTTATGAATGAAGCTTTATGGATTCAAGCTCTTGTCTCAAAAAGTTTTAATTTCCCATGATTTTTGTCTTCCACTGTTAATCGATTCACTTCCGCTAAGTTAAATCGTGTTTATATCGTGGTTTGGAGATCAGAGCCCACAATCTCTGTATCATCCCATCTGGAGAGTCAAAACATTATCTACCCTGTTAAACTGTACATAAGCAGTGTACAAAAATCTCGAGGCATCAAGCCAAAAATCTCAGATCTATATCAAACCATCTATTGACTCCTAGGACTTGAGAGTACAAAGACAACACATAGGACTCCCTATATACAGAACCTAACAGACAGACAATGTTTCCACCTGTGGATCACTGTTGTCCTTGTTGTTGTTGTTGTTGCTGCTGCTCACCCACTGAAGGGTTCCTTCTTCCTCGGCGTCTACCTAAAAAGTTGAATCCCACGGGGGTGAGACAATTGAAAATTGTCCCAGTGAGAGATAGAACTCTTCGCCAGAAGCATTGTTATTGCAGATAAGAGAATAACACTGGGCAGTAGAATTATAAATATTCAACAGCAGGTAAATCATTGATTAAGCTAAGTAGAGCAACATTCTCTATATAGTTCATTCTAATTATAACTTGTTAAGGCAGCAAGTCATTTATTCAATAAGGAATATGAAGAACATGTATATCATTTATCCAACTAGGACATAATAGACAATGTATCATCAACCATTGATTCTTGTAATTCAACCCTAAGCAAATATGCTACATGGATGATTACATTTTACAAACATACTTATGCCCTGAGGAGATGAGGTATAACGCTTATACTCCAACCGACCATTGTGAAATCCAAATCGGTACCATACATAGGTCATCAGAAGAGCCATATTTCTATGACCTCATCTTCCTCAATCAGTGTGAGGATCAACATGCGGGACATATCGTGTCTCTATCAAAATAGCTTTCCAGGGTATACTGGCAACTTCGCTATTAGAGTTACAGTGGCATGCTGTACTCTCTTCGCAATCGATAGATTTCATGTTTATCTCATGTCGATTCGGCATTAACATCATCATCGGGAGATTAGTGATACATCATCCTGACATATACATATAATGAAGTATTGAGAGATTTAATGAATATATCATATCAATTCCTCCATTAGGGCGTAAGGATATTCATGCCCATTACCCCCACATACTCAAAAGTATGCTCTCCAGGAGTTCCCTTAGGAAAACCTGTTTCACCATCACCTAACTACTAATGATGATGGATCTATGGTCAGGGCTCTACATTATATCATTTCACTTGATTATTTAAGTACATTACAACATTCTTTTAGCATCAGGCATGTTTTCAAACATAAACCATTATAACATTTATTATCAAAGAAGAATACTATTTCTATCAAGTTCATTTCACAACATTATTATCATTGGGGACTCAATTCCCTATCATCTCATCATCATGATTCAAGAATATGGGTATTCAAACCCTTAGATCATCAACATATTTGTTACCACTTTAATAGGTAACTTAATTCCATCAAGTCATCTATCAATGTAAACATGATAATTGTAATGCAGGTATTCCTCATGGCTCTTACAACCTATCAATCTCTTTTGTTACCTTTCACTAGGTAACATAACATATCATTGCTTACAAGGATCATAAAGTACTTTCAATAAACAAAGCATCATAGCTCATACCTGGCTATGTTCAATATCTCATAAGACCTGCATGGTTAGTACAGATGATAATAGATACATCAAGTTCATATCAACATATTGCAAAACAATTATGACATCATTATTCAAGGGTTACATCACTATACCCTTGCTAGGGTTAGGGTTTCCCTTTTTAATTCAATTAGGGTTAATCATACCCTTAGCTCAATTAGGGTTAAGAACTCATCATGTCATTGTCCAACCTTAGAGCTTCTTAGTATAAAGTATAACCCATAATTAGGGTTTCACATATTCATTCACCTTATTTGGAATTAGGGTTTAATATTCACATCACATCACCCTTGATTAGGGTTTACTATTCATATCACATCACCCTAGGTTAGGGTTTACTATTCATATCACATCACCCTAGGTTAGGGTTTACTATTCACCCCAAGTAAGAGTGAGCATCAAAGTACCTTGAATTAAGGTTTATCATGTCATCATTATGAAATAAGTTCATACCATCATCATGCATTAGGATTTCACCTATTAATGCCCTCAATTAGGGTTATGATTCATTAACCATCATAATTAGGGTTTCATGATCTCACTATCATGGATCATACCCTAATTAGATATTCATTCATATTAGAAGTCCACTACATGATTATGATTCATGTAGGAAGTCTTCCCTCTCTCATCCTCTATAGGATGATGTTTGTTCAACCTTGATTAGGGTAAGTCAACTCAACCTTAAAGAAGAATTGACATCATGAGTTATGTCCTTATCACCATGATCGTTATTGCTTAATTATTCAAAGGGTACTAATTACCCTATCTTATCAAGATGTAATTACTATAATCATCTTTGATTACATAATGTATTAATCAACTAATCACTTTGTCCTTTAACCACTTTAAGTACCCATGCAGTTTTGGTTAATTATCCACCAAACGGTCTTGGCCATATAGACCCCAAACGGTCTTGCACAGAAAGCCTCCAAACAGTCTAAGACCATTTAGACCCCCAAACGGTCTTGCACAAACCAATGAGACCATTTGCTAATGCTAGGGTTGAAACCATTTAGTAAAGTAGGTGGTGAAGACCGTTTGCCCAAAGTTGACTTTTGAGACCATTTGCTAAAGCAACATTTGAAAACGCATGAACTCAAACGGTTTGGGATCGTTTGGTCCCAAACGGTCTTGAGACCGTTTGGACTCCAACGGTCTTGAGACTGTTTGGTCGAAACCCCCTCAAAACTGCATGGACCAAATATGGTCTCAACATGTCAGATTAAATTAGGGTTTCCAAGATCGATTCCTTCATTGATTGTGATCATGTTATCACTCATCAAGTGGACCTATCATCATGCTTCAATTGAGTTAATTAGGTTAACCTTCAACTGATTTGACCCTCAATTGACCCTCAATTGATCATCAACTAGAGTTTGAATCAATTGGATTAGTGTTTGGAATCGATGATCCTTCAACATTATTCAATGTGAGATTGGTAACTTTGAAAACATTGAACCATCATCCAAATTGAACATGACCTGACCCCAAACGGTCTTGAGGTCGTTTTGATGAACTCCAAACGGTCTTGAGACCGTTTTCCCATGTAAACATCAAAATCCAAGTCAACCAATTCAAGTTTGGATCATTGGATCGAACACCAAAGAAGTATTTGATTGTACTTCAACTTAGACCCTTTAGATCTTCAAACACCAAACCATAGTCAACCCTAGACCTCCAAACGGTCTTGGGTGACCCCCAAACGGTCTTGGGATCGTTTGTATAACCTCCAAATGGTCTTGAGACCGTTTTCCCATTACATCATCATAACCATGTCATTTAATTAGGGTTTGGATCCTAGGATTGGTCACCAAATCAGCAATAGATTGTACTTCAACTTAATATCTTTGGACCTTCAATTGCTCAATCATACCTAACCCTAGACCTCCAACCAGTCTTGTGTGATCACCAAATGATCTTCAGACCGTTTGGGTGATCCCCAAATGGTCTTGAAACCATTTGGGTCAATCAACCCAAGTTTCAAACTCAACCACTTATGAAATCAGCACTTAACTCGATTAGGGTTTAGGTGATTGGTTGATCTTCAACTAGTGAACCAATTGGAGTTAATCAATAACAATTGATGGGTCATTAACCTACATTATTTTGAACAAATCCCCAAACAGTCAACCCTGATCAACATCACCAAACGGTTTGAAACCACTTCCCTCCATGCGGTTTGATGAAACCGTTTCATTCCAAATGGTTTGAAACTGTTTGCTCCCAAACGGTTTGGGAAACCGTTTGAGCAACAAACATAAGACCGTTTAGGAAAGTAGTTCTTTGGATAAGCATCTAAGGTGATGTCATCATCTTATTCCCCCGTGTATCCAAGAACAGTTGTTGTTCTTCACGGAAGTTTTAGCAAGAACTCAAAAGGTTATCAAAAGAAGAAAAGTAGCCAACGATTATTAAAGGAATGGATGCATTAGCAATGCTTTAAGGGTTAGAGTTATAAAACATGCCTCTAGAACTGATCCCAAGCTCCAAGCTCCATGGGTCTAATGGTGGATGGAGTTCCAGCAACTGTCCAAGCTCCGTCCTTGAGCTTTTGGATGAACAAGATGGCTAGAATTGGAAATCGAGTGAAGAAAACCAAGAATCAAGCATAGCTTTAGGGTTTTCACCATGAATCCGAGGTAGAAGATGATCAAAAACTTACCAACAGGTTGTGGTAGTCATTTTCCTGCTCCTGAGCTCTTCCTTGGTCGGCCAAAGCAAAGTGATAAGAGAAAGACTAAGGAAACGATCCTTATGTGTATTGAAAAAGGAACATGTATACGAGATTTTCAAGGAAAGAGAAAATGGATTATTTTCTTTTAATTCCAAAATAATTTCCATCAAACCCCCCTCCATATCTTGGACACGAAGACATCTTCATTATCTTGCAAAATCTCTCCATTATGCAAAGATTAATGGAAAAGAAATTAAGCACCTTAAAGAGTTTTATATTAATATCCAACCATTTAGTGGATATTACTTTTTATTATCTTAATGGGAGTGGCTTCCATTCAACAAAGATCTTTTTGTGCCATAGAAAGGCACAAGCTCGTCCAATTATATTACAAACACATCCTTCAACTTTTGGTTAAAGGGCTTCTCAATTAATTTATTTCTTTTTGCATTAATTAAATTAAAGTTCCATATATGCTTAAATCTTGATTATTTTAATGTCAAGATTTTCTCTCCTCCATGATAATCCAAATGAGGCGCCCCTCTCATTTTCTTTACTCTACTTGATGCCAAGAAACATGAGAGACCCTCTAGAGGTGGTATATTGCATATTGAACCCTAGGTTTTGGGTAAATTGCACATTACACCAAAACTAGGTTTTAATGCACAAGGATTTCTCTACAAGCTTTATCTTGGTGCCCAAGCTTGTGGAAATCATACCACTACATCATATTCATTATTATGATGTCTCAACATAAGAGGAACATCTTATAATGTGCAATTTGCAAGTTAACCCCTCAACTTGGGTAATTTGCACTTTAGTCCAAAATTAACAAAATAATGTTTCAACATTATTCAAGAAGGACTAAAATTGAAATATAAGTTCCTCAAAATCCTTAATTACTTTTTCAAAAGATTAGAGCAAGCATCTAATAAACTTAATTAAGCAAAACACCTAGGGTTAAAACATAACCCATGTCAGGGATGTTACAAATTATCCACCCCTTACAAGGATTTCGTCCTCGAAATCATTAACAAAACATTTTTAAGAGATAAAAGTAGGGTATTTCCTCTTCATTTCTTCCTATAGTTCCCATGTAGCTTCTTCAAAGCCATGATGATTCCAGAGAACTTTTAAAAGACTAATGCCTTTCTTCTTTAGCTTCTTGATCCTTCTGTCAAGGATCAACATAGGTCCTTCAACATAGGATATATCATCGTTCAATTCTACTTCCATAGGCTGCAGAACTAATTCTGTGTCAGGATGACATTTCCTTAGCATGGAAATGTGGAACACTGGGTGAAACTTTTGCAGCTCAGGTGGTAACTCCATCTTATAGGCTACCTTTCCAATCCGTTCAATGATTGGATAAGGCCCCATAAATCTTGGAGCTAACTTTCCTTTCCTTCCAAACCTAAGAACTCCCTTCCTAGGTGAGACCTTGAGGTACACTCTGTCTCCAACCTAGAATTCTAAAGGTCTACGGTGCTTATCAGCGTAAGATTTTTGCCTATCATGTGCAATCTTTAACTGTTGTTGTATTATTTTAATCTTCTCGGTGGTCTGCTGTACAAGATCAGGACCCAAAAGTTGATATTCACCAGTTTCATACCAACATAGGGGAGATCTACAACGTCTACCATACAAAGCTTCATAAGGTGCCATGTCAATGCTGTGTTGATAGCTATTGTTATAGGCAAACTCTATCAAGCTTAGATGTAGATCCCAACTTCCTGTAAACTGAAGGACACATGCCCTAAGCAAGTCCTCCAAAGTCTGTATAGTCCTTTCTGATTGTCCATCTGTCTGAGGATGAAAGGCTGTACTAAACCTTAACTGTGTGCCTAAGGCTTTATGAATTCGCTCCCAAAAATGACTCGTAAACTGGGGAACTCTGTCAGAAACAATGGTAACTGGGACCCCATGCAGCCGCACTATCTCATCTACATATAACTGTGCCAACTTCTCAGCAGAATAGGTTGTTTTGACAGGTAAGAAATGTGTTGTCTTTGTCAACCTATCAACTATTACCCAGATGGAATCATGACCTTTGGCTGTTCTGGGTAACCCAACCACAAAATCCATGGTCACATGACCCCACTTCCACTGTGGTATAGGCTAAGGCTGCATTTTTCCTGCGAGCTTCTGGTGTTCAGCTTTAACTTGCTGACACACTAGACACCACATAGCAAACTCAGCAACATCCTTCTTTAAACCAGGCCACCAATACATATCTTTCAAGTTATGATACATCTTGGTGCTTCCTAGATGCATAGCATACATTGAAGAATGAGCTTCTTCTAGGACTAACTTCCTTAAGTTATCGACATCAGGTACTATCATTCTACCATGATAACAGACTACCTGATCATCTAAATCATGGAAACCTTCTCGTTTCTCGCTGCCATATTTTGACCTAATCTGCTGAACTACAGCATCAGCTTGCTGTGCTTCCTTGATCTGCTATCTCAGAGTAGGTTTTATGTGCATCTCAGCTAACAACCTAGATAACAATGATACTTTTAACTGTACATTGTTCTGCCTTAAAGAAATAAGCATATCCCTCCTAGAGCACCCCAAAAAATTTAACTTTGCTCTATCTAGGGCCGGTGTTGCTGATTTCCTACTTAAAGCATCAACAACCACATTGGCCTTCCCTGGATGATAATCAATTGTACAATCATAGTCCTTGATTAACTCCATCCAGCGGTGTTGCCTCATGTTTAGCTCATGTTGAGAAAAGATGTACTTTAGGTTCTTATGGTCTGTGAAAATCTAGAATGTCTCTCCAAAGAGATAATGTCTCTAGATCTTCAAAGCATGGACTACAACAGCTAGTTCTAGATCGTGTGTCGAATAATTCTCGTCGTGTTTCTTAAGCTTTCGGGAAGTAAAAGAAATCACCTGTTTATCCTGCATCAACACACATCCTAGTCCATTCTTAGAAGCATCACAAAAAACTATATACCCTTTCCCTTGCTCAGGTAATACCAGCACAGGTGCACTTGTCAACCTTTCCTTCAACAACTGAAATGATTGCTGACACTTGTCATTCCAGGCAAAAGGAACATCCTTCCTGGTCAACTTGGTTAAGGGTAAAACTATAGAACTGAAGTTCTTAATGAACCTCCTGTAATAGCCTGCTAACTCTAAGAAACTGCGAATCTCCATCTGTGTCTTCGGCTGTTCCCATTGCAGGACATATTCTACCTTTTTAGGGTCAACACGAATACCTGAAGCAGATATTACATGTCCAAGGAAAGAAACTTCGAGTAACCAGAACTCACACTTGCTAAACTTAGCATATAACTCATGCTCTCTTAGCAAAGTTAGAACCTGACGAAGATGCTGATCATGCTACTGAGCATATTTACTGTAGATCAGGATGTCATCTATGAAGACAACTACACACTGATCATGAAAAGGTCGAAAGATTCTATTCATGAGTTCTATAAATGCAGCTGGTGCATTAGTTAGTCCAAACGACATAACTGTGAACTCATAGTGACCATACCTTGTCCTAAAGGTAGACTTAGGTATGTCACCCTCCTTAATACACAGTTGATGATATCCCGACCTCAAATCTATCTTTGAGAAGACAGTTGCACCACACAACTGATCAAAGAGATCATCAATCCTTGGCAAAGAATACTTATTCTTCATTGTTACTTTGTTTAACTATCTGTAATCAATGCATAACCACATCGATCCATCCTTCTTCTTAACAAAGAGGACCGGAGCACCCCAAGGTGAAGTACTCGGTTGGATGAAACCCTTCTCAAGCAACTCTTGCAGTTGTTTCTCAAGTTCTACCATCTCAGCAGGCGCCATCCTATACGGTGTTTGTGCTATTGGTTGCGTGCTCGAGATTAGATTAATCTCAAAATCAATCTCTCGGGGCGGAGGTACACCTGGAAGTTCTTCAGGAAATACATATTCAAATTCCTTGACTACAGGAACTTCAACAGGATTAGAACTCTCCATGGTGGTATCTACCACATGGGCCAAGAATGCATAACATCCTTGCCTCATCAACTTCTTAGCAACCATAGCTAACACAAGGCAGGTTGGAAGAATCTTTCTATCTCCTTGAAATATCCATGTGTCACTTTCATTAGTGAACACAGCTTGCTTGGACTCACAATCCAAGACAACCTTATACCTTTCTAAGGTATCCGTTCCTAGGATTATATCGAACCTGTGCATCTCAAGTGGTATAAGATCCACTTGAATGTCATGTTCAGAAAAGAAAAGAATGCAGGGAGAACACTCCTCCCGCAACACAACAGATCCCATCAAAGGAGATTCTAACAACAGACTATCTGCTCTATGACTTGTAGTCATATTACAGTCAAGAATCACTCTTCGAGTGATAAAGGAATGCGTAGCACCAGGATAAATTAAAACAGATACGATGTAGAATGTAGACATATCAGAATAAAATAATTTCATCTGACCTGTCACAACTGGAGGGTTGATCACTGCATTAGGTGGATTCATCGCATAGAATCTCGTCATTGCTTATGGTTGATTCGGTGCTCAATGAGTGGGTGCCGATAATCCTGCTTCAGATGCTTGTTCACATCCTCTAGCACCACCTGGAAACTGTCTCCTTTGAGAACCTTGCTGACTCTGCCTCTGGGGTTCAGTCACACTTGCCTCACTGGCTCTACAATCCTTCATCAGATGCCCCACTTTTACACATATGAAACAACTTCTGATCCCCTATTGTGGTCTTGATGGTCCGATGACCGACACATATGATGAGCTACGAGCTCCTTCTGGTGGTAAACTTCGTCCTCTACTCCTATTTGACGTCCACTGCATCTGGGTACTGAATATAGGTGGTGGTGTAGGCATGGAAAACCTCGGTTTCTTGAAACCTTTGGATGAGGATCCTTGGAACTGGGGGTACACCTTATTGTCCCTGGTCTGTCGCTTCTCCGTCACATACCTCTCTATCCTTCTAACAGATTCCACAAAAGTAGCAAATCTTTCCCTGTTCTCCAAAGCAGACACATGGGTGGTCAACTCAGCATTTAACCCCTTCTCAAAATGCCGTATCCTTTCTTCGTTTGTGGTTTCCATATGCGGAGAACCGCAAAATCTCCATGAACTTAGCCTCGTACTCGCTAATGTTCATTGGTCCTTGTCTTAACCTCTCAAAGTGAGAGATTTTCTCATCCAAGAACATTTTTGGAAAGTATCTATTGACAAATTCTTGTCGGAATACTTCCCATTCAATCTCCACACCCATCCTTTTCCCCTCCTTTATGGTCCACCAGTGACCAACACTCCCCTTGAGAAGGTACACATCATGTCTAACCTTCTCAGCTTCTGGGATGTTCAGGATTCTAAAGGCCTTCTCTAACTCAGTTAACCACATGTCAGCATCTGCTGGGTTAGCTGTCCCAACATATTCTGTGGCTTGAACCTGGCGTAGTCGTTCAAACGTCTTGCCAGTTCCTTGTCTTTCATCATGGGCAGATGCCCTAGGTGTAGGTATGGGCATCTTATCGGTCATGTGTGTCATGGCAGTCATGAACTGCCCAAACAGGGCTTGGAAAGCTGGGTTCCCCATGTCAACTGGATTGAACTGGGGTGGTTCAGGCATAGGTTGCTCCCTTCTTTGGTCTCTTTCACCTCCTCTGGGTGCAGTGACACTACTTAAACAACATGTTCATCATGTGATCCAGACATCTTTAGTTTTCTCTTCTCCTTCTATATGAGCAGAAGACACTATCAGATAGTCTGGAAGACACTAGAACAGACTCAACAACCTAAGTCCTATGTCTCTGTAGACTCAGCGAACCTAGAGCTCTGATACCAACACTTGTGGCATCCATCTCGTGAAAACAAGATTAACCAAAACAGAAGCGAATTATTAGCAGCAGAATTATTGAAAATCACTAAAAATTAAAACTTTTTGCATTGAGATCCATGAACTGAACAACTCTTTCATAAAGAACCAAAGTAAGTTATTTACATTCTGATTCATTAGTACATCTCTGTATCATCCCATCTCAAGAGTCAAAACATTATCTGCCCGGTGAAACTGTACATAAGCAGTATACGAAAATCTCGAGGCATCAAGCCTAAAATCTCAGATCTATATCAAACCATCTATTGACTCCTAGGACCTAAGAGTACAGAGACGACACATAGGACTCCCTATATACATAACCTAATAGACAGATAGTGTTTCCACCTATGGATCACTGCTGTCCTTGTTGTTGTTGTTGTTGTTGCTGCTCACCCACTGAAGGGTTCCTTCTTCCTCGACGTCTACCTAAAAAGTTGAATCCCACGGGGGTGAGACGATTGAAAATTGTCCCAGCGAGAGATATAACACTTCGCCAGAAGCATTGTTATTGCAGATAATAGAATAACACTGGGCAGTAGAATTATAAATATTCAACAGCAGGTAAATCATTGATTAAGCTAAGTAGAGCAACATTCACTATATAGTTCATTCTAATTATAACTTGATAAAGCAGCAAGTCATTTATTCAATAAGGAATATGAAGAACATGTATATCATTTATCCAACTAGGACATAATAGACAATGTATCATCAACCATCGATTCTCGTAATTCAACCCTAAGCAAATATGCTACATGGTTGATTACATTTTACAAACATACTTATGCCCTGAGGAGATGAGGTATAGCACTCATACTCCAACCGACCATTTCAAAATCGAAATCGGTACCATACATAGGTCATCAGAAGAGCCAAATTTCTATGACCTCATCTTCCTCATTCAGTGTGAGGATCAACATGCAGGACATATCGTGTCTTTGTTAAAACAGCTTCCCAGGGTATACTGGCAACTTCGCTATTAGAGTTACAGTGGCATGCTGTACTCTCTTCGCAATTGAGAGATTTCATGTTTATCTCATGCCGATTCAGCATTAACATCATCATCGGGAGATTAGTGATACATCATCTCGGCATATACATATAATGAAGGATTGAGAGATTTAATGTTTATCTCATATCAATTCCTCCATTAGGGCATAAGGATATTCATGCCCAATACCCCCACATACTCAAAAGTATGCTCTCCAGGAGTTCCCTTAGGAAAACCTGTTTCACCATCACCTAACTGCTGACGATGATGGATATATGGTCAGGGCTCTACATTATATCATTTCACTTGATTATTTAAGTAAATTACAACATTCTTTTAGCATCAGACATGTTTTCAAACATAAACCATTATAACATTTGTTATAAAGGAAGAGTACTATTTCTATCAAGTTCATTTCACAGCATTATTATCATTGGGAACTCAATCCCCTATCATCTCATCATCATGATTCAAGAATATGGGTATTCAAACCCTTAGATCATCAACATATTTGTTACCACTTTAACAGGGAACTTAGTGCCATCAAGTCATCTATCAATGTAAACATGATAATTGTAATGCAAATATTCGTCATGGCTCTTACAGCCTATCAATCTCTTTTGTTACCTTTAACTAGGTAACATAACATATCATTGCTTACAAGGATCATAAAGTACTTTCAATAAAAAAGCATCATAGCTCATACCTGGCTATGTTCAATATCTCATAAAACCTGCATGGTTAGTACAGATGATAATAGATACATCAAGTTCATATCAACATATTGCAAAACAATTATGACATCATTATTCAAGGGTTACATCACTATACCCTTGCTAGGGTTAGGGTTTCCCTTTTTAATTCAATTAGGGTTAATCATCCCCTTATCTCAATTAGGGTTAAGAACTCATCATGTCATTGTCCAACCTTAGAGCTTCTTAGTATAAAGTATAACCCATAATTAGGGTTTCACATATTCATTCACCTTATTTGGAATTAGGGTTTAATATCACATCACATCACCCTTGATTAGGGTTTACTATTCATATCACATCACCCTAGGTTAGGGTTTACTATTCATATCACATCACCCTAGGTTAGGGTTTACTATTCACCCCAAGTAAGAGTGAGCATCAAAGTACCTTGAATTAAGGTTTATCATGTCATCATTATGAATGAAGTTCATACCATCATCATGCATTAGGATTTCACCTATTAATGCCCTCAATTAGGGTTATGATTCATTAACCATCATAATTAAGGTTTCATGATCTCACTATCATGGATCATACCCTAATTATATATTCATTCATATTAGAAGTCCACTATATGATTATCATTGATGTAGGAAGTCTTCTCTCTCTCATCCTCTATAGGATGATGTTTGTTCAACCTTGATTAGGGTAAGTCAACTCAACCTTAAAGAAGAATTGACATCATGGGTTATGTCCTTATCACCATGATCGTTATTGCTTAATTATTCAAAGGGTACTAATTACCCTATCTTATTAGGATGTAATTACTATAATAATCTTTGATTACATAATGTATTAATCAGCTAATCACTTTTTCCTTTAACCACTTTAAGTACCCATGCGGTTTTGGTTAATTATCCACCAAATGGTCTTGGCCATATAGACCCCAAACGGTCTTGCAAAAAAAGCCTACAAATGGTCTAAGACCGTTTAGACCTCGAAACGGTCTTGCACAGACCACTGAGACCGTTTGCTAAAGCTAGGGTTGAAACCGTTTAGTAAAGTAGGTGGTGAAGACCGTTTTCCCAAAGTTGACTTTTGAGACCATTTGCTAAAGCAACATTTGAAAATGCATGAACTCAAACGGTTTGGGATCGTTTGGTCCCAGACCGTCTTGAGATCGTTTGGACTCAAACGGTCTTGAGACCGTTTGGTCCAAACCTCCTCAAAACCGCATGGACCAAATATGGTCTCAACATGTCAGATTAAATTAGGGTTTCCAAGATTGATTCCTTCATTGATTGTGATCATGTTATCACTCATCAAGTTGACCTATCATCATGCTTCAATTGAGTTAATTAGGTCAACCTTCAACTGATTTGACCCTCAATTGACCCTCAATTGATTATCAATTAGAGTTTGAATCAATTGGATTAGGGTTTGGAATCGATGATCCTTCAACATTATTCAATGTGGGATTGGTAACTTTGAAAACATTGAACCATCATCAAAATTGAACATGACCTGACCCCAAACGGTCTTGAGACTGTTTTCCCATGTCAAAATCAAAATCCAAGTCAACCAATTCAAGTTTGGATCATTGGATTGAACACCAAAGCAGTATTTGATTGTACTTCAACTTAGACCCTTTAGATCTTCAAACACCAAACCATAGTCAACCCTAGACCTCCAAACGGTCTTGGGTGACCCCAAACGGTCTTGGGATCATTTGGATAACCTCCTAACGGTCTTGAGACCGTTTTCCCATTACATCATCATCAACCATGTCATTCAATTAGGGTTTGGATCCTAGGATTGGTCACCAAATCAACAATTGATTGTACTTCAACTTAATATCTTTGGACCTTCAATTGCTCAACCATACCTAACCCTAGACCTCCAAATGGTCTTGGGTTATCACCAAACGGTCTTGAGACCATTTGGGTGATCCCCAAACGGTCTTGAAACCGTTTTGGTCAATCAACCCAAGTTTCAAACTCAACCACTTATGAAATCAACACTTAACCCAATTAGGGTTTAGGTGATTGGTTGACCTTCAACTAGTGAACCAATTGGAGTTAATCAATAAAAAATGATGGGTCATTAACCTACATTATTTTGAACAAATCCCCAAACGGTCAACCCTAGTCAACATTACCAAACGGTTTGAAACCGTTTCTCACCATGCGGATTGATGAAACCGTGTCATTCCAAACAGTTTGAAACCGTTTGCTCCCAAACGGTTTGGGAAACCGTTTGAGCAACAAACATAAGACCGTTTAATAAAGTAGTTCTTTGGATAAGCATCTAAGGTGACATCATCATCTTCTTCCTTCGTGTATCCAAGAACAGTTGCTGTTCTTCACATAAGTTTTAGCAAGAACTCAAAAGGTTATCAAAAGAAGAAAAGTAGCCAACGATTATTAAAGGAATGGATGCATTAGCAATGCTTTAAGGGTTAGCGTCATAAAACCCGCCTCTAGAACTGATCCCAAGATCCAAGCTCCACGGATCTAATGGTGGTTGGAGTTCCAGCAACTGTCCAAGCTCCGTCCTTGAGCTTTTGGATGAACAAGATGGCTAGAATTGGAAATCGAGTGAAGAAAACCAAGAATCAAGCATAGCTTTAGAGTTTTCACCATGAATCTGTGGTAGAAGATGATCAAAACCTTAACAACAGGTTGTGGTCGTCTTTTCCTTTTCCTGAGCTCTTCCTTGGTCAGCCAAAGCAAAGTGATAAGAGAAAGACTAAGGAAACGATCCTTCTATGTATTGAAAAAGGAACATGTATAAGGGATTTTCAAGGAAAGAGAAAATGTATTATTTTCTTTTAATTCCAAAATAATTTCCATCAAATACCCCTCCATATCTTGGCCACGAATACATCTTCATTATCTTGCAAAACCTCTCCATTATCCAAAGATTAATGGAAAAGAAATTAATCACCTTAAAGATTTTTATATTAATATCCAACCTTTTAGTGGATATTACTTTTTATTATCTTAATGGGAGTGGCTTCCATTCAACAAAGATATTTTTGTGCCATATCAAGGCACAAGCTTGTCCAATTATATTACAAACACATCCTTCAACTTTTGGTTAAAGGGCTTCTCAATTAATTTATTTCTTTTTGCATTAATTAAATTAAAGTTCCATATATGCTTAAATCTTGATTATTTTAATGTCAAGATTCTCTCTCCTCCATGATAATTCAAATGAGGCACCCCTACCATTTTCTTTGCTATACTTGATGCCAAGAAACATGATAGACCCTCTAGAGGTGATATATTGCATATTGAACCCTAGGTTTTGGGTAAATTGCACATTACACCAAAACTAGGTTTTAATGCACAAGGATTGCTCTACAAGCTTTATCTTGGTGCCCAAGCTTGTGGAAATCATATCACTACATCATATTCATTCTTATGATATATAAAAATTATAGTAACATCTTATCATGTGCAATTTTCAAGCTAACCCCTCAACTTGGGTAATTTGCACTTTAGTCCAAAATTAACAAAACAATGTTTCAACATTATTCAAAAAGAACTGAAATTGAAGTATAAGTTCCTCAAAAGCCTTAATTACTTTTTCAAAAGATTAGAGCAAGCATATAATCAACTTAATTAAGCAAAACACCTAGGGTTAAAACATAACCCAGGTCAGGGATGTTACACTCATCAAGTAGTGGAATGGATGGTTTCAATAACATTTGAATTGAAGGTTTTTAATTAGTATAGAAGATTTGATTTCACCTTGTTTGGCCAATAATGGCTTCACTAACTTGACAAATTATGGTTTCACCTAGTATTCACAATTGATGATCTACAGATGTTCACAACTGATGGTTTACCTAGTATCGACAACTGATAGCTTGTCTATCTCTCACAACCAATGCCTTATCCAACTCTTACAACCTATGGCTTTGTTTGAGTCCATGATTCAATGGTCATGATTATATGGAAAGTGATGGCTTTGTTTGAGTCCATGATTTGATGGTTATGCCTTGAGTAACATATGAGTAATGACCACCTCCCCCTATTATCCCCAATTAAGGTGGACCAAGATGGCAAGGGCCATTATCATAATATAGAATCGATGGTTTAACGATTAACAAAAAATAATTAATAAATTCCACTAAATGGTAAAGATTTTGAACAAAATTAAAGATAGACTCTCCACTAAGGGGTTACATTGAAAAGGGAAAACTATTGTTTGTAACTGGAAATAAAATCTATCTATCTATATCCTCCAGAATCATTAAATCTTTTCTTTTGGTGCCTTCTTCTCTAGACAACCATGTTTTATCATACTTACATAATAACAATAGATTAAATTAAAACTTTTTGAAACAAAAACATGATCAGTATAACAAGTTAAATTGGTATCTGTGGGGAAACAAAATATTCTCTTATAGGTGTTACAAGATAATCTTCCATAGCAACAATTATTATTACAAAATTGAACTTGCATTTTCTTTCTAACTTCTCAACTTAATCTTTGTGGTACTATCCCTCTATGGAGTACTCATGTGGGGAACCCTCTCATTAGGGTTTTGTCCCTATAGTGGACATCTCATGGCCCTTCATTCCTGGGCTTCATCTATTATGGCCTTACTTTCCCAACTAGACCTCACAATGGCCATCCTGTTTTGGCTTGGCCTCATAATGACCATCCTATCCCATCTTGGTAACTCTTCATCATAGTGCCACATGTATCACTTAAATCCATACCTCATAATGACCATCCTATCCCAACTTGGTCACTCATCACCATAGTGACATTTCTTACATCCCACATGAATCACTTAAATCCATTAGAGATATTTGAGCAAGTTATACTAACATAATGTGATACTCATAGTTGCTTTAAAGATTGCAAGAATTAAATAAATACCTAACATTTTATTTGCAATCAAGGTGGAAAACCTCAAAAAAATCCACAGAAGTCATTTAGGTTGAGTAGTCACAGGCGTGTAACCACATACCTTTCTCAAAAGTAACTTGATTTCCAAGTAAAAGGTAACAAGAGCAACCAATCAAGCAAATACCCTGAAATTAAAGCATAATACCCATGTATTATTATTTTATCCAAAATCTACCATTAAGACTGACTTGGGGTCCAGGTTAGGGTTTTGGGGTTAAATTAGGGTTTCATTAGGGTTTTGTCTTCCCAAACTCTAATTATCACTTTTCACTCCTTTTTGGTGTACAAACCCTAATTTTATCAGCATATACATCTTTAACTAAAGAAAACCCAACTTTGTCAGTTTATGAAATATTAATTTCAAATTATATCCAAGATACCTTTTTATAGAAAAAGATTAATCTTTGACTATTAAAAACAATTAAACATTTAAGATCATCAAAACCTATAAATTAGGGTTTGTGCACACTAAACACATTAAAGTTGGTAACTTTAAGCAGTAATAGAATTAGAGATAGAACTAGGTGTTCATTATATTTTTATTGCATTTATCACATTTTTTTATCATTTTCATATATTATATTTTACCATTGGACCATCCTATTAATTACTACAATTTTTAGCAATTTGATATATATTGACCAATCACAGGATGTCACCTAGGCAATGTGCCCAGGTCCCAGCGTTGCCAACTAGGTTGGGAAGACCGATGGGCTCACACCACTTAGGTTGGGCATGCTTTGATGGATCGTGTTATCTAGAGCAAAAAGGAGGGGAACGGACCAAGTTGTTGTTACAACCCCAACTTTTGGGTTCATTTAGTGAGAAATATAATTTCTCATATTGAAGATATTTGAACAAATAATGATATAGTTTGTTTTGAATAAATGGATTTCATTTACAATAGCCTTGATGATTGTTTTGTGGGCTTTATTGGCTATTGGGCCCAATAATAAGGAAAAGACAAAAGGAACTCCATTATTAATAAGAAATGTAGAAAATAAAATTGTAGAAACCTCTAGAAGGCAGAAATATATATTCCAAAGGTGGATTTCATGCCTCTTGGGTTCCTTAGGTTCCAAAGAGTCCAAAGTTGCAAAAAGAAAGCAATAAGAAAAGAAAAGATCAATTAAATATTTCTTTATTAAGAAAGAAGTTGAAAACAATGATAAAATGTGGAAAATAAGAGAGAAGAGGTATAATTGAATTATCCTAGGTAGATTTTCGTATCCAAAGGATTCCTAAGGTTAAAAGGAATGCCAAAGAGGAAAATAAAAAGAAAGAAAAAGAGAAATCCTCAAAAAGAGATATTTTAATAAGAAATAAACAAGATAATGTGAAATAATGACTATTGATGCATCTAGAAGGATAATAAGTATCCTTATGAAGGAATTTCGAAATCTTGGTGTTTCTTGGGGTCCAAGGAGCCCCAACAAAGAAAGAGGAAAGAGAAAATACCAATAATGTCAAATGAGAGGATAATGTGATACATTATTAATGATTTTGGTGGCATTGTTAAAAAGAGGTATTTTCTACTATAAGAAAGTATAATTTTGTGCCCAAGATTAATGTTCTAAATAAATTTAGATAAGAGATAAACCCAATTTAAGATGGTGGGAGAAAATCCAGATGATTCCAAGATACCTTGTGGCTTAAGTAACTTATTTAATAAAAGTTTAGTTTTATTTTGGAAATCAAGAATCTTAAAGATATGGGGGTATTTTGAGTTAAATTTTGGTTCCAATGAAAGGAAACACCATGTTTTGACTTCTCCTAGTTTTTGGTGTGAAAAGAGTCTATGGAAGAAAAGATATAACAATTTTTCTATTGTGGGGTCTAATAAAAAAATAAAATAAAACAAAAAGGAAACTTTCCTTCTCACTTTCTTGATGATGATCGAAGACCAGTACAGAAGGTGTTTTGGGAGAAGGTCGATTGCCCATGCCATCAAAGGGGTCATCTGAGTTGCGTTGCGCAGCGTACAACGTGATCCAAACCCAATGCAAACCTGCACCTCTACCTAAGACCTCGACACCCTCCTCCTCCTCCTCTAACCGTTTTCCTTTGAAGTAAAGGGACTGGCTTGGTGGCGAAAGTCACGAGAGGTTGTAGCAAGGGAGATTGCAGTCGTGGGATGGACCAGACAATCATCCATGTCCCAGGTTTGGCCGCTGAAGCTTTACCCTAGGTCGAAGGACCGGTTGCAGCCACTAAGGTAAGGGGGGCTGTCTCACCCCACCTCCGGTCAAGAACCCCTCCGTTGAGGGTCAGACTAGGTTCGGAAAGGGTCTACAGAGGTGCATCAACCATCCCCTTGTTGTCTCGCATCGCCAGCACCCGGAGACGGAGGTCCCTACGCGACGGACGTCGCTGCAGCAGGAGCACGTCGCGAGGAAGAAGAAACCAGGTGGAGTTGGACGTTTCTACCCCTCCGAGCATTGAAGAGCCGAGAATGTAACCAAGGGTATAAACATCATTCGTTTATGTTTCCCAATCCAGCCGGGTTGCGTTGCAAGGCAAGGGCGACGTGGCAACCTACCATTGGCTTTGGTAGGTAATTTCTTACAAAAATCATATCTAAATATTGGTAGCTCCGACGGGAACATGCAGAATATGAATTTTTATCAAGAGAACTCAAGGAATGCAATAAAAATATATTTGAAGCCTAATTTTAATTGTAATTCGAAAAGTAATGGAAGTTATTAGCTTTAATGTATTAATGATTAAGAAACCTTGTTTTGAGATGATTAATGAAATTAGTAGGGTTTAATGGATGATTAAAATTGATATTAGCCAGTTAATCATGAAAAAATACATTAATATAAAAAATGATGAACTTTGCACGTAATTAGTTTAATTGAGTGTTCATGTGCATAAATATGCTTTAATGGGCCTTAAAACCCTAATATTAGTAAATGTGACTCATAATGGTTTTAATTATTCAAAATCATGAATAAAGCTAAGATATGATGATTTTAAGCTATTTCGAGTATAAAAGTTCCTAATTGTGGATAAATACCCTTAATGTAGTAATTAGGGTTTTCTAATGAATAAAAGATTGAATCTATGGCAAATCGAGTTCATATGTGAATTAGACCATAATGAACTATGAAATGATGATAAATGAGCATAATGATTTTGTCCTGGATTAAAAGGATAAAAATGGTAGCTTTAATGTAAAAGAGGCTTAATGAACTTAAATTGATGGATAATTATGCTTTTTCTGATATCAGGGTTATATGTAGTTAAAAGATAACCTTAGTATCTTTTATGATAAATAGCTGACATAATTAGGGTTTAAAATAGTAAAAGATGAAGGGAAACCCTAATTGCAATCGAAACCCTAAAAGTGGACTAGAAATCCTAGGAAGCTAGCTAGGTTTAATGGATCTTGATGACATAAGTAATAATAGGAACTTGTATGATTATTTCCAGATCTTGTAGTATGTGCTTGTTTGCTTGGATTTCTTACTTGCATGGAATATTTCAATCTCAAATCAGCCGGACAGGTATGTGGTTATGCTTATGAATAATCACTTTCGTTTCACAGCGATTCCCAAACAATTTTATCGGTTGCTTGAAAATAATTGTTGGATGCCTTTTATTACATGCAACTATAGAGTGACTATGACTATCATTATAAATACATATATAACTGGCTTAGATCCGGGTCCTCCTTTGTGGCTTTGCAAAGGCTAAAAAGGGTAACCTAGAGCAAGGTCTAGGCTATCATGAGTTAGAAATTGGGCTACCTACGTGTAGTGCCATGAGACTCTTAGCATACCATGAGTTAAGGAGTGGACTACCTACGGGTAGTGCCATGTGACTCAACCCTAGAAACTGATTCACCTGTTAGGTGGGATCATGAGGGGTTTAATGGGGATCTACCATAAGGAAGGTAGCATCCAGGTTCACTACAGGGATAGAGCAGAGGATAGGGTATGAATGAAATAGGCAGTTATATTTAAAACGTAAAGTTGTTTGTTAAACTGTAATTGATTGCAATACGTTGTTATGGATAATTGCATGATTAATGTTCCCCCACATACCAGCTTTATGCTGACTGGCATTTGTTTGTCAGCATTTTAGGTACAAAGCCAAAAGGACAAACAGTAAATCATCATATTGTGAAATACATGAATTAAACTACAAGGAGGATTAGTTAGAGTAGAATTCATAAGTGGATAGAAGTTTAGAGATACAAGATTTCAAAATGTATGCAAAGTTTTTATTTTATCACATCTTTTCAATATAGTATGGTAGAATTTGATAAATATTATTGATTATTTGTCGAACCTTTGATCCGGAAATTGGGATAGTGACTCTGACCTTCTGGTCTCCCTTAATTGGGGGTTACTGGGAGGCGGGGTCGTTATAGTTGTCCTCACTTAATTAGAAGAGGAGGAGGGGGAAGAAGAGTAAAATCCCCAAACATCATCTTCAACCTCTATTCTTTGTGAGAAAGCCTAGAGCGGGTCAACCTCATCATTGACTTTGAGATCCGGTTCTTCTGGGCATCAAACGAGAGCACCAGGATCTTTGCCTTGCCTCGACGAAAATACCAAGGGCTTCAATTGCCCTGGAGATGCCCACAGTTGGCAGTATGAGAGGAAGGTACCTTTAGTGAGAAGGTAGGAAGGGGTAGAGGTGAAGGGAAGGGTTTGTAGAGTAATTGAGGGCAAGGAATCCAAGTATCAAGAACAATTTTTTAACCTTGCAGAGATTCCTTAGCCCCATTTTTATACATGTCCATGTTGGCAGAATTGTTCTTGGGATCATGGATGGTCTTTCGCCTTTTCTTGATCAAATTGACATTATCAAGATACAACTATAGTTCCTCTAACCTCAGCAACATCCTCTCACTGACATCATCCCAGTGAAACAATGACCGACATGACCTCCCATAGAGAGCTTCATACAGAGGCATTATGATACTGGCTTGGTAGCTATTATTATAGGCAAACACAGCTAACATGGGAAGTAATGCTCCCACAATCCACATCAACTGAGCACACATGATATCAATAGATCTTCTAAAGTTTGAATTGTTCTTTTTGACTATCCACCAGATTGGTGGTGATAAGTCGTACTGAATTTCAGCTTTGTACCGAGTTCTTCATGCACCTATTTCCATAACTTAGATGTGAACTTAGGGTCACGATCAAAGATAATTAAACTCAAATTACCATGCAAATGAACTATTTCTCTAACATGTACTCCAACTAAGTCTGTCACCTTGGTAGTAATCTTTATGGAAAGGAAGTGTGTTGACTTGGTTAGGTGGTCCACTACAACCATATTGCATCATGACCTTTCTTTGTCTTGTGTAGACCCACAACAAAATCCATAGTGATCTGGTCTCATTTCCACTTAAGAAATTCAATTGATTACAGTAATCCATCGGGTCACTAGTGTTCAGCCTTCACCATCTTGCACGTGAGACAACTAGCTACATACGAGGCTATGCCTCTCTTCATTCCTGACCACCAAAAGTATCACTACAAGCCCTCAAACATCTTTGTGGTACCACGATGCACTGTGTACTTAGACCCATGAGCTTCTTGAAAAATTTGAGTCTTCAAGGGAAAATCGTCAAGAACCCAAGTATTACTCTTGTATTGGATTCCACCATCCACACCCACTGAGAGGTGTGTTTGATGCTTTCCCATCAAACCCTTCATCTTTTCTAACTCTCTATTGGCTAACTGGGCTGCTACAAACATGGAAAATAGGTCACGCTTGATCTGGATATTGGCAAGACGAATCTGGTCTGTCAATGGTTGTGGAGCCCATTGAGCAAAATCTTCTATTTTCTTCCATTGGTTAACCAATTCAGCTGCACAACTAAGATGTTTTCTACTGAGAGCATTAGCAACCACATTAGCCTTGCCCAGGTGGTAAGCTATGGTGAAGTTAAAGCCTTTCAGGTACTCCATCAAACATCTTCGTCATAAGTTTAGATCCTTCTGAGTCGACATATACTTTAGGCTCTCATGGTCGGTGAGGATGTCGAAGGTAGACCAATATAGGTATTGTCACCAAATATTTAAGACATAGACAACAGTTGCAACTTCCATATCATGAGTCAGATAATTCAAATCATTAGGTTTGACCATCTGGAAGCAACGTCAACCACATGCTTATTCTTCTCTACTACTCATCCTAAGCCCATATTTGACATGTCAGTGAAGATGATGAAACCCTCTTTACCAGAAGGTATCGTCAGAATGGGGGTAGAGGTAAGCTTTTCCTTCAACTCCTAGAATCATGCTTCACACAATTTGGACCAGATGAACTTCTTATCGTTCCGAGTGATCTTGGTCAAGGGTAAGGTGGTTTTGGAGAAATCCTTGATGAGTCATCGATAATACCCAACCAATCCTAGGAAGCTACAAATCTTAGAGGCATTTTTTAGACCTAGCCATTCTCGAACAAACACGACCTTGGCAGGGTCCACCAAAATAATTCCACCAGATATAATGTGCCAGAGGAACATGACTTGGTCTATCCAAAACTCGCACTTCAAGATTTTTTTGTAAAACTTCTACTTTCTCTGGATATCAAGGACCTTAGATAGGTTGTCACAGTGTTGGTCTAGATTATCAGAGTAAACGAGGATATCATCTATGAATACAATGATGAAGTTATCAAGAAAGGGTTGAAACACACTATTCATGAGGTTCACAAACATGCTTGGGGAATTAGATAACCCAAAAGGCATAAGCAAAAACTCATAGTGGCCATAGCAGGTTCAAAAATTGATCTTTAGGATATCTCACTTTGAACTCGCAAATAATGGTACTTGGATTTCATGTCGATCATTGAAAAGACTCGTGTAGTTTTGAGCTAGTCAAATAGGTCTTCTATATGGGGTAAGGGATACTTGTTCTTAATGATGACCTAATTTATCATTCTATAGTCTATGCACATGTAGAGTGATCCATACTTTTCCTTGATAAAGAGGACTAGTGCCTCTCATAGGGAAGTACTGGATTGGATGAAGCCCTTACCCAAAAGTTTTTGTAGTTGCTTTGTCAACTCAAGCAACTCAGTGGGAGCCATCCTGTAAGGTGCCCTAGAAATTAGGTTTGTTTAGGGAGCTATCTATATTGAGAAGTCCACTTCTCTCTCTGGAGGTATGCTAGGAAAATCATCTGAGAACACATCAACATAGTCCCTGACTACCTCTATTTCCTCTAAGGGTTGCACATTTGGCTCTGTCTCTGTAATCACAGATAGGAACGCTAGAAAACCTTTGGCTACCATTTGCTCCTCCTTCATGGCGGACACATACATGCTAGTGGTAGCATCATTCTTGCCTCTAATGGTAAAGGGTGGGTGACCTGGTCTTCTATTTGTATTTTCTTTTCCCTACAGTCTATCTTTGCATTATAGTTATAAAGCCAATCAATACCAATTATTACATCAAAGTCATTCATATCTAGCAAGATAAAACCAATAGGGAATTCATTATTCATATATTTGATAGGTATAGTCGGGGTCTCTAAAAGAGATGAAAAGATTCAACCACTAGGGGTAGTGACTTCTAAAACATATCCTAAATCCTTAAAGTCTAGATAAAGCATAGTTGTGATATTTCTCAAAATGAAAGTATTAGTAGAACCAGAGTCAAACAAAGCCTTTGCATTTTTTCCCATGATATCAAGCATGCCTACATTGTATTCATGATAGTAAAACTACTATTGCATTCCATATTAAAAGATAGGAAAAGAACTCTAAGGGTGGTTACCCTCTATTAGACGGTTGGCAATAGCCTTGGCCTCTTCATTGTCAATGGTGAAGACTCGGGCCTATCTTAACTCTCCTGCATGTGGTGTTGGTCCCTGGGGTGATGCAGATACTGGTTGGGCCGCCACTGGACCCGAGCCTTGAGGTTTAGGGAGAGGACAATTGGCTATGAGATGTCCCTCATGCTGACAGCAATAACACACCCGCTTATCAAAGGGGCACTTGCCATGATTCTTCCTCCCACAGGTGCGACAGAGGCAGCTACGGTCTTCATGACGGGGCTTCCCTTTTCCTTCATTCCTTCCCTTTTCCATTATTACAACCTTGACCTCTTTTGTTGTCATTCCTTGGGGCAGAAGTACCCTCTATGAATCACAAATACCCCTTGGGTGAATTCTGTGTAGGAATGATCGCCTTTTCCATGTCTAGGGCGAAGTTAAGGGCCTTGGTGAAGATTGCGGGTTTACTTTCCATAACATGACGCTTGATCATGAGGTGCAGACACTCCAAAAAATGATCTACTCAGCACTCTTCAGTCAGTATATATCCAAACCACTCTAGGAGGCAGAATTTCCAAGCAAAGTCTGCCACTGACATGTTACCTTGAATAAGGAATGTGAATTTATTTCCTTTTTCTTTCTTGGAGGAAGTGGGTATGAACCTTGTAGAGAATATAGGACAAAAATCCACCCAATACATTGGTTCTTCATTCATCTTTCAGACAATGTTGTGGTTTTTCCACCATAACTTTGTGGATCCATCTAGAAGGTGACGGTGAAAAGGACCTTTTTGTTTGGTTGTACTTACTTGATGCAAAAACTATTTTCTACTGCTAAGAGCCAGACATCTGTCTTGTCAACCACCTCAGTTTTATCTTCTCTCGGGAACTTTTTAATATTCAGCTTGATGAAGTCTAGTATGGTGGCTCCAAGAATAGGGTGGGCAGGTAGAGGGTCACCATTCTCATCTCTAACAACATCCTTGAGGTTCATGGCACTAATGGCCTCATTCAACTTTTTTTGTTGTTCCATCCATATAGCATCAGAAGTGTGGACCAGCACTTGTCCTACTAATAGTCCAGAGTCAATTGCATGATTAGGGTCTTTATTAGGCTCATCTTCTAGTATAGGTTCATCCTCAGGGTTTGGTATGTTGAAGGGGGATAACTTCGAGTTTAGGGACTTTCTCTCTGGAGGCCTCACCTTCCCTCTTCCTTTTCTTGGAGGACTCATCCTCCATGGGCCTTCTCTTCTCTGAGGTTGGTCTCTTCTTACAGGAGGGCTCAGACGGGGGTATTCATCGTGGATGACAATGTCCTTGATGCGGGCCATACTGTTTCACATAAATTAACTTTATTATCTATAACTTCATACTTAGGGTATTTAAAGAATAAAGAAAATTATGTATGTGACATCTTGTTTACATGTATTTTAATATTTTGTGGAGGATGTCTTAATCCCTAATATCCATAACCCTAATATTCAGAAAGGGGTAAAGAGAGAAATTATAGATACCTAGGGTTTAGTGAGTGAAGCAAAGGTCAAAGAAGGGATGAAAATAGATGAAAAATTCTAGAGGTATTTTATTTTGAATGCAATTTTCTAACTTTGTCCAGGAAGGATGCATAGGTCTGAGAGTCCTCGTAAGCCAACTAGTGGTGTAGAGGAAAACTTTTCCAACCCTCAGATTATGGTCCGTTCTAAACACCATCATATTTGGAAAGTACTCTAATAATTCCCTTGGGTTCTACAAAATTCTTAAAATATAATAATTATTAAAGGTTAAATGGTAAACCAGGATCTGATACCAAATGTAACGACCCCGTGCCCCTATTATCCCCAATTAAGATGAATCGAGAGGTCAAGGGCCATTATCATAATACATGATCGATAGTTTAAAAATTAACAAAATTAATTAATAAATTTCACTAAATGGGAAAGAGTTTGAAAAAAATAAAAAACAGACTCTCCACAAAGGAGTTAAATTGAAAAGGGAAAACTATTGTTTGTATCTGGAAATAAAATCTATCTATATATATCCTCTACGATTATATTAAATGTTTTCTTTTGGTTCCTTCTTCTTTGGACGACCATGTTTTATCATACTTCTAGAATGATAGCAGATTAACCTAAAATGTCATGAAACAAAAACACGATATGTATAACCAGTTATATTGGTATGTGTAGGAAACAAAACATTCACATGTAGATGTAACAAGATAATCACCCATAGAAACAACTATGATTATAAAATTAAACTTGCATTTCCTTTCTAACTTCTCAACTTAATCTCTATGGTACACTCCCTATATGGATTACTCATGTGGGGAGCCCTCTCATTAAGGTTGTCCATGCACTGGACATCTCATGACCCCTCATTCCTTGGCTCAGTCTATTATGACCTTCCTTTCCCGACTAGGCATCACAATGTCCATCATGTCCCGACTTGCCCTCATAAAGATAATCCTACCCCACTTGGTCACTCATCACCATAGTGACATTTTTTACATCCCACATGTAACACTTAAATCCATCATATATATTTGAGCAATTTAGACTTATATAATGTGATACTCATAGTGGCTTTAAAGATTACATGAATTAAATAAACACCCAACCGTTTGTTTACGATCAATGAGGAAAATCTTGGAAATCCACAGAAGTTGTTTAGGTCAATTAGTCATAGGTGTAACCACATACCTTTCTCAGAAGTAACTTGATGTCCAAGAAAAAGATAAGAAGTGCAACCAATCAAGCAACTACCCTAAAATTAAAGCATAATACCCAAGTATTATTGTTTTATACAAAATCTACCATTAAGACTGACTTAGGGTCCAAGTTAGGGTTTTGGCGTTAATTAGGGTTTTGTCTTCCCAAACCCTAATTATCACTTTTCATGCCTTTTTGGTTTCCAAAACCCTAATTTTATTGGAATATGCTTTTTAAATCAAGAAACCCCTACTTTGTCAATTTATGAATTATGATTTTCAAACGATATCCAAGATACCCTTTTTATCCAAAAAGATCAATCTTTGACTATTAAGAACTAAACATATTAAGATCATCAAAACCTAGAAATTAAGGTTTTTTTTATAGTGGGGGAATTTCACCCCTGTCCAAGGTGTCACGAGAGAGAGAACACCCAACAACATATGTTGAGGGCTTTTAATCCCTTCATGTAGTGCCCCAACGAGATTCACTAAGATTCGAAGCCACAACATGCGCTTCACAAGTAGTAGGCTTGACCAGCTAAGCTAGATGGAAAGTGTATAAATTAAGGTTTGTACACATTAAACACATTAACATTGGTAACTAAAAAGCACTATTAGAATTAGAGATAAAACTAGGTGTTGATAATATTTTTATTGCATTCCTTGCATTTTTCGATCATGTTTGATATATTATATGTCACCATTGGACCATCCTACTAACTACTACAATTTTTATCAATTTAAAATGTATTGACCAATCCCATGTTGCCACCTAGGCAGTGCGTCCCAAATCTACCTTGCCAACTAGGATGGGACAACTAATGGGCTCGCGCCACCTAGGTTGGGCATGCCTGCATTGTGAGACCCCTAAACTTGCTTAAGTGTTGAATAAGCTTAATTATCATAATTTAATTCTTATAACTATAATATAACCTTTTGATATGCTTTGAAATCATACGACAAGCTTAAGTTTCAAATTTGGTCCAATTTGGACATTGTTTGAGCAAGTTATGCAATTTTATGTACATTTTAGACTTTTCTACAATTTATCCAATCGAGGGGTTTTATTTGCAATTTTTTACATGAATTATGTTTCTTATATGTTATCATATCATTCTTGATCTTTTTGATCCATGGGGATCCTTGTTAAACCTTGGTTTGAAGGTGTTTTCTCCAAGGGTATTTTAGGATTTACCCCTTTATGGATGAGCTACCTTTAGGAGCTATCAACTAATGATTTATTTGTTTTGCTTGGAAATTCAAGAAATGTGGAATAAGCAGGTCTCTATGATATGTGGGGCAGCTTATTGTGTGTGTGCTTGTATATTCTTAATAGTTTAAGGCCATGGTACTTGGAAAGATACTACTTCAATTTTTATTTTTCTTGTTCTTTATCTTAAAGTTTTATATACTTATCCCTAAGCACCCAAACGAACCATTTTCTCTCCACCACTTCCCTCCTCCTATGAACCTAGTTATCCCTCTGTGCTGCTGCAAAGTTCCTATCCAAGGAAGAAGAAAGTGGGGATCTTCTTGAAAGCTCTAGGGTTGCAATTGACTTCCTTTTAGGGTTTAAAAAGCTTCCTTCTAGAGATCTTGACCTAAAAGAGTAAGAATCCCATTCTTTCCTCCATTTATTTATTTTTTATCCTTCCTCCTACGTTTCTCCAGGTCATAACTTTGTTGTTCCATGGTAGAAATTGCTCTAAAGCTCTAAAACCCTACCTTTCTTGCTCCTTATGCTTAGTGTTTGCTCATTTGATGAAGAAAGGTGCTAGATGGACAAATTCACAGCTTATGCTTGGATTTTCTACCCTACATGCTTGTGTTTTCTTCTGTTTGGGAGTTTATATTCTAATTAGAATCAAGTTTTATAACTTTATCCACGTTTATTGCTTACCATAAGCTTGCTAGCTCATGTTCTTGCTTTTAAATGATAATCCATGCACTAAAACGCTAAGCTTGACTTAGATTTCGAATTTTATAATGTTCCCTGTTCTAATTTCAGTTCTAGATAAACATGTGATCATGTGTACATTATTCCTGAGGTATAATATGGCTTGGATCAGGTTGTTTTGATAACCGATGGTGCTAAACACCTATCAACCAATGGTCAATTTCAGGGTTTAAAAGTTGATTTCTTCTATAAACGCATGACTCAATGGTTGTACCATTGCAACAATCGATGGTGTTATCTTCATGACAACTGATGGTGGTGACTAAGGGTGTCAACTTATGTTTACCCCTTAGGTCAGATGTTGGCCTAACTATAAGCTTAGTGATTAACAACAAAGTATCCTAATGATGTTATCAATCAATGGTGATATTAGTTTGATATTCGATGGTGATTAATGAATATAGTGTTGGTCTAACAACCTATGGTGACTTAATGGTCACTACTGATGGTGGATCAGGTATCCACAACCTATGGTGAGTTAATCATGTAGTTTTAGCATTAATTTAGCCTTAAACCAATGGTTTCTTGGGTCATTTGATGCAATGGTTGGACCTATGATCGTTTTAATATATGAACTTGACCTAATGGTTAAGATCTAATGTTTCTTCATCAAATAAATTGTAATGATGCCTAAATGTAATATGTTGGTCCTAATAAAGTGATTTAAATGGTTTCCTTTATGATATCAACTTAAGAAGCTCATTTACTGACGGCTTGTTTTAAATAAACAATCACTTGTGGGTTTTACCCTACTCTCAATGGAAGTTTTTATGTTGTTAATCAAGGGATGTCTAGGGTTAGATGGTGACTCTTTCTAGAGCACAACTCAATGACTTCATAGGTGGTTTGTTCAAGATGTTTACTTATGTAAATGACCAATGGCTTTACCTTTTCAACATTTAATGGTTAGAAGTTTATGTCTCAATATTCCCATTATTTTGGGTGAAGTGTGTAGTGTAATGTTATGATCCTGATGATGAGAATTTGATGGTTCAATGCCTTAAACTTGTAGTCTTACCCTTACCCTCATATGATTATGATTTATAATCACCATAATGAATTAATGGGTAACCATGATGAGGTATAGCTTGTTATACCTAGCTTTAATATAACTAAATGATGGTAATTGGCTATGAATTGTCCTTCAATGATTAATACAATCATGGAGTACTATCTTGTTGTTGTTGAAACCTTAGTATGTTATAACCATATGGTTACACCGTGATTTATGTATGGGTTCATACTTGAGAATAGTAGGGAATGTGATGGTGATGCTTCACCTTGTGCATCTATGATCCAATGGGGATGTTGTGAGTTAGGGGCTTGGGTATGAGTGTTGATTAGTAACATTAATATTATTTATCTTGTTGAGCCTAACTCTAATGCAAATAGATAAAAATGAGTATTTATGCTTAACCTTCTTATATGATGACACGATGGTGAAATAACCTCCTTAATATGATCATAACCTTAATGTGTTAATTGGTGGTTATCATAGCCACATGGTTGATACTTTCTTAGGCTAAACATGTGCATTATGAATATGATGAGGGTTAATCATATCTAGATTCCTTGCATGTTGATGTAATAAAGGAATATTCTTAATGAACCCTTCTATGATTGTTTATGAATATCTCCTAGATCATTAATGCAATATTGTGTTGATCTGGTGTATTATATGTAAGTGATGTTGTTGAGCCTTACTATAAGGCATGGAATGATAATGATGATCTTGCAGGGAATAGTATGATGGTCTTAATGACCTTTGGGCATGGTTGAGCCCTGAATGAGGTGTAATCCTATTATGTTGACAAGGGTTGATACCATATGATTTTGTGAAAATAATTTATATCTTGTGATAGTATGATGACTAGTGTGGTCTCATGAATGGCAAGTGAATAGTACCATGTGATGATGAGATGAGAAATTATGTTTCACACATTTTATATCTTTTAAAGTTGTGATACTTATATGCTTGCTAGAAGTGAATTAGGGTTTGTATATCCACTTGTTTGATGCATCCTTAATTCACCCAATTTGAGATAACTAATCAAGTTGAACTCATGTAGTACCCTGTTCCATAGAACCATCTTTAGTGTGAGAACTTGCTGGATGGTGAAATGAGTATTCCTAAGGGAAACTCGAAGCGCATACTATTGAGTATGAGGGGTTCTTGTCATCCTGACACCAAGTATTTTAGGAGGATGGATGCGGTCATACCTAGCCCACTATTTGAGAATGACTTTGGTTGGGTCTTAGTGATTATAACATGATGTGATTAGAGGACAATAGTGGTTGTACCTTAGTGATTCGGTTTGAATACCCTAGATTCTAGTGTCGTGACCTGTACTGTAGGACTATATGTTGTTGTTTTGCAGTTTGACTATATGTCACTGTGGTGCAGACTCATACTGACTGAGTATGGAGAAGATCTTGGAGTCCGGCTCTTCCTAGATCCTATATGGAACTAATTGCGACCAAGCAGTGGTCAGTTGGACTTTGAGTGGTATGAATCAAACTCCCCAGGGCATAATAAAAAATGTAAGACAGCCGTCTAGCATATCTGTTTAGGGTTACACAACGCTTCATATTGGATGATAACCCTTGTGTGCTTTCTTTTCACTGAGATCATGTATAGTACAATAAGAGATAACATATATGCTTATGTTGTAGTTATGCTCATGTTATTAACATGCTTATGTTGTCAAATATACTGACATTGATGGTTAAGATGATGATGCTAGCTGTGTTTAATATTGCTAGCCATGCCTATGTAATTAGAAATGCTTAAACTACTAATCATGCCTATGTAGTTAATTGTGCTATGATGTTAGTTCTACTTATGATATAGATTTGTTCCCTTTATTTGAGATGCCAATATTGATAGCCATGTTATGTTACTAGACATATTCATGATGTCAGGGATGCTTATGCTACTATATTGCTTGTGCTATTATCAAGAAATATGATGATAGTTAGATTAATGATAATGATTGTTATTAGATGCAATTTGATGATATTTGAGTAGATATTTGTCCAAAGAAATGGATTTATTTGTTACCTATATATGCATTGATGATCATACTTGATGCTGAGATTATTTTCTTAATCTGTTTAGCATACTTCAACTGTTTAATCTATTTAGCATACTTAAAATGTTTAATCTGTTAAATTAATAATTAAATACTCCAACTGCTTAGTTATCTACTATTTAAAATGTTGTAATCAATAAGCATTGTTTGAGGTTGTATCTCTTGCTGGGACATGGGTCTCACCCTTGTGGTTCGCCACATTTTTTAGGTAATCAAAAGTGATGAAAACAAACATGTGGAAGCAAAGAGGAGCTATAGTAATGAATCTTTGAGAAAGTTGATTAGATGTCTAGTGTGTTCTAGAGTCATTCTTGTACTCTCGGGTCTGGGCAGGAAAAGTTTGTATATGGTGTTTCAAACGAATCAGAATTTTGTTAGCATTTTAATGCTTGTTTGTGTGGCATATACAAATATTGCTATCCTGTGTATATATGTTGTGGCTAAGGTGATAGAACAATTTGTATCAAATTCTTATTATAGTATGGATACAAGAAAGATATTGGACTCTTATAAAAATGTTTCTGAGAAGGTGTTGATGTTGAAATCAGTTTTAATTTACACATATTTTTGGGTATGTGGTTAATTGGTGATTGATTGTGTTTTATGTTTTGAGTAATCTTGTTTAGTGTAATGGGTTCTCACATGCATGGATCATGTTATACAGAGTGAAAAGAAGGGGAATGGACCAAGTTGTCCTTACCTAATCATAAGAGAAGGCGGGGCTAGAAGAATAAAATCCCCAGATGTTGTCTTCAACATTTATTCTCTATGAGCAAACCTGAAGCGGGTCAGCCTCTTCGTTGACTTCAGGATCCAATCCTTTTAGGAGTCAAGTGAGAGCACCACAATCTTTGCCTCACCTCAACAAAACTACCAAGGGCTTCAATTGCCCTAGAGATGCCCAGAGTCAGTGGGACATGAGGAAGGTAAGTAGGGAGGGGTATAGGTAAAAGAAAGGGTTGGAAGAGCAATTGAGGAAGGAAAAGATGTGCAAGGTTAAGGTGAGTCTTAGGAAAAATTTGGTGATCTTGTAGAGAGTCCTTAGACCCCTATTTATACTTGTCTACATTAATAGAGTTGTTCTTGTAATCATGAATTGGGAAAATCTTTAATTGCCTACCAGTGTGGGTAACACTTTGGATGGTTGGGTTTGTAGTCTCTCTCCAGATGTAATGGGATGGCTTCTAGGAATGATTGTCAACCAAAGAGCATATTCTATGTGAAATGAATCTATTGTTTCATTGTACTAGTTTCCAAATTGGGTGAAGGTAGGTGACAACTGAGTCACCACTAGATCTGGGATTGACAGTCCTCAAGCCACGCAATAAATCACAATGTACATGTATTATCAATTCAAAAAAAGTATTTTCATGACATTTAATACAAATCCATGTCAAACCACTCACTTTAGGATTTTTAGAAAATTCCATAACCCTTACTACTTTAATCTTTTTAATTCCAAATGTTAGTGGAAAGTTGTTAACAACTTTCTCCAGGCATGGACAAGGTTTGAGACTAAAACTTGAAAATAAAAGATACTTTTCTTAGTGTCCAAGTTTTCTCTTTTTTCTCATTATTTAAAATATCAAAACAATCCTTTTCTATTTCTATCATTTCCATATCCTTCATTTTGATTACTTTGCATTCTAAGAACCACAAGAAAATGAAAACCAACTACTAGTGGCCTTCCACACCACTTTACTAGAGAATTCCACACAATCCCCAAAAGTATAATATTAATTACCCATTATTTTTTATGTTTCACTTAATATAGGATTTTCTTTTCTTCTTTTTTCTCTTATATCCATTATTGAACTAATGAAATCAGTAGAACCCATAAAATTCCTAGGAAAGGGAAATTTTCAAAATAATACCATACTTTTAAAAACAAATCACATCGAAATTCCAATACATCCTTCATTATTCAAATAATTGCTTTTCAAATATAAATACATGTGAAAAATCATGTCACAATAGTATGAGTCTATATATGTTCTAAGTCTGTGAATTGGTGGTCTTGATAGTGACCATGATTTGATGGTTTTGATTATGGTTGGGTGTATCAATGAATCGGTGGGTTACTTAGTGAATGAGATGGTGTTTTGTCCAACAAATAGTTCGATGGTTTCGATGTCCTTGCACCAATGGATTCCTTTTCTATGGATGTAAATGAATTGATGGTTATATTTTGGTTAAGTAAAGCTAAAGAACTGATGGTTTTCATTTTTATTGAGCTTATCAATGATATGATGGTCATTCTTTTGGTTAAGTGCTCCAATCATGTGATGGTTTTGATTTGTCCAGGTGCATCAATAATATGATGGAAATTCCAAGAATAAGAACCTACATTTATTTACTAAGTATAAGAATGAGCTATCTATATGAGCAAATGAAACTATGATTGCCTTAATGTTTATCTAAGTGTACCAATGAAATGACAGTTTAACCATACTAAAAGAAGCAAAGCTAGGGTTATCATCCAATGTGAATTGCTGAATAACCCTAACATATATGCTACACAGATGAATTATAACTTTTATTAAGCCCTGAGGAGTTTGAGTCATACCACTCAAACTGACAGCTAACCAATGCAAAGTCAAAATCAGCCTCGTATAAGATCTAGGAGAGTCAAAATTCTAAAATCTCTTCCCCTGGGTCAATACGAGTCTGCCGTAGCGACATATCAGTCAAGATTCAATCAACCCACATCACTAGAAATCAGGGTATTTAAAGCCTATCATCTGAGGTACAACCACACTTCTCCTCAATAACATCACATATACATATTCATTCATATAAGATATGACCTCGACCGTTCTCCATGACCTTGGGATCATGATGATAAGGGCATACCCTCCTTGCACCCACATATACTCAACATCATAAAAATTTGAGTTTTCCTCATGGAATACTCATTTCTCTATCAAGTTCTGACACTAGAATAGTTCTAAGACACATGGAACTACATGATTAGAGTTTCACTTGATTATTTATTGCCAACTGGCTGAATTCAGGTTGCATCAACCAAGTTTACATACAAACCCTAAATTGTTTCTAGAAAACATTGATATATAACAACGCCATGAGATATAAAATGTATGAGGCATATTCTTCATCACAACATCATATGGTACTAGTTTGTTGCCATCTAGGAAGAGATTATATGTCCATTGGGGCTTAAAACATGTCCAAAAAAAGGTAATTTTTATTGTGGGCAGGATTTCAGGTATGAAGATGTCTGTGACCTCACGACCAATGTTGTGGTCCTAATTTTTAGGTAGGTTGTGGTCCTGATCACCTCATGACATCCCATGATAGAGATCTGTCATTGGTGACCAATTTTGTATCAATGGGATCTATAGGAGGGCGGGAGGTGTGAATAGAGCAAAAAGCACTTAAACAAGATTTGTTAGACCTCAAAGTTACTTCAAGCTATGGGATCGCAAATGTTGAATATGTAGTGCAACTAAGCATACATATCAAGGATGAGAGAGATTGAACAAATACAAGAACAATCTATGTAGAGTGGTTCCAATCTCTAAACTAGAAGAAATTCAATCCACTACCTAGAGAGGTCAAACTCTAGGATTTTGCAACCCATATATACTTATATTCCATTACAAGACATACAAGATGACCTTCCTTTTTCGGGCCAAGGATACCCAACCTCCTTTTTAAGGATCAAAAGGAGCCAATAAACCAACCAATGATTGACCTATACTTTGAGCTAGAGCCTTCTACCTCTACAAGGTCTTATTTACTCTTGAAAGTAGTTGGACATCTTCTCCAAGGAGATCCCCTTCTTGCACCGAGCCTTTTGCCTTGAAGGATTTACACACTCTACTCTCATATCTTCAACCTTGACCTTCTTGTTCACATTGGAGAAGCTTTTGCACCTTCTCTTTCCACTTAGAGAAGCCTTACACCTTCTCCTTCACTTAGAGAAGTTTTCACCAACTTGATCTTGAAGAAAAGGGTTGGGGAAAGGAAAACTTTGAGAGATTTGTAAGTCTACAATAGAGTAGCTCTCTCTCACACATATCCTATCTCACTCATATGGACATTTTGATTAGCAAACAAGAGAGAGAAAGGGGCTCAAGTGGATTGGATGCACTCAACTATAGCTAGAATCTTGAATAGCATGAAGGAGAAACCCTAAAATGAAATCCAAGAGGTCCTATTTATGTTTGGGGTGTCCACTAGAGGCTAGGAGCACTAATGAACTTTTTCTAGCCATTTGGGGCGTTGCAAATGATATAATTTTGAGTTTTACAACATTCCAATGGTTAGAATTACTTTATCTGCACACTCCATACAGTGCATTGTGTCGAGTTTCAATAAAGGTAACTCGACTGATTGCACTATATGACAAAGCAAATTTGAAGCATCATTTGAATTTATCTTGGATGAAACTTGACTGATCGCTTAAATTTAGTTTTTCTAGTGTAGGGTGTCAGTGAAAATCTGTGTATTATAAACTCGACCGAACCTGGACATTCTCAAAATGGATCAAGGGTGTCGGTCGAGTTTGTTACATGAAAAACTTGACCGAACAAGCATCATGTGATGTATTTTAGAAAATGTCATTAGAGTGATTAAACGTTCGAATTAAGGGCTCCTGATTTTTTTCAACTTAGTTACAAGTTATAGCATCAATATAAATGGTTGCAAAAACCATCCTAAGGGTTTTAGGATGTTTTCCACAAAAGTGCATTTGCATTGCTTTTGACTTGAACTTGATCAAGCTAGGGCTTGATGGAAATGATCCTTTTCATGTACCTAATACCTAAAATAAATCTCGAGTAGACATATTAGATACATATGGATGAAATGGTTAAGTCATTATCAAAATACAATGACAAACCATTCCTCAACATATTGAAAAGGATATGAAAATTGAACCTTTACATTGTGAATTGCAAGGGGATACATGAATGTATAATGTTGATTGCTCCCCCTCAATTCATGCATACTTTTTCTTGCATAGTTAGTCATTCCAAAAACAACCATAACACATATATACTACATGGTCCCTTTCTTGAAAGTGATCCTTTTCTTGCAAATCAAATGCTATTTCAGATAATTGACTAGAAAAGGATCACATAAGCAATAATTCAATATGGACGAGATCATTTCTTCCCCTTTGTCATATCAAAAAGGCAGGGGGTAGAAGAGATATAAAACATAGGTATTTTCCACATGCACAAACTACACAAGAAATCACTAAGGAAAGAACCAAACAAAGACAAAATAGAGAGAAATAAGCAATCTAGAGTCATAATCAAAATGTGGGAGCACATACTAGTCATAAGATGAAACCAAACAAAGAGTTAAGGTAAATAAGATTAAGATTACAACACTAGATATGACCTATCAATATAAAAGTACAAGCCAGTGAAAACAACAATATAAGAAAATAGTATGTCTCAGATACAATGCTGAAATGTTTTAGTACATGATAGTCTACGAAAAAGAGATATGTATGACCACCCTAAAAGATTATAAAACTAAATATCTAGGATATCTACATCAACAACATCATCATCCTTGTCCTCTGTTTGATAATCCTCATCTACATTAGATGGTGCATCAGTGGCAGCAGGTGTAGGCTCACCATCATCACCATCACAAGAGCTATCGTCACCAGCATCATCATCATCCTCAACATCCTCACTGTAAGGCCCCTAAACTTTCTTAATGAGTTGAATAAGCTTAATTATCATAATTGAATTCTTATAACCCTAAAATAACCTTATTATATGCTTTGAAATCATAAGACAAGCTTACGTTTCAAATTTGGCCCAATTTGGACATTATTTGAGCAAGTTATGCAATTTTATGCACATTTTGGACTTTTCTACAATTTACCCAATTGAAAGGTATTTTTTGCAATTTATCACTTGAGTTATGTTCCTTGTATATTCTCTAATCATTATTTATCTTGTTGAGCCATGAGGAACTCATTTAAATCTTGGTTTGAAGGTGTTTTCTCCAAGGGTATTGTAGGGTTTACCCCTTCATGGATGAGCTACCTTTAGTAGCTATCAACTCGTGAGTTATTTGTTTTGCTTGGAAATTAAAGAAACGAGGGATAATCATGTCTCTATGGACAGTGGGGGATCTTATTGTGTGTGTTCTTGTATATTCTTAATGGTTTAAGGCCATGGACACTTGGAAAGATACTAGAACTTCAACTTTTTCTTTTTCTTTATCTTAAAGTTTCATATACTTATCCCTAAGCACCAAAATGAGCCATTTTCTCTCCAACACTTCCCTCATTGTACAAACCTCGTGCTCTCTCTATGCTTCTGTGAATTTCCTATATAAGGAAGAAGAAAGAGGGGAGCTTCTTGGAAAAAGAATTTAGGGTTGCAATTGACTTCCTTTTAGGGTTTGAAAAGCTTCCTTCTAGTGATCTTGACCTAAAAGAGAAAGAATACCCTTCTTCCCTCCATTTATTTCTTTTTTATACTTCCTCCTAGATTTCTCCAGGTCAGAAACTTGTTGTTACATGGTAGAAATTGCTATAAAGATCTAAAACCTAACTTTCTTGCTCTTTATGCTTAGGGTTTGCTCATTTGATGAAGAAAGGTGCTAGATGAACGAGTTCATAGATTATGCTTGGATTTTCTACCCTACCTTCTTGAGTATTCTTATGTTTGGTATTTCATCTTATCACTAGAGGCAAGTTTTATAACTTGCTCCACATTTATTTCTTACCATAAGCTTTCTAGATCATGTTCTTGCTTGAAAAATGATGATCCATGCACTAAAAAGCTATGCTTGACTTAGATTTCGATTTTTATAATGTTCCATGTTCTGAATTCAGTTTTATATGAACCTGTGATCATGTGTAATTTATTCATAAGGTATAATATGACTTGGATCAGGTTTATTTGGCAACTTATGGTGCTAAGCACCTATCAACCAATGGTCAATTTTAGGGTTTAAAGCTGATTTCTTCTATAAAACCATGACCCGATGATGGTACCATTGCAACAATCCTATGGTGTTGTCTTCATGACAACTGATGGTCGGGATCAAAGGTTTCATATGATGGTGACAACATATGGTCACCCCCTTAGGTCAAGTTTTGGATTAATTAGAAGTTTAATGATCAACCATTAAGTACCCTACTGATGTTATCAATCAATGATGACATTAGCTTGATATTTGATGCTAATTAATGAATATAGTGTTGATGTAACAAGCTATGGTGAGTTAATGGTCTCTAATGATGGTGGATCAGGTCTATACAACCTATGGTGAGTTAAGCAGTGTAGTTGTAGCATCAATTAAGCCTTAGACCAATGGTTTCTTGGGTCACTTGATGCAATGGACGAACCTATACTGTAATTGATGGTTTTAACATATGAACTTGACCCAATGGTCGATATAATTTTTATTCCTCCAATAAAGTGTAATGATGTCAAATGTAATATGTTGGTCCTAATAATGTGATTTATATGGTTCCCTTATATGATCAACTTAAGGATCTTAGTTGTTGACAATGGATGTCTTGCTTGAAATGAACAGTCGATTGTGGGTTTTACCCTACTCTCAATTGATCATCTCTCTTGTGGTGGTTCTAGGTGATACTTGATCTTGGTAAGTTGTTATATTTCTTTGATCTCATTTTCTTTGAACCCTATCTTCCCTTTCTTCTCTTGGATGTTAGACTATGGGTTACCATGGTGGCTATCTTGAGGAGCTTCTCTTTATAGAGGTCGAGACTATGGTTTGACCATGGTAGTACCTGTGTGAGATGAAGCTCTCCTCTTTCTTCTTTCTTTTTCCAGTCTAGGGTTTATGTTTGAGTCCTAATATATCACTTTCCCTCTCACTTTTACCAGAAAAAGGAACCTTTGTCATCTTGCCCCACAAACAAGACTCACATGTCTTTATTGATTTGAAATCAAAGAGTTCAGATAACCATCTTTATGGAGTCTGGAAATGTGTTTCTCATTTATATGCCATGGATAACAATGCCAAAGATAATTATTGAGTTTTAGTCTTTTGGTATATACATTATACACACTTGTCTCCAGAACTATAAAGTATAAACCATTAGACATTAGGGCACTGCCATAAGAAATCCCCTCTTTGCTAACAAACACTGACCATTCTTTATAAGAAATTCATATCCATTTTGTCCAAACAAGATACAATTATGATGTTCCCATTAATGGGAGGTATATAATAGTGTTTCTATAACTCTATTACAAGCCCACTTTGCAGAGATAGCTCATAGGTTCCAACTACACTGGAAGCAACTCTTGCTCCATTAGTAACACGTAGTTAAGCCTCACCTTTTCTCAAAAGTTGACTTCTATTCAGACCCTTCACATTTGAGCAAATGTGTGGTATCTAGTATTCAATATGAAGAAGTAGAGAAGTTATTTTCAACTACAGAGATCTCTATCCCTTGCTTCATCTTACTCAATTTCTTTAGGTGAAAAGGACATATTCCTTTTGCACTTACCCCTCTCCTTATCTTGAGTGTAGAAGATTTGGACTTTAGCTTAGCCTTAGAACATTTCTTGGCCTTACTTTTTCCATTGGAATCCATTCCACTGATCATCATCATGGGCTTGGTCCTTTGTCATTTGTGCTTCATCATTTTTCAACATGCCAAACAATTCAAACAATGATTTAGCGAAGTTACTCAAGTGATAACATTTGATAAACTTGCTAAATGATTCAGGAAATGATTTTGGAATCATGATAGTGACGAACGCTTGACCCAAAGGAAATCCCATTCTCTCTAGATGGTCCACATTCCCAATCATATTGAGCACATGGGGCTTCTACTGGATCTCCCTCTGTCAGTTTGCACTCATACAATGCTTAGGAGACATTATACCTTTATTGATTTACATGATTCTTAATTTGTTCCCATATCTAGAGTATCCATGTTCTCATGTTATTTATGCAACTCATAGTTCATACAACCCAAAATAAGATTTTGATGTCTGCAACATCATTGAAATGCTTCAAGTAAGCATCTATTTCAGCCTTAGCCACATTTGGAGCAGGTTCCTCTGACATTGGTGTTTCAAGGACATAGAGCTTATGCTCATGATTGAGAATGTTTCTCAAAGTCATGAAAAAATAATGGAATTTTATCATGTTTAGTTTGTCCTTCTTAAGGACCCATCACAATTATAGTGTGTTTTCCATTTATTTCTACAAAAGTAAAATGTTCACTTTGTCAGACTACTTTTGATTTGATTTGATAATATTGGTGATATTAATTAGGCCTTTAATTAGTTATGGCTCTCACTATTTTGTTCAAATTGATAGCTCTCACTATCAATTCAGAAGATTGCAGCGTACAACCTTTAGTGAGACAATAACCAAAATAATTAAGTCATTACCCAACCAACATTGGTGCTCACAACTAATTATTAAGGTAGGCAACATTTTCCAATTGCATCATATGGAATTCTTGTATAGATGGTATGCACAACTCCTTTCCATGATCCATCTTTATACCTCTAAGTGCTTAATCATATTTAGATCACCTAGTTTAGTCCAACCCAAAATCTAACATGATAGAATATGCACCCTACCAAGGCAGACCCACATATCTACCATCACACTTCCCCGAGATAGATGGCCCACCACCCTAGGGCATGCCCACACTTAGTTGATCAAGCTTTTCATGTGTGTCACTTATGAAAAGCATCTTTGACTTGATATTTATTGAGGGATTTCATATATAAATAGATGTACATATCCAATTACCACATACTTATAGTATGTATCATATGCATGCTATATCCACAAATGAAACATGCAATCAAAAATGTACAAGCAATGGTTATGTCCATACTAATGCAATTCTTTGGAGACAAAAAAAATTGCTACCACCTAAGGTCTGCATCACATGCAACAACATGTATTGGAAACTATGATGCTGGAATAGGCCAAACGATCGACTAGATCCTCCAGTTGATCGGTTGGACTTTCTGGTCAATTGGTTGGACTTCAATTAGTTGGTTGACTGGCTCTGGATCATGCGGTTGACTAGACTCCTCTAGTTGATCATTTGGGCCTCCAGTCGATATATTGTCTCCTCCTGTCAGTTGACCTCCTTGGTCCTCCTATAGATTGACTTGACTTCCCAGTCGATTGACTTGCCTAGTGCAAAACGTCTTCTGTTTTCCAAAATAGAAAATAAAACTATCCTATTTCTATTAAATTATTATATTATAAAAGTGAAATCTTGAGTTACATTTGAGGAGAGTATAGGAAGGAGAGCGTTAATTTAAATTTGGAAAGAAAGAGAGAGACTCAATATGTAAACCGAGTAACAACAAGAAATAAACCAAACAACCAAGCAAGTACATCTAGATGGGTTTTTGGTCATAACCAAGCATACATCCATCGTCAAAACGACCTTAGAATGACATGTATTGATTATATATATATGTGTGTGTGTGTATGGGGTAGTATGTGGTATTTAATTGTATATGCATATTAATCATTTTAATATTTGTAAGGAGGTATATAATAAAATAAATCTGATGATATTGATTTAAGTCCTGATGCACTGTAAATTGAAGTGGCTCTGATACCACTATTAGGAAAATAGGTAGTAAATAAGGAACCGGAAACAAAAATTTATGCTTCAATCCCAAACTAGCAGATCGTGTGTAACGCCCGGGCCCACTGCCCTAGTCTCTAGTAAAATTTTAGGAATGATTGGACTACCCATATCACAAGGTGCATCTCCTTTTTCTGGGAGCCCATCACTAAAGAACTTCATAGTTAAGTGTGTTCATCTTGGAGTAGTACTAGGATGGGTGACCAGTCAAGAAGTTGACCACGGCTTGCGCGTGAGCATTGACAAAGTGTGCAGTTAAACCTAGTGGTGGTCTGTGGGGCGTCATCATTCCTGAAACTCTACTAGAGCCTAGGGCAGTGGGCCCGAGCGTTACAAATGGAATAAGAGCCAAAACTCCTCCAATAGGTGGGCCCACATGGGCATGTGGCATGCCAATCTTGAGTCGTGTGGTCCAGGCATGTTTGAAAGGGTTGTCCATGGTGATGTAGCCACCCTTGCACTGGTATTCTGTGATCGAGAGCTGGGTGTCCATGGGCCATTTTGAGTCTGCACTGAAATGGGGAGATATTATGAGGCCATATATTTGAGTCTTGATGAGGACCTCAAGAGTCTAAGTAAGGGAGATTGTAACGTCCCAGGATTTGAGGCCTTAGATAAAATGATCTTAAAAGGAATGATTGGACTACCCATATCACCAAGGTTCACCTCATTTTCTGAGAGCCGATCACTATAGAACTCCATAGTTAAGCGTGCTCAACTTGGAGTAATACTAGGATGGGTGACCAATCGGGAATTTGATCCTGACTTACACGTGAGTGAGGAAATAGTGTGCAATTAAGGCTAGTAGTGGTTTGTGGGGCCATTCATCATTCCTAAAACTCTTCTAGAGCCTAGGGTAGTGGGCCCAGGTGTAACAAATGTATTGTGTCCGGATTTGAGACCTCGGACAAAATGATCTTATATGGAATGATTTGACTACCCATATCACCAAGGTGCATCTCCTTTTCCGAGAGCCCATAACTATAGAACTCCATAGTTAAGCGTGCTCAGCTTGGAGTAGAACTAGGATGGGTGACCAGTCAGGTAGTTGACCCCAACTTAAGCGTGAGTGAAGACGAAGTGCGTAGTTAAGGCTAGTGGTGGTATGTGGGGCCAGTCATCATTCCTAAAACTCTATCAAACCTAGGGCAGTGGGCCTGGGTGTTACAAATGGTATTAGAGCCAATACCCCTCTAGTAGGTGGGCCCCACATGGGCATGTGATATGCCAGTCTTAAATTGTGCGGTCCAGGCAATTTGGAAAGGGCTATCCGTTGAGACGAGATGGAGCTGCCCATATGCTAGTAACCGTGGATGGGAGTTGGGTGTCCATGGGCCATTTGGGTCTACACTGAAATGCGAAAGAGATTATGAAGCTATATTTTGAGCCTTGACGAGGACGTCAAGAATCTAAGTGGGGGATATTGTAACATCCCAGGATTTAAGGCCTTGGACAAAATGATCTTATAAGGAATGATTGGACTACCCATATCACCAAGGTGCATCTCCTTTTCTGGGAGCTCATCACTAAAGAACTCTATAGTTAAACGTGCTCAACTTGGATTAGTACTAGGATGGGTGACCAAATGAGAATTTGACCCCAGCTTGTGCATGAGTGAAGACAAAGTGCACAGTTAAGGCTTGTGATGGTCTGTGGGACCAGTAATCATTCCTGAAACTCTACTAGAGCCTAGGGATGTGGGAACGAGCGTTACATCGTGTCAATAATGATGTATTTAGAAAAGAGGGATTCGTGAGCATAAACCTGGTCTTGACGCAAGTCCAACGACAATCCTCACAACATTGTGCTTCTTCTTCAAGCAATACTTGATGGCGATGGCCTCCACACCTCTACATATTCCATGCGTAACACCAGGAACTCCTTATTGCTCTTCTAAGGGCCAACATGAAAGAGTTTTCCCTTCAATGTCAACATGCTAGTGCTGACTTGTTTTCCCTAGTTGTCTCTCCCTTTTACGAGTAGGACTTGCTTTGAGCTCTCACATTGCCATAATTGTGAGAGGATAACATTTGTAAATGTTATTTGTGTCTTTTAAAAGCCTTACTTACCCCTCTATTTATAGCAGGGTCAAGGCCAGGGTTTCCAGACCAACTAGGAGTTGAAGATATGGATTTTTATGAATTTTTAGATGTTGTGGATCATGAATCGATTGGTTCACATTTGAATAGTTCGATTCTCATGTGAATTGGTCGATTAAACACTTGAATCAGATGATTAACTATATTTGTTATTTACAAACATATTGGCTTTCAATGTGAAGGTTAATGTACAACTTGACATTAACATCAATCCTTGATCCAATATTATTGATCACTCAACTGGTAGATTCACATTCTAAATTATTCGGTTCACATTCTAAACCAATTGATTTACATCCCAAACCGGTCCACTCACATTGCAGCTCACCTAATGTTGTTTAAATTGACTTGAAACTTGATTCGATCAACTCAACACTTGAGTCAGTTGATTCACATTCCCAGTCAACGACTTTTCAAGCAATGTTGTTTAAATTGAATACCTCAACACTTAAGTAATCAAGTTAAACCTTATTCATGAGTAAACTTATATTCCAAATTCATCCTCTGTGTGTGACCCTATAGGTCCCAAGTTACGTTGGTAGTGAACGTCCATAACCAATTTATGGCATCACAAGCAATGAACAGTATCTAGTAACACATCATTCCTATCCAAGTAATTGAAAAATTGGAGAACAACTCCAACCTACAATCCATGATCAGTGTTACAGTGATCGTATAGATCCTTTGTCTCTGATATCTAGATTGAACTCAAGGTATAGAATTGTCATCCTCTCAATATATAGTCCATGTTTCTTGAACTAGAGTAGTATGTTGAGATACACGTGAGCTCAATATCACATATTCACTCACATGAGAATATCCATGCATTTTTCAGTCTCACTTATCAAGTATCCATGATATCAACTCCAATAGGAGGGACAAATCCAATCTACATCACTCATAGTCAATCTCCATGTGTCATATTGTACCCAAGCACCATCTTTATGCCAACCCTCATTCAAGATCACATTGGATGGCATTAAAATTCATCAAACAACATGTGTTGAGTGTAGTGACTTTAGGTATAAGAACCATGATCACCACTATCATTTTGAGAGTTGATTCTGGCTACCATTCAATGGGGCCATGTATCACTCTCAAGGTGGGTCTGTATGGTACATTGTTCTCTAACAAGTACCTATGTATTTGACTTGATATCCCGCATCATAACTAATGAGAATCTATCATAAGTCAAAACACATTGTAGTCTTATATAATATTGTTGTCTATTTTACTTCTTGAGTAACATACAACTAGGAACATAACAAGAATGTACACACTCTTATCATATATATGATCTCATAGTCTAGGCCCTAAACATGAAGACATATGTCATCGAGGAATATTATTCTTTAGACATTTTTATGTCATATCATTATCTCATAACTAAATAAAACATAATACATGGAATTTCCTTTTATTATTTTTACATCGTTAAGATCATGCCTCATTAAAATCATCACATGATATTGGCTCTTTGGGCATACATACCAACACCTATAGATGATACATGCAATCACACATTCACATCAATTAAATATCAATGGATATATATATGTCATAAAATATATATGATGTCTTACTAATGGTTGATTTATATTAAATTTTAAAATTCTAAGACCATAATTTCATTAACTAATAACTAGTATTTTTAATTAAGAACATATCAACACTATAAACCAGTGCACACATATCAATGCTATAAATAACTAAAATTTTCAAATATAAGATCTATTTTTGGTAAAACATATCTCTACTATAAATTTAACATATATTTTTATTTGATAATATAATCTGTTGAATAATACTAATATTCACGTGTATTTATATTATTATATTTTCTTTAAAATTGATACAAATATATGGGAAGAAACCATATGTGATTATTTATGAAGTTGTTGCTACTTTCTCATGATCTCTTCATGTATACATATTTCATCATCAATTTATATTTATTTTGATATTTAATGTGACAAATATTGGTTTACATTACTTTCATACGCAATGGTGACATGAAGGTATATAAAAACTTGTTTAGTACTTAGTACTAAATTACTTGCTTCTCCTTTGTAAAAATTTCACTCTATTCACAAAGTTTCAATTGACAAACAAATATAATGTCACAATAATAATTTACTTTTCAGACTCACTTTTTTATCTTTTCTAGTATTTTTATCCTTTGAAAACCAACTATATTTAAATATCTTTATAATGTATATATATTAAGTTTTATTTTAAAAATACACATATCTCATAATCGTATAATTCTAATTAATTAATTTTCATGTGAGACGCACATGTGCATGTGTGTGATCACTAGTAAGATATGAAACATAAGATGTTTAGTCATGGGTCCTAATATTAGGTTGTGTAGTTTGTAGTAAAACGTCACATGTGAATATGTATTGAGACCAATGATATTAATAAGTGTATGGTATATTGATCTTATCACATTTGGACATGTTTTCATAAAATATACCTAAGAACCCTAATCTTCATCAAAACCCTAATTGATGTTACTACATGTATATAGTTTGTTAATGATTACACAAAAAATGTATGTAACATATCCCCATGGTTAATGGATTTAAGTATTAAAAATGGATTTAGGTATATACCACAAACTAATATAGTCACGATAATATTCTAGATAAGGAATTTTAAACATATTTTTAGGTGTATGCTTTTGTTAACTATATTGAGTTCTATAACTCTTAAATTGAAAGGAAATATATATCGAGTATGAGTGTTATTTATGATCACTTCACTTAACCATGATTCGATTTCTGACATTTTCTATGTTTGTTCATCTTGGAAGATTGTATTGTCTGATTTATTTCTTGTATAAGATAGAAAATCATTTGATTCATTAAGATCAAGAATAATTATAAGTCCAATATCAAGATCTCATAAGGTTATGATCACCATAAGGTGAGTAAGACTAATCACTAGAATAAGATTCCAACAAATATAATTCAGAGTCTATTGTTAGAATAGAAACAAAGTGCATGGTTGGATAATCAGTTAGAATATGATGGTAAACTATATGATATCTTTAATTTATATGTTAGAATGATGAATGATATTATTTAGTTCATAGCTTTCAAGAAAATGTTTGATTAGTTTCTATCATGTTATATGCACTTTTTGGTTGCACCCGCATACATGTCATTGTGGTATAGTGACCCATGCCTTCATTGGTGTTTTAGATTAAGATTTTACTCCATATGTGGAAATGTAGCTAAATTAATAAATAAAACAATGAATATTAGGATAAACTAAGAGGGTTAGATATTAGTTCTCCCCATTCCAATTATTACATATTTAGGTTTTAAGTTATATCTTATTCATTTCCTAGTTATGTAACTCCATTTGTAGGAAAACCTTGTAGAACATATGGTGTATCTCTTTAATGGAATATTTAATTATTTTTTGCTATTTTTTCAAATATGATCTTAGAAATATTGGTTGTTTTTTCTTTCTTCTCTGGTACTCATTAATGGAGATAATAGGAGGAGGAGTTTGTTGCACCTAAGGGGCTGGGAACACCCCACAAGGGAAGAATAATGGATGCTTGTCAATAGAATGCCTACATCTGCATTAAATAAGGATGGGAAAACATGAATAAATGACATCAAATTTAAGTATAAAAGTTTCCAATGAAGAGATTGGTTGATAAATCAATTGGATATCAATAACATTCATATACTAGGTTCTTACAATTATATGAAAAAACAATGAAGTTCTAATGATCAACTCTTCCCTTAAATCACACATCGATGGAGAAATAATGAAATCAATTTAATTAAATTCAATTGCATGTAAATTATATAGCAAACTACAATCATATAAAATTTGGGTCAGAACACTTCCACGTTATGTGCCTAGTAAGGAGGTAAGAGCACCATTCATGTTATGTATAATGGTATATAATTCAGCTGAGAAAACCAATTTTAGATAACAGGAAATGTGTACATTGGAACTATCCTAGTATATATCATTACCAATAGATAATAGTAGTCAATCAAATCAAACATGCATAAAATAGGGAGGAAGGGCAAGTTCAGTCAAGTCAGACAATCAATTTCAAGTTACATCATAAACATGACAAATCATGTATAGCATATGACAGTTAAAGTTTCCTACATGAATGGATCAATAATTTCAATAGGAATCACATTGAATAATAAAAAACAATATTTATGCAAATGATTCGACTTGAATTTATAATAGTCCATCAGGTCAATTTCAAGACAATATTGCATAAAGTAGTTTAAAGAGAGAGTGTGTGAGAGAGAGAAACTATGAACAATTGTCCAAAAGGACTAAACAAGAGATGCATCAAATGAAACAAATTAGACAAATTTTCCAATATAAATTAGAAGGGAGTGCATCAAACCTTAGTTTTTTATATTAAAAGGTGAATTTCAAATAGTAGACCCAAAAAAGATATCATTCATATATTATTGCATTCATATATAAATATCATTTATTATGTGTATAAGTTAAAATCTAGATTGTCCTCTTATTATTGATGGATTTAGGTTATGATTTATGTATGTTTAGGTAGATAATTGTTTGTGGTTATAATGAGTAATTATTCATACTTTTATGATCAATAGAGTATAAGTTATGAATTAAAGAATACAAGATGATTTCATGATTATTGATATAAAAATCCCAAACTACCCTCGTATGAAGTGACGTTGTTGTGCGAAGAAAAAAGTCCAAAGAAGGACAATAGAAATATGATTCTTCTCGACTCTATCAAGGTTGAACAAGATCTTTATAGAAACATGATGTTGTTGTCGTAAAGAACTATTCTAGCTTAGAAAGTTACATAATCAAAAAAATGTACAATATAGTGGTGACAAAAAGATCTGAATATCGTCCTTGCAATGTCAAAGAAGTCAGTAAATCATGAGTCGGAAAACATTTATGATAACATAAACTTAATATGCTTAACACCTCTAATGGAAGGTAAAAAATGCACACCATGTTTTTCTAAAGATTGGTCAAGCACCAAACCTCTAGCCCGATGTTGCTCAAATGGTCAAAGCAAACAAGGTTTGGGAAGAAGATGTTGGAAACCCACAAAAGGAAACACAATGTGCAAAACAATCACAAAGGTTGAAGTGTAACAACCCATTTTCAAGTTAGCCATTTTATTAGGATTTTATTGGATGATTACAAGCTTAACAAGAGTGATCATTGTTTTACATTGATTCGTGATGATAGTTTATTCATGATGTTTTAAATCTACTGAGAAACTCAAAACCATGCCTTTTTAGAATAACTTGGTTTGAGAAATGGAAAAACCTAATTGGCCAAATTGAGAATTTTGATTAAAAATGTGATAACTATAGTATTGTACTAAATGATGTTTAGTATTTTATCTACAACTATGATTTTATTTAAATTTTCCTATAGTTTGGATAGCTCAAATTTAAATGTTCATGCAAAATATAAAAAAATTTGACTATTTTATGACGTACTTGTCAGGTGATTTTCCCCAAGAAAAACTCATTCGACCATGTATTTAGGTTGTTTATCATTTTATTTGTATATCCAAATGAGTTGAATTTTGATGTTATTTTTGTTACTCAATTTCACATTCTCAATTAGCTTTATAATTTTTGGATAGTGCTGGAGTTTACAGAGTGACACGTCGACCGAGTGTCTTATCAGTAATAACTCAACAGACCAACCAATATTTCTAAATTAAAAAGGAGAGTGGAAATAGATTTTGGACTTATTGACAATTATTCTAAGAACCTCAACTCATATAAATGATCAATATAACATCCTAGTATCTCACATATGCCGTTTTTGTTGTTAGAGATACGACATTTGAGACTGAGAGTGAGATTAGGGTTTTGAAGGAGAAAATCATCACGAAGGCTGATTTAGGATTTCAGCTTCCTATAGCTTGCAAATTCATGTAAGTTCATCAAATCTATATATTATTTCATGGTGAGTCTTCTATCTTGTGTCTAAATTACGTCCTACCTATGATTTGAACCAAAAATATAATAAATCACCATCTTTTACCTTTTTTCTCTCTTATTCTCCTTCTCTATTATTTCTGAGTTAAGAAGAACAAGAATTGGATTCAATCTTTCTGAGTTGGTTGGATTTATAGAAATTAATATTATAGGGAACATATTTAAGTTATTTGGTACCCGAGGTGAGTGTTTATCTCTGTCTTAAGCTATGCATTCATGATAAAATCATGATTTTATCTGACTATATTGATCAAAATTCTTGTTTGTATTTGTATTCAATTGGCTAACCATTTGGAAAGATTTTTTGGAAATCAAATGGTTTTGGTTTGATATCAATATCATTGATTTGTATTCATTTCCTAATATATTGATTCAATTTACGTGTAAATCTTTATGGATAGATAACTATATCATTTTACACCAATTTTTCTTAAAAATCATCCCAATGGGTGATTTGCTTGGAAATTAATTGGCATGTATGTAATCATATTTGAACATAATAAGAATGAGTTGCTCAAATGAAATTTTGAATCCATACTTTAATTGAATATGTTATTTTTATGAGGATTAGTATATGAGGGTTTGATATGGAGGAAGTCCATGTCTAGGGTTAATGTTGAGGGATGGACAAAATGAGCCAGAAAATCATTATGTTCTTGTAAATGATTGGTTGATTGTATGGAATGTTGTCTAGGGTTTCCATGTGTCTGAATAACACTAATGAACCCCATGTACACCATGATGAGATTATTGAGTAGTAAGCTCTTATGATGTATCGAACTTAGACAACTTCTTGAAAACCCCAGAAATTATGCATGTAGGTGAGTATGAGGATAAAGCTTGAAATTGTACATAACCTTGTAATTGTGAAGAAATGCTCAAAATATATTATTACTACAATTGAATATAATACGTCTTATTAAGATGAGCTAAACCCAATGCATGTATTTTTAATATAATATATGGAATAATAAGTAAAACCCGCATGGATGCACATCTTTTATGCAAGACACATAACGACAAATTGAGAAGTTGAGTAGAGAATTAGAGGCACAAAGAAGTACCCCTAGTCCATGGTATCTACTAATTTGAGAGTTTCATAAAGAATAGAATGATTGTTTGATTGATCAACATGCCATTATGAGTCAAATGACTCAATGCATGTATATAGATGCAAAATAAGAAATGGACAAAGATAGTGTGAATTGTGTTGACATGTAATGGATAAAATATTAATAAAATAAGTATGGGGGGTATTTATATTTTTAGTTTAATTATATTAGTGTAGACTTAAAATGAATGGAATACACTAATATCAGAATATAGATCATTTTTCAATTCATAGATCATTCAATTATTGAGAGGTTGCTTGTCATTCTTGTTAACCATGATCTACTTTAGGTCATCCAAGTTGCATGAGAATACACACATGTGATATACAATGATCTAAAGTTTCCTTAAGATGAGCAAAAAGGATTAATAACAAGTGAAATGATGACACATCTGGTTAGTTGCCCTAAGCATTATGAGTTTCCTCTGAGTGCCATACTAGGGAAACAAAATGGATCTCCTTGTAGTTATCAGTGTATTATGAAAAGATTTCCATAGTGTAGATCTAGATCTTGAAGGTTACAACACAACAATCCGGGGATGAGTCATCTAGTGTGATTCCGACCATAAATCCTCTATTGAAATAGTTTACATCCATGAGGAATACACTGTGACGAAATGAAAATCGTGAAACATGTGAAATATGATGATATACTCGGATATGTTGGAATAGTATATATATCCATGAGGAATACATTGTGATGAAATGAGTAATACACTTTGGTGTTATTACATTGTTGCTATCTTGTTTACCTGAGATGAGGACCTGAGCCTCCTAGACAACTGGTGTGATCTTCTCAAGATCACACACTAGCCAACTAGAAGGTGACTAGATGCAACCCTAAGGGAAAACACACAGATCTCTCAAAATTTATATATAGACCTAGTCCAACACACTGGCTCAACTAATCACACGTACCCACAAGTGCACGGGGTCATGTTGTAGTATAGGAAAGAGGTAAGAGAAGGGTTGATCCTCAGGGAAAGAGGGGGCACTGGAGCTAGGTTAATGTGATCTATGTTCCTAAAGTGGAGAGTAGGTTTAAAGGGTTTAAAGGTTGGTTTTGGTTGATAAACTACAATTGCAAGCAATTAAAAATAAGAAAGAAGCTACATTACCAAAAACCTTAGATTACCCTAAGCAAGTTAAGACTAAGAACAAGGTAAGGCAATTAACAAAACTAGAGCAAGAGGAACTACACTACACTAGCAAGATAAGTTATCAACTAAGAGACAAGCTAAGCAATAAGACAAGCAAGAACCTAAGTTATCACTAGCTAACTAAATTGCCACAAGCAAGATTAAAAGAGCCCTAACTACTTGATCAAGAAATAACTATCAAGAACTAAGCAATTAGCTAAGAAGTAACAAAGGAAATTAACTAAACTAGCATTAACAAGCTAAGAAGACAAGGTGGGTTTTAAGCAATAAGATGGATAGGTAGGCCGTTTGGGAATGAAACTTTTATTTTAGTTGGGGGAGATTACATAACAAACAAGCTTTATATCTTCAAACTAGATTACCAAACCAAACAAAAAGGCAAGTGCTATTGGAATATACCCTATGCTACTAGTTGGAGAACTAGGGCTAGGTGTAATTCTAATAGGATTCGGCAAGTCTAGGTTTCTAGGGTAAGTGGTATTAGGGCAATTGAGAGCCAAGGGTAGGGATGGGAGTAGAGATGAAGGTGTTTCACCTCATGTTACTTGCCATCTAGCCTTTAGGAAATTTTAGGCAATTGCACTAATCACACTTACACTAGCTACTTATATCTCACACCTACTTGTAGGAGAAGGGAGTTGTATGTAGAAACAAAGGAGGCTAGCTAGGGATACACTAATTGGACCTAGGAGCCATTCCTAAGATAGGCACACACATTCCATTTCCCCCTAGAAGCTAAGCGTCATCAAGCATCACAAAATAAGCAATCTAGGTTTAAAAGCACAAACCACAAGTAAGAGAACGTGAAATGAGATAGAAGCAAGAGTCAATCATCATAGAATGGAACTATGTTCAATACAAGTTATTTTCCCCCAACATGGTATCAAAGTAACATTTTAACCCTAACAGACCACCGCTAGGGGTTTAGCTAGACATGTTCATACAAAAGAGAAAATAAAGGAGAAGAAAGGGGTAGGAATTCATGGAGCTCACTGAGCTTCTTCTCCTTGACCTCCTAGATGCTCTAGAACAACCTCCCTCCTCCAAGGTGGGTGAAGAGCACGGAAATGAAGGGGATTATGGTAGAAAACCTAGAAAACTAGGTTTGTAGGGTTGAAATGGGGGTGGAAATGGTAGGTGGAGGTCTTGAATGCAAGGGAGATGGAAATTAATTCTCTAGAGTAGGTGGGAGGGTGCTAAGGTAGCTAACTTAGTGCTATGACTACCACCCATGTATATATAGGTGGTGGTGGAATCACTAGGGTAAGTAGGGGTATAGTTGGAAAGTTAGTGCTATAAAAGGTAGGTTTTGGGAGGTAGCACTGCAGTTCTGGGTAGAACGGCTGTGGTGGATGATGGTTGGAACGGTTGTGGTGGGGGAGAATGACCGTGGTGGGAAATGGAAAATGTCAAAGGGAAAGTGGTGAAGTGAAGGTTGGTAGTATGGATGTACTGGGAAGTATGACCGTGGTGGGGGCTAGGTAGAACGGTCGTGTTGGGTAGCACGGCTGTGGTGGGTGAGGGGAAATGGAGGTCATTCTAGCTAAGATGCCCATTCCGATCTTTCTAAGTACGGCCGTGCTGGTTAGCATGACCGTTTTAGGGGCTTCTCAGCACAACCGTGCTGGGTAGCACGATCGTTTTGGCAGTGTTGCTGTAGCTTGACAAAATGAAGATTTTCCTGTAACTTTTTCATGTGTGAGCACATCCGTTCCTTGGCACCACGGACGTGTTGGGGTCTTCGGTAGCATTTTGACCTTAAAACTTCATGATCCATGGACTTCTTTGCTTGAGCTTGACCCTTGGCCACTAGGGATAGGTTGAGGTAGATTTGGGGCTTCTTTGGACCCCTCCATGTGTGGAAAAATCTTAGAACTCCTTCCTTCTCTCTTATCCATCCAAGACATGGTCCAAGTACCAGAAAAGCATGCAAAGAACGTTCATAAGGGCATTTGACAATAATATGCATATTGAGGGAATTAACTTGCATTCTACTATGTTCAGATGTGATTGAGATACAAAAAGACCCAAGATGAAGCACTAAAATAGGGTTGCATCACCTCCCCAAACTTTGGACATACTTGTTCTCTAGTATGCTCCAACTTATCTCTTTTTTCAATTCAATCAAGGAGCAAAGATAATGAAACATTGTGATGTTTATTGGCTAAAATGAGTTCACATGAGGAATTAGGCATGCAATCCACTACTCTCTACTCATTTTCATTTATTTCAAGTGTGAATCAAGCAGTGAGCACAATAACTTAGAATATAGATCACCATTCACATATGCCAGCAATGCAAGTTTTATAATGCTCTGGGTAAACTGTATCATGCATGAAATGCATTCAAGAGGTAAGGATTATTGTTTCACTTGCTAGAGATACCTCATACACTTCATTTCACTATTGATGACCCACTTGGCTTATGTAGGGGGATGAGGGCTAGAGTTGATTTACCCTAGACCTACTAGGAATAAAAAGAGAAGAAAAGGTTATGGAAGGAAGTGGAGTGCTATTACACTCATCTTTTCTTTATTTGGATGCTCTTAAAAAGGAGCACCCTTTATCTTATTCTTTTCTTTTTCTTTTCTTTGTCCTTCGTGTAGGTAGGGCATATGATGACAAGATTGAACCGGGGAGGTAAAGATATGACCACCACAAAATTTTGGGGGTGGTCAAGGTGATATGTACCCTTTGGCATCCTTTCATGAGGCGGAGAGGTAAGAAGATGTTGGAAGAAATTTCAGATCAAAGAGGGGTCACAAGAAGTGGAAATTCATGTATAATTTCACTCAAGCAAGTTAGTCCATGTAACATTCATCAATCAAACAAGTCATTCATAAAATGAATAGTGTAGTAGATTACATCTTTTTCATAAAGAACAAGAAAACCCAAATGTTCAAGACTTGCAAGAATCACCCTTTTATTCAAAACATTAATTTATTTCAAGAGGATGGGAGCACATGCAAAATTCCTACAAAGGACTCATTCTATCCACAAACATCAAAATCAAGTTACATCATCCAAGACTTGGCCATTTTCATCACAATAGATTGAGATTCAATTGAAACACACTTTTGGGCAAGAACATTCAAGTTTGGAAAAAATTGGCCAAAATGGTGCCAATTTGTATTCAATCACATCTAAACCTACATTTCAGAAAAATAAAACATAAAGTAGCAAATCCTAGTTAAAATACACAAAAATTACCAAAATTGACATGGAAATGCAATACATCCATGGAAGAACAAAAAGAACAATTTTTTTTGAAAAATAATGCAAAAATGCATGAAATTTAACTACATGTATGCATGAATGCTAACAGTAAGAAAATTACAATAGAAAGAGTAATGTAAAACAAACATAGATCAGGTAAGACAACCATCAACAAAATAAGCTAAGAAATGGGGCATACCGCCCTACCACCCCAAACTTTTTAATCATATTGTCCTCAGCATGAAACTAAAGCGTAGGAATGATAGGGTAGACGTCACTACTCTAGTGGTGTGGGATTCCATGGTGGGCCGGCCTGTGGAGGTGGGTGCTAGTAATAGTGGCCCCAATAGTCCACCTATGGAGGCGGGTAAGTCTCCTGGTATCCAGATAGGGCTCCCCCGAAATCCTCCCCCCATTGGGGGTTTCTCTGCACCTACACATGTTGATACTGGTACATGTGGTTGATCCGATGATGCATCTGTTGCAGATCAAACCAAATGGCCTGATATATCTACTGAATTGACTCCAACTGTGAATGAATGGATGACATGCCATATGCATTCATTGGAGGTGGTTGTGCATCAAAGTCATCATATCTCGGTCTAGTGCGGAAGGGCTGTTCAAGAATGTGTTGCTGCTCTAGCACATTTTTCTCTCCTCCTTCTTTAGGTAAGTCTACTAGTGGTGCCCTGTATCCTTCTCTAGGGCGTTCCTCCTCCCACTATGTTATCAATCTTGATAAATCTCTCAGTGGTCCCACATCCATGAGAAATCAGGCGGTATGGTACGAGAATTCCAAAGTGATGCCAGGGTATCCGAGGTTCAAAATATAGAAGATCTTATTGTCTTTGAGAGGGATAATTTGGGATCTTTCTAAATAGCTTAAATCAACACGCTTAGTTCCTTCTACTTTAGTAAATCCTACTAAATCACAGCCCACCTCTTTTGCAATTGTGGTGACTATTCCTCCCATGATGAATGGATTTTTGCTTTGAGAGGGAATTGTTTTTAGATGGTCAATCACCATGCTTCCTATGTTGATGAAGCCTTTTCTTGCCACTGTAGCCATCACAAAAAGATCCTTCTGTGAACAACAGCCTTGATTGTCATACCGGCCAAAAATGTTGTTTGCTAAGACCTTTTGCAAATATCTCATGAAAGGATTATACACCTTGCTTGTCTTAGATTTTCCTGCAGAGAACATGTCTTGACCTGTGATAACTTTCCACATATTTGAATAATCCAATTTCTAATTCTTATCGAGTCTTCCCTCATCAAAATCTTTTCCATTTCTAGATTGGGGGCAAAGATCCCATTGAGTTGGGAAGCTCTAATCACATGTGTGGAATCTAGCAGCTTGAATCTTATTGCATCCTCACCTCTATGTTTCACTTTTTCCAACGAACCGAAGAATTCATGGGTCAACTCAAGGCATGTTTCTTCAACCTCATGTAAGATCTTGTACAACTAGAAAGTTCCAATCGACCTTTGAACGTGAATTCAATCCCTAAGGCCTACATGGTTTCCGTACATGCATACCTAGTGGGAATCACCTTCCTTGTCAATCATTCAGGGTAGAGAGGTTTTGTGAAAACTCTTCTTGAAGTGCCCCTCCCATATATGACTCCCTCAGGTTTCTTTCCAACCCACTTCATTCTGTCCTCCTCTATATTGGACAAGAAGTCCATTGGCTCATCCTCCATCTCCTCACTTTCAGTCTCATCTACCTCCTCCTCCTCATGTGTGAGACCCCAAAATTGTGTCCAAGTTCAAGGGAACCATTTGAATGGGTGCATCCTCATCTTCTTCTTCAACCAACATCCAAGGTCTAGCAGGTTGTTGAGTGACACAAGGATGTGAGGATGATGTAGAGTGCCTTGTCAGAGTCGATTGTGGAGGTTGTCATGAAGATGACACAACAACAGTTTTATTGGCCCTCCTTTCTCGGGCCGGTGCATCGACATCCACATAATCAACAATATTCTCCAATTCTTCTTCTTTCTCCTCCTCTTCTTCAGGATTTCTATAGCTTGGATCTGAAATATGATGGCTTGAGGAAGAGTGGAGTCGGGAAGCACTCGTCAATGCCGATCTCCAAAGAGATGAACCAGAGATGGAGTTGGAGGTGACATAGGGTTGTGTGATGGTAGTGTGATGTTGGAGGCCCATTTGGTGTGGCTTTTGCCTCCAGTGAGGATATTCCTGGTCTTCTCTATGCCTTTCTTGATTGCTTTGCCTATGCTCTTCATCTTTGTAAGGATTTGGTGGATGAACATTGAACAACAATAAATTTTGTACTTCCGGTCTTTAGGGGCGCTTCTTGGAGATGGACAAATAGAGGGTAATGGAGGGTGGAAAATGGAGCTTGAGGTAAGGGAAGGTGAGTGGGAGGTAAAAGGAGCTTGAATCTAGAGATTTGGAGCAAGAGAAGGTGATTTGGGGGTGATTGTAAGTTGCCATAGTCACCCACCCTTGCGGAACGGTCGTTCTGGTTCATGGAAATGAGCTAGAGGTCATGCTAGGTCAGGAAAATTTGGGGTACTTAAGTGTTGGCCCAGGCCAGCACGACCGTTCTGGCCAGCACAACCATTCATAAAAGCCATCTCAAGAAATCTCATACATGTTTCTTGAGTCAGGCTGGAGAAGTGATCCAGGCTCCATCATCGTCGCAGAGCCTAGATATCTTGTTATGATGCTGACGTGACTTGACATACATGTGGAAGAACTTTTTGTTGTCATCACCATGTTGGAGCCAGTTAATGTTGGAGCGTTGTTGCCAATCCGCCTCCTCCTGCAAGAGAATGGTGTTGAGTTGTTCCTGAAGTACAATAGAACATAGTTATTTGGAAACCAATGGAGAGGATTGGGATTTGTAAATCTTGCGTAAGAGGATATCCTTGTGTTTATGTTATTTCTTAAGTCTCTTAGCTTCCCACTTTGTTGCTGCCAGCTTGAAGGTGGGAAACACATCTAGAAGTGGGGCGTGAACCATCCCAGGTAGGGAGGAGAGCGATCTTGAATGCTAGAATAAGATTCCAACTCATCTTCATTTTAAAATGGAGACCTCTCATTGGAGGGTGATGCCCCATTAACATAATACGATTATGATCATTGTGGAGACGTGGGAGCAAATTAATGTTCATACCTCCTTCAATAGCTAACCAATCCTCATTAGTGATGGTTATGTCTAGTTTTCAAGTAAACAACCTTTCTTGAAAGTGAAATGGTGTCCGTAGGAAGCCATGTCTTTAAGGCCAGAGACAATTAAGGAGTTGAATGTAAGGCTGGATCGTCGGTCGAAACTACATCCACCTTGTTTTTTAGAGATATCGAGCATAATGTTAAAATCCCCTATGAGATCCCAAGCTCCGTTAATGTGGGAGGCTAGATTTTTCTAACCTGTACCACAACAGGCCACATTTTTGTGGATTGGGGCTTCCATAGACAAACATGAGCAGCCAACAGTTATCAATGCGGCAATGCACATATTGACAATGACCTTGAATGATGTCAATAGTGCACATATGATTATCCCAGAGGACCCAGATCCAGCCAGAAAACATGTGTGCCTAAACTCTGTGAGAAGAAGTATAACCAAGCTTCTTAATGATGCTATCATCCTTAATGCCACTGCAATGAGGCTCGATACTAACTAAAACATGGAGTTTGTAACTCCTTTTGTATTCCTTGAGAAGAGATAGTTTATCCTTGGAGCGTACTCCTTAGATGTTCCAACATATGATTAGTCATTCAGATAACATAGGAGAGATAGGAGTAGCAATACTTCTTAGTGAATGGCGGCGAGGATTCCTGATGTATCGACCACCGCTTCCATAGATTCATCTAGACCAGGGTCTTCAGTATTAAAGTTGAGAGATTTCTTTGTATTGGAAGTGAAGTCAGTATTGCCCACGAACTGCGTGAGCTTCCCTTTCTTACGCTCGTGACCAAGGCTAACCATTTGGTAAACCACCTTCTTGTTGTGGAGAATGACACCACTTCCAATACCATGCACACCTAGAGAAAAACCTGAAGGTGCAGAAGGTTGAGGGTTGGGATCAACTGCCTGGAACCGAAATGAATTGATGAGGGCATTATATACCCTTCCTTCACTGATGTCATCATCCAACAATGTCACAACAGTATTGTCATCGCCCATAGTAGACGCAATGGGGGCTAACTTTGGAGCAGGTGGTGGGTGTCCTTGTCCATGTGCTTCAGGCACTGAGTGCTGTTTACGAGCTTTCTTCTTCAATTTGTGGGACGTCACCGTCCCCCACTTCCCATCATTTGTGTCTGCTACCTAACAGAAAATGGAAACATTGGGTTGTGGCTTAGGATTGTCATCTTGTAACACTTTTGAGTTTCCTTTAGTTCTTGTCTCAGGGTGGGGGCGGCTTCTTTCCAGTCGCATCTCTTTTTTCAGGCATCTTGACATGGATCTCAGCAGAATACCGTGTGGAGATAGCCAACGTCATGCTACTTGATGAAGATGGATCAATGCTAGGGAAGCTAGGGATGAACTTGCAATCTCCCTCGGCGTGGCCTAGGCAACCACACCTCATATAAAAAGTTGGGAGGTTTTCGTACTCCAATCTGTAGCACTCACCATTGAGCATGATTGTGGGCAGGAGGGGTTTCGTCATGTCCACCCCAAGGGCAATACGAGCAAACTTCCCTGATATCCAGATTGGGTTGCAGTGTCGATCTTAATGGTCTTACCAATCAGATCACCAATACTTGAGAGAAGTTGATTCTGGAATAGATAAATTGACATATCGAGGACCCTTGCCCAAACAACCAGTTTGCGGGGTATTGGTTCAGATGGCCTAAAGTCCTTCAACCACGACTGCACCGACAGATAATGATTGAAAATCATCCACGGCCAGCCGGTCAAGGCACAAACAAAATCTTCATTATTTTCCAGTTGTATAATGTAGTATCCTTTGTCAAGATTGATCACTCAGAACTCATTTGTGAGTTTCCATAGGATAGAATTTCTATTCATAAGCACGTTGAAGATCACAATGGTTTCGATGACTTTGATGATCACGACAAACTTCCAAGGTTCTAACAGTGGTGGAAGGGTTGCGAGATTGATGGAAATGGAAGGGATGGTTCCATTATGCTCTATGTGGATATCCGCTTCTATCAACAAGTCAGGGGATACTTGGGAGAGGGATGTGGGTGCCTTGGTCACCGACCTATCATTGCGTCCTTGTAGGACCTTATGCTTTGTTACAATGGGGGACCAGATGAGTCCATCTCGATGTCCCCATCGGTGTTATGCAAGGAGGGTAGGGCAGAATCTACCGACAATGCAATGTCAGTGTTGAATGAAGAGGATTGAGGGTCGCCCCACCCAGAGCCACAGCCTCCGCAGTCACCGCCTCAGCCTGAGAACCCTAGCATCGCTCCCCTACTGTCATTTTCTCTCTTTATCAGGAGTATTGTACCTATATGCCACTTTGTATATGTGCAAATTGTAAAACTTGATAACACAATATGGTAGCTAATCATGCAAGTGAAGAATCAAAGAGAAATAGTACAGAGACAAACATTGCTAAGAATATATATATAATGAATGGATATACATATCTACATGTCGAAATAGCCATAACAGATACTCACAACCCAAGAATATGGTCTAGATACTCATGGTAATGAGAGACAAGAAATCGATAATGGTATGAATGAATAGAAAGATATGGACAAGATGGTGAAGAAGGAAGAAAACACAACAAACACTAACCACTACGGTACTGGTGGCTGATGGTGATGAGATAACTTGGACTTCTCTCTCTACATGTATGTTCTATACACTTCATCTTTTCACTAATTTCTCACGATGACCCACAATTTCATGATTAGGTATGTTGGTATGCTTTTTGAGCTTGAGTTCACATGACAAGTGATGAGTTTCAATTTGATATAAACCCAAGGATACATCCCAAATGCAATATCTTATCCCATCTCCTTTTGATATCATCTATGCATCTCTAATCACCCTCGATGTATTTATATATGTAGATAGTTCACTCACATTTCTAATGCACCTAATTTCATTAACTCCAGAGCTCGAATGACAAAGATGTGCTTAATTGACGATCTTTACCTTGAAGCCCAAATTTCAAATCATTGAATCTTTTGCTTAATCTTTGGGTCAACCATGTTGGGACCAAATGTGGGTGCACACGTGTGTGGTCCACCAACAATTACAAGCCACATTTTCCATAGCCATAGATTTTGGTTGTTGGATCCTGCATTGACATATTTGAGCCTCCATCTGACAATTGTGTTCTTTTCTTCTTCCTTTGTGCGTGGCCGGTGTATAAGCTATCTAACCTTACCTACCACCACCTAATTTCGCCCATTTCCTCCTCTCTTACCCTCCAATAATTTCTAGGATTTGTTTTCTTTCTTCTTCTCATATATTCCCCCCCATTTGTGTCTTCTTACGCTCCATTGGCCCAAGAAGTAAGATTCTTTTTGATTCTCAAGGATTGTATTAATATTGCACAAATTGTATCTTAGGCATCATTGGACCAAAATAATCCTATAATATATGACTCATGATCTAGAAAATATTATATATCCAGTAAAAATAGCTCCACAACCCAAATATACTTATAATTCCTTTGTTTTTGCAAAAAGTGTAACTTAATACTTACTCGATGATTTGTATGATCTATTATGCTTTCCTCAAGTTTTTAATGATCAAATACTCTTTTATTCCCTAGAACAATAACTTTGTTTCAATCTAGACCTAAATAATGCCTTGGATCATCTTGATGTAATCCTAAGGACTACTTTGGTCCCAAAAATGACTCATTTATGTACTTGCCAAATGTAACTTGAAAAGATGGATTTTTGCCTAATTTTCTATCATATGATTACTTACCCCAAATCTAAATCAATGAAATTTATGTTGCTTTATGCCATGTTTGATTAAGAACTTGTGCTTCTTTGACTTGAGTAACTCATAGGCATAAAGAATTACCTTTGTACACTTTTATGCCCTAAAATGTGATGTTTGGAACTTATATGATTGGATTTTAAATATATATGCTAAATTTGATCCTTAATGGGCACATCTCTATGTTCACCTTCAAATCATACCCTATAATGTCTTGTGACACTAAATGCCATGTAACACACTCTTTTGCACTCTTGACTACTTGTCTCATACTTATGACACCTATCATGTCCTAAATGCATATGTTGATTGTTATACCTAATATTACAAGAATGATTCTATGATGTTACACATGTTATATTAAGACTTCACCTAAGTAGTTTTACCATATTATAGTTCTAAAATCCAAAATCAATCTACTTAATTCTCCTGTGACTTGGACATGTGACCGTGTTGCATGAGGAGATCTAATATGGCTATTTATGATCTTGGTTGTTTCAACATTGATGATAATCCAAATATCATGCTTCCCTTACTTCTAGTGTAGAGATTATTTTGTCTAGTATCACTTATGATATAGATGTATCACCTAGACCTAAGGTGTCATTGTGACTTTTGAACTATTTTGAATAATTTGATGCATGTTTGGAACCATGGATCTAACAATTAAGTATGTGAAACATAGGAATGGGAGAACATCCACATTAAATATATTATGTTTATCTTATCAACACACTACTGGTCTAAGACCCATGTTATAATTTTTTACATATTAGGTCATGTTTTGAGTTGGACCTTCTCTATAATCTTACTCGTGGATTATGACTTGCTCATTACTCTCAAGGTATGATTACTCTCTTGAATCTAATATGATATTGGCTTATTTGTATGTATGCTTGTATGACTTCTTGGATACTTGCTTACTTTTTGGATCTATTGTAACTATGAATAATACTTCCAAGTTAATACTTCTAAGTTTTATTACACTACATTGACAAACCTTAAACATAATATAGAGAAATCCATTATATGACCCTTGCGTACATGCCTGGATTCTTGGTGTAAGGGAACAAGGCATGATTAAAATAGGTTTATCTCATTAATTTTAGTCTTCAGGACCCTCATACAAAAATATGGTGATTCATAGGCTTTGAGCCTCAAATGCCCTTCAAGGCCACTTACCATTATAAGTGGTCAAAGACCGAATGTAGATATAATGGAAAATACAACCTAAAATGCGCCTTGTACAAAATAATTTCATTAAATTTTTTGGCCTTGTTTCATATTTTTTCTAAGTATAGTGGATTCTCGTGAAATAATTCTATGTTACTCCTAAACAGTTTTTATATGCCCTTTCATAGCGTACTTAATGCTATAGCATTAACATATTTTTCTTTATCAAATTTCTAGTTGTCAAATAAAGACCCTCTATAGTCAAGACTCTACTCTCTAAAATGAAACACTAAGATGATATCTTTCATATAGAAATGGATACATGCCTCTATCCCCATTCAGTTTCTTTTATATATTTTGTTTTGTTATTGACTTTTCATATATATTGTTTGTGTAAAACTCTATGCCATTTTATGGGTGGACTCGCAAACCCTACTACCACCGACTCCATAGGTAGTGGGGGTAGGATGATGGTAACAAACGGTTTTGTGACACATGGTATAAGATACATACACATAGGCCTCTATATATCTTTAAGGCATAACACAACATATGAACTGAGGAAGAGCTAAAATCCTTAATGGTGAAACTAAGGCAATGAGTATGGTGCTTAACATGGAGGTTCTGGCTAGTAATCACCTCCTATCTGACTAGTTTGGTGGTTGAGTTACCTCTACACTCCTACATACTCAAAGTGCATCCAAGATTAGATCAGATTTCTCCCCTTAAATACTAGAAAGTCTTCTAGCATCCATTGCTCCTTTCCCAAGTTGTTGTCATGGTAGAAACCACTAACAGTGGACGAAAATCCTCATCTCTGGCCTCTTCCAGCTCCCTGAGACCTCTACTAAGTCCACACAGACCAGGCTTTTGGGGATATTAGCAGCCCCCACCTTGGCCCTCCCTCCCCAGTTCTACTCCAGCTCACATGAACAGTCGAGCCTCACATAGAAGAAGGCCACACTCTACACACGGACCACAGAAGGAAGAGGGAGTGTCTCATCTCGGTTCACAACCAATGAACTAAACGAACCACATGCTAAAACCTTGGTCTGATGTGAGTCATGGCCTAGGGGCCATGCCCCCCTTCTAGTCACGTGGCAACAAGCTATTGGATTGAGAAGGTTAAATTCTTTTCCTTTCTCAAGATTAACCTTCTTTTCCTTTCTCAAGAAAACCCCCTTTTCTCCTATAATCTTGTAAAAATTGTATCTTAATCATCCTTGGGTTAATCATGTAATATATGATTTCACTAAAAAATATGATCTATCCGGTAAAAATGGTTCCACAACCTAAATGTACTCATAGTTCCTCTATTTTTTCTAAAAGTGATACATTAATGCTTATTTTAAGGATCCTTACGCTCTATTATGCTTTCTTTGAATTATTAATAATCAAATACTCTTTTATCCACTAGGGTAAAAGAAGGAAGAAAATACAACAAACAATAACCACTAGGGTACTGGTGGTGGTGAGATAACCTAGACTTCTCTCTCTCTCTCTCTCTCTATTTGTACGTGTTATGCAATTCATCATTTCACTAATTTCTCATGTTAGCCCCCAGTTTCATGATTAGATTTGTTGGTATGCTTTTTGATCTTATCTTAAGTTCACATGACAAGTGATGTCTTTCAATTTGATATAAAATGAGGGATACATCCCAAATGCACCATCCTATCTCATACCCTTTTGATATCATGTATGCATCTTTGATTACCCTAAACACACTTTATATGTGTAGAGAGTTATCTCACTTTTCTAATGCTCCTAGATTTCACTAAATCTAGAGCTCTGATGAGGAAGATGTGTCTAATTGATGATTTATACCTTGAATCCCTAATTTCTAATCATTTAATATCTTGCTTAATCTTTGGGCCAACCATGTTGGGCCAAATGTGGGTTTCCGTGTGTGTGGTCCACTACCCCCTTCTTCTATCTTCCAGCAATCTGGCTCCCTGACTTGTTAACCAATCACAAGCCACGTTTTCCCTAGCCATATATTTTGGACATTGGATCCTAAATTCACAAATTTGAGCCCCCATCTGATGGCTGTGTTCTATTCTTATTCCTCGGTATGTTGTCAGAGGATAAGACATTGAACCTTACCTAATTTCCCCCCATCCTTGCCTCTTTCCCTCCAATTAGATTTAGGATTCATTTCCTTTCTTCTTCTCACGTATTTCCTCCTTAAGTTTGTGTCTTCTTGTGCTCCCTATCCTCCCCTACGTCTCTCCTTTTCCCAACTTGTTACAATGGTGGTAGCAACCAACAGTGCACGACAGTCCTCGTCTCAGGCATCTTGTGTTCCCTATGATCTCTATTGAGTCCACATATCCTAGGAATCCATGTACAACTTCTTAGAAGCCCCCCACCTGTGTCCCTCCTTCCCCATCATTGCTCGAGCTCCCATGAGTGGTCGAACACCACACAAAAGCATGTCACACCCTAAATGAGGACTAGGGAAGGAAGAGGGATCATATTGACTGGGTTCACAACTAGTGAACCAGACAGAACACATACACAAATCTCTGGCTTACCGTGACCCATGGGAGAGGGGCCGCCACCCCTTCGAGTCACGTGGCAGTAGGCCATTGGTCCTCAAGAACTATATTAACATTGTAAATTTGTATCTTAGGCATCCTTGGGCCAAATTAATCTTGTGATATATGATTCTAGATAATAAAAAATGTTATCAATCCAGTAAAAAATAGCTCCACAACCAAAATATACTTGTAGCTCCTCAATTTTTAGTAAAAGTGATACATCAATACTTATTTGAGGATTTTTGTTCTCTATAATGCTTTCCTTGAGTTTTTTATGATTAAATACTCTTTTATTCCCTAGATCGGTAACTTTGTTTTACTTTTGGACGTGAATAATGCTTAGGATCATCTTGATGTAATCCAGATGATTACTTTGAACTTAAAAATGACTCCTTTATGTACATGCTTGATGTCACTTGATCAAGATGGAATCTTGGCCTAGTTTGCTATCATATGATTACTTACCCCAATTCTAAATTTGTGAACTTTATGTTTCTTTATGCCATTGTTTATTAAGAACTTGTGCTTCTTTAACTTGAGTAACTCATAGGACATAAAGACTTACCTTTGCATACTTTTATGCCCTAAAACGTAATGTTTGGAGCTTATATGATTAGTTATCAAATCAGTATGCTAAAGTGGATCCTTAATGTGTAAATCTCTATGTTCACCTTCAAATCAGTCCATATAATGTCTTGTGACACTAAATGCCATGTCACACACTCTTTTGCATTCTTGACTACTTGTGGCATACTTATGACACCTATCATGTCCTCAATGTATATGTTGGTTGTTAGACCTAATCTTGCAAGAATGATGTTATAATGTTACACATGTCGTATTAAGACTTCAACTCAATAGTTTTACCATATTGTAGTTATAATATCCCAATCAATTTATGTAATGCTCCTATGACTTGGAAATGTGACTATGCTGCATGATATTGATCTAATATGGCTAGTTATGATCTTAGTTGTTTAAACATTGATGATAATCTAAATCTCATGTTTCCCTTAACTTTAATTTGGAGATTATCTTTGTCTAGTATCACTTATGATATACATGTATCAACTAGACCTAAGGTGTCATTGTGACTTTTAAACTATGTTGAATAACTGCATGCATGTTTGTAACCATGATTCTAAGAATGAAGTTTGTGAAATCTAGGACTAGGGAACATCCACATGATATATATGAGGTTATCTTACCAATACATCTAAGACCATGTGTTATACTTTTTTTACATATTAGGTCATGTTTTGAGTTGGGCCTTTCCTATAATCTTACTTGTGAATTATGGCTTGCTCATTACTCACAAGGTACACTTACTCTCTTGACCCTACTGTGATATTGGTGGTTTGTATGTATGCTTGTATAAGTTCTTGGATGTCTTACTTAATTTGTTGAGATATTGTACATATGAATAATACTTTCATGTTTTATTACACTATGTTTACAAAACTTAAACATAATATAGAGAAATCCATTATATAACCCTTGTGTAAGGGCACAAGGCATGATTGAAATAAGGTTAGCTCATTGAATTTGGTCTTGCGGTCCCTCATGTATAAATGGGGTGACATATAGGCTTTGAGGCTCAAATTCCCCTCACGGACACTTCCTTTGGAAGTGGTCAAAGCATAATGTTGATATAACAAAAAATACAACCTTAAATGTGCCTTGTATAAAAGAATGTTGTTAATCTTTTTAGCCTTGTTTCTTATTCTTGCTTATTATAATGTTTTTGGTGAAAGAATTCTATGTTACTCTTAAAGTAATATTATATGCCCTATTGTAGAATATTTAATTCTTTTGCATTAACATATTTTGTTTATTAAATTTCTAGTTGCCAAATGAAGATCCACTATATTCAAGACTTTAAGCTATGAAAAGGAACACCAACGTGATATCTTTGAAATAGAAATGGAGACATGCCTATATATTCATTTCATTTCTTTTTGTATCTTTAATGTTGTTATTGACATTTCATATATATTGTTTGTGTGAAACTATTTGTCATTTTATGGATGGATGCCCAAACCCTACTAAAACTGACTTTGTGATCAGAGGGGGTAGGATGATGATAACAAAAAGTTTTGTGAAAAATGGTATAAGATCCATACACATAGGACTTTATATATCTTTTAATGCATAACGCATTATATGAGCCTAGGAAGACCAAAAAATCATTTATGCTAAAACTAAGTTAATGAGTATCAATCAAATATGGAGGTTTTGGATAGTAATCACCACCTATCTGACTAGTGTGGTAGTTGAGGTTCCTCTACACACCTACCTACCCAAAGTGTATCCAAGTTCTAATTAGGTTTCTCCCCTTGAAGACTTGAGATTCTACTATCATCTGCTTCTCCTTTTCCCAAGTTGTTGTCATGGTAGTAACTACCAACGGTGGACGGCAACCCTCCTCTCCAACCTCTTCTGACACCTTGAGACCTCTGTTGAGTCCACATGGACCAGGTGTACAGGGATAGATGTTTAGAAACCCCAACTTGGCCCCCTTCCATAGTTCTACTCCATCTCTAGTGAGCGGTCGAGCCCCACATAGAAACAGGCCACATGCTATGCACAGACTGCGGAAGGAAGAGGGAGCGGATCGATTGGGTTCATGAACAATGAACTAAATGGACCACATGCTCAAACCTTTGCCCAACGTGATTCATGGCCTAGGGGCCACACACTCCCCTTCGGGTCACGAGGAAGAGGGCTATTGGCCTGATAAGGTTAAATTACTTTCCTTTCTCAAGAAAAATCACCTTTTCTCCTATAAATCTTGTAAAAATTGTATCGTGGGCAATGCTGGGCCAAAATAGTCATGTAATATATGATTTTCAGTCAAAAAATATGATCTATATGGTAAAAAATGGTTCCACTACCTAAATGTACTCGTAGTTCCTACATTTTTTCTAAAGTGATACCTTAAAGCTTATTTAAGTATACAATCTATCTTTCTTCAAATTATTAATTATTGAATACTCTTTTATCCATAAGGGTAAAAGAAGGAAGAAAGTATAACAAACAGTAATCACTAGGGTACTAGTGATCAATGGTGATGATATAACCTATATTTATCTCTCTCCATGTATGTGCTATATGAACTTCATCTTTTCATTCATTTCTCATGCTAACCCCCAATTTCATGATTATATATGTTGGTATGCTTTTTGAGATTATGTGAGTTCACATGAAAAGTGATGGTTTTTAGTTTGATATAAACCCAGGGATACATCCCAAATGCACCATCCTATCTCATCTCTTTTGATATCATCTATGCATCTCTAATTACCCTCAACATATTTTATATGTGTAGAGAGTTTTCTCACCTTTCTAATGCACATAATTTCACTAAATTTAGAGTTTAGATGAGGAAGATGTGCCTAATCGATGATCTACACATTGAAGCCCTAACTTCTAATCATTTAATCTCTTGCTTAATGTTTGGGTCAACCATGTTGGGATTGTGGGTGCCCGCATGCGTGGTCCACTACTGCCTTCTCATATCTTCCACCAATCTGATACTTGGCTTGTAAACCAATATCTAGTATCACTTATGATATAGATGTTTCACCTAGACCAAAGGTGTCATTGTGACTTTTGAACTATGTTGAATAATTGCATGCATGTTTGGAACCACAGTTCTAAGAGCGAATTATGTGAAACTTGGGACTAGGGGAACATCCACATGATATACATGATGTTTATCTTACCAATACACTACTAATATAAGACTCCATGTTAACCTTTTTTACATATTAGGTCATGTTTTGAGTTGGGACTTCCCTATAATCTTACTCATGGATTATGACTTGCTCATTACTCACACTGTATGCTTACTCTCTTGACCCTACTATGATATTGGTTTGTTTGTATGTATGTTTATACGAGTGCTTGGATATCTTACTTAATTGGTTGAGCTATTGTACCTATGAATAATACTTTCATTTTTATTACACTATGTATACAAACCTTAAACGTAATATGGAGAAATCCATTATATAACCCTTGTGTACATGCATGAATTCTCAGGGCAAGGGCAGAAGGCATGATTTAAATAGGGTTAGCTCACTGACTTTGGTCTTGAGGTTCCTCATGTATAAATAGGGTGATATAGGCTTTGAGGCTCAAATGCCCCTCACATACCCTTCCTTTGGAAGTGGTTAAAGGCCTAACGTTGATGTAATGAAAAATACAACCTAAAATGTCCCTTGTATAATAGAATGTTGTTAAGCTCTCTGGCCTTGTTTCATATTTTTGGTTATTATAATGTTTCCGACGAAACAATTTGATGTTACATTTAAATTATTTTTATATGCCCTTTCATAGCATATTTAATGCTTTCACATTAACATGTTTTGTTTATCAGATTTCTAGTTTCCAAATGAAGATCTTCTATATTAAAGACTTTAAACTCTAAAAAGGAAACATCAAAATGACATCTTTGAAATAGAAATGGATACATGACTCTATATTCAATTATTTTCTTTTTGTATCTTTTATTTGTTATTGACTTTTCATATAAATTGATTGTGTGAAACTATGTGCCATTTTATGGACCAATGCCTAAACCCTACTATCACTAACTCTATAGTCTTTTAGGGTCGGACGACGGTAACAAACCGTTTTGTGACAAATGGTATAAGATTCATACACATAGGACTCTATATATCTATAAGGCATAACACATCATATGAACCTCGGGAGAGCCAAAATCCTTAATGGTGAAACTAAAGCAATGAGTATGGTGCTAAACGTGGAGGTTTTGGCTAGTAATCACCTCTTATACGACTAGTATGGTGGTTGAGGTTCCTCTATACACTTACCTACTCAAAGTGAATCTAATCATGATTAGGTTTCTCACCTAAAAGACTAGAGACTCTCTTAGTATCCACTAATCCTTTTCCCAAGTTGTTGTCATGGCGGCAGCCACCAATGGTGAATGACAACCCTCATCTCCAACCTCTTATGGAACCTTGAGACCACACAGACCAGGCATATGGGGATATCTTCTCAGCAGCCTCGCCTTGGCCCCCCTTTCCTAGTGCTACTCCAGCTCTAGTGAGAGGTCAAGCTACATACAAGAGCAGGTCACACACTACACGCTAACTGCGGATTGAAGAGGGAGCGAGCCAACTGGGTTCAAGGCTGATGAACTAGACTGACCACATGTTCAGACCTTGGCTTGACGAGATAAGGTAAGATTCTTTTAATTTCTCAAGAATTGTATTAATATCATAAAAAATTGCATCTTAGGCATCCCTAGGCCAAAATAGTCCTATAATATATGATTCTTGATAAAAAAAATGTCGTCTATCAAGTAAAAAGAGCTCCATAACCTAAATATACTTATAATTCCTCTATTTTTTATACATGTGATACATTAATACTTATTTGAAGATCCTTATGCTCTATTATGCTTTCCTTCAATTTTTGATGATCAAATATTCTTTCATGCCCTAGATCGGTAACTTTGTTTCACTTTGGACCTGAATAATGCCTTGGATCATCTTGATGTAACCCTAATGACTACTTTGAACCTAATAATTACTCCTTTATGTACATGATTGATGTAACTTAATCAAGGTGGAATAACTATCATATAATTAGTTACCCCAATTATACATATGTGAACTTATTTTAAATTTATGACATGTTTGATTAAGAACTTGTGCTACTCTGACTTGAATAAATCATAGGGCATAATGTCTTACCTTTTTACACTTTTATGCCCTAAAACGTTATGCTTGGAACTTATATGGTTGGATCCTAAATCCATGTGCTGAAGCGGATCCTTCATATGCAAATCTCTATGTTCACCTTCAAATCAGTCCCTATAATGTCTTGTAACACTAAATGTCATGTAACACACTCTTTTGCACTCTTAACTACTTGTGACATACTTATGACACCTATAATGTCCTAAATGCATATGCTGATAGTTAGACCTAATCTTGTAAGAATGATCTATATTGTTACACATGTTATATTAAGACTTCAACTTCGTAGTTTTACCATATTGTAGCTCTAAAATCCCAAATCAATCTACCTCATGCTCCTATGACTTGGAAATGTGACTGTGTTGCATGAGATTGATCTAATATGTCTTGTTATGATATTGGTTGTTTAAACATTGATTGTAATCCAAATTGCGTGCTTCCCTTACTTCTAAATCAGATATTATTTCTATCTAGTATCATTTATGATATATATGTATCACCTAGATTTTGTGACTTTTGAACTAGGTTGAATAACTAAATGCATGTTTGGAACCATGATTCTAAGAATGGAATATGTGAAACCTAGGACTCGGGGAACATCCATATGATATATATGTTGTTTATCTTATCAATACACTACTGATCTAACAACCCATGTTATACTTTTTTACATATTAGGTCATGAGTTTGGCCTCCTCTATAATCTTACTCATGGATTATGACTTGCTCATTACTCGCAAGGTACACTTACTCTCTTGACCCTAGTATGATATTGGCTTGTTTGTATGTATGATCGTATGAGTGATTGGATACTTACTTACTTGGTTGAGATATTCTACCTATTAATAATACTTTTATATTTTGTTACACTATTGACAAACCTCAAACATAATATGGAGAAATCCATTATATAACCCTTGTGTGCATGCCTGAATTCTTGGGGTAAGGGCACAAGGCATGATTGAAATAGGGTTAGAATTGGCTTTGGTTTTGTGGCCCCTCATGTAGAAATAGGATGACATATAGGCTTTGAACCTAAAATGCCCCTCAGAATTCCTTCCTTTGGAAGTGGTCAAAGGCCTAATGTTGATATAATGGAAAATGCAACCACAAATGTGCCTTGTATGAAAGAATGTCGTTAAGCTTTTTGGCCTTATTTCTTATTCTTTCTAATCATAATGTTTCCAGAGATACAATTTTATGTTACTCGTTTTTATATGCCTTTCATGACATACTTAATGCTTTATCATTACCATCTTTTGTTTGTCAAATTTCTAGTTTCCAAATGAAGATTTGCTACACTCAAGACTTTCATCTCTGAAAGGAAACACCAATAGGATATATTTAATTAGAAATGTATACATGCCTCTATCTCCATTTAGTTTCCTTTTATATCTTTTGTGGTGCTATTGACTTTTTCATATATGTTGTTTGTGTGAAACTATGTGCCATTTTGTGGATAGACACCCAAACCCTACAACCATTGAATCTATAGTTAGTGGGGGTAAGAGGATGGTAAGAAACAATTTTGTGGCAAATGGTATAAGATACATACACATAAGAATCTATATATCTTTAAGGCATAACACATCATATGATACTAGGGAGAGCTACAATCCTTAATGGTAAAACGAAGGCAATAAGTATGGTGCTAAACATGGAGGTTCTGCCTAGTAATCACCTCCTATCTGACTAGTGCGGTGGTTGATGTTCCTCTACACACCTACCTACCCAAAGTGGATCCAACACTGGATTAGGTTTCTCAACTTAAAGACTAGATAGTATTCTAGCATCCACTGCTCCTTTTCCCAAGTTGTGGTCATGGCGGCATCCACCAACGGTGGATGACAACCCTCATATCCAACCTCTTGCACCACCTTGAGACCTCGACTGAGTTCACACGGACTAGGCATACTGGGATAGATTCTTAGCATCCCAACATTGACCCTCATTCCTTAGTGCTAATCTAGCTCTAGTAAGCGGCCAAGCCCCACACAGAACCAGGCCACACTCTACGCACGGACTGTGGAAGGAAGAGGGAGATGCTCAACTAGGTTCACAAATGATGAACTAGATAGACCACATGCTCAGACCTTGGCCCGACGAGAGTCATGGCCAAGGGGCCACGCCCCCCCCCCCTTCGGGTCACATGGTAGCGGGCTATTGGGCTGAGAAGGTTGAATTCTTTTACTTTCTCAAGACCCCTTTTCTCCTATTATTCTTGTCAAAATTGTAACATTGTCATCCTTTGGCAAATAATCTTGTGATATATGACTTTCAGACAAAAAATATGGTATGTCCGATAAAAATGGTTCTACTACCTAAAAGTACTAGTAATTCCTCTATTTTTGCTAAAAGTGATACATTAATGCTTATTTAAGTATCTTTATGCTCTATTGTGCATTCTTTGAATTATTGATGATCAAATACTCTTTTAGCCATTAGGGTAAAAGAAGGAAGAAAATACAACAAATAGTAACCTGGTGGCGGATGGTGATGAGATAACCTAGACTTCTTTCTCTCTTCAACTATGTGCTATGCACTTCATATTTTCACTAATTTCTCATGCTAACCCCCAATTTCATGATTAGATATTTTGGTATGCTTTTTGAGCCTATCTTGAGTTCACATGACAAGTGATGACTTTCAATTTGGTATAAACCCATGGATACATCCAAAATGTGCCATCCTATCTCATCCCCATTTGATATCATCTATGCATCTCTGATTACCCTAAACATAATTTATATGTGCTGAGAGTTCTCTTACATTTTAATGCACCTTATTTCACTAAATTCATATCTCATATGAGGAATATGTGCCTAATTAATGATCTATACCTTGAGCCCTAATTTTTTAATCATTTAATCTCTTTCTTAATTTTTGAGTCAACCATGTTGGGCCCAAATGTGGGTGCCTGTCTGCGTGGTCTACTACCCCTTCTTCTATCTACCAGCAATATGGCTCCTGAATTGTCAACCAATTATAATCTCATCTTCCCTAGCCTAGATTTTGGTCGTTGGATCTTGCATTCACGAATTCAAGCCTCCATCTGGTGGGCGTGTTCTTTTATTTTTTATTTGTACGTGGTTGGTGGATAAGCCATTGAACCTTACCTAATTTCCCCCTATCATTGCTTCTTTCCCTCCAATCAGCTCTAGGATTTGTTTTCTTTCTTCTTATCACATATTTCCTCCTTAAGTTTGTGTCTTCTTGTGCTCCCTTGCCTCCCCTTCACTGCTCCTTTTCCCAAGTTGTTGCAATGGTGTCAGCAACCAATGTTGGACGACATTCCTTGTCTCAAGCCTCTTACAGTTCCCTAATACCTCTATTGAGTCCACACATCCCAAGCATCCATGTACAACTTCTTAGAACCCCCCAGTGGCCCTCCTTCTCCACCACTGCTTGATCTCCTTTGAGTGGTCAAGAAACACACAAAACTAGGTCATACACTAAATGCGGAATGCAAAATGAAGAGGGAGTGGCTTGATCGGGTTTACAACTAGTGAACCAGACAGACCATACACTTAGACCTATGGCTTGGTGTGAGCCATGGGCGAGAGGCCACCTCCCCCCCTTTGAATCACATGGCAGAGGGCTATTGGCCCCAATAGGTAAGATTTTTTTCCTTTCTCAAGAATTGTATTAATATTTTAAAAATTGTATCTGGCGCATCCTTGGGCCAAAATAGTCTTGTAATATATGACTCTTGATCAAAAAATATTATCTATCCAGTAAAAATATCTCCATAACCTATATATACTTGAAGTTCCTCTATTTTTTCTAAAAGTGATACATCAACACTTATTTGAGAATCCTTATGCTCTATTATGCTTTCCTTGTGTTTATGATGATCAAATATTGTCAATAACATTGTTTCACTTTGGACCTGAATAATTCCTTGGGTCATCTTGATGTAACCCTAATGACTACTTTGAACCTAAAAATGACTCCTTTATGTACATGCTTGATATAACTTAATCAAGATGCAATCTTGGCCTAATTTGTAACCAAATGATTACTTACCCCAATTCTAAATCTATTAATTTTATATTGCTTTATGCCATGTTTGATTAAGAACTTATTCTTCTTTGAATTAAGTAACTCATAGGACATAAAGACTTACCTTTCCACACTTGTATGCCCTATAATGTGATGTTCGGAACTTAATGATTGGATCTTAAATCTATATGCTAAAGTGGATCCTTAATGTGAAAATTTCCATGTCCACCTTCAGATCAGTCCCTATAATGTCTTGTGACACTAAATGCCATGTAACACACTAATTTGCACTCTTGACTACTTGTGACATACTTATGACACATATCATGTCCTAAATTCATTTGTTTGTTGTTAGACCTAATCTTGCAAGAATGATTCTATAATGCTACACATGTTATACTAAGACATCAACTTAGTAGTTTTACCAGATCGTAGTTTGAAAATCCCAAATCAATCTACTTAATGCTCCTATGACTTGAAAATGTGTCTGTAGTGCATGAGATTGATCTAATATGGCTAGCTATGATCTTATTATTTAAACATTGATGATAAATCAAACTCGTGCTTCCCTTACTTCTAAATCAGAGATAATCCTTGTCTGGTATCACTTATGATATATATGTATCACCTATACCTAAGGTGTCATTGTGACTTTTGAACTATGTTGAATAATTACATGCAAGTTTGGAACCATGGTTCTAAGAATGAAGTATGTGAAACCTAGGACTATGGGAAACATCCAATTGATATATATCATGTTTATCTCATTAATACACTACTAATCTAAGACCTGATGTTATACTTTTTTACATATTAGGTCTTGTTTTGAGTTGAGCCTTCTCTATAATCTTACTCGTGGATTTTGACTTTCTCATTACTCGCAAGGTACACTTACTCTCTTGACCCTACTATGATATTGGCTTGTTTGTATGTATGATTGTATGAGTGCTTGGATAGTTACTTACTTGGTTGATCTATTGAACCTATGAATAATACTTTCATGTTTTATTACACTATGTTGACAAATCTTAAACGTGATATAGAGAAATACATTATATAACCCTTATGTACATGCCTAAATTCTTGGGGTAAGGGAACAAGGCATGATTGAAATGGGGTTAGCTCATTGACTTTGGTCTTGAAGCCCCTCTTGTAGAAATAGGGTGACATATATGTTTTGAGCCTCAAATGCCCCTCAAAAACCCTTCCTTTGATATAATGGAAAATACAACCTAAAATGTGCCTTGTATAAAAGAATGTTGTTAAGCTTTCTGGCCTTGTTTCTTATTATTGCTTGTTATCATGTTTCTGGTGAAATAATTTTATGTTAATCTTAAACTATTTTTGTTTTCCATTCATAGTGTACTTAATACTTTAGCATTAACATATTTTGTTTATCAAATTTCTAGTTGCCAAATGAAGATTCACTACAGTTAAGACTCTAAGCTCTGAAATGAAACATCAATGGGATATATTTGAAATATACATGGGTACATGCATCTATGTCCATTTAGTTTCTTTTTTATCTTTTGTGTTGTTATCGACTTTTCATATATATATTGTTTGTGTGAAACTTTGTTCCATTTTATGGACAGATGCCCAAACCCTTCTACCAATGACTCTATAGTAAGTGGGGGTAGGATGATGGTAACAAATAGTTTTATGACAAAAGGTATAAGATACATACACATAGGCCTCTAAATATCTTTAAGACATAACACATCATATGAACCTAGGGAGAGCCAAAATCCTTAATGGTGAAACTAAGGCAATGAGTATGGTGCTAAATGTGGAGGTTTTGGCTAGTAATCACCTCTTATATGACTAGTATGGTGGTTGAGGTTCCTCTATACACCTACCTACTCAAAATGGATCTAATCATGATTAGGTTTCTCTCCTTAAAGACTAGAGAGTCTTCTAGCATCCTCTTCTCCTTTTCCCAAGTTGTTGTCATGGCGGCAGCCACCAACAGTGGACGACAACCCTCGTCTCCAACCTCTTATGACACCCTGAGACCTATGTTGAGTCCACACGGACAAGGCATACTTGAATAGTTTCATAATAGCCCCACCTTGGCCCTCCTTCCCCAGTACGAATCCAGCTCCAGTGACCGGTCGAGGCCCACACAGAAGCAAGTCACACACTACACATAGACCACAAAAGGAAGAGGGAGTGGCTTGACTGGGTTCATGACCAATGAAACTAGATGTACCACATGCTCAAACCTTGGCCCGACGAGAGTCATGGACTAGGGGCCACACGCCCCCTCCAGGTCATCTGGAAGCAGGCTATCAGTCCGAGAAGGTTAAATTGTTTTCTTTTCTCAAGAAAAATACCCCCTTTTCTCCTATGAATCTTGTAAAAATTGTAACTTAGGCATCCTTTGGCCAAAATATTCATGTAATGTATGATTTTCAGTCAAAAAATATGATTTGTCCGGTAAAAATGGTTTCACTACGTAAATTTACTCACAGTTCCTCTATTTTTGCTAAAATTGATACCTTAAAGCTTTTTAAGGATCCTTATGCTCTATTGTTCTTTATTTGATTTATAAGTAATCAAATGCTCTTTTAGACACTAGGGTAAAAGAAGGAAGAAAATACAATAAATAGTAACTGATAGGGTACTAGTAGTTGATGGTTATGAGATAATCTAGACTTCTCTCTCTCTCTCTCTCTCCATGTATGTGCTACACACTTCATTTGTGGCTTCTTGCACTCCCTAGCCTCCCCTTCACTGCTCCTTTTCCCAAGTTGTTGCAATGGTGGTAGCAACCAACAGTGGATGACAATCCTCATTTTAACCCTCTTCTGGTGCCCTAAGACATCTATTGAGTCCACACATCCCAGGCATCCGTCTACGTCTTATTAGAAGCTCCCTTGGTGGCCCTCCTTCCCCAACACTGCTCAAGCTCTTATGAGTGGCCGAGCACCACACAAAAGTAGGTCACACGCTAAATGTGAACTGTGGAAGGAAGAGGGAGCGGCTTGACCAGGTTTACAACTAGTGAACTAGACAGACAACACACTTAGACCTCTGGTTTGGCATAAGCCATGGGTGAGGGGGCACCCCCCCGAGTCACATGGCAGTGGGCTATTGGCCCAAGAAGGTAAGATTCTTTTCCTTTCTCAAGAATTGTATTAATATTGTAAAAGTTGTATCTTAGGCATCCTTAGTCCAAATAGTCATGTAATATATGATTCTCAATTAAAAACATATTATCTATCCAATAACAATAGCTCCATAACCTAAATGTACTTGTAGTTCCACTATTTTTGCAAAAGGTGGCACATTAATACTTATTTGAGGATCCTTATGTTCTATTATACCTTCCTTGAGTTTTTGATGATCAAATACCTTTTTATGCCCTAGATTAGTAACTTTGTTCCACTTTGGACCTGAATAATCCTTTGGATCATATTCATGTAATCCTAATGAATATTTGAACCTAAAAATGACTCCTTTATGTATATGCTATCAAGATGGAATCTTGACCTAATTTGCAATCATATGATTACTTACCCCAATTCAAAATCTATGAACTTTATGTTGCTTTATGTCATGTTTGATTAAGAACTTATGCTTCTTTTACTTTAATAGCTTATAGGACATAAAGACTTACCTTTTCACACTTGTATGCCCTAAAACATGATGTTCGTAACTTATATGATTGTATCTTAAAATCTGTATGCTAACCTGGATCCTTAATGTGCAAGTCTCTATGTTCACCTTCAAATCTGTCCCTATAATATCTTGGGACACTAAATGCCATGTAGCATACTCTTTTGCACTCTTGACTACTTGTGACATACTTATGACACATATCATGTCATAAATGTGTATGTTGATTGTTTGGCCTAATTTTGCAAGAATGATGCTATAATGCTATACATGTTATATTATGACTTCAACTTGGTCATTTTACCATATTGTAGTTGTAAAATACCAAATCAATCTACTTAATGCTCCTATGCTTGGAAATGTGACCATGTTGCATGAGGTTGATCTGATATGGATAGTTATGGTCTTGGTTGTTTAAACATTGATGATAATCCAAATCTCGTGCTTCCCTTACTTCTAAATCAGATATTATATTTTTCTAGTATCACTTATGATATATATGTATCACCTAGGCCTAAGGTGTCATTGTGACTTTTTAACTATGTTGAATAATTACATGCATGTTTGGAACCATGGTTCTAAGAATGAAGTATGTGAAAGATAGGACTAGGGGAACATCCACATGATATATATATTTATATACATATATATATATATATATATATATATATATATATAGGGTAGCGATCTAGTGAGAAACATTCTACGGTGAGAGCATGAGAGGCATTTGAATAACTATAAAGTTGTATCTTATTTTCAATATCCAACCTTATGGATGGGAAGAACATCATTACATTTACCTTCACACAAAAAATCATCACAATCGGATATCGTTTACATCTCCATATATACAATATACACATTTTACATCCAACGGTCAGCCTAAAACTCAATATTGAGCGTTGAAAAGTATTTTCTTGTTGTGCGTGCAATACAAGTCCTATGATGATGAGATTTTATGGGAACGTGACTAATAGGGTATATTTCCAATCCATACGGTTAAATTATGAAAATTTGATCATTGTGAAAAGTTATTCAAATGCCTCTCATGCTCTCACCAAGATATGTTTCTCACTGGATCATTTTCCTATATATATATATATATATGTTTATCTTATCAATACGCTACTGATCTAAAACCCAATGTTGTACTTTCTTTACATGTTAGGTCATGTTTTGAGTTGGGCCTTCTTTGTAATACTCGTGGATTATGACTTTCTCATTACTCGCAAGGTACGCTTACTCTCTTGACCCTACTATGATGTTGGCTAGTTTGCATGTATGCTTGTACGAGTGCTTAGATACTTAATTACTTGGTTGAGCTATTGTACCTATGAATAATATATTCATGTTTTATTACACTAAGTTGACAAACCATAAACATAATATAGAGCAATCCATTATGTAACCCTTGTGTACATGTTTGAATTCTTGGGGTAAGGGCACAAGGCATGATTGAAATAGAGTTATCTCATTAGCATTGGTCTTGAGGTCCCTCATGTAGAAATACGGTAACATATATGGTTTGAGCCTCAAATTCCTACCACGGGCCCTTCCTTTTGAAGTGGTAAAAGGCCTAATGTTGGTATAGTGGAAAATACAACCTAAAATGTGCTTTGTATAAAGGAATTTTGTTAAGATTTCTGACCTTATTTCTTATTCTTATTTATTATTATGTTTCTAGAGAAACAATTTTATGTTACTACTAAACTATTTTTATATGCCCTTTCATAGATTGCTTAATGCTTTAGCATTAACATATTTTATTTATCAAATTTTCTGGTTGCCAAATGAAGATCTGCTACAGTCAAGACTCTAAGCTCTGAAATGAAACACCAATGGAATATTTTTGACATAGAAACTGGTACATGCCTCTATTTCCATTTATTTTATTTATATATCTTTTGTGTTGTTATTGACTTTTGATATATTGTTTGTGTGAAACTATGTGCCATTTCATGGACGGACGCCCAACCCTACTACCATTGACTCTATAGTCAGTGGGGGAAGGATGATGGTAACAAAAAGTTTTGTGACAAATGGTATAAGATCCGTACATATAGGCCTCTATATATCTTTAAGGCATAGCGCATCATATGAACCTAGGGAGAGATAAAATCCTAAATGGTGAAACTAAGGAAATGAGTATGGTGCTAAATAGGGAATTTCTAGATATTAATCACCTCCTATCTGACTAGTGTGGTGGTTGAGGATCCTCTATACAACTACCTACCCAAAGTGGATCCAAGATTGCATTAGGTTGCTCCCCTTAAAGCCTAGAGAGTCTTCTAGTAACCACTGCTCCTTTTCCTAAGTTGTTGTCACGGCGAAATCTACCAGAGGAGGATGACAACCCTCATCTCCAACCTCTTGTGGAACCCTGAGACCTCTGTTGAGTTCATACAGACTAAGAGTATGGGGTTAGCTTCTTCGAAGCCCCACCTTGGCCCTCCTTTCCCAGTGCTAATCCAGCTCATGGTGAGCAGTCGAGCCTCACACAAAAGCAGGTCACACGCTACATGTGGACTGTCGAAGGAAGAGGGAGCAGCTCGATAGGGTTCATGACCAATGAAACTAGATGGACCACATGCTCAGACCTTGGCCCGACGAGAGTCATGGCCCAAGGGCGACACCCCATTTCCCTTGGGTCACATGGAAGTGGGCTATCAGCCCAATAAGGTTAAATTCTTTTCCTTTCTAAAGAAAAAACCCCTTTTCTGTTATTAATCTTGTAAATATTGTATCTTAGGCATCCTCGGGCCAAAATAGTCACGTAATATATGATTTTTAGTCAAAAATATATGATCTAACCGGTAAAAATGGTTCGATGACCTAAATGTACTCGCAATTCCTCTGTTTTTCTAAAATGATACCTTAATGCTTATTTAAGGATCCTTATTCTCTATTATGCTTTCTTTGATTTATTAATGATCAAATACTCTTTTAGCCACTAGGGTAAAAGAAGGAAGAAAATACAACAAATCATATCCACTAGAGTATTGGTGGTCGATGGTGATTAGATAACATTGACTTCTCTCTCTCCATGTATGTTTTATGCACTTCATCTTTACATTATTTTCTCAAGCTAATCATGATTAGATATGTTGGTATGTTTTTTGAGCTTATCTAAGTTCACATGACAAGTGATGACTTTCAATTTGATATAAACACAGGGATACATCCCAAATGCACCATCCTATCTAATCCCCTTTTGATATCATCTATGCATCTCTGGTTGCCTTCTATATACTTTATATGTGTAGAGAGTTCTCTCACATTTCTAATGCACCTAATTCATTAAATTCAGAGCTCAGATGAGGAAGATGTGCCTATTCGATGATCTACACCTTGAAGCCCTAATTTCTAATTATTTAATCTCTTTCTTAATCTTTGAGTCAACCGTGTTGGGCCCAAATGTGGGTACCCACATGTGTGGTCCACTACCCCCTTCTTCTAACTTCTAGAACTCCATCTTTAGACTTGTCAACCAATGACAATCCACATTTTCTCTAGCCATCAATTTTGGAAGTTTAGTACTAAATGTACGGATTCAAGGCTCCATCCGATGAACGTGTTCTTTTCTTCTTCCTTTGTACGTGGTCATTGGATAAGCCATCGAATCTTACTTACCACCACCTAATTTCCCCCCTTTCCTCACCTCTTTCCCTCCAATCAGCTCCATATTCATTTCCTTTCTTCTTCTCACATATTTCCTCCTTAAGTCAGTATATTCTTACGCACCCTAGCCTCCCCTTCACTGCTATTTTCCCAAGTTGTTGCCATGGTGGAAGCAACCAATGGTGAATGACAGTCCTCATCTCAAGCCTCATGCGGTTCCATGAGACCTCTATTGAGTCCACACAGCCCATGCATCCATGTATAGCTTCTTAAAAGCCCCCCAGTATCCCTCCTTCCCCAACATTGCTTAAACTCCCATGAGTGATCGAGCACAACACAGAAGTAGGTCACACGCTAAATGCAGACTGTGAAAGGAAGAGGGAGCAACTTGACCAGGTTTACAACTAGTGAACTAGACATACCACACACTCAAACTTCTAGCTTGGCATGAGCCATCAAAGAGGGTCCATCCCTCCCCTTCGGGTCACGTGGTAGAGTGCTATTGGCCCGAGAAGGTAAGATCATTTTCCTTTCTCTAGAATTGTATTAATATTGTAAAAGTTATATCTTAGGCATACTTGGGCCAAAAGAGTCTTATAATATATGATTCTTGACCAAAAAATACTATCTATCTAGTAAAAATAGCTCCACAACCTAAGTATATTTGTAGCTCCTTTGTTTTTTCTAAAAGTGATACTTCAATACTTATTTGAGGATCTTTATGCTCTATTATGTTTTCCTTGTGTTTTTGATGATCAAATACTCCTTTATGCCCTAAATCAGTAACTTTGTTTCACTTTGAATATGAACAATGTCTTGGATCATCTTGATGTAATCCTAATGACTACTTTGAATCTCAAAATGACTCCTTTATGTACATGCTTTCTCTAACTAGATCAAGATGGAATCTTGGCATGATTTTCTATCATATGATTACCTATGCCGATTCTAAATATGTGAACTTTATGTTTCTTTATGCCATGTTTGACTAAAAACTTGTGCTTCTTTGACTTGAGTAACTCATAAGACATAAAGACTTACCTTTGTACACTTTTATTCCCTAAAACGTGATATTTGGAACTTATATGGTTGGATCTTAAATTTGTGTGCTAAAGTGGATCATTAATGTGCAAATCTGTATGTTCACCTTCAAATTACTCTCAATGATGTCTTGTGACACTAAATTCCATATAACACACTCTTTTGCACTCTTGACTACTTGTGACATACTTATGACACCTATCATGCCCTAAATGTATATGTTGATTATTAGACCTAATCTTGAAAGAATGATATGTTACACATGTTATGTAAGACTTCAACTCAGTAATTTTTCCATGTTGTAGTTCTAAAATTCCAAATCAATCTATGCAATGCTCCTATGACTTAGAAATATGACCATGTTGTATGAGATTGATATAATATGGCTAGTTATGATCTTAGTTTTTTTAATAATTGATGATAATCAAAATCTTGTGCTTTTGTGACTTCTAAATCAAAGATTATCTTTGTCTAGTATCACTTATGATATATATGAATTACCTAGACCTAAGGTGTCATTGTGACTTTTGAACTATGGTGAAGAATTGCATGCATGTTTGGAACCATGGATCTAAGAATGAAGTATGTGAAACCTAGGACTAGGGGAACATCAACATGATACATATGATGTTTATATTATTAATACACTAGTGATATAAGACCCCATGTTATACTCTTTTACATATTAGGTCATGTTTCGACTTGGGACTTCTCTATAATCTTACTCGTGGATATGACTTGCTAGTTACTCTCAAGGTACGTGATGTTCACAAATCATATCATATTTGTATGCCATTTTAGTTTCACATTTCACTCAATTTAACCATATTTATACTAAGATTCATCCTAGGATGTTTGTTTCTTATTGATCTTACTCGTGTCATGGTCTGAATTCCACATTCACCACATTCCACTCATAACGATAGAAAAATGCCCAAAATCCAATCTTTATGGCATTTTTGGATCAAATGATAATCAGCAACACGATGTGTGAAACACTACACATGGTGTATGACTCTTAGTCGGGCAACTCCTTAATCGAACCCAGCTACGGCGTGTGTCCCGGCTACATGGCGTGGCTCAGAAAATCTAGACTTTGATAAAAAATCCTCCTTACATCGTGTGGCAAATCCACATGGTGTGCCATTTGTGATCGTGGCCATACTCAAGTGGAAACTAAATCTCACACTATGTGTTGACTTAAAAACACGGTGTGAGAGTCATATTTTCTATAAAATTAAAAATTGACTAATCATTTTCATAATACATAACGAGCCACTTCCCTTGGGATGTGAGCCACATATCATTTGGAGCACTTAGAGACTAGAGACAAGGCCAAATCTTCAAAGGGAGATTTTGGAGAAAAGATAGGGCTTCTTAAGAGAGAATCCATTCTTAGCTCTATTTCTCTTCCTTATTCCTTCCTGAAGTTGTAGAGAGAAGTTTGCTGAAGCTAAGAGTGCTTACAAAGATGGATCTTCACCTTTTAGCTAGATATCTCCATCTGTTCTTCACTCCCACTTATTTATTTGTTATTCCCCTCTCTCTACTCATGTTTCTTTCAATGACTTATTGTTTGTTCTTGTATTTCCTCATCATGAGTGAGTAAACTTTTTTTCTTGGACATGGGAGAGTAGCTCCCATGTCATAACTCAATGTAACTTGAATTTCATGTTTGATATTAGTTAATCTTTTGCTTCAAAATGTGTTATGGTGTTTATCTTCTTGTATGCATGGTTGGCCATCATGTTTACATGTTTTATGTTTCTTATTATTTTTTGGAATAGATATTAAGAGGTAGGGAATAGCCATTTTGTCAGCATGTCCTTGACCATGGGAATGGCTAGGATTGTGTTGAGGATTCTAGGTTGTATTTGGAAACCATGTATATGCATGGGAATGGTATATAAGGTTAGGACTATATTATATCAAGGGGAGATGAATTCATATGACATAAACCTACTTTTTGAAGATTGATTAATATAATGGAATTCGTGGTACTTATTTGGGTTATGATGTGGAAGTGAAATTCCATATCCAAGACTCTTGTGATATGATTTTAATCATTATCCAAGTGATTAGATCTTTTATTTCTTTATTTTGTATTTGTAATTCATTTGATATAAACCAACCTTTAATTGAAATTGGCCTAGATTGTAGAAAAATAGTAATTTTGTGGTTAGATAGCCTATCTCATTATGGTTCAAACTCAACTAGTATTGATCTTGTATACTTGTGGGTGATTGACGAGTTGAGACAATTCATTATTTAAAACTCACTTGCCTTAGGAATTCACCATGTTTTTAGCGTCGTTGTTGGGGAGCTATGGTAATTCTTAGTTAGAGTAAAAGTGTTAATCATTATCCGAGTCTAAATCACCAATTTCTATTATTCATTTTGTGATACCTTTTAGTTTTGTGATTATCACTTAACTATTGCTTTTTGTAGGTTGCATGCGTCATTCTAAGAGGGGTCTTGAGATGTCCATTTTCTTAGACTTGGAGATTGAGAGAACTTTTTGCAGATGAAGGATATCAAGGAAAGGTGATAACTTTTCAAGCTTAGAGTGATCACAACCATCATTGCCCCCATTCAACACCTTCACCGCCACCCTCACCTAATCACCATCAAGAAACAAACATGAAGGACAACTTCCCGCTAAAGGAATTTGTTGTATTGACTGCCACCAACATTTGTGGAGCCATTGATCATCTAGTTATTGAAGCTAATAGTTTCTCTATTAGCCCCGCCATTATGTAGATGATCCAACAAAACAAATTTCGAGGAACTCCTATGGAAGATCTGAATCTTGACATAGCCTAATTTTTGTAGTACATGAACACCTTCAAGATAAATGGTGTCCCAAATGGAGTACGTCTACTTTTGTTTCGGTTCACTCCGTGAGACCGAGCCAAGGTGTGGCTCTCCTCTACCCAAAGCGATCCATAAAAAATTGGGATGAGCTGCTGAATGTTTTCCTTACTAAGTACTTTCCTCCTAGCAAGACCACTGAATTGAGGAGCCAGTTCACCAATTTCAAGAAACAGTAAGGTGAAACACTGTATGATATGTGGGAGAGATTTGAGCATCAACAATGCCTTTTTTCTCACCATGGTTTGACCAACTAGCTACTACTACAAACTTTGTACAATGGATTATTCTACAATACTCATACGACCGTGGATGTTGTTGCAAATGGAGCCCTTATGAATAAATCCTAGAGATAGGCATATGAAATCATAGAAGATATGGCACTTAACCATTTCCAGTGGAGCTCAGAAAGAACCAGCCAACCCTTTTCATCAAGCGGCACTACATAGAAATCAAGTGGAAAACACACCGTTGACGCAGTTAATCTTTTGCAGCCAAATTTGATGCTTTGGCACAAAAGTTTCAAAAGCTGAGTACACACTCCATACAAGCAGTTGAACGAGTGTGTGATGCGTGTGGAACCTTAAACATAATTCTTCTTCTTGCTTTGACCCACAAATGAAGGTTGGAGAGGTTTTGGAGCATGCTAATGTAGTATGGAGCTTTCAAAACATGTAGCTCTACAATCCTTACTCCAACACCTATAACCCATGATGGAGAGATCGCCCAAAATTTTCCTATAAGAACAACAATCCTCATAATCAACAATCATCAAATCAAGATCAGCATAACCAAAGCCAGAATCAGCAAGAACAAGTGGGCAAATGATAACCCGTGAACAATAACCAACCGCCAGGATTCAACAACAACAATAGAAACTACAACCAACCTCAACCTAAGTCAAGTTTGGAAAGCATGTTTAAGACTTTTGTGTCAACACAAATCCAAAAAAATGACGAATTCTATGCACATGGATTACTTTTGAAATATGTTATCACTCAACTTTTTTCCAAGGTAGACGACATTACTACTCATGCAAAGATGCTAGAAAATTAGATTGCCTAGCAAGTTCTAGCAAATCAAAGAGCCTCTTCTAGTTCACTGCCAAGCCAATTGGAGATGAATCTATGTGAGTGAAAGTCCATTTATTTAAGGATTGGGAACCTTATTGAAAGACCTTTATCAGAAGATGAAAAGAAAGTTGATGGTAATAAAGAAGATAATGTTGGTGAAAAGTAAAGGAAGAAAAATACAACTAAAGAACAACTATACTAGAAGCCTACTATTCCTTTTCCCCAAAGGTTTGCATGCAAGAAAGAGGATGTTGAATTTCAGAGATTTATGGACATTCTTAATAAACTGTATGTCAACCTCCCTTCAGTTGAAGTCATTGTCGAAATGTCAAGCTATGAAAAGTTTCTGAAAGATCTCTTAACCAAGAGAAGGAAGACCAATAAAGTGGAAACCATTATGCTATATAAAAGGATCAGTTCTATCATTCAAAATAGACTATCGGAGAAACTTGACGACCACATTTCCTTCCAATTGTCGTGCAAGATTGGTGATACAACATTTAATAAAAGGTTTTAGTCAATCTTGGTGCTATCATAAGCCTTATTCCATTTACATTGTGAGAGCATCTTGACATCGGAGATATGAAGCCAACCAAGATGGCCATTCAATTGGAGGATCACACCATCATGTATCCAAGAGGAATTGTTGAAGATGTACATGTTCAAGTGAGAAGGTTTTTTATCCCTTATGATTTCGTTGTGTTAGATATGAATGAAGTCCCATCCAATCCTATCCTTTTTAGAAGACCCTTCCATCGCACAATAGATTGCACTGTCTATGTATGAGAAGGCAAGATAACTCTTAAAGTAGGAGGGGAATACCTGAATTCTCAATTCTGGATGCAATAAAGGCTCCAAACAAAATGGAAAATATCTTCCTAGCTGATTGTATTGACAAGTTTCTCGAGGAAGACAAAGATTTTCTGATTTCATTTTGACTATTTTGAGGAAAGTGAATTGGATACCACCATGGATACATAAATTCCAGGCATTGTTTCCAATTCTAATCCACATATGTCCCATGAAGACGTTCCACCATTAAAAGGTAACTCTTTCAAGTCCACCAAGAATAACATGGTAAAACTCAATCCCCTTACATCATGGCTATGGTATGCTTTTCTTGACCCTGATTCTAAATCTCATGTTATCATAAATGTTGATTTAACCGCTAAAAAAAAAGTCAAATTGCTAAATGAATTGTGTTTGCATAAATAAGTAATTGATTATTCAATCGATGATTTGAAAGGCATAAACCCCTTCATTTTCATGCATAGAATTAACTTAAAGGAGGATGCCAAGCCTTGTGTCGAACCTCCTAGACGCTTAAATCAAAATATGCTTGAGGTTATTAAAAAGGAAATTTTTAAGTTGAAAAATGTAGGGATTATTTACCCTATAGTGATAGACCCTAGGTGAGTGATATTCATTTAGTAACCAAAAAGGGGGGTGCAATTGTTAATAAAGGGGATAATGATGAATTTCTTCAAAACCGTGTAGCCACAGAACGACGCACGTGTATAGACTATAAAAGGTTGAACAAAGCCACCCTTAGAAACCATTTTCCATTGCCATTCATTTATATAGTGTTTGAGAGGTTAGCCAATCATTCCTACTTATGTTACCTCGATGGATATTTTGGATTCTTTCAAATACCAATTTATCAATCGAACTACAAAAAAATGACTTTCACATGCATCTATGCCACATACACTTATAGACGCATGTTGTTTGGTCTTTGCAACGCACCAGTTACTTTTCAGTGTTGCATGATGGATATTTTCTCCATTTTCGTCGAGCATACAATGGAGGTTTTTATGGATGATTTCAGCATTTACGGGAACTCTTTTGATGATTGTTTGTCTAATTCATCTAAAGTCCCTAAGTGCTATAAAAAGGTTATCCTAGTACTAAATTGGGAGAAGTGCCATTTCATGGTACAATCCAGAGTAGTACTAGGCCATGTGATTTCTAATGTTAGAATTGAAGTTGATAGAGAGAAAGTGGAAGTAATAGAGAAAATGTTTACCCCATCAAATGTCAAAGATGTTCAAAGCTTTCTTAGCCATGCAGGATTTTATAGGAGGTTTATTAAGGATTTTTCAAGACATCTAAGCCCTTGTGCTCGTTACTTGCAAATGACGTTGATTTTGTGTTCAATGATGAATGCCAAGATGCCTTCAAAAATCTAAGGATGCTCTCATTTCATCCCCAATCATTCAACCACCAGATTGGGATGCACCCCTTGAACTAATGTACGACGCAAGTGACTAAACCATCAATGATGTACTTGGTCAAAGAAAGGACAACAAGTTGCATGCTATCTGCTACACCGGTAAGACACTTGATGAGGCCCACATAAACTATACTTCAACTAAGAATGAGATGCTAGACATAGTATATGCCTTCAAAAAAAAATCGCCAATAGCTATTGGGATCCAAATTTGTGGTCTGTACTGAACATGCAGTCATCAAGTATTTGCTGAATAAGAAGGATGTTAACCACACTTGATTTGATGGTTTTTGCTATTTTAAGAATTTGATCTAGAGATCAATGACAAGAAGGGAACTCAAAACGATGTTGTTGATCATCTTTGTATAGTGACTACATATGCAAATGATACACTACCTATTGATGATTACCTTCCCATAGAGAGACTGTATGTAGTTGAGATACTACAAGAACCATGGTTTGCAGACATCACCAACTTTATTGCCGCAAGGCATCTTCCACATGATCTTACCTATCAGCAAAAGAAGAAATTCCTACATGATGTCAGATTTTATTATTGGGATGACCCAATCTTGTTTAAATAAGGAATTTCCAAACTGATCCGTTGGTGTGAGTTGGAGAAGATACCAAGCATAATTTTTGGTTGTCATTCTTCTTCCTACTTAGGTCACTTTGGGGGAGAGAAGATATCTACACAGATACTTCAAGCTAGAATTTAATTGGGCAACCTTGTTTCGAGATGTCCATGCTTATGTCAGAGGATGTGACAATTGCCAAAGAACCAATGGGATATCAAAGTGAGATGAAATGCCTCTCAACTCCATACTAGAGATTGAGGTATTTGATGTGTGGAATGTCAACTACATGGCCCCCTTCCCCATCCTCATGTGGTTAAAAATACATATTGGTCACCTATGATTATGTCTCAAAGTGGGGTAGAGGCCATCCCTACCCAAGCTCTTAATTATAAGTCAGTGCTTAAGCTATTTCAGAAGGTTATTTTTCCTCATTTTGGAGTTCCAAGAGCCATGATTTTAGATGGAGGGACACATTTCAGTGGCAAACAGTTCAATAGTCTTCTCACCAAGTATGGAGTGACGCATAAAGTTTCTACTCTGTATCACCCCCTAACAGATGGACAAGTTGAAGTATCCAATAGACAACAGATAAACATTCTTAAGAAGACAGTTTCAAGCTCAAGGAAAGATTTGGCATTCCATTTAGATAATGCCTTTGGCCATTCTGAACTACATACAAGATTGTGATCGGTACTAGGTAGTTCAAGCTCATCTATGGTAAATCTTTCCATCTTTCTTTTGAGATGGAACATAAATCCCTATGGGCCATTAAGTTCCTTAATTTGATATGAAGAAAGCAGACGAAAAATGACTATTACATCTTCAAGAGCTTAAGGAGATCAATATTGATACATATGACAATGCAAAGATCCATAAGGGGAGCAAACAAAAACATGAAATGACAAGAAGATCAGAAGAAGAGACTTTGTTGAAGGAGGCCACCAGGTATTGTTGTTTAATATTAGATTAAAGCTTTTTCTAGGGAAGCTTAGATCCAAGTGGTTAGGACCTTTCTTGGTCTTAAAAGTTTATACATATGGGATAGTAGATCTGCAGGGAAAGTAGTCAACATTCAAGGTCAATGGGAAATGCTACAAGCTTTACACCAAAGGAGAGAATATAGATCTAGGAGTCACATGCTCCGTCACATAACTTTTTTGATGAAAAATCAAGTCTACTTCCTCACTTTAAATGGAAGACCTTGTGGGAGATGATCCCACATTTATCTAGTTTCCTTTGTGTTATTTAATTTAGTGTTGTTTAGATATAGTCATTTACTTCCGAATAATACCTCATGGTGCTACACAAGCGAATTTGTGTGGGAACATTAAGTAATCACTTGTATTTTTTAGGTGACAATTGTTTCTGTCAGAAAGAACAAGGAAGACCAAGATATGCAAAATTCATGCTCTAACACAACATATGGAACACTCTCCATGGCATGTGCATTTATTTGATGAAATTTGAATTTCTCCAGAAGTTCACCCTTACGCCATGTGTGCTTTAGACACGGTGTGTGTGTTTTTCAAGGAATTTTACCAAGTTTTACAGAAAACACACCTTACATTGTGCGACAACCATCCACAGTGTGTCATGGTCTTGAACAAAATTCAACAAATGCGACAAACTTTCTCCCTTATGGCTTGTGTCCCATAGCCACACTATGTGGTTCTCGTGAAGAATGGTGAAATATTTTGAGAAATCTAGTTCTTTTCGGTGTGTATACTCAGTCTCACAATGTGTGAAGTTGGCGGAGAAAATTTTGAAATATTAGCAGCAAGTTGCCCTTATGGGGTGTATCCTTCCCTTATGGCATGTACACTTTATAGAATTAGGGGAGTTTTCATGTGCCTTACAGCCACCCCACCATGTCGTGTCTCCTCATGGCTTAAGGATTCTGAACCCTAAATTCATTTCGTTTAACGTTGATCTCACAACGTGAAGCCGCCTCTCCAACACACCTTGCTACTTCAACCCATCACATCGTAGACAATCATTGTTGCATGAAATAGATCCACCATTGTCTTCCCTTTCATCATATTAACCTCAGTGATGGAGAACCACCTCCACACTGCATCTCCAGCTATAGCAACACATCAAATTGTATGATCACCGTCAACCTTCATCTGCACCTCATCACCTCATGGAATAAGGATGATCTCCACCTACCTGCACCATCCACTATCCACAAATTGAAGCACAAGTGTTATGATATCTATTGTCGTCCACACTGCGAAGACCTCATCCCCTCCGTGCCCCATTTCTCAGATCGGATCTATGCATCCTCTACCACAACACGCAGTAACACCTCATCCTTATGTCATGTTTGTCTCAGTGTAGAGTTGAAGGAGAATGATAATCAACATGATGTGTGACTACCCTACCATGCCATGTTGATTCATCCAACATCTATCATCAACATGTCGAGAACTAAATTTTTTTGCAATGAGACCCCAACTAGAGCCCTAGCCATCACCCTCTAATGCACCCTACATCTCCATGGTGCACTTCACACTGAATGTATAAGAGGACATCATCTTCAACCATCTTGCCTCTTGTCAAGAGGTCCCGACCAAGTTTGTACATGTCAATGATATGGATAGGCTAGGCATTCTCAATGAAGCTAAGGAATACATTGTTTTTCTTGGCCAAGGATTATGTTGTTTAGATTGTGTTGCCACATACCCTCACTTCATTATGAGTTTTCAATGATCTTCAAAATGGTAGAGGACATGTCTAATACATAAACCCCTTGTACTGATTTCATTTAATTTGATGAAAAAACCATTCAAACTGACTTTCTAATGGTTTTACCCCTTGTTGGAATTTGATTATGATGATAGTATTATCACGCCAGAGCAATTTGAGCATGTTACTTTCTAGGGCCAGATCACTGAAAAAATCTCATACAATCATGTAAATGCCAGTGTCTCATGTTCACAACCTCATTTTTTGCTATATTCACCGCCTTCTTAGCATAAGTGTTTTGGTATGGAAGGAAACAAAAGGTGTAGTTGGTAAACTAGATTTGTTTTTCTTATTGACTATGCTGCATAACAATGATGTGAATATCGACTATCATTTTCTTTCATGAATTATCAAGATCCAGAAATAATCAAAAGGAGACATTATGATAGGGGTGTGATCACTGCCATTGCTTTGAAGCTTGATCTGTCCACTATTGATCCCCTAGATGGAGCAGAATACGTCAATTTTGATTGTCTCATTTCCTATGGTTTGTTGAGAAAAGATAAGAATGGAAAGATCTTCCACAAGGTTCACAACAAATCCTCTGTCATACAATAGCGAAACCCTACCCTCACCATGCCCAAAGACAAAGCTAACTTGAAGTATTTTCATAATGAAGGACCTTCTACATGTGCACATGCCAAGTCTTCCTCTACTAGGGTTGACATTCCACCACCTCCTTCTATGGGTACACAGACAGACTTCCCTTAGAGGTACCCAGATATGCAGCAGCTCTATGGGCATGTTCAACACAAATTTGATGATCAAGATACTCACATCTCTCAGCTCTCTCAGCAGTATATTGGCTTGTCCCAGAATGTTGTTGACATCCACACCATGGTGACCATGATGGATTCCTGACACATCTATCAGGGTCATTATGGCTATCCTCCATAACCATCTCCATCTACGAGACCCTCCTACATGGACATCATCAACCTCAACTTATTCCTGGAGCACCTCCAGCCTTCCTAGGAGGGTTTCAGACCCCCCCTTTTTGATGCACAAGAGTATCTGGTTGTACAACTCTTAAATTCATTATAAGTAGTGAGGACACTACAAATTTCAATGTTGGGGGGTACAACTGAGGTAGTTTTACTTTTACTTTTCATTTCATTTGCTTCAATCATTTGCTTATGTCATTTAGTTTGTTGTTTGCATGTTTTGCATTTCTTCTCACATCCTTGCATGATTATTGAGTGAATTTTTTTGATTAATTCATCCTACTACTTAAACTATCAGATGACATTAAAATTGTGTCTATTTGTTGACAAATTGGGCATAAATCATCGTAATTGATTTTTTTTGAAATTTTGGCTATTCATCTCCATATTGAGGTATTTGACTAAACATGATTTGTAATTTTCTCACTCATGTTCTTAAACCTTGTAATCATTCAAAATGCCTTTCTCAACATTATAGCTTTGAATAGCAATAAGATGATTTTGCCAACCCTATAATTTATTTTTTGTTGCTCTACTTGAAACTTTTTACCAAATGTAATATCTTCCTGCATAACTTGAAATAATGACGTGGTGAATTAACACAAAAATGTGTGGTTCCAAAGTGGAGCCCAAATCACATAAAAAGGGGGAATTCTGATCTTCACTTAAAAATCTAGACCCCACAATAGATGACTAAGTCGCCCACATTTCCACCAACCCAATGAAGTTGGGGATAACGTCTGAAAGAGGGAAATAAATCCCCAAATTGTATTCCATGTGCGTGGATGCATATATTGGTAGTTGATTACCGCTCACTGAAAATCAAACTAATTTTTTTCTTTAATAACAGTGTCATTGCAGGAGGATGGAACATTTCATTTTAGTAAGCTTTGTGGCAAATCATTATATTTTTGGCTTTATCATCTTATTTCTACTAATTGCTCTCTATTTGATTCTTTTAAAGAAAATTGAATGTCTATTTGAACTTAAAATCTTATCTTGAGAGTTAGAATTGATTTCATGTTTAGTTACATACCTAAATGACGAAAATTGTCATTTTGAGATCTATCAATTCATATTCATATGGATCTTGTTTTTTCCAATTTGTTCATTCTAGCCATTTACCTAGTTCTTTTTTCTTGAGGACAAGCAATCGTTCAAGCTTCGGGGGATTTGATGTGCACAAATTATATCATATTTTCATGCCATTTTAGTTGCACATTTCATTTAATTCAACCATATTTCTACTCTAATTCATGCTAGGATGTTTGTTTCTTATTGATCTTACTCATGTCATGGTTTGAATTGTAGATACACCACATCCCACTCATTACAAAAGAAAAATGTCCAAAATCTGATCTTTTTGGCATTTCTGAAGTTTCTCCAATTTCTGGAGTTCAATATTTAACAGATAACTAACAACACAACATGTGGACCACTCCACACGATGTGTGACTCTCAGTCAACCAACTCCTCAATCAAACCCAGATACAATATGTTCCCAGCTACACGACATGGCCCAAAAAAATCCAAAATTTGACAAAAAAATCCTCCTTACATCGTGCAACAAATCCACAAGGCGTATCATTTGTGATGTGGCCTGACTCAAGCGAAAATTGAATCTCACATGGTGTGTTGACTTATAAATTTGACGTGTGAGTCATACTTTCTATACATTTTAGAAACAATTGCTCATTCTTGTAGTATATAACAAGCCACTTCCCTTAGGAAGCACACCATGTATCATTTGGAGTAGTTAGAGACTAGGGACGAGATCACAGCTTTGGAGGGGTGATTTTGGAGAGAAGCTAGGGTTTCTTGGGATAAGATCTATTCTTGGCTCCATCTCTCTTCCCTATTCCTTCTGAAGTTGTAGAGAGAAGGTTGTTGAAGCAAAGAGCACTTTTAGATATGGATCTCGACCTCTTGATTGATGATCTCCATCTATTCATCACTCCCATAGATTTATTTGTTATTCCTCTCTCTCCACTCAGGTTTCTTTCAATGACTTATCATTTGTGCATGTATTTCCTAACCATGAGTGAGTAAAACCTTTTTCTTGGACATGGGAGAGTAGCTCTCATGTCATAACTCCATGTGACTCAAATTTCATTTTTGGTATTACTTAATCTTCTACTTCAAAATGTGTCATGGTGTTTATGTTCTTGTATGCATGGTTGTCCATCATGGTTACATGTTTTATGCTTCTTATTATTTCTGGGAAGATATATTAAAAGTTATAGAATAGCCATTTTGAGAGGATGTCCTTGACTAGGGAAATGGCTAGGATTTTTTTGGGGATTCTAGGTTGTAGTTCAAAACTGTGTATATGCATGGGAATGCTATAAATGTTAGAACTATCTTATATCATTGGGAGATGTATCTAGATGACATCAACATACCATTTGAAGATTGATTAATACAAAAAAAATTGTGGTTCTTGTTTGGGTTATGATGTGGAAGTGAAATACATATTAAATATTCTCGTGGTCTAAATTTAATCATTCTCCAAGTAATTAGTGTTTTTATTTTCTTTATTTCATATTCAGAATTAATTTGATCCAAACTAACCTTCTAATTGAATCTGACTTAGATTGTAGAAAATTAGCAGTTTTGCACTTAGCTAGCCTAGCTCCATGTGGTTTGACCTAGACTATAATCGATCATGTATACTCACGGGTGATTGATGAGTTTACTCAATTAATTATTTAAAACTCGCTTGCCTTTGGCAATCACCAGTACACTCACTCTTGACCCTACTATGATATTAGCGTGTTTGTATGTATGCTTGTATGAATGCTTGGATAGAAGTGGTCAAAGGCCTAATGTTGATATAATGGAAAATACAACCTAAAATGTGCCTTGTATAAAGGAATGTTGTTAAGATTTCTGGCCTTGTTTCTTATTCTTTCTTATTATAATGTTTCTAATAAAACAATTTTATGTTACTCTTAAACAATTTTATGTGCCCTTTCATAGCGTACGTAATGCTTTAGCATTAACATATTTTGTTTATCAAATTTATAATTGTCAAATGAAGATCCTCTACAGTCAAAACTCTAAGCTCTGAAATAAAACATCAATTAGATATCTTTCAAATAGAAATGGGTGTATGCCTTTATCTCTGTTTAGTTTTTTTATATGTTTTTAGGTGTTATTGACTTTCATATATATTTTTTGTGTGAAACTATGTGCCATTTTATTGACAGACTCCAAGTCATACTACCACTGAATTTTTAGTTAGTGGGGTAGGATGAGGTAATAAATAGTTTTGTGGAAAATGATATAAGATCCATACACATTGGCCTATATATATCGTTAAGGAATAACACATCATATGAACCCAGGGAGAGCTCAAATCCTTAATGGTAAAACTAAGGCAATGGGTATGGTGCTAAACATGAAGGTTCTGGCTAGTAATCACCTCCTATCCAACTAGTGCAGTGGTTAAGGTTCTTCTGCATGTCTACCTACCCAAAGTGGATTGAAGATTGGATTAGGTTTTTCCCTATATAGACTAGAGAGTCTTCTAGAATCTCACCTCTTCTTTAATGACTTCCTGAGCCACCAAACTAGATGGTGATTAGTTGGTCTTCACATCTTCCCATATGATTGTTCTCTCATGATTATTAATCACATGATTTCTAAATTATGGGTAACTTATGAATGTAAAAAATTTCATTTGAAATTATGCAAGTTGATTAAGATAATAATGCCATGATCTAATTTTGAATCGAAAACCATATTATGTTTAGTGAAGCTACTCTTTTTTGGTCAATGAGACCCGCCTTGCTTTTTTGTATTTCTATTGAAAAGAGATTACAAAACTTATAAAGAACAAAAGGGTTTACATATGTGTCTAGGAGGATGTATTTCTATTTGTACAAGTATTCTCAAGAGAAAAGATCAATAGTGATTGATGTGTATTTCATATCACCTTCCCTGTCTTCGTATCACCAGTATCAACCAAAAAAAATGCATCCAATATCTCAAACAATCTAAAACACAAAAAAAGAGTTATGAAGAGAAGGACCATCATATAATGGGGCTTCAATTAGAAAATACTCAGGACCTAAGTATATGATGAAGAAGAAGGATTTAACAGATCAAGCTTCTCATATACATCAGAAAAACAACATGCTCTCAGGCTAAGAACTTCCAAGCATAGGAACTAAAACCTCCAAAGGAGCAGGTCCATCTTCCAAGGGAAGAGAAATCAGAGATAATCTATCATGGATCCAACGAAAACCTCCAACCCATTCATCAGTATCTCAAAAACAAAAACTATACAGAGACAACTTCAAAAAAGCATCGGACCAGAAATGTCCAACATCCATCACCTAGGAACTCAGATAGACCAAGATGTTATGAAATATTGAGCATTTCAAGAACACCAAGGAACAACATTCTTAAGGAAGCAATCCCTTCCATACAGCATATCTGACTTCTAAAAATGACGTAAGGATCAGAAGAAACTATTAGGGAAACAACATATTCAGAGAGGAAACGCCTCTAAATGAATATTTCAACCAAAAAATAGCTTCTTATAACATAAAAATGGAGACATCTTCAGAAGAACAATAGCACCAGAAATTGAAAGACCAGAGAGTTAAGAAGAGTTGAGAATCTCAAAATCATACCTAATAGTCTTCCAAAGAGTAAAATAATTCTTGCTTCTAAAACCATGCACCCTGCCATTTCTTTCAAGCCAACTATGATACAAAATTAAGGGACCATGATTGAAGCTTTGTAGTTCTTCTTTTTAATAAGAACATCCCAATTACCAGGAATCCCATCAATAAGACCTTCATGATTTGTGCAAGACCATGGATCAGTGACAAATTTACATTTGAAACATATATGACTAGTATCTTCATAGTGTTCCATGCAAAGAAAATAGATAGAAGCAATGGGAATACCCCTCCTTCTTGTATAATCTGAGGTAGGAAGTTTATCGTGCCTAGCTTTCCAATATGAATCTTGTTCTTCATATGACTCTTATAACTCCATATCCATTTGAAGCAATCATCCTCTTCATCTCTTTTCCTTATATATTCCCAAATATATCTAATATTAGAATGTTTTTTACCATCAAACAAAATATGATCTTGCTTATAACTAGAGATAGGAATACAATTTAGACAATCAATAATGATACGTGAGCATCTAGACGATGGGATATCCCATTTTCTGTCTTTGATAATAGAACAGTGGTACGAATCACCATCAATTCTTGCTCCGGTGATTATATCCAACGCAAGAATCTCATAGAGAAATTTTCTATTATACCATGGATATTTCCAAGTCTTGAAATGTTCACAAAATTCTATCTTAAAATCGATAAAAGGAAGAAGAGTATCCCTGGTCCAAAGAATTGAACTAAACATCAAAGAGTAATTTGGAGATTCACTAATGCTCCAAAAATAATCCTTCTTCAGATATTTTTCACCAATCCATTTAACCCAAAGCGAATCTTTTTTACTAGCTACATCCCAGGCATTGAGAATCAAGCAAGCATTCGCTAACTCTTTACTTTTTATAATAACAAGGCCCCCTTCCTTCTTTGGCAATGTCACTCTGTCCCATTTAACGAAATGTAAGTTCCTTTTACTGTCAGAATGACTCCAAATGAAATTCCTACAGATTTTATCTGTTTCCTCCAGGGTAGAACTAGGTATAGGGGACAAGAACACCCAAAAACAAGTGCATGGTAGATAAGGTAGATTTTACGAGTTCAACCCTTCATGCCAGAGAAAGAAGTTTAGCCTTCCAGTTGTCCAACCTATTCTTAGTGTTGTCAATGGGCCTTGCAAAATGCTTTTTATTCAGTTTCCCTGCAAATAAAGGAAGACCCAGATACTTTGGATTGTCCATGTCCCTAGTTTCCATGTCCACGATATTAGTGATAAGATCCCTGTCATCATTTTTCCCAAAATAACAATATTGTTTGTGTGATTAATCTTGAGTCCCAATATGCTACCAAATATAACCAATAGATCTTTAATACTTTTTGCATTCTTCTCATCAACTTCAGCAAAGATCATCAAGCCATCAATGAAAATGAGATGGGAGCAATTATAGCTTTTAGAGGCCTGAATAGGATGAATACTTTTATTACCACGACTAGCCTTCATCAGCCTTGAAAAACCCTGCATAGCAATAACAAATAGGTAGGGGGTAATGGGATTCCCTTGTTTAACACAATTTTTAGGAAAAATAGGATCAAATGGTTCTCCATTAAGAAGGACTAGATAAGAGGTCGTATGGAAAATAGTTTCAATCCAACTGATCCATCTTGAATAAAAACCCATTCTATACATGATAGAAAATAGGAATCTCCATCTCATAGAGTCATAAGCCTTAGAAATATTGGCATGAATACACATATTAGGACTTTGATTCTTTTTAAAGTCACTAAGGATTTCATTAGTCCAAAGAATAGATTCTTTAATACTTCTTCCTTTGACAAAAGCACATTGATTTGGATCTGTAATGAGGGGAAGAACCTGACACAATCTATTTGCTAGAATTTTCAAAATAATCTTGTAGAAGGTATTATAGAGAGCTATGGGTTGCTAGTTAGAAAGAATAGAGAAATCAGTACCTTTGGGCAAGAGAGTTATAGAAGTATTGTTTGCTTCCTTCAAAAGACACCCTTTAACAACAAATTCTTTGATTGCTTCAAATACATCATCCCCAATAACATGTTAGGATTTCTTGAAGAATAAGCTATTGAGACCATTAGGTCCAGGACTTTTATCTTCATTTAAATTCATAACCACATCTTCCACTTCTTTCCTTGTCACCAGTCTAGTGAGCATAATGTTATGATGATTCATTATTCATGACCATTCCATTCTCCAGTCCAAACACTACTTGTTTCACTCTTACAAAATAAATCCCTATAGAAACTAGAAATATAATCCTTATATATTATCAGATATATTGTTCAATTCTCCATCAATCATCAAGAATTTCATAGAATTTCTTGTTCTTCTTAGTTTGAGGGAAGAGTAAAAAATTTTGTATTTGAATTGCCCTCCTTTAGCCATTGGACACGACATTTTTGTCTATAGAAATATTCTTCTATATCAACAACCATCTTTGCTTCCCTTCTCAGAACTTTAGCAATACATCTCAAATTCTTATCAAAAGGATTGAAATCAGACTCTTTTTTAGTAATTAAAGCTTTATCTTTAGCCACAGTAATATTCTCATAGATATCAACAAAATTCTTTTTGTTCCAAATCTTCTACTTTTGTTTAAGATTACCAAAGTTTCCTATAGAGCCTAAACATAGCAAAGCCCTCAATATTTATGTTCCAAGCATTAGTAAGAATAGCAGAGTAATCTTTATGATTGACCCAACTAATAATAAATCTGCAAGGGGTCCTAAATCTTTTCGGATTACCTATGACCAGATTGATTCTTCTATGATAGCTAATAACATTGGATATACATTCACCATGAAAGACCTCAAAACAAGATTGGAAATCAGATTTGAATAAGATCTTATCAATTTTGGAAGTAATAAAATCATCACCATCTTTGTGATTGTCCCATGTATAAAACGGACCATTAAACTCTTGATTAAATAAGTCATGATCTAAGAAAAAATTGTTGAAATCCTTCATAGATTTTTTAGAAGGAGATTGTTTACCAATCCTTTCTATGTACTTTCTGACCGCACTAAAATCTCCCATGATCACCCATCATGACTGATTGATCATGTTATGAATTTTTCCCAAATCATCCCAAATACCAACTCTGTAAAATATCCAGTGTGCCCATAAACGACAAATACAACAAAGATAATTTCATCCTTGTGAACTTCAACATGTAGAGCTTGATCACTTTCAAAAATAGTCAATAATTGACAATTGTCTTCTTTCCAAAGAATAGTGACTCTTCCTAAAGCATGAGAGTCATGATTCACCAACCAGTTATGTTCCCTAAAATATTTCTTCTTAATTTTATCAACTTTGTTCAGCCTCAATTTAGATTCATTCATAATGATAATATCACATTTATCTCTCTCCAACTCCCCTTGGACACTCAAGATTTAATTCCAAATTCCCCTAACGTTCCAAGAGGTTATAGAAAATGATGCATTCATTTAAACCTTGGGGTTGCTATGTTGTCAACCTCAACATTTTCATTTATAATTTCAAGTCCATCAAACTTATTAGACATGGGAGAGAACATTGAATTTGCTACTCTATTTAAAATCTCCATGTTAGGCTTTACCTAATACTTGGGGGAGATTTATTCTTCTTTCTCGCAGAGCTTGCTTCTAGTTTAGATGTCTGAGAGTTGTGTACCTTCCCAGGAGAATTGTTAAAGAATAAAGGTATAGGAGTGGACGGTACAGATCTCCCCCATCATTAACTTAGAGGCTTGCTTGTCTAACCAAGTCCCCATTATGTTGTAAATTAATCTCATTAAGGACAAACAAATATATTCCTTCTATGCATGACTGCTTCTCTTGTAACTCGGGAATGACCCCCTTCTCTGTAGATACATGTGAAGGAACTATCATTGTCACTTTTTTTCTAAGACTTTCTTCATACTAGAGTTCCTTTCCTTCAATTTTGTTTTGGGTACTAGGTTAAAAGAACAATCATCAAAAAGTTCAAAGTGATGATTATGTTGACTCTCTTAATTTATATCCAAGGGATAAGCTCTTGTGTGGACTGGGGGGGGGCTTCCATATATTGATTTTGAGCATGAAACCACGAAATTAAAATATGATGTTTGTCCCAATTGTTGAAATATGAGATCTCAATCATGGATGTATAGCCCTGCCTAGGTCAATGTAAATGCTAGAAACCTAAATGTTGGGATTGCAATTCATGTTGTATTCATGATTCAAGAGCTCTATTCATTTCAACTAAAATCTTATCTTGCACGTTTGTGATCTATATGATGATCTTTCCAAGTACGACCATCCATGTGATGATCTTTTATATTATATAATCTACATGATTATTCTTTGACCTTGATGCATGATTGACTCAGTTTAAAAATAGTGTTGCTATTAAAAAAAACCAAGATTATTGTGAATATGAAGTCCCAATTTGAATTAAAGGATTGTGTTATTTTTGGGGATACAATTTCTTTTGAGTCGGGAAGGATGTAATAACCTCCCGATGAAGGCAATGATTTTTCATCTTTCGACTGTAAAGCGGGCCAATAGAAGTGCTTGAACCGCCCGAAGCGTTGCTTTCTCCTCTCTTTTCTCTCTTCTTCTCTCTCCTCCATCATACAGCTGAATAGGGTGTGATAAATAGATCATGCCAAACTTCCCCTTAGTCATAGACACGACATAGGGTTTCATTATGTCTCAACCATCAGATTACGACATTTTCATATCTACCATGATCATGTTGAGTCGATACTAGGTAGTATCGACGCCCTCGATAAGTTGTCCCCCCCTGTGCTTTCGTCGGTATTACTAAGTTGATGTCGGTAGTACCAAGATTTCTCGAGATTTTTTGAGTCCTCCCGGTAAGGTTGTCGATAGTAATGACTTCCTTCGTCGATACTATCGAGTTTTATCAATTTTGAATGTTCCTTCTGATCAAGTGTTGATACCAAATGATAGGCAGATTGGTAGTAATGAGTTGTGTAGTTTCTTGTAAATTCACCTGGAACTCCTAAAAAATGAACATAAGATCCTAAATAATAATGAATACATTAGGAGCATTAAAAATAATTATTTGATGCAATTAAGTGTCACATGCTAATGATGATAAATAATGTACAAATGACATCAAAATGAACAATAAGTGCGCAAAAATCCATAATATAAACAACCTATAAAACAACAATTATTCAGTGCATCAAACTCCCCAAATCTTAAATGTTGCTCATACTCGAGCAACACACCCTTGGATCTATTTGAGACAAGTCAGCAAAAGGACACAAATTATGAAATTCCATTCTCAACTACCCCCACCTGGCGGTCCCAAACTGGCCTTTACTAACCACTGAACAATCAACTACTCTCAAGGGACCAAAAATATCCATAAAAGATGTCCACCTGTACGTTAGTGAAACACTATCAATAGAGAAGTTAATATCATAGTCAATCAAGCATTCACTTGGTGCATTATGTGATTCCCTATCTACATTGCTCTTTTCCTAACTACAAACTACTTGGAAGTAGTTCTCCTCGTATGAATGAATGAGGAGAGCAATCATATAAGTGGCCTACCAATAAGAGCAATGGATGGAATGAAATAGGTGGCTTATGAAGAATCACAAGTAAAATATGAATCATTTATTAAAAAATAAATCATGGTGAACCTATATGGCAAAGGTAATGAGAAATGCATGAATCCTAATGCTTACTATTATCTGTGGAATGATGCATGTATTCAAAATCTCATTAAGTGGATGAGAATGCAGTAAAGAATAAAATATATCATGTGAATGTTTCCATTTCTTTGTGAAGTGAAATTCCAACCCAAGTTTAAGGCATCCTTTCTCCCTTTTATTTCATAACATCATTTTCTTCTTCTTCTTCTTTTCATTGGCCCACAATTTTAGCATGGTAGCAAGTTATGCTTGGGCTTTACTAACATATCTCATTCATTTTTTTCTTCTTTTGGTTTCTTTTCCTGAGGGTATGGATATGTATCCATGCACTCTTATTTCAAAAGAAAACAATAACCACATGATGTAAACTGAATTAATAAAAATGTATGCAATCTAAATGCAATTGTTATGCAACTAGATGATATGCACACAAGTTGTTGATATACATTTTTTTTTCATTTTGTAGCTATTGCATTAAAAGAGAAACTAACTATTATGTCACCTATTATGCCATGCAATGCAAACAAGAGGAAATAATTCAGGTTACTTGATCATCTTAATGTGGTGAATCGAAACAGATGGAAAATGAATGGAATCACATAATTAAGAGACAATGCCTTTCTTGAACCATGATATGTCCCTCTACTACTACCTATCTACAGGGTAACCTTAGGATTTCTTTCTAAAATTTCATTTTTAAAGTCAAGTTAATTGTTTGATCAACTTAGTCTCAAACTCCATCTTCTTCCACATTATATGAATAATTAAGATGTCCATTCATATCAAGTGTCCATAAGATGATTAACCCATATATTTCCCCTAGGTGGTGTAACTCAAGAAATTTGCAACTAAGCCAACAAAAATTTAGTTTTAAATTTTTCATTGCACGAACATGGAAAATGGACTCTATGGTGACAGACATAGAAAACATGCTTTTTACTGCTCCACACCCCCCGTAAGTTTGAACTCGACTATGTCCTCATAGTCAAAATCTAAACATAGAGGTGGAACAATGGTACCGGTTAATATGGTGGTGGTGGGTGTGTCATGGTTGGGTCATGGGGATAGAAAGTCCCTTGGAACATTGGTGATTGTTGTGGCATTTGTGGAGGTTGTGGATAACTGCCAAAAAAGCCTCGACTCCAATAGTTGTCAAAGAATGGCTACCGATAGTTCTCCATTCATTGCAGGCGCATATGCATATTTTTTAGGTTGGCTAGGAGGAAGTCACTCGTTCTCGAAGACTGCCTATTGGTTTTGATAAAGTTGTCCTTGGACATCATGGATGCCCACCAGTGTAGCCATTTGATGTTGTTTCCCCTATTGAATCTTGTATAGAATTCCATACATACTTGTCATCGAGTATGTATCCTCCTCCTGGGAAGGTGATGAAGTAGATGTACTAGAGTCTCCATGTACTCTATCACGCTTGCGGGGGACCTACCTCCTCGTGATTAGGATGGTGGCCTCCTCTTATTCTTCTTCATTCTACTCCTATTGTTTCTCTTGCTTGGCATCTTCGTCTGCTTCATCTTCTGTGTCATCCCCTACAGGCCACCTCATGTGATACATTCCTTGCAAGACATATATAGGATTAGGGAGCTCCCTCTCCTAGTACTGGTCATCAACTATACAACACATGTACATCTTCCCATGATGCAGGTTGATGATGTTTGCTTTCTTAAAATGTTTTAGGTCCAACTTGGAAGAAGCCTTTAGAGATTTGGAGGTGGAGAGATCAAGATTGAGATGCATAGCCATTGGAGTGATAAGCCCTCCAAAATGGATGGGGGCTTCCTCTGCACCTGTTGCTTCACTACAATCATGTGTTGGAGGAAGAAGGAACCAAAGTCCACTAACTCACTTCCTAATTTATGCAATTTCTAGGGGAAGAAGAGATCCACATGTCGAACCTTCTCATGTCCTTGACTGAACTTGGAAAATATGGTGTTGGTGAGGAATTGGTGCGGGATACGAGCAAATGTGTGCTCAATGTCAGTGACAGAGTTGACATGCTAGTTGATGTGGTAGCCCTCTGACACCTCTACCAAAAGTTGCCATGCACCCTTGTAATCAAAGTTGTTAGTGGGAAAGTGTAGTTCACTCATTGACCACCCGCAAATGGCATTGAATTGTCTCAACGTCATTTGTTAGTCAGTGTTAAAGAGATGGAATTTTATGTGCCCTTCCCTCCATTCATCCCCATTATCTAGGATGCATTAAATCTCCAATGAGGCCAAGAACTTGCATATGATCTCTGGGAAGGTGAGCTAATCACTGAGGAAAGGGTGATCACCCAGCAACCCCTGATCTTCTCAGACTCGGCGGAGATTGTCAGTGAAGCCCATAGATGCAAGGAACACACAGTCTCCATACTGTGTCGAGGTGATCTCTCTTTTCATCTACTCGTTGTAGATCTTCTTCACATCGGTGTTTGACATGAATGATGTGTGTTGGCTTGGGTACCAACGTGACATTCCCTAATGTCGAAGAAGTTGCTCGCCTGGACGTCATTGAGATGGCACAAGAAGGGGATGAAGAAGAAGAAGCTCAATGAAGACTCTAATTGCCCAGTAGTTCTTGCACAATCTTGCTTGAGAGGGGTGTGGTGGAGGTGTGAATGAAACAATACCCACACCCCTCCTTATATAGCCGTCGTCCAACTTGTTGTCATTGCGTTGGTAGTATTGACATTGTCATTGGTAGTACCAAATTCTTCTCCATGATATGTTTGAATCACTACCAGCCATTGATATTGACGCTCCCCATTGGTCGATGTTGATATTTGCTGATCGCCAACGTCATTTGTACCGACTTTAAAAACTACATGACGGATTGGTACTATTGACCGCCAGATGCGGAAAATCTTGATCGTTGATGGCACTCCTGTGGATCTTGTGTCTTCTAGTGTCGGTACTATTGACTTGTAGTTTTTAGTATTGAGTCTTTAAAATTTCTTGATACTTTTGAGCATTATATTAGTATTTCAAACCTAGAGCATCGCTTGGTGTCGATACTACCAAGTTGGATGTCGATAGTACCGAGTCCTTATCAATTAACTTGACCCCTTTCTGCAAAATGTTGGTGCTAACAACACTGGTGTTACTACCACTGAGGACTTTTTTGGGATCCCTGCGATGCCATTGGTACTACCGACTTTGCAGTCGACACTACTAAGATTTTGTGAAAATCGACCCTTATCCCTATGCTTCCATTGATGCTACCAACATGGCTATAGTTACCACCGAATTATTCTCAGTATGCACACCAAAAACAAATGATCAAGACACCTTTTTTACAATAAAAATAATACAATGCAACTAGAATGTAAAGAACATGAATGTAAAGAGCAAAATCTTAAAGCAGTAAAAGATGATTGGGTTGCCTCCCAACAAGCGCCCTTGTTGTACATCATAGGCTCAAGGAGATGAGTTTTCTTCATCCTGGGTTGTCATGGGATGGCTGTGAAGATTCATTTGGAAGTCTGAAGTCCATTCTATCTTTGTCTATCTTGAGTGTCAAGTAGCCTCTACCAATGGTAGTGATCATGTCGGCCGTAGCTTGGAATAACCTTCCTAACAACATCCCTGATCCTCATAGAAGAATCATTACCTACGAAATGATGTGCCCCTAAGTGTGAAAAGATAGTGCAAGCTCTCGTGCATATCCATGACCACAAAATCAATTAGAAAGATGAATTTATCGACTTTGACTAGAACATCCTCACATACCCCATACGGTTTCATAGTAGATCCATATGCCAACTTGATTGCCATGGATGTTTTCATTAGTTCCTTCAATCCCAACTTTCGAAAGGTAGTAAACGACATGAGATTTATGCTCACCCCAGGGTTGCATTGTGCTTGTTGGAAATGTTGACTTTCTATGGAATAGGGAATGTAGAAACATCCTAGATGCCTTCTTTTCCTTGGCAGTCTTTCTTGGATCATCACACTCATCACTTTATTAATACATAAGACATATGTGTCTTTTATTCGTCTTTTCTTATTGATGATGTCCTTCAAAAATCTTCCATATGCAGGAATTTTCTCTATTGCCTCCATGAGTGGAATGTTGATGTGGAGCTTTCAGAAGATGTCTAGAAATTTCTTGAATTTCTTTTCCTCTTTTCTTGACTTCAGACTATCCGGGAATAACATATTTTGCTTCTCTATATGCTTGTATAGTAGAACATATGGCACATTAGGGATCTACTCCCCTAAGCTTGCTTCAGAACCATCTTCTAGGATAGAACTTGGAATGTCTTCCGTGGGTGGAATGGCCTATGGCTGCTCCTTCTAACTTATGGAGGCCTCCTTATAGACTGTGATTGTTCCAATGCAGAGTAGAACCTTCACATGTTCTTGTTGTGTACGCACCTTTTATGGAGCTAGAGCCAGTGGCATATCACTGGTGGAACTTTAAACTTCATTGTCTTGCAACAATGGTGTAGATGTGCTATCCTTGTCACTTGTTGTTGACTCTGTATTTACTGATGTACTTGTGTGAGCATAGCACACTGGTGTTCTATATCCTCCTGGTTTTTTATATCTGCAGGGGTATGGAACTTTTGGCACATACACCCACTGGCTCTAGAGTGTGCTTCTTTGGTGACTCCTCAGTAAGATGTTATGTCTCCTTGACCATAGAGAAAAACATTACTTGGTGATGTTGACGTGTTGTCTCTGTATTCTAAGGAAATCCCTACTGAATGGGCTTCTTTAGGGAAGCCACCTCTGTTGTTAGCTGAGAAATTTGATTATCTATGCTGCAAATATGAGCTCCTTGATTTTGCAATTCCCTCTGTGTCTGGCCAATGATCACCTCATTCAAACTGACCAACTTTCCTATCATGTCCTCAATGTGGTCTATTATATTAGGGCCCCCTTCCTATTGTTGTGCACCAACCTGTTGTGTCCTATCTTGTTGTGCCTGGGATGGGTCCTGCTAAAAGTTATTGGGATCTTTCCAAGAAAACTTGGGATCCTTCCTCCAAGAGTAGTCATAACCCCCATAATTCTGTTGTCACACAAACATGCATTCTTCTTCCTCTCCTCTAGAGGAATTTCCATCCTTCTGATATAGATTCTTGGCTATGAGGTCAAACTTCTCGTTCAATGATGTGATAAATTTAGACTCCCCAACACTTTTAATAGTTGTTAGACATTCTTTTTCTTCTCCCCATGAATGATTCTTAGCCATATTCTTCAAAATCTCATGACACCTGGATGGCTTGTTGTTGAGGAAGAATCATGTTCCTACACTATCGAGTGTGATCCTTTCTCTTTAATGCATCCTGTAATAAAAGATATTTGCTTGATGATAGAGATCAATCCCATGATGAGGGACCTTCCTCAACACGTTTTGGAACCTCTCCTATGCTTCAGAATAGGATTCTTCTGCTGCTTCTTGAAATTATAAATCTTTCTGACCAACTCATTTTTTTCGGAGGTAAGAAATAATGCTCAAAGAACACGTCTATCAACCCATCTCATGTTTCTATTGACTCGGGTAGGAGGTTAAGGAACCTATAGGACTTTGCATTGTCTGCTAGAGAAGATAGAAACAATTTCAAATAGATGATTATAGCTGAGACCCTATCAATTTTCACCATATCATAGCTCTCGACAAAATTGTTGATGTGTGTCATAGGGTCCTTTGTGATGTGGCCATGGAAAACTTGTGACTTTACCAGTGCCACCAAGCCAGGGTCTATCTTGTAGCTGCCCACATTTATAGCTTGTCTTTTAATCTGGCCCAACTACGTTGTTGTAGATGACACCTTTATCTTCTCCCAGATGGTCAACTCTTCATCTTCTCGTTGACCATCTTTTCTGGTTTGGGTTGTTCTATTGGGGGTATTGGAGTCCCATATGATGGTGTCTCAGGTGATGGACTCTGAATCAATCTTGGTGCTAAACTACTATACTCATGTGCTTTGCATAAGATGTTTCCCTGAAATGCACTCTATGGCGATGAGGCTCTGTAATCGGTGCTTCTCGTTTGCACCATACACCAGTACTAAAATTTATGAAATCCATGAGAAAACAATACTAGTGATTAGATAAATATTTATAATTCAACTTAGGAATGTTAAAAGAAAAATAATAATAAAAATGTGGCCTAGAGTGGCTGGTCACAACACTCATGGTGTTGGACACACGTTCTTTTCCCGATAATGGCGCCAAAAACTTGATGTACATATACTACAAGTCAAAAACACAAGTGCACATATCAATGTAGTATACGCCTAAAGAGGCCCAGATATCGAACACAAGGAAAAACTTGTACCCAGAAACTACTACTAACAATGACCTAATTAGCTAGGCCTGAGGAAAAGAATGATTTGGTTATATTAATAACTAAAATGTAAGAATTCAAACTAAGATTATTCGTTGTGATCACAATTGGAATGGATTCCTTATGATTGTGGTTTCACCACGGTTCACATGGTAATTAATATCATTTCATTAATATTAATCTCTCCTAACCCTAGACAAAGAGACTTATAGAAAGAATTAGCCACTATTGTGGCATAATTCACTACCTATTCTAATACCAATCCCACTCTTGTAGCAATTGTGTTACTCTAGGTTATTCTCTTCACATTCATAAGACCTTTCTCAAGGTGTTATATAAAATGTGTAAATATATGAATTTTCCAACCCTTAATCCCTCTCTCAAAGCAATTAACGGTATAAACAACAACCCATGGTAATCAAGCACAGATAATGTGTGATACTCTCATATAATTATGTACATAAATTAAGAGAAAATATATATTAAATTATAATCATTAATTATAATGCAAAATTGGGCTACTTTTGGATCCTAGGGAACAAGGGGATTAGCCCTACATGATTTCAGTTGTTTTACACATAAAAAAGGAAGAGGAGAAGGAAGAAAACATCAAGAATAAGGAGAAACCCATGGAGAAAGACGGTATGGAAGGTTCTTCCCAACGAAAGCAATGACTTGTCGCCTTCCTACTACAAATCAGGCCAACACAAGTGATCAAAGCACTCAGAATGTTGCTTTCTCCTCCCCTTTCTCTCTTCTCCTCTCTCCTCTATTGTACTACTGAATAGGACGTGATAATTATGTCTATATGAACTCCCCCCTAAGTCATAGACACAACTTAGGGTGTCATTAAGTCTCAACTGTCGAATTAGCAACATTTTCAGATCTATCATGATCTCGCTAAGTCAATACTATTGACTAGGTTTTGGTAGTATCAATGTCCTTGATAAGTTGCAACCCCCTATGATTCCATTAGTACTATCGATTTGATGTTGATAGTACCAAGATTTCTCAAGATTTTATGAGTCCTCCCTATAAGGTTTCTGATGGTACCAACTTCCTTCATTAGTACTATTGAGTTTTCTCGATTTCACTTGTTCCTTCTGATCAAATGTCGGTACCACTGACAGGCATGTTGGTAGTATCGTTTTGTGTAGTTTCTTGTAGATTCACCTAAAATTCCACAAAATGAACATAAGCTGCCAAATAATAATGAATTTATCATGAATATTAAAAATACATCTATTTGATGCAATTAAGTGTCACATTCTAATGATGATAAATAATGCACAATGATATCAAAATCAATAATAAATGCACAAAAACCCATTATAAACAACCTGTGAAAATGACAATTATTCAATGCATCAATCCCGCATTCACAAAATTGAGCTCTCATCCAACAATTGTGCTCTTTTCTTACTCCTCCATATGTGGTCGGTGGATATGGCATCGAACCTTACCTACCGCCACCTAGTGTCCCCCCTTTTCTTGCCTCTTTCCATCCAAGCAGTCCCATGATTTATTTTCTTTTTGCTTCTCACATATAATCCCCTGAATGTTGTGTCTTCTCGTACTCCCTAGCCCCCCTCCTTTACTGATCCTTTTCCCAAGTTGTTGTCATGGCGACAACCACCAATGGTGGATGACAACCCTCGTCTCCAATCTCTTACGGCACCTTGAGACCTCTGTTGAGTCCACATGGACCAAGAATCTGTAAATAGCTTCTTAGCAGCCCCACCTTGGCCCTCCTTCCCTAGTGCTACTCCTGCTCTCGTGAGCAGTTGAGCCCCATAAAGAAATAGGTTGCATGCTACATGCAGACTATGTAAGGAAGAGGGAGCGGCTCGACTAGATTCACGATCAATGAACTAGACATACCACATGCTCAGACCTTGGCCTGACGTGAGTCATGGCCTAGGGGCCACACACTCCCTTTTGGGTCACATGACAGCGGGCTATTGGCCTGATAAGGTTAAATTCTTTTCCTTTCTAAAAAACCCATTTTCTCTTATAAATCCTGTATAAATTGTATATTAGGCATCCTTGGGCCAAACCAGTCAAGTAATACATGATTTTTTAGTCAAAAAATATGAACTATTCGGTAAAAATGGTTCCACAACCTAAATGTACTCATAGTTCCTCTATTTTTTCTAAAAGTTATATCGTAATGCTTATTTAAGGATCCTTATGCTCTATTATGCTTTCTTTAAATTAATGATGATCAAATACTTTTTTAGCCCCTAGATCAGTAGCTTTGTTTCACTTTGGACATGAACAATGCCTTAGATCATCTTGATGTTATCCTAATGACTACTCTGAACCTAAAAATGACTCCTTTATGTACATTCTTGATGTAACTTAATCATGATAAAATCTTGGCCTAATTTGCTATCATATAATTACCGCACTTCTAAATTAGTAAGCCTTATGTTTCTTTATGCCATGTTTAACTGGGAACTTGTACTTCTTTAACTTTAGTAACTTATAGGCCACAAAGACTTACCTATGTACTTTTATGTCCTAAAACACGATGTTTGGAACTTATATGGTTGGATATTAAATCATTGTGCTAAAGTCAATGCTTAATGTACAAATTTCTATGTTCACCTTCAAATCAGTCCCTATAGTGTCTTGTGACACTAAATGCCATGTAACACACTCTTTTTCACTCTTGAGTACTTGTGACATACTTCTGGCACCTACCATGTCTTAAATGCATAAGTTGATTATCAAACCCTAATTTTGCAATAATTATGCTCTAGCGTTACACATGTTATATTAAGACTTCAAGTAAGTAGTTTTACCATATTTGTAATTCTAGAATCCCAACTCAATCTACTTAATGCTCCTATGACTTGGAATTGTGACCATTTTGCATGAGACTGATCTAATATGGATTTTTATGATCTTGCTTGTTTAAAACTTGATGATGATATGAGTCTCATGCTTCCCTTACTTCTAAATCAAATATTGTCTTTATATATTATCACTCATGGTGTAGATGTATCACATACCTAAGGTGTCATTGTGACTTTTGAACTATGTTGATTAATTGCATGCATGTTTGGAACCATGGATCTAAGAAGGAACTATGTGAAACATAGGCCTGGGGGAAAAACCTCATGGTATATATGATGTTTAACTTATTAAAACCCTAATTATATAAGACCCATGTTATATCCTTTTATTATATTAGGTCCTCTTTTGAGTTGGGCCTTCTTTAAAATTTTACTCATGGATTATGATTTGCCCATTGCCCTCATGGTACGCTTACTCTTTTGACCCTACTATGATATTGGCTTGTTTTTATGTATGCTCATATGAATGCTGAAATATTTACTTACTTGGTTGGGATAATGTTCCTATGAATACTAATTTCATGTTTTACTACACCATGTTAACAAACCATAAATATAATATAGATAAATATATTATATAACCCTTGCATACTTGCTTGTATCCTTGGGGTAAGGGAACACGACATGATTGAAATAAAACTAGATCATGAATGCTATTCTTGAGGTCCCTCATACAAAAATAGTGAGACATATAGCCTTTGAGCCTCAAAATCCCTCACAGACCCTTCCTTTGGAAGTAGTCAAAGGCGTAATGTTGATATGATGAGAAAGGTAACCTAAAATGCGTCCTGTATAAAATAATGTTCTTATGCTTTCTTGCCTTGTTTCTCATTCTTGCTTATATTAATGTATCAATACATGAAATTTAATATTACTCTTAAAGTTTTTATATTCCCTTTTGTAGCGTACTTAATGTTTTAGCATTCAAATATTTTATTTATCAAGTTTCTAGTTGCCAAGTGAAGATGTGTTTCCCTCAAGACTCTAATCTCTGAAATAAAACACCAATGAGAAACCTTTGAAATATAAATGGTTACATGTTTTTTCTTCATTTAGTATCTTGCTGTCTCTTTTGTGTTGTTCTTGTCTTTACACACACACACACACAAATATATATATACTATAAAAAGAGCGAGTTTGATGTTGCGCTCTCCTTGATTCACTCTCTTCTCTCCTTTTTCAAGGAATTTTGCTCCTACAAATATTCATTCTCACACTCTCCTATTAACTTTTATTATTTTTAATCTCTAGGAAAATGGTTCCTTGATTCTCTCCTTTCAAACAACCAACACAAATATCTTTTACCGTAGGGACCCTTTCACGGATGAGTCCTCTCCCCGCACATTTCCAACAAATTTTATATGTCACGTGCATGTGCACGTGTGCGTTCACTAGTGTGTGTGTGTGTGTGTGTGTGTGTGTGTGTGTGTGTGTGTGTGTGTGTGTATATATATATATATATATATATATATATATATATATATATATATATATATTGTGTGAAACTATGTGCCATTTCATGGACGGACACCCAAACCCTACTTTGTAGTCAGTGGGGGTTGGATGAGGGTAACAGATAGTTCCATGTCAGGTGACCTCCTTCTTTACTATGAGGGTGATGGTGATCATGACGGTAGTTCCACCAATCCTTCTTCTCTTGAAGATGGTGCTATAGGCATTGGGGATAGAAGGTGGTCGATGAAAGCTTCTAGACTCCCATCCATAGCCTTTGATTATATGTGACAAGATTAGAAAATGGTAGAGCATTGTGGCATAGCCGAAGATCCCATCAATGAAGGCTATGGATCTCTATTAATAGTTGATCTTTATATCCATAAGGCTCTTGGGCGTAGTGCACTTTATTTGACCCTTAAAACTTAAAGCATGTACCTCAGGATGCACACAATTGAAAAATTGGTGGGCATGCTCTATAGAAGCTTCATTAGAATGTTGGTTTCTCAATATCTTTGTCGATCGAGTCATGTCCGACCATTGGTCCATGCTGGTTTGGTGGTCTATCGATCTATGGTTCGATGATGGGATTGATCATTAATGTCTGATGTAGCTCGATGATTGGGGCTCTACATTCATTGGGATCTGACCAAGCATCTAAACTCAGTGTTAGTCTGTCCAGTCTTTGGGCAGGGGTCCGATGTTGCAATTAAGTGTCACCATCAACGAGTGATTGACAACTTTCTTGGGTAATTCTCATTGGTACTGAGTAGTTGGAGGGGATTCCATCTGTAGATGACCAATGGTTCTCTTTTTGACCCTTATTGGTAATGCCTTAGGTTGTCTAATGGGCATTGGGGTTATGGACGATGGAAGTAATAGGTTATAGCCCCTTTTTCCTACAACAGGTGGAAAGTGTAAGAATGGAAGTATTTCTAAAGTGCAAGACAAAACGAGACTTATCAATATAAACCATAGAATGCTAGGAGAAATGAGAATAAAACAGGCATGTGACACCCATAAAATTGGATGTTAGCAGTCATAAATAGCGAGGCCAAGTATAGAGATCCTAGATAGGGGAGGGTAATCAAGGAGAAATCTTACTGAAAATGAAGGCATTTGTGAGTGTAATAGGGGTTTGCAAGGGTTGGAGTTTCTTGGTCATGTTCCATGGTCTAGCGTGCCTTGAAGCAAAACCATGATATCGTGATTTACTACTTGGCCTAGCAAGGTCTGAGGGGTCAATGGGAGACTTCTCATGAGCAAGTAAAACTCAAGTTTGCTCCCCTACCTCTTGGTGATGCTTGAGGCCAAGTGAATTGATGGAGGTGTCGAGTTTATTTGGGTCCCCCTGTGGATTGTCAATGATGTAGTCAGAGATGAGAGGGCTGCCAATGTGGAACTTGAGAAGCAAACGAGGGTCTCAAAAGGTCATGCGAGTTGTGTGGCGGTTTCTACAACCTTAAATAGGTCATGTAGTACAAGAAGTCCATCGCTACTCAAAATCCCAGGCATCCTTTTGAATCCAAGATTTAGGATTATTTTATTTTAGTCATTATCTCAAGATACCCTCACGGACCCTTCCTTTGGAAGTAGTCAAAGGCCTAATGTTGATATGATGAGAAAGGTAGCGTATTGAGATCTCAAACCCCTAGATTTGTGTCTGGCCAGCACAAAAGTTGGTATAGAAGACGTAGATCGGGTATCCCCTGAACCTAATATGAGTGGAAAATCCAATAATAAAGGAACTACTAAAATTAATGGAAAAATGTGATTAAATCTGAATTTTGTGAAACTTTCTGGAAAAGATAAGATAAATCTAACTAGTAACATTTGTTCAGTCCTATATTGCACTTAAAGAGAAAAAAAATAAAAAAAATATTGGTTGCGAAGTTTGGATGGGAAAAGAGTTATTATATGCCTTAATTGAAGATCAAAAGGACTAGGAGGTTTCAAGCTTAGCCTAGTGGGGTGTCTTTTACCAAGTTGATCTAAAGTTTAGATATCATTTACATTATGCATAGTTTTGTTATCAAAGTTGATTAGATGACTTGATGTAGTTTCCTATTCTTGAACTATGACGAATCTAATTTCATTTTATGCAAAGTGTTTAATTTATTCAAATTGCAAAGATCAACATATTGTGACACCCCCTTGAGTAAAGTGCTTCTGCTCAGTGATATTTGTATGTTGTGAAAAGGGGGGTGTTACATTATGGTATCAGAGTAATTTGGTAAATGGACACTAGGCAAATATGATTCTCATAGTCACTCTAGAATGAAGTTGTAAAATTAGGGTTTAGCAATGGATTCCCAATAAGATCATGCTTCTGCTCAATGATAGAAAATTGGGATGTTACAGTCCTAGTATAGTAACTCCTCCCCTCTCACCCTCATACTAATTGTGAGAACCTCATGAAGATAATCCTATTGATAAAGAGATGAAAATATGTCACACAATGATAATAAGGCCATTCTTTCTTGATTTTTTGAAAACCTTATGCATTGGTTTATCAATTTTTCTTTAATACATGTAGCTTCTATTGGTTGGTCAATGCTATATACATCCTTCCCTCCTCATGAAGACAAATCCAATGATCTACAAATGCGCTAAGTGTACCCATCAAGTCTTCGTAAGAAATCAAAAGTAGAAGTATCAACTAAACATGTAGTCGTTAAGCACAAAAGTTGTCAATCAAATGCCAATCACAAGAAGATTTTACATAAAACCAAAAGAAGCTATCTATGTACGTCGTCATATATTTTGCAAGGTTGTCTTCTATCCATCACAATAAACCAATGAATTTTCATCGAGAGGGGAGGCAGAATAGTACAAAAATCACCATACTTCCTAGAACCCTAAAGTCCTAACGTCCCAACCCGTAAGCCATCAAATTGACCGCTCACACAATGTTATATCCAAGGATCCCATAATCGGTCAAAAGGACCTGATCTCTCTAATGATTGATAGTAGTCTTTAATGGGAATAGAGAATCCCCCAAACATATTCACAAGTTAGTCTCATCAATCTCAAAATAAGGAAAACTAATGTTGAAGGTTTGAATAAGTCCTTATAGATTGGTATTGTCATCGGCTAGGTGTGAAAGGCTATCATCATTTCCCATATTATTCCCTAACGATCCTTACACCCATCTTTTGTTTCCATCCTCACCAAATTTGACACCACCACTATAATAAACTTGAAGTTATGAAAAATCCAAGGGTCATTTTCTTAGATCCAAATATGTAATCATTCCATAAGATTCATATATTCATACATATATCGATCATTTGTGGGAGGCTTTGTCATCCAATATTGTAATAGTGTTAGATTTCATCTTGGTGTTAAATAGCCATTATACCCACCATATGAACTAAGTATATCTCATGTTCTCATCAAACTTATAGTGGAAACATTTCCATCTTAGCTAGATGGTTTCTATTTGATGTCTATTTTCCCCACCCAGGTTGCTTCATGGACACACTTTTGCTGGCTAAAACACTTTTTAGTCAATTTTTGGGATGAGACATGCTTTGACGTATTTTATAATAAGTAGTTCATGCTAAGTACTAGGTAGGTATCACACTCCATATAAATAAGAAATAAAACCTTAAATTCATATATAAATATTATGTAGATATGAACGTACAAGATTAATAATTAACAAAGATCACATACTCTACTACCGTTGTATGTAATTACTATAACAAACTAATTGTTGTATGTTGTATTACAAAATCTAATTCATTGAGATGTGATCAATTAGTAATTAAGGAATTATATAAATAATTCTCCATTATTCACTAATGATATTATATACACTTTTCTAAATATATATTATAATTTGTAAAATTATTATATAACATATTGGTCACTTGTTACTAATTATAAGATATACATTCTAAATTAAGTAATCCATCATGCTTGTGGTATGTGATTACAAAGTATAGAACTAATTAATTCATTAGTACTTGTATATTTACATACTATAGTGTCAATTATAGTTTCATATTTTCCAAGTATAGTCAACTTTGAATTTATTATTTATAGGTCTAGGTGTCTAAGAGTCCAAATACATGATTATTAATGTGTGTACAACACTGTCCATAATTAACCGCCTGCTTTTATATAATGCTTGCTTAAGCACTACCTAGTAATCAAGAAGTAAGAAGGTCATGTCTGCTTGCCTTGACACAAGTTATTTGGATATCTAATTTATAAATTGTGAGGAAAAATATGCTAATTGATTTATAGTTCCCTAGTATGAGTAATGCATGTAAATTAGTGTTATTTTGTTTTGGTCTCCTCTATTATTTTCCTTTCAACCATATATAAAATATTTTTTGGGTAATATTTCTTTTTTTGTTTTGATTTCTTTAATGTGTCATAAATGCTTGGTTATGATGTGTGAGCAATGGCCATTGCATATCTGGTGATTAAATATCACTCAGAGTCTCCTGACCACAATTAAGATGAAGTTCTTGTGTGGTATGTTGTAAAACACAACCCTGGTTCATTTTAGTGGAGGCATTGGAGGTCCGGATTGTTTCATTTCGCAATTAGATCAAAATTCCACATAAATTGCATAAACAACCCTATCCATTCCTAGATTTAGGTAGAAGCTAGGTGGAATTAGGTTAGGGTTTCCTAGGTTTGAGGTGTCTAGACAAGCCTATTATGTGGATTTTGGCACAATTACCTTCGCACTACTTGGTAACAAATGATGTTTTCTAGTACAATTAGGATCTAATTGGCCAATACTAAAACAAACATTTACTCTAGCCTAATTAAATGTAGGTCTCCTAGCTTATGGACCCCATCTATGAATCGTTCTCTCTTATCAAGGTCAATTTAGACATTTACGTCTCTTTTTTTCTCTCTTGAATAATAAGGTCTTCTCATCGATTATATAGTAGGGCTAAGTGGTTTCCTCCATTGATTAAAAGTTAATGAGAATTAAGAATGATACAAAAAGATATATATACATGTTAATATAGAATAAATGTTGGTATATTTGTTTTGGTTTTTTGACTGGTGGAAACTTTGCTATTATTAGAAACCCTTGAAGTTTGAGGAATTAGGAGATCAAGTAAACCAACCTAAAACTTGACAACCTAGCTATTCTAAGAAGGCCATTCTTAAGCAATATAAGGAAAAGAAAAAACCTCAATGATGGAATTAGACCCTAAACCTTGCAGTGAAACTAATGGTTGTTGTTGAGCAGGAAGAGCACAGAAGGTAATCGATGAGTGCAAGCACGCCCTAGAACAAGAAGCCATTCAATATGATCATAGTGGTCCATCTACCTTTTGAAACACTAACAAGGAAGCTGCAATCCTTAATATTGTTAATCTTGAACCTAATGCATTTTGGTAGAGGGAGAAAACACTTACATTTTATTTACAGAGGATCTGCGCTGCCCTCGTTGTCGTCTTCAGGAAGAGACAGTGCTCCACGCACTGAGGGACTGCCCGGCTGCGTCACGCACCTGGCTGCATCTGCTACCTCCCTCAGTTTCTTCATTCTTCCAGCAGCAGATGTTGGAGGGGTGGATGGAGTATAATCTTACAACATTGTTCCAAGACAAGGAATGGAAAGCCTTGTTCATCATCTCATGTTGGTGGGTTTGGAGAGCTCGCAATCAATTTATTTTTGAGGACCATTGCCCTACTCCGGAAACTGTTGCTATTAACTCCAGAGCGAGCCTTGCAAGCGCAGGGGTAGCTTTCTGCTCAACCCCTCAGGCACGTCATCCTGATAAGCATCAAGGTACTGACCCAATGGCTGGGGAGCTGCAAGCCATACTAGAAGGAATCAATATCGCCAAAAGACAGAATCTAAGACAATTTCTAGTGGTTACTGACTCTTGCAAAGCGGTCGATTGGATCAGCAGTATAAATCCACAACCCCTCAAGTACAAGCTTCTTCTTCGAGCAATCATGGATGACCTCAAGGCTTCCTCCTCCCTGCTCATTTATAGGCATCGAGATCAGAATAAACTTGCAGATCAATTGGCCAAACGACACCTCAAGCAAGCGGATTCGGATTGCAGTTGGAGCACTTGCCCAGACTTCCTCTTACCCATTTATCTCAAGGAATTAGAGTCCTATGGGACCTCTGTTAGTTTTTCTAGTTAATTTTTGTTAGTGTTCTCAAAAAAAAATTAAGTTGATTTAAGACAAGTAAGAATTGCTCAAGAGGTAAATAGAAAAGTATAAGTCAAACATTTGTCTAATCTCATTCTGAGTACTTTTCCCTTGGACAACTATGGAGTACATAGCCTCATCCAATATATTCAGCAACAATAAAGCCTTCTCAAGCTCCATGAACCACAGATTTGTGTCTATCGAGTCTAAAGTACTCATGTACTCCACAGTCCCCATCCACTTTATTTTTTCAAATGTCTTGCTAGAATTGGCTTGCTCAACATTTGAATATTTCCCCCTAGTTGCATGAATAACGAGAATGCCCACAAACTAGGTGAATGCAGGCATCTTCTACCCAAACATATACTAGAAAACTTGATAAACATTCTTTGTTGGGTCAAACATTGCAACCTCAGACTATTGATAGTCAAATATCCACTCCTCACAAATATGTCACCTTTCGTTACCGTCAGGCATGTAGTAGCTACTATCAACATGTTTTTCATGATGTACTACCATAACAACCATAATAATTGGTCATATATGGTGGAATTGTAAAAATAGACATGACATTTAATCATATAACTTTGTAGACTCAGTGAACCTAACCTCTGATACTAAAAACATGTTATTCTCAATGCCACAAGAGCAAGATCACTCAAAACAAAACCCAAAATTAAGACATGTATACATCATCATTCACATAATCCACATAGAGATCTCAAGGTACAATTTTTCACCCAACATCAAGAATAACTTCACATTTACAAGTCCATATGAGGATACATCAGACAAAGTAACATTTTCATAATTTATAATCCTTTAATATAAAAAAGTTTAACACCACACCCATGATATGACATCAAAATAAAATAATTCATCTTTACACACACGGATTTACTATAGAACAAAAGTACATAATATTACAACAGATAAAACTCTGGCAGAGGCTATGCATGCATTAAGATCCAAGTCTAATAAAAAATACCACAAGTGACCCTCGTATGGACCTCAGAGTAAGAGGACAAATATGAATCTATATGACATGTCTCTAGAGGACGTCAATCAAGTGTCACACACTTCCACCACCCTTTCATCCAAACATCATCTACACCAAATATCAAAGTCTTATCCCTCCTTATCTTCTCTGTAGTTGTTAGGATAGTTGGGCCGCTCACATAAAAAGTATGGAAAAGCACAAGGGAGAGACCCTAAATCCCAATGATATGATATAGCATCTGTAACATTTATTACTTGCATGGTATATTTTTATAAAGGAAATAATTGACGAGATAAGCATCCCAATTACATGTATAATGGGAGGTATATTCTTACCCATACGCTCTGGCATCAAGATTACATGCAAGGATGTTAGATATCACAATATAATAATGGTAATAAAAAGGGGAATTCCATCCAAGGCGCAACCATGCTTCGCGCCTATTAAACCTAAAAAATACTACAAGATTGTTGAATATTATATAGATGCCCTAGTCTAATTAGAGTGTACCACCCAACCATTGAACAAGATACCATTTAGCCATCCCAATCATCCCTACAAAATCTAGGACTATTTGGATTCTCTAGATCTCTCCTCACAACCTCGAGTCAAAAAGTGAGGTATAAAAAAGTCAGGGATTAGTCTGACTAGCTGATGTGTGTCATTACACACCAAATCACTAGGGGGAGATTCCTAGAGTTCAACCTTTAATAGTTATAAATAACTTGGAAATAAGAGAATTGATTCAATATACAAGGTATCGATCCCAAAGGATGGTATTTTAAGCGTCAATTTCAACCATTTGCATGAATAGAAAGTAAATTCCAGTTTGAGAGAGTAAATTCCAGTTTGAGAGTGGTTGATTAAAAAAAAGTGGAATGAGTTAAGTTAAAAAGTAAAAATATTTAATCAAACGATAAAAGATTTGGGGTTCCAGGGGATCACCGCCAAAAACCATGCCTTTAGTTAACTGATTCAACTCCTTAGTTTCAATGATTAAATCAGGACCATGTGGATTTGTGTCCTTATGGATCACATCTCACAAGGGTTGAACTTATATCAACCCAGGGGCCATGTTGGTTGAGGATCCTCGTCCGACTATCCAACAAGTTCCCATCGGGGGTCTCATCAGGAGACTTGTGATTTATGTTGTGATATTCAAACCTATGGATCTGGGTCTCATCACTACAAGCTATAACAAACAAGATAAATTGGCAAAAGGATTAGAATCTTGATTAGGGATCTCATTAGGATATTATGGGTTTGTTCTTATTGGGATCCAGTGTCTCATCACCCACAAAGAATATAATCTATCTAACTAGGGAACAAGTGCGAGATCAGGTGAGTAAAAAGATCATAACTGTCATACGGGGTCTCACAAGGGATGATGGGGTCATTCTTATGGGGATCCATGCTCTCACATTACCACAAGAACATAAACTAATTAGCCAAATATTGAGTGCAAAAATGGTTGGAAAACATTTATTCACTAAATTGTTTTAGTGAATTGTTTTACTGAAAATGAGATTTAAAGAAATTCTCTAGTCGATTGGCTATTTTCTTGCAAAAACTACAATAAATCAAGTAAAAACTCCAATTGACTAGAGAAAAGCTAGACTAAAACAATTTACTCTAAAACTAGAGAATAATAACAAAATGATCCTAAAAAGAGTTCTAAAACATGCAAAAAATGGATAAATATACATTTATCAACTATCCCAAACTTGAACTTTGCTTGTCCTCGAGAAACATTGAATAAAAAATAGTGCCCAATAATACTCTCATCCAATCCTCCTCACTTTCCTAGCACTACTTGAAGTCTTACCAACTTACATGGACAAGCGGCTCTGATATCCTGGAAACACAATACACAATTTTCTAATTCCCTACTAAAAATTGCTCATGATTGATTCCATTTCAAGATAAAAAAGAAACAGATTTTCTATCACTTTTGCCTTTTGTACTATCGCAAATTCTCACAAGTTCTGCATAAGAATAGGGTCCATGGATTTGATGGTTTGGGGTTATGTAGATTCCCATGGGTATAAAATTAGAGTGGAGGGAGGTATGGAAGGAGGTGGTTTCTCCTTTATTTGACTTAACACCTTTTTATTTCTTTGTTGCAACTACATTGATTGCATGTTTTGAAGTGCACTTTGGCATCTTTTCTTGTTGGTATGCCCCTATCAAATTTCTGAAGGGTATGGAAGAAGGGGTAGAGGGGGGAGGGGGAGCCACCCCAAAGTGGAGTTTTGCACATTTTGGATTTTTATCATTTTTTGCGAATGGAGAGGTAAGAAGGTGGTGGGAGAGGTGTACAAAAAGATTGGACTTGTGCAGCTTGTGTTTTAGAATTTAGTGCAATGGAGAAGTGTGGCATCAATTTAATTATCATTGTAACTTGCGACAATCATGAAATTTTACAAGATATTCACAAATTTTTGAGTAGGTACACATCATTTTGGTTCATATCTATCCATAACATCTTGGCAACTTTCCCAAGGGTAACTCTATTAGAGGTCATAGGAGACCAGATGATTTCTATAATTGGCAATTTCTTTTTGAAAATATTGCTAGAAGATTTACTAGTTCAAGGGGTTGTTAATTACCATGCACAAATTATTGACTAGATAAATGCCAAAACCAAGGAATGCAAGAGATTTTTTTTGAAAATTTTAAATGCAAACTACATAAAATAATGAGAAATGCTAAAATAATATAGAGTGGGTGGAATGAGAACGTACCACCCACCTCCACCCCCACCTTAAAATTTTGCTCGTCCAAAGCAAAACTTAATTTTGGAATTGGGGGGGAGAATTTCTCTGAGATCACAAGGCGGCCTTGGTAGCTCAAAAATGTCCAGCTGAAGGGAATGTTGATGGGGGTTGGAGCCTTAAACAAAGGAGCTTCATGATACACCCAGTGATTAGGTGGTTGTGGAAACTCATAGGGGCTTTCTGGTTGATTTAAATGATGTTGATTTTTGCCTCATAGTCCCTCTAGAAGGATCTACAAATTTTTCTTCATTAATGGAGGAAGAGTTCTCAATGTGTGTGGATTGGGGACATTATAATACTCATTGTGTGTCTTCAGGGTTAACTCTTCCCTAAAGACCCGGGGTGGATCATCTTATTCAAGGGAGAAGGTAGTATAAGATGAGTCCACTCTGTGTGGCACCACATGTGGTAGATTGGGTGGAGGAACTGGCTCGGGTTTCTCCTTGTCACATGGATCTACATGTAGTATACATGGTGTCGGAGGGGAAGGAACTGTCTTATCATCCTCGAGTAACTTTTCAAGCGGTTTTGTGTCCTCCTCATCTAACACTCCATCAACATGAAGGTTAATGGAGGAACCAGGGTCCTTTACTATGCCAAAACATAGATTTGATTACTTTATGGAACATGTGCCCAACTCCATGGGTTCAAAATGGATCACATCACAATCTAACAACAGTGGCATGTAGAGTTCTTAAGAAGGTGGAATCACCTCATCAGGTTCAACCTGATGTAGAATAAGGGGTGGTTGAGGAGGAGTGTATGGCTCTTAATAAGGAAGCCCTTCTTCAATAAGATCCACCCGTGCACGATGGGAAGTTGATGGTACATTATCCATAATATAGTTAGCCAAATTTGACTAATCATTGTAAACATATGGACCTGGGAAGGCCAAAGGAGCTGGAACTATTTTTGCTGGCATATATGAAATGATGATAGTGCTAGCATTATTTGTTTCAATAAAAATCGCCCTCGGCTGCTTTAAATCCTTTGGGGTGCTTCCTAATTGACACTAGTAGAATTCAACGATCCACCCAACTACCATCATCTCTATAGCGTCAATTTTCTTCTTTGCTTCTCGAGCCTCCTATTTAGTAGTTGTGGCTTCTCTTGCCTCGACAATTAATGCCTCTCTTTGTATTGCAAGAGCATGTTCTATCAATCAGTTGATTTCTTCCTCACTAAGAAGTTGTGTCTTCTTATGGTATTCAATGTTTTTTATTGTGATCTACATCATATTTCTCTTTGGGGTCTGATATTATGTGCGATGTAGAGTAGTCACATGTTTACTTTGTGGGGAGACATATTGCGGCACTCTGGTATGTCATGATAGTCGGAGCAATATATCACATGTTGCACATTCTACAGAGCTAACCACTCCATTTGAATTTTTTGAATAAGAAAACAAAAATTAGCAAAAATCTTAGAAGGAAAACAATATCTGAAGAAAAATAATTATGAAGCAAACTAAAAATTATAAAAATAGATAATATATTACAAAACAAACTAAAATTACAAAACCAATTAAAATACAAAAATAAACTAAAAAGAAAAAAGTTCGCAAAAAGAAATTTGGTTTAAAAATAAATGTCAACGTCTGCGACAATGGCGCCAAATTTGGTGTGTTGTTACACACCAGATCAATACAGAGGAAATCCTAGAGTTGAACTTTTAACTATTATCAATCACTTGTAAACAATTAAATTTATTCAGTATAGAAGAACTCAATTCCAAATGATAACATTTTTAAGCATCAATCCCAACCAATTACGATGAACAAAAAGTAAATTTTAGTTTGAGAGTGGTTTATTAAAACAAAAGTCGAATGAAAAGTGCAGAAATAAAAACGAGTTAATCAACAAATGATAGAAGATATTGAGGTCCAGGTGATCACCGCCAAAAACTATACCTTTAGTTAACTGATTCATTCAACTCCTAAGTTTTAGGGATTAAACTAGCACCATGCGGATTTGTATCCTTATAGAGAATATCTCACAAGGGTTGGACTTCTCTCAACTCCAGGTCTTGTTTATTAAGGATCCCCGTCCAACTGTCCAACAAGTTTCCTTTTAGGGTCTCATTAAGAGACTTGTGATTTTTGTTCAAATCTTCAAGCTTACGGATTTGGGATCTCATCACCACAAGTTGTAACAAACAAGATAAACTGGAAAAAAGATAATGATCTCAGTCAAGTGTCCTGTCATAAAATTATGGGTTCATTTCTTATTGGGATTCATGGTATCATCACCCACAAAGAATATAATCTATCAAACCAGGGAACAAGTACAAGATCAAGTGGGGAAAAAGATCATAACCACCATCTAGGGTTTCATCAGGGGATTATGGGTGTATTCTTGTGAGGATCATTCGTCTCATCACTCCACAAGAACATAATATAATTAGCCAAAGATCGAGTGCAAAAATGATTGGAAAACATTTGTTCATTAAAATATTGGATTCAACATACAATTAAGATAAAGAATAGACTATGGGGCTACTCTTCATGCCCCAGTAAGGTAACTACTCAGACATAACAAAAACAAGTACAAACTAGAGTATGAAAAATTGTATGTCAGATCTTTTTGTCTTTGGAGCCCTCCTCCTTTTATAGGGGGGGAAGGATGAGTGAAAAACCCTAAAACTATACTCGTGACGGTTGGCTTGGCTGAGTCTGGGGCATGGGTCAATCGAGTGGGAATCTAGACCGTTGACTGGTGATTTGTTTGCTTCACCCCGAAGGCAAGTTGGTCAAACTTTGACTACAACAATGGCCTTATTGGAGTTTGATTGGGTGTTTAATGGTGAGTCGATCGACTAAACTACTGGCATTACTGCTTTCTTTGACCCAAAGGTGAGTTTGTCTGGATTAATGAGACTTCTTGTTTCAAAATTTGACAGGGTCTTAAATGTTAGTCGATCAACTGGGATTCCAGGATTCCAGTCTATCTATTTTGTCTAAAGTAATGAGCTTTCCTAAATTTGAGTTTAACTAGATCTATATTGGTGAGTCAATCGACTGGGTATCCGGGAAGCTGAGATTTTGTGCAAGTGAGTCGACCGACTGGGTGAGTCAGTCGATCGACTAGGAGGCCGAAGATGGTAACTGAAGCCTCTAATTCTTTGGCCTTTTGGTTTTTGGAGTAAATTGGCTATTTTCTTGCTATAGCCACAATATATCAAATAAAAGCTCTAATTGACTAGAGAAAAGAAAAACTAAGACAATTAACTCTAAAACTAGAGAATAATACCAAAATGCTCCTAACGAGAGATCTGAAACATGCAATTAAAATGGATAAATATGCATTTATCACTAGCTTGTTGTGGAAATGTGCTTAATCATGAACCCACCATTATGGGCCCAACCTAGGTACACATGTCAAAGTTCCACAAGATAGAGTAACAACCCTCCACATCACATATCACTAATCATGCTCCTCCACCAGACCATCAACCTTCACCAAGTCCCAACATTGATTAAGGACAATAAGATATCAGCTGTTGAGCATCCTCATATATTCACTTATATATGGATCTAAGCATCTTCTAACAACTCTAAGCTGCAACAAGATTAACTCATTTCCCCATTCCCCATAAAGACTGAGGGGAATGGATCTACAGACTTAGAGCTCTACTTCTTAGATTTCTCTTGATAGTTAGATTTATTATTATATGATTACATCAACCAGAGTATAAGGCAACCTATCAACAAGTAAATAGATAGTAAAGCAATAACTCCATTCGATATAAAATGTCTAATCAACATGACTAAATTCACAGAATAAGCTGTACATGTTTCGCCTCTAGCTAGTTGAGGCATTCACATAAATCAATTACTCAAAGAGACAAGGATATAATACCTACTAATATTCCATCCATTTTTGCAACTTAGGCACTTATATTCGAGGAGAGAAAAATATACATAAATCTCTCATTTTCCTCCAAAGGGGCCACCGTATCATAATTCAACAACATAGAAATAAGGGAATAACTCAAGGCATGCCCTATAAACGTTGGTAGTCATGAATATCTCACAAGTAATCATCTTTTAAGCAAGCAGGTCACATTTCAACATTAGGAAAGAAGCCCTAAACTTCTCTTATCATCATAAATTACTTTCATAGTAAATAACAATAGATAGTCAACTTTTATGCAATAAAAAGATACCCATGGTAGTAACTGTAACATGCAAGTTGTAAAGTCCCATGATTTGGGGCCTCAAATAAAATATATTAAAAGGAATTATTAGACTACCAATATCACTAAGGTGCATCTTCTTGTCAGGGATCCCATCACCAAAACTCCAAAGTTAAGCATGCTTGGCTTAGAGTAGTATTAGGATGGGTGATCAATTAAAAAGTTGATCCAGACTTGTGCTCGAGTGAGGACAAAATGTACAGTTAAGGTTAATGGCGGTCTATGGATCCAATCAGCATTCCTGAAACTCTACTAGAGCCTTAGACAGTGGGCTCGAGCATTACACAAGCACTTTGACCCATGGGTTAAGGCCCAAGGTATGCGAAGATACCATCTTTTAGCAGGAAAAGGGTATATAAAAGTAAGATCTACAACATGTAAGAACATCATAGGTAAGCAATAAGTCAAGGCTATATCACTTGCCTAACAAGGACAAAAATGAGTGTGCATGAAAAGCTATTGTGAATCTTATAGATTCATGACAAATGCTAGTATTGAAAACAAACCTTCTAAGATCTGAGTTCCTCCCCTTCAATCGCACTCTAACGTCGACATTCCACGAGAAAAGGGAATAAGGTGTAAGGCTATAGCCAAAACCCTAGAGAAAGTCCACCTAATGAACATCCAAGAAAGAGAAAAAGCTAAAAGATCACCAAGATAATGCATGAGTAGGATTTGACTTACCCCGATCACGACTCAGAAGTCACCATATGGCTTATGGGATTTCCTCTCATCAATAGAGAAGAATATAAGGGTGAATCACGTTAGAATCAAGGATCAGATAAATTAGAAATCATGTTGGTTGTCATCAACAATGGCGTCTTGCTCTACGCATCACTTTGTTGCTCATATGCACCAGTGAGATGAGAAAAAATCTAAGTGTTTATATAGACCCAATGCAAAGAGAAAGCCGATAAACTATCACATTGTCAGTAAGAAAATATACTCTTTTTAGCCAATCACGCCATCTGTAGGTGGACCTAACTTCCCATCGGTACTCTCTACGAGTCATCTCATCAATAGGTGCAAGCATAACACCCATTGGTTGTTCTTGTTGGTTAAACTTGTCGGTGCATGCTCTTCAAGAAAACCATCACATGCCACCAAGCACCATAGGTAGAGAGCTCGCGTAGGAATTATTAGTAGCCATAGTGCAGAAATTATGTTGATACTCTACTGACAAAAATCCACCACCCAGTCATCCAACAATTTTGTTGATTGTCAACCAACAATAACACTAAAGGTCACACAAACAACGTCTTCCATCGATTGTCTACTGATGGAAAGACATAACCACGATGTTAGTCTTCAATTGATGTGAACTAAGCACACAACAAACTGACAAAATGGCACAAGAGCCTCATCAGTCTTCAATCGACGAAAGTTCATGCATACTTCGATCTTCTATCGATGGAAGGTTAGACCGCTTCCATCAGTTCTCAACTGATGGAAAGGTAGCCAGGCTAGATCAGACCTTATAAGTGCATCTACCTACAGCCAAATAAAGAAAAGAATAAGACAACCACCAAGATATGTACAACATGTAAGAAAATCTCTTAACAGGGGTAATTTGCACATCATCCCAGAAATAAAACACTCACCAACTAAGCATGTGGTAAAACAAGCATCTAAGCAATTGTTGGGGTAGAAAAACAAGATTAAAGAGGTTTAAGCAAGGTTAGGAGTCGTACACTTTCATTCCTTATCTGTCACATGTTTGCCATCCTTTTATGGTATAGCAACAGTTGAGGATTGTTGAGAGCCATTTCTTGAGGAGTTTTATGGTGTAACGATCTAAAATAAAGGTTTGCAATACCAAATACAATGTGAAGGCCTGATAATAATAACATGTCCATAAGTAACCTTCTTCTTTAGTTGCTTTTTGAAGAAAAGTGTATAAAAAGAGACAAATGACAATGTTGTAAACGGGAGTATGCTGAAGTGAACAAGCACAAAAGTTTTCTCAAAGTGTTGACTTGTTAATTAACTCATTCTATAGTAATTGAAACATCGTATAGGACTGGTTTGTGTATTATTTCATTGTCCTTGTTAACTAAGACCAATTATCAAAGCAATGAAGAAAAAGGACTGATAAAGAGTTATGTATTGCATCAGGCGATGATGTTGTGCTTGATGAACCAGACAAAGGTTTGGGTCTCTGGTAAAGCTTTAGCTTCAAACTGGCTATAAGGTCCTAAGGCACCTACTTGATTAGGAAATTAGGTCTGCGAAGTTAACTACGGTACAATAGCTCTGGTGAAGCCTAAGAAGAGTTACTTCCTTGATCTATGATAACTTGATTTATCTTTGCTGGTTGGTATGCTAATCAATGCACAAGAGGGCGACCTAGTGCCATATGTGAAGGTGGTTAAAGGGGGCTTATACAGAGGACACTTGAAAGTATACAACTGATACCTAACAAATTGAGGACATGGTGGTACATGTCTTTAAGACCTCTCGAGATTTTCATCAAAAAAAAAGACTTCTCGAGACACTCCCCCAAACCCCAACTTAGTGGCTGTCTGTAAGGCAGCTAGTTTACACCCACACCAATTATGAAGAAACCAAGCTAACACGTAATTCTATATCACCTTAAAGATTCCACAAAACCAAATGACTGGCATGTCAACAGCAGCTGGATGTGTTCTATTTGAGTGAGAAAAGTACGTATAAGGATAATAAATTGTTCTGGTTGGATATAAGCTCTTTACAAGTTCAAAGTTCTTACCAGAGGCAAGTGCTAAGCAATCCTATAAATGAATGGATGCAGACCAAAACTTTGAATTACATCAAAGTGTGATTACATAATACAAAGAACTTATATATTTTAACCTATTGCTTCTCTGCAGAGTTGACAAGCTACAGATTCGGTTTATAACTCAGGTGTCTATTATCACAACTCACAAGCCCCAATGTTTCTCAACAAACTACAGTTAGCGATAGATTGGGTTTCTTGCAGCTCTTTACATAACTACATGCTACGGGACACGAAAAACGCAGAAAATTACCAACAAAATTAACACGAGAGTGCTCTCTAAGCCATTGCTTTAGAGTACAAATTTATTACACAGTGCTGCTCCAAGATGGTTCAATACCGGGAGACATCATAAACAAAACAGAAATTCTACATACGGGCATTTGAGCTTGACAATGAGCCGGGTTTTATCAAAATCCAAATCGAAATTATACACAACCCAGACTAGAACTAGTCCAAACTACTGTGGGCTTTAGAGAAAAAAATCACATATTGCCCAACCTAAACCAATACAATGCGAAGCAGATAACCCGAACCTAACATGTGATATGGAATAATGAGCCAGACAAGACAGTAAGTTGTCAAACATTCACTAATATCAAACACCTGAAATAAGGTAGCGAGTAGTAAACAGAAAATGAACTAGATACATCATTCATTTCTTGTAAATTCTGATCTTCACGAGCATTTGACATCAGCATAAGCCGATTTTCTAGAAACTTACAATTTCACATCCCTGCACTAGATGAAATCACGTCTAGACCAAAACCGAATTCTAGTAAGATAGCAAAACGTCCGGTTGCTGGATTTTCTTGATTTCTCAAGCTTTTAACAGATATCATGTAGCCCAACTCCAGCAGTTCACTTTTACGTTAAAAAAATAAACCGTGCCGCTACACAGCCGAGAGCTTTACAAACCAATAACCATAAGTTTAAATGAGAAGAGCATTGAATTGTTAAATAAAAAATCTGCCGTTCACGCATAAACGGTTAGTTTAACCTAATCCATAGTGTAGTATGAACTGAAAACAAGTCAAACTGCAGGTTGTCTTTCACTCAGCAGAAACTCAGTCCGATTGCACTTCACGTCTTTAGGCTTCCTTCAATCATAGTAGTCTCGAATTACAACTTTTCGGTTCAAAATCTGCACCAATCAGCCCTTGAGTCATAATCTGCAAAAACAGAACGTTAGCATGCCATAAACTATATACAGCATATAAAGGCCTGGAATTCCTACTAATACTAATAGTAAAGGTGAAGTTTATTGCGACAATTTCAACAAGAAGATATTTGGAAATGGGTAAGGACTTTGTTTACAAACTAGAAACAAACAGAAATTTTTGAGGTGAACACTACTGATCTTTCCAATAAGAAACAAACACTGACTACCTAGTTTTGAGTTGAGTCAGCCAGCAACTTTGTTGAATCAGGTACTTCATAAAGGGGAAAAAAAGCAAGTGAAGCCTTTTTTTGCTTTTATTCATATGTTATCTTTTCTGAATTCAGTATTGATTTTACCATGATGCAAACTTCAATGTGCATAAGGGTTGTGATTGAGATAGAACTCCCTTTCTGTTATGACCTGGTTTTTCACATGATTTATGTAATTGAAATGCAATTATATCAATAAAAAGGACCTATTGAAAATTTGTTGTGCCTTGTTTTGAAAGTATGGCCTTCTTTTGTAATTTCCCCTTTGTTGTGAATTTCGTGGTTTCTTACTGTTTTATTCATCCAATAATGGATATAAGGGAAAAGGAAAAAAAGAAAACACAATATTAAGAAAAAGACAAAAGATAATGGATAATAAGTAATGCACTTGTGAGAATTATGTAGAATTCTCTAGAAAGTGGCATAGATGGCTACAAATACAATTAACTAGCTTTCGGTTTCACATGTTTGATTATAGAAGAAAAAAAGTCGAAATAAAGAAAATAGAAAAGGAAGAGAAAAGATGGTGTTTTAATACATAAAATATGCCTCAAAAGTAAATGACTTGCATATTAAAAAAAGGTGCTTTCTTTTCGGAAAATGGTCTCAAACTTTGCCCACACCTAGGTAAAGTCATTTTAGACTTTCCTTTAAAATTTGGAATTAAAAGGATAAACAGAGAGAGAGAGAGAGAGATGATTTTAGCAAGTTTGCATAATGTGAGAGGATCAAGGGGTTGATGTGTTAAATGTCACACATTTTTTCCTTTTTAGAAAAAGGATTTTCGCAAACTTTTGTTTTGGCGCGTGTGTTTGTGGTCCTTGGATCGTGAATCAATGGCCAGCGGACCATCATCTACCTCAGAACAGAAAAAAGAAAGATGGGTAGATCTGAGTCCTTTTCCTTTTTGTTTTCCCTCCTCTCCGACTCATATGAACCCCTATAAATCCTCCCAATGAGATCGGGAGATGATTCCAAACCCGTTGCACGCTGGTTTCATCCACTATGGAAGGCTATTACTACTTTCCCCAAATTTGGGGATTGCTCGGCTGCCAGCCCTAGGGGTCCTGCCTATATAAGGCACGAGCATCCCATTGGAGAAGCCAGGGCATCCATGTAAGGCCCGAGAATGATCGAGGGTCGTCCTCTCCCTTCAATTCCCAATAAAACTCTACTTTTCCCCTCTCGGTTCCTCCCTGTGCTCCGCCGCAGGTCAAGGCATAGGCGCCCGAGTTTCATGCCTCCTTCGGCTAATTGGAGATCGCGGATGAGTCCAGCAAGGTAAGGCGGTGAGAACCGCACCCTCGCCTTCGGCTCGGGGGTACAAACGAGCAAAGTCAACCCTTGAGTTGACTGGTTTGGGGAGGCTGGCTCACGTACAGGAAATGAGTAGGAGGATGAAGATGAAAGCCTGGAAAATTACCTCCTTATCCCCAGGCGTACGTAACCCCAAGTCAAGGGTGCAGGGGCAAAAGTGTACAACCATCATGGTTCAGCACTTTGCTAGCGTGGAGTGAGCCGCTCAGTGGCCAAATCTTATTCGCAGAGCCTTGATCCGTGTGGAAAAGAAAAAGCAACCAAAATAATGACATGGCGCTCTGTTATTGGCCAAAAGTATCTTATCTTTCAATTTTCATAAATAAACTTTACTTCCTTGTAAACTATAAAGTGACTATGGCTATCACATTATATATGGACATGACTAGTTCATTTATGGGCCACCTCTGGATCTATGGAAAGGCCATCCGCCTGAATAGGGGAAGGCACAAATTGGTACCAGTTCGAATAGGGGGTACATGAGAAGTCACCCGCCTGAATAGGGGGAGACATGATAAAGTCATCCGCCTGAATATGAGAAGACTGTGAGTATTGCAGTTGTATGATGCCCTAGGGGTTATGACAGAGGGTGGAGACACCTAGATTGGTTACTCATGATGAAAACGTTAAATTTGATTTGTTAAACAATAGTTGCTGAATTATATTGGTACCATTACTTGTGAAGTTTTATTTCCCCCACATACCAGTATAACTTGTTATACTGATCGACGTTTTGTTTGTCGACGTTTTAGGTTAATTTGCTACAAGATGGAAACTAGACAAACAATGAAAAAGGCATTGAAAGTGAACCGGACATCTAATATTTGGAAGATATAGCTAGTTGGTACATATTTTGGGTAAGGTCCTGAGATCCGATATTTTGTAAACTTTCATGAAAAGAATTTTTATCTTGTATCAAACTTAGTTTAGTAGAATTTATTAATTATTTTTTATTATGTGCAAAATCATTTGATCATTTTTTGGGATAACGGCTCTAGTTTCATGGCCTTCTTTAATTGGGGGTTGCCGGGAAATGGGGTCGTCGTATTTGGTATCAGAGCATGGTTTTCCATATAATCTCTAATAATTATAAACTTTTGCAAATTCTTTAGAACCCAAAGGGAGTTATTAGAGAATCTTCCAAATATTAAGGTGTCGAGAAAAGGATCACGATCCGGGGACTGACAAGATTTTCCTCCGCCCCGCTAGTCGGTGTACGAGGACTCCCGGAATCTGTGACTGTCTGGCCAAAACCTGAGGATTTGACTCGAAATAAGATACCTCTATGATTTCTTATCTACTTTCATCCCTTCTTTACCCTTTTTCACTGGATAAACATTAAGTGCTTAAGATTTTCTCTCTCTCTCCACCTCCTCCTGAGTTTTGGGATTAAGGGTGTTAGGGATTAAGGCACCCTTCCCCAAATAATAAAAGTGAACATAACGATAAAGAGAAAATATTTGATGGGTTCTCAAAGGTAAACCCTAGATGGACTAAGGCTTGTAACAGAAAACAACCTCAGTGGGTCAAGGGAATCGCAAACCTAAGGTGTAGGTTGCAAACCCTAATCTCAACCCAAAATCTCAAGGAGTGGATAAAGGAGAGAACTCAATAAGATGGATACCTTAGTTTGCCCATGCATGCAAGTACGTAGGTTAGGCATGCATGATATACATGGAGAACTGTGTATGCATGGGAAACATAGACAATAAGTGGTTGAATGGCCCCGAGTGCAACTTTCTGTTTTGGTCGTCCTTAAAAAGGAGAAAAGATCTATGAGAGAGATAACACCCTAAATCGGAAGTTTTGTTGTGATAAAAAAGTCTAAGCTCCTCCAGGTATGAACCCTAACAAAAGTATTTTCCCGCGCAGGAGGTAGATCCTATGTGGAAGTAAGCGACATCCAGACTGGCAACAAGACTAGTTCTAACCCTGAGGGGTAATGCCTATTGGACTGGATTATGAGATAGGCATACTGGAGGAAATAAATGAGGAGCTTCGTGTTACATAATGAGATAATATGGTTTATGATGACCTTGGTTGGACATAAGTTTTGATAGTACGCTTCATCATATAAGATAAGCTAGGTGAGAACAAGATGTGATTCTGTAGGAACCTCAACTTCGTCTACAAAGAGGGAACCACTAGTGCTAGGAATAGTTATAGGGTTAACTCAAGAGAGAGTGAGACCCAGAAGGAGAAGGTTGAAAACCTAGACTCCAAGACATGAGGAATTATGAGATATATTTGTATGGTGTGTCCTAGACTAGACTACCCTGAGTGGATGAGTTGAGTTGCTTCATGCATGATCTTTAGAGGCTTGTACCCTAGATGTCCTTTAAGGGACCAAACCCTAGTGACAGAAAGGAGGCTTCTTATAAATATGAGGAAATGATAAAAGAGAGTCCCAATATCCTGGAGAGCTACGGAATAGTAACATGTTGTGAAGCCTCATATTCAGATTGGGAGTGGAGTTCCTTGTGTAGGACCCTAAGGGTTGTTTTTACGTGAAAGAGAAAACTAGAGAGATATCAAGTGTTGGTTCGGTACGTGGCTAAGTCATGCGGTGTTGACGATCAAGCTAAGGAGGTAAACCCGAGGTTCCTACACTAGAGAAGGGAAGTGGTTGCATCTAGTGCATATCATACCTACAAGGTTGAGTGAGTTCATAGAGATTAAGCATGGTACCCCCTCAAGTATTGGGTTAAGGGAAACCCCAGTTGGACTATGATATATGTTTGATGAGCCACTCATACAAGTTGGTCTAGCACTACCATGCTATAATAGGTACTTTTGAAACTGGTCCAACCTTGAGACTTGAGAGATAATGAATAAGATATCGACTCGTTGTTGTTTAGCCACATGCATGAAGTTTAATAAAGGAAAGTGACTAGCTAACTTCAGGATGAACATTTATTAAGGAACACAACTTAGCATGAGGAAGTGAAGATGGAATAATGACTGTGGAAATATTGAACATGGATGCAGGTGATCGAGGATAGAATAGATTTTCCCTTCTTCCAAGTACACTTTATCTATTTAGGATTACTTTACAGAATAGATTAAATGATGTATTAGGCACTTAATATTAGATAGTGTTCATGATGTATCGGCCTTATTTTAATTCGTGACAGTAAAGTACCATAGTGATTCAACCCTTGAGTGATAGGTCACGGGATATAATGGCATAACTCCCAGGAAGAAACTGCATAGACGATGTGATGGAAATATGCCTAAAAGACATGTTCCTGTGTGGAAAAAAAATTAGTACAAGATTGTTTATGTTGGTTTCTAATGAATGATAGTTTTGTCTTGTCCTGAGATAGGACCTTCCTAGGGAGGAGACTCCCCAAATCAATTTAAGAATTGAGATAATATTAAAAGTCACTTAAAAAGTTTTGAGATATTAAGTGCAGGAAGCATAAAAACACATAATTTGAGTATGATTCTTGGGATCCATGTATGACCATCTCTAAGGGGCATGAAGAAAAGTCACTATGGAAGTGACTGATAGAACGAGACTAGGCCCAGATGGGTAGGTCGCAATGAGCCCAATAAAGGGGCATAAAGAAAACTATGGGTACCCTAAGAGATGAAGGAATCCGGGTGAGAGAATTGTACAAGACATGATGTGCTTGGATATTTCAGAGAAACCTCAAGCAAAATGAGTGATTAAATTAAATAAAGTCATAACATCTCAATAGAACCCTAAGTCAATCCTAAGGGTCAAGAAGGGCTGATTAAAGGTATATATAACCGATGGGATTAGGAGGTAATCGTCCCTAACTGCATTGGACCGTAGGGTCAGGAGGTAACATCAATCTTTGCCTGAGGCCCATGGGTTAGGAGATTGGCCACTTCCATGAGTTCATGAGGCCAAAGGGTAAATGAGGGCACTCCCTATATGCATACAGATGTGATCGCTCTACAAGTACATGTACCCCTAGAGATCGTAAGGATATGACTAAGGCTAATAATACATGAGGTAGAGGAAGTAAATTAATAATGAAATTGCATAAACGCTAGAGTGAAGAAGGCTTTTGACTTCATCAATTGAAAAGCATGTATGGTTTAGAGTCATGTGTGATGTACCGTCTCTACTCTTGGAATGAGATGAGCTTTGTATTTGGACTGCACCCAAATGCTTATTTCATCCCGTTATGAGTGTGAGAGATGAGACAGGCACATGCCATATTAGAAAAGCAAATGATATGAGGAATAAATGCTTAAGCTGAAATACTTTTAGGACAACCGAGAATTTGAGGTATTACCATTAGGAGAATATTAAATGATTGGTTTGGAAAAACTAAATGAGCAAGGTAATTGTTAAATTGATATTTCAATTGAGGATACAATTATCAAGTGGATATTGAATTCTATAGGTATAAGATTGAATATGGCGATCAAAATAATGGATGCAAGAGTTGAGGGATCAAATAAAGATAACCCATACCTGATTTGTTGATCAAGATTGTAGCAGTCGGTTAGATGACCTAAAATTAGATGAGATGAAGGGTTTGATGGAGAAGTCTCAGACACATCTCTTAATGGATGTGAGTGGTAGAATCTGATATGCAATATGTATTTAGATTCATGAGGATTCACCCTTAAAGATTCGTAACTTGCAAGAAGTTAATGGTTCTAAGTATACATTACACCCTGACACCACGAAGATAATTACATAGTTACAGTAATATTTATAGGAATGAAGAGAGAGATAGAAGTATATACCATATGGTGAAGGCTAAACACCAACGACCCAGTGGGTTACTGCAACCAATTGAGATTCCTGAGAAGAAATGTGACACGACCACTATGAACTTTGTGGGGAGTTTCCCCATGATAAAGAAAGGTCATGATGCAGCATGGGTTAGCTGAACTATATGTTAAGGAGATAGTTCACTTGCATGGCATTTTAAGTTTGAGTATTTTTTAACATAACTCAAATTTCAATCATAAGTCATGAAAATATGTGCATGAAGAACGTAGTACAAGATTGGAATTCGGTATAACTTAGCACCCCTAGACTGATGTATAGTCAGACCTTAGAATTTTTGTTGATAGCATGTGTGCTCGATTGGGGTGGATCGTGGAAGCACTACTTGCCCTTAGCTGAGGTTGCCTATAATAATTGCTACCAAGCCAGTATCGGGATGCATCTGTACGAAGCTCTATATGGGAGGTTGTGTCGATCACCGCTTCACTGAGATGATGTCGGTGAGAGGACATTGCCGAGGTCAGAGGAACTACGAATATGTATTGATAAAGTCACTTTGATCAGGTAAAGGCTAAAGAGAGCCCGAGACCGACAGAAGTCGTATGCTAATGCAAAGCGGATTGACATGTACTTCAGCATGGGTGAACATGTGTTTTTGAAAATCTGACCCCTCCATGCTATAGCTAAGAATAGAGGAAAACTGAATCCCCGATATGTGAGCCCATTTGAGATCCTAGAAGGGATTTATGGAACTGCTATCGTATATAGTATGATACATGATGTGTTCCACGTGTCCAATCTAAAGCGTTGTGTGAACGATCCTAGCCATGTACTGAGCACTAAACCTATTGCACTCCGAGGGAGGCTGACACACCCTGAGTCACCTGTGAGGGTACTGGGTACCATGGTGAGAGAGAGAGCTCAGGATTAAAAGATGGGAGATGGTAAAGGTTCTTTGAAAGCACCATGGAGTGGAAGAAACCACATGGGAGCTAAAGATGGACATGGAAAAGTCCCTTTTTGAATTGTTTGAGGACAAAATTCCTATAAGAGGGGAAGGATGTTATAACTTGGTTTTTCACATGGTTTATGTAATTGAAATGCAATTATTTCAATAAAAGGGACCTATTAGAAATATGTTGTGCCTTGCTTTGAAAGCATGGCCTTCTTTTGCATTTTCCCCTTTGTTGTGAATTTTGTGATTTCTTACTGTTTTATTCATCCAATAATGGATATAAGGGAAAAGGAAAAGAAGAAAATACAATATTAAGAAAACAACAAAAGATAATGGATATAAGTAATGCACTTGTGAGAATTATGTAGAATTCTCTAGAAAGTGGCATGGATGGCTACAATTAACTAGTTTTTGGTTTCACATGCTTGATATTAGAAAGAATAGTCAAAATAAAGAAAATAGAAAAGAAAGGAAGAGAAAAGATGGTGTTTTAATACATAAAATATGCCTTAAAAGTAAATGACTTGCATATTAAGAAAAGGTGCTTTCTTTTCAAATTTTGGTCTCAAACTTTACCCACACCTATGTAAAGTCATTATAGAGTTTCCTTTAAAATTTAGAATTAAAAGGATAAACAAAGATATATATATATATATGATTTTCGCAAGTTTGCATAATGTGAGAGGATTAAGGGGTTGATGTATTAAATGCCACACATTTTTCCTTTTTAGAAAAAGGATTTTCACAAACTTTAGTTTTGGCGCGTGTGTTTGTGGCCCTTGGATCGTGAATCAATAGTCAGCGGACCATCATCTACCTCAGAACAGAAAAAGGAAAGCTGGGTAGATCTGAGTCCCTTTCCTTTTCGTTTTCCCTCCTCTCTGACTCATATGAACCTCTAAACATCCTCCCAATGAGATCGGGTGATGATTCTGAACCCATTGCACCCTGGTTTCATCCAATATGGAAGGCTAATACTACTTTCCCCAAATTTGGGAACTGTTCGGTGGCCAGCCCTAGAGGTCATGCCTATATAAGGCACGAGCATCCCATTGGAGAGACCAGGGCATCCCTACAAGACCCGAGAATGACTGAGGGTCGTCCTCTTCCTTTAATTCCCAGTAAAACTTTGCTTTTCCCCTCTCTGTTCCTCCCTGTGCTCCGCCGCAGGTCGAGGCATAGGCGCCCGAGTTTCGTGCCTCCTTCGACTAATTGGAGATCGCGGATGAGTCCAGCGGGATGGGGCAGCGAGAACCGCACCCTCGCCTTCGGCTCGAGGGCACAAACGAGCGAAGTCAACCCTTGAGTTGACTGGTTTGGGGACATTGGCTCGCGTACAGGAAATGAGCAGGAGGATGAAGATGAAAGTCTAGAAAATTACCTCCTTGTCCCCAGGCGTACGTAACCCCAAGTCAAGGGTGCAGGGGCAAAAGTGTACGACCACCCTGGTTCAGCGCTTTGCTCGCGTGGAGCGAACCGCTCAAGTGGCCAAATCTTATTCGCGAAGCCCTGATCCGCGTGGAAAAGAAAAGGCAACCAAAATAATGATGTTGTGCTTTGTTATTGGCCAAAGGTATTTATCTTGCAATTTTCATAAATAATTATTGGTAACTCGAATTGTAATAAGTTATATATGAAAATTTGTTAGGAGAATGCAAGGATTTCAATAAAAATATAATCAAAGCCTAGTTTTGCTTCTATTTTGAAAAGTATCTAAAGTTGACATCTTTAACGCATTAAATGGATCAAAACCCTAATTTTTTAGTATTAATGAATCTAATGAACTTAGTTGGTGTTATTAATCAAAGATCGATTTGTTATGAATGGAATGAACACTTTGTACTCATATGAACTCAATAATCCAAGATTTGGCCGACGAGCAGTAGCTCAGGTGGTCGCAGCACGGGGCCCCTCATGAAGGGTCTCGGGTTCGAATCCCCCTGGTGGTGCTGTTCAGAATTGTTTCTCCCGTAGCACAGTCGGCCTCTGCGCGACCTAATGGGCTATGCTCCTTACGGGATGGGGCTGAGCTCCCCAGGTTGGGCTCAGCGCAAGCCTTACGAGTCTCCTGGGTTACCAAAAATAATAATTCAAGATTTGAAGAATTAGGGCTTCCTTGTGATTAAGAGTACCATTAATGATGGAATTGGGGTTTTGACAACATAGAAAGCGTCAAATGCATATTATTTCATTTTATCAATCTTAACCTGATTTGAAAAGGATAAAAGTTGGACAATTGCATAAAAGATGTCTTTTGGAATACAATCAAGTATGTCACCAAAACTAGGGTTTTTGGACCAAATAGGTGTTAAAGGAAGGATTACCTACTTTCGATCGGTTGATTTATTTTCCCTTGTGGTCACAAAAGGTTAAAGGAAGGATATGGGTGGAAAACTAGGACTAAATCCACCATGTTAGAGAACATACGCTAGTAGGCATATACAAACCGACTAGTATAAGTCATTTAGTCTATATTTGCAGTACATAGTGCCCATGTATTTCTCCTATATATGAAGCAACAATGTATCCTAATAGATACCATTTACACTCTGGTTTATACATGGTACGTGAGCAATATTTTCTCCCTAACCCGAATCTAGCTGCCTCTTGTCTCTCCCCCTGCAACAGATTTTAAGTAGTAGTTGGACTGCCGCTAGAAGGTCAGGCTCCCAAGAGGGTTACAGTCACAAAACGGTAGCAGGCGGTTAGCTTCCGCTGGTAATGCCACCCTCTCCCTGCCTGTTGATGTGGCATCTGTTGGTGAGAAGGAGTCATCGCCGCTCATACATGTTGTCACATCTAGTTAGAGAGCTAATGAGGGGGGCAAGCTTTGCATGTTACCTTGTCTACAATCCCTGCAAGGGCTTTTCTCAGTAGCCACCATTCTATAGGGATCTTTAATCTCCCTAAAGCATGGAGAGTGAGTTCTCTTTCTAGGGGTATCTTTCGGATACTATCATAATGTTTTCACTCCTATGATGGTGGATTTTTTTTACTGTGCTTCAGTCAGGTAGCCTCCATTCTTAAGTGTGCCAATCTGATTTACAATGTGCCATTCCAATAATTTGTCTACGTAGTTATTGCTCAGGAAACAGTTCAAACTATCATTTACAATGATAGCCCTTACGTTTTTGTGATTAAACCCAATGGCCACAATTATTTATTATGGATGGATGCTATTCATACGATCCTCGATTCCTGAGAAAAACTACAATTCATTTAAAAACCTTTTGAGAATACCCCTAGAACGGATATGATGCGATAGTCGAGTGAGGAATTGGCTCTAGAACAATATGGAGCCTTATATCGCCTCCAAATTTATGTTTCAGAGGCTGCTAAAGAATTATGGATGTCATCAAATGTCATGTATACAAGAGAACAAAGCATTCCACGACAAAAAAATTTGGGATTAATTGTTTTCTGAACACCAAGGCAACAAGCCCCTACCTGCATGAATATTATGATTTTATTCTAATTTTTTCATGCCAACTTAATTTCTTTCAACATGTTTCTACTAACTGAGGCCCACACCAAAGAACATGTTGAGCTCATTACCATAAAATATATCAAGGGCTTACACCAAGTTATGCTCTTATTTGTGATGTTATCTTGCCTTAAAACGCTTTCTCTATCTTGAAGAGGCGTATGCCAAAATTCTACAATATAATTCCTTCTATTTCGTTCATCATGCCCCTCTCATTCTGTTGGATTCTCGGATGGCTATGCCTATTGTAGCAAGCTGACACATTTGTTGTAGTGGAGCGCGACCAAGTGCACCATCTACGACCAGATTAGACATACTATCGACCAGTGCCATTAGAAGCACAACTATCACTATGGTCGAGGTCGAGGTTGAGGGTCTCATGTTACCCAAACTTATATTATACATCGTCTCAAGTTAGTAGTTCATCGACTAAGTATTAACAACTGATTTGCAACTCTCAAAACACTCGAGGGATCATCTAGTGATTTCCCCGACTCTAGAGCAAATATCTTCTTTTGCCCATATGATTTTCAATAAGGGTAACATAAGAGACTTTATGTTGGCAACCAACTCTCCTTGGATTGTAGACTCTTGCACCACTCAATTTATGATTGGTATGTGTCACCTTTCAACCTCAAAACAACATATTCCCCTTCCAAATGTGACCCTTGCTTGTGGGTCGATCAAAACTGTCAAACAATGTCAAATGGTACAAGACTTTTTTCTTTCAAACTAAAATTCAGTTCGCTAATGTTTCAAAAATTCCTTTCAATACCATGCATGTTTCTAATATCATTGATTGCCTTAATGAAATCTAAATCTTGTTTCTACTAGCTTCATAATGTAGGACCTCATAATTTTACGACGTCTGGTTGGGGTTCTAGGTATGGTAATTCATATAATTTCTCCGCTTATGATGCTCCACGCTCTGCCTTATTGACCTCCCTGCCTCTTTAATCGAACCAAAAATGTAAACACCCTTCTTTGAAGAAACTTAAATAGTTGAAGCCGTCCTTTTCTTCTATTCAACATATTTCCAGAGATTTTTTTCAGTTAGGAAAACATCACCGAGTTTTATTCCTAGTCGCACTTGTCCTCCCTCATCTATGCATATTGATTTGGTGCATAAGCGATAATCCTAGGTTTTCTAGAACTCATAACTATAATGGATGTCCTTCTTTCTTTGCTTTCTCTCAAAGGACTTGGTTGTATCTACTGAAAGCTTGTAATGAGGCTCGACTGGTGCTAAAATCCTTTCCAAAAATGATTATTACACAATTTAATTTTAATGTAAAATCAAAGCTATATGCATCGTTCCACATATATTTACATGTGGCCTTCATCGCCTTTTGCCAACAAACTAGAATGCTCCATCAATGATCTTGCTCACATACTCCACAACAAAATGGGGATGTAATGGACATGATCAAGGCCCTCATTTTTCAAGCACATTTTGGCTTGAGGATATTTTGATTGCCTGTCGCCAACCCTCATCAATCCTTGAATGCAAATTCCTTTCGCCCCGTTTGTCATTCATGTTCTTATTGGTAGCACTTCAAAAAGGTATCGCCTCTTGTACCATTTGTCATCCCATTTCTCATTCATGTTCTTTCCAAACTCACCAGATCTGCCAATTTATTTCTACTTCTCAAGATAGCATCACGATTCTTCAAATCTTCCATGAAACTCTCATAGACCATGGTCGGAAGCCACAATGGTGAAAGAGATGGTGTCTATCAACATGCAATCACTTGTTTGTAGTCCGACAAGGCACAACATGGTTACTAGCATATGGGTTTTATCATATGGCACTGTCAAACGGCTCAAAGCATGGTTGGTGGCCAAAGATTTCACTAAGACCTTTGGTGTAGACTTCTAAATATTCACTTGTCATATCCATTGCCTCAATTCGGATTTTTACATGCAAAGGAGTATGTCCTAATCTAGAAATGTATTATTGCACATGGGTAAACTCATATATCTTACTACTATTTGTTTAAAGATCTCCTATGTGGTAGGTGTAGTTATTCAGTTAATGAGAGGCCCTCTAATGTCATTGGATCAACATTCAAAGAATCTTGCACTATCTTAAGGGCGCTCCTGGAAAAAGACTACTATATAAATTTCACTCTAACGAAACCATAGTTACAAGCTTTGGTGATGCATATTGGAAAGCGATGAAAACAATCGATGATTGACTTATAACTTATGGGGTTTTTGGGAGATCATCTTGTCAGTTGGAGAAAGAAGAAACAATCGATAGTTGTCTATTCCAATACTATAGCTAAGTAACATGATATGCCTCATGCACGTTGCATCATCCAATGGGTACTGTTGATTCTCCATGAAATCAAGATTTTAATCGAGATCGTTGCGATACTAAATTGTGAAATCAAGTTGCACTCCATACTGCCAACAATCCAGCTTTCCATGAGTGTACCCAAGAACATTGAAGTGGAGCCACTTTGTAAGAGATTTTGTGGAAGCATAGATGATTATCACACCTCATGTAAATACAGGAGAACAAACGGTCGATATCTTCACCAAACCTCGTCGACCCTTCTCTTTTCTCCAATATGTACAACAAGTTGGGATTACACGATGTGTGCTCTCCAGCTTGAGAAGTGTCAAAGAATAGATACGTCTAGCCCTCATGGGGGTCGTTGCACACGAGGGAGGAGGTGAGAATAATAGTCTAACACCACTGGCTTCTAGGGTGTTCTTTGGGCTAATGAGGTGTTTGATCGCTTCACTCGTTGTCAATTGGTTTTGAATTGAATACCACACACTCTAATAATATTATTAGACATTTAGTAGAGTAACCTGATTGTCGGTGATTAATGTTGTGGTGGGTTGCTATTCTTAATCAATGTTTAAAACTAGCTCTTATGGTAATGTTAGATATTGGTATGGGGAGTAATGGTTGTTATTGTTTCTTTAATGTAGTTAGTGTGGATTTGTCACTTCTAATTTGTCTACTACTCAATCCCTCCTGAAGAGCCAATGCATCCTCAATTCAAGGGAAATAATATCCTACTCGGAAGTATGTGGTTGAGATAGTTACTTATATGGAAGAGTCTTCACTGTTCTAAGGGTGGTAATATCACGAAGTTACATGTGATAAAGTGAGTTTTATATGATTTTCTTATCTCTTTTGAAATTTGAATATCTCATATAAGTTTGCAATGTTTTCACTTTGATACTCTCAACTAAATACTCTTTGAAAAAACTGCTCATGTTTAGGCACATTTTTGAGAAATGAGAGACCTAATTGAACATATAGGGCGATATACGTGTGATATCAAGTATTGAAATCCCTATGATCATACAACTAATTCTCATCTTCAAAAGTTAACCATAGGAATATAATCCTATTATAAAGCACTTCCTAAATTTCATATCAATCGGACTTGTCATTATAAAGATATTAATGCTTCAATTTGTGATATTATTTCATTAGATCTATGAACCTAGACCCAAGTTAGTTGTGACAAATTATTGTCACGCGACCTAGTTGTCGTGCACGGATGCAATCTGTGGCATGGCGCAGTCCCTTCCCTTTCTCCCTCCAATCCTAGGGCCACGACGTTGACTTCAACCAACAGAAAACATAGACAACAGCTATAATAGTACACTGCTCTGCTCTGTGGCCCTCCCACAACAACCTAACCACCGCACTTGATGAAAATAGAATATTTCGTTCCGTCACTTCGAGACGAGATCAACAAGATCTCAAACTTGCTCTGCGATGCTCAAATCGAGGAGAACCAAATCCTGACTCCCCGCTCATCTCCTTGTTGGCGTAGAGGTTTTAATATTTCAAACCTTGCCTACCCACCTCTATATAATATTGCATGTAGCGCCGCCAACCTCCTTTTAGTCATCCCAGACCTTCAATTAATTGCAAGAGAGTTCCATCTACCCTCACCAACCCCCACATCATGCTACCTCCACCCTATCATTGACAGCCTTGAAAGACTCATCTACATCAGATTTGTTGACTGTTGAACCTTCTTGGTGTCTCAGTGGAGCTTTTCCATCTCCTTTTCGTAACTCACATCCTGCTTCCTTCTCCCTAACCTCCTTTTGTCGACCACCTACTCCACCCTTGCGGCGTCGCAAAGCTCTAAAGAGAGCTGCATTGCAGGACCACACTGCTTTGACCCAGATTCAGACCTAAAAGGTCGAGACATTCTCGGTCGACCGCTAGAGAGGCCACAACTCAAGCCAGCCCTCACCGGAGTTGGTGCCTAAAGTTGCAGCTTGCAAGCATGCAAGGAGGCGATGAGGAGGCAAGTCACTTAGATCCTATGTGGACCAGTGGCGCTTTACCACGTCAACATCGTTCAGTGGGTCTTCATAGCCCAAGGAACAATCTGCACCTTTGATTCAATCAAATCAAGTCGTTGATCCAAGGTTGGTTTTCTTTATCCTATTAGTTAAATAGAGGACAATAAGTATCTTAGATTAATTCTAGTAAATAGTAGGAGCATCAAAAAAAGGCAAACTTATGTGCCATTTTCATCACCAGAACTTGTAGATTCCACTAAAAATATCTGTGACCTAGATTTGGTCCCTATTCCCAGTAGATTTCTAAAAGCATATTAACATGAATGAAAGACCCCTTTTTGTATCATTGTTTGATATTATGGAATTGGTTTCTGTTTTCTTTAGAAATATTGTGATTTTTGAATGAATTTTGATTGGCTTCATCTATTTTTAAAAGAAATATATTGGCTTTTTTAAAAATATTAAAATAAATATTAAAAAAATGTTGTATCCATGACGTACCCGTATCCTATATTTTCAAAAAGTGTCGTATCCCCGTACCTATATCCGATATGTATTCGTATATGTGCTTCCTAGATGATAATGTACCCGTGATTACGTTTCCAGGGTGATTAATATATAATTTCAGTTGATCCCAAATCTATCAAAGATTTGATCACCTCGAAACGTGGGTTTACAATAAGTACTTGGCTATCTTTTCTTGCTTGAAACATATATATGAAGTATGATTTCATTACTAGAGAATATTGCATGTACGATATCAAATTTTTAGTATTGTTCTCGGCTTTGTCACTAAGAACATAAATAATGATAATGACTTGTAGTTACTGATGGTGTTCATTAATCACCAATAGCAACCAAGGTTACCTTTGACACTATAAGTCTTACCTGGATGAAACTATAGGTGTCCTTCCTTCAAAGACATGCCTAATTTAAAGACCATTCTCATATATAGATATCCCTCTCTACCTCTCTTCTATACAGGATGTGCCACTCTATTTAGAGTCCTAAGGATAACATGCTCTTTTTGGATCGTTACTAGGATGTTGACAACCTAGAATGGGGAATTTTAAAGCGTTCACTTAACTTTTCATGCCCACAGCTGATAGAAATGGGAAGGAGAGATTATATAATGAACTTAAGCAAGACAATCTCCCAGTTGCATACTACTTTTGAAAGTTCAGACTCTTGGACTATTATGCACCCATACAAACTTAGGAACATCTTATTGATTGTCTGTCTACAAACTTGTAAACTCTAGTTATGACTTCTCTCCCTAAATCCTTTGATGAAGCTCTTAGCATGGCATATATCCGAAAGGGACCTAGGTTTGCAAAAGCTAAAAACATTAGTACATAATCTGCTCTCTAGTTATCATTTCTCCACCTAGCTCCACTCCAGTGGTGATCCCTAGGGGAAGCGGATTATGTGCTAATGTTATAATCTCCTCTCCCAAATCTAAAAAGCTCTTATCTCAAAAGGTTGCAAAATCTTCCTCGTATTAGTCTTAGAGACTAATCCAAGTCCCAGACCCATAGAAAGTTTGAAGGTGGAATGTGACTTTCTTGACATATTGCTAGAGGAACTTCCTAGGCTGCCTTCTGACCTAGATATTGAGTTTTTAATAGATCTTCTTCTTCCTAGAACTACCCAAATATTTAGGTCCCCGTATAGGTTGGCTCATGCCGACTTTTTGGAGGTGAAGAAATAGTTACATATACTTTTAGATAAAGGTTTAATTCGTCCTAGCATTTTCCCCTGGGGTGCGTTTGTTCTCTCTGTAAAGAAGAAAGAGGGTTCTATGAGTATGTGTATCGACTACCACATGTTGAACCAAGATGCAATTAAACGTAAGTATCCCCTTCCCCGTATTGAGGACCTCTTTGATCAACTCTGTCTTGCCAAAGTCTTCTCAAAGATTGACTTTTTCTGGTTACCATCAACTTAAAGTCAAAGATTGTGATGTTTGCAAGAAATTGCATTCCAAACTCACTAAGGACACAACAACTTTGTAGTGATGTCGTTCAGGATAACCAACACTCTTGACATATTCATGAATTTTATGAATAAAGTCTTCCAACCCCATCTCAATGAGTTTGTGGTCATTTCATCGATGATATTGTGATATATTCTGATTCTGTGGAGAAACATCGGGAACACTTGAAAACAGTGTTTTAAAAAGTGGCTCAGGCGACCGCCTGAGCAGCCACTCAAGCGGCCCAAACCTTCATCCGCCTGGTTAATGGGATAATCACCAATGGAGCGGGGCAGCAAAAAGTGGTCGTCAACCAGCCGCCTGACCCGCCTAACCGCCCGCTTCACTTGTGGAGGCGGCCGCTTCAGCCCGCTTAATGAAAAATCAGCTTCTGGGACCAAAACAAAGTCTGAAATTGCTGCATTTATTTTACATTACGCCTATATTAGTGCATAGTTCTGAATGTTATGTGTGTAAATCAAGGTATGTGTTTCTAACTATTAATTGAGTTTATATGTATCAAAATTATTCCTACTTTGTACAAGCTTTGTATGTATGCACTGCTGAACCCATGTTACATCTTTATGTATGAATTGCTGCACCTACATCAAATGTTTATCATTTATGCATGCAGTGCTGCTCTGCTATGTACTGAACTACTAGTTATATACTAATGTACTATACTCGTGTCTATGCTAGCTACTTATATATTCATATGTTTGTTTCTGTTGTTATGCGTACAACAAATGTACTGTCTGTGTAGGTGTTCCTCATTGTAAGCAATAGGTACAACTATATAATGTACGTATCATGTACTGCCTACCAGTATCTTAAAAGATCGCACTGAGCGGCGGCTTAACGCCAACAGGTCATGTCCGCCTAAAAACCCCCTCAAGCGCCGCTTAAGCAGATTTGACAAAAGCGGACGCTTTTTGCCCGTTTAACCTGCTTTTTGTCCACTTTTTTAAGAAAATACTGTTGTAAGCATATAACATTAAGTACATTATATGCCCCGATCAGCATAGTCACAATATATTCCGACTTTTTTAAAAAGTCACGTTTAAAACGTGAACTTTTCCCTAGACGTATGAAACTCCCGAATAAAACCCGATTACGTATTATTCCTGTATTTTTCACGAATTAATCACGTTTAATGTTTTTTTCCCGTTTTATACGTTCTTTTTCCGTATTATACTGATTAAGACTCTTATCTTCGTTTGAATGTATATATGTGTCTCTGTATGTACATGCATATGTGTGTATGTATGTAATATATGTACATGTATATGTAAGTAATAGTTATAGATATATGTATGCAATATATGTACGTATATATGTTCGAAACATATATATACATACATTTGTATGCAATATATGTATGTATCCTCCGAATTTTTTCCGAATTTTTCCCGAATAGTTGACCGTACTTTTATCGTATGTTGACTGCTTTTTATCCGATTTTCCCGCACAATTGCCGAATTCCGAACTTTTCAACTCAAAACGAACGAATCCCGAATACCGAATTTGTGACTATGCCGATTAGTTTTGACTATAATATATTAAACTAGCATACATTAAATGTTCTATGATATACCTAGTTCTAATTTAGAATGCATACTTTGTAGGTAAGCTGTAATGATATGGTGCTTTTGTGATGTATCCAAGTAAATTATAGGCAAGTATTATCTAATTTAGAATGCATACTTTGATTAAAGGTACTGCTGTAGTCTATGACTATATGATGATGTGCAAATCTAACAATATATTTGTAAGCTAGCTATGATAGGTCTATTGTTTACTGTTTAGCTATGTAAACATGTGATACAAAATTGTTGTTGCATCTTGTATATACACTTATTATTTTATGTGTAGGGTGCTTTATCTATGACTATGACAAGTATATTGTTTACTATATTACATAGATACAATCATTGTTGTATAGTTGTGTTATGAACTATTTGAGTATTTTATATTGTCTTGTACAATGTTTAGATATGTATAAAATTTCAAAAATATAGTATTTATATACATATGTATGTAATTTTGCAAAAAAGTTTATAGGAATTAGAAATACGTTTTTCTAAAAAGTGTCCGCTTACACGCCCGCCTAACGATTAATTGGCTACAATGTCCTGTCTGCACGCTGCCTACCGCTGTCTAATGTTCTGTACTATGTAGTATGTACCACTATAGTATAATGTATATATCTTGTTGCCTGCTACTACATATTCATGTACTATGTAGTGTGTACCACTAGTGTACATGTATCATGTTGGCTAGTGTTGTATATAACTAATTTGATATATTACTATATTTAGTATGTCACGATTGAGTTAATTTGGCTATTTTATACTCATCACATGGTTATATATGTATGGAAGTTCCTTAAAAATATATTATTTATATACATATACGTCTAATTTCCTATAGAATTATATAAGAATTTAGGAACCTGCTTTTTCAAAAAGCGCCCGCCTGGCGTTCAAGTGGCCACAAGGTGATGTTTGCACGCCTCCCGCTTCCCGCTTTCTATAACATTGCTTGAAAACAATTCCAAAAGTTCTTCAGGGTCAAAAATTCTATGGAAAGTTATCTAAATGTGAATTTTGGATTGATAAAGTATGTTCCATGGGCACGTCATCTCTCGGGGTAGTATATCAATGTCATGCCAAAGTGTCAGCTATAGTAAATTGGCAAGCCCCCAGAAAACCCCTAAAATATGAATTTCTTGGGCCTAGCTGGATATTATCATATATTTGATGGATGGGTGTTTCATCTGGTCATCTGCGACATCAACACCCGTTCTGACACTACATTTAGAAATGAAGGGTTTGTGATCCACATCGCCGCTTCAAGGAATGGATTAGGTTGTGTTCCGGAGCAGGATAAGAAGGTAGTGGCTTATGCGTCTAAACAAATAAAGCCAAAAGACCTTTATTAGAATATGTGGTATTCAAGCCAAAAGCAATTGGCGATGGGTGAAGGAACCACACACCTTATAAACTTAGGAACCAACCCAGAACTCAGAGGTGTGGGACTATTCTAACATCCCCCTCAAGTGCAGCCACTTTTGTATGCTTGCACTTGTTATTTTAGGTAGGGTGTGAAAGTGTTGGGCCAAAGCAATACCCAGAGGTAGCGAGCTAGCCTTTATTATATAGGAAGAGAATATTTACATAATAGACCCAACAGGAACATAAATAGTAAACAAATACATGTATACGGAAACTATTTCTAACACTCTCCCTCAAGCTGGAGCATACACATCATGCATGCCCAACTTGGAATTCATATACTTGAAGGTTGAAGATGGAAGTGGCTTGGTGAAGATATTTTTCACTTGTTGTCCAGTTCGAACATGAGGAGTTTGAATCTTCTTAGAGAGCACTAAATCACGGACGAAGTGGCAGTCTACTTCAATATGCTTGGTCCACTCATGAAACACCGGATTGCTAGCAATATGAATGGTTGCCTGATTATCACACATGAGAGAAATTGGTGTCTCAACAGACACTCCAATTTCTGACAGAACAGACATAACCCATTGTAGCTCACAACAAGCATGTGCCATAGCTCAGTATTCAGCCTCTTTGTTGGATCGTGCTACCACATTTTGTTTCTTGCTCCTCCAAGTCACCAACTGTGACCCAAGAAACACACAATAGCCAGAAATAGAACATCTATCTCCAACATCACCTACCAAATCAGCATCAGTGAACCCAGTGAGTTTCAAGGATGTATGTGCGAGATTTTGCCCTGTAAAGACCTTCCCCAACGATCCTTTAACATAACGAAAAATCTAGGTGACTGGCATCTAGTGCGACATCTTAGGCACAGTCATAAATGTTGGATCCTAGATGGGTGATTAGATGCTCTAGAGGGGGGGTGAATAGAGCTGAAAGCACTTAAACAAAACTCATCAAACCTTCAAGATATATGACAAGATAAGGTTGCTAAATAGGTAATTTGAGTGCAACTAAATCATGCATAGCAAGGATAAGAGAGATTGAACATGCACCAATTAGACAAGCTATTTAGAGTGGTTCCACACTTCAAACTAGAAGTGTGTCAGTCCACTTGCCTAGAGAGGTCAACCTCTAGGACTTCCAACAATTGCATTCTTATATTCATTCATAAGACTTACAATACATGACCAAACAAAGGACTTACCTATCCAATACAAAGAGTCTTCAACCTTACCAAGGACTTACCCACTTTGCAAGAGTCTTCGGCCTTCTCTAAGGACTTACCCACTCTTGCACAAGTCTTCGGCCTTGCAGGAATTACCCACTCTTCTTGGATCTTCCGCCTTTGACTTCACCTTCACTCGGAGAAGCTTTCCACCAAGGTCTTACCTACTTGAGCTTGAGTCTTTTGCCTTCTCCAAGGGCTTACCCACTCTAGCTCCAAGTCTCCTGCCTTGATCTTCACCAAGGGACTCCTTCCCTTGTTCTTCTTCACCTCTCTTGGACAAGAGAGAGAACCTTCATCTTCAAGATAGCAAATGAGAGATGGGGAGGTGGTGGAAGTGAGAGCCTCACAAGATATACAAATAGGACTAGCTCTCTTACAGATTTCCTACTCACTCTAATGGATGTAGCAAGTGATTAAGCTTAGAGAGAGAGAGGAGGATGTAGGATCACTCAACTATAGAATAGGAACCTTCATAGTGAATGCTCAACCTTGGAATGAAGCCCAAGGGGTCCTATTTATAGCTGGGGATGCCTCTTAGCCTTTGGGAACACTTGTGAACGAAAACTAGCCGTTTTGTGGCTTGCAACGGATCTATTTTCACTTGTTGCAACTCCACAACGGCTAGAAACACTTTTCTGCACTTTTCCGTACAGTGCATTCGGTCGAGTTTCTATGTGTGTAACTCGACCGATCAAGTAGCAGGCAGCCCGATATTGAAATGATCAGTCGAGTTTGTTCTGAGGAAACTCGACCGACCATTCCAACTGGAACTGGCCTACTACCCAATCGGTCGAGTTCTGTGAGTGCACAACTCGACCGATGCAATCTTCAAAAAATCGACCAAGGTTGATCGGTCGAGTTTCAGGGTGGGAAACTCGACCGAACAAGTGCCTGTAATTGATTTTCAAAGTTGCATTAAAAGTGCTCTAAAATTCGATCTAAGTGTTCCTGATATTTTTCTAAGCTTAATTACAAGTCATACAATCATTACAAGTGATTTACAACATGATTCTAATGGATATACATCATATTACAAAAATGTGCACTTGTATGACTTTGACTTGTCTTTTCTCCAATTTGAGATGCGCAAGTTAGGGCAATTGGAGTGTGTCTATACCTAATCTGAAATTACTCAAGTAGAGACATTAGACACCAATATGTGGAATGGTTAGTCATCATCAAAACACGGGTTTAGTCAATTTAGACGTGAGTCAACATTGACCTAATTGACCTTGAGTCAACAATAAACTGGCTGACAACTCCCACAGCATAAGAAATATAAGGGTAAGTAACTGTCAAGTAAATCAGTTTTCCTACAATCCTTTTATACTTCGTTGGATCAGAAAATTTGTCATCAAAAATAGACGTTTTGGTATGATATCCATAGGCGTGGAGACAGGTTTGCACTGTGCCATGTCTGTCTCTGCAAGGAGATCAAGGACATATTTCCGCTGAGAGAGGTTTGTGCCCTTCTTGGAGCGTAGAACTTCTATTCCAAGGAAATAGTGGAGATTACCCAGCTTTTGTCTGAAATTGTGTTTGCAGCCACTCCTTAAGCTATAGAATGCCAATAGAATCATCACCAGTGATGACAATATCATCTACACAAACAGCTAGAATAATAGTGCCACTGGAAGACTTGTACATGAATAATGAGTGATCAGTAGAAGACCGACTGAGCCCAGACTGTATAAGTGCAACACTAAATTCATAAAACCCTATCGGTGGTGATTGATTCATACCATACAAGGATTTCTTCAAGTTGCACACCTTCTGACACTCCCCCTGAGAAACATACCCAGGAGGTTGCTCAATGTATACCTCCTCAAGTAGATCACCATGAAGAAAAGCATTCTTGACGTCCAGCTGAAGTAGAGGCCAATCAAAATGAGTAGCAATAGAGATAATGATGCGCACAGAATTGAGCCGAGCGACTGGAGAGAAAGTCTCAAAGTAGTCTACTCCATGTTTCTGAGTGTACCCCTTTGCCACCAAACGAGGCTTCAAATGATCAATAGACTCATCTAGTTTCTGTTTCACAGTATACACCCAATGGCAACCAACAATCGACTTGCCAGGAGGAAGGTCCACCAAGTCCCAGTCAGAGTTCTCATGAAGCGTTGTCATCTCACTGTCCATAGCCTAGATCCAACCATCATGTCATGTTGCTTCCTTATAGGAACGAGGAACAGTCATAGAATCAAGTTGAAGAGCAAACGTGTGGGCTGCCAGTGACAAATGAGATAACCAACAAACATTCGCCAACGGGTGGCATATAGTGCAAGAGTGAACACCTTTTCGGGCTGCAATTGAGAGGTGTAAGTCTGAAACGGAAGTATCAAGAGAACTCTCAGTAGGAACTAGGAACAGTTACCTCAGGAGTGTCTAACGATGACGAGGCATTCTGCTGGACTAATGACGCTGCATCCTCTTGGTGGCATCGTGCTCGCATAATGTAAACCAATGGAGAAGGTAGAATCAGTGGAGGAGTAGGTGGTGGTAGTATCTAGAACAATCTCATCACAAGGCACAGGAAGAGGTGGCTCTCTCTCACACCCAAAGATGTAGTCACTCTCAGGATTGTGCTCCCCCTTACGCTGGACAGAGTTACCAAACAACAGAGTAGACTCAAGAAAAGTAACGTCAGCCGACACAAACATACGACGAAGACGAGGACAATAACATTTGTACCCCTTTTGTGTGGGAGAATATCCCAAAAAGACAATGCAAACTGCGCGAGGAGATAGCTCATATTCACATGGATCAAACATATGAACAAACGTAGTGCAACCGAAGACACGGAGGGGTACTGGAAATGCTTGCTCGTCTAGTCGTAAAACAGAAAAGGGGTGGCCTCATGTAAGATAAAAGATGGTTGACAATTAATCAAGAAACAAGCAGTGAGAATAACATTGGACCAGAACTTCTTTGGCATAGACATATGAAAAAGTAGCATACGATCTACATCAAGTAAGTAACAATTTTTGCGCTCAGCTACCCCATTTTGTTGAGGTGTATGAGACAAGTCGTTTGGTGAATCATGCCAACAGAATCACAAAAACTAGAAACAGCCTTTTGAACATACTCTAAGGCATTATCAGTACAAAGAATTTTTATATGAGTATCAAACTGCACTTCTATCAATCTATGAAATGTTTGGATGACCAACAAAACTTCATTTCGAGACTTAAGTATACCCAAGTCATTCAGGAGAAATCATCAATGAAAAAAAGAAAGTAATGAAAACCATAATAGCTTGGTTCTTTAACGGGGGCCCAAGCATCACTATGAATAAGAAACACGATGATGCTTGCCCAGTTGACAAGACTGACATTCAATAGACTTTATCGAAGATAAGTTGGGAACAAGTTTATGAAGACTCTGTAAGAAGGGATGTCCATAGCGACAATGTTATTGTAAGGGAGAGTAGCTGAAAACGGTAAATACGGGAGATGGAATCTGACGAGCTGGGCGGCCACCTTCGAAGAAGTGGAGATCGCCTTTCCTAGATCTGCCACCAACTGTCTTCCAACTATTGGGATCCTGTAACACAAAGAAAGAGTCTCCAAATATTACCAAACATTTTAAAGAATCAACCAGCTTAGCAACAGACATTAAGTTAAAAGGAAAATCTGGTACATAATGTACAGACTGTAAATTCAAATCAGATGAAGCTTGTACTATCCCACAAGCCTGGACTCGCCTGATAGATCCATCAGCAAGTGTCACAAAGGAATGTGGGATATATGAGTCAGAAGAGAGCAGCATCGATCGTATACCCGTCATATGCTAAGAGGCCTAGGAATCCACCAACCATGTTGTTGATGGATGGGAGGCAATAAGCGAAGTTCCTTAGTTGCCTATATCTGAAAAAGATTGATAGGAGGACGCAAGAGAAGCTTGTTGAGTTGCCTGAAGAAGATAGTCATATCCCTCCTTGGAAATGGTAATGTCTATGCTCCTGCCAGATTCAAGGACAGTAGAGATTGCATTCATCCAAAAAGAATAATTTTGTGAGGTGAGCTTCACAGAGATTGATTGATCATTGTAGGTTATTGTAACAGAAGTTGTTGGCTTTGTGTCTCCCATATTGAGATTGAATCAAGAGAACTATAGCAGACAGGGCAAAGAACACGCCATGTCGAGGACGTAACACGCCGTGTCTGGGAGTTGCACGACGTGTGAAATATTAGACACGTCATGTGAGTTGCCAGAGATAGAAAGCAGGCTCTCCTATAGTGACACGATGTGTCAGATTCAGCACACGTCGTGTCGATGGAAGATGCAAGACTCCTGACTGACTTGCACACGCCATGTAGATTGGAGACACGCCATGTCCGATTTCAGAGGCTTAACCTTCAACAACTGTGACACGCTGTATCACGAATGAGACACGTCGTGTAGTTTGTGAACAGTGTCGTCAGAGCAGAGACACCTGGACGGAAACACGCCATGTCTCCTAGCAAAAACAGAAGACATAAGTGTTGACAACCTTGTACACGTCGTGTCTTATATTAGACACGTTGTGTCTGGAGACAGGAGTGTTGACAGAACCTTTCACACGTCGTGTCTTATATTAGACACGTGTTTGGAGACGGAAGTGTTGACAGAACCTTTCACACGTTGTCTTTAATTGGACACGTCGTGTGCCGAGACGGAGGCGTAAACAGCAGTAGCTAGGACACATTGTGTCTTTAATGAGACGCGCCATGTGCAGTGGCAGTAGGCATAGACCTTGACGGCAATTACATAGGCATAGACCTTGACGGTAATTATATCTGTCAACAAGGTAAAGAACTCTGACAAGATGCATCGGAGAGAAGGATGACCCCAGGAAGACGCGTCGTGGGTATGACGAGAATTAGCACCATCAGTTGTCAGTTGAGGATGCGAATCTTTCGCATCAACAGTCCTTAAAGACTTAGGCACTCATCCATGTAGGGGGACTACGTGGCGAGGAAAGAAACAAAGAAGGGAGTTGTTCCCCCTCCTCTCTCCGGGATAGAACGAGCGGTTCTTCTCCTCTCCTTCAAGCAACCACCATGATGGAGACGGAGAGAGACCGGCCGACGGGAACCGAAACCGGCAATAGCAACAGTGGCGCCCGACGAATGTGACGGTAGTGGTGAAGAGCGGAGCGGGCAGAGAGGAGATGAGGAGTGAGAAAGGAGGGAGACCGGCGGCTAGGGTTCCAATCCCAGAACTTGCTCTGATACCATGTTAGAATATGCGGTATTCAGCCCAAAAGCAATTGGCGATGGGTGAAAGGACCACACACCTTATAAACTTAGGAACCAACACAGAACTCAAAGGTGTGGGACTATTCTAACAACCTTAATTGTCCAACTCATGATTTGGAATTAGTTTCAATTATCTATGCTCTCAAGATATGGAGGCATTACTTGTATGGGTCGACCTTTGTTATCTTCTCCGACCACAAAAGCTTGAAGTATATCCTAACACGAGACTTGAACCTAAGGCAGTATAGATGGCTCGAGTACCTAAAATACTATGATTTCACGATTGTCTACCGCCCGATTAAGGCAAATGTAGTCGTGGATGCGCTTAGCAAGAAAGAGCAGTATGTGCATCTTAATCTATCACTTAATGGGGGAATATGGAGGACTTGGTGGATTGGAATCCCTCGTTCGTGTCTAATCATGTTCATTTCAATAGCATATCCATTATTCTCGGGTTACAGTCTACGTCATTGAAGCACAAAAGGCTAGTCTTGTAAATTGCTCTCCTCTCTCTTTTCTAAGCCTATAAAGATAGAATGTGGGTTCTAGAGCAATCAGCGGTAAAGACTAAGCTCAGTGATGCACATGGGTTGAAGTATACAGTTCATCTTGGAACAACCAAAATGTGCAAGGACGGAAGGACCTCCAACAAATCTTTTGGTGGAGTATGAAGCATGATACTACCGAGTTTGTATATGGATGCCTTACCAGTCAGTGGATAAAGGCAGATTACGAAAGACCAGGAGATCTACTATAAACCCCTTGAAATCTTAGAATGGCAATAGGAACACATCATGGATTTTGTGGTGGGTTTACCCATGACCAGAAAGGATTATGATGTTGCATGGTTGTCATAGATAGTCTCACAAAATCAGCTTAGTTCCTACCTATATGTGAAGAGGAAGGTGAAAGTGTTCAAGCTTGCCAACTTTATGTCTCAAAAGTATTACATTTGCATGGAGTTTGTATTCCGTTGTTCCGAACATGAAACCAAAGTTTACATCCAAGATGTGGAAAGGAAGAGTTGGGCACAGAAGACTTCAATATTGTGTATCATCTGCAAACCAATGGGCGGTTGGAGCATATAGTGCAAATTCTAGAGGATCTTCTAAGAGCATGTGTGCTTGATGGGGAAGGTTCAAGGAACCATTATTTGTCCTTAGTTGAGTTTGCATATAATAATAACTATCAGGCAAGTGTTGGGGTGCCTTTGTATGAAGCTCTCTATGGAAGGTCATGCAGATTTCCGCTACGCTGGGATGATTTTGGAGAGCACACCTTGATGAAATCAAAGGAAATGAAATTTTATACAAATAGGGTTGCACTAATCAGGCAGAGAATGAAGCGAGCACACAGAAGTCTTATGCAGATACTCACCAAAAGAGCGATAGTTCAAAGTAGGGGATCATGTTTTCCTGAAGATTAGGCCTATTCGAGCCTTAACCAAGAACAAAGGGAAGCTCATCCCTTGTTTTGCAATACCCTTTAAGATGTTGGAAAGGATTGGTGTATGTACATACGGCTTACCCTTCTGCCTCGGTATAGGTGCAATGTACACTGTTTTCCACGCATCAAATTTGAAACCTAATTTCAAAGATCCTCGTCACTATCTAAACCATGAACCTTGGGAGTTGAAGGACAATCTATCTTATGTTGAGTCTCCAATCAGAATTATGGATACTATAGTGAAGAAGCTTTGCAACAACCGGTGCATCAATACGGTGAAAGTTCATTGGAGCCACCACGATCAAACTAATACTACCTAAAGCTTAAGTAAGAAAACGAGAAGAAATATTTACACCTCTTTCTAACTGCTTGAATTTTAAGGGAAAATGCCTAAAAGGAGGAGAAAATCTCATAAAGTGGGTTTTATATAATTTTCTTATTTGATTTGAAATTTGAATATCTCTAATAAATTATAAGGATTTCACTTTGATACTCTTAACAAATACGCTTTAAATTATGGCTCTTGTATGGGCACATTTTAGAGAAATGAGAGACCTTAATTGAACATTTAGGGTGATATGTGTGACATCAACTATTGAAATTCCTATGATCATACAATTGATTTTCACCTCCAAATTTAAGCAAAGGAAGATAATCCTATTTTACGCCATTACCAAAAATTCCAGACAGTTAGACTTACCATTTTAAAGATATTAATGATAAATCAATTGTTCAATTTGTGATATAATATCATTAGATCTATGAACCTAAACCTAAGTTAGCTATGAAAATTTATTTTCACACGACCTACCTGATGTCCATGGTGCAATCTGTGGCATGGCGCATCCTGGTCGTTCTTTCCCTTCCTTTAATCCTAGGGCCGCGAGGTTGAAGCACGATAGGTGGTTGTTGGATCCTCGATAGATGGAGGGTTGTCAGACCTCGATAGCCCTTGTGAAAGAGTCTCGACGTGCCTTGAAGGGAAGATCTTGACATGATAAACCCTTGACAGGGTCACCCTCGAAGGTTGGGAGGCCAAGAGCTTCAACATCTCACCCTTGTTTGCCCCTTGATAGCTCCAATTAAATTGAGTTGTTTTGGTCTTTTCACCCCCTTACATATACAACCACCTAACCCATCGTCTCCTCCACCCATTAGGCAAGCAAGACCCCTGCTTGGACCAGAGGAGGAATCCTAAGAGCCTCAACACCCTCCCTTAGGTATGGCATCTAAATACATATCCAATACCTCTCCAATTGTTCTAAGACTTCCTCTTAATCTTTTATCGCTAGGTAAAACTGTTAAGAGTCTTCAATGCTCGATCACTTTTGATCCTAAGGGTGGTGTTACAGGATATTCGCACAAAGACAAAGAGTAGTTGGGTCATGAGGGACCAGACGGATTGTACTACCTGGACGTGCCACAATCTGTTGTTGCTCTGCTATCGTCATCAATAACTAGCCTACGATGGCACTACCGCCTAGGATGGTTTGTTAGCGCGAATGTCGTCTTTTTTAACATATGTCGTACTACTCTGAAAAGGGGTTTGCTTTATCTAGTGAACTATTGGATCCCACTCCCCTGCCTCAAGTGGTAGAAAATGAACCCACTAAAGTAAATAAAGTTCTTCCTCCTCTAAAGGAGTACAAGAGAAGACCTAAGGTTACAGTCCCCTCCATGGCCCCTCAACAACCAACTCTTCCTTCGCCGGCAGATCACATTACCTCCCAGGTAACTTCTGACCTATATCTTCCCATCAGTCAAAGGAGAGGTGTTCGTTCCTGCACTCAGCATCCAATTAGTAATTTCTTCTCTACAACTAATCTTGGTGCTAATTTTGCTTGTTTTACTGTTGCTATCTCTGTCGTTTCTATACCAAAGACAGCTACACAAGCTCTTAAGCATCCTACCTGGCGTTAACCAATGGAGAGTGAAATGGTTGCTCTTCGTCATCGCAAGACTTGGGATCTAGTTGGTCGCCCTCAAAACTGTCCTACTATTGGTTGTTGGATTTTCATTGTTTAATACCAGTCAACTGATTTGATTGAACGGCTAAAGGCCCGTCTAGTAGCAAGAGGTTATACTCAAGCCTACGGTGTAGATTATTTTGAAACTTTTTCCTCTATTGCCAAACTTAATTTTGCATGGATGCTTATATCTATTGTTGTGAATAATGATTGGCCTCTTTTTCAACTTGATGTTAAAAATGCCTTACTATATGGTGTCTTACATGAGGAAGTCTACATGGAGCAACAACCTGGTTTTGTTACTCAGGGGGGATGTTCCAAAGTCTGCAGACTCATGAAAGCGATTTATGCCCTAAAACAAAGCCTACGAGCATGGTTTGATAAATTAAGTCAGATTCTTCTAAAATTTCATTTTCGACGCTCACATTCGGATCACTCTAATTTTTATAAGAATAATCATTTTTGGGCTTGTTATTCTTATTGTCTATGTGAATGCTATCATTTTATCTGGTAGTTATACCGATGGTATTCAAGCTACTAAAAAATATCTTGAGCAACGTTTTGTTACAAAGGATCTTGGCGAACTCAGATACTTCTTGGGAATTGAAGTTTCCAGGTCTTCTTTTGGCGCCCATCTTTCGCAACGCAAATATGTTCAAGATCTTCTGACAAAAACATACATGCTTGGTACTAAACCTGCTAGTACTCCTCTGGATCCCAGTACCAAATAGATGATGAATTTTTACCACCCTATCCTAATAGCCACCAATAGAGAAGATTGATTGGTAAACTTATTTATCTCACTGTCACTGGAGATGACATTACTACTGGTGTTGGACTTGTCAATAGGTAACCTCTCGACAATGGCATTGGAATGTTGTTTGTCATGTCCTTAAATATCTAAAAAACTCTCCAGGGAAAGGATTATTATAACGTTGACATGGGCACTGACACTCACTAGATATTTTGATTCTAATTATGCTGATAATAGATGTGACAGGAAATCTACCTCCGACTACTACACTTTTATTGGAGGCAATTTCGTTACATGGCGTAGTAAGAAGCAGACTGTGGTTACTCGGTATAGTGTTGAAGCAGAATACAGAGCTATGGCTCATACTGCTTGTGAATTAATGTAGGTCCAATGACTCCTCAATGAATTTAAAACCTCTGATCCCGATCCTATTCACATGCATGTGACAATATAGCCTCCATTTTTATTGCCAGCGATCCCACTTTTCATGAGTGAACCAAGCACTATTCCACTTAGTTTGAGAATACGTTTTCTCTTGACGCATCTGCACTCCTTATCTCCGGATCAAAGATTGGGTTGTAGACATTATAACAAAGATACTTCCCAAGACTCGCTTTGCTACACTGGTGGACAAGCTATGTATGTTTGACATCTGTGCTCCAGTTTGAGGGGGAGTATCAGTATATACGTTTTATGCTTAATGTTTTGTTTATGCTTTAGACTTGTCTTTGTCTTTAGCTTTTCATTTATCATGTATTGTCTTCTATTTCTCACTTACTCTCTTATTCTATAGAACAGGGTGTCTTGTAATTGTTTTAGACACATCAAACAAAGGCTCTTCTATTCTATAGTTATAATGCCAAATTTTTGTCATACTTGGGTTTAATGCCTAAAAATAGTTCATTTATGCTTAAAAATGGCCTTTTTATGCCTAATCTTGCCCTAAGTGCAACTTTTTCATACTTGTGAATTTAATTGAAATTCTGCATGGTGTTTTGTTGCTATCATGTGAAGAGAAATACATTGTTGCATATGGATGTGGAATCCCTACTTGGGTTTAGACTTGATGTGGCCTAAATTGGTCAATCGGGGCCTGACATGGTTAGTAAATGGTTCCATGATTGGGAACTTTGATATATGGCATAAGGCGTTTATATATCCTCTAAAGTTGTTTATACTCAAATTCAGTAATTAATGGATCTAAAAAAACATCTAAAAATCAAGTATATGTATATAAGTGTGTGTGCATGACATTCACCATAGGATTGATTAATAATGTAAGTATGAAGTGATTAGAGGGAATCCTTAATCCACTGTGAGCTTTTACTATAAAGATGGTAAACTATATTAAAAAGGGCTTTTAAAGGAATAGTGTGAATCCTCAAATGTAGACCTATGCCTTTTGTCTATCCTCTTCCTATAATCTTATGGAATTGGCTTGAGTGTAATAAAAATGTGACTTTATAAGATGTATCTTGGATATGGGATATACATATAGGTTTGATATCCTAAGGAAAATGTCTAAATGGAACTGATGATAAGACTATAATATAATTAATCTCTAAGTAACGATTACACCAAATGCTTAATTAGGGTTTCTAACCCTTAAGACTCATAATATGATAGAATTAGAGTTTACTAGCCCTAAAAACTAGTTTGGTGAATAACTGGTTGAACATGTTAAATTCATTAAATAATCGTACTTTGATATTAGACCAATATTGATGAACAACAATGAGATCCCAAGATTATGATGATGATAATGATGTACACTCAGGGTTTCTAAGTCTTTTGATTCATGTGTAAATTAGGGTTTTCGATGCCTAATCCTAATATCAACCCTAAACCTAAACCTTAGACTCAAACACGATTAGTATCATATGGATATCATGGTGACACATTAGGGTAATGTATAGGTTCACATCATGTTTATTGCTTGAATCTGCATTTGATAGATTGCTTGGACATGCAAATTAAAGTACATGATAATACTGCATGTGTTTTTCAATGAAGGTATGTGGTTATCTTATGAATACCCGCATATGTCGAATTCTGGAGATTGTTGATATTTTCTTAATACTTGATGAATAAAAATGCTTAGACGTTTATTTAATTTCAGTTCATTATATGCCTATGTGTATCATATAAAGAACCAATCAGATATTTTGAACCCAGAGCTAAATCTACTAACGAGTAGTTCACTCAAGTCTAATGATGGATAGAGAAGTCATTACACCTGAAGTAGAATGATAAGCTTAGATTAGATCATCTAAATGAACGTACAAGTTTATATGTGCAATTAATTGAATGTTGAATAATATATGTTGTTATCATATATGCACACTTTTGTATCCATATATGTGCTTTGTTTGTCGGCGTTTCAGGTAGTTGGCTTATATTAAAGATTAATGGTATGAAGAATTGAAAATTCAGATGAATAAATTGAAGACTATAAAAGCTAATGTCACAAGGAGGATTAGTTAGATAGTATTCATGGTATCTTCTTACATGTAGTATATCTCTTCATGTAATCTTCCTTTACTTAGAAAATTGTGTACACTCCCTTTCAGGAGAAAATAGCACCCTTTTATACCATTCAAAGTTATCAATGAAATTATTTCTTATTATTTGTTATTCTTAAGTATGGATCCTGGAAAAATGGGATTAAGATCCTTGTCCTTATGATCTGCTTTCAATAGTGGGTAACTATGGGAGGGGTCGTGACAAGTGTGTTCATCATATCTACTTGATATATGTGTCATTCAGATGAGCAGCAAGGGAAATGGGAATCAAATTGTTGCTATTCAGGTGACAAGAGTGAATGTCTTGAAGAAGTTGACCTCAAATGAATATGTGGCACTTTGCCGCAAGTCAGGCTTGGAGATGTTTGTCAGAACGGTGCTTTACGGAGTACACCCATTGACAACCAACTACATTCTTGTCAGGCGGTAAATCCCCTTGATCCCATGGGTATTCATATGAGAGAACAATCATCTCATCTTCCATAACAGCCATCCAACAGGGACACTGAGTTACCTCATATTACTTGGGGACGATTGTGGTATCTAATGGAAAAATCGGGCAGAGTGAGAAAGCTTGTCAAGACAATATGTCTTCAAAATCGTACGACAAGTGGACAAAGAGCGAGTACATTTCTAGAGTGCCACAGGTTCTAACGATTTTAAATTTGTTGATGAAGGGGGTTGAGAGATGAGGCCTTTTGTTGATTATACACTAAAGGATATAGGCATATAGTAGTATAGGTATGGTTTTCCATGGAAATGAACCCTAAAACCCTTTCACAAGAACCATGGTTGTTGTTGAGCAGGAAGAGTAGAGGGGTGATCGTTGAATGCACGCATGAAGCCACTCAATTTGACCATAGTGGTTCATCTACCTCCTGAAACACTAAGAAGGAAGCCACTATCCTTGATTTTGTCAATATTCAACCTAATGCATTTTGGTGGATGAATCAAAAGCCTGGAATTTATCCATGCAAAATTCCTTTAAGGTCCTCGACGTACCCGAGGAGAAGAAGGTTATCCTTGCCAACTAAATTATGGTAGGAAAACGAATATGCCTCAAGGGATGTACTTTGTAACCCTATACTTGGGTAGAGTTCAAGGCCATGTTCATGTCTAGGTTTACACCATACACAACTAGAAGAAATAGGAGAAGCAGTTTAATGAGACAAATCAGGGGGATATGTTCGTACCAGACTATGTTCGGAATCCGGATGTTCCAACTTCAAGAGAGGTTTCCCCAGGCCCGAACATATGAAAGGAGATTTGAAGCTTGTCAAGGCGGCCGCCTAAGCGGCAAGGTGGCCCAAGGGGGTGCGCCTTGACCAATATGTCGCCTTATGTATTTTTATGAACCCCTGACCTCATATATAGGTATTTATATGCTAAATGCATGTTCTAATATACAAATAAAGTATATGTATTAGGGTTGGCCGCTCCGCCTTCTCTCTAGTGTCCAACAGGCGGTTGTCGCTGGGGGGAGGGGGTGCCTCCACGGTGCCTTCCTCCCCCTGGCCCAGCCACGGAAGGCTAGGCTCTGAAGGATGTAGCGATTTCTCAGGAGATATGGAGATGGCGGCCAGTCCGATACTCGCCTACAGCGTCGTTTGGGTCGTCTCTTGGCTGGGCAAAGGAGGAGACGTGATGCGCTGCTGTGGAGCCCGGATCTATGTTGCAAATCGGCGGATTTGAGCTAGTCGACTTCATCCCGTTTATGAGTGACGGGTGGAGAGGAGTCGTGCCCTAGTTTCCGTCTCCCGTGTTGATGCTCCATCCAGGCCAAGATAAGGGGTTCCTTCGAGCTCCTCTTCGGAACCTGGTTCCTCCTCCCCTGAACCAATTTGGTGTTGTCCAGTGTCATGGCGGCCTTGATTTCGACCCCGACTCAGTTGGCAACGGTGTTGGTGACTGATCCCGCTGGGCGGCTGTTATGGTTGGGCGCCTTGCCTCAGGTTGGTTCTCCCGACGATGACGACCCCCTCCTCAGCCACGATCCAGCGTTGGTAGAGCAACGTTGTGGTGCGCGTTGACGCTCCCTGCTACTGCGGATGGGTCGTGTCTGTGCCTCGTCGCAGTCAGGTGTCTGGTCACAGAGGGCTGGTCCAAGGGGCAGATCGATTCATCCTTCTCCTCCTTGACCCGTTATTGCTTCATGAATCTACAACAGGTGGACCGCCCGCCACCCTGCTGCGTGAACCTTCTCCGATGGATTCATCGTGGTTGCAGGTCTTTGGCTGTTCTTAGGTTCATGTTCTGGTGCCAGCAATACAAGGTCTAGCTGCGCCGTTGCCGCGGCGGCTGGCGTTCCTTGGTGGGATTGCAGTTGTTCCCCCGGCGGTGACGCTACTAGAACCCTGCGGGCTCTAGCCCCGTGGCTGGTGGTCCTCGTCAAGCCAGGTGGCTCTTCGTAGCCAAGAGATCGATCGCCCTCAAGGTGTTCGACGAGGGGTCTCTGTGCATACAGGGGCCTTAGGTGGGGTTGGGTTCAGAGGGAGGCATGTTGCTCTTCTTCTCCTCCTAATCCTTGTTGTTGTTGCGTGAAGTCGAGCTCTCCAGGGTTTCTAGTTTCAGTTGATTGCCGACCGATGAAGAGGGGTTGGATTTCTACTTGGATCCCACACATTCAGGGAATGTTTCAAATGTCAGTGGGGGAACGGTGGTTCTCTAGCTCAAGGACATTAATCGTTAGTCAGCTAAAGAATGGACCCTGTATTGCCTCTTGTCTCCTCTCCTACAGCTGGTTTAGAACACCTTCAAGGTGTTGGATGATATGCAGTCAAGTACATCATGAGGGTTGGGTTTAAGAGGGGGGTTGATCCCCTTTTTCTTCCTTAGCCCATGTTGTTGTTGTGTACAGGATATACCTTCGGGTGATTGCTGATATGGTAGAGGTCCTTTTGGTTTTTTGCCAGTAAGAGACTTGGTCCCGAGTAGCTAAGAAGGTCAGAGACTTCATGGCTAGTTACAGGCAGGATTGCTAGTTTTTGTTCTATGTCATTTTGCTGTTACTAATTGTGGGTACGCTGAATGCATGTAATAGTGGCTTCTAATAGACTTCTTCTAGTAGGATTGTCTGGTCCTAGCTTGCTTAGTTGATTAGTCTTCTTAGTCTCGATTTGGTTTAGTTTCTTGAGTGTCCCCCTGCGTGGGGATTTTGACCCTTGTTGAGCTTCTTAGCTCCTGTCTATGTAATGGGGTAGCCAGTGCCCAAAGTTTTTGGTATTAATATTAACACGCATTTTTGACCGACCAAAAAAAATAAAGTATATGTATCTATGTTTGGTGTACAATATCATTATTTTCTGGATAATACTCTTGATATTTATATAATTGTTTTTCTGGGTAGTTGGTTAAATCTGATCTTGATGTTGAGGCGCTTTCTTCCACTGGATAGCTAGCCAATTGCAATACCAAATCCTAGTTTGCTTATTTAGGAACTTCAAGCAGCCATATTAGCTGCAAAAGATACTTATATAAGCTGAAAGTAACCCTAAATAATGAAAATTATTTACTGAAACAAAATTATCTACTACTGCCTTAATCCCTCAAGTCTAAAACTGATGTATAGTGGATTACAGAACTTATATAAGAGTGTTGTGAATATAACTGGAAACTCAAATACCCATATTACCACAATTACGTCTATACATCCGAGTATAACTTTTAAAATTATGTATATGTCTATGTATGCAACAATAAAATTGTATACATCCAGGTTTAGTTGTGTTTAATATGTACATATATACCTATGTATAAAACAATAAATATGTTATCTCCCTGTAAAACATGTATATTAGTGGATTCACCATGACTATATATATTAACCTACAATTATATATCTGAAATATAACATATATTTGAAGGGAATTGATATAAAGATCACAACATGTGTATAGATTAGGTAAAAATAACATATATATGAAGGGGGATGTTATAAAAATCATAACACATGTATACACATAAGTAAATTGTACAAAAAAATATTTTTTTCAAAGCCGCCTAGGCGCGCCTTGGCGCAATGCGTCCAGCCTTGGCGCCGTGTCGCCTTGCCGCCTTAACAAGTATGATTTGAACACTTAATAAATCACCTCTTCATGACTTTGAAACCCCTTGTTATAGTTTCTAAGCCTCGCACCTTGGATGAAGCCCATAAATTTACACTACATATAGAACAAACCTTAAGAGCGCAAGAGGTTGGCGGGATGGGATACCTCGGCTTTGTTGAGGGCTCACTTCAAAAAAAATTCAAGCCAAAGGGAAAGGGAACCCTTCTGAGGTTACATGGAAGCCGAGAAGTGCAAAGGCAGAGGAATCCGAAGTGTTCGAAGGATGTCATCATCTTGGGAAATACAAATATACCGACCCAATGTGTTTCCACAACATGCAAGGACACTGTGGATAGTTGTCCCACAGTTCCAAAAGAAAACTTGAGTGAAGGTAATCACACTATTATTCATGTCTCTTTTTCATAATATAGGAAAACCATCTTACAACATGTATTCAAGAAAAGGTGACATGACCTTTATAGAATTTGAGGATTTGAACACTTTGAGTGATATATGTACAGTTGTTCATTTAAGTTGCCTTTTCAAGACATGCTTACAAGATGAGAAATTACTATAAGATTTTGAATTCATATTCATGAAATTGATGTATGAATAATTTGAGACATGCAAAGAAGTTGATACAAGACACATAAGAACTACTTTGAGGTTTGAAATTTACTTAATGCCCCTTTGATCGGCCCTAAGGTCAAGTAGGGAAATGAAAAAGGTATGAGTTCATATATATCTGGTGAACCAAGGTTCGCAACATATACGATCCCTAGAAACCATAAGGGTTGACTAGGAATAAAATAAAAAATTGGAAAGTTGAAAATGACAAGACTAGGGTTTATCTAAGTTTGATGGATAGTATTAATAAAATACTTACACATAAACTTGATATAAGGGCTGAGGGTTCAAAATTCATTTTAGGGGAGAGGATGTAACAAGTGGGTATTGAGATACCTACCTTTAGATGAATTAAGATACAGACTACACATATTCAAAAGAAGACCTACTTTAACCTACTTAGGCTTATATTTGGGTCCCTAATAGGCAACAACGAGATTGATTAGCATTTCGTGCAAGATATAAATCAAAAGATTATAGGAATTAGATTAGGCAAAAAATGATAATGGGAAATTTTTGAGAAAAAAATGAGATAATTAATTGTTTGCTTGTGGAAAATGAAAATATTAATAATAGAGTGTTTCATCCTCATTTTGGATAAAATGAATATCTATTTTCCTTGAATTTTTTCCTAATCTGGATAGTCCCAAAAAGAAGATGATTCCAAATTTTGGCTTTATTGGAATATCAAATGTGATTTATGGAACTCATATAGGATCGGAATTCTTAATCAAAAGAAATTATTTAATCAAGTTGAAAGGAAGAGTCCCCGGAAGCCAAATTCAAGATCTGGGTGGATCCTCAAACCCTAAGCTCGCCTTCCTTCGCCAAACGCCAGAGAAGAGTTGTGGCAGATTGACTCCTCTCCAATCTCTCTCTCCCTCATACTAATAACAGGAACCCTAGGAGATAATTCAAGCGTAATTAGGAGATCGAGAACTAACCTAATGCCCAATTCTATTCCTAAACCTAACCCACTTTCCCAAACTCATTGCTTATGATATACCTGAGCATCCCAAGAATGTATAAGGAGTTGGGAGTTGTAAGTTGCCTCTATCATTCCTCCTTGACCCTCAATTTCAATTTAATCACCTCCAACCTCCTTAAACCCCACGTTCATTCGCACAACCTAGTGGTGGACCCGGTGTTCTCTTGCCACCTTAGCCAATTTCTTTGGGTAGGAGCATTGTGTGGAGCACCTTCAGGCGATCAAAGACTTAGGAATGATGTCTTTTGCCACTTGTGTAGACGCAAACTTCACCAATTGTGGCATCCAAGACAAACGTTGGGATGAAACTAGACCAGCTCCACATCATCGAGCTTTGGAATTCGGTATGATCAACATGCAAACCTTGCAAGCCACCTAGGAGACACTCCTAAGAGGTAATTGTTTGAAACCCAACTGAACCTATTTCACAAAAAGTTTTTGGTCACCTAGTGTGTAGATATCGAACTTTCGACTCATTCCAGGACCCTTAACCACTTCACAGTCACCCCAACACCCCCCTAATCACTTGAATCCAAGAAAACCTTATGAAACCCCATACTCCACCTTCCCCTACTACCCCACCACATGGTCATGGTAGCTGGTTTAGTCAGTCTCGATCACCTCAAGCACCCTAAAGTGAGAGCTTGCTAGGTTCCACTGAGGTTGTTGAAGCTAGATGTGTCATCGACAGCTACAACATATGTGTGGAAGCCAAGGTCAACTATTGAGTTGACCATATGGCAAGCAACTTGCTAGAGGGGGGAAGAATCCCTGAGTTGGAATGACCTACATGTCCATGTTCGCGTGATAATTCTAATCCATCATGCAAGGGCAAAAAGGTATTTTCCCTAAAACTAAAATTTACCATGGTAATTGGTAAGTTATCAAGGTTTACCCAATTCATGTATGTGTCTTCCATTGGTTGGCGTGAATAACAAATCATTTAGAAAAATTATACATAAAAATTTTAGGGCTAAAAGAATAATGATTATGTCATCAATTAGAAGGGGAAAAAGTAGAATTCAAAGAAAAAGTTGTCTAAAACCTTAATCACATGTTACTTCTGAAACCCTAGTTAACCTAATAAGATTAACCATAAATAGAGATAATAGAGAAATTTATTCATATATGTGAAATAGTGTCATGGTCTTGATCATTAATTCATTATTAAATATCAGAATTTGAAAAAACCAAACAGTTTATGTCAATCGGATGATCTTAATATATGCCCTAACTTTACCTCAATCTAGACCTAACAATGTAACCAAGAATAATGGAAATTGGATAATTGTGTGGAAGTGATAATAGAATTTGACTTATTGATTGTTCATGATATTGTGGTTATCATCTCCCGCATAGGACTTGTGTCCAAAACCCACAACCTAGATTAAGCCTTTAAGCCTAGAACCATGTAGGAGGCTTACTCCCATAATAAGCTTAGAACCCTAATACATAATTTTATGACATATGTCACCAGACTTCTAAACCTGGTTTGCAAATTATAAATATTGTTGCAATTCCTTCCTAATCGAGGTACGTCGGTATTGTATGACTGTTTAGTATTTTTCATGATTTGTGATTTCTACTTGGATAATGATATCGAGTATGCATGTTTTTGGCAAATTATTTAGTATGCGTCTTTTGGCTAATTATTTTGTATGCATCTTTTTGGCAAATTATTTTTTTAACGTTGGAGACATTAATATACAATTTGTTATTACTCTAATCATGGCTTGAAAATGTTACTGTAGATCACAATTTTTTGGACTACTCTACTTTTAAGTCCCTTATTCATCGGGAGGACTCTAGTACTACTCCCATTCTAATGTATGAACCTTGTAAACAAAAGCTGGCACAACTTATTTTGATATCTGATTTATGAACTCTAGAGTCTAGAATTCATGATGAGGGAAATGTACTAGCTTTATTATGATGCCCAGGTATGAGTAACGTGTGCAAATACGTGGTTTTCTTTTATTCAAAAATTTTAATATTTGTCATTTTATAGTTCTACTATTTTGTCAACCTTATACAACTACTTGCTATATTTTGTGCCTCGCGTACTCACCATAATTTTGCGTTTGATGCTAATTTTGCGTTGATGCTTTCACATTTTATGGTTTTTGGTGAGCATCTTCTAATGTGTGAAAAAAAACGTACTTAAAGATGACAAACAAATATGTGGAGGATGCCTTCCAGTTTCTTAGCTATATGTTTCTTTCCATATTATGACTTTGACAGATTGTAATGACCTCTATCTCCTCTATTTTTTTACTTTCTCTCATGTAGAAAATATTTTTTCTTAGGTAATAAAGATCTTTTCATTTTGTTGCTTTGACATCTCATAGTTGTTTGGTTATGATATGTGCGAGCAATGGTTGTAATATATGTTTCTATTGCGACTCTGGTGATCAAATATGATTCAATAGTCTCCTTACTTACACTAGGATAAACTCCTTATTTGGTTGGTCGTCTGTCACTGCCTTGTTCACCTTAGTGGAGGCATTGGAGATTGGGGTCATCACTCTTCCATACTTCTCCAAAAGGTTTTACTTCCAATGCCTTTAGTTCCCTATTTCAAACCCTCCTACCTAAAAACCCCAATGCATTCAACACCGAGCTTTACATAATGCAGTCTAGTCTGGTAGATGTTACAAAATGCATTCTTGTTTGGTAGATGGGGCTTTAAATCTCACAATCACTTTATTAAAAGAAACCGCAATGCCCTTAAAAGAGGCAAAAAAACCCGCACTAACCATCCTGAGCATTTGTGACCAGAACTAAAGCAAATCCTCAATTAACAAAAGTAATGACAAATTGATATTGTAACATATCATGTATTAGAGATACTATACATTATACATTTATTACAGCAACAAATTCAGGTTTTCTTTTGAATGATGTTGTTGTATCACTTGTCCTTGTCGTTGGCCTAGTATTATTTGTCATTATCTACTCTTGAATCATTAAATACTAGTGAATAATTAACTTAAAATGTTCCAAAGTTCAAGTTCTCAAAATTTCTAGGAGTGGTTAAATATTTAGGAGTAGCAAGTAATTATTTAGTTCACTTCAATTTGCTGACTTTTGGCGTTCCTTGATATAGTTAATTATTACTAAGCTATTGAAGAATAGCTATGTTTGAAGCTTACTTACTATGCAACTTCAGATTTTTTGAGCTTCATTACAATAGCCCACTAGAGATCTGAAATTTGATGCTTAGTTTGGATTCCATTGTGTTTTGCCCACGTTGAGAGTCAAAGGGTACAGAGGGAGGGCCATGAGGCATAAAAATGGTGTGTGCACTCTAGGTTTGATATCTCATAGGACTGCATACTACTAGGCATAGCCTACGTATTATGTAAAGATTGCTTTCTTTATCACCATTTCATCAAAGAGACTTTGCTCGGGTGAAACATTAACTAAAAAAAATAATTAGGCACATTGGGTAAAGGAAATAGTGTGACACTTTTCTCTGTGATGTCCTCGTCTAGAAGAAAAACAAATTATCTTCATAAGTTGCACATGAGGATCAAAATATTGCATACTATGAAATGACATTCTAGAATTCCCATGAGTTGTATGAAGAAAAAGATATGGAAACCAAGTAGGAAGGGAGATGGTCTGGAAAAAAGTCAAAGTAATGGCCATAGAATGTGGGTTGGAATTCTCTCAAAGGACGGAATCCAAAAAAAGCATTACCAGATGTGCAAGGTAAGGACATCTGGATCCTAAAGGTTTCTTGGTGAGTTTTTTCTTCAATGTAGAGGAAGTCAAAGGTCAAAGCAAGTGCTGTGAAAATCTCTTGTGTAGTTCCATTCCCAATAACACAGTTGTTGGAAGATATAGAAAAATTTCCATGAGTGTTTCAGTTTTAAAAATTGCATCTTATAACTAGTAATATTTGAAACTCTACAGCAAATAGAGTCAAGATGGTCAGAGTGGCGTGATCAACATGGGAAAGTGTTTTACAACTGAGATATGCTCGACTGCACTAGAAACCGGATTATGTGCCAGCATCACATCATCATCATCTAAGCCTCAATCCCAACTATGTTGGGGTCGGCTACATGGATCCTTCGTTTCCATTCAGCTCTATCATGGGTCATATTCTGATTGAGATGTAGAGATTCAAAATCTCTCTTTATAAGCTCATCCCATGTTAATTTAGGCCTTCCTCTTCTTCTATTTATGATGGTGTAAAATGAAAGATGAGAATTTGAAAGATGGATTACAGACATGGATTAGAGGACACTAAGTAGAGTAAATAGATCTATTGCTCCACCTCAAGAAACACAAGATTTTCCCTACCAAGGGATAAACTGGTTCTATATCTGTATTCTTACTGCTTCATTAGACACAGTGCATCATCACCTCAAGGACACTTCAAACTTTTGATGAGGAGATTAGACAAGCAAACCCTTCTCACATATTTTACTTTTTCCTATTGTTTATTGTTATTGAGTATGCCAGAAAGAACTACTGCCAAAAAAAGTTTCCAAGGTTCCAAAATTTGATGTTCACAACTTTTCTCAAACGATATTGAAGTTGTTTTTACTTAAAGAATATAAGCATAAAGAGAATCAATTCATTCCAAAATTGAAAAGAATGGGTTCAGTAAACACAAAGGAAAGTTGACTTCTATACATTAAAAATCATAGAAGAACTAAACAATATTCAACACAAGGGGGAAGGAAAAAAAAAATTATAAAATCAACCTGATGCCATAAGCTTACATACCTCTACTCTCAACAGCAGGCGGAATGCTCAAACTCAGACAATCCAACAAGTCCTTATGTACCTAAGAAGAAAATGTAAATAAAAACTAGTCAGGTAGAAAAATATATCCTGTGAATAGTGACTATAGTCTGAACATAACAGTAAATTAATTGGCAACAAAATGATATGATTGCTCCTGAATTTTCCATTGTGGACAGTTGGCTATTTCTGGGTACACCCTCCTGATTTCTACCCTTTCTTCATGGGTACTAGGATCTACAAGGCCTATGGTGAGCTTGGTTGAATCGGGGCTCTGAGCTGTGAATACAACATTTGAACAGCTCGGAGACTGGATGGAGACTTTGTCCAACCCGAGGAGATGCCAGTAAGATAAACATTTTTGTTGCCCTATCCCACAATGGGTAGTCAAGAAGAACTTTCACAGCTGAAGATCCAGGCCCATTGCCTCCTTGGTCAAAAGTGTGCAACCAACGGCCAGTCATGCAGATGTCCCAGATACATATGACGCCTTCTTCGTCCCCACTAGCTAACCGGTCACCACAGTCTGACCAACAAAGCTTGCACACCTCTCCTTTATGACCCCCGTGGAAGGAACGAACAACAGAGGAATGCAGTGGCGCTCTCATGTCCCTAGAGAAGACACTTCCATCCGAACCACCATAAGTAAGCACGGCAGGCTCGATCCAGTTCCAGCTCATAGCCGTATGTTGCCCCACACCCTCGACAAGACTCCCGTCCCAAGTGCTGGCAACTGTATCCCAGAGATGGATCACGGCAGCCCCAGCGTCACGAAACCCTATAGCGATCCGCTCGTCCCCCGGAGACCATGCCACACCTGTCACAGGACCCTCTCCCGGCCCCTCTCCGGACCCAACGGTGACCAGCCTCTGCGGTTCGGAGTCGTCGTCGTCCACTTTGACGGAGTATAAGGTGTTTCTCAGAGCTACGGCGACGTCCCCAGTTGTCCCCCAATCCAACGGGCTGCAGCATCTATTGTCCCTTCTCTCGTCCATTAGGCCAGGAGCATGGAGGATGGCCTCCAAAGAAGGGTGAAAAGGAATGGGCTCCCGTAGCCCTAAAACTTCGTCCTCTATCGTCCCGTGAGGAAGCAGCCATCCATGTCTTTTCCCAATGAAAGGATTCCGATACTGTGTAAACATGCAGCCCTGATCATCCCAATCAATCGATTTGTTCCATCCACCGGCTCGATTTCGCGTCGAGGTATACATGCGCGCCGACGGCTCGGATGCGTCAGCCATTCCGCCGGAAAGGAGGAACCGCGGCCGTCGCATGATCAGAGCGATGAGCAATGCCAAAACAGAGCAAATATGCGGGCGTGCGTAATAACGACGCGACTCGTCGGAAATCAAAATTAGTAGCGGTTACCGCCTAACCGGACGCCTTCTTTTCAGTTCATCCCGGGCCGGCCGTGCATGTGTATAAATTTTGCTATTTTAGCTTGTTGTCTTCTCTAGAGGTTATTTTCATTTGCATGGTCCATTCAAAGTTTTCTTTTGAAAGTTATCGTCTCTGAAAAAAAGGAAAGAATCATGGTCCATTCTACTTGGTTGTCTAACTTTAATTTTCTATATTTTTCTAATCAAATATTCTATCTTCATCTTGTATATCTTTTATATGCACTTTTTGTTCAAATCCTATTTCCCTTTACATAACACTTCACTTCATCTCTATTTTACTTTTATAGTTACATAACACTTCACTTCATCTCTATTCTTACTATTTTATTTTAAAAAATTTCGATCATATATTTTGTTATGTCCCAAAAATCTCGCTTTTCTTTTTTAATTTTATGAGATACAAGAAGGGATGAGAGATAGCTACAGAAGCTACTTGTCCAAAAAGAAAAACAGACAATTGTACGTAAATATGCAAGCCCCAAATGACGAATAAAACAGTAATTTCATGGACAAGAGAAAAAAAGGAGAGCTGTAGAGAATGAAACTATCCTAAAAGAACATTAAAAGTTTGAGACAGACAAGGGGATATAGCACAAGACCAAAATGTCAATAGTTTGCTCGAGTCCATGAGCCGGATTTTGTGCGACCCGAAAAATACTAGGTCCAGGTTTAACTTTTGACAATCTGGGTCGGTTCCGGGTTAAAGATCACACATCCAAATTTAAATCAGGTCAAGTCTGGGTTTACAAATCGGACAAATCTGGGTCCTAAAATGGACTTATTATAAAAAAAATTTATAAAGTTTTCTTTTGTCAAATCCTAATCTCATGGTCTTTACCTCTTTTCACTATTTGACTTGTCAAAAACTTGAATGCATGTGAGATTAGTGACTTTGACAAGCAACACATATATAGCAACTAAATTGGAAAAGTAAATGACACCATTAATTGGCTAATGGGAAGTTGGAACTAGATGGCTACGTAGCATATGCCTAAATAGGAAACAAATTGTTGGGTTATCTAGCACCCGCATAAATAGCAAACAAGTCAACGATGCAAGATGATTGACAACTCAAAAGTTTGAGAGTTTAAAAACATTGAGACATCAATGCAACATATGTGTCTCAACCCTTTGTTCACCAAGTAGGTTGTGATTACGGCTTCTAGGGCATACCTTCTATCCCAGCCGGCAACCACCTATAAAAATTAGATAAAAAAATTTCAGTTATAATAAGACAAGGACTTTATAAGATCTTATGACCACGAGATTGTGTGCTTGTTTATTGCTCATAGAGACAAAAGGCATTTCTCATATGATGTTGCTCGTTTCCTGACTTGTGGTGTCTTCTTCATTGCTTCTAGAAAGAGCGACTCCAAGTTCTCATGATCCATCAATAGTTGTGCGGTTTTTGAAGGATGACTACAGCACAATTTTGGTCTATTTATAGAGGATGACTGTGACAAAGTGAGTTTTTATAATATTTTTCTCTCTCTTAAAAGTTTATTATCAAATATTTTGACCAAATTACCCTCATATACTTCCCTCACTTAATTGGACAAATATGTGTCACAAATTGCAAAAAATATGTGAACCCTAGTATGCTTTTATGATAAAATACATGTGTTAATGTATTTAGTAAACGAGCACACCAAACTTTTGATTTTGGATCTAAAATTCATACCATAGTAGCATAATGACATCATAAAACTAACCCTAAAATTTTGTTGCAATTGGGCAAACCAATTGGGAGATATGACCAATTTAATTTGGTGCATATTCCATTTCATTTGAACCCTATAACCTAAATTCCGAATTTCCTTTTATTTAAATGTGTCACGCGACCCATTTAAGCTTGGGCGCGAACCACTTGGAGGAAGGCCAATCCTCAGCCACCCGATCTGATGGCCGCGGATCCACATAGGGATCCAAGGGTCCTGGACCCGTCATCTACCTCCCGCAAAGGGCGGGTAGAAGAGGTTGAATCTGTTGGTATATGTATGCCCGTAGAGTCATCCCAAGCGATTGCATGGAGTCAGATATTAATTAATCAATTAATGTGATTATTTGGTTAATTAATGAATTCCAGAATATTCTAATTAATCCACGAGCGTTTTAATTAACGCAACGTTTCTGTTTACCGATGGGTTCAGGAAACCCTATTTCCCTTCGTATCCTGTTTAAAGGAGGATTGACGGCCGATATCTATATAAGATAGATATAGGTTTTTCAGTTTACGCTTACGCACGTAAACCTAGCCGTCGCCGTCCTTAGGAGAGAAAGGAGAGCAACGCGCCGCTAGCACGCCGCCGCAGAGACACGCTCCTTCCCGCCGGCTTGAGAAGCGCGACGTGGAGTTCCGTCCATCCGCGTGGACGAAGTAGAGACGCAGACGCCTTGACGCCTGCGTTCGGAGGACGTCGACGACCACCTGTATGTGCTGCGAGCAACGTACGTCACCGCCGCAAAGGAGCATCGCCGGATCAACCTGCGACAGCGAACGGGAGAGAAGATCCGTCCGTGTTTGACAAGCAGCGTTGCACCGTCGTGCAGCGGGACATCGCCGGACTTGCTCCGCGATAAGGTATATCCCGCAAACCTGTTTCCGAATACGTTGTTATCGACGAGATCCTGTTTTGGGTACGTAGATTTTATCGCTTCCGCCGCGCATGTTTTCTCCACAAAACCCAACAGTGGTATCAGAGAAGCATCGATCTACGGCGTATTTGGATTCGTTTCGATATGATCGAATCGTTGTATACTGTTTTATGTTGCATACGATGCGAATTAAACCTGTTAATGTGTAAATCTAAACCTAATTCCACATACGCCGCAGGCTATTGTTTTTGACGTTTTGGACGGGGTCGACTATGGAAAATAGTGATTTTCCTAAGTGCACGGAAGTAAAATTCCGTAGACCTTTCAGGGGCTCTGCCCCTGAGACCCCGCGAGGGCCCGCACAGGGGCGCTGCCCCTGTGTACCCCCGCATTGTCTGCGTGGGAGTCAAAATTCATTTAATGGGGAATGTCCCGCATTAAAAGTACTGCAATTTTAATATGTATATACGTATATGTAGATATACCTATGATAGCATACACGTCTCCTTTAAAATATGTTTTATGTGGTGAGTGCATGCACGGTTATGGCCTAGTATCCCCTTTTGTGAATGTTGTGAATGAATGTGAATGTCGATCTTGTGGATATGTTTGTTTGTAAATTCTATGGATGTATAATGGTTACATATGGATCCTTTGTATAAAGTATTCGGCTTGCATGCCGAGCCTCATCTCTTATTTCAAAGTGTAATTAATTCTTTCCTTTTATATTTGTACTCATATGATGTAATAGAGATCGGATTAGTTTTAGTCTTTGTAAACTTGATGTAAGGAGGCCACTTGAAGATCAAACTCCAAGGAGTGTCCATGGAGAAGCACCATGAAGATCTAATTCCAAGAAGCAACATGAAGATCCAACTCCAAGGAGCGTCCAAGGAGAAGCAACAAGAAGATCCCATTCCAAGAAGCAACTTGAAGTTCCAACCTCACGAAGCATCCATGAAGTTGTTCATTGTAATGTTGATCATTACGTGCTTACAGGTTGATTCACAGGTGTTGCATGAGATGCATAAGACCATAGGTGGACTGTAATCCTTTGTTGCTCCATTGGATTACAATAGTATGGCCATAACCGATGTATTTGTGTTTGTGATTGCATGTCTATCGTTTGTGGTTGTGGATATAGTAGTATATGATACGTACTATAAGTATGTGGTGTTTGGATATGTATATGTATTAATAAAACCCCTCAAATAATAATATTAAGTTTCAGTTGCCTTCCATAAAGCAACACACATGAAAAGCTTGATCGACTATGTGTGGGCACGCCTCCGCGTGGTACACTGTCTATCTCGTAGAAGTGTGAAGGTGGGTGTGTGGGTCTGCCTCCGCAGGGTGCACACTCATCGTGTTGGCTTATGGGTTGGACTTAACTAGGGAACCTTGGTAGGATCAAGTACCTAGAGGCACACAGATGCATCATGGCAAGGAGTTGTGCATGATCATCTATCCAAGAGTTGCATATGATGCAATTGGCAAAAGTTGCCTACCTTAGTATTTGGTCTTTGACGCCAGCGTTGGCTGGGCATTGATCCAATTATTTTGGGTCTTGGCTCACTAGAAGGTTGTGCGTTGCAATCTTCCGAGTTGATAGTGAGGGCTATCAATTTGAATAAAATAGTGGGAGCGTAATTAATTAAAGGCCTAATTAATCTCGTTTATCAAATCTTTACAAGTCAAAATGTTTTGGACTAAATGCAAATTTTTTCTTTTGTAGCAATCAAATGGAAAACAACACTCACACATTCTCGTTGCGATCGGTCCTTGAGAAGGACAAACTTACCGGAACCAACTTTCAAAACTGGTTTAGGACGTTGAGAATTGTTCTCACACATGAGCGTAAGCTCTATGTCCTTGAAACACCAGAGCCAGAGGAGCCCGCCGGAAATGCGCCCAAGGCTAAAAAGGATGCTTACAAGAAGCACCTTGATGATGTCGTGGATGTCAAGTGCCTAATGTTGTGCTCAATGAACTATGAGTTGCAAGAGCAACATGAGAACATGAATGTCATGGAGATGGTAACACATCTCAAGAACATGTATCAACATCAAGCAAGACAGGAGAGATATGATGTTTCAAAGGCGTTGTTCAAAAGCAAGATGAAAGAGGGAGACTCAGTTGGCACCCATATACTCACCTTGATTGGGTACGTGGAAAGCCTATCCAAGCTGGGATTTCCCCTAGGTCAAGAGTTGGCCACTGATGTGATTCTACAATCGTTGCCTGAATCATATAATCATTTTTTCATGAACTACAACATGAACAATTTTGACAAGTCGTTGTCAGAATTGTTGGGCATGTTGAGGACAGCTGAAGCACAGATGAAGAAAGACAAGCCCAAGTCTGTGATGATGATCAGCAAGACAAAGGGAAAGTCAAAAGGCAAAGGCAAGGCTAAGAAAAGTTCTAAAGCCGTGCAAAAGCCAAAGTCATCCGCGCTCAAAGCTAAAGGTGGGATCTCCAAAGAAGGCAGTTGTCACCATTGTCACCAGCCTGGACATAGGAAAAGAAACTGTCCTCTCTACCTGGAGGAACTGAGGAAGAAGAAGCAGGGGATAGAGATCTCCACTTCAGGTATATACGTTATTGAGATAAACTTAAATACTTCTTCATCATGGGTACTGGATACCGGATGTGGATCTCACATATGTTCTAATATGCAGGATCTGATAAGAAGTAAGCCTTTACGAAAGGGCCAAGTCGAGCTGCGGGTTGCTAATGGAGCAAGAGTTGCTGCCACCGCAGTTGGAGTTATTAGTTTATCTTTGCCTACGGGCCTTGTAATAGAATTAGAGAATTGCTATTATGTACATGCCATTAATAGAAATATTATTTCTGTATCTTGTATGGATAAGAGTGGATTTGAATTTCACATTAAGAATGGAATTATTTCTATATCTAAAGATGAGATCTTTTATGGCAATGCCCCTATGTCTTATGGTATCTACTTGTTAGAACTTGAGACTAGCATATATAACGTAAATACTAAAAGGTTAAAACTTGACAACTCAAACAAAACCTTCTTATGGCATTGTCGTCTTGGGCACATAAATGAGAAGCGCATATCTAGACTCCATAAGGATGGTTATCTAGACTCTTTTGATTTTGAATCATTAGAGACATGTGAGGCATTTTATTAGGGAAGATGACCAAAAATCCTTTCACTGGACACAGTGAGAGAGCCAGTGATCTGCTAGGGCTCATACATACTGATGTATGTGGACCTTTTAGATCAAATGCTAGAGGAGGCTATCAATACTTCATTACCTTCATTGATGACCTCAGTAGGTATGGCTATGTATATCTTATGAAACACAAGTCAGGAACTCTTGAAATGTTCAAGACTTTCATGAATGAAGTAGAGAAGCAACTTGGTAAGAGTATTAAAGCACTCCGTTCAGATCGAGGTGGCGAATACTTAAGCCAAGAGTTTGAGGACCTTCTGAGAGACCGTGGTATTGTATCACAATGGACTCCACCTGGTACACCACAACATAATGGTGTGTCAGAAAGAAGGAATCATACATTATTAGACATGGTACGATCAATGATGAGTTCAGCCGAACTTCCAATATCGTTCTGGGGATATGCTCTTGAAACTGCAGCGTTTACACTTAACCGTGTACCTTCCAAATCGGTTCAAAAGACACCATATGAGATATGGAATGGGAATCGTCCCAATTTGTCTATGTTAAAGATTTGGGGATGTGAAGCTTATGTTAGGAAACAATTTCCTGAAAAGCTTGGACCCAAATCGAAAAAATGCTATTTTATTGGATACCCCAAGGAAACTCGGGGATACTACTTCTACACACCAACTGACAACAAAGTGTTTGTTGCTAGGACTGCTGTATTTCTTGAAAAGGAATTTATTTCCAAAGGAATTAGTGGGAGGAATGTAGAGCTTGAAGAAGTTCGAGACCAACAAGAAAGCAGAGAACCTGAGGAGGTACATAAGGAACATGAAGACTCGCAAGTTGTTGTGGAATTTCAAGTTCCAAATGTAACACAGGAACCTCGTAGATCTAGTAGGACACGACTTGAGCCTGAGAGATTTGGATTTCTCGTGACTCAAGATAGTGACGAATTGGGCATAGAAGATGAGCCAACTTCCTATCTAGAAGCTACTAAGGGACCAGAATCTGAGAAATGGCTCGAAGCCATGAGATCTGAGATGGAATCCATGTACACCAACAAGGTATGGACCTTGGTGGATCCACCCGAAGGGGTAAGACCCATAGGGTGCAAGTGGGTCTTTAAGAAGAAGACTAACATGGATGGAAATGTTCAAACCTATAAAGGTAGATTGGTTGCTAAAGGATTCCGTCAAATTCAAGGTGTTGATTATGACGAGACCTTCTCACCAGTTGCCATGGTTAAATCCATCAGGATCATGCTTGCCATTGCAGCTTATCATGACTATGAGATTTGGCAGATGGATGTTAAAACAGCATTCCTTAATGGGAATTTACTCGAGGATGTGTACATGACACAACCTGAGGGTTTTATCGATCCAAAGGAAGCCAATAAAGTCTGTAAGCTACAAAGGTCAATCTATGGATTGAAGCAAGCATCTCGCAGCTAGAATCTACGTTTTGATGAAGTAGTCAAAAAGTTTGGCTTTAGTCAAAATGAAGATGAACCTTGTGTTTACAAAAGGGTTAGTGGGAGCACAGTCGTATTTCTCATATTGTATGTGGATGACATACTATTGATGGGAAATGACATCCCTACTCTTCAGACAGTAAAAGGTTGGCTAGGGAAGACTTTCTCTATGAAGGATTTAGGCGAAGCATCCTATATACTTGGGATTAAGATCTATAGAGATAGATCTAGAAGGCTTCTAGGCCTAAGCCAGAGCACATACATTGACAAGGTGCTAAAGAGGTTTAGCATGGAGGGTTCTAAGAGAGGTAACTTGCCCATGTCCCATGGGGTTACAATCTCTAAAGCCCAGTGTCCTAGTTCATGTGATGAACGAGCACGCATGAGTAAGATTCCATATGCATCGGCAATTGGATCTATCATGTACGCAATGTTATGAACTCGTCCTGATGTGTCGTATGCTTTGAGCATGACGAGCCGATATCAGTCAGATCCAAGTGAATGTCACTGGACAGCCGTAAAGAACATCCTAAAGTACTTGAGAAGAACTAAGGATCAATTCTTGGTATACGGTGGTGAGGAAGAGCTCGTGGTAAAGGGTTACACCGATGCTAGCTTCCAAACTGACAAAGATGACTACAAATCGCAATCTGGATTTGTGTTTTGCCTGAACAACGGAGCTGTGAGCTGGAAGAGTTCCAAGCAAGAGACGGTTGCGGATTCTACAACAGAGGCCGAATATATTGTCGCATCTAATGCTGCAAAGGAAGCTGTGTGGATCAAGAAGTTCATTTCTGAACTTGGAGTGGTTCCAAGCGCTGGTGATGCAATTGAGTTGTTTTGCGACAACAATGGAGCAATTGCACAAGCTAAAGAACCAAGATCGCACCAACGTTCCAAACATATTCTACGGCGGTTCCATCTCATACGAGAGATCGTACAATGAGGAGATGTGAAGATTTGCAGAGTACCTACAGAAAGCAATGTGGCTGACCCGTTCACAAAAGCACTTTCACAGCAGAAACATGACGAACATGTTCGATCACTTGGATTGAGATTCATGAGTGATTGGGTGACACATGGATACCATGATTGGTAGTTAGAGTCACATCTCATAATGATGGTGGTGATTGTGGTTCTTAGACCTGAAGTCACTACACTTATCACATGTCGTTCGGTGTACTTTGACATCGTCCACCGTGGTCCTGAATAAGGATTGCCATAAAGATGGTGCTTGGGTGCACTGTGACACATGGGGATGACTGTGAGTGATGTAGATGGAATTTGTCCTTCCTACGGGAGTTTGATATTTCGGCCACTTGATAAGCGAGACTGAGAAATGCATGGCCATGCTGATGTGAATCAATATGTGATATTGAGCTTACATATATCTCAGACAGTCTGCTCTAGTTCAAGAAACATGGATTGAACGTTGAAAAGGATAACAATTCCATGACTCGAGTTCAATCTGGATATCAGCGACAAAGGAACTATACAATCACTGTAACACCAGTCATGAATGATAGGTCAAGTTGTTCTCCAACTTCTCCAATTACTTGGGTAGCAATGAAGTCTTGCTAGATTCCAATCATTGTTTGTGAAATCATAATATGATTATGGATATCACTGCCAACGTAATTTGGAGCCTACTGGGTCACACGCATAGGATGTATTGGAATAGGAGTATAATTGTGGATTTGATTGGAATTGCTCCGAATCACATTGATTACTAAAATGTTTATGTAATGGATTAGAATAATATTGGAGTGACTGGCTCTAAGTGCAAGTGGGTGTCTGTTGGTATATGTATGCCCGTAGAGCCATCCCAAGCGATTGCATGGAGTCAGATATTAATTAATCAATTAATGTGATTATTTGGTTGATTAATGAATTCCAGAATATTCTAATTAATCCACGAGCGTTTTAATTAACGCAACGTTTCTGTTTACCGATGGGTTCAGGAAACCTTATTTCCCTTCGTATCCTATTTAAAGGAGGATTGACGACCGATATCTATATAAGATAGATATAGGTTTTTCAGTTTACGCTTACGTACGTAAACCTAGCCGTCGTCGTCCTTAGGAGAGAAAGGAGAGCAATGCGCCGCTAGCACGCCACCGCAGAGACACGCTCCTTCCCGCCGGCTTGAGAAGCATGACGTGGAGTTCCGTCCATCCGCGTGGACGAAGTAGAGACGCAGACGCCTTGACGCCTGCGTTCGGAGGACGTCGACGACCACCTGTATGTGCTGCGAGCAACGTACGTCACCGCCGCAAAGGAGCATCGCCGGATCAACCTGCGACAGCGAGCGGGAGAGAAGATCCGTCCGTGTTTGACAAGCAGTGTTGCACCGTCGTGCAGCGGGACATCGCCGGACTTGCTCCGCGATAAGGTATATCCCGCAAACCTGTTTCCGAATACGTTGTTATCGACGAGATCCTGTTTTGGGTACGTGGATTTTATCGCTTCCGCCGCGCATGTTTTCTCCACAAAACCCAACAGAATCTGAGCTCTAGCAAGATGCCAACTCACCCCCTATTTCGCGAATTTTCTTCAAATGGCCACCTCTGACTCATCAAGACGAGGTCAACCACACTTATCTCGACTCCCCTCGCCCTCGGAGCAGGGAGAACAACCTCCCCCTAATTTGTTGTTCTCACTCCGGCGGCGGCCGCGAAGCCCAGGACCCCCCAACCAACCCTAAACCTATCCCCGAGCCTATAAAAGGCCCCTTGACATCACCGCCACCTTCATTTACCTCGATTCACTTCCTCCCAAGCTTTAAACTTCCCGAAGTTCTCCAGTCAACCCTAGAACTACCCTGTGGCGCCGCCGCACTACCAGTGCTAGGTTTTCACACCTCCGCACCCCCTCCTTCTCAATAACATGCTCTCCTCAACTCTCCAACTCCGAACGAAGCTGGGCGTCTGATTCAAACCAAGGACACGGGCCTGCTGCCCCTTTCTACTTGTCACGCCGGCAACCCTCCGCCGCGATCTGAAGACTGGTTCGCGTGAGGAGACGCTGACCAGGACGGGGCCCAGGGCGCCTAGGTGGACCAACCTCCGAACGCAAAACCAGCCACCCAATCTTCCCTTGCAAATCCTAGGATCAACTAGAGTCGTCGATCCAGAAGGATCCGGCCGTTGATCAAGGTAAAACCCTTATTTTTATTTTTATTTTTATTTTCTTTTATCTAAGAAATGGTTAATCTTAGAAAAATCCTAGAAAATGCTAGGATTATCAGAAAATGTCAAACCTATATATCATTTTGATCAGAAAATTATTCTCTATCCAAATAAAATGCTACCAGGACCTAGATCCGTTGCCTTTTCGAAAAATAGTTGCTTAAAGCCTTAATGACCCCTTAATTATAATAAATTTTTGATAATAGTTTTCCTTGATGATATCTGACCTTCTAAGGTGTAATTAACCCTAGATAGAACTCTATTTCTAAATAACTCGAAATCCTATTCTAAGATGACAAATGATCAAAGGATTAGGAGAAACCCTAGAACTAGTTTCTCTTTCTACATGGAATTAAAGATATATATTTATAATAAAAATTAATATCACTAGATGATAATTAGTGATTATGATTGGTCTGAATCATTAAAATGAACCTTGATGTTATGAATGGTTAATATGTTGAGGGTTACTCTCCCTTTTTGCTCCAACCATCTTAGAAACCCTAATTTTTGGAAATCTTCTAATTGATCAATTAAATATTATCTTTTAATCAAAATAGTTTATGATGGATCAAACCTGATGCTATCTCTAATCCCAATTAAAATATGGAAAATCCCTGATCTGAATTAGATAACATAAAAGGAATAATAATGAAAAACATATCTTAGTCTTGGTCACGTGGACCAATAATAATGTTGTACCCTTGCTTTCTTCGCAGGGTGACTAAATTCTTGATTGATTCTAAATCTGTGGACATATGATTTGAACAAGTAGGTACGTGGTCTTATAAGTATAAGACTAGTTTTCTGGTTGCCTATGCTATATAATATCTTGAATGTTCATATTTGAATATGATTGTTGGTTGAACTAGTATGAGTTATACTTCGCCAAATTTAAGAGAAACATAAATGACTATGATGGGTCGTAGCTACTAGAGCACATAGCCTGGTGTGGATGTATGTTGCCTAACATGGATGTATGATTCCTTGGACCATGTTAGATGTATGATGATACTCTATTGCCCATACTAGATGTAAGTCAAGTTCAATAGGTGTAGTACAACCGCATCAAAATGAATGTAATAAAAGGGTGTTTACTTGATTTTCGCCTTAAGAAATGGTTTTATATCTCTTTCCTTCTTTTCAAAATATTTTCCTTTATGCAACCTTATTAATGTAACTTTTACCACGTACCAGCCCTGTTGATGTTTTATTTCTCGTATTTTCTAGGTGCAAGGAACAATTGACAACAAAATGAATTGCATGCTCAAAGTACCTGAAGGCATAAAATAATGAACATGGAGGATGTATTAGATAGATCTTTTCCTCTTATCTCATTTCTTGCTAGATGTTAGTTTATTTCTTTTCTTAGTGATATCGAGGATGATTGAAATCCTCTGTAATAAAGTTAACTTTCTCTAGAACAATATTTTCTCTCCATATGTAATGACTTTTATTATCTTTATGACTGAATGTTTGTGTGGCATTATATGATGATGTGGACTAGATCTTGGCTTAATCTCTGTTTTAGTTGACTACCTTAATCTCTTATATTTTCCCTTTTGACATCTATAGATATGAGTGCACGCATATCTATGTCACTATGGAAAGTATATAGAAATTGGGGGACGTCACAGTTGGTATTAGAGACAATGTTCACACATCAAGTCACATGAACTTCATTCACCCTATTTTGAGTCTAGGGTAGTCCTTGAGTTTGGGATGTGAAGGGTTGAGGTGTCTAGGATAGCATCTGCCATGGGTCTGACTAAAGTCTCCGAGCCACTTAACTTGGCAATCACGAGGCTACCTTTATGGCAGTATAAGTCTACTTGGCCGATATCCTAAGTGTCCCATATTCTTGGGTGTACCTTAATTTAGGAATCTTCTCATCTATAGATTTTCCCTCTCACCTCTTCTATAGAAAAATTTCTCCCTCTCATCTATGTTTTAAAATAAATTAAATTTTCCCTCTTACCTCTGGTATAAGGTTAGAAAGGAGTCTCTCTATTTAGAAAGTCCTAAGGATCGACTGATAAGGATTTTAGGATATCCTCCCTAAATCATAACATTCAGAATATTAATTATTAATAAATGAGAATAATGAAATATCATGTGATGATAATAAAGATAATGATGAGAATAATTGTTGAAGTAATAGACCTAATATGTTCATATTAATTACAGGATGCCTCCTAAAAATCCCAACTCAAAGGCCTCGGAGGAATCATCCTCTAAGAAGAGAAAAGAACCTGAAACCTCCGAAGTACCTGATCCTGATGCTGAGGCCAAGGAAAGATGGGAGGAACAGAAGAAAATCCTTCTAGACTTTATGGAAACCCTCGCCACCAAAGGAACCCCTGAACCTAGCTCCTCTAGGAAAAAGGAAGTGACGGTGATAGACTTCATTAAGCTCAACCGTGATAGATTTTGGGGGGAAAACCAACCCGAAGTCATGGACAAGGCTGAGGCCTAGGTCCTTTCCATAGAGAATGCCTTCTGTACCCTAGAAGTACCCGAAGAAAAGAAGGTTAAATTTGCCACCCATTTTCTTAAGGGAGGGGCGAAGATCTGGTGGGAGAACTATGGTGGGAATCGGGGAGAGGAAGTAGACAACTTGGGATGGGAAGCCTTCAAGACCCTCTTCACCGACCGTTTCATGCCCATAGCTGAGAGGAAGAGGAAAGAGAAGATGTACATGGAGCTTAGGCAGGGCAGTCTCTCAGTGGCCGATTATACCTGGAAGTTCATGCTTCTGGAACGCTATGCCCCTATCCGGACTGAGGACCGCCTCACTAAGCATTATGTAGATTGTCTCTCCGCACACCTAAAAACCTTAGTTATAGCCTCTCGTCCCCGAAGCATTGATGAAGCCCTAGACATGGCCCTTAAGCAGGAAAGGGATCAAGGATTGCAGAAGCCTTCTAGCATGGGATATTTAGGGTTGACCACCATTGAGGAAGAGAAGTTCAAGAGGTTCCACCTCGGCCATAATAAAGGATCAGGGAAAGGAGGAGGTTCAGGGAAGAAAGGACCAAAGAATAGCAAGTTGATGGATTACCGCAACAAATGTAAGACTTGTGGACGAGGACATGATGGGCCTTGTCGCTACACCAAGCCGGTCTGCTACAACTGCAAGAAGGAGGGACATTTCCTTGCCAAGTGCCCCAATGCGTCTATCTTTGGCAAACCTCCAGCGGGTGCTCCACCCCCTCAGGGACACCGCAATGCTAGGGTGTTCGCAGTAACAGCGGAGGAGGCTAGGGCAACTCCAAACCAGATTGTCAAAGGTAACCTTAAATCTTTTTCATATGTCTAATATCTCGTTCAATTGCCTTCAAATATTTAAAGTATAATTATATTGTGTAGGCATTGCTTTCTTGAATGGACATCCTGTTAAAGCATTGTTTGATTCTGGATCCACAAATACGCTTATCTCTCGAAATATGGCCTCAATGTTGCACTTACATATAAGGGACTTGGGATACATTCTAGATGTGTCAACTCCTAGTGGCAAAATATTCACTACATTGCAGAAAACTGATGTTCTCCCTCTAAAATTTGAAAATCATGACATGCCCTTTGAATTCATTCTCTTGACCATGGAAGACTTTGATGTCATTCTTGGCATGGATTGGCTATACACATATCATGCTTACATTTACTGTAGAAACAAGATGGTAGTCCTCTCTCAACCTCATTCCTCTCCTGTAGTGATCCCTCGGGGAAGCGGATTTTGTAATAATATAATAATTTCCTCTCTTAAAGCTAAAAAGCTCATATCTAAAGGATGTAAAGTCTTCCTCGCATTCGTCTCAGAGACCAGTCCTGACAACGGGCCTGTAGAAAGACTGGAGGTGGTACGTGATTTTCTTGACATATTTTCGGAGGAGCTTCCTGGGCTGCCTCCAAATTGAGACGTTGAGTTCTCCATAGATCTTCTTCTTGGAACCACTTCGATTTCTAGGGCACCGTATAGGATGGCACCTGCTGAGCTTATGGAGCTGAAGGAACAATTACAAGAACTTCTTGAGAAGGGTTTTATCCTCCCTAGCGTTTCCCCTTGGGGTGCACCCGTCCTTTTTGTTAAAAAGAAAGACAGTTCAATGCGGATGTGTATTGACTATCGCATGTTGAACCAAGCTACCATTAAAAACAAGTATCCTCTCCCTCGTATTGATGACCTCTTTGATCAACTTCGTACTGCTAAAGTTTTATCAAAAATTGATCTTCGTTCTGGCTACCATCAACTTAAGGTCAAGGATTCTGATATATCCAAGACTGCTTTCCGAACTCGTTATGGGCACTACGAATTTCTAGTGATGTCGTTCGGGTTGACCAACGCACCTGGCGTATTCATGAACTTGATGAACAAAGTCTTCCAACCATACCTTGATGAGTTTGTAGTTGTCTTCATTGATGACATTGTGATCTATTCTGACTCTATGGAGAAACATCGAGAGCATTTGAAGTCTGTCCTTGAGATTCTTTGTGCCCAAAAATTCTATGGCAAGCTTTCTAAATGTGAATTCTGGATTGACAAAGTTATGTTTCTTGGTCATGTCATTTCTGGGGGTAACATATCTGTTGATCCCGCTAAAGTATCTGTTGTACTTGATTGGCAACCTCCTCGTAATCCTTCTGAAATTCGGAGTTTCTTAGGTCTGGCTGGATATTATCGTCGTTTTATTCCAAATTTCTCCAAAGTGGCACTTCCTCTCACTAAGCTTACTAGGAAGGATGAGCATTTCATCTGGTCAGTTGCTTGTGAGTCTAGCTTCCAAGAGCTCAAAGAGAAGTTGATGTCAGCACCTGTCCTTGTTTTACCCTCTGGAAACGAAGGATTTGTGATATTCACTGATGCTTCCCGACATGGTCTAGGGTGTGTCCTACAGCAGAACGGGAAAGTAGTGGCCTTCACTTCCAGACAGCTGAAACCCAATGAATTGAATTACCCTACACATGATTTGGAGTTAACTGCTATCATCCATGCTCTCAAAATATGGAGGCACTACTTGTACGGGGCAACGTTTGATATCTTCACCGACCACAAAAGCCTCAAGTACATTCTGACGCAAAAGGATTTGAATATCCGACAACGACAGTGGATTGAGTACTTGAAGGACAACGACTTCACCATTGGCTACCATCCAGGTAAGGCCAATGTGGTTGCAGATGCTCTTAGTAGGAAAAGAGCTATTTGTGCATCCCTGTCTGTACCCGAATGGAGGAACATGGGGGACCTAGCAAGCTGGAGACCGCAATTCCTGGCTGTATGCATGTCAATAACATCTCTATCACACCCAACTTGCATTCTGAACTTCTGGAGGCACAGAAAGCTAGTCCCGAGCTTGCAGAGCTCTCCTCTCTCCTGGATAAACCTCATACACATCTGTCTATGGGTCTTGATGGTGGTCTTCGATATAAGAACCGTATGTGGGTCCCTGAGCAGTCAGCTATAAAGACAACCATTCTTAGCGAGGCGCATGGGTCCAAGTACATAGTTCATCCTGGCACGACAAAGATGTACAAAGACCTACAACGTCAGTTCTGGTGGAGAGGCATGAAGCACGACATTGCAGATTTTGTATCTAGGTGTCTGACATGTCAGAGAATCAAGGTCGAGCATCAAAGACCAGGTGGTCTACTGCAACCCCTCGAGATTCCGGAATGGAAATGGGAACATATCACTATGGATTTCGTAGTGGGATTACCCAGGACCAGAAGGGGTACGACGCTGCATGGGTCATTGTGGATCGTCTCACCAAGTCAGCTCATTTTCTACCTGTGAAGACTACTGTGAAAGTTTCTGAGTTGGCCGACCTTTATATACGGGAGATTGTACGTCTGCATGGAGTTCCAACGTCCATTGTCTCGGACCGGGACCCAAAGTTCACTTCAAAGCTATGGAAAAAGGTTCAAGAAGAATTGGGCACCAAGTTGAACTTTAGTACAGCTTGTCATCCCTAGACAGATGGACAGTCAAAACGAACAATACCGATTCTGGAGGATCTTCTACGAGCTTGTGTGCTTGACTGGGAAGGCTCGTGGGACCATTACCTGCCTTTAGCTGAGTTCGCTTATAATAATAGTTATTAGGCGAGTATTGGGATGCCACCATACGAATCTCTCTATGGCCGACCGTGCAGATCTCCATTACATTGGGATGATGTCAGAGAACACACCTTGATGAAATCCGAGGAGATGCAGCTGTATGTAGATAAAGTTGCACTGATCAGGCAGAGAATGAAGCGAGCACAGGATAGGCAGAAATCATATGCAGATGCTCACCGGTAGGAACGTCAGTTGAAGGAAGGTGATCATGTCTTTTTGAAGATCCGACCAATTTGAGCTTTGGCCAAGAATAAGGGAAAGCTCAGTCCTCGTTATGTGGGACCCTTCAAGATTCTTGAAAGGGTTGGAGAATGTGCCTATCATCTTGCTCTGCCACCTCAGTATAGTACCATGCATAATGTCTTTCATGTATCTAATCTAAAGCCTTATGTCAAAGACCCCAGTCACATTCTGAATCATGAGCCTCTCGAGCTGAAAGATGATTTGACGTATGCTGAGTCACCAGTCAGAATTCTTGATTTCAAGACAAAGGAGCTTCGCAATAATCGGCGTATAGATATGGTGAAAGTTCTCTGGAGCCACCATGATCAAACCGATGCTACATGGAGCTCAAGTCCGAAGTCGAGCGGAAATATCCACATCTCTTTCAGGCTGCTTGAATTTTGAGGGCAAAATTCTTAAAAGGAGGGGAGAATGTGACAAAGTGAGTTTTTATAATATTTTTCTCTCTCTTAAAAGTTTATTATCAAATTTGTTGACCAAATTACCCTCATATACTTCCCTCACTTAATTGGACAAATATGTGTTACAAATTGCAAAAAATATGTGAACCCTAGTACGCTTTTATGATAAAATACATGTGTTAATGTATTTAGTAAACGATCACACCAAACTTTCGATTTTGGATCTCAAATTTATACCATAGTAGCATAATGACATCATAAAACTAACCCTAAAATTTTGTTGCAATTGAGTAAACCAATTGGGAGATATGATCAATTTAATTTGGTGCATATTCCATTTCATTTGAACCCTATAACCTAAATTCCGAATTTCCTTTTATTTAAATGTGTCACACGACCCATTTAAGGTTGGGCGCGGACCACTTGGAGGAAGGCCAATCCTCAGCCACCCGATCTGATGGCCGCGGATCCACATAGGGATCCAAGGGTCCTGGACCCGTCATCTACCTCCCGCAAAGGGCGGGTAGAAGAGGTTGAATCTGAGCTCTAGCAAGATGCCAACTCACCCCCTATTTCACCAATTTTCTTCAAATGGCCACCTCCGACTCATCAAGATGAGGTCAACCACACTTATCTCGACTCCCCTCGCCCTCGGAGCAGGGAGAACGACCTCCCCCTAATTTTTTGTTCTCACTCCGGCGGCGGCCGCGAAGCCCAGGACCCCCCAACCAACCCTAAACCTATCCCCGAGCCTATAAAAGGCCCCTTGACATCACCGCCACCTTCCTTTACCTCGATTCACTTCCTCCCAAGCTTTAAACTTCCCCCAGTTCTCCAGTCAACCCTAGAACTACCCTGTGGCGCCGCCGCACTACCACTGCTAGGTTTTCACACCTCCGCACCCCATCCTTCTCAATAACCTGCTCTCCTCAACTCCAACTCCGGACGAAGCCGGGCGGCTGATTCAAACCAAGGACACGGGCCTGCTGCCCCTTTCTACTTGTCACGTCGGTGACCCTCCGCCGCGATCTGAAGACTGGTTCGCGTGAGGAGACGCTGACCAGGACGGGGCCCAGGGCGCCTAGGTGGACCAACCTCCGAACACAAAACCAGCCACCAAATCTTCCCTTGCAAATCCTAGGATCAACCATAGTCGTCGATCCAGAAGGATCCGGCCGTTGATCAAGGTAAAACCCTTATTTTTATTTTCTTTTATCTAAGAAATGGTTAATCTTAGAAAAATCCTAGAAAATGCTAGGATTATCAGAAAATGTCAAACCTATATATCATTTTGATCAGAAAATTATTATCTATCCAAATAAAATTCTACCAGGACCTAGATCCGTTGACTTTTCCAAAAATAGTTGCTTAAAGCCTTAATGACCCCTTAATTATAATTATTTTTTGATAATATTTTTCCTTGATGATATCTGACCTTCTAAGGTGTAATTAACCCTAGATAGAACTCTGTTTCTAAATAACTCGAAATCCTATTCTAAGATGACAAATGATCAAAGGATTAGGAGAAACCCTATTACCAGTTTCTCTTTCTACATGGAATTAAAGATATATATTTATAATAAAAATTAATATCACTAGATGATAATTAGTGCTTATGATTGGTCTGAATCATTAAAACGAACCTTGATGTTATGAATGGTTAATATGTTGAGGGTTACTCTCCCTTTTTGCTCCAACCATCTTAGAAACCCTAATTTTTGGAAATCTTCTAATTGATCAATTAAATATTATCTTTTAATCAAAATAGTTTATGATGGATCAAACCTGATGCTATCTCTAATCCCAATTAAAATATGGAAAATCCCTGATCTGAATTAGATAACATAAAAGGAATAATAATGAAAAACATATCTTAGTCTTGGTCACGTGGACCAATAATAATGTTGTACCCTTGCTTTCTTCACAGGGTGACTAAATTCTTGATTGATTCTAAATCTGTGGACATCTGATTTGAACAAGCAGGTACGTGGTCTTATAAGTATAAGACTAGTTTTCTGGTTGCCTATGCTATATAATATCTTGAATGTTCGTATTTGAATATGATTGTTGGTTGAACTAGTATGAGTTATACTTTGCCAAATTTAAGAGAAACATAAATGACTATGATGGGTCGTAGCTACTAGAGCACATAGCCTGGTGTGGATGTATGTTGCCTAACATGGATGTATGATTCCTTGGCCCATGTTAGATGTATGATGATATTATATTGCCCATACTAGATGTAAGTCAAGTGCAATAGGTGTAGTATAACCACATCAAAATGAATGTAATAAAAGGGTGTTTACTTGATTTTCACCTTAAGAAATGGTTTTATATCTCTTTCCTTCTTTTCAAAATATTTTCCTTTATGCAACCTTATTAATGTAACTTTTACCACGTACCAGCCCTGCTGATGTTTTGTTTCTCGTATTTTCTAGGTGCAAGGAACAATTGACAACAAAATGAATTGCATGCTCAAAGTACCTGAAGGCATAAAATAATGAACATGGAGGATGTATTAGATAGATCTTTTCCTCTTATCTCATTTCTTGCTAGATGTTAGTTTATTTCTTTTCTTAGTGATATCGAGGATGATTGAAATCCTATGTAATAAAGTTAACTTTCTCTAGAATAATATTTTCTCTCCATATGTAATGACTTTTATTATCTTTATGACTGAATGTTTGTGTGGCATTATATGATGATGTGGACTAGATCTTGGCTTAATCTCTGTTTTAGTTGACTACCTTAATCTCTTATATTTTCCCTTTTGACATCTATAGATATGAGTGCACGCGTATCTATGAATGTCACTATGGAAAGTATATAGAAATTGGCGGACGTCACAATGACTGTCAAAGATCTTCCTTGTTGACCTTAATGAGGCCCAGATTTATAGGTATCAAACTCACAAGATCCATTTATAAGGTCGGTAGATCAATAGGTTTTTCTTAATGATTCATCTCACTATTTCCTTGTGCAATAACATAACAATATCTCGATTGACTCACAAATTGAATATGATGACTTAGTTGTTGATTCAACTAGTGTTGCCAATTCTCCGGATGTTAGAAAGAAAATAAAAAATGAACATGATTCATGGAAACACTTTGACATTTCCCCTATTAGAAATGTACCTAATGTTAAACATGATTTTAGAAGGGGAAAGTGTAACATTGTGGTACAATAGTAATCACTGATACTGGATTTGGTACAAAAATATGATAGCACATATTTTACAAAAAGTATACTTTTTTGTAAAATTTAAATGTGGGTCCGGGTTTGATTCTGGGTTTTGTATTTTAAATTCGGGTTGGTTTTTGTTGAGAGGTATGGGGGAAATCCGGGTCCAGTTCTAGGTCCGGGTTTGACAGTCAGAAATTTTGGGTTGACTTTTCCTACCTGGAACTAACCCAAACCCGACTTTTTGACACCCCCACATAAGTCTAGCCACTACAGCTTTGAAAGTCTTCAAAATCAGACTTGATAACTTTTCAAAGAAACTGAATAGATTTCTCTTTATCATTGTGGACTCTACTATCCATTTCTCTCCATAGATAGTAGATAGCACAGACACAACGAAGCATTGTTCTTTAGAAATAAATTTGGCAAGGTCCTCTTTAGAACCACGAACACTATGCAAGATACATTCATTTTCTTTACTCCATATCCTTATATAGAGCTCACATCCAAAGCAAACATCCTAAATACTCTCTTCATCTTGTTTACAAATAAATCACATAGAAGGAATTCGAAAGCCCGACTTCTTAATATAGCTAGAAGTGGGTAATCTGTCATGAACCACCTTCCAACAGTGTACTTGAAATCTCCTAGGAGCCTTGAACTTCCATAGCCGATCAAAGTAAAGACTAGAGATGCCAACAAATATAGTTGCATTCCAAACAATTCTAACTTTAACATGAGAGAGCATTATTTTTAAAAGCAAATTCATTACATACATTGTTCTGACTAAGAAGTTTATCTAGGAGTTTAATTAGACCTTCATGTAATATAATTTTCTCAAAATTCTATTCATTGCCAGAGATTAAGACATTGAACTTTCCATTGATATCAATGTAAAGTTTGATAGTGCTCTCTCTCCCCAAGTAATCCTCAAGAAGAGAGACATTAGGAGCCTAAGGGTCCTTCCAGATATAAGTATCTCTGCCATTACCCACATTGATTATGTCTTCTGAGTTGATTTCCAATGTAACTAATTCAGCTAAAAACCAAAAAAAAAAAATTATTATCATTAATAGTCTAAAAGGAGTTTTTATTGAGATACTTTTCATCGATCCACTTGATCCATAAATTGTCTTTCTTTGTAGCAATGTTCCAATCTTGATAGATGGTAGAGGCAACAATCATCTCTCTGACGGGTTTAATACCCAAGCCACCTTCAATCTTGGGTTTGGTTGTATTGTCCAAGATGTATATTAAATTTACTATTGGTCTAACCCCAAATGAAATCTCTACATGGTTTGTCGATATCATCACAAACAGATATGGAAAAGGAAAAAATCAAGGTCCAATACATATGAATAGCAGGCAGGGTAGAATGCACCAATTTGACTCTACCAGCCATTGATAAACTCTTAGCTTTCCACCATCTAATTTTCTTTTAATCTTATTGACCAAATGAGCACAATTACTTCATGACAGTTTCACTCTAAACAAGGTAATATAGAGATATCTATAAGGTAAGAAACCTTCACCAATGATAAGAATCTCGTAAATGTTGACTTTGTCTACTCCCACACTATAGATATCTCTAAGGTAAGAAACCTTCACCAATGACAATTACCCTTCCTTCTTTTCCTCCTCTTCCCCTCCTCCCTTGTATATCTTATTCTCTCATCTTCTTATCCTTTATGAAACCTAGTCATCGTTCCCTCTTCTCCACTTCAAATTTGCCTCCTTCTTTCCCTTCCATCTATGTCGACAACCTCACCTCCTTTCATCATTCCCATGCATCTACAGCGTTGCCACCTTGTCACTGGCCTCACCTTCTTCCTCCATCCCAATTCCCAAGACCAGCAACACATGAAGTTGTCATTGACCATTGTTGATGGGCTTCTAGCCACTCCAATCCTTCACGACACCACAATGTGTCAGGGACCAGCGACGTCGCCCTAAAGCAACTTTGCATCGCTAAGTGGGCACTTGAAAGCAGAAACCATAGTTGTAGTGGTCGTTGACTGCTCTAGCATCCACCACAGACCATCACCACCATCACCTCATCCCTCCTTGTCACTGCGCCTTGCTCCAACCAATGCACTAGTAGAACAACCGTCATTTGCCTCATCGATCATGGATCTATGGACCCGTGCCACTAGCACCGCCTCCACTCTCTTCTCCACATAAGCCCTAGACACTATCATACTTCCCTACATGCGCCCAGTCGCACCAAGAAATGTCAGAAACACCACCAAGCAACACTAGTTCTTGCCTGCCTCCTCCATATTTCTAGTTGTTGACGTTCCATTGCCTTGTGCGCAACAAGCATGACTGTGAGACCCTATCACCTTCTAATGTTGGTGGATAATCTATAGGCACTCACGTTAGAAGTCATTATACTTTCCTTTGTTCCTCATTCGAGTGCTTCTCCATATGAAACAAGACCTACAATAACCTACCTCCTCCTCTATCTTTGTACTGCCACTCGTGTCTGCAAGAATTCCTCACCATGGTAGCAACGAGCCTCAAGTGCATCGCCGTCTATGCGGCACATGAAAATCAAATATGTCAGTGTCATCTTCCAGACTTTTACAGCATCGAGTCCTCCTCACCACCATGACCACTGCAAGACTAGCCCGAACCACCTTCTTCTTCCATGGGCTTGACTTTTTCTTCTTAGACTAAGTAGTAAATCGAGGAGACAATGTACTCCTTCCCAATGTGTTTTGACCACAAAGATAGCCCAAAACTTACCCATGATCATGATCAAAACTATAAATCAATCAAATTGAGGTTCCCTAGGACTAGGATCAGCCCTGATGTCTCCTCCTACCTCTTGCTAAACTCCACAACCAACAATGGGGACATGTGCTTCAGTTCCAAAGAGGTTCTTTCTAGCCACCACGATAGTTGAATAGCTCTGCTTAGTTCCATAGGTCAGTCCTTTATTTCTGTAGTTTCCATTTAATAGGAATTTTGTCATTAGATAAAAGGAAATGAGATAATAAATAATAAATAAAACTTGAGTAGTATGAATGATAAAGGTAGCTATCATAACTAGTAACAAAACCCGGTAGATCAGTTATATAGGTTTCGTTAAATATTTCACAAATCCAAGATCTTGTAGTGTTTATAAAAAAACATGACAACATTAGAACATCTAATATGTAATGGGTTATTACATTATTTCATAAGTAATGTCACATTGGTACAACATGTTACCATATATGTATTCCTATTTGTACGTTTATTTAAATTAACATCTAGCTTGGATTTTAGTAGAATTATATTAGTAACATGGATTTTCATAATATAGATTAGTTAAAAATTAATGTGCATTGCATGTTAAACATGAACATATTAATAAGCTAATCTATTTGATGATTTGCCCCAATGTTTTCAATATATGAATTGAATAATATATTATTCTAATAACCGTATTTTGATCCAATAGTTTCTTATGTGACACATATCCTTTACCTAGTTGACCAAATTGAGATATATAATTAAAAAGAGAGGGGAGGACATTACAAGACCTAAATTGGAAGAATATATGTCATTACCCACACTCATATGTAACATAACCACATCTAAAGTTATGTGACTAGAAATGGATCTTAGAACTACTATAGATCTATAAACCCTAGTTTGGAGATGACATGTTAGTTAAATGAAATGATAATTTTAAGCTGAAACCCCAACACGTACCAAATAACTCAAATTGAAAAACATTTTATTTAAAGGCAAAAAGTAATGATATTATTACACTTTATAGCTATCTCATCATCAATCTTTAGAGACCTATGAAATGAGAATTTGACCCCTAGAAACAGGGTCAATCATGAAGATAAGGTACGTGATCTTCCTTATTTAATTTTGAGCATTAACCTTACTTATATATTCCTATAATGACACATTTCTTCTTAATTTGCCTTTGATTTGCTCTATGGTGAAATTTATTATTCTCTAAAATACAATTCTATGATAAATATTTTGTTTCCTTGGGTCTATGACCCCACAAACATTATTATTTGGAAATAGAAATGTGAATGATGACTTCTACATTATCATCCCACCCTATTTATGCATGTTTTATTATTTAGCTAGATATTTATGGGATGGTGGTATGCACAACCATTAGGGTGTGTTACTCTACCATAGGTGCACTTTTCCACCTCTCTTTATACAGGGGCGCACTATCCCACCGAGGGTGTGCTATTCCAACCCTTTTTACTTAGGCCAAATATCCACTGGTGTCTTGGATGTATATAACTATTTTAGTCTAAATATATCTGCATGTGAATATATCTAGTCATGAAAGATGTCTTTGATATAGATATCACCTATGATATCAACTTCCATGAATATCATTAAGTATTTGTGAAAATAAAATGGAAGATTTTAAAATCAGAAGAAGCTTTAATAGGTTTATGTTTTCCTTCTTTAACTTCTTTATCCATCAATTGATAAACATAACTAGAACAAAGAGATATGGAGCTAGGGGTCACCCTGCCTCACTCTATTAATCGGCTTGAGAGCACAAGTAGGTTCTCCATTTACCAGTATATCATTAGAAGTAGTATAGAAGATTTCCCTAACCCAAATAGACTAGCACTAAGGAAACCCCACAACATCAACAACTTGAAAACCAACATCCCAAGAGTCAGAGTTGTATGCCTTAGACAAGTCTACTTTAAGACATACCTTAGATTTAGTGCATTTCTTATTGAAATCATGGATAAGATCATTAATATAAGAATGACATCATGGATGGTTCTCCCTATCATGAAAGCATACTTGTTCTTGCTGACCAAAGAATAGAGTATTTCTTGCAGTCTATTACTCATGATTTTAGAGATGATGTGAACATAACATTACAAAGTGCAATAGTGTAACATACTCAAAATTTGGCATATAGCTCAACCATCCGCCTCCTTTGGATCATTTCTAATAATATAATAGTAAGTATTTTTTCCTTTAAACTGGTTAAATAATAGTAATTAGAGTAAAAAGTAATGTTTCAATGATTAACCTTTTAAAAATGTTAATTTCTTATTAAATAACTACACCTTCAAATTGAAAGTTGATAATATAAATACACGAATAATTATGGTTAAACCTTATTTGGTACTCTAGATTTATCCTAAATCTAGTGATTAATGGAATTAAGTAAAATATAAAATAATGTATTGAATTGATTAAGGATGTCATAAATGTATTAAAGTGTACTCATAAACAAATTAGAGAAATAAAATACCAAATATCATCTAAAGAATAAATTAATGATAAGATTGGATTCAGAACATCATTATTAGCTTATTTGAAATTTATGTGCCAAACGGACCTCTTGTGACCATCCACTTAATTGGTTAAAAATCTCCACGTTAATTTACATAAAAACATGAATTTTTACACTCAATGCCACCATTGATTTTCCCCTTTTTCCTCTATAATGCCATCACAACCTCTCTTTATGAGTTCAGTTGTGTCCTCTGCGTTGTAGAGTGCAAGCGCCACTGACCAAGGCATCTGCTACCCTTCCTTTTTTTCCTCCCCTTCCCCTCCTCCCTTGTATATCTTATTCTCTCATCTTCTTATCCTTTCTAAACCTTAGCCATCGTTCCCTCTTCTCCACTTCACCTTTGCCTCCTTCTTTCCCTTCCTTATATGTCGACAACCTTGTATCCTTTCACCAATCTCATGCATCTGCGACGCTACCACCATGCCATCGGCCTCACCTTCTTCCTCTATCCTAAAAATAGCAACACAGGAAGTTGTCTTCGACCATTGTTGATGTGCTTTTAGCCACTCTAATCCCTCACAACACCACCAAGCATAAAGGACTAGTAGGGGCACCCTAGAGAAACCTTGCACCACCAAATGGGTAGCTGAAAGCCACAACCATAGTTGCAATGGTCGTTGACTACTCTTGTTATGACTGCATCCGAGCTTAATTGGTAAACCAATGTTTACCTGAATGATTACATACTTAACTAGATTGATTGTCTCTTAAATTTGATTAATGGTGGTAGACCAATTGTGATGATTCAAGCTAAAGAAGGAACTCTAATCATGATGTTAGTTTGAAAAGATTAGGGTTTGAGAAATGTAAAGCCTAATCACCAAAATCAGGGTTTTGATTGTACATAAATACAAAATTTGATAGATATCGTAATATGGTAAATGATTTTTTATATTTTATGTGTAACTTGGATTTATTTGAATTTTGTATATAGTACAAAATTTCAGAATATTTTGATGTTCTTTTAATGTGATTCTCGGTCAAACTATACCTAGACTGACCATGCTGACAAGTGTTGTTCAGTAGCGTAGTGTTTGATTTTTAGTTATTTATTGGTACCTCAAGTGATCTAAATTTTTTATTAGAGATATGATTTTACATCTCCTATCCCATTCTAAATTTTCATAAATTTTAGAGGATTTTAGACCTATTTAGTAGACAATTTATAGTGACATTTTTATGACAGAAAACTTACTGAAATAAAAAATATATAAGTGGGGTTAATGTGCAGTTGACCCAATCAGCTTAATTTATCTATATGATCAACTTAAAACACTAGGAACTCTCAAAATTCGTGATCCATTCTAGATAAAGAGAGAGGAGAGCTAGGATTTTGAGAGGAGAAAGTAGTGGAGATGTTGACCTAGGGTTTTACTACCCGAGATATGATGAAATCAAGTAAGTTTAGCTTCTTTGCATAGCCTTTCATGGTAAATCTTCTCCAATGTCAAGATTACATCCCTCCTCTAATTTTATTTTATATGGTATCAAATCTCCATCTTTTTACAATCTTTCTCTATAAATTTCCATTCCTGGTGTTTCCAAGTTGAAAGGAAGAAGAAAGGGCAATTTTCTAGGATTTTTCTATGGATTCAAGATTTTCATATGTGAGCTATATTTTTAATGTGTTTTCACACCTTAGGGTGAGTGGGTACTTCCTTTAAATAGTGCATTGCACGAAAATTTGTTAAATCATCAATAATCTTCAATAGCTTTGTATGTGACTACAAACCCTAAACTGCCTTTTTGATCTAGCTTTGGCAAGATGATGTCAAATGGATTATTTGTCTATTGTAATGAATTTCAGATGATAAAATAATATTATAAATAGATAAAATCCATCTAAATGAGGATTCCTAAAGTAATTATAGAGGTTATAAGAATATGCTAAAATTCAAGGTTTTCAATTATGTTTGAAATTGATGTATAATTGAATGAAGATCTTTGCTTGTCTGGATCTCCTTATTTATAGATGTTTCTTTTATCTAAATATTTCATACAAATGTGTTGGTCATTACTAAGGGATTTATTTGAAGTTATAGCTATTTGCTTGATATCTCAGTAAAGAGGGTGAAACCTTAGATGAGTAGAAATTCAAAGTTTTGAACAGACATTATGAAATACAACTGAATTGATACTCTTTGACATCATATATTTATTTATTCAATGATGTACTTGATGCATTATATTTCAGTGAATGGGGTGGAAATCCTATTTTTGGTCATATCAGGGTTCATATATGCTTGGTTGTAAGTGAATTGTTGAAAGCAGTCACTATTTAGTGAAAGTTTATGATGTATTGAATCCTTATGCGAGTCATGTGATTTGTGAATGAGGTGAATGAAAACCTAAGGATAGGGTATTTAGTGAATTGATTATTCACACTAGTGTTCGTTAGTATGATAAGTCGTGTTGTTCAGTTGCTCAATTTATGATATAGAATGTTGATAATTTATGAAAAGAATTGCTAATGAGGTTAAACTATGAAATGTTGATTTGATGATTGAACTGTGAATTTAAAGAGTGAATTAGACATTTAGATGCCCTAAACACTATAGAATCCTCACAAGATGAGACCGACAATGTGAGGAGGAAATGAATTCATGAGTGGAGGTAGTCCAGATTGAGGTAAGCCAGACCGTACCAATAGGGTGCGAGGGTCTTGACTGGTAGGGCAAACTCCAAATGAATCGTGTGGTACCCAACACCAACCGAGGATGTTGGTGGTATCTGTGTTACAAGTTGTAGTGATCAGTGATTGCTAGGTCCACTAATGCACAAAAATCCAGAGTGTTTTAACTCTTCGCCTGAGTACCCATGTTTAGAGGGGAAGTCCAGATATTCGGTCACTCCCATTAGCCACAAAGAGTCAGACATGGCGACTGCCCGATGTAGATGGAGAAAATGAGATTATAATCTTAGGAACCCGAGCATACTTCTAAGCCTTGTAAAGTGAGGTCGTAGCTTACTACCATACTTTCACATGTCGTGGTACACTTCCTGTGGGTTCAGGGCATAATAAGCTGGATGTGAGGTTAGTCAAGAGTGTGCACTTATTCATGTATACTATGTATGTTTCTGATTTACAAGTTATCTTTAAGATTATCCAAGTATGTGCAATATTGATTTACTCCTTCTACTTATGTAGAGCAATCCTACCAATTATATGTTTGTGAAATATTATTTCCTATACAGCTCAAAATTGTTCTACTTTATATTTTGTAAAGAGGCAAAATCACCCCATTACTAAAAATTTGAAGAATAAAACATCCATTCCAAACATACTCAAAGGCGTGATGGAATAGGTGTAAAATTTTCAAATCTTAATTAATGGTATGCAAAAGACCAAAGAGTAGTAGCGGAATATAAAACAATGACTATATTCAATTTCACAAATGTACATCTTATTCATTCATAAGGGTATACAACACAAAATGATCTAAGATAGTGGGAAGTCTAAACTATATCAAATATATATCTAAACAACATCTTCACGAGTTAGATCCATGATGGAAGCCATGTATTTCTCATCCTAAAGCTAGGTTGGATCTCCATGCTCCTGCTGCGCACTCTGATCCTAGACCTGGATGGTTAGGGTTATCCAACAAGAGGAGAAACAAAGTATGTGTTAAATGGGTAACAAGAATAAGGTATAAATAACAAAAGTAAATAAGGGGTAATGATTCAACAATGCTAAAGAGAGTTGTGTATGGGGCATGTAACAAATAATAATTCTGCCATGACAAATAATAATAAAGTTGTATAATGATTATTAATAAGACTACATTAACTAAAGTAGGGGTGAGGCACCTACCTAATCTCAACCAATAGGTGAGGGAGAGTAACACATTTCCAAACACCTATATTATATATAAAAGTGGGGAGAGTAAACAAATTCCCATGGGCAAAATAACACATGCCCAACTATGGGTGGTTGTACATAAGTACACTACATTAGCTATATAGTCAATAATTCATCATGCTAGAAAAAGAATCATATGGAAAATTAAATGAATGAAATATTGTAGAAGGGTTCAAAACCTAAGAAATAATTGAAGTAAATGTACCAAAAGGGACAATGATAAGATTAAAGGATAACTTTATGCCTCATTGGGAATATTTGGATTGGATAATAAAATGTCCAACTCTAGGGTTAATAAATGCACATAGCTCAATTTAGAGTCCCAGTAACACTTTTCACTAACTAGGTTGTTTCCAAGACCACTTTAACCTAATTACGATATATATGTATGCATTAGGGTTTCATTAGCATAAAGTGTATGAAAACTCTAATTTTGGACCTTCTAAGAAAACCTCAGATTTTGGACTCAAAACTTAGACCAGTCGGCCAGTTAGATTTTTCTAATCAAGAAAATATGTTTATTTATAATTTTTTTACTTATAAATTATTAGTTATGAATTATACATTAAAGCATAGATTGGTAATTCCATTAAAATTCATATATTAGTTAGTTTGGAAATAGGCAATAAAACTGATACCAATAGATAGAGAATCTTTTTCTAAATTGAATGACTATTTATTTGTAATTTTTGGATGAAGCATAGTTTTACTATGAATTTCCAAAGAACTGACCAATGAAAATATGAAGAAAAAGCCATGTGGGCACTTTAATCTGACTAAACGGATATTGGGCATGAGCCCCAATCTCATGGCACAATGGGAACTCACCAAGCCGGCGTCGCGCCTCAAAACCAAGTAAATGAGTGGAAATGCAAAAATCTAAAATTACCCTTACATAATAAATCTTTCGATTAGAACAGGATGGGCACTATGGTCCTTCTTTGACCAGGGCTCTCCCTGCCTACTCCATCATGAGTCATGGCTCGAGCACGGCTCCAGGAGGTGTTACCTCTGATCAAAACTTTGAGGAACATGGTCATTCGCGAGATACTTGAGGTGTAAGAAGCTTCCTTGCTCAGTGTCAAGGCTAGAGAGCCAATATGCATGGCTGAGGGAGCACTGAAGATCAAGAATGAGCTTCAACCATGTCAGGGGCGGGTTTACATCTAAAAATAGAAAACCACTACAAGAGAGTCTTTGAGACAAGGCAAAAGATTTGTGAGCGTAAGTCAGGAGAAAAGGGTCCATTATGTGGGACAAATGGGGCTAGTTGACCACCTTCTTACCAGAGAAACATGGTACAAAGATGAAGGTCAGAGGTCCTTATAGGACAACTACTCAGATAATATCGAGGAAAAGTGCTCATGCAATGATAAAGAAGGGAGGTCTAGGATACTCGCCTAGTGGACAAATGAACCAAAGAAGCCAAATGGCTCTGGGGCAAAGCGGTGGTTGTTGGAAGAGGAAACTGAGTAGGACATGGAGCCTGGAGGAATGGGGAAAGAAATTGAAGGTGGAGGAGAAGGAAGCAAGGGATGGTGGTGCTTTTGGGCCCCTTAAGTAGACCAGAAAGGTACTGATATGGAGGCATTGACTTGGTAGCGGAGAGGGAACGAGAGCCCAGTTTGGGAATTTCATCCATAGCCCATTTTAGAATACCATTTAGGGCTTATTGGATTCAGAACGATTTCACGAATTTAGTGGCAAAGGAATCACGTTGATTCAGAAAGAGAAGAGGGAGAACAAGATTGGCAAAGATAAGCTTGTGAAACGGCTTCTGACTTGCGCATTAACTGAGGAAGGTGACAAGGATCCAACAGTTAGATGAGATATTAGATCGGGCATGTCAAATCGCAGCCCTTGGATCGGTGCACTGGATGAGTGTAACACGTGACATACAAAATTATTGGAACTATAGCATTACACATTGTATTAATGTAATAAGTAATCAAAACTTAGTCAGAACTTTAGAAAAACTTGACAAATCAATTTAGAGGCTTAAACACGGTCAAAAAATAACTAGAGATGGACCATGTGTCCAATAAATGGCCTAGATTATTTCCATGCCCTTAGATTTTCATTTATCACATGTTTTACCCATAATTTCTATAAATGCCATTAATATTAATATTAATGCATTTAAAAGGTGAGTTAATAAGAGAAGGATTTTCTTAATAAATCCTTGAGTAGAAATTTAAGATATACATTAATAACTTATCCAAAAGTCATAAAACACCTATTTAACTCCTTATTAAGTTTTATTGCCATCTAGGAGGAGAGAGAAAATAAAAGAGGGTTATTATTCTCAATTCCATATTATCTCTCATTCCTTGTCCCAAAAGGTTGTAGAAATTTCTAGATTAATATAATCTAATCATTATCTCACTTCAGTGGTCGTTTTGCATTTTAGACTCTAATTAAAATACTAATTGAGGTATTTATGCTCAAACCCATATATTGACATAAATATGAATCAAATTTACTCCAAACCACTAAATATTCCACAATTTCAACATTGGGGCCAAAATGTATAGAAAAGATAGGAAAATTTAGGAAAAAGGCCAAAAAAGATATAAAGGAAAGGAAAAGCTTGAAAAGGGGTTAAACTAAAATATAGCCAAGTTCAGTATGTTACAACACTCTACCCCTTAAAGAGGATTTTGTCCCCAAAATCTCAACAAGAGGGAAGGGTGAGTACGTAACATCTCATCTCTAAGCTCCTAGGTGGTTACCTCAAATCTATGGTACTTCTAGAAATGTCACAAGCACTACTCATAAGGGTTCAACTATTAAGATTTCTTTTCCCATCCTTCTTCTATCTCAGTTCCTCCAAGTAGAGAGGTAAATTCTTTTTCTAATGTCCAGGCTAGTGAAAGTGGTGACAATTGCCTACCTTGTTCACCCTTCCCTTTGCTTTAAGTGTAGAAGACTTGGGATTCTGGCCAGCTTTATAACTCTTCTTAGATTTTCCATTTCCCTTTGCCTTCACTTTTCTGTTGATCATCATCACATATTTGGGTTTGTCTTTCTTCATTTGTGCTTTAGCTATTCTCAACATGCCAACCAATTCTGACAATGGCTTGTTAAAATTATTCATGTTGTAGTTCAAGACAAACTAGCTACATGACTCTGGCGGTGACTGTAGAATCACATATGTGGCCAACTCTTGACCCAAAGGAAATCCCAATCTCATAAGGTTCTCCACATACCCAATAAGTTTGAGCACATGAGGACTTACTGGATATCATGTTGCCATGTTGCACTTGAAAAACACCTTAGAGACATCATATCTCTCCTATCTTGTCTGAGCTTGGTACATGTTCTTAAGATATGTTACCATCTCAATCACATTCATGTTTTCATGTTGTCTCTGCAGTTTATAGTTCATTGAGCACAACATCAAGAACTTGACATCCATGTCATCTTTAAAGTATTTCTTGTAAGCATCCTTGTCAGCCTTAGGCACAATGGGAGAAGGTTCATTTGGCTCTGATATTTCCAGGACACAAAGCTTGCGCTCCTGTATAAGACAATTCTCAGCGTCCTAAACCAGTCATGGAAATCATTCCTATTTTGTCCTTCTCAAGGACCAATTGTAAGGAAAACATGTTACTTGTCATCATTTGATTCTACAAGACAAAATTTACAGTTTGTTAAAATACTTTTGATTTGGTTTAATTAAAATAAAATTATTGATATTTAAATAGGAATTTTATTAATTATCGATCCCACTATTTTGTTCAAATTGATAACCCTCACTTATCAATTTGGAAGGTTGCATTGTACAATCTTCTAGTGAGCTAAGATCCATATTTCATCAAATCATGAGTTAGCTTTGGCTGATCGCCCACAACATGACTATTAGGTAGACAACTTTTTCCAATTTCATCTAAATGCAACTCTTGGATAGATGGTGTGCACAACTCTTTGTCATAATCCATCTTCATGCTTCCAGGTACTTAATCTCATTAAGATCACCTAGTTAAGCCTGACCCAAAAGCCAACATGATAGAATATGCACCCTACTTTGACAGATCTACATATCTACCATCCCACTTCCATGAGATGGACAACACACCACACTTTGGCATAACTTGCGCTTCGTCGATCAAGTTTTTTCATGTATGCTGCTTATGGAAAGCAGCTAGGACTTAATATTATATTTGAGGGGTTATATATATATATATTTATATATATATATATATACATATATATACCATATACATACTATATCCACATATCACAATCCACACACATGCAATCCACAAACACATAAGCATTAGTTATGACCATACTACCATAATCCTTTAGAGCCACAAAGTGTTACTATCCACCTATGGTCTTTTGCATCTCATGCAATGTCACTTGTGAATATCACATGAACTTGTATTTGATTAGCATCAAGGTGAACAACTTTATGGACCCTCCTTGGTGTTGGATCTTCAAGTTACCTCTTCACAGCAAGTTTTCAAAAACCAAATATATTCCTATCTCTATTACATTATTTGTAAATAAAAAGGAGAACCTCGAGTTACATTCAGGGGGATTTTAGAGGAAATAGAATTAATTACATTCTGAGATAATAGATGAGGCTCGACATGCAAGCCAAATACTTAAACAAAGGATCCAATCACAACCTTATACATCCATCCACAACATTAACAATTGGGGTCCTATGCCAGAATGATGCATGCATTCACCACATAAAACACTTTTAAAGGGCGGTGTATATGATTATATATGTATATCTATATATACATGTATACATTAATATTGCAATATTTTTAATGTGGGATATTCCCCATTAAACAATTTTGATTCCCACATAGACTAGGTAGGGTACACAGGGGCAACTCCCCTAAATTTTTTTTACTTTTACACACTAAGAAGAATCAAATTTTCCATAGTCAACCTCGTCCGTCAAGTAAAAAATAATAGGGTTGTAGTGTATGTGCAATTAAGTTAGATATGCACATTAACACTTTTAAGTTTGCATCACATGAAACCACAAAATGGTATACAGAAATCTGATCATATAAAAATAAAGCATCGTAGATCGGTGCAACTCTGATACCACTGTTAGGTTTCATGGAGGTGACAAACGCAGAGGAAACAATAAAGTTTTCTCCACATACCCTACTAGAGGATCTCATTGACAACAATATAATCAAAAAGAGGGTGCATGGGATATACCTTATCACGGAGCAAGTACGGAGACATTCCTTTTCACAATGATGTGTGTCACACCTCGAGTGCATAAATGATCCTCGTCCGTCCTCCAAATAGAGGCGCTCAATGTCTGCATCTTTGCTTTGTCCACACGAATGGACTGGAATTCCACGTCGCACTTCTTGAGCCAGTAGGAAGGAGTAGCCTTCTGCTTGATGACATGCTAGTGTCATGGTTGTTTTCCTTCTCTCTCTATCTCTCTCTCGGGATGATGGCTAGGTTTCATGTATAAGAGCGTATATTAAAAATCCAACCATCATGCCCTATGAGTAGCAGAGAAACGAAAGTAGGGTTTCACAAATCCCCTAAGTAAACAAAAGGTTGCAGTTGTATTTTATACGATCTGCTCATGGACTATTAAAAAAATGTTTTGGAATTAATAAATTAACCAATTAATCATATCAATTGAGTAACGAATTTTCCAGTAGACTTAAAAATTTAAATCTAATTAATTAGCTTGAACATCTCAACCAATTAACTCAGATTATATTCCAATATTATTCTAGTAGATTACCTAAACATTTTAGTAATCAATTTTATTTGAAACATTTCCAATCATGTCCATAATTTTGTTCCTATTCTAATACATCTTATGTGTGTGACCCAATAGGCTCTAAATTACATTAGCAGTGATATTCATAATCATATTATGATTTCACAAGCAATAGTCGGTATCTACCAAGACTTCATTGCTACCCAAGTAATTGGAGAAGGAGAACAACTTCATCCCACAATCAGTGATTGGTGTTACAGTGATTGTATAGTTTCTTTGTCTCTGATATCCATATTGAACTCGAGGCATGGAATTTTCATCATGTTCAACGTTTAATCCATGTTCCTTGAAGTAGATAAAATTGTCTGAGATATGTGTAAACTCAATATCATACATTGACTCATACCATAATGGCCTTGTATTTCTTAGTCTCTCTTATCAAGTGGTCAGGATATCAAACTCCTATAGGAGGGACAAATCCCATCTACATCACTCGCAGTCATCCTCATGTGTCACAGTACACCCGAGCATCACCTTTATGGAAACTCTTATTCATGATGATAGTGGATGATGTCAAAGTACACCAAACAACATGTGATGAGTGTAGTAATTTCATGTCTAAGAACCACAATCACTACCATGACTATGAGAGATAACTCTGACTACTAATAATTATTTCCATGTATCACTCTCAAGGTGGGCATGTTTGATACATTTTCTCTAACAAGTATCTATGTGCTTAGTTTGATATCACATATCATGACTAATGAGATTCTATCATCAACAAACACACACTCTAGTCTTAGGTGTTATTGTTGTCTATTATCCTTCTACAATAACATATGAATAGGGACACAACAAGAATGCATATACTCTTGACATCCACATGATCTCATCGTTCAGGTCCTCAACCCAAAGACATATGTCATTGAGTAATATCATTCTTTAGACATTTATTATGTTACATTATTATCTTATAACTGGATAAAACAGAATAAATAGGAATATTTCCTTTATTATTAATCAAATCATTACAAGATATATCATTACAATCATCATATGATTATCTCTCTGGGCATACAAACCAAAATGCTCATGCATTTACTAACAACTCCAACTGCACATAAAATATTAGGGCAAGTGATTGTTATGTTCATTAGCTTTACTAGAACTCGGTGATACTTCTCAGGGTTAATATAACTCCACTCTTTGAAGCTTTGTATGATAATTCATGGGATTTGCAATTGGTTTTTATTGGTCATCCCCATCTTATTGAGAAAATTTTGTACCTTGCTTCCTTTGAGATGGTTTACCCTCATTTTTGACCGGAAAACTTCGACCGTTAAGAAGTATCAAAGTGCCCTAAAATCAACCCTAAGATGTATTGAGGTGCTACCAAAGTTTTATATGGAAGTGAGATGGGAGAAAATTATTTAACTAAGTGATACCATGATTGTATTTGCTAGTTAGGACAATGCATCAATATAGACTTCAAATATAACATGTCTTATTATGCTTTTAGAGTGAAATAAAGAGTGGCCGCTTGCTGATTTCTCTTCCAAGATTCAAAATAACCACAATTTGTTAAACCAATATAAAGGAGGTTTCTTGAGGTTTTAGAGAGATTTATGCATTTGAAAACCTTTTTCAAGACCTTCCCCTCAACAACATAGACTGGACGTTGCCACATATATATCTCCTCCACAAAACCCCCATGTATGACTATGTTCTTGATATCTAGTTATTATAGGTTCTTATAAGATGAATATCAAGGGAGATGAGAATAAAACTGAGGCAATTTGGGTGATAAGAGAGAAAGTATTAAACAAGCGAATCCCAACGTGTATGTGGCAATTGCCACAAGTCATTCTTTGAGACATTCACAGATCTATAGAAATGGTGCTTTGTAGAGTAGACCAATAAAAAAACAACTACATTCTTGTTAGGCATTAGATCCCTTTAATTCAACCGGTGATGAGAGTAGTCATTTCATCTTCTATTACAACTCTTCAACTAGAACATTGAGGATCTATCTGATTGACATATCGAAGGCTAATGCAAATAGTTAGTAGAGGGAGAAAGCTTGTCAAGACAACAAGTGTTATCAATCAAATGAGGAGTGGACCAAGAGTGAATACATTTATGGAGTGCCACCAGCTCCAAGGTTTCTGAACTTGAGAGTTGAGGCCTTTGTCATTTATACACCAAAGGATATATCAATATAATTGGGGAGGATGAGCCTGGAACCTAAATGTACAAAGAGGAGGAGGCATTAGGTGCAAAAATAGATGTATTGGAGTAGAATAGGTCATTCTCATGGAAAGTAACATCAACATAAATAAACCTTCATTAAGGAAAATGATTAAAACACTTGTGCCCTTTCTACACTTGAGAATGCCCTATAAATACCATTTTGAATGCTTGGGGATCGATTTTTTGAACAAAGTATGTAAACCCAAAGTCCCAAAATAGAATATGAAACAACCTTTTATCGAGATGGATCAAATAATATAATAGAGGAGGGTTTCCAATTGATGAGAAAACATACAATTCAAACTTCTTCTTATCAGAATTATTTTTGGTAAGTGAGCATGATCATCAATGTTGGTTGATGTTAGGAGATGACATTTTTTGTGTTCCACTACCCTATTCTATTGAATTGTGTGAGTTTAGCAGCGTTGATAAATCATCTGGATAGAATCAAGAGACAAAAACTAGGCATGATCTAGTGCATTATATGTTTAAAAGCATTTAATAACAATACACAATTGTACAATAAACATTTGATATAGAACATGAATTATTGGAAAGACTTTGTTATGGGTTTTAAGTAAATAATAGCATGTCATGATAGAATGATTATCCAAAAAGTTTGAAAAAGAATCTATAGCTATTATAACTTATAGTTTAGGGGTAACCACATGTGTCACTATGAATGAAGTCAATCAAAGTTAAAGGTGGTTCATAGTGCGAGAAGGAAAGGATACATGTTGATGATTGCTTAATTAGATAGAATCACATTTTACATGAGAAATATTGAAAAAGATGGTTCTAAAATCTTCAACTTGTCAAAAAAAGTTAAGGTCATATTACTAGTGGAGATGAAAAGAAATTTGTCAGGAAAGCATAATTATGTAGTATATTTGTAGCATATGTCAACAATTTATGAACCCTGTCCAAGCCCAATAATCCTAAAAAGTGAAACCAGTTAGGTCATATGTTACATAGAAACATAAGGAATCAACAACTTTAGTAACATACATAATATTAAAAGGTAATGTGGTACATAGCGAACTGGCTTATGTTGAATACTGGGTATTAGTAGAACAAACACATAACTTAAGCAATTTTACAATCCCCATCTGCTAGAGTGATAGACGAGTGAGGGATATCAATATCAAAAGAGGAAAGTGTTATATATTGGCCATTTGTTAGGTGGGGCCAAAGTTCACTATCCATTCGAAGTGGGTAGCAAGCATTGGATGTCAATATTATGTGGGCTAGAGATCACAAAATCAAAAGTTGATGAAGCATTTAGGAAGTAAGGCATTTTACATAAGAGGTTTGAGATGCATGAATAAGTTGTTTCTAGTCTTCAACTGAAAGTGTTATCACCTCAGATGGTTAATTGGAACTGAAGTATGAACCAGACTTGTTACATGACCACATTTGTAGCCATGGTTGGAGTAGCATATGTCCTTTGTATGCCTTAACTTCCAGTATAAGGTGCATTTTGGGCAAGGTGTGCAATCATGGCCCCTACCACAAGAAACAACTAAGACGAATGTGTGAGCCTCAATAGGATCGATGGTAACTATTGGTATGTGAGGTTGTAAGAGATGGTTCAAGGCAGAATCCATGGAGGGGAGTTTGTTTTTGCTAAAGGATGATACTCTAAATTGGGTAGAATTTGGATACATATCATGAAGAAACATATTTTTATAAGCTCCTGCCGATCCTTGGTTTGAATTCCAAAAGAAATGTGTGAAAAGAAATTCATTAGGTGTGACAAAAATAGATATGTTCCATTGTAGGTCTCCACAGTCTAATCACCTTGATGTGCAAAGAAAAACTTGTCCCACTATAGATGTGAAGGGAATTAAACTCCTGGCTGTAGAACTTCTCTACATCGTCCCAAATGTCTTGGTCATTGCCTTTGAACATACATTTTGCAAAAATAGTGGGATACATACTATTCATAACTAGAAGACAATCACATTATTATCTTGACACCATATGTCAGTGTCTTTAGCATGTTTAGTGATAAACTTAAGCCAACTCATTTGACATCACAATGATAGGTAAATCATTAAAATGACTACTATAATGATAGAGAAGGCTACTGGAAGAAAACATGGTAGTCAAGGACAGTGACATTGAAGGAAAAAAACAAAAGAACTTCACTGGAACAAAAATATAGCAGAAAAGGAAAAAATGCTACAAAATGATGCACAATAGGTGGATGAAAGAGTCTCCCCTATTATAGTAAATATGCATTGTGATAGGAAATATAGCAGTCCCGTATCAGAAGTACTCACCCATGAATTAGAGGGTGTATGGGAAGAAAGAAATCAGATGTGGAGGTACCAATCCTAATAATGTTTTATACGGAAACCAATATACCAATGTGAGGAGGAAAACTATAGCCTAGGAGGAAGACAATGGGAATGTGTGATGATGATGTGTACTTCTACCTTAGGCCCATCATGGCTAGAGGGAACGATTGCAAGAAAGTACATGACATCTATGGGCTAGAGACGCTAGCCACATGAGCCCCTTATGGGAACCGACTACTGGAGCCCATGGGAGAGAAGCATCAATTGTTTCCTTGAGGTCGAGGCTATTAATATACCCTCATTGGGTAGTAGAATTTGTTGGTCTTTATCTTGATGGTTGTTGCCTTACATGTTGGTGGTGACTAGCGATTAGGGCACTCACTGGATCCCCCTTAGCTGCAAGCCCTATCACTGCAAGATGAAGTGACAATACTAGGGAGAAAAATGCATAGGATGGAGAAGGAAATAAGAGAGAGAGAGGAGAGGGTGGTGGTTGTAGAGAAACATATTATGAGAGGGGATGCATGCTTTGCTACCGCATGGAATAATATCTATTGGTTTAGTTAAAAATTCATCACATGCAAATGCTTTTATTTAGGAGGTGGTAATGACCACCACTCCTAATTCCTCAATAGAGAACTAAACTAGGAAGTAGCATTATGTACCATAGAGGCAAGATAAGAGAGAATAATTTGTTAGGTCCATTCAGTGTAGTACTAATAAAGGAATGAAATTTCGTCAAAATTGGAAAATTTTTGCCAATTTTTTTGATTTCATTGTTATCAGTTATGAAATTGTGCGACTTTGTCAGTACGGTCGCATTTCACAATTTTTTTTGCTAATTTTAACAAGTTTTTGTGGTTTTTCCAAATTTTGAGGGTCTAATGTTATTTCCCTACTTACCAAAACTTGGCGAAACATGTGCTTGGGTTTGTTCATTTGTTGTTGTGAACCTATATATGTTGTGCTTGGTGAATAAAAGGGTGATTTGGGGAATATTTTACCATTTGGAGCCAGAGAACTCCTATACCAAGATAAATAAATATCTTTTCTTCCATTTTCATTTATTTCCAACCTCTATTTCTCTTGTTCTCATATATTTTGAACATCTACTTTCCATTTATCCTAATTTTGAGATATACACTAAAATATTAGATCTACTCCACTATTTATCCCATTTGTCTTTTCTAGTCATAGATTTAAACATCTACGACATGGATATATATATATACATATATATAAACAATAAATCTACACTAATAACTATTTTATATGTTTTTTTAGATTATTAGTACAAATAATAGAATAACTAATATATATTCATCATAGTTAGTTAATTCACCTAGGTTCAGTAGAAAAAGTTGTTACAGACACTAATATGAACATAAAAAATTATTTTTTTTATTCAAGAATAATTTTGAATCTATAAACTAATTAGAATCTAAAAGTTAACATGTCTTCACCCTGCACTCTTTATGTCCTTCTCATTGGATTTAGTACTAATACCTCTTTTCTTAAATTAAATTATATGTACCAAAATCCTCGCGATGTCTATATTGGTGATGCCAAAGGTGATTCCAGGGTCAACAATCGGGTTGGCTACTGGGGTGTCTACCAAAAAAGACAAATGAAAATCGAGAAGATGTAGGTCTGGAGAAGCAATGAAAGAACAGAAAGCATACTACACTGACAATATCAATAGATAAGAAAGGAAGGGATGAACATATCTATTCAAGTGTGACATCATTGGATCCCCATTCAACTTGAATAAGATGGATATAGAAGTGATAGACGACAACTCATCTACTTGAAGAGAATAGAAGAGAGGAATCTGGCTCGATGGAGTAGGATGGAGGTTGGATACATTATGGGAATGGAACCACATTGGTCAACTCTAGTTCAAAATTTGACCTCACATTTAGAGAGTGAAGGGTTCTATTGAGATACAATATAGAGGTAAAGGCTATTTCATAATCATGTTCTCAAATGATGAATATATGTCCATAGAATCAGATGGAGGTCCCTTATTTGTCATTGGAAAACCTTTGATCATAAAGAAATGGGAGAGAGGGAAGACGATGGACAAGTTAAAACTAACAAAGATTTCTATATGGCTAAAGATCTATGATATTCCTCTTGAGCTTTGGGATGAAGATATGTTCAATTGCTTAGGCTCATACCTGGGAAAAACTATCATGCCTGATAAACTAGCTTTGGTATTTCAAAGACCGGAGTATGCAGGCTACAAGTATTGATTCCTATGGATTTTAACTTTTTGAAAGAGTTGTAGATACAAAGTGATGATGGGAAAATGGATACTATCACATTTGAATATGAACAAGAACCGAATCAGTGCTTGAATTGTGGAAATTTTGGCCATGAGTCAAATATCTCTAGGGTGAATTTGGAAAATGTTCATAAGAAGGTTGGGTAACATCTTGCAAGTAAAACACGAGTTTGAAAGAACACAGAGGAAGCCTCACAGAAAGAGACAAAGATATTCAATGATGCAATGCAGGATATGTGTAACATTGGAATGACTGATAGTTGTGTGAAAAAGGTAGATGAATAAGGAAGTCAAAGCTTGGTGACACCTGTTCAGCCACTAATTCAGAAAGTTCAATGCAAAATGAATAGATCTCCATTATGAATTCAAACCAAGAGTTTTACTTTTGTAAGGAATATATAGTTATCTCTTAACAAATTCTCTCCACTTGTGAACTTTGAAATGGAGATGAGGGAAACTACAGTGGTGGAGGTGATACTGAAATCATTCCCCCAAATGGTTGAAGCACCTTCCATTGTGGTGTGGAATGTGAGAGGGGCCTCGAATAAAGTTTCTCACATTCAGGAAGAATTGAATAAAAGTAGATCTGATATTTGCATCATATTAGAGACTAGAGTGCAAGAAGAAAGCATAAAATAATTTACAAATTATATCTGGATAAGAGTTCAATTCATCTCAAACTCAAAGTTATATTAATATATTAGAATTCTTATTGTTTGGTTGGATACTACTATTATGGTGGATGAGACTGTAAGAAATGAACATGTGATTCATTGTGTTATTAGAAGAGGAGATTTAAGCTTTGTTATCACAACACTTTATGGTGATAATTGGGATGTTGATTGGGTTTTACTTTGTGATTCCTTGTCGAATATCTCAAGCTTAAACTCCAGATCTTGGTGCATTCTTGGAGACTTGAATGCCGTGAGGTTGAATAATGAAAACACAGGAAAACACATGCCCTCTAGCAAAATCATAAAATGTTTCAATGAAGTGCTTATGCAAACTGATCTGATCGAGGTTACTAAGAAGGGCCTTTCTTTACTTGGGATAGATGCAGTAAGAAGGGAGTTAGCATATATTCTAAAATTGACATGATCTTTGTAAGTTGGAGATGTTTAGTAGGTTCCCTTAGTGTTGGGGGGAAGTAGTTTCAAATCTGGTTAGTGACCATAGATTGATACATCTAAGATTGTCCAGTGGAAAGAGGAATCCTACTCTGTTTCATTTTACTAACTTGTGGATTAGCCAACCTAGTTACATAGAGGTTGTGGAGGAGGCTAAGAGGATTAATAACTATGAAGTAACACCAGTGTACAAAGTGTATAGAAGACTCCAGTCAGTTAAAGAGGCATTGGGTATGTGGAATTGTGAGAAGGTAGGGAACTTCTTATCTAGAGCGAGGGAACTAGAAGTTGAAGATATTTGTAACATCCCTGACCTGGGTTATGCTTTAACCCTAGGTGTTTTAATAAAGAAGGATGATTATGTGCTTAATCTTATCCTGTGAAAAGTAATTAGGGCTCATGAGAAACTTATGTTTCAATTTTGGTCCTACTTGAACAATGTTGAAGCAATGTTTGCTTATTTTGGACTAAAGTACAAAGTACCCAAGTTGAGGGGTTAAATTGCAAATGTTGCATGATAAGATGTTCCTCATGTGTTGAAGCATCATCAGAATGAAGATTACGTAGAGGTATGGCTTGTGGTAGCTTGAGTACCAAGGAAGAGCTGATAAAGCAATGTTTGTGCATTAAAACCTAGTTTTTGTGTAAAGTGCAATTTACCCAAAACCTATATGCAAATTACCACTTCAATAAGGTCCCTAATGTTTCTTGGCATCATGTAGAGCAAAGAAAATGAGAGGGGCGCCTCATTTGAATTAACTTGGAGGAGAGAGAATCTTGATATTAAAATAATCAAGATTTAAGCCTAATTGGAACCCTAATTCAATTTAATGCAAAAATAAATAAAATAATTGAAGAGGCCTTCAACCAAAATTAATATGGTTGGATTCAGATGTGAGTGGATGATCTTAATCCTTGCAAAGGCACGAGCATATCCTAAGGAGGTGAAATCCCACTCACCATTATTATAAGAAAAAGAAATTCCACTAAAAAATGGATATTAATATTTTAAGGGTTAAGGTGCTTAATTTCTTTTCCCTTTATTCTTGGATAATGAAGAGGTTTTGAAAGCACATGAAGATGGATTCATGGCCAAGAAATGGAGGGGGTTTTGGTGTAAATTATTTTGGGAATTAAAGGAAATAATCCCATTTTCTCTCTCCTTGGGATTTCCTTATACATATCCCTTTTTCCACTCACTTATGGACTTCTTTTCGGATTTCCTTTCTTTCTTTGCCTTGGCCGACCCCAAGAGAAGCTCACGAACAAGAGGAGGACGACCCCAACCTGTTGGTAAGGTTCTTGACCTCTTTTCCCCTTGATTCCATGGTGGAAATTGAAAGTAAATCATTGATTTCTTCTTAATTCGATCTCCTCTTCAACCCTAGCCAAACTTTTCAACCAAAAGCTTGAGGACGAGCCTAGGGGGAGCTGCAAGAGATTCATACACCATTTTTTCCGTGAGCTTGGAGCTTTGGATCTCAATTGGAGGCGGGTTTTATAACTTGAACCCTTGATTTTGTTATTGCATTCAATTCCCTATCGAATAATGATAATTTCCACATTCACGATAATTGATTTGGTTGATGGATGCAATAACCATGGAAACCACAGCAGGTTTCGTGAGTTCAGAGCTTGAAGATGATAAGCACACACCTCTCCAAAATATCCAAGGCAAACGGTTTACTTTTGTTGCTCAAACGGTTTCCCAAACCGTTTGGGAGCAAATGGTTTCAAACCGTTTAGAAGCAAACGGTTTCACCAAAACGCATGAGACCAAACGGTTTCAGACTGTTTGGTGGTGTTGACCGTTTTGAGATCTGTTGAAAATAATCTAGGTTAATGACCCATCAATTATGATTGATTAGTTCCAATTGGTTCATGAGTTGAAGGTCTATCAATCACCAAAACCCTAATCGGGTTAAGTGCTGATTTGTAATTTGATTAAGTTGGAAACTTGGGTTGATTGACCCAAACGGTTTCAAAACCGTTTGGGGATCACCCAAATGGTCTCAAGACCGTTTGGGGGTCACCCAAGACCGTTTGGAGGTCTAGTGTTGGGTATGATCAAGTGTTTGAAGATCCAAAGATATGGTATGAACCTAATCAGCTAAGTGCTGATTTTGCAAGTGATTGAGATGATGTTTTGGGTTGATTGACCCAAACGGTTTCAAAACCATTTGGGGATCACCCAAACAGTCTCAAGACCATTTGGTGATCACCCAATACCGTTTGGAGGTCTAGGGTTAAGTATGGTTGAGCAATTGAAGGTCCAAAGATATTAAGTTGATGTACAATCAATTGCTTATTTGGTGACCAATCCTAGGATCCAAACCTTAATTGAATGACATGGTTAATGATGATGTGATGGGAAAACGGTCTCAAGACCATTTGGAGGTCATACAAACGATCCCAAGACCGTTTGGGGGTCACCCAAGACCGTTTGGAGGTCTAGGGTTGACTATGGTTAGGTGTTTGAAGATCTAAAGATACTAAGTTGAAGTGCAATCAAATGCTGGTTTGGTGATCAATCCAATGATCCAAACCCTAATTGGATGACTTGGATTTGAGTGATGAGATGGGAAAACGGTCTCAAGACCGTTTGGAGGTCATCTAAATGACCTCAAGACCATTTGGGGTCAGGTCATATTGAATTTGGATGATGGTCCAATAGTTTTAAAGTAACTAGTTACACATTGATTGATGTTGAAGGATCATCGATTCCAAACCCTAATCAAATTGATTCAAACCCTAATTGATGACCAATTGAGGGTCAATTGAGAGTCAAATAAGTTGAAGGATGACCTACTTAACTCAATCAAAGTATGGTGATAGGTCCAATTGATGATTAGTTACATGAATACAATGGTTGATGGAATCAACATTGAGAACCCTAAACCGATTGGAGTAGTTGAGACCATCTTTGGTCCATGCGGTTTTGAGGAGGTTTGGACCAAACAGTCTCAAGACCGTTTGGGACCAAATGGTCTCAAGACCGTTTGGGACCAAACAATCCCAAACCGGTTGAGTTCATGCGGTTTCAAAAAGGTACTTTAGCAAACGATCTTGAAGATCACTTTTACCAAACAGTTTCAAACCGTTTGAACTTTGAAAGACCAAGACCGTTTGGGGCCCCAGTAATCGAAATTGTTTGAGGAGCAATATGGTTAATCCTTTTGGATACCTAATGTAATTGAGGACTCAATTGGTTAATCCACTTGGATACCTATTGTAATAGAAGATCCAATTGGTCAATTCATTTGGATACCTTATGTAATGGAAGTCCAATGTGATTGAATCTCTTGAGAATTAAGATGATGAATGATCCATTGATCCAATGATGATTATTAAGGCTAGGTATAAAGGTTGAAACCCTAAGGTACCTAGATGATCAATACCTTTAGATTAATTAACCCTAAAAGGGTTATGAGAGTAATGTCTTAGTACACTATGTTAACCATAGTTGTATGTACTTGATTAACGGGTTGATGTGACCTAATCAAGTTGGGAGGAAGATATGGAGGAATTCATATATGAGTATTGATCATGTGATGATTAGGTTATGATCCTTAATAAAGAGATCATGAAACCCTAATCCAGAAGGTTAATGAACCCTAACCCTAGTTCAGGGTAACATAATGTAAAACCCCAATTATGGGAATAAAGAGTGAAACCCTAATTGGGATGAGTACCTCCAATTGATATGAAAGGAGAAACCCTAATTTAGGGTGATTCCATTGTTGGTATATGTATGCCCGTAGAGCCATCCCAAGCGATTGCATGGAGTCAGATATTAATGAATCAATTAATGTGATTATTTGGTTAATTAATGAATTCTGGAATATTTTAATTAATCCACGAGCGTTTTAATTAACGCAATGTTTCTGTTTACCGATGGGTTTAGGAAACCCTATTTCCCTTCGTATTCTGTTTAAAGGAGGATTGACGGCCGATATCTATATAAGATAGAGAGAGGCTTTTCCGTTTACGCTCACGCACGTAAACCCTAGCCGTCATCGTCCTTAGGAGAGAAAGGAGGGAAACACGCCGCTAGCACGCCGCCGCAGAAACACACTCCTTCCCGGCGGCTTGAGAAGCACGACGTGGAGTTCCATCCATACACGTGGATGAAGTAGAGACGCAGACGCATTGACGCCTGCGTTCATAGGACGTCGATGACCACCTGTACGGGCTACGAGCGGCGGACATCACTGCCGCAAAGGAGCGCCGCCAGACCAACCTGCGACAGCGGACGGGAGAGAAGTTCCGTCCGTGTTGACAAGTAGCGTTGCACTGTCGTGCAGCGGGACATCGCCGGACTTGCTCCACGATAAGGTATATCCCGTAAACAATCCTTCTAAATATGTTGTTGTCGACGAGATCCTGTTTCGGGTTGCGTGGATTCTATTACTTCCGCCGCGCATGTTTTCTCCACAAAACCCAACAGTGGTATCAGAGCAGCGTCAATCTACGGCGTATTTGGATTCGTTTCGATATGATCGAATCGCTGTATACTGTTTTTATGTTGCATACGATGCGAATTAAACCTGTTAATGTGCAAATCTAAACCTAATTCCACATACGCCGCAAGCTTCTATTTTTGACGTTTTGGACAGGGTCGACTATGGAAAATTAGACCTGTCAAACTGGGTCAAAATCCGCGGGTGCCCATGGGTCGACCCGTTTAAGTTGGGTTTGGGTGACAAAATTTGCCACCCGCTGAAAATCACCCAAACCCATACCCACCCGTTTATTAAGTGGGTTTCACGGGTGATCCGCGGACACCCGCGGGTGACCCAGTTAATTGAAGCAAATATATTCATATACATAATATACACATACACCTATTAAAAGATGTTGCTTGTTTTGTACAAGTTAATTCCTTATCTTAACCAACAACAATTGTATTCTCTTTATTTTGTGTTTGCAATAGGCAATAACAAGTACTTGTAATATTAGGCATGCCTAATGTTACATGACAAAATTATGTATTTTTCTTGTGATATTTATCTATGACAACTACATCAATTTTCCTAATTTATATCAACATACAACTAGCTGCTACTTTTTCATATATCAAAAACTAATTGAATAGTTTGTCGTCAAACATAGTAGTTGGTTGGTTCTTTTGTACTATATTTGACATAAAGATAATAATTACAAGATGTTTTAAATGTTATTTTTAGTGTTAAAGAAAGCAACTAGTAACTTATTGTTGATTGTACACATTTTATATGGGCATCCGCGGGCAACCCACAACCCGCTGGGTCGGGTTTGGGTGTGCTTTTCTTCCACCTGTTTAGAAGTGTATCTTTTTGACCTGCACCCGCAATGACTCAACCCAAACCCAACCCACCCACCCATTTGACAGGTCTATGGAAAATATTGATTTTCCTAAGTGCATGGAAGTAAAATTCCGTAGACCTTTCAGGGGCTCTGCCCATGAGACCCTGTGAGGGGCGGCCTCCCCTCGACCCTCGCCATCCCCGCACAGGGGCGCTGCCCCTGTGTACCCCGCATAGTCTGCGTGGGAGTAAAAAATAATATATTTAATGGGGAATGTCCCACATTACAAGTACTGCAATTTTAATATGTATATACGTATATGTAGATATACCTATGATAGCATACACGTCGCCTTTAAAATCTGTTTTATGTGGTGAATGCATACACAGTTATGGCCTAGTATCCCCTTTTGTGAATGTTGTGAATGAATGTGGATGTCAATCTTGTGGATATGTTTGTTTGTGAATTCTATGGATGTATAATGGTTACATATGGATCCTTTGTATAAAGTATTCGGCTTGCATGCCTAGCCTCATCTCTTATTTCAAAGTGTAATTAATTCTTTCCTTTTATATTTGTACTCATATGATGTAATAGAGATAGGATTAGTTTTAGTTTTTGTAAACTTGATGTAAGGAGGCCACTTGAAGATCCAACTCCAAGGAGTGTCCATGGAGAAGAACCATGAAGATCCAATTCTAAGAAGCAATCTGAAGGTCCAACTCCAAGGAGCGTCCATGGAGAAGCAACAAGAAGATCCAATTCCAACAAGCAACTTGAAGTTCCAACCTCACAAAGCATCCATGAAGTTGTTCATTGTAATGTTGATCATTACATGCTTACAGGTTGATTCACAGGTGTTGCATGAGATGCATAATACCATAGGTGGACCGTAATCCTTTGTTGTTCCAAAGGATTACAATAGTATGGCCATAACCGATGTATATGCGTTTGTGATTGCATGTCTATCGTTTGTGGTTGTGGATATAGTAGTATATGATACGTACTATAAGTATGTGGTGTTTGGATATGTATATGTATTAATAAAACCCCTCAATTAATAATATTAAGTTTTAGTTGCCTTCCATAAAGCAACACACATGAAAAGCTTGATCGACTATGTGTGGGCACGCCTCCGCGTGGTACACTGTCTATCTCGTGGAAGTGTGATGGTGGGTGTGTGGGTCTGCCTCCGCAGGGTGCACACTCATCGTGTTGGCTTATGGGTTGGACTTAACTAGGGAACCTTGATAGGATCAAGTACCTAGAGGCACACAGATGCATCATGGCAAGGAGTTATGCATGATCATCTATCCAAGAGTTTCATATGATGCAATTGGCAAAAGTTGCCTGCCTTAGTATTTGGTCTTTGACGCCAACGTTGGCTGGGCATTGATCCAATTATTTTGGGTCTTGGCTCACTAGAAGGTTGTGCGTTGCAATCTTCCGAGTTGATAGTGAGGGCTATCAATTTGAATAAAATAGTGGGAGTGTAATTAATTAAAGGCCTAATTAATCACGTTTATCAAATCTTTACAAGTCAAAATGTTTTGGACTAAATGCAAATTTTTCTTTTGTAGCAATCAAATGGCAACCAACACTCACACTTTCTCATTGCGATCGGTCCTTGAGAAGGAAAAACTTACCGGAACCAACTTTCAAAACTGGTTTAGGATGCTGAGAATTGTTCTCACACATGAGTGTAAGCTCTATGTCCTTGAAACACCAGAGCCAGAGGAGCCCGCCGTAAATGCGCCCAAGGCTGAAAAGGATGCTTACAAGAAGCACCTTGATGATGAAATGTCAAGTGCCCGATGTTGTGCTCAATGAACTATGAGTTGCAAGAGCAACATAAGAACATGAATGTCATGGAGATGGTAACACATCTCAAGAACATGTATCAACATCAAGAAAGACAGGAGAGATATGATGTCTCAAAGGCTTTGTTCAAAAGCAAGATGAAAGAGGGAGACTCAGTTGGCACCCATATACTCACCTTGATTGGGTACGTGGAAAGCCTATCTAAGATGGGATTTCCCCTAGGTCAAGAGTTGGGCACTGATGTGATTCTACAATCGTTGCCTGAATCATATAATCATTTTGTCATGAACTACAACATGAATAATTTTGACAAGTCGTTGTCAGAATTGTTAGGCATGTTGAGGACAGCTGAAGCACAGATGAAGAAAGACAAGCCCAAGTCTATGATGGTGATCAGCAAGGCAAAGGGAAGGTCAAAAGGCAAAAGCAAGGCTAAGAAAGGTTCTAAATCTGGGCAGAAGCCAAAGTCATCCACGCTTAAAGCTAAAGGTGGGATCTCCAAAGAAGGCAGTTGTCACCATTGTCACTAGCCTAGACATTGGAAAAGAAACTGTCCTCTCTACCTGGAGGAATTGAGGAAGAAGAAGCAGGGGATAGAGATCTCCACTTCAGGTATATACGTTATTGAGATAAACTTAAATACTTCTTCATCATGGGTACTAGATATCGGATGTGGATCTCACATATGTTCTAATATGCAGATCTGATAAGAAGTAAGCCTTTACGAAAGGGCCAAGTTGAGCTGCGGGTTGCTAATGGAGCAAGAGTTGCTACCACCGCAGTTGGAGTTATTAGTTTATCTTTGCCTACAGGCCTTGTAATAGAATTAGAGAATTGCTATTATGTACCTGCCATTAATAGAAATATTATTTCTGTATCTTGTATGGACAATAGTGGATTTGAATTTCACATTAAGAATGGAATTATTTCTATATCTAAAGATGAGATCTTTTATGGCAATGCCCCTATGTCTTATGGTATCTACTTGTTAGAACTTGAGACTAGCATATACAACGTAAATACTAAAAGGTTAAAACTTGACAACTCAAACAAAACATTCTTATGGCATTGTCGTCTTGGGCACATAAACGAGAAGCGCATATCTAGACTCCATAAGGATGGTTATCTAGACTCCTTTGATTTTAAATCATTAGAGACATGTGAGGCATGTTTATTAGGGAAGATGACCAAAACTCCTTTTACTGGACACAGTGAGAGAGCCAGTGATCTGCTAGGGCTCATACATACTGATGTATGTGGACCTTTTAGATCAAATGCTAAAGGAGGCTATCAATACTTCATTACCTTTACTAATGACCTCAGTAAGTATGGCTATGTATATCTTATGAAACACAAGTCAGAAACTCTTGAAATGTTCAAGACTTTCATGAATGAAGTAGAGAAGCAACTTGGTAAGAGTATTAAAGCACTCCGTTCAGATCGAGGTGGCGAATACTTAAGCCAAGAGTTTGAGGACCTTCTGAGAGACCGTGGTATTGTATCATAATGGACTCCACCTGGTACACCACAACATAATGGTGTGTCAGAAAGAAGGAATCGTACATTATTAGACATGGTACGATCAATGATGAGTTCAGCCGAACTTCCAATATTGTTCTGGGGATATACTCTTGAAACTGCAGCATTTACACTTAACCATGTACCTTCCAAATCGGTTCAAAAGACACCATATGAGATATGGAATGAGAATCGTCCCAATTTGTCTATGTTAAAGATTTGGGGATGTGAAGCTTATGTTAGGAAACAATTTCCTGAAAAGCTTGGACCCAAATCGAAAAATGCTATTTTATTGGATACCCCAAGAAAACTATGGGATACTACTTCTACACACCAACTGACAACAAAGTGTTTGTTGCTAGGACTGCTGTATTTCTTGAAAAGGAATTTATTTCCAAAGGAATTAGTGGGAGGAATGTAGAGCTCAAAGAAGTTCGATACCAACAAGAAAGCAGAGAACCTGAGGAGGTACATAAGGAACATGAAGACTCACAAGTTGTTGTGGAATTTCAAGTTCCAAATGTAACACAGGAACCTCGTAGGTCTAGTAGGACATGACTTGAGCCTGAGAGATTTGGATTTCTTGTGACTCAAGACAGTGATGAATTGGGCATAGCAGATGAGCCAACTTCCTATCTAGAAGCTACTAAGGGACCAGAATCTGAGAAATGGCTCGAAGCCATGAGATCTGAGATGGAATCCATGTACACCAACAAGGTATGGACCTTGGTGGATCCACCTGAAGGGGTAAGACCCATAGGGTGCAAGTGGGTCTTTAAGAAGAAGACTGACATGGATGGAAATGTTCAAACCTATAAAGGTAGATTGGTTGCGAAAGGATTCCTTCAATTTCAAGGTGTTGATTATGACGAGACCTTCTCACCAGTTGCCATGGTTAAATCCATCAGGATCATGCTTGCCATTACAGCTTATCATGACTATGAGATTTGGCAGATGGATGTTAAAACAACATTCCTTAATGGGAATTTACTCGAGGATGTGTACATGACACAACCTGAGGGTTTTATCGATCCAAAGGAAGCCAATAAAGTCTGTAAGCTACAAAGGTCAATCTATGGATTGAAGCAAGCATCTCGGAGCTGGAATCTATGTTTTGATGAAGTAGTCAAAAAGTTTGGCTTTAGTCAAAATGAAGATGAACCTTGTGTTTACAAAAGGGTTAGTGGGAGCACAGTCATATTTCTCATATTGTATGTGGATGACATACTATTGATGGGAAATGACATCCCTACTCTTCAGATAGTAAAAGGTTGGCTAGGGGAGACCTTCTCTATGAAGGATTTAGGCGAAGCATCCTATATACTAGGGATCAAGATCTATAGAGATAGATCTAGAAGGCTTCTAGGCCTAAGCCAGAGCATATACATGGATAAGGTGCTAAAGAGGTTTAGAATGGAGGGTTATAAGAGAGGTAACTTGCCCATGTCCCATGGGGTTACAATCTCTAAAGCCCAGTGTCCTAGTTCATGTGATGAACGGGCACGCATGAGTAAGATTCCATATGCATCAACAATTGGATCTATCATGTATGCAATGTTATGTACTCGTCCTGATGTGTCGTATGCTTTGAGCATGACGAGCCGGTATCAGTTAGATCCAGGTGAATGTCACTAGACAGCCGTAAAGAACATCCTAAAGTACTTGAGAAGGACTAAGGATCAATTCTTAGTATACGGCGGTGAGGAAGAGCTTGTGGTAAAGGGTTACACCGATGCTAGCTTCCAAACTGACAAAGATGACTACAGATCGTAGTCTGGATTTGTGTTTTGCCTGAACAACAGAGCTGTGAGCTGGAAGAGTTCCAAGCAAGAGACGGTTGCAGATTCTACAATAGAGGCCGAATATATTGCCGCATCTAATGCTGCGACGGAAGCTGTGTGGATCAAGAAGTTCATTTCTGAACTTGGAGTGGTTCCAAGCGCTGGTGATGCAATTGAGTTGTTTTGCGACAACAATGGAGCAATTGCACAGGCTAAAGAACCAAGATCGCACCAACGTTCCAAACATATTCTACGACGGTTCCATCTCATACGAGAGATCGTACAACGAGGAGATGTGAAGATTTGCAGAGTACCTACAGAAAGCAATGTGGCTGACCCGCTCACAAAAGCACTTTCACAGTAGAAACATGACGGACATGTTCAATCACTTGGATTGAGATTCATGAGGGATTGGGTATAAGTGCAAGTGGGAATCTGTTGGTATGTATGCCTATAGAGACTATCATTCGATGATTGTAATGGGATACTATGTAAACAATTTGTAATACTACATTGATCATATCAATAAAGGCAAGTTTCCAATCTATATGTTTGTGTTTTATATTGTGAGATCACCATAAAACTTATAGATGTCTATAGAATGATATACTCAATGACATATGTCTTTCGGTTGATGACCTGAACAGTGAGATCATATGTATGCTAAGAGTATGTATTCTTGTTTTGTCCCTAATCGGTTGTTATTGTGGAAATATCCATAGACATCAATAACACATAAGATTAGAATGTATGTTGGTTGATGGAAGAATCTCATTATCCATGATATGGAGATATCAAACCAAATACATAGATACTTGTTAGAGAACAGTGTATCAGATAGACCCACCTTGAGAGTGACACATGGATACCATGATTGGTAGTTAGAGTCACATCTTATAATGATGGTGGTAATTATGGTTCTTAGACCTGAAGTCACTACACTTATCACATGTCGTTCGGTGTACTTTGACATCGTCCACCGTGGTCCTGAATAAGGATTGCCATAAAGATGGTGCTTGGGTGCACTGTGACACATGGGGATGACTGTGAGTGATGTAGATGGAATTTGTCCTTCCTACGGGAGTTTGATATTCCAGCCACTTGATAAGCGAGACTGAGAAATGCATGGCCATGCTGATGCGAGTCAATATGTGATATTGAGCTTACATATATCTCAGACAGTCTTCTCTAGTTCAAGGAACATGGATTGAATGTTGAAAAGGATAACAATTCCTGACTCGAGTTCAATCCGGATATCAGCAACAAAAGAACTATACAATCACTGTAACACCAGTCATGAATGATAGGTCAAGTTGTTCTCCAACTTCTCCAATTACTTGGGTGGCAATGAAGTCTTGCTAGATACCAATCATTGCTTGTGAAATCATAATATGATTATGGATATCAATGCCAACGTAATTTGGAGCCTACCGGGTCACACGCATAGGATGTATTGGAATAGGAGTATAATTGTGGATTTGATTGGAATTGCTCTGAATCACATTGATTACTAAAATGTTTATGTAATGGATTAGAATAATATTGGAGTGACTGGCTCTAAGTGCAAGTGTGAGTCTGTTGGTATATGTATGCCCGTAGAGCCATCCCAAGCGATTGCATGGAGTTGGATATTAATGAATCAATTAATGTGATTATTTGGTTAATTAATGAATTCCGGAATATTCTAATTAATCCACGAGCATTTTAATTAACGTAATGTTTCTGTTTACAGATGGGTTTAGGAAACCCTATTTCCCTTCATATCCTGTTTAAAGGAGGATTGACGACCGATATCTATATAAGATAGAGAGAGGCTTTTCCATTTACGCTCACGCACGTAAACCCTAGCCGTCATCATCCTTAGGAGAGAAAGGAGGGAAACGTGCCGCTAGCACGCCGCCGCAGAGACACTCTCCTTCCCATCGGCTTGAGAAGCGCGACGTGGAGTTCCGTCCATCTGCGTGGACGAAGTAGAGACGCAGACGCATTGACGCCTTTGTTCGGAGGACGTCGACGACCACCTGTACGCGCTACGAGCGGCGGACATCACTGCCGCAAAGGAGCGCCGCCGGACCAACCTGCGACAACGAATGGGAGAGAAGTTCCATCCGTGTTGACAAGTAGCGTTGCACTGTCGTGTAGCGGGACATCACCGAACTTGCTCCGCGATAAGGTATATCCCGTAAACAATCCTTCTAAATACGTTGTTGTCGACGAGATCCTGTTTCGGGTTGCGTGGATTCTATTACTTCCGCCGCACATGTTTTCTCCACAAAACCCAACAGCCATGAGAAACCCTAATTGAGGGTGATTCCATGAGAAACCCTAGTTGGGATGAATAGTAAGTGAAAACTCCAAAGCCCTAATAAAGGGTAAGGGTAGGTGAAATTCTAAATGGAGATATAATATTTAAAGCCCTAACCTTGTACAATATGATGACAAACCAGAACCCTGATAATAAAGCAGAGGGTGAAACCTTATAAAGGTGAAATACCTTAAAGGATTGAGTATAGGCAACCTTATTGTAGGCAACGCCTTAACCTAAAATGAGTCCATATCATTAAAGGTAGTTGGACCATTCTTGTGTGTGACCTATGCACTTCATGATGAGAGTGATAGGTCAATGGATGAAAGTATTAAGATGGGACGTGCCTTAATACAAGATAAGATGATAACTCAAGGAAGATAGAGGTGATGAGGAAAGTGATATACCTTGATGCTTTTCAAATCCAAACTATTTGAGTAAGAAACATATGAAGTGTGTTATGTAATTTTTTATAATAAAATGTAATGAGTTTGATATACCTTGACAATCATAGGCTAATATACCTTGAGAATAAGGGTAAGCCAAACTAATGAGTATGATGTAATCATACCATGATAAGGACGAGGAAGGAACTCATACCTGGTACTGAGAATCATTTAATGATAAGTGTTAAGAGTAACGAACATGCCTGAATTCTAAAGATGTGTAATGGCCTTATGAGCCATATGGTTAGATGTTGCCTAGTGAGAGGTGACAATGTGTTTTATGGGTCTTATGATCTATGAGGATGGTTGTTTCCTAGTGAGAGGTAACAAAATGTTTTAAGTGATAACACATGATTGGTTAAATCCCAATACCTGGAATAATAACACATGATTGACTAAATTCCAATACCTGGAATAATGTCACAGGATTGACTTAGTTCAATACCTGGAATGATAACACATGATTGGTTAAATCCTAATACCTGGAATAATAACACAGGATTGGCTAAATTCCAATACCTGGAATAATGTCACAGGATTGACTTAGTGCAATACCTGGATTGATAACACAAGATTGGTTAAATCCCAATACCTGGAATGATAACACAGGATTGGTTAAATTCCAATACATGGAATAATGTCACAGGATTGACTTAGTTCCATACCTAGAATGATAACACATGATTGGTTAAATCCCAATACATGGAATAATAACACAGGATTGGCTAAATTCCAATACCTGGAATGTCACAGGATTAACTTAGTTCAATACCTGGATTGATAACACAGGATTAGTTAAATCCCGATACCTGGAATGATAACACAGGATTGGTTAAATTCCAATACTTGGAATAATGTCACAAGATTGACTTAGTTCCATACCTGGAATGATAACACATGATTGGTTAAATCCCAATACCTGGAATGATAACACATGATTGGTTAAATCCCAATACCTAGAATAATAACACAGGATTGGTTAAATCCCAATACCTGGAATAATGTCACAAGATTGACTTAGTTCAATACCTAGATTGATAACACAAGATTGGTTAAATCCCAATACCTGGAATGATAACACAGGATTGGTTAAATTCCAATACCTGGAATAATGTCACAGGATTGACTTAGTTCAATACCTAGAATGATAACACAGGATTGGTTAAATCCCAATACCTGGAATAATAACACAGGATTGGTTAAATCCCAATACCTGGAATAATGTCATAGGATTGACATAGATCAATACCTGGAATTGTTACACAAGATTAACATAGTTCAATACTTGGAATGGTTATACAGGATTGACATAGCTCAATACTTGGAATGGATACACATGAATAGTATAAGTCTAATGCTTGTACTAGTTGCACATGATTGGTGTAATCCAATGCCTGGAATATTTATATAGGATTGGTATAGACCAATGCCTGAATAAGACATGATGATGTACACTCTCATGTCCAATATAACCAAAATCTGTTTATCAGATTGGCTAAGGCCAATAAGTTGAAACAAGAATGTCTCATGGGTAACATATCAAGATAATGAGTGTCATAAGAGAAGTTTGTATGATGGTATAATATGAAAGATAAATAATATACATGTTCTTCCTATTCCTTATTAAGAGAATAGTTGATATATTGTTCTATCATAAATAGTTACAATGCTTTAAGATGAGAATGCTTAAACTGCATATCCTCTATCCAGTTTTATACATTTAATTGCAATAATAATGTTTTGGCGGAGAGTTATATCTCCCACTGGGACAATTTACAATTGTCTCACCCCCGTGGGATCCAATGTTTTTAGATGGACATGGACAAGGAGGCAGGAAAACTTTAGCAGAGAAAGAACAACAACAACATCGAGGACAATAGTAATATCTTAGGTGGAGATACTGCCTGTCTAGTCTTATAGTTAGAAAGTCCTATGTGTCATCTCTGTACTCTCAGGTCCTCGGAGTCAGTAGTCAGTGTTTTTATTTAATCGATCTGAGATTTTGGCTTGATGCCTCGAGGTTTTTATGCTGTCTATATATAATGTTGAATAGGACAGCTGATGTTGTAATCCTCGAAAAGAGATAGTACAGGTTGTGTACTTATGGAACAGAATGTAAATATTATACTTAAATTCTTGATGAAAAAGATTTCCTATGTATGGATTGCAAAAAGTTTTAATTTTTTAGTGATTTTCAGTAATCCGCTGCAAATGTTTCACTTCCGCTTAAGTAAATTTCATTTTTATAAGTTGCATGCCACAATATTCTTATTAAAAGGAGGTTGATAGCAATATTGGAGATGAGGAGAAGCAACTTCTTCTATTGAGTATCAAAGAAAAGGCAAACAATGCTATTAAAGAAGAGTAGAGTCTTTTGATACAGAAGTCCAAATCCCATGGCTCAAGCTGTGGGATAGAAACTTGAGATTCTTGTATGGATAAATGAAAACAGGAAGACTAAGGAATAATGTTCATTCTTTGAAAGATCATACATGTATCACTTATGATGCTTGAGGAGATCGGAAATAAGATCAAGAATAATTACACAAAGTTGTTTAACTCTTCTCCCATGGAGAGAGATGAATGGAATGAAGAATGGGAAGTACCTACTCTATCATTAGAGAATCACGAGATTCTTAGAAGATCAATTACTAAAGAAGATATCAAAAAGGTTATCAAAATTTTAAATACAGATAAGGCCCCGTGCCTTGATGGCATGGAAGTTGCCTTCTACAAATCCAATTGGGATGTGGTGGGGGAGACATTATTAATGTCCTTAGAGTTTCTTCAATATTGGAAAATTGCAGAATAATCTAATAACACCTTTACCACATTGATTCCAAAGAAGCCTAGGGGAAGACAATCTAAATGAGTTTAGACTGATTTTGTTTTGCAATGTGATCTACAAAATAATTACCAAAGTGTTAGTCAACAGGATGAAGGGTATTCTCCCCAACCTCATTGACAAAAATCATATTGCTTTCATACAATAAAGTATGATAGGAGATGTTATCCTTTTAGATAATAAGATTCTTAGTTCCTTTAATACAAATCATGCCAAGAAGTGTGTGAAAGTTGATTTATCCAAGGCTTATTATGACACAATGATACATGATTATATTTTGTTCATGATGGAAAATATGAGGTACCCATGAAGTTAGCTCAGGTGGATAGACATTTGTTTTAATTCTACTTCCTTTCAGGTCCTACTTAATGGATCTCCAACACATGCATTTAATGCTTCAAATGGGGTCAAACATGGGAGACTCCTTGTCCCCCTATCTTTTCATGATTGCTATGCATAGGCTAACATCGATTATCAAATGCTCAAGTGAGAAAAGGGAGTTTTATATCTTTTCAAGCCTCTGCTAATGTGGGAGATTCACATATCATTTTTGCAGATGATCTCTTGATTTTTTGTAAAGCAGATGATGACAATGTTGTGGTCATGAGTATCAATATAGAAACCCTTTGTAGGGTTTCAAGTTTGAAGCTAAATGACATCAAAAACTGCTTGTTTTTCAGCAAGAGTGTGAAGGAGATAATATTCAACACATCTTGAACATTCAAATCACTCCATTGTATGTTAGATATCTGGGAGTTTCCTTGTTTATATGGAGGCTGACGAAGGAGATGTGTGCTCCTATTATCAATAATAAAGGTTAAGCTCAACTCTTGGGAAGGTAGGTTGTTATCTCTTACAGGAAGAATTGAAATGATATTATCTACTCTTTCTAACTATCACATTTATGTTCCTCAGATTTTCCTCTACCTAGTTCTGTGATTGCTGTCATTGAGAAGCTTTTAAGGGAATTCATTTGGAATGCCACGAAGACAAAAAGCATCTTCATATGGTTCCTTAGGACGACATCTATTTTCATAAGGAGGAAGGGGGCTTGGAGTGAGAAGAGTGGAAGACTGGTTGAAGGTTGGGATACTTAAGAACCAATGGGATATTTCCATTAATACAAAATATCATTAGGTGAAGTGGCTACATGAGAAGTACGTTAAATAAGACTCTATTTGGTCCATAGGGAAGAAATCCAACTCTTACCTATTGTGTAATAAGTTGTAGGGATATAGGGATATTCTATGAGATAATGTGGACTTATGTATTGGTGATATCAAGAATTTGTTTCTATGGAATTATCTATGGTAAGATGATAAGCAATGTCTTATTAAGAAGGTTGATCCCCAGTTGATATCTAGAATGGGGGATGGAGACAATTGTAGACTAGGCTAGTGTATTCAGGAAAGTAAGTGGCACCACATGGGATTCAGAGTCTATGAAGCTATACAATGTACTGGAGGAGTGTCTTAAACCTAGGAAAGAAGTTGACTGCTTAAGATAAAAAGGATGAATGATTTTGAAACTGAGAAATGGATGGGAAATAACAAGAAATAAATGTCCCGACACTACATGCAGAAAATGGGTATGGAATGGGGGCATACCCAAGAGATGCTCTTGTGTTATGCGGAAGGCCTTCCAAGACAGATTACCTAATGTTGATTATCTACAAAGAGTGGGTTTCAAATTAGTGTCGAGGTTCCCTTTATACAGGGAGTGGAGGGAGAGCACTAATCATATTTTCTTGTACATCTTGTATATTGTTGGTATATGGAAATGGTTTCATGGAGAAGTATGTCATGACACCTAAGTCCTTTGAAGATATTTTAGAGATAAAGAATGAAGGGTAGGTTACAGAAGCCATGTTGATCCATAGAAGCCATGGATAGGAACAAATAGGGATGTGCATACTATTTGGTAAATATGTAATAACAACATTCACAATATGTATAGATAGATAACATGTTTTCTTATGTAGATTCTTATTATTTGTCTTTCTTTACCTATATGTGGCTACACACTGTAACCACCCGACCCTTTTTTGGAGATTAGTAGAAAGAGGCATGCTATTTTCAGGAAAAAATCTGAAAAATAAATAAAAATAATAAAATATTCTTTTTAATTTAAGATATTTCATATAAATTAATATCCTAAGACACTAGTACACCTAGTCACATATAAATATTTATAAATGACAGATAATGACTATTTATTATCAAAATAGTATTTTCAGTCCTAAAATACAAAAAACCTATTTTTGGGATATTTTTTGTAAAAAGAGTATGATTGATTCAATTCAATAATACTTAGTCTAATACCTTATAGAATATAACTCATAATTTACATTGCATGCCTAATATTTTATTATAATATTTATTGTTTAAACTACTAATGGAATGCATATTCTATGTTGTTTTTTATTTATTCAAGTGTTGCCAACATGTCTTCTGGTGGTAATTTGTTTGGAAATGAGGGTTATAGGTAGAGAGAACCCAAAGAGGTAGAATTTACTTGGAAACATTCCACTCCTATTCCTAGGGTAAAGGGAAAGGTTATTTGCAACTTCTAAAAAGAAGACAATTGGTGCAGGAGGCATCACCATGTTTAAGCATCATAACTGGGGAGACAAGAATGTAGCATTATGCCAAAGGTGTCTGTAATCTATTAGGGATGATTTCAAAAAGCTCATATCATCCTAGAAGGATAAGAAAGAGAAATTAAAAGAGGTCAAAAATCTTACACTGATACAGTCTTTGATGTACGAGCCACAAATTCATTTGTCAAGTCTGATGATGACATGGGGTATCCTCCAGGCTGTGATACTTCTTACACTCGCCATATGTATAGGCGGGCATATAGGGAATAACAAATTAGTGAGTGGGTAAGGCATGCAGCAGTATAACTACTATGGTGGTTCAGACCATCAGGTGTAGGAGGAGGTAGTGGAACTAGAGGTCACAGTTAACATGTCCCTGTTGTTGATCTATATACTGAAGAGGATGTATTTGCTCAACAAAAAGGAAGAAAGGCACAATTGATGTTTTGTTACATTCTACTAGTGCTAGATTGAAAAATGTTGATGAACCATGGGTTAGAAAGCCTAATTCTAGGAAAAAACCCTAATAGTCATGTTTAGTGGGGCAAAGGAGAAGGCGGGAAAGGTTGTGGGTAAATTCTTCTTTGCTCATGGAATCCCAACACATGATGCAAAAGAACCCTATGTACAACATATGGTTGATATAATAGGGGAATATGGTAAGGGAATTAAGGCCCCCACAACTTATGAACTTATGAATCAATATCATCATGAGAACAAGGAATACCTACAATAGTGGATTTATGAGGAAAAGATATTGTAGGTTGGGTAGGGGGTCATGGCCAGTGGTACATGAAACAAATTATCAACTTTCTTACCAATTTTCATGTACATAGTGTCTTTATAGATCCCATTTATTCTTGTGGTGAGGTGAAAGAGCAATATTTATACAATCTTATGAAAACATATGTGAAATTTTTTGGACCTCACTATTTTGTGTAAATTATTACTAACATCAAGGGAAATTTCTTCAAGGTTGGGGAAAAGATTATGAAGAAATGTCTAGTGTACTGAATATTGTGCCTTGTTCATTGTATAGACCACATTCTGAAAGATATAGGGAATCTTGACTATATTAAAATTGTTCCCATTGATGCTGCATTGATTTTCATATCTAATCATTCTTTTCTATTAAATGCAATGAGACGCCCAGAATACCACATAGGTGATCTAGTTAGAGTGGGGGTAACAAGATCTGCTACTAACTACTTGGCTCTAGATTCACCGCAATCCAAAAGAGATGGACTTCAAAAGTTGTTTAATAGAGTAGAGTGGACCTCCACAAAGGAGAACAACACCAATTTGCTTGACAAAGTGAAGAACTGTGACGTCTCCATATTTTCAATGCCTTGACCGCATGTGTGACATCCAAATTGAAACCCTCACATAAGTGGAGATCCCAATTCGAACTAACACATCAGGCCAAGAAGAAGAAAATTAAAAGAAGTCAAAGTAAACCAAAGTAGCACATGCACATGAATAATAAACAAACCATAAAAACACAAGCTCACCATTCAATGTATAATTATAAAATGAATTGTTTCAATATTTGATATTACACATCAAATAGTAAAATTTTACATATGCATGCACTACATTCTAAAATAGGATCTTAAGATAATAGGTCCACATGTACCTATGCTCGCTACACAACTCCCAACTATCAAGGTCTTCTAGTTCACATGTCCAAGTCACCTAAATAAGAGATTACAAGTGGCACACATCAACAAAATATAACAAAATATTGTGCTAAGTACACTATAAGATTTACATACATCTTTAATACTAGGACTTGGCTATAAGACAAATCTAATACTTAGAAGTAATAAAATATAACAAAAGTATACTTGAATAAAGATGTTTATTTACAAAAGTGAACACATATTTTAGGCACATATATCATCCTTGCAATTACCACATGAGACTTGAATGCATTAAGGCCTTATGAAATACTACCAAAGAGTTGGATCATTATACAATGTGCTACTACCAAAGAGTTGGATAACTTTCAAGTACTTTACTACCAAAGACTTGAAGTACTTTACAGTCCAACACTTTACTACCAAAGAGTTGAAGTGCCTAAATATAATGGAACATATATATTATGTTTCATGTGTTCAAGACTATATATACTGAAAATTAAACAAGGTAGCATACAAGAGCAATTATTTCATCCAATAGAATATGCCAATTATTTTGTACACACATAATACAATCATACTATATAATAAACTAAGAATCATACTATATAATAAACTAAGTAAGAGGTAAAGCATACCTTGAAATAGATATTCCAAGCATCACATAACTATATTAAAAATATCCTTGGTCCACCCTGATCAAGACAAGATCATATATTCCATGCTTAGATTCTTCATCATTATCAACCCTAGTTATATTTGTCTTAGGGTTAAGCTGAGGTCTTTAGGGTTCATTCTTATTACTTGCCTTGTTACCTTGAATTATATTACTGATATTAGATTCCATATTGGTATTAATTATCTGAACATTATATTTCAATTCCTTTATTCATTATATACATCATTAACCCTAATTATTATATGCATTGTCAACTTAGGGTTTCTTACCATACACAATCAAATCACATGAATCTATGAATTGAATGATCTTAGAGTTTCATATTAGCATATAATAATCGTTGTGAAGATATTACAAGATATCATAATTTACATAATTGCTACATTTTATTCGGGGTTATTAACAAAATGAAAATAATAAGAAAATTACATAAATGCATATCCAAACATGATCATATATGACACATTATAGATTATATTTCATATCTTAGAGTTATTGATGCATTCTCATAATTTCACATCATTATTTGATATTTATTACTCATGAAATAAGTGCAATATATATTACATGATGTAACTGAGTTTTTAACATTAAAATACTTATATTGTGTGTTGATGTTGTTCTACTCCTTTTTTTGAGAATTTTGATATATTATTTTTAATTTTCTGACAATCAAGCTAATTTCTATGAATGATCAAAGATCAACATATATTTTGGGATTTTTAGTTATGTTTACCTTTCTGTCCCATAGGAAAGTGCCACGTATCTACCCAAGGGAGTAATCCTCAAGTTAAGAAAGGTTGAGCCGACATGTATGGTCTACTGAACTGAGTCTCTATCTGTAACACCATTGACCTGGGTTTTGGGTTAACCCTAGAATATTTTCCTAAGTAAGTTACATAGAACCTTGTCTTAATATTTTGAAAAGTAAATAGGACTTAAGGAGAGTTTAATTTTCAAATTTGAGCTTGTTTGCATATTGTTTATGCCTTATATGATGGTTTTGGTGCAAATTGCAATTTACCCACAATGAGGGGTTGATGTGCAAATTATCACCTCTAAAATGTCCTTTATCTCTCTTAGCATCATATAGAGGAGATATAAAGGGAGGGGTGCCTTGTCTGAATCTTATTTGAATGATAACACTCATTGTGGTGAAAGAACCAAAGAAGTGTTGAGTGTTTTGAGCCTAGATGGGGTTGTGCCGAGTTATGAAGTATATATGGGAATCCTAATCGGCTCGGAATCCATAGAGAAGGTCCCATATTGGTTTACAATCCTTTTTAAAGTATTCATCTCAGGCTAAGCACCACAAGTAGGTGAAACATATTGGTTTGGATGTTCCTTGTAAAAGTTGTATCGATTTGCACATAAAGTGATATTGGGTTGTGATATCTTGTCAAGCAAGATACCCAATGGGTGATATATTATCTATGGATCATCCTCATGAGTTTTTCATGACAATATAATTATGGATGCATGAATCCACCATGCATGGACATGTGTCACCTAAGTGCATATGGTGATGATACTTCAAAAACACACTCTCTCTCTTAAACATCAACTACATAAGCACTAGTACAGGAATGCTCTGTAGCATCGATTTTTTTAAGCCTATAGCGTCACTTTTTAACCGACTCCTAAGTAGTTGTCTCTATAGAATTTTACCTATAGGGTCGATTTTTTTAACCAAAGAAAACCGACCCAATAGGTTGAAAAAATTGAGGAAAAAACTGTGGCCAAGGTTGTAAGGTCGGTTATCAAGCTCAATCTGTATACCTCTAGCATCAGTTTTCTTAAATAACCAACCTTAGATGTTCACTCTAAGGTTGATTTTTTAAAAAAACTGATGCTATAAGGTCTACAGATTGAGCTTGACAATCTGTAGACCTGTAGCATCAGTTTTTTTAAAAAACCGACCTTAGAAGTTCACTCTAAGGTCGGTTATTTAAGAAAACTAATACTACAAGTCTACAGATTGAGATTGACAATATGTAGACCTGTAGCATCGGGTCTCTTAAAAAACTGACCTTAGAGTGAACCTCTAAGGTCGGTTATTCAAGAAAACTGATGCTACGAGTCTATGAATTGTAACTAGACACGGCTGTGCTACGCGGCACGGCCGTGCTACCATATCCCAACATGGCTGTGCTACACAGCATGACCATACCAGAAGCCAACACAGCCGTGCTAAGCGGCACGGCCGGAATACCTACAAGGTCGGTTTTCTTAAATAACCGACACTAGAAGTTGCAATTTTTTTTAAAAATTCTGTAGAAACAGAAACAGAACAGAAGAATAAGAAGAACTAGGATATGGGAGAGGGGAGCATTGATGCTCAACCATCACCTTTCCAAACCACACATTCATAACAAAAATTATTCATATATTTAGTTGAGTTACACATAATCACATCATAATTTACAAAATGATAGATTGCAAGTCTGAGATGATATTAAATGTCAGATATAAAAGTAAATATGAAAGAGTACTAAAAGCACATACATAAATGGAGCTGACATATTTAATCCAATGCTATATTGACTTCATTTAGAAAAGCATCTGACCACTCTTCTCGAAATTCATTTAAGTCCTCAAGTGTGTAAGGCTGAGTTGTAAAGACCTGTAACAGAAAATGCACATGCTAATATTTTATAAAATGACTAAAACCACTTTAAAATTTATGATGTTATTCTTTATTACCTGATCTATAGTCTGAATGTCATATGATGCTTGTTTGACAATAGCTTGCATATATTTCATTACATAGTAGCCACAAGCCCAGTCATTATTTTATATAGGACACTACAAATAATGAATTATACTTAATGTTAGTAAACTACTATAAACAGGAGTTGAGATAAGAATATAACAGTTGACATATAAGAGTTGAAAATTAATACATATAAGACTAAGCAGTTGTCAAAGTATCTACCTTGACATTTTTCAAAGTCAATGTCTTTAATTTTGTGGGTATTTGTCCTCCACCTTCATGAAAAGCCTTTATACCCCTATCAATTAAATGATAGTTGGTAAAATAGAAATTCTAAATAGAAATATCATGTTGAAGCATTTACTAAATTTATGCTTACTCCATAATTGGCAATTTCAATTTGTGGCCCCTTGTTGTTATTCCCATTGGGTCAAGATAATAAAGAGTCATCGATTTTGGGACAACCACCAATAGTTCCCAATGTCTAGCTCCGAGTAAGAATAAAACAAACATTAAAATAAAGAAATTTATTTAATTTTAAAATTATACTGAATAATAATACTTACTTGACGTTAAAAGGAATTAGGATAATTTCCTTCCCCACACTAGCAAAATATTTGAATGCAGTACATAAGTATTCATTCACATCCTCAATGTGTGTCTCCACTTAACTAGTGATTGAAGGATTTTAGAATCCAACATTCCTTATATCAAAGTTTATCGTCTCGGTATATAAATGGCTATAAAACATTTGTAATCATTTCATATATTAGAAATAAGCTAAAAATGTATATTGGAGTTTTCTATATTGATGAATCCTTACCTTATCCATACTTCTAATATCAAAGTATTTAGCCAATCATACTAGAACAAATCTTTAATATCATCAAGAAAAATAAAATTCTCAAAGTCCCTTCCAGCTGCATCTTCTGTTAAATTGACCAACATATGTGATCTCGAGCTTTGGTTGGCTAAGTATCGACACAAACATTTACATTTGCTTCTAAATTCATCGAATGTAGCTTCGGGAATGAAAGATGGCTTGGGCATAGGAGTATGACTAGTAAAATTTTTACTTTTTTGTTTACAAACCTTTTAATTAAATTATACTTATATTACACGAGTTCATATATGTAGTCAAATATGAAAAGTATGGTAGATTTTAGATATATACCTTATCATTGATAACCAAGTGTCTAGGCCAACCCACCATAGCACCCTCAGCTTCTTCAACTGTACTATATTCAGGATTAGGTATGGGTAGTGGTTTGTCCTCCATTCCATCATACACAAGATGGATGGACACACGACAAATGTCATCAGTAATTTGTTGGCAATGCAATGTACCACCAAGGTTGTATACCTTGCCCGCTGCCACAACATTATATTTTGGAACCTCCACTGCAAGTTTACAGTTCATACCAACCTAGAATTGAAATAATATAAGTTATATAGGAAGCGGTAAACCAGATACCTATTACAACTATATATATCATATATATATCGTACTAATAACACAACATATAGAACAAAAACTTACTGCAACTTGTTGTGGTGGGTCATTGGGAGTGCTCCTATGACCTTCTACAACTGGATCATGGGCTTGTACCTCATCACTTGAGAGATGCACAATATGAATAGGTTGAGAAGGCTGAGTAGGCTGAAATGAAGACATTATTTCTTTTACTTTTTGTGCTACTAATGTTTCAACCTCCTCTTGTGTAAGACCTCCTGCACGACCTCTTTTAGATTGCGAAGGGACAAATAAGACTTGAATCCTATACCAGCTCCAAATCCCCTAACACGGCCAGGATGCTCCTTCGTACCAAGAGCAACTGATAGTTCATCTATGTGGCCAGTTTGGATGAACTTTCCTTCCTTTCTTTGCTCATGGAGATCAATCTATTCATAGTTAATAAAAATATTAAATCATAATATCAATTAGATATAAATAAATCTAAGTTTGTGGGAGTTACTCTTTACTTAGTTGGGATAAACCTAACATCTTTTGTGCCACCTCCTTAGTTGCAGGGTTGACAATTTCACCTGTTCGATTCTTTCTAACATCAATCTATGTCAAGTGTCGGGGTGGACGCTTAGCTTGAGTTGTACTAGACTCTTCTCCAGAAGAGGATTGCTTCTCTTGTAGTTGGCGACGGAAGGCATAACCACCGGGCCCCAACCGATGGTCATGCACATTTTTGGCCCGTCTTTCCTTTTGGTCCTGGTGAATAGCCTGATCATTTAAAATGAGGTATTGTAATTTAGACTTGGAAAACATATAAAAAGATTCACCTCCTTAATTGTATAAAATTAAAGATTCACACAATACATCACAATCTTAATTACCTGAAATTGTTCCAATTTCCTAGTTGCAAAAAATCTTAGCCACACCTCAGGGTCTGTAAAAACATATACATTTGTTGCTTTCTTCTTTTGTTTAGGATTACCTACAAATTCCCTTGTGAGACATGTCTTAAAAGCCCTCCATCGTACACCACAACGTTGTAGCACTTTTTTCTTGTGATCTTTTTCATTTAGATGAAAAACACCCTATACATATAAAAGAAGCAATAATGTTGTCTTAAAAAGGAATTAATTCCAAGCAAACTAAATTAGAATCAATAAACAAAAAACATATTAAAATAATATCATTTCCACTCAGATATAACTTTCCATAGGAGGTCTTTTAAGGCATTAGAAACATCATGCCAATTTTCTATATCTATTGCCACCTTACTGCGCGCGGTTGCCCCTACACAATGCTTGAAAGCACTAGCATGTTCCCCAATAGGTGCTCCTGTGACATCAAACTGGACTGGCAATTTCTCCCCTTTGGCCCTGAGCTCCTGCAGCCTACGCATCAGTGTGGGACCTCTACTTTTCTTAGCATCACTACTACCATCCTCATGGTGCTCATGCTCAAAATGTTCATTTTCACTCGCCATTTTAAAACCTGCAAGTATACACGATAAAAGAAACATAAGTGATAATAAAAGCACAAGTGATAAAAGTATACATGATAATACATGATATATGATGTATATTTAAAAGATTACGTGTTTGAATGATAATAAAATAATTCAAAGAATACATGCCTCTAGTATTGGTTGAGTTGTTAGTCCAGTAAAATTCCTTCAGCATGGTCTTGACGTTTATAATATTCATCGGTGTTATCTTCAACATTTACACTTGGCAAACCAATTGAGAATGAGATGGAATCATCATACTTTTTGTAGTATTCTTCTTCATTTATAGGACCTATAGTAAACTATCTTTTTCCATGAAGAACGACAGACCAATTTTTATTTGCCGGGTCATCAATATAGAATACTTGTTTTGCTTGGTCTGCCATGATGAATGGCTCGTCTTTCTCACCAATCTTTTCAAAATTCACCAATTTGAAACCCAACTCATCCACTAAAACTCCTTTGTTGTTGTCAACCCAATTACACCTAAAGATAGGCACTCTGAAATTTATATAGTCCAATTCCCATATGTCCTCAATGACTCCGTAATATGACATCCCAGCTTCGCGTGGTCTTTTATCTTTGACACTAGCAAAATACAACGAACAAGCTTGAATAGTGACTCCACTATTTTGAACTATACTACTTTCATCTTGACACTTTGTATAGTATGAAAATCCATTTATGTCATAACCTTCATATGACATGACATCCATTTTTGGCTTAAAGGTGAGCCAATTTATGTTCTTAACAACATTATTCAGTGATTCAGATAGTTGATTAAAGACTTTCTCTTCAAACCACCTAATAAATGTTCAATTATGCTCTCTTGCAAGCCACATTGAACTGGGTTGCGGATGATTTCTCTTGATAAGATCATTGTGTTCTGTGATGTAGCTACTAACTTCATCGATGTTGTGTAAAATATATAAATGTGCTTGTTCCCACAACTCACGACTGATTCCTTTCACTCATCCTCCCAGAGTTCCTTTGCCACAATAAGGTTCAGTGTCATGGGAATTTTTTAGATCGCTAGAAGTTTCATTGCAATTCAAAAAATCATTGCAAAAGTCAATCACCTCCCTAGCCACATAACCCTCAATAATACTCCCTTCAAGATAACGATTCCAAACATCACCTTTAAAAACACTCATGTAGCGTTCAAATGGATACATCCAGTGTAAGAAAATTGGACCCAACATCTTCACCTCCCTTGTAATATGTACTACAAGATGAACCATGATATCAAAAAATGAAGGAGGAAAGTACATTTCAAGCTGACACATGGTAACAATTACATCTTTCTATAATTTATTGAGAGTATCAAGATGTATCACTTTGTTGCATATTTCATTGAAGAAGAAACAGAGTCTTGTGAGTGCAAACCTTACATGCTTCGGCAATATAGATTAAATAGCCACATGTAAAATTTGTTGCATTAAGGTGTGACAATCATGCGATTTGAGACCTATCAACTTCAGATCCTTCATTGATACCAATCTACAAATATTAGAAGAGTATCTTTGTGGAAAATTAATATTATACAAGCACTCACAGAAAGTTTTTTTCTCCTGCCTTGACAAAGTGTAACAAGCTAGTGGTAAATATGTGCGGAGACCCCTGATCTCCACTGATAATTCTTTTCTTATACCCATTAATTCTAAATCTTTTCTAGATTTGATGCCATCTTTAGTCTTTCCTGGTATGTTCAATAGCGTACCAATGATGCTATCAAAAATATTTTTCTCAACATGCATGACATCAATTCAATGTCTAATTTCCAAAGATCTCCAATAAGGAAGATTCCAGAATATTGACCTCTTCTTATATAGAGATTTGTCACATGCGAGAGTATGACTACTTGAACTCTTTCCAAATTCATTAGAAATATGTTTCACCCGATCATATACAACATTTCCTGGTATAGGTTTAGGATCGTTCCTCAGTTGACCCATTAAAGGTTTTGCGTTGCCTTCGATAAGGATGCACTGGTGGCAGAAATCTCCGATGACCAAGATATATGATTTTACCACCATGTTTTAGTCGGATTGAATCGATATTTTCCTCACAAATAATACATGCGTTATATCCTTTTATGTTATATCCAGACAAATTTCCATAAGCTGGAAAGTCATTAATCGTGCAAAACAACATAGCACGCAAACTAAAGATCTCTTTACGTGAAGCATCATATGTCATAACACCTTCTTCCCATAGTTTCATTAGGTCATCAATTGGAGGTTACAGGTAAACATCAATATCATTTCCAGGTTGCTTGGGCCCTGATACCAATATTGACAACATCACATACTTATTTTTCATACACAACTAAGGAGGAAGATTGTATATAACAATCATAACAGGCCACATGCTATGTTGGCTGCTTAATGTACCATAGGGATTCATTCCATCTTTATAGAGTCCAAGTCTTAAGTTTCTTCATTCTTTACAAAATTGAGGGTATAATAAATCAATTTTCTGCCATTGTGGTGAATCAGATGCATGTCGTAGGACGCCATCATCATTGGCCTTTAACTCCCCATGTCAAGACAAATTTTGCACATCTTCTGTATTGGCAAATAAGAGTTGAAATCATGGTATTATTGGTAGATACCACATCACCTTGGCAGGAGAGCCATTTTAGCCTTAGCTGAATTTATAGTCTTATACCTTGACGCACCACATTTTGGACAATTTATCAAATTACTATAGTCCTTCTGAAATAACACACAATCATTTGGACATGCATGAATCTTTTTAACCTCCATTCCCATTGGGCACATTATTTTCTTTGCTTGATATGTTGAAATTGGAAGCTCGTTGCCTTCAGGAAGGATTTCCTTTAACAAAGATAACAGTGAAGAGAAACTCTTATCACTTCACCGGTTTTGAACTTTAAGAGTATATAATCGCATCACAACACTCAACCTCGTGAACTTAGTACAACCCTTATATAATGGTTTTTCAGCATCATGGACAATGTTTGCAAATAAAAAAGATGGATCAATGACATTGTCGCGACAACTATGTAGCATCTCATCAACCATATCATCCTGAATCGGGTCATCCTGAATCAGTTCATCATTGAAATTATCATCATTATCTATATCTTCTATGCCACAACTATTAGTATTGACATTTTCTGATCCATAATTAAATTTCTCTCCATGCTAATACCATTCATTATAACCTTGTATGATCCCATTGCATATGACATGATTCTTAATTTCTTCAGCAGTATCAACTTTCAAATTGTTACCACAATTTCTACATGGACAATATAACCTATCTGTAGGTAGTTTCATATGTTCCTCAGCAAATCTGATAAATTCATCAAGACCTTTGGCAAACTCTGGACTATAAAGGTTCTTGATAGACATCCAACTTCGATCCATTTTCTATATCACATTAAAATTAATTATAAAACTGAGCATTTAATATTGATACTATACGCTGTAAGTTTTTATTGAGAGGAAGTTAATTACTTTTATACTAAAGTGTACCACCTATCCCATTTTTGAATATTTAATCTCACTAGTAACTATATAATGTATGTTTAGTTTTAAAGAAAATTTCAGCAGCATTTTCCCTAAGTTCTCCAAGTACACCGATGTAAATGGTAAATAACCACTCACATATGTACCCAGAGAACAAATGAGGAAATACTACTAAAATTTTCTTCAAAACTAAACATACATTATACAGTTACATCCTAAGTGAGATTAAATATCCAAAAACAGTCCCAAATCGGGGACTATCCAAAATTTACTCATAATGAGTAAATTTTAAACGGGTTTCTAAGTTGATACATAAATGTATTATTGTCATATTTATATATTAAGTTAAACATCATGCATCGATGATCTCATCTATAAACCCTAAAGTGTCAATCTGAGACTACACAATGTCTACCCTCATATTTATGGAATGTATATAATGATTACATATGTGATTGACAACAAAATGTAGATATGAAAGAATACATATTTTATTATTGGTTGATTTACTATTCAAATAAAATGGCACATTGGGAGAGTGAGAATATTATACCTCACTTGTAGGCTGAAGAAGAAATATATGCAAGTCAACAACAAGTCAATAGCACCTGCAACAATACAAATGCACGATTCAATTATGTTATAATGTATTAATTAGGGGTCAATATATATCAATTTTAGAGGATCAATAAGAATTAACAAATGCAAAATTGAAAAATTTTGAAGTTTCTACAAATCAGCCAGCACGGCCGTGCTGGGTAGCACGACCGTGCCATCACCACGGCCGTGCTTCCCAGCACGGCCATGCTACCTGGTCAGTTGCATGACAGTAAGAAGAAAATGGAGGAGTGAGGCGACAGAGACAACCATGCTACCTTGAGAAGAACCGGACGGTGGGGGAGCTTGTGCGGGAGAAGAACAAGAGAGAGAAGGTGCATGACCCTTGCAACTCCATAGGCATCGTCATCGTTTAAGGAAGAAAGCGACTGGGCATCATCGTCCAAAGTGCACGGAGTCGGAGATGGTGGTCGATCCGGAGGCGTCAGTGCCGTCCAAAGAAGAAAACGGCAATTGGGCGTCATCATCCAAGAAGGGGTGCCGATTTGCCTCTCTTTGGATGCGGAGATGGTTGGGAAGGTGACCTTGGAAGCGGCGGCGATTTGCTCCTCTTTGGGCATGGGAGCAGGAATGGGGAGACGAACAAAATGAACTGAAACACACTGAAACACGACTCAGCTTTAGTCTAATATCAGCCCAACCTATAGCATAGGTTATCTCAAAAAAATGACACTACAGGTCGGGTATGTAGGGTCAGTTATTTAAAAAAACCAACCCTAGAGACTAAGTGGTGCCCGAAATTTTTGAGACCATCTATAAGGTCGATTATTTGAAAAAACTGGCCCTAGAGGTCAGGGTCTATAGAGTCGGTTATTTGAAAAAACCGACCCTAGAGACTAAGTGGTGCCTGAAAATTTTGAGACCATTTATAAGGTTGGGTATTTGAAAAAACCGACCCTAGAGGTCATGGTCTATAGGGTCGGTTATTTGAAAAAACTAACCCTAGAGTTCCAAAGCGGTGCCCACGTTTTTTGTTGAACCTATAACATTGGTTATTTGAAAAAACCGACCCTATAGATCGAGGCGCGAAGCCAAAATTGTGTGAATTTTCGCTGTGGGAAACTTGTAAGGTCGGTTTTTATGATAAAGCCGATGCAATAGTCTACTAGGTCGGTTATTCTAGTAAAAATGACACTATGGGCAACAACGTTACTAGTCAAAAATGTAGTAGTGAAGCCTCTATTTTACCTACAAGTGAAACCTTCAACTCTCATATCATCCCTTTCTTGGTGTATGACCATAGGAGCTTGAGGAATAGGAAGGAACTCGAACATCTTTCCTAAGGTGAATCCATGGTCATCTTAAACCTTGGGTGGACTATGCTTCTCGGGTCATGGTTCCTTTCTTTATTTTCTCCTTCACCAAGTTCCTAACTATGGTATCTTCTTTCATATAGAAGTGTTGTGATTGAGTCTTGGACTTTTGATAAGTCATCTTCAACCTGGGGAATGTGAATAGTTGGAGCTTGAAGTTGTTGTGTTGATCTTGAGGCAGGTTATATAACTTGAACTCAACTCTATTATTATTCACTTTCTATCATGCAATACTTGACGATTCCTTTTCAATTTTGTCTTTTCTTGCTTGAATGATGATTTAATGATATATAATGGATATATAGGGCTGTTGTCCATGAACTAGAGTAGTAATGGATGAAGGGTTGGAGCTTGAAGATGATGGAATCGTCTATGCACAAATCAATCTTGGTTAAGGAAACTCTAACCCGATATGGTGTTAGGTGAAGGGAAATCGATACACTAGGAGTCCTAACTCCTTACCGATTTGTTACATGCAAAGGACCATTGTTCATGCAACTGTCTGTCTTGTCATCTAAGGCTAAATATGAGGGCATGCTGATATCTTAAAGATGAGAGAAGAGATGTATTCAACCCGATACGCCTTAGACTCCAACAACCTATCACACTCCAAGTGGTGTTTCCCGTCACACCCTACAAGTGGGGCTAAATCGACACACCATGTTGAATGTGGGCAACATACTCCTTGAGGTCATGGCCGACACACCAAGTAATGATGAGGCCGATATCACTTGGTGATAGCAATGGCCGATACACAGAGGGATAGCTAGACCGATGCATTAGATAGTACACTATGGCTGATACCCAAAGTGTTAGGGTGGCCGATACCCTAAAGTGAGGTCAAGTTGTGATGCCTAAGTGAGGTGAAAATATTTTGCCAAATTATGAAGAAGGCGATGCAACAATGTATCATGAAGGCAATTTACTAAGATGTGATTCATGGATGATATCACCCTAAGAACCTCACAACCGATATCACCCTAAGAACATCTAAACCAATATCTCTTTGATGTGCCATGGTTGAAACAAATGAAGAGTGTCATGTTCGATACATGTGCCTTATCCGACACAAGTATATGTGTCTAGGCCAACACAAGTGAATGTGTCTAGGCCGACACAAGGATTAGAGTATAGGCTGATACACCTTGATGAGTATAGGCCGGTACACCTTCATGAGTGTAGGCCGATACACCTTGAATATAATCAATGGATATACTATGAAGTAATGAGATGGATATACTTTAATATGTGTAGGTTGATAAACCCTAAAGAGGATTAAATCAATGTAATAAGTATGTTGAAGTCAATATCCTAGTAAGAATGAAAGAGAAACTTGTACTATTCATGTGAAAAGGTAATACTTCATGTTGATAATCAATTGATGATAATTGATGAGAGTAATTAAGTATGCTTGAATACTTAATGGCAATAATATAGCTCTTATGATGAGAATTAGGGTTTGGTTGTTGAAAACCCTAATTGACTACAAGGGAAAAACCCTAACCCTAATTATGAGAGGGTTGCAATTTGAATGATTATCTTTATAGCATGATGATGATATTTACTTGATATTACTTTACCATGAAATCCTAACCATGCATGTATTCTGAGATGATGAGCATAACGAGGTATGAGCTATGATGATTTAGCATGATACATATTATATAAGGCCTTGTGAGCCATGTGAAATACTTGTACAACAAGTATGATATATGCATATGGGTCTGATGACCTACAAATGATTGTTCCTGGCAAGAGGTGACATTATTCAATGATGAACTAAGGGTTTGATACCCAAAACCATGATCATGATAATCATAATGTTGAAGGGATGAGATCCCAATAATATGTTCAAGGGATTGGGGTTCCAAGATGGGTATAACAAGATGTGTACCAATTAATATATGATTCTTTGAAAATAGTACACTTTTCTTATAGCATTTATCTATAATTCATGCTTGTAACTTGATTGATGATAAAAGATGTTGTAATACACTTAACTTATCAAGTGAAACTAAAAATGTGGTTTGCCCTGGCCATAGATCCATTTAGTGTCAGGATTTGCTGAATCGTGAAATGAGTTTTACTCAGAGCGCATATTATTGAATGTGTGGGGTGCAAGTCATAGGATTGGCTACGAGCCATACCTTAAAGAGAGTGCGTTAGAACGTCGTGACTCAATAAACAATCAAGATTGGTTACAAATCATACCCTAAGACAATCATGATTGACTACGGGTCATACCCTTATAAGGGAACAACTATGAGTTGTATCTCTCTAGCAATGAGCCAATATACACTGGCTAGCTAAATTTAGTTTGACTTATAATATCACTGCCAGTAGTCTCGTATTGACTGAGGGGGTGAGGTCGTAGAGTCCAACTCTTCCATGGACCTTGTATGGCATTGATGCTACCTAATTTAGGTTGGTTGGAGCATGAGCGGTATACCTCTTCTCCTTAGGGCATAAAATTGATTGATGAAAGATGTAATCAGTCGTGTTGCATATTTGTTTAAGGATCAAATGTGGAAACATTAAATGAGGTTGCAATTAATTTTATATGTCTTAGTTTAAAAATGTTATACACGTTCTTCGTATTCCTTTTAAAAATGATTAGATGATCTATTGCTCAGTCATAGTTATTTAAACTTCTTAAATGATAAATATTGCTCTACTCTAGATATAACAAGTAGTTATACTTATTTAATTCAATAAAAGTTTCTTCTGCTCTCTTTCATAAGATTTATCTATGATATTAATACTGTTGGAGGAGGGTTATATCTCCCGCCAAGATATGCATCTTACCCATGGGTTTACACACTTTTTAGGTGGATGTGCACGAGGAGGTAGAGATCGTGCAGCAGAGAGAGGACAGTAGCAACAAGGACAGTGGTAACAGATCAGGTTGAGTCTGTTGTTATGTGTCTTGTAGATATAAAGTCCTATGTGTCGTCCCTGTACTCTCAGGTCCTTGGGAGATAGTTTGTAAACAATTTTATAATCGATATGATATTTTGGCTAGTACACCTCGATGTACAATGTTGCTTTTATATATGTTTTAGTAAAGAAACTGATACCACATATCCTTGCGAAGTGATGGAACGATGTATGTATAAAGTGAGCCATGATGTATATATGACTTTCGTTCTTTCTGCAAAGAGTTTTTTGGTGGTGGATATCTTGGTAAAAAGGTTTTAATTTTTAGTGATTTTTGATAATCCATTGTTAATGGTTATTTCCGTGTAGTTTTGTGCGATAACAGTGCCAGTTAGATAGCGGTTGTCACACTATCTCTCCCCCACTGCTGATGTGAGCCCAATGTGTTTGTCTTCTAGGTTTTGATGCTTGCGTGTGACTTCTTTCTCTCAGCTGCATACGCTGCCACCGTGTCTTGAACCTCCTCTAAGAAAAATTTGTGGTAGTAGTCCTCCTTGCTAGAACCTTCCACAACCAACAACTTATGTGTCTTCAATCACTGTCAGCCTCTAGGATATTGCTACTGTTGTGTCTCTTGCTCGATGCCTACTTGCGTGTGTTGTCTCCTAGAAAATGGTGGCCTTTGTGGTGTCCTCCTCTAGTGTGCGATCATGTAGCAATAGGGACTCTTTTCCATCCATTGGTTTCACCATGACCTTCCGTGAAGGTCGAGGAGCTGCGGTAGAAAGGGCTTGGTGGTTGGCTGACCTCGACCATTCTCCTATCTACATTGACGATGAAACTCCATAGAATGACAACTTCCTCTATCCTCATTATTCTCGATCCTTATTTCTCCAAAACCTCCTCCATTCTGACACCACCTAAAGCACCAACAGATCATAGAGTTTGTTTCCACCTTAGTTTAAGTGTGATGAACTATGTAGAGTCACTCACCTAACCTTGCACCTCTTGTGGCAACGATCAGAAGTGAAGACGAGAGAGAAATTGGGTGCTCATTATCCCTATTCTCATGCTCATTCTTTCTAAATGAGGGATCATTAGATAGGACCCTACAAGGAGAAGGCATTCTTTGCCTTCAAAACGTGCCTCAAACACATGACCTCCACACTCCCATATCATGGATGGCCATTGTCGTGACCCAGTTGCAACTGCTGCAAGGAGGATGAATCAACAACCATCTGAATGCATCCTAGGGTCCAAGACAAAGCAAATATGGGTCAATCCATGTCTTCTCATATCATATGTTCTAGTCACTAGATCAGATCCAAAGGCACACAACTGGACACACCAACGATCACTCAATAGGGCGTGTGATGAATGATTATAGAAATAACTTATTAAACTTTGTTTTAATGTCATCAATACATCAATTATTTAACCGAATTTAAACCTTTACAATTATTTATAGAAACATAATAACTCCCATAGATTCATCACTATCCATGCTACATAACATCCAATTTTGGTACAAGAATCAGTTGTTTGGCCAATCAACTAAATAACTCAAAAGGCATAAACTTAAGGATCTTAATCATGATGTCAACACCAATTAACATCCACATATTATCAAAACACTTTCAACTCCCAATATAAATTAAACAAAGGGGTATGAGTATATCAATAAACATCTAAATACTCCAAAAGTTCACTCCATCACATCCTACACACCTTAAAAGAATTTTCATCCTTGAAATTAAGCCAGAATCCTATCTTTCACAAGAACTTATTACAGTAGGCCTTTCAGGGAGAAGTGTACCAATGTACTTAAGATAATGTCCCCTATAGTAAAAGTTTTGAGGTTTATTGATGGTTACGAGTCTGCAACCATGCCTCAATCGAAACAATGGTGGAGAGTGTGAAAAATTCTGCTCCTACAACCAATGCACAATACACTTCAACATCGTACAAGCATGCTGGACTAATATGCTTGTGCATCTGCTACACAAAGTGGGTGAGCATGTAAATTGTAATTTTATGTATATAACTTATTTAGTTGTAATGTGATAAGAATTTTATATGTTGCATTATTTACTTACAACATACTACTTGAACCCAAGTATTCATTACTCGAGGCAACTGAGTATGAAACCAAACTTGAAGCATGTTGTTAGGGATGTACATAATAAGTTTCTTACATCCACAAAAGAAGATATGTAGGTTTTGGATTAGGTATACAAATGAAAGAAACTTGAATTCATAATGACAATTATAACTTCATGCAACTCTCAATTGGCATGCACAAACCATTGAGAAGGGGAGAGGACATGCCAAGAGCATCAAGACTTATCATGCATCTCTCCTTCTTGATAGAATATATGGTATGGGACATTTATGCTACTAGGATGTTGAGGAGTAGTGTGTTGAGATTTCAAACCCCTAGATTTGTGTCTGGCCAGCACAAAAATTAGGTATAGAAGACCTAGATAGGGTATCCCCTGAACCTAATATGAGTGGAAAATCCAATAATAAAGGAACTACTAAAATTAATGGACAAATGGTGATTAAATATGAATTTTGTGAAAATTTCTAGAAAAGATAAGATAAAGCTAACTAATAACATTTGTTCAGACCTATATTGCACTTAAAGAGAAAAAAATAAAAAAAAGGATTGGTTGTGAAGTTTGGATGGGAAAAGAGTTATTATATGCCTTAATTGAAGATCAAAAGGACTAGGAGGTTTCAAGCTTATTCGAGTGGGGTGTCTTTTACCAAGATGATCTAAAGTTTAGATATCATTTACATTATGCATAGTTTTGTTATCAAAGTAGATTAGATGACTTGATGTAGTTTCCTATTCTTGAACTATGATGAATCTGATTTCATTTTGTGCAAAGTGTTTAACTTATTCAAATTGCAAAGATCAACATATTGTGACACCCCCTTGAGTAAAGTGCTTCTGCTCAGTGATATTTGTATGTTGTGAAAAGTGGGGTGTTACATTATGGTATCAGAGCAATTTGGTAAATGGACACTAGGCAAATATGATTCTCATAGTCACTCTAGAATGAAGTTGTAAAATTAGGGTTTAGCAATGGATTCTCAATAAGATCATGCTTCTGCTCAATGATAGAAAATTGGGATGTTACAGTCCAAGTATAGTAACTCCTCCCCTATCACCCTTATACTAACTGTGAGAACATCGTGAAGATAATCCTATTGATAAAGAGATGAAAATATGTCACACAATGATAAAAAGGTCATTCTTTCATGATTTTTTGAAAACCTTATGCATTGGTTTATCAAAGTTTCTTCAATATATGTAGATTCTATTGCTTGGTCAATACTATATACATCCTTCCCTCCTCATGAACGAAACTCCAATGATCTACAAATGTGCTAAGTGTACCCATCAAGTCTTCCTAAAAAATCAAAAGAAGAAGTATCAACTAAACATGTAGTCGTTAAGCACAAAAGTTGTCAATCAAATGCCAATCATCGTTAAGCACAAAAGTTGTCAATCAAATGCCAATCACTAGAAGATTTTACATAAAACCAAAAGAAGCTATATATGTACGTCGTCATATCTTTTGCAAGGTTGTCTTCTATCCATCACAATAAACCAATGAATTTTCATCGAGAGGGGAGGCAAAATGGTACAAAAATCACAATATATAATTCCTAGAACCCTAAAGTCCTAGCGTCCCACCCAGTAACCCATCAAATTGATCACTCACACAATGTTGTATCCAAGGATCCCATAATCAGTCACAAGGACCTGATCTCTCTAATGATTGATAGTAGTCTTCGATGGGAATAGAGAATCCCCCAAACATATTCACAAGTTAGTCTCATCAATATCAAAATAAGGTAAACTAATGTTCAAGGTTTGAATAAGCCCTTATAGATTGAGATTGCCATCGGCTAGGTGTGAAAAGCTATCATCATTTCCCATTTTATTCCCTAACGATCCTTGCACCAATCTTTTGTTTCCATCCTCACCAAATTTGACACCACCACTATAATAAACTTTTAGTTATGAAAAATCCAAGGGTCATTTTCTTAGATCCAAATATCTAATCATTCCATAAGATTCATATATTCATACATACATCGATCATTTGTAATCCAATATTGTAATAGTGTTGGCTTTCATCTGGGTGTTAAATAGCCATTATACCCACCATATGAACTAAGTATATCTCATGTTCTCATCAAACTTATAGTGGAAATAGTGTCATATTAGCTAGGTGGTTTCCATTTGATGTCTATTTTCCCCGCCTAGGTTGTTTCATGGATACACTTTTGCTGGCTAAAATACTTTTTAGTCAATTTTTGGGACGAGGCATGCTTTGATGTATTTTATAATAAGTAGTTCATGCTAAGTACTAGGTAGGTATCACACTCCATATAAATAAGAAATAAAACCTTAAATTCATATATAAATATTATGTAGATATGAACGTACAAGATCAATAATAAACAAAGATCACATACTCTACTACCATTGTATGTAATTACTATAACAAACTGATTGTTGTATGTTGTATTACAAAATCTAATTCATTGAGATGTGATCAATTAGTAATTAAGGAATTATATAAATAATTCTCCATTATTCACTAATGATATAATATACACTTTTCTAAATATATACTATAATTTGCAAAATTATTATATAACATATCAGTCACTTGTTACTGATTATAAGATATACATTCTAAATTAGGTAATCCATCATGGTTGTGGTATATGATTACAAAGTGTAGAACTAATTAATTCATTAGTACTTGTATATTTACATACTATAGTGTCAATTATAGTTTCATATTTTCCAAGTATAGTCAACTTTGAATTCATTATTTATAGGTCTAGGTGTCTAAGAGTCCAAATACATGATTATTAATGTGTGTACAACACAGTACATAATTAACCACCTACTTTTAAATAATGCTTGCTTAAGCACTACCTACTAATCAAGAAGTAAGAAGGTCATGTCTGCTTGCCTTGACACAACTTCTTTGGATATCTAATTTATAATTTGTGAGAAAAAATATGATAATTGATTTATAGTTCCCTTGTACGAGTAATGCATGTAAATTAGTGTTATTTTGTTTTGGTCTCCTCGATTATTTTCCTTTCAACCATATATAAAATATTATTTTTTGGTAATATTTCTTTTTTTTGTTTTGATTTCTTTAATACCTCATAAATGCTTGGTTATGATGTGTGAGCATTGGCCATTGCATATCTGGTGATTAAATATCACTCACAGTCTCCTAACCACAATTAGGATGCAGTTCTTGTGTGGTATGTTATAAAACACAACCCTGGTTCATTTTAGTGGAGGCATTGGAGGTTGGGAATGTTGCATTTGGAAATTAGATCAAATTTCCACATAAATTGCATAAACAACCCTATCCATTATTAGAGTTAGGTAGAAGCTAGGTGGAATTAGGTTAGGGTTTCCTAGGTTTGAGGTGTCTAGACAAGCCTATTATGTGGATTCTGGCACAATTACCTTCACACTACTTGGTAACAAATGATGTTTTCTAGTACAATTAGGATCTAATTGGCCAATACTAAAACAAACCTTTACTCTATCCTAATTAAATGTAAGTCTCATAGCTTATGGACCCCATCTATGAATCGTTCTCTCTGATTAAGGTCAATTTAGACATTTAAGTCTCTTTTTCTCTCTCTTGAATAATAAGGTCTTCTCATCGATTATATAGTAGGGTTAAGTGGTTTCCTCCATCGATTAAAAGTTAACAAGAATTAAGAATGATACGAATATATATATACATGTTAATTAATAAAAAACGTTGGTATATTTGTTTCGGTCTTTTGACTGGTGGAAACTTCATTATTATTAGAAACCCTTGAAGTTTAAGGAATTAGGAGATCAAGTAAACCAACCTAAAACTTGACAACCTAACTATTCTAAGAGCCCATTCTTAAGCAATATAAGGAAAAGAAAAAACCTCGATGATGGAATTAGACCCTAAACCTTGCAGAGAAACTAATTGTTGTTGTTGAGTAGGAAGAGCAAAGAAGGTGATCGATGAGTGCAAGCACACCCTAGAACAAGAATCCATTCAATATGATCATAGTGGTCCATATACCTTTTGAAACACTAACAAGGAAGCCATAATCCTTAATTTTGTTAATCTTGAACCTAATGCATTTTGGTAGAGGAAGAAAATGCTTAAATTTTATTTAGGGAAAATGTCTGTTGAAGAAGGTTACCCTTGCTAGATAAATAATGGTGGGACGACGAATATGCCTTGAGTGACATACTTCATTACCCTCATATTGGGTAGAGTTCAAGGCAAAGAAGAAATGTATATTGTGCTGTTGTTTAGGTGGCCATATAACAGAATTATTGACAAATTTTGACAAAAAATTCTAAAAATGTGTTCTTGATCATGTTTCAACAACCAAATGAATGAATTATTTCATAAAAGTTTACTAGAATGATCTACTAGTGTAGATCTACTCAAGTATGCAATAAAACTTTGTACTAGATATGTGGGGGAGGGTCATGTGTGAGTGAAGGAAGATGAACTTTTACAATGGGGATTTTTATGTGTATTTTTGTGTCAATTTTCAATGGTGAAAGGAATGAATTAAGTCATTATGATTTGCAAGTACAATATATAGACTTAAAACAAAATTGGTGAAGAAATTATGCTCTAGGTACAATGCACTAAATAGTAAAGAATAATGATAGTTAGTGCGCTTTGATATCATATTTCCACCAATACAAAAGTTTTATAAAAAAATTGCATGTTTTGACAAAATTATAAACATTGGTTTAAGTCCACGTTCACATCTAGGTTTAAACCTTACACAATTAATAAGGAAAAGCAATTTCATGATACAAATTTGGGTGATATTTTTGTGGCATACTATGTTTGGGCGTTCCAACTTTTAAAAAGGTTTTCATCACCCTAGCATATGAAATGCGATTTGAACACCTTGAACCTTTGATGAGACCCATGACTTTTATGTTAAGCTAGAACGAACCTTAAGATTGTAGAAGGTTGGTGGGATTGGCTACCTTTGTTTTATTGAGAGATTATTTCAAAAGATAATTCAAAGGAGTCTGGAAATAGTCATGGTCAAGCCAAAGGGAAGGGGAACCCTTCTAAGGAGAATAAGAAGATAATAAAGTGCAAAGACAATGGAACAAGGACGCCACCATCATACGGAGTACAAATATACCAACCTAGTGAGCTTCCACGACAAGAAAGGACATTGTGGCTAATTATCCTACAAATCTGAAAGAAAACTTGAGTGAGGGTAATAACCATATATTCATGTTTCTTCTCATAATAACGAACCCCATCTTGCAATAATATGTATTCATGAAAATCTTACATGACCTTTGTAGATTTGGTAATTTGAAAGTAGATTTTGGGTGAAATATGTTATTTTTTCATTAAGTTGTCCATTCGAGATTTTCTTACAAGATGAAAAATTACTGCATGATTTTTGAATCCCTATTCATGAAATTGTTTTATGAATAATTAAAGAATTAATTTGATTTAAGACAAGTAAGAATTGCAAGAGGCAAATAGAAAAGTATGTCAAACATTTGTCTAATCTCATTCTGAGTACTTTTCCCTTGGACTACTATGGAGTACATAGCCTCATCCAATATATTCAACAACCATAAAGCCTTCTCAAGCTCCATGGACCATAGATTTGTGTCTATCGAGTCTAAAGTACTCATGTACTCCACAATCCCCATCCACTTTATTTGTTCAAATGTCTTGCCAGAATTGGCCAGCTCAACATTTGAATATTGCCCCCTAGTTGCATGGACAACTAGAATGCCCACAAACTAGGTGAATGCAGGCATCTTCTGCCCAAACATATACTAGAAAGCTTGATGAACATTCTTTGTTGGGTCAAACATTGGAACCTCAGACTGTTGATAGTCAAATATCCACTCCTCACAAGTATGTCACCTTTCATTACCATCAGGCATATAGTAGCTACTATCAATATGTTCTTCATGATGTACTGCCATAACAACCATAATAAGTGGTCATATATGGTAGAATTGTAAGAATAGACATGACATCTTAATGATATGTCTTTGTAGACTCATTGAACCTAACCTATGATACCAAAACATGTTATTCTCAATGCCACAAGAGCATGATCACTCAAAACAAAACCCAAAATTAAGACATGTATACATCATCATCCACATAATCCACACAGAGATCTCAAGGTAATTTTTCACCCATCATCAAGAATAAATTCACATTTACAAGTCCATATGAGGATACATCAGACGAAGTAACATTTTCATAATTTACAATCCTTTAATAAAAAAAAGTTGAACACCACACCCATGATATGACATCAAACTAAAAGAATAAATATTTACACACATGGATTTACTATAAAACAAAAGTACATAATATTACAACAGATAAAACTCTGGCTCTAGAGGCTATGCATGACTCTGGCTCTAGAGGCTATGCATGCATTAAGATCCAAGTCTAATAAAAAAATACCACAAGTGACCCTCGTCTGGACATCAGAGTATGAGGACAAATATGAATCTATATGACTTGTCTCTAGAGGACGTCAATCAAGTGTCACACACTTCCACGACCCTTTCATGCAAACATCATCTACACCAGATATCAAAGTCTTATCCCTCCTTATCTTCTCTATAGATGTTAGGATAGTTGGTCCGCTCACATAAAAAGTGAGGGAAAGCACAAGGGAGAGACCCTAAATCCCAATGATATGATATAGCATCTGAAACATTTATTACTTGCATGGTATATTTTTATAAAGGAAAAATTTGATGAGATAAGCATATCGATTACATGTATAATGGGAGGTATACTCTTACCCATACACTCTGGCATTAAGACTACAAGCAAGGATGTTAGACATCACGATACAATAATGGTAATAAAAAGGGAATTCCATCCAAGGCGCAACCATGCTTAGCGCCAATTAAACCTAAAAAGTACTACAAGATTGTTGAATATTATGTAGATTCCCTAGTCGAATTAGAGTGTACCACCCAACCATTGAACAAGATACCATTTAGCCATCCCAATCATCCCTAAAAAATCTAGGACTATTTGGATTCTCTAGATCTCTCCTCACAACCTTGAGTCAGAAAGAGAGGTATAAAAAAGTCAAGGATTAGTCTGACTAGCTGACGTGTGTCGTTACACACCAAATCACTAGGGGGAGATTCCTAGAGTTCAACCTTCAATAGTTATCAATCACTTGAAAACAAGAGAATTGATTCAATATACAAGGCATCAATCCCAAAGGATGGCATTTTAAGCGTCGATCCCAACCAGTTGCATGAATAGAAAGTAAATTCCAGTTTGAGAGTGGTTGATTAAAACTAAAGTGCAATGAGTTAAGTTAAAAAGTAAAAATATTTAATCAAATGATAAAAGATTTGGGGTTCCAGGGGATCACCGCCAAAAACCATGTCTTTAGTTTACTGATTCAACTCCTTAGTTTCAATGATTAAATCAGGACCATGTGGATCTGTGTCCTTATGGATCACATCTCACAAGGGTTGAACTTCTATCAACGTAGGGGTCATGTTGGTTGAGGATCCTCATCCGACTATCCAACAAGTTCCCATCCGAGGTCTCATCAGGAGACTTGTGATTTCTGTTGTGATATTCAAACCTATGGATCTGGATCCCATCACTACAAGCTATAACAAATAAGATAAATTGGCAAAAAGATTACAATCTTGATTAGGGATCTCATTAGGATATTATGGGTTCATCCTTTCTGCGATCCAATATCTCATCACCAACAAAGAATATAATCTATCTAACTAGGGAACAAGTGCGAGATCAGGTGAGTAAAAAGATCATAACTGTCATACAGGGTCTCACAGGGGATTATGCGGTCATTCTTGTGGGGATCCATGCTCTCGCATTACCATAAGAACATAAACTAATTAGCCAAATATTGAGTGCAAAAATGGTTGGAAAATATGTATTCACTAAAACATTAGAGACAAAATACAATTAAGATAAAGAATAGGCTATGGAGCTACACCCCATGCCTCAGTAAGGAAACTACTCAGACATAATGAAAATAAGTACAAGCCTAGAGTATGAAAAATTGAATCACATATTCGTTTGTCTTAACAAGTCCCCCCTTCTTTTTATAGGGGGAAAAGGAGGGGTGAAAAACCTTGAAACTGTATTGGCAGCAGATGGCTTGGCTGAGTCCACGACATGGGTCAATCAACTAAGATTTCAGTTGTTCGATTGGTAATTTATTTACTTCATACCAAAGGTAATTAAGTAAACTTTGATTATAATAATGGCCTTCTTATTTTGGAGTTTGTTTGGGTCTTTACTGGTGAGTGGATCAACTGGGGATTTGACTTGGTCGACTATCATAATTGCTTTCTTTGACCCAAAGGTGGGTTTGAATGAATTAATGAGACTTCTTGATGTGGAGTTTTATTAGGTATTGAACGTGAGTTCCAATCTATCAATTGATATTTAAATGTTTGCTTTGACCTGGCCATTTTGTCTGAAGAATGTGCTTTCCTAAATTCAAGTTTGATTGGGTATTTACTGGCAAGTCGATCGATTGAGGATCCAGGTCGACCAACTAGAGATCTGGGAAGTCCAAATTTTGTGGAATTGATTTGACCAATTAGGTGAGTCAGTTGATCGACTAGGATATTGAAGACAAGATTTAAAGCCTCTGATTCTTGGGCCTTTTGGGCTTTGGAGTAAATTGGCTATTTTTTGCAGAAACTACAATAAATCAAGTAAAAACTCCATTTGACTAGAGAAAAGCTAGATTAAAACAATTGGCTCTAAAACTAGAGAATAATAACAAAATGCTCCTAAAAAGAGTTCTAAAACATGAAAAAAATGGATAAATATACATTTATCAACTATACCAAACTTGAACATTGCTTGTCCTCGGGAAACATTGAATAAAACATAGTGCCCAATAATACTCTCATCCAATCCTCCTCACTTGCCTAACACTACTTGAAGTCTTACCACCTTACATGGACAAGCGACTCTGATATCCTGGAATCAAAAAACACAATTTTCTAATTCCCTACTGAAAATCGCTCATGATTGATTCCATTTCAAGATAAAAAAAGAAACATATTTTCTATCACTTTTTGCCTTTTATACTATCGCAAATTCTCACAAGTTTTGCACAAGAATAGGGTTCGTAGATTTTATGGTTTGGGGTTATGTAGATTCCTATGGGTATAAAATTAGAGTGGAGGGAGGTATGGAAGGAGGTGGTTTCTCCTTTATTTGACTTAACACCTTTTTATTTCTTTGTTGCAACTACATTGATTGCATGTTTTAAAGTGCACTTTGGCATCTTTTCTTGGTGGTACGACCCTATCAAATTTATGAAGGGTATGGAAGAAGGGGTATAGGGGGGCCACCCCAAAGTGGAGTTTTGTACATTTTGGATTTTTATCATTTTTTGCAAATGGAGAGGTAAGAAGGTGGTGGAATAAGTGTACAAAAAGATTGGACTTGTGCAGCTTGTGTTTTAGAATTTAGCGCAATGAAGAAGTGTGGCATCAATTTAATTATCATTGTAACTTGCGACAATCAAGAAATTTTACAAGATATTCACACAATTTTAAGTAGGTACACATCATTTTGGTTCATATCTATCCATAACAGCTTGGCAACTTTCCCAAAGGTAACTCCATTAGAGGTCATAGGGGACCATATGATTTATACAATTGGCAATTTCTTTTTGAAAATATTGCTAGAAGATTTACTAGTTCAAGGGGTTGTTAATTTCCATGCACAAATTATTGACTAGATAAAGGCCAAAACCAAGGAATGAAAGAGATTTTTTTTGAAAATTTTAAATCTAAACTACATAACATAATGAGAAATGCTAAAATAATATAGAGTGGGTGGAATGAGAACGTACCACCTACCTCCACCCCACCTTAAAATTTTGCTCGTCCAAAGAAAAACTTAATTTTGGAATGGGGGGGGGGCGAATTTCTTTGAGATCACCAGGTGGCCCTGGTAGATCAAAAATGTCAAACTAAAGGGAATGTTGATGGGGGCTGGAGCCTTAAACAAAGGAGATTCATGATACACTCAGTGATTGGGTGGTCGTGGAAACTCATAGGGGCTTTTTGGTTGATTTAAATGATGTTGATTTTTGCCTCACAGTCCCTCTAGTAGGATCTACAAATTTTCCTTCATTAATGGAGGAAGAGTTATCGATGTGTGTGGATTGGGGACATTATAATACTCATTGTGTGTCTTCAGGGTTAACTCTTCCCTAAAGACCCGTGGTGGATCATCTTATTCAAGGGAGAAGGTATTATAAGATGAGTCCACTCTGTGTGGTGCCACATGTGGTAGATTGGGTGGAGGAACTGGCTCGGGTTTCTCCTCGCCACCTGGATGTACATGTAGTATACATGATGCCGGAGGGGAAGGAACTGTCTTATCATCCTGGAGTAACTTTTCAAGAGGTTTTGTGTCCTCCTCATCTAACACTCCGTCAACATGAAGGTTAATGGAGGAACCAGGGTCCTTTACTATGCCAAAATATAGATTTGATTACTTTATGGAACATGTGCCCAACTCAATGGGTTCAAAATGGATCACATCACAATCTAACAACAGTGGCATGTAGATTTCTTAAGAAGGTGGAATCACCTCATCAGGTTCAACCTAATGTAGAACAAGGGGTGTTTGAGGAGGAGTGTATGACTCTTGATAAGGAAGCCCTTCTTCAACAAGATACACCAGTGCATGATGGGAAGTTGATGGTACATTATCCATAATATAGTTAGCCAAAGTTGACTAATCATTGTAAACATATGGACCTGGGAAGGCCAAAGGAGCCGGAGCCATTTTTGTCGGCATATATGAAATGATGATAGTGCTAGCATTGTTTGTTTCAATAAAGATCGTCCTCGACTTCTTTAGATCCTTGGGGATGCTTCCTAATTGACACTAGTAGAATTCAACGATCCACCCAACTACCATCATCTCTGTGGCATCAATTTTCTTCTTTGCTTCTTGAGCCTCCTATTTAGTAGTTGTGGCTTCTCTTTCCTTGACAATTAATGCCTCTCTTTGTATTGCAAGAGCATGTTCTATCAGTCAGTTGATTTCTTCCTCACTAAGAAATTGTGTCTTCTTATGATATTCAATGTTTTTTTATTGTGATCTACATCATATTTCTCTTTGGGGTTTGATATTATGTGTGAGGTAGAGTAGTCACATGTTTACTTTGTGCGGATACATATTGGAACACTCCGGTATGTCATGATAGTCAGAGCAATATATCACATGTTGCACATTCTACAGAGCTAACCACTCCATTTGATTTTTTTGAATAAGAAAACAAAAGTTAGCAAAAATCTTAGAAGGAAAACAATATCTGAAGAAAAATAATTATGAAGCAAACTAAAAACTATAAAAATAGATAAAATATTACAAAACAATCTAAAATTGAAAAAACAATTAAAATACAAAAATAAACTAGAAAGAAAAAGGTTCGCGAAAAGAAATTTGGTTTAAAAATAAATGTCGGTGTCTGCGGCAATGGCACCAAATTTGGTGTCTGTTGTTACGCACCAGATCAATACGGGGGAAATCCTAGAGCTTAAATTTTAACTATTATCAATCACTTGTAAACAAGTAAATTTATTCAGTATAGAAGAACTCGATTGCAAATGACGACATTTTTAAGCGTCAATCCCAACCAATTACGATGAACAAAAAGTAAATTCTAGTTTGAGAGTAGTTTATTAAAACTAAAGTCGAATGAAAAGTGCAGAAATAAAAACTAGTTAATCAACAAATGATAGAAGATATTGAGGTCTAGGTGATCATCGACAAAAACTATACCTTTTGTTAACCGATTCATTCAACTCTTAAGTTTTAAGGATTAAACTAGCACCATGTGGATTTGTATCCTTATGGAGAATATCTCACAAGGGTTGGACTTCTCTCAACTCAAGGTCTTGTTTATTAAGGATCATCGTCCAACTGTCCAACAAGTTTCCTTTTAGGGTCTCATCAAGAGACTTGTGATTTTTGTTCAAATCTTCAAACTTACGGATCTGGGATCTCATCACCACAAGTTATAACAAACAAGATAAATTGGAAAAAAGATCACGATCTCAGTCAGGTGTCTTGTCAGAAAATTATGGGTTCATTTCTTATTGGGATTCAGGGTATCATCACCCACAAAGAATATAATCTATCTAACCAGGCAACAAGTATAAGATCAAGTGGGGAAAAAGATCATAACCACTATCTAGGGTCTCATCAGGGGATTATGGGTGTATTCTTGTGGGGATCATTGGTATCATCACTCCACAAGAACATAATCTAATTAGCCAAAGATCGAGTGCAAAAATGGTTGGAAAACATTTGTTCATTAAAACATTGGAGTCAACATACAAATAAGATAAAGAATAGGCTATGGGGATACTCTCCATGCCCCAGTAAGGTAACTACTCAGACATAACAAAAAAAAGTATAAACTAGAGTATGAAAAAATGGATGTCAGATCTTTTTGTCTTTGGAGCCCCCCTCCTTTTATGGGGGGGAAGGATGGGTGAAAAACCCTAAAACTATACTCATGGCGGTTGGCTTGGCCGAGTCCGGGGCACGGGTCAATCGATTGGGAATCTAGACCGTCGACTGGTGATTTTTTTTGTTTCATCCCGAAGGCAAGTTGGTCAAACTTTGACTAAAACAATGGCCTTATTGGAGTTTGATTGGGTGTTTAGTGGTGAGTCGATCGATTGAACTACTGGCATTACTGCTTTCTTTGACCCAAAGGTGAGTTTAACTGGTTAATGAGACTTCTTGTTTCAAAATTTGTCTGGGTCTTAAATGTGAGTCGACCGACTGGAGATTCCAGTATTCCAGTCTATCAGTTGGTCTATAAATGTGTTATTTGACATGGGTGTTTCGTCTAAAGTAATGAGCTTTCCTAAATTCGAGTTTAACTAGGTCTTTATTGGTGAGTCAATCGACTAGGTATCTTGGAAGCTGAGATTCTGTGCAAGTGAGTCGACTGACTGGGTGAGTCGAGGCTGAAGATGGGAATTGAAGCCTCTAATTCTTGGGCCTTTTGGTCTTTGGAGTAAAAAATTGGCTATTTTCTTGCTACAACCACAATATATCAAATAAAAGCTCCAATTGACTAGAGAAAAGCAAAACTAAGACAATTAACTCTAAAACTAGAGAATAATACCAAAATTCTCCTAAAGAGATATCTAAAACATGCAATCAAAATGGATAAATATGCATTTATCACTAGCCTATTGTGGATATGTGCTTAATCACGAACCCACCATTACAGGCCCACCCTAGGTATACATGTCATAGTGCCACAAGATAGGGTAACAACCCTCCACATCACATCTTACTAATCATGCTCCTCTACCAGACCATCAACCTTCACCAAGTCCCAACACTGATTAAGGACAATAAGATATCAGATCCTGAGCATCCTCATATATTCACTTATATATGGATCTAAGCATCTTCTGACAACTCTAGGTTGCAACAAGATTAACTCATTTCCCCATCCCCCCTAAAGACTGAGGGGGAATGGATCTACATACTTAGAGCTCTACTTCTTAGATTTCTCTTGATAGTTAGATTTATTATTATATGATTACATCAACCAGGGTATAAGGCAACCTATCAAAAAGTAAATAGATAATAAAGCAATAACTCCATTCGATATAAAATGTCTAATCAATATGACTAAATTCACAGAATAAGTTGTACATGTTTCGCCTCTAGCTAGTTGAGGCATTTACATAAATAAGTTACTCAAAGAGACAAGGATAAAATACCTACTAATATTCCATCCATTTTTGCACCTTAGGAACTTATATTCAAGGAGAGAAAAATATACATAAATCTCTCATTTTCCTCCAAAGGGGCCACCGTATCATAATTCAACAACATATAAACAAGGGAATAACTCAAGGCATGCCCTATAAACGTTGGTAGTCATGAATATCTCATAAGTAATCATCTTTTCAGCATGCAGGTCGCATTTCAACATTAGGAAAGAAGCCCTAAACTTTTGTTATCATCATAAATTACTTTCGTAGTAAAGAACAATAGATAGTCAACTTTTATGCAATAAAAAGGTACCCATGGTAGTAACTGTAACATGCAAGCTATACAGTCCCATTATTTGAGGCCTCAAATAAAATATATTAAAAGGAATGATTGGACTACCAATATCACTAAGTTGCATCTTCTTTTCAGGGAGCCCATCTCTAAAACTCCAAAGTTAAGCATGCTCGACTTAGAGTAGTATTAGGATGGGTGACCAATTAGAAAGTTAATCCAGACTTGCGCTTGAGTGTGGATAAAATGCACAGTTAAGGCTAGCGGTGGTCTATGGATCCAATCAGCATTCCTGAAACTCTACTAGAGCCTTAGACAGTGGGCCTGAGCATTACACAAGCACTTTGACCCATGGGTTAAGGCCCAAGGTACACGAAGATATCATCTTTTAGCAGGAAAATGGTATATAAAAGTAAGTACACCCTGTAAGTACATCAGAGGTAAGCAATGAGTCAAGGTTATATCACTTTCCTAACAAGGATAAAAATGAGTGTGCATGAAAAGCTATTGTGAATCTTATAGATTCATGAAAAATGCTAATATTGAAAGCAAACATTCTAAGATCTGAGTTCCTCCCCTTCAACCACACTCTTAACATTGATGTTCCATGAGTAAAGGAAATAAGGTGTAAGGCTATGCCAAAACCCTAGAGAAAGTCCACCTAATGAACATCCAAGAAAGAGAAAAAGCTAAAAGATCACCAAGAAAATGCATGACTAGGATTTGACTTACCCCGATCACGACTCAGAAGTCACCATATGGCTTGTGGGATTTCCTCGCATCAACAGAGAAGAATATAAGGGCAGATCACGTTAGAATCAAGGATCAAATAAAATAGAAATCATGTTGGTTGTCATCAACAACGACGTCTTGCTCTGTCGCATCACTTTGTTGCTCATATGCACAAGTGAGATGAGAAAAAATCTAAGTGTTTATATTGACCCAATGGAAAGAGAAAACCGATTAAACTGTCACATTGTCCGTAAGAAAATATACTCTTTTTAGCCAGTCACACCATCTGTAGGTGGACCTAACTTCCCATCGGTACTCGCTACGAGTCATCTCATCAGTAGGTGCAAGCATAACACCCATTGGTTGTTCTTGTTGGTTAAACTTGTCGGTGCATACTCTTCAAGAAAACCATTACATGCCACCAAGCACCACAGGTAGAGAGCTCACGTAGGAATTATTAGTAGCCATATTGCAGAAATTCTGTTGATACTCTACTGACGAAAATCCACCACCCAGTCATCCAACAATTTTTTTGATTGTCAACCAACAATAACACTAAAGGTCACACAAACAACGTCTTCCATCGATCGTCTACTGATGGAAAGACATAACCACGCCGTCAGTCTTCAATTGATGTGAACTAAGCACACAACAAATTGACAAAATGGCACAAGAGCCTCGTCAGTCTTCAATCGGCGAAAGGTCATGCATACTTCGGTCTTTCATCGATGGAAGGTTAGACCGCTTCCATCAGTTCTCAACTGATGGAAAGGTAGCCAGGCTAGATCATACCTTCTAAGTGCATCTACCTACAACCAAATAAAGAAAAGAATAAGACAACCATCAAGATATGTACAACCTGTAAGAAAATCTCTTAACAAGGGTAATTTGCACATCATCCTACAAATAAAACACTCACCAACTCAGCATGTGCTAAAGCAAGCATCTAAGCAATTGTTGAGGGTAGAAAAACAAGATTAAAGATGTTCAAGCAACGTCAGGAGTCATACACTTTCATTCCTTATCCGTCACATGTTTGCCATACTTTTATGGTATAGCAACAGTTGAGGATTGTTGAGAGATATTTGCTCGAAAATATTTATGATCACATTGTTTGTGTAATAGAAATGCAAACAAAGTTATATGTAGAAAATGACTTGACAAATAACTGGAGGGGACAACAAAACCCCAAAAGTGAGCCTCCTGTAACTAACAATAACATGAAATGCTTAAATTTTGGAGCCATGTCTTGAGGAGTTTTATGGTGTAACGATCTAAAATAAAGGTCTGTAATACCAGATACAATGTGAAGGCCTGATAATAATAACATGTCCATAAGTAACCTTCTTCTTTAGTTGCTTTTTGAAGAAAAGTGTGTAAAAGTGACAAATGACAATGTTGTAAACGGGAGTATGCTGAAGTGAACAAGCACAGAAGTTTTCTTAAAGTGCTGACTTGTTAATTAACTCATTCCATAGTAACTGAAATATCGTATAGGACTGGTTTGTGTATTATTTCGATGTCCTTGTTAACTAAGACCAATCATCCAAGCAATGAAGAAAAATGACTGATAAAGAGTTATGTATTGCATCAAGCGATGATGTTGTGGTTGATGAACCAGACAAAGGTTTGGGTCTCGGTCTCTAGTAAAGCTTTAGCTTCAAACCGGCTATAAGGTCCTAAGGCACCTATCCGGTTAGGAAATTAGGTCTGTGGAGTTAAATATGGTACAGTAGCTCTGGTGAAGCCTAAGAAGAGTTACTTCCTTGATCTATGATAACTTAATTTATCTTGCTAGTTGGTATGCTAATCTATGCACGAGAGGGCGACCTAGTGCCATATGTGAAGGTGGTTAAAACGGGGCTTATACAGAGGACTTGAAAGTATACAGCTGATACCTAACAAACTGAGGACATGGGGGTACACGTCTTTTAAGACTTCTCGAGATTTTCATAAAAAAAAAACTTCTCGAGACACTTCCCCCCAACCCCAACTTAGTGGCTGTCTGTAAGGCAGCTAGTTTACACCCAGACTAATTATGAAGAAACCAAGCTAACACGTAATTCTATCACCTTAAGAGTCCACGAAACCAAATGACTGGCATGTCAACAGCAGCTGGATGTGTTCTATTTGAGTGAGAAAAGTACGCATAAGGATAATAAATTGTTCTAGTTGGATATAAGCTCTTTACGAGTTCAAAGTTTCTTACCAGAGGCAAGTGCTAAGCAATCCTATAAATGAATGGATGCAGACCAAAACTTTGAAGTACATCAAAGTGTGATTACATAATACAAAGACCTTATATATTTTAACCTATTGCTTCTCTGCAGAGTTGACAAGCTACAGATTCGGTTTATAACTCAGGTGTCTATTATCACAACTCACAAGCCCCAATGTTTCTCAACAAACTACAGTTAGCGATAGATTGGGTTTCTTGCAGCTCTTTACATAACTACATGCTACGGGACATGAAAAATGCAGAAAATTACCAACAAAATTAACACGAGAAGTGCTCTCTAAGCCATTGCTTTAGAGTACAAATTTATTACACAGTGCTGCTCCAAGATAGTTCAATACGGGGACATCATAAACAAAACAGAAATTCTACATACGGGCATTTGAGCTTTACAATGAGCCGGGTTTTATCAAAACCCAAATCGAAATTATACACAACCCAGACTAGAACTAGTCCAAACTACTGTGGGCTTTAGAGAAAAAAATCAGATATTGCCCAACCTAATCCAATACAATGCGAAGCAGATAACCCGAACCTAACATGTGATATGGAATAATGAGCCAGACAAGACAGTAAGTTGTCAAACATTCACTAATATCAAACACCTGAAATAAGGTAGCGAGTAGTAAAGAGAAAATGAACTAGATACATCATTCATTTCTTGTAAATTCTTCTCTTCACGAGCATTTGACATCAGTATAAGCCGATTTTCTAGAAACTTACAATTTCACATCCCTGCACTAGATGAAATCACGTCTAGACTATAACAGAATCCTAGTAAGATAGCAAAACGTCCGGTTGCTGGATTTTCTTGATTTCTCAAGCTTTTAACATATATCATGTAGCCCAACTCCAGCAGTTCACTTTTACGTTAAAAAAATGAACCGTGTCGCTACACAGCCTAGAGCCTTACAAACCAATAACCATAAGTTTAAATGAGAAGAGCATTGAATTGTTAAATAAAAAATCTGCCGATTCGTTCACGCATAAACGGCTAGTTTAACCTAATCCATAGTGTAGCATGAACTGAAAACAAGTCAAACTGTAGGTTGTCTTTCACTCAGCAGAAACTCAGTCTGATTGCACTTCACGTCTTCAGGCTTCCTTCAATCATAGTAGTCTCGAATTGACAACTTTTCGGTTCAAAATCTGCACCAATCAGCCCTTGAGTCATAATCTGCAAAAACGGAACATTAGCATGCCATAAACATATATACATCATAGGAGGTTAGCATGCCATAAACATATATACAGCATATAAAGGCCTGGAATTCCTACTAATACTAATAGTAAAGGTGAAGCTTATTGCGACAATTTCGACAAGAAGATATTTGGAAGTGGGTAAGGACATTGTTTACAAACTAGAAACAAACAGAAATTTTTGAGGTGAACACTGATCTTTCCAATAAGAAACAAACACTGACTACCTAGTTTTGGGTTGAGTCAGCCAGCAACTTTGTTGAACCATGTACTTCATAAAGGGGAAAAAAAGCAAGTGAAGCCTTTTTTTTGCTTTTATTCATATGTTATCTTTCTGAATTCAGTATTGATTTTACCATGATGCAAACTTCAATGTGCATAAGGGTTGTGATTGAGATAGAACTCCTTTTCTGTTATGACCTGGTTTTTACATGGTTTATGTAATTGAAATGCAATTATATCAATAAAAAGGACCTATTGAAAATATGTTGTGCCTTGTTTTGAAAGTATGGCCTTCTTTTGTAATTTCCCCTTTGTTGTGAATTTCGTGGTTTCTTACTGTTTTATTCATCCAATAATAGATATTAGGGAAAAGGAAAAGAAGAAAACACAATATTAAGAAAAAGACTAAAGATAATGGATAATAAGTAATGCGCTTGTGAGAATTATGTAGAATTCTCTAGAAAGCGGCATACATGGCTACAATTAACTAGTTTTTGGTTTCACATGTTTAATAATAGAAAAAAAAGTCGAAATAAAGAAAATAGAAAAGAAAGAAAGAGAAAAGATGGCGTTTTAATACATAAAATATGCCTTAAAAGTAAATGACTTGCATATTAAGAAAAGGTGCTTTCTTTTCGGAAAATGGCCTCAAACTTTGCCCACACCTAGGTAAAGTCATTATAGACTTTCCTTTAAAATTTGGAATTAAAAGGATAAACAGAGAGAGAGAGATATATGATTTTAGCAAGTTTGCATAATGTGAGAGGATCAAGGGGTTGATGTGTTAAATGTCACACACTTTTTCCTTTTTAGAAAAAGGATTTTCACAAACTTTTGTTTTGGTGCGTGTGCTTGTGGTCCTTGGATCATGAATCAATGGCCAGCGGACCATCATCTACCTCAGAATAGAAAAAAGAAAGATGGGTAGATCTGAGTCCTTTTCCTTTTCGTTTTCCCTCCTCTCCGACACATATGAACCCCTATAAATCCTCCCAATTAAATCGGGAGATGATTCCAAACCCATCGCACCCTGGTTTCATCCACTATGGAAGGCTATTACTACTTTCCCCAAATTTGGGGACTGCTCGACTGCCAGCCCTAGGGATCATGCCTATATAAGGCACGAGCATCCCATTGGAGAAACCAGGGCATCCCTATAAGGCCCGAGAATGATCGAGGGTCGTCCTCTCCCTTCAATTCCCAATAAAACTCTGCTTTTCCCCTCTCTGTTCCTCCCTGTGATCCACTGCAGGTCAAGGCATAAGCGCCCGAGTTTTGTGCCTCCTTCGGCTAATTGGAGATTGCGGATGAGTCCAGCAAGGTAAGGCGGTGAGAACCGCACCCTCGCCTTCGGCTCGGGGGCACAAACGAGCCAAGTCAACCCTTGAGTTGACTGGTTTGAGAAAGTTGGCTCGCGTACAGGAAATGAGCAGGAGGATGAAGATGAAAGCCTAGAAAATTACCTCCTTGTCCCCAGGCGTACATAACCCCAAGTTAAGGGTGCAGGGGCAAAAGTGTACGACCACCTTGGTTCGGCGCTTTGCTCGCCTGGAGCGAGCCGCTCAGTGGCCAAATCTTATTTGCAGAGCCCTGATCTGCGTGGAAAAGAAAAAGCAACCAAAATAACGACGTGGCACTCTGTTATTGGCTAAATGTATCTTATCTTGCAATTTTCATAAATAAACTTTACTTCCTTGTAAACTATAAAGTGACTATGGCTATCACATTATATATGGACATGTCTAGTTCATTTCTAGGCCACCTCTGGATTTATGGAAAAGCCATCCGCCTGAATAGGGGAAGACACAAATTGGTACTAGTTCGAATAGGGGGTATATGAAAAGTCACCCGCCTAAATAGGGGGAGACATGATAAAGTCATCCGCCTGAATAGGAGAAGACTGTGAGTACTGTAGTATGATGTCCTGAGGGGTTATGATAGAGGGTGGAGACACCTAGATTGGTTACTCATGATGAAAATGTTAAATGTGATTTGTTAAACAATAATTGTTGAATTATATTAGTACCATTACTTGTGAAGTTTTGTTTCCCCCACATACCAGTATAACTTGTTATACTCATCGACGTTTTGTTTGTCGACGTTTTAGGTTAATTTGCTACAAGATGGAAACTAGACACAATGAAAAAGACATTGAAAGTGAACTGAATATCTAATATTTGGAAGATATAACTAGTTGGTATATATTTTGGGTAAAGTCTTGAGATCTGATATTTTGTAAACTTCATGAAAAGAATTTTTATCTTGTATCAATCTTAGTTAGTTTAATAGAATTTATTAATTATTTTTTATTCTGTGCAAAACCATTTGATCATTTTTTGGGATAACGACTCTAGTTTCTTGGCCTTCTTTAATTGGGGGTTACCGGGAAATGGGGTCGTTGTATTTAATATCGGAGCATGGTTTTCCATATAATCTCTAATAATTATAAAATTTTGCAAATTCTTTAGAAACCAAAGGGAGTTATTAGAGAATCTTCCAAATATTAAGGTGTCTAGTAAAGGATCACGATTCGGGGATTGACAAGATTTTCCTCCGCCCCACTAGTCGGTGTATGAGGACTCCTGGAATCTGTGTGACTGTCTGACTAAAACCTGAGGATTTGACTCAAAATAAGATACCTCTACGATTTCTTATCTACTTTCATCCCTTCTTTACCCTTTTTCACTGGATAACATTAATTGCTTAATGTTTTATCTCTCTCCACCTCGTCCTGAGTTTTGAGATTAAGGGTGTTAGGGATTAAGGCACCCTCCACCAAATAATAAAAGTGAACATAACAATAAAGATAAAATATTTGATGGGTTCTCAAAGGTAAACCCTAGATGGACTAAGGCTTGTAACAGAAAACAACCTCAGTGGGTCAAGGGAATCGCAAACGTAAGGTGCAGGTTGCAAACCCTAATCTCAACCCAAAATCTCAAGGAGTGGAAAAAGGAGAGAACCCAATAAGATGGATACCTTAGTTTGTCCATGCATGCAAGTACGTAGGTTAGGCATGCATGATATACATGGAGAACTGTGTATGCATGGGAAACATAGACAATAAGTGGTTGAATGGCCCCAAGTGCAACTTTATATTTTAGTCGTCCTTAAAAAGGAGAAAAGATCTATGAGAGAGATAACACCCTAAATCGGAAGTTTTGTTGTGATAAAAAAGTCTAAGCTCCTCCAGGTATGAACCCTAACACAAGTATTTTCCCGCGCAGATACGAGCGGGAGGTAGATCCTATGTGGAAGTGAGCGACATCCAGACTAGCAACATGATTAGTTCTAACCCAGAGGGGTAATGCCTATTGGACGAGATTATGAGATAGGCATACTGGAGGAAATGAATGAGGAGCTTCATGTTACATAATGAGATAATATGGTTTATGATGACCTCGGCTGGACATAAGTTTTGATAGTACGCTTCATCATATAAGATAATCTAGGTGAGAACAAGATGTGATTTTGTAGGAACCTCAACTTCGCCTACAAAGAGGGAACCTCTAGTTCTAGGAATAGTTATAGGGTTAACTCAAGAGAGAGTGAGACCCAGAAGGAGAAGGTTGAAAACCTATACTCTAAGACATGAGGAATTATGAGAAATATTTGTATGGTGTGTCCTAGACTAGACTACCCTGAGTGGATGAGTTGAGCTGCTTCATGCATGATCTTTAGAGGCTTGTACCCTAGATGTCCTTTAAGGGACCAAACCCTAGAGACAGAAAGGAGGCTTCTTATATATATGAGGAAATGATATGAGTGTCGATCATCCGGGTAAGGAAAAGAGTCCCAATATCCTGGAGAGCTATGGAATAGTAACATGTTGTAAAGCCTCATATTCATATTGGGAGTGGAGTTCCTTGTGTAGGACCCTAAGGGTTGTTTTTACATGAAAGAGAAAACTAGGAAGATATCAAGTGTTGGTTCGGTACGTGGCTAAGTCATGCGGTGTTGACGATCAAGATAAGGAGGTAAACCCCAGGTTCCTACACTAGAGAAGGGAAGTGGTGGCATCTAATGCATATCATACCTACAAGGTTGAGTGAGTTCATAGATATTAAGCATGGTACCCCCTCAAGTATTGGGTTAAGGGAAACCCCAGTTGGACTATGATATATGTTTGATGAGCCACTCATACAAGTTGGTCTAGCACTACCATGTTATAATAGGTACTTTTGAAACTGGTCCAACCTTGAGAGATAATGAATAAGATCTTAACTCGTTGTTGTTTAGCCACATGCATGAAGTATAATAAAGGAAAGTGACTAGCTAACTTCAGGATGAACATTTATTAAGGAACAAAACTTAGCATGAGGAAGTGAAGATGGAATAATGACTGTGGAAATATTGAACATGGATGCAGGTGACTCGAGGATAGAATAGATTTACCTTCTTCCAAGTACACTTTATCTATTTAGGATTACTTTACGGAATAGATTAAATGATGCACTTGGCACTTAACATTAGATAGTGTATATGAAGACCTGGACACAAGAGATGTAATATATCAGCCTTATATCAATTCGTGACAATAAAGTACCATAGTGATTCAACCCTTAAGTGATAGGTTACGGGATATAATGGTATAACTCCTAGGAAGAAACTGCATAGACGATATGATGGAAATATGCCTAAAAGACATGCCCCTGTATGGAAAAAAAATTTAGTACAAGATCATTTATGTTGATTTCTAATGAATGATAGTTTTGTCTTGTCCTGAGATAGGACCTTCCTAGGGAGGAGACTCCCCAAATCAATTTAAGAATTGAGATAATATTAAAAGTCACTTAAAAACTTGAGAAATTAAGTGCAGGAAGCATAAAAACACATAATTTGAGTATGATTCTTGGGATCCATGTATGACCATCTCTAAGGGACATGAAGAAAAGTCACTATGGAAGTGACTGATAGAACGGGACCAGGCCCAGATGGGTAGGTTGCAATGAGCCCAATAAAGGGGCATAAAGAAAACTATGGGTACCCTAAGAGATGAAGGAATCTGGGTGAGAGATTATACAAGACATGATGTGCTTGGATATTTCAGAGAAACCTCAAGAAAAATGTGTGATTAAAGAAAATAAAGTCATAACATCTCAATAGAACCCTAAGTCAATCCTAAGGTCAAGAAGGGTTGATTAAAGGTATATATAGCCGATGGGATTAAGAGGTGATCGTCAATAACTGCATTGGATCGTAGGGTCAGGAGGTAACATCAATCTTTGCCTGAGGCCCATGGGTCAGGAGATTGGCCACTTACATGAGTTCATGAGGCCAAGGGGTAAATGAGGGAACTCCCTATATGCATACGAATGTGATCACTCTACAAGTACATGTACCCCTAGAGATCGTAAGGATATGACTAAGGCTAATAATACATGAGGTATAGGAAGTAAATTAATAATGAAATTGCACAAACCCTAGAGTGAGGAAGGCTTTTGACTTCATGAATTGAAAAGCATGTATGGTTTAGAGTCATGTGTGATGTACCGTCTCTACTCTTGGAATGAGATGAGCTTTGTACTTGGACTGCAACCAATTGCTTATTTCATCCCGTTATGAGTGTGAGAGATGAGACATGCACATGCCATATTAGAAAAGCAAATGATATGAGGAATAAATGCTTAAGCTGAAATCCTTTTAGGACAACTGAGAATTTGAGGTATTACCATTAGGAGAATATTAAATGAATGGTTTGGAAAAACTAAATGAGCAAGGTAATTGTTAAATTGATATTTCAATTGAGGATACAATTATCAAGTGGATATTGAATTCTGTAGGTATAAGATTCAATATGGCTATCAAAATAATGGATGCAAGAGTTGAGGTACCAAATAAAGATAACCCAAACCTAATTTGTTGATCAAGGTTGTAGCATCCGGTTAGATGACCTAAAATTAGATGAGATGAAGGGTTTGATGGAGAAGTCTCAGATACATCTCTCGATGGATGTGAGTGGTAGAATCTGATATGCAATATGTATTTAGATTCGTGAGGATTCTCCCTTAAAGATTCATAACTTGCAAGAAGTTAATGGTTCTAAGTATACATTACACCCTGACATCACGAAGATAATTACATAGTTACAGTAATATTTCTAGGAATGAAGAGAGAGATAGAAGTATATACCAGATGGTGAAGGCTAAACACCAACGACCCAGTGGGTTACTGCAACCAATTGAGATTCCTGAGAAGAAATGTGACACGACAAGTCGTGAAAATATGTGCATGAAGAACTTAGTACAAGATTGGAATTCGGTATAACTTAGCACCCCTAGACTGATGTACAATCAGACCTTAGAATTTTTTTTGATAGCATGTGTGCTTGATTGGGGTGGATCGTGGAAGCACTACTTTCCCTTAGCTGAGGTTTCCCATAATAATTGCTACCAAGCCAGTATCGGGATGCATCCGTACGAAGCTCTTTATGGGAGGCTGTGTCGATCACCGCTTCACTGAGATAATGTCGGTGAGAGGACCTTGCTGAGGTTAGAGGAACTACGAATATGTATTGATAAAGTTACTTCGATCAGGTAAAGGCTAAAGAGAGTCTAGGACTGACAAAATTCGTATGCTAATGCAAAGCGGACTGACATGTACTTCACCATGGGTGAACATGTGTTTTTGAAAATCTGACCCTCCGATCTATAGCTAAGAATAGAGGAAAACTGAATCCCTGATATGTGAGCCCATTTGAGATCCTAGAAGGGATTGATGGAACTGCTTATCGTATATAGTATGATACATGATGTGTTCCATGTGTCCAATCTAAAGCGCTGTGTGAACAATCCTAGACATGTGCTGAGCACTGAACCTATTGCACTCCGAGGGAGGCTGACACACCCTGAGTCACCTATGAGGGTAATGAGTACCATGGTGTGTGAGAGAGAGAGCTCAGGATTAAAATATGGGAGATGGTAAAGGTTCTTTGGATGCACCATGGAGTGGAAGAAACCACATGGGAGCTAAAGATGGACATGGAAAAATCCTTTTCTGAATTGTTTGTATAATTAGTCGAATTTTGAGGACAAAATTCCTATAAGAGGGGAAGGATGTTATAACCTGGTTTTTCACATGGTTTATGTAATTGAAATGCAATTATTTCAATAAAAAGGACCTATTAGAAATATGTTGTTCCTTGCTTTGAAAGCATACTTGTTAAGGCGGCACGGCGTTGGGGCCGGACGCCTTGCGCCTAGGCGTCGCCTAGGCGACCTTTAAAAATAATAATTTATGTATATATTTTATGTATATATGCATGTGTCATGGTTTTTCCCCACTCATATACGCACATTGTGTAGTTATATATGTAGTTATCTACATATTTATAGTCGATCTCTCCATATATATATATATATATTTTATCGTATGAAAAAATAACCAATTACATTTCTAATATATTCTCATTTGACAATAATGTGAAGGACACAAAAAGAATTATTGTAAAGAATGTAAGAGTGATCAATATAAATATATATTTATTGTCATACATAGCTACAAATATTAAGCAATGTAATCACTATCCTTCATAGCATAGCTACTTAGTACAATCTGAATTGAAGGTGCAAACTAAGAAAAATCAAATGTGTACTAAGAGTATTAGATCCAGTCAAACAAAAAAGAGTATTAGATCCAGTCAAACCCAAAAAAGAGTACTAGATCCAATTAAAAAGTGATATTTGTCACATAAAATAGGCAACACTATTAATTTTGAGCATTGGTGTAGCCATATAAAACATTAAAATAAGTGAATATACAACTAGACCCACAAAACTAGGTCACTGTAGCATTATAATAAAGCGTCCTCGCCTAGGCGCAGCCCTAGGGTGCCTTGACGCCTAGGCACGCGCCTTGACAAGTATGTTTGAAAGTATGGCCTTATTTTGTATTTTCCCTTTTTTTGTGATTTCTTACTATTTTATTCATCCAATAATGGATATAAGGGAAAAGGAAAGGAAGAAAATACAATATTAAGAAAATGACAAAAGATAATGGATATAAGTAATGCACTTGTGAAAATTATGTAGAATTCTCTAGAAAGTGGCATGGATGGCTACAATTAACTAGTTTCACATGCTTGATAATAGAAAGAATAGTCAAAATAAAAAAATAGAAAAGAAAGGAAGAGAAAAGACGGCGTTTTAATACATAAAATATGCCTTAAAAGTAAATGACTTGCATATTAAGAAAAGGTGCTTTCTTTTCAAATTTTGGTCTCAAACTTTACCCACCACACCCATGTAAAGTCATTATAGACTTTCCTTTAAAATTTGGAATTAAAAGGATAAACAGAGAGAGATATCATTTTAGCAAGTTTGCATAATGTGAGAGGATTAAGGGTTTGATGTATTAAATGTCATACATTTTTCCTTTTTAGAAAAAGGATTTTCATAAACTTTAGTTTTGGCGTGTGTGTTTGTGGCCCTTGGATTGTGAATCAATGGTCAACGGACCATCATCTACCTCAGAACAGAAAAAGGAAAGCTGGGTATATCCGAGTCCTTTTCCTTTTTGTTTTCCCTCCTCTCTTACTCATATGAAGCCCTAGACATCCTCCCAATGAGATCGGGGGGTGATGATTCTGAACCCATTGCACCCTGGTTTCATCCACTATGGAAGGCTATTACTACTTTCCCTAAATTTGGGAACTGCTCGGCGGCCAGCCCTATAAGGCACGAGAATCCCATTGGAGAGACCAGGGCATCCCTGCAAGGCTCGAGAATGACTGAGGGTCGTCCTCTCCCTTCAATTCCTAGTAAAACTCTACTTTTCCCCTCTCTGTTCCTCCCTGTGCTCCGCTGCAAGTCAAGGCATAAGCACCCGAGTTTCGTGCATCCTTCGGCTAATTGGAGATCGCAGATGAGTCCAGCGGGGTGGGGCAGCGAGAACCGCACCCTCACCTTCGGCTCGAGGGCACAAACGAGCGAAGTCAACCCTTGAGTTGACTAGTTTGGGGAGGTTGGCTCGTGTACAGGAAATGAGAAGGATGAAGATGAAAGTCTAGAAAATTACCTCCTTATCCCCAGGCGTACGTAACCCCAAGTCAAGGGTGCAGGGGCAAAAGTGTACGACCACCCTGGTTCAGCGCTTTGCTCGCGTGGAGCAAACCGCTCAAGTGGCTAAATCTTATTCGCGAAGCCCTGATCCACGTAGAAAAGAAAAGGCAACCAAAATAATGATGTTGCGCTTTGTTATTGGCCAAAGGTATTTATCTTGCAATTATCATAAATAATTATTGGTAACTCGAATTGTAATAAGTTATATATGAATTGTTAGGAGAATGCAAGGATTTCAATAAAAATATATCAAAGCCTAGTTTTGCTTCTATTTTGAAAAGTATCTAAAGTTGACATCTTTAACGCATTAAATGGATCAAAACCCTAATTTTTTAGTATTAATGAATCTAATGAACTTAGTTGATGTTATTAATCAAAGATCGATTTGTTATGAATAGAATGAACACTTTATACTCATATGAACTCAATAATCCAAGATTTGTTCGGCGAGCAGTAGCTCAGGTGGTCGCAGCACAGGGCCCCTCATGAAGGGTCCCGGGTTCGAATCCCCCTGGTGGTGCTGTTCAAAATTGTTTCTCCCGTAGCGCAGCCGACCTGTGCGTGACTTAATGGGCTATGCTACTTACGAGATGGGGCTGAGCTCCCCAGGTTGGGCTCAGCGCAAGCCTTACGAGTCTCCTGGGTTACAAAAAATAATAATCCAAGATTTGAAGAATTAGGGTTTCCTTGTGATTAAGAGCACTATTAATGATGGAATTAGGGTTTTGACAACATAGAAAGCGTCAAATGCATATTATTTCATTTTATCAATCTTAACCTGATTTGAAAAGGATAAAAGTTAATCAATTGCATCAAAGATGTCTTTTGGAATACAATCAAGTATGTCACCAAAACTAGGGTTTTTGGACCAAATATGTGTTAAAGGAAGGATTACCTACTTTCGATCGGTTGATTTATTTTCCCTTGTCGTGGTCACAAAAGGTTAAAGGAAGGATATGGGTGGATAACTGGGACTAAATCCACCATGTTAGAGAACATACACTAGTGGGCATATACAAACTGACTAGTATAAGTCATTTAGTCTATATTTACAGTACATTGTGCCCATGCATTTCTCCTATATATGAAGCAACAATGTATCCTAAAAGATACCATTTACACTCTGGTTTATACGTGGTACGTGAGCAATATTTTCTCCCTAACCCTAATCTAGCTGCCTCTTGTCTCTCCCCCTCCAACGGATTTCAAGTAGTATTTGGGCTGCCACTAGAAGGTCAGGCTCCCAAGAGGGGCACAGTCACAAAACGGTAGCAGGCGGTTAGCTTCCGCTGGTAATGCCACCCTCTCCCTGCCTATTTATGTGGCATCTATCGGTGATAAGGAGTCACCACCGCTCATACATGCTGCCACATCTAGTTATAGAGCTAATGAGGGGGGCAAGCTTTGCATGTTACCTTGTCTACAATCCCCGCAAGGGCTTTTCTCAGTAGTCACCATTCTATAGGGATCTTTAGTCTCCCTAAAGCATGGAGAGTGAGTTCTCTTTCTAGGGGTATCTTTCGGATACTATCACCGTGTTTTCACTCCTATGATGGTGGATTTTTTTACTGTGCTTCAGTTAGGTAGCCTCCATTCTTAAGTGCGCCAATCCGGTTTACAATGTGCCATTCCAATAATTTGTCTACGTAGTTATTGCTCAGGAAACAGTTCAAACTATCATTTACAATGATAGCCCTTACATTTTTGTGATTAAATCCAATGGACACAATTATTTATTATGGATGGATGCTATTCATACCATCCTCGATTCCTGAGAAAAAATACAATTCATTTAAAAACCTTTTGAGAATACCCCTAGAACGGATATGAGGCGATAGTCGAGTGAGGAACTGGATCTAAAACAATATGGAGCCTTAAATCGCCTCCAAATTTATGTTTCAGAGGCTGCAAAAGAATTATGGATGTCATCAAATTTCATGTATACAAGAGAACAAAGCATTCCATGACAAAAAAATATGGGATTAATTGTTTTCTGAACACCAAGGCAACAAGCCCCTACCTGCATGAATATTATGATTTTATTCTAATGTTTTCATGCCAACTTAATTTCTTTCAACGTGTTTCTACTAACTGAGGCCCACACCAAAGAACATGTTGAGCTCATTACCGTAAAATATATCAAGGGCTTACACCAAGTTATGATCTTATTTGTGGTGTTATCTTGCCTTAAAATGCTTTCTCTATCTTGAAGAGGGGTATGCCAAAATTCTACAATATAATTCCTTCTATTCAGTTTATCATGCCCCTCTCATTCTGTTGGATTCTCGGATGGCTATGCCTATTGTAGTAAGCTGACACAATTGTTGTAGTGGAGCGCGACCAAGTCAACCATCTATGACCAGATTAGACATACTATCGACCAGTGCCATTAGAAGCACAACTATCACTATTGTCGAGGTCGAGGGTAAGTGACTGCTCATGTTACCCAAACTTATAATACACCATCTCAAGTTAGTAGTTCATTGACTATGTATTAACAACTGATTTGCAACTCTCAAAACACTCAAGGGATCATCTAGTGATTTCCCCGACTCTAGAGCAAACATCTTCTTTTGCCCATATGATTTTCAATAAGGGTAACATAAGAGACTTTATGTTTGCAACCAACTCTCCTTGGATTGTAGACTCTTGCACCACTCAATTTATGATTGGTATGTGTCACCTTTCAACCTCAAAACAACATATTCCCCTTCCAAATGTGACCCTTGCTTATGGGTCGGTCAAAACTGTCAAACAATGTCAAATGGTACAAGACTTTTTTCTTTCAAACTAAAATTCAGTTCGCTAATGTTTCAAAATTTCCTTTTGATACCAGGCATGTTTCTAATATCATTGATTGCCTCAATGAAATCTGAATCTTGTTTCTACTAACTTCATAATGTAGGACCTCAGAATTTTACGACGTCTGGTTGGGGTTCTAGGTATGGTAATTCATATAATTTCTCCGCTTATGATGCTCCATGCTATGCCTTATTGACCACCTTGCCTCTTTAATCGAACCAAAAATGTGAACACCCTTCTTTGAAGAAACTTAAATAGTTGAAGCCGTCCTTTTATTCTATTCAACATATTTCCAGAGATTTTTTTTCAGTTAGGAAAACATCATAGAGTTTTATTCCTAGTCGCACTTGTCCTCCCTCATCTATGCATATTGATTTGATGCATAAGCGATAATACTAGGTATTCTAGAACTCATAGCTATAATGGATGTCCTTCTTTCTTTGCTTTCTCTCAAAGGACTTGGTTGTATCTACTGAAAGCTCGTAATGAAGCTCAACTGGTGCTAAAATCCTTTCCAAAAATGATTATTACTCAATTTAATTTTAATGTAAAATCAAATCTATATGCATCGTTCCACATATATTTACATGTGGCCTTCATCGCCTTTTGCCAACAAACTAGAATGCTCCATTAATGATCTTGCTCACATACTCTACAACAAAATGGGGATGTAATGGACATGATCAAGGCCCTCATGTTTCAAGCTCATTTTGGCTTGAGGATATTTTGATTGAATGTCGCCAACCCTCATCAATCCTTGAATGCAAATTCCTTTCCGTCCCGTTTCTCATCATGTTCTTAGTGGCAACACTTCAAAAAGGTATCGCCTCTTGTACCATTTTTCATTCCATTTCTCATTCATGTTCTTTCCAAACTCACCAGATCTTCCAATTTATTTCTACTTCTCAAGAAAGCATCATGATTCTTCAAATCTTCCATGAAACTCTCATAGACCATGGTCAGAAGCCACAATGGTGAAAAAGATGGTATCTATCAACATGCAATCACTTGTTTGTAGTCTGACAAGGCACAACATGGTTACTTGCATATGGGTTTTATCATATGGCACTGTCAAACGGCTCAAAGCATGGTTGGTGGCCAAAGACTTCAATAAGACCTTTGGTGTAGACTTCTAAATATTCTCTCTTGTCATATGCATTGCCTCAATTCGGATTTTGATCTCTGGTGGTCATCTGGATTGGCACTCATACCAACTCGATATCGAGAATGTCTTCCTATACAATGATATGGCCAAATAAGTCTCTACATGCAAAGGAGTCTGTTCTAATCTAGAAATGTATTATTGCACATGGGTAAACTCATATATCTTACTACTATTTGTTTAAAGATCTCCTATGTGGTAGGTGTAGTTATTCAATTAATGAGAGGCCCTCTCTAATGTCATTGGAGCAACATTCAAAGAATCTTGCACTATCTTAAGGGGGCTCCTGGAAAAAGACTACTATATAAATGTTCACTCTAACAAAACCATAGTTACAAGCTTTGGTGATGCATATTGGAAAGCGATGAAAACAATCGATGATTGACTTATAACTTATGGGGTTTTTGGGAGATCATCTTGTCAGTTGGAGAAAGAAGAAGCAATTGATAGTTGTCTATTCCAATACTATAGCTAAGTAACATGATATGCCTCATGCACATTTCATCATCCAATGGGTACTCTTGATTCTCCATGAAATCAAGATTTTAATCGAGATCGTTGCGATACTAAATTGTGAAATCAAGTTGCACTCCATACTGCCAACAATCCATCTTTCCATGAGTGTACCCAAGAACATTGAAGTGGAGCCACTTTGTAAGAGATTTTGTGGAAGCATAGATGATTATCACACCTCATGTAAATACATGAGAACAAATGGTTGATATCTTCACCAAACCTCGTCGACCCTTCTCTTTTCTCCAATATGTACAACAAGTTGGGATTACACGATGTGTGTTCTCCAGCTTGAGAAGTGTTAGACAATAGATACGTCTAGCCCTCATGGGGGTTGTTGCACACGAGGGAGGATGTGAGAATAATAGTCTAACACCGCTGGCTTCTAGGGTGTTCTTTGGGCTAATGAGGTGTTTGATCGCTTCACTCATTGTCAATTGGTTTTGAATTGAATACTCTTAGTGTACATGGACTTAGATGTTAAGTTCAGATATCTATTTGTAAATTTGTAATTATATTCTTCATATATATATGATACATGAGACAAACCATAGGATTGGTCGTCTCCTTCTCCAGTATTGTTTGTTACATGGTATCAGAGCCATAGGGCAAGTCGTGGAAGAGCCGTCAACCTCTTCACCAAGAAGGGAACCCTAGGGAACGTCCATCTCCCTGTTTCCTCTCATTTTGGTCGTCCGCTACAGCACGTTACTGTAGTAGCACCGACTTTAAAGGAGCTACCATCCGTAGATGTCATCGAATCCAACCCTATCATCTTCGGATTCTTCTTCCCTTGGGCCCTAGTGGTCACCTAGGGGGTGAGGCTCTCTCTCTCTCTCTCAATTGGGGGATTGTTGTCCTCATTTTTTCTCCAAACGAAACATGAGCATGTTCTGTCCCTTCATTCAAAGGGACTACGTGGCTATAGGGAAGTCTTTTCCCACCAAGGGCTGGACTGTGAAGTGCGCCTACATCTCTTCTACCTTGCCTGTTACGACCTCACCTCTCAGTAACCCCCAATTAAAGGAGACCAAGAGGTTGAAGCCGCACCCATTAATTCCGGATCAAAGGTTCGACATATAACCATAAACAATTATCAAATTCTAACAGACTATACTGAAAAATGGTAATAAAATTTTTCTTTGCATACCTTGGAAAAGTTGGGAATAAACTAAACTTATAACCTTAGCTGAACTATTCTAACTAATTCCTCCTTGTTCTTTAATTCTTGAATTCACAATGTGTCACTTTACTGTTTGTTCTTTTGAGATTTGTACCTAAATCACCGACAAACAAAACGACGATCAACCGAAGCTGGTATGTAGAGGAAGCATATAATTTTCAACTAGGTTAATAATATAATCACTCAATTAATCATTTAACAATCAAGATTATGTTTTAAACCATACAACTCAATCCATACATATTCTCAAACTCTGGGCTGTCCCTGCAGTGGACATGGATATCACCTCTCTTCTAGGTAATAGAGTCGCATGGCACTACCCGAAGATAGCCCAATATCTAACTCAATGTGACTTGATGGTCCTACCTCAATGGTATCCATGTACTAAGTCATCCATAGACCTGATGGTCCTACCCAATAGGTAGCCATGTACTAGGTCATCCATAGACCTGATGGACCTACCCAATAGGTAGCCATGTACTAGGCCTTTCTCTAACCTGATGGACCTACCCATAGGAAACCATGTACTAGGTTAGCTATAATGCCATAGAGAGAACCATGATCTGAGTTTGTAGGCATATACATTATGTGATAGTCATAGTCACTTTATAATTGCAATATGAACATCCAAACAGTTTAGTTGCATTCAATGCGATTAAACATTCGGGAATCCATCGGAAAACCTAAGAGGTTATTCATAAGTAATCACATACCTTTGATTGCAGATTTCAAGATAAAATCTAATATGTAGAGGAATCCAATCAACAAGCAATGAGGAAGAGAAATCCTGAAATAAAAGTACAATTTTCCTTTTATTAATATTTATCCAATTTTCATCATATTACTTAGGATTTCTATTCAATTTTAGGGTTTTCTTGAAAATTAGGGTTTTCTTTTCCTTCTTAGATATTATGAACCCTAAACCATCAAATATACCCAAAACCTTTAAATTATCTGCTTTTAACATTCCTAACAGCTTTCAGGATCATTATCTAGCAATTTATCAAAATAACAAGGTTTCCACTTTCTTTTACCCTAAATTAGGGTTTTCATGTACATTATCTTCCATTCTTTGACATAAACCCTAATTTAGCCATATTGATATTCAAAACGGATGGAAACTTCATCTTATTAATTAACAGGTTCATAATCCTCAACTTAACCCATTAATTTACAAAGAAACATCTTTTATATGCAATTAGGGTTTTCAATTAACTTGAAATGCATTTTACTAGCAAATTAAAGTACTATTGCAAAACGAACTGGAATAAGGTTATACTATCATTTTAACAGATTCCTTGCATTTTTCTATATAATTTTCATATATAAAGTTTTCTCATTAGACAATCCTAATAATTTCTATCAATTTCGCAAGAAAAATCCTTTTTCCTGAATTTCTAGCAGAGAGGCGAATTTACCAATTATGTGGATTGTCGGATGTGCCGCAGTCCACGGTGGTCTCCTGATCCAGCGGTCCGCGTAAAGCGCCTCCACTCAGCCCCTGACTCGCGCGCTTCGAAGCCTGGATCGTCGGATCACCCCAGGTCCACGGTGGACTCAGGATCTAGGGTTCCCGCCTTGATTGGCCCGACCGTTAGATCACAATCGGACGAAGGCTGCTATTCGTCTTCTTCACTCCAGGACATGGCGGTGCCGTGACGATCCCTCGCCGAAGCTAACTCAATCGGGAGCAGGAGAGGGAGTTGGGTTCTGGGAACAAGTCGCCTAAGTTCGCGAAGGTGCACTGAACTAGGAGGACCCCTATTTATAGGGTGTGAAGGCCCCTCTAGGGTTTTCTCAACCCCGCCGCCAACAGACTTCTAGCCCAATTGGGAATTTTGTGAATAGGCAACGAGAGCCCCACAAAGAAGGGTCGAGAAGCTTCGCCTCTCACGCCCGGACTCAACGAAGATGTTTCCACAAGCGCACAAGCGCTAGATTGCAAGAAAATCGATGGGGACATTTCCCTGTATCAGCGCTGCTATCCGTTTCCCTTTGGGACTCTGGACGATGAACCCGATTTGTTGGATTAAAATCCGACGGTCACCAATATTCGTGTTCAAACAGAAAAAGGAAAAGGATCCCCAATTATACAAGGAAAATTCTATTTTGATGATAACTTGAAAATTTAATAACTCTCAATCCTTAACTCCGTTTTATCTCAAAATTTGAGGAAAACTCGTTTGTACCTGTATCTTTCCTTGTGCAAAAATTGGAGTCATTATCCAAAGGAAATGAGCCCTTTACTTCAGTTTCAAGTTATCCCTTATTTAATTGTATTTTCCACATATTCTTTATTTCCTTTGCCATTATCTAATTATCCTGAGTTCCTTGAACCCCAAGGAACCCTTATAACTCAAAATCTTATTTTGGGAAAATATATTTTAGCCTTAAAATCATTTCTATTTATTTTCCTTTATTAAATGGAATTCCTTTTTCATTTCTTTTTTTGTTTTTCTTTTAATTGGGCTTAATGGCCAATAAGGCCCATCAAGAAAGCATGCAAGACTATTATTCACGAAATTCATTCAAATAAAATCATGAAATCAAACATTGATCTTATTTAGACATTTAAAAGAGATTTTCAAATCTCATTACATGTATTGGAAAAATGAGGTTATAACATATTCCCCTCCTTATAGGAATTTTGTCCTCAAAATTCAATCAATCAAACAAACAAATTAGGATATGCTTTTTCCATGTCCGTCTTCAGCTCCCATGTGGCCTCATTCTCTCCATGGTGTTTCCAAAGAGCCCTTACCATCTCTATATTCTTATTTCTGAGCTCTTTTACCTTAGTATCTATAATACGCAAAGGTAACTCAGGATAAGACAACTTTCCTTGAAGCTCAATAGGTTCAATGCTCAACACATGGCTCGGGTCTTGCACATATCGCTTCAGATGGGACACGTGAAACACATCATGCATCATACTATATTGAGGGGGTAACGCCAAATGATAAGCCACCTCACCAATCCGTTCTAATACCTCAAAAGGACCCACATATCGGGGACTCAACTTTCCTCTGTTTTTAGCTATAGCTCGGAGCGGTCGGATTTTCAGAAAAACATGCTCTCCCACAGTGAAATGCACATCAGTCCTCTTCACATCAGCATACGACTTCTGTCGATCCTGGGCTCTCTTTAGCCTTTGCCTGATCAAAGCGACTTTATCAGCATACACTTGGAGTTCATCTGACCTCAACAAGGTCCTCTCACCAACATCATCCCAGTGAAGTGGTGACTGATACTGTCTCCCGTATAGAGCTTCATATGGAGGCATCCCGATACTGGCTTGGTAACTATTGTTGTATGCAAACTCAGCTAAAGGCAGGTACTGCTCCCATGATCCACCCCAATCGAGCACACAAGCTCACAGCAGATCCTCTAAGGTCTGAATTGTCCTTTCTGACTGACCATCTATCTGGGGGTGATAAGCGGTACTGAACTTTAACCTTGTACCAAGTTCCTCTTGAACCTGCTTCCACAGTTTGGAAGTAAACTTCAGATCTCTATCAGATATGATGGAACTGGGTACGCCATGTAAACACACTATCTCCCGAATGTACAACTCAGCTAAATTTGACACTTTGGCAGTGGTTTTTAGTGCAAGGAAGTGTGCTGACTTGGTAAGGTGGTCCACCACAACCCATATCGCATCATGACCTCTCTTGGTCCGGGGTAAACCCACCACAAAATCCATGGTGATCTGATCCCATTTCCATTCTGGAATCTCTATAGACTGTAAAAGTCCACCGGGTCGTTGATGTTTAGCCTTCACCATCTGGCATGTAAGACAACTGGCCACATAAGCTGCAATGTCTCTCTTCATTCCTGGCCACCAGAAAAACCTCTGCATGTCCTTAAACATCTTAGTAGTCCTTGGGTGTACTGTGTACTTAGAACCATGAGCTTCTTGTAAGATACGTTCTTTTAGTGGTGAGTCTTCAGGAATCCATATACGATTCTCGAATTTGATTCCTCCATCTACTCCCAAAGAAAGATGGGTTTGAGGCTTCTTCATCAAACCCCTCATCTTCTCAAGTTCCCTACTGACCAACTGTGCTGCCACAATTTCACTCAACAAATCAGACTGTATCTGAATGTTGGCCAATCGAACTCGATCACCTAATGGTTGGGGAGACCATTTCACCAGCTCTTCTAAGCTCTTCCACTGACTGGACAGAATAACTGCACATCTGAGCTGTTTCTGACTCAATGCATCTGCCACAACATTTGCCTTCCCAGGATGATAGGCAATGGTAAAGTCATAATCCTTCATGTATTCCATCCATCTTCGTTGTCGTAGGTTTAAGTCTTTCTGTGTCAGAAGGTACTTTAAGCTCTTATGGTCAGTGAAGATCTCAAAAGTAGCACCATACAGGTAATGCCGCCAAATCTTCAAGGCATGAATGATAGCAGCCAACTCTAAGTCATGTGTCAGGTAATTCACCTCATTAGGCTTGAGTTGTTGGGAAGCGTATGCAACCACATGTCAATTCTGCTCCAACACACAGCCAAGACCCATTTTGGATGCATAAGTGAAGATCATGAAACCCTCATTACCTGATGGTAGAGTCAAAACTGGTACAGTGGTCAACTTTTCTTTTAGTTCTTGAAAACGAGCCTCACAAACATCAGACCACACAAACTTCACATCCTTCCGAGTCAACATGGTCAAGGGCAAGGCAGTCTTTGAGAAATCTGAAATGAAACGCCGATAGTATCCTGCTAAACCCAAGAAGCTTCAGATCTCGGAGGGTTCTTCAGTGTAGGCCAGTCTCGAACTGCTGACACCTTGGCTGGATCCACGGCGATTGTTCCTCCTGAGATGATATGTCCAAGGAACATGACTCGATCTATCCAAAACTCGCATTTTGAGAATTTCCCATAGAACTTCTGCTTTCTCAGGATATCAAGGACTTTACTTAGGTGGTCTCGGTGTTTCTCTAAGTCATTGGAATAAACCAATATGTCATCTATGAACACTATGACAAACGAGTCAAGGAAGGGTTGAAACACACTATTCATAAGGTTCATGAACACACTGGGTGCATTGGACAATCCAAAAGGCATAACCACAACTCATAATGGCCATATCGTGTTTGAAAAGCTGTTTTTGGAATGTCCTCACTCTTGACTCTCAACTGGTGGTATCCCGATCTTAAGTCAATTTTGGAAAAGACTCGAGCAGACTTCAACCGGTCAAACAGGTCATCTATTCTGGGCAAAGGGTATTTGTTCTTAATGGTAGCTTGGTTGATCATCTGATTTTCTATATACATATGGAGAGAGCCATCCTTTTTCTTTACAAAAAGGACTGGAGCTCCCCATGGTGATGTGCTAGGACGGATAAAACCCTTGTCTAGCAATTCCTGCAATTGTTTCTTCAACTCGAGCAACTCTGCAGGGGCCATTCTATAAGGTGCATGTGAAATAGGGCTTGTTCCTGGAGCTAGCTCTATGAAAAAATCCACCTCTCTTTCGGGAGGAATCCCAGGTAGATCATCTGGAAAAACATCTGCATAGCTCTTGACTACCTCTATTTCCTCTAAGGATTGCACCTTGGGTTCGGGCTTGGTAACAACTGCTAGGAAAGCTTGACAACCTTTACTCATCATCCTTTCTGCCTTCAAGGATGACACATACAAGCTGGTAGTGGCATCTTTCCTACCTCAAATGACAAAAGGTGGGTGACCTGGTTCCCTAATGATCACTTTCTTTTCCCTACAATCGATTTGGGCCCTATAGGTATAAAGCCAATCCATTCCAATGATCACATCAAAATCATTCATGTCAAGAAGGATAAAGTCTGTAGGAAACTCATGATCTTGATATTTCACAGGTATCACCGGAGTTTTCAAAAGAGAGGTAAAGATTCAACCACTTGGGGTTGTATCTAAGACATATCCTAAATCCTTGATATCCAAACAAAGCATAGTTGCAAGATTCCTCGAAATGAAAGTATTAGTAGATCCAGAGTCAAATAATGCTTTTACATTATGTCCCATGACTTCAAGCATGCCTACATTATTGTTCACCATACATTAGACCATTACATGCTTAAATTTCAAAACATAAAGAAAAACTCTAAGGGTTATTACCCTCAATCAACCGATTAGCATTAGCTTGAGCTTCTTCATTGTCAATAGAGAACACTCAAGCTTGTCTTCTTTCTCCAGCAGGTGGGGCCACAGCTACCGGTGGGGCTGCTACTGGTGGGGCTGCCACTGGACCTGGTCCTTTTGGTGCTGGTAGGGGACAAGCAGACAGGATATGCCCCTCTTGCTGACAACGAAAGAAGACCTTCTTCTTGTAGCGACACTCACCAGGATGCCATTTTCCACAAGAGCGGCATCGCGATCGGTTGTGTTCTGGATGGGGTCTTCCTTTTCCTTCATGTCTCCCCTTGGCTTGATGACATCCTGGACCCTTCTTATGATGATTCTTCTGACCTCGGGTTCCCTCAGTGAAACCCAAATACCCCTTGGGTGGAAGCTGAGCAGGCATCACAGTTCTTTCCATGTCTAAGGCAGTGTTGTAAGCTTCTGCGAAGGTTTTAGGTTTGCTTGCCATCACATGAGGCTTCAGGGCAGGGTGAAGATGCTCTATGAAGTGATCCACCCTCCTTTCCTCATCCATCTTGTACCCAAAACATTCCAGGATTCGAAACTTACGCCCAAAGTCTACCACAGAGGAATTTCCTTGAGTCATGTTAGTGAATTCCCTTTCCTTTTCTTTCTTAGCTGCAACCGGGACGAATCTAGAAGTGAAGATGGTCTTGAAATCAGACCATGCCATTGGTTCCTCAGTCAGATCTCGGCCTGTGATGTGAGTCTCCCACCATATCTTAGCTGCTCCTTCCAGGAGGTGAGCAGCAAAGAGGACCTTCTTGCTCGACTGCACTTCAAGCATGCAGAAACCATTCTCTACTGCAAGTATCCATGCTTCTGCTTTATCAACCACCTCAGTCTTATCTTCTCCCCAGAACTTTTCTATGTTCATCTTGACAAAGTCTAGGATGGTGGCTCCCACACGTGGACGAACAGGGTATGGTTCACCATTCTCAACTCTAGCTATGTCTCGGAGGGCTAAAGCATTAATAGCTTCTGTCAACTTCCTCTGTTTCTCTATCCACAAGGTATCAGGGGTGTGAAAGGTCGGTTTTGGTTCCTCAACCTGGTACTCTTCCATCTTGGCTTCTTCCTCATACACATGTTGCTCTTCATATTCTTGATCTTCTTCTTGGTTCAGGCTACTAAATGGTACCGGGTTAGGGTTAGAGACTTCTTGAGTGACTTCTTCAGGCCTCTTCCTCTTCTTAGAGGATCCACCCTCATGGTTCCTATTCCTCTTTTCAGAAGACTCCTTTCCTTTAAGGGGAGGCCAAACACTCCTAGTCGGATTCCCCGAACCCTCGGGAATAGCAACAGTCTTTGTTCGTGCCATCTACACAAGCATAACAAAAAAACCTTTAGTTTATCATTTAAACTAGTTATACTTATGTTCAGTGATATCTCATTACATATCTTTTATTAATTTGATGGAGGATTCTTAAACCCTTAACTTACTTGCCCATACCACATGAGTGTGGGGGAGAGAGAGAATCCTACTCTTAAAGCCTTAATAGAATATGTGATGAGAAGGGATGAATAAGATGAGAGAGTCCTAAAGGTATATTATTTCGAATCATACCCTAAGACTTTGGCCAGGCGGTCACACGGGTCTGAGAGTCCTCATATTCTGACTAGAGGTGCGGAGGAAAATCTTGCCAGCCCCCGGTCGTGATCCCTTTCTAGACACCTCCGTCTTTCGGATACTCCTCTAATAACTCCCTTGGGTTCTATGGAGTTTGTAAAATTTAATAATTACTAATGGTTACATGAAGAACCTAGGCTCTGATACCAAATGTTATGACCTCACCTCTAAGTAACCCCCAATTAAAGGAGACCAAGAGGTTGAAGCCGCACCCATTAATTCCGGATCAAAGGTTCGACATATAACCATAAACAATTATTAAATTCTAACAGACTATACTGAAAAATGGTAATAAATTTTTTCTTTGCATACCTTGGAAAAGTTGGGAATAAACTAAACTTCTAACCTCAGCTGAACTATTCTAATTAATTCCTCCTTGTTCTTTAATTCTTGAATTCACAATGTGTCGCTTTACTGTTTGTTCTTTTGATATTTGTACCTAAATCGCCGACAAACAAAACGACGATCAGCCGAAGCTGGTATGTGGAGGAAGCAGATAATGTTCAACTAGGTTAACAATATAATCACTCAATTAATCATTTAACAATCAAGATTACATTTTAAACCATACAACTCAATCCATACATATTCTCGAACTCTGGGCTGTCCCTGCAATGGACATGGATATCACCTCTCTTCTAGGTAATAGAGTCGCATGGCACTACCCGAAGATAGCCCAATATCTAACTCAATGTGACTTGATGGTCCTACCTCAATGGTAGCCATGTACTAAGTCATCCATAGACCTGATGGTCCTACCCAATAGGTAGCCATGTAATAGGTCATCCATAGACCTGATGGACCTACCCAATAGGTAGCCATGTACTAGGCCTTTCTCTAACCTGATGGACCTACCCATAGGCAGCCATGTACTAGGTTAGCTATAATGCCACAGAGAGAACCAGGATCTGAGATTGTAGGCATATACATTATGTGATAGTCATAGTCACTTTATAATTGCAATATGAACATCCAAACAGTTTAGTTGCATTCAATGCGATTAAACATTCGGGAATCCATCGGAAAACCTAAGCGGTTATTCATAAGTAACCACATACCTTTGATTGCAGATTTCAAGATAAAATCTAATATGTAGAGGAATCCAATCAACAAGCAATGAGGAAGAGAAATCCTGAAATAAAAGTACAATTTTCCTTTTATTAATATTTATCCAATTTTCATCACATTACTTAGGATTTCTATTCAATTTTAGGGTTTTGTTGAAAATTAGGGTTTTCTTTTCCTTCTTAGATATTATGAACCCTAAACCATCAAATATACCCAAAACCTTTAAATTATCTGCTTTTAACATTCCTAACAGCTTTTGGGATCATTATCTAGCAATTTATCAAAATAACAAGGTTTCCACTTTCTTTTACCCTAAATTAGGGTTTTCATGTACATTATCTTCCATTCTTTGACATAAACCCTAATTTAGCCATATTGATATTCAAAACGGATGAAAACTTCATCTTATTAATTAATAGGTTCATAATCCTCAACTTAACCCATTAATTTACAAAGAAACATCTTTTATATGCAATTAGGGTTTTCAATTAACTTGAAATGCATTTTACTAGAAAATTAAAGTACTATTGCAAAACGATATGGAATCAGGTTATACTATCAATTTTAACAGATTCCTTGCATTTTTCTAAACAATTTTCATATATAAAGTTTTCTCATTAGACAATCCTAGTAATTTCTATCAATTTTGCAAGAAAAAAAAATCCTTTTTCCTAAATTTCTAGCAGAGAGGCGAATTTACCAATTATGTGGATCGTCGGATGTGCCGCAGTCCACGGTGGTCTCCTGATCCAGCGGTCCACGCAAAGCACCTCCACTCAGCCCTGACTCGCGCGCTTCGAAGCCTGGATCGTCGGATCACCCCGGGTCCACGGTGGACTCAGGATCTAGGGTTCCCGCCTTGATTGGCCTGGCCGTTAGATCACGATCGGACGAAGGCTGCTATTCATCTTCTTCACTCCAGGACACGGCGGTGCCACGACGATCCCTCGCCGGAGCTAACTCAATCGGGAGCAGGAGAGGGAGTTGGGTTCTGGGAACAAGCCGCCTAAGTTCGTGAAGGTGCACTGAACTAGGAGGACCCCTATTTATAGGGTGTGAAGGCCCCTCTAGGGTTTTCTCAACCCCGCCGCCACCAACAGACTTCTAGCCCAATTGGGCGTTTTGTGAATAGGCAACGAGAGCCCCACAAAGCAGGGTCGAGAAGCTTCGCCTCTCACGCCTGGACTCAACGAAGATGTTTCCACAAGCGCACAAGCGTTAGATTGCAAGAAAATCGATGGGGAAATTTCCCTGTATCAGCGCTGCTATCCGTGTCCCTTTGGGACTCTGGACGATGAACCCGATTCGTTGGATTAAAATCCGACGGTCACCAATATTTGCGTTCAAACAGAAAAAGGAAAAGGATCCCCAATTATACAAGGAAAATTCAATTTTATGATAACTTGAAAATTTAATAACTCTCAATCCTTAACTCCGTTTTATCTCAAATTTTGAGGAAAACTCATTTGTACCTTTATCTTTCCTTGTGCAAAAATTGGAATCATTATCCTATCCAAAGGAAACGAGCCCTTTACTTCAGTTTCAAGTTATCCCTTATTTAATTGTATTTTCCACATATTCTTTATTTCCTTTGCCATTATCAAATTATCCTGAGTTCCTTGAACCCCAAGGAACCCTTATAACTCGAAATCTTATTTTGGGAAAATATCTTTTAGCCTTAAAATCATTTCTAATTATTTTCCTCATAAATTCCTTTATTAAATGGAATTCCTTTTTCATTTATTTTTTGTTTTTCTTTTAATTGGGCTTAATGGCCAATAAGGCCCATCAAGAAAGCATGCAAGACTATTATTCACGAAATTCATTCAAATCAAATCATGAAATCAAACATTGATCTTATTTAGACATTTAAAAGAGATTTTCAAATCTCATTATAGTATTGGAAAAATGAGGTTATAACATTGCCCCAGAAGGTCACGGGCATTGGAGCTTTGAGGAGGTTGCAACAACATTTCCCCCATTGTACTGCAGCCGAGAAACACTGTAGCACACACGGTGCAGTTCTGCTACATAGTCTGATTTGAGTGTATTTCGAAGAATATTCTGGGGCATTGAAGAAACAAAAATTGTTACAAGATTCTTCGTTCTTACAAGGGCATCTAATCCATAAGAGTGCTACTACAAAGTCTGATTCCAGGCCGTCAAAGTCTAAAATTAAGTCAGTGAAGTCTGATTTCAACACTGCAAACTATGATTTCAAGTTACAAAGTCCAACTTAAAGGTTCTTCATAATTGTTTTGTTCTGATCTCAAGTCCCTTTGTGATAACCCAGATTTTAGGGTTTTGACACCACATATAGAATCAAAAGATCGTGAATGATTATTAGATATAATTTAGTTCAATTACAATGAATATGTTTTTATTCACCGATTTGGGTACTTATGATGCCAAAAGTTCTAGTTAGTATTCACACCAAACTCATGTGGCCAGTTAATGAGCCTTGAGGTATGTTAGTATCGTAGCAAGTGTTTAAGACCCGTAAGATCAAGGTTTAATGATTATATGAATTGAGTTCAAGCTTTATACACCTATTCATAGGTTGTTTGAAAAATTCTGTTGCATGACCAAACAATGGACCATGAGCCCCAAAACTTGGAATAATATGACTTGGAATATTGCAAGCTTACCTAAAAAATTTTAGAATGTTTGGAGATTGCAACAAGGAGATATAGTCAATTGAAATTGAAGACATTGATGATATTAATGTGTCAAACTTTGCCATTTGGTTATTTAGTAGTTATGCATGCGAAAAATATTTGTCACGCTGCCTAGCGCTAGCGGACACTAAGGATCAGTGATGTGGATGCTTCAACCCTTGGATGATCATCCTGTTGCTCCTAGATCAGCTCCCACTTCCGAAAAGGGTGGAACAGAAAACTTGACTTGGCAGTAGATCACCCCACCAATCCTAGAGGGATCGCAAGCTGGAGTGGGATCTCCAGTCTGGGCTAGATCCACAATATCTGGCGCTACCTAGTGACCTCTCACGGTGAGGGCGAAGTGGTGGGAGGAGAGAGAGTTCCATCGCTCGCCTCTACTTCCCTCTCTACTCAGATTTTCTTTTCATCTTATAGAGGAGGACGACGACCTTGAGAGGGGATGATCCGTACCCCTTCTCTACCATCTCCGAGGGAACCCTTAAACTTAGAAGAACACCGTAGAGCCCCGTCATCTGCTACGCCGTCACCTGAACCACCCATCAACGTGGAGGTCGGGACCATCAGAGAAGAGCCAAGATGGTCAGATACCCATCAGTGTAGATCAAGGCAACCAATCACTAGCGCCTCTGTCCCCAAGACACCTCCTTTCCTCTCCAGAGCTCTCCGCCATGGCTCCTATATGGAGTCTTCCTCGAGCCTTGGATCCCTCATTAGCTGCTGAGACTTCGCTTCAATCTGCGTCCAAGGACTGAGTCCCGCATCAGGTTCCAGGGCGTGAGGGAGATGCACACACATAGAGAGAGAGAGAGAGTCAGAGTTCATGAGGAGGAGGCGCTGCTCTTTTTCTCGTCGTAGGTGAGCAGTGCGGCAACGCCCTTGTGGAACAGATCCCAGCGGCGGTGAGCATGTGTGGGTGGAGTCCAGCCAGAGATGAGGTCTACGGCTGCACTACGTCATGCGGAAAAGAGAGACCTTGTGTGGGACCTTTCTCGCCGGGGATGCCCCTCGTGGCTGCCGCCGTGAAAACGAGTCCAGTGTACTCATATGCTTGTTTGAGGCCCGAAGAGAGAACAGAGGCGCTGATCTGTGTAAGGGAGCGCATCGGAGGCTCAGTTGGTGGCTTCTCGAAATCGGACCTGGAGGCTCTCACGCCCAGCAAGGAGCGACAGACCAGCGAAGCCTGCAACTGCGCCCTACCTTGCGGAGAAACAGGGATCGGGTTGCGTTGCGGGAAAGAATGAGAAAGAAAGGGGGGAAATGGCGGACCAGGTCCAGGTAGTGAATCGACTGCATGTCCAGTGAACCGGAGGCTCACTTGAGACCAACAAGGAAGAGCCACGCCCCTAAGTCTCCACGTGGCGGCTGGCGATTAGCCAGAAAAGGTATTAATCTTCATAAATATCACAGATCTTAGATAAATCCTAGTAAATAATAGGAATGTCAGAAAAATACAAACAAGGTATCAAAATGTTCAAAAAAAATGTGTAGAATGTAATAGAACTATAATAAAAGGCTTTTGATTATTATATATCAGTGATATCATGTAAGAAGAGTAGTGCTTGTTTGATGCATGATAAATAGCAAACAATGGTTTAAAATTATGGAAAAATGTCAGTAAATCCATATTCATACTTATAATCCATCTGATATTAGTAATTATGACGTTGATGCACAAAATCTTGTAATTTGCTCAATATGGCTATTTAGGGCTAATATCCCTAAATAAAATGTAATAAATACATACATGCTCAATAAATTATGAAATTTGTACCAGACCTGACTTATGACATACATATCAGTATAAAAATATCACAAACATATTTAAGATCAGTTGAACCTAGTTTTGGCCAAACCCTAATTTGGACCTAAAATTACCAAGAACATGATGTACATATATTAATGATGAATATTTTTTATTAATCAGGTGATGACCAGATATGTAGATGATCCAGAATGTAAATAGGAATCTCTGAACTCAAGTACGTGGGATTTATTAAGTATAAGACTAGTTTTCTAGTTGCCTATGATATGTGATATCTTGAATGCTCGTATTTGGATATGATTGCTTGGTTGAACTAGTATGAGTTATACTTTGCCAAATCTAATAGTACATAAATGAGTATGATGGGTTGTAGATACTAGAGCACATAGCCTGGTGTGGATGTATGTTGCCTAACATGGATGTATGATTCCTTGGCCCATGTTAGATGTACGATTATACTATATTGCCCACACTAGATGTAAGTCAAGTGCAAGTATGTGTAGTACAACCGCATCAAAATGAAAGCAATAAAAGGAATGTTTACCTGATTATGATTGTATGTTCATGTATGCGTATTATGCTTCCACATCGCTCTCTGATATAATTGCTAATGTTTTTGGATTTTGTCTTCTCATCTCCATGGGGTTTTGAGAAGGTGAAAATCCGGGGACGTTACACCCTTTGAGTTGATTTCATATCTACTAATAAACATGGCTGATAAGAAGAATACTCAGGAGGAGGTTTCATATCAGGTCTCAGTGTCTGAAGAAGAATATGTTCATTTAATGCGTCTCCGAGCTTCATGTCAAGCCACATATTTAGTTGTATCCATTGTGAGAAAGGCTAGTCCTTCAACATGCATCTCTGAGACTTATACGAAATCAATGTCCAAGTCAGATTGGGTTCTTGATTCAGGCACAACTGATCATATCACGAGGGTACCTGAGTTGTTCACCACATATACAACCAGTAAGCCCGACCTACCCGGTGTTACCCTTGCAGATGGCTCTACTGTGTATGTTAAGGGAACTGGGGTGGTGTCACCGACTCCGTATATTTCCCTTCCATCCACCTTATTCATCCCACAATTCCCTTTTAATTTGTTGTCTATCAGTAGATTAACTCGTCGTCTTCAAGCCTCTGTCACTTTCTTACCTGATACTTGTGTTATACAAGACTTAAAGACAAGGAAGACAATTGGTGAAGGGTATGAACTGGATGGACTTTACTATTTGAGTAGGTCTCCCACAGCTTGTGTCACAACTTCCCTTTAGTGGTACACAATCGTCTTGGTCATGCGTCGTTGGATGAGCTTAAGGTTTTGGTCATCTTTGTTGATGATTATTCACGTGCTACATGGCTCTACTTGATGAAAGAAAGATCTGAGCTTTTGTCTATCTTTAAATCTTTTTGTGCGGAAGTGGAAACCCAATTTAAGAAGAAAGTACATGCTCTCCATTCAGATAATGCGAGAGAATACTTTAGTCATGATTTCACCAATTTCACCTCCACCCATGGCATCATCCACCAATCATCTTGCCCATATACACCACAACAAAACAGAGTGGCCGAAAGAAAAATTTGACATATTGTGGAGACTACACGTACCCTTCTTCTTCATATGCATGTCCCAAGAGAATTCTGGGGCTATGCAGTTCTCACCACCGCTTACCTCATAAATCGTATGCCATCATCAGTAATTCAAAAATACATACATGTTCAGATTCTTCATCCTATAGAGCCATTGTACCATGTCCCACCTAAGGTGTTTGGATGTGTCTGTTTTGTTCATTGTTTGGGACCTGGTATGGACAAATTGAGTCCAAAGTCCACCAAATGTGTTTTCTTAGGTTATTCTCGTGTTCAGAAGGGGTACAAGTGTTATAGTCCCACCTTACATCGATTTTTTGTCTCCGCTGATGTCACCTTTTTTGAATACACATCATTCTTTGATGACAGTTCTTCAATGACATCAGTAGTTGTGGAAGAGCTCTTGCTTCTTCCTATTATCATTGAGTCCTCTATACCCACTTGTTCATGTAATGATGGTCATCCTGGTAGTGTACCATCCATTTCTGCTAGACCTCCTATCACTCAGGTGTATACTCATCGTCCAAGTACGTGTCCAAGTGCTACAGAGACTCATGCTAGTTCAACTCCTTCAGTTGCTCCCTTGTCTGAAAGTCAAGTAGATACAAGTATAGACAGTCGTCCTATTGCGTTGAGGAAAGGCACTCGGTCTTGCACTTTGCATCCCATTTCTAATTTTGTTTCATATAGCCATGTCTCACCATCATTTCATGCCTGTCTATCATCCATGTTCTCTGTCTCTATACCCTCGTCTCTTTCGGTTGCCTTGGATCACCCGGGATGGCGTCATGCTATGGAAGAAGAGATGGCAACACTAGCCCAGAACCAGACATGGTCTCTTGTTCAGCGCCCATCAGGAAAGTCTGTGGTTGGATGTCGTTGGGTTTTCACTGTTAAAGTCGGTGCAAATGGATTAGTTGATCGGCTTAAAGCACAGTTAGTAGCTAAGGGATACACTCAGGTCTATGGTGAGGATTATTTAGAGGCCTTCTCTCTGGTTGCAAAGATGGCATATGTTCGTATCTTCTTGTCTCTTGCTGTAATACATTCCTGGACTTTATATCAACTTGATATCAAGAATGCATTTTTGCATGGTGACTTAGATGAGGAGATTTATATGGAACAACCACTAGGGTTTGTTGCTCAGGGGGAGTGTGATCTAGTGTGTTGTCTTCACAAGTCCCTATATGGTCTGAAACAATCACCCCGTGCCTGGTTTGGTAGACTCAGCAGTTCTCTTTTTGAGTTTGGGCTCCATAGATGTACTATGGACCATTCAGTTTTCTACAAGTGACAGAGTTCAAGATGTATATTCCTTGTGGTATATGTTGACGACATTGTGATTACTGGTGATGATAGATAGGGCATTGCACAGTTGAAGACTTTTTTTGCAAGGACATTTTCATACAAAGGACCTAGGGAATATTAAATATTTTCTAGGAATTGAGGTTTCCAAGTCAAAATCTGGGATAGTAATTTCACAAGGGAAGTATATCCTTGACTTGCTCACAGAGGCAGGGATGCTTGGGACTAGATCCAGTGACACTCCAATGGATCCTAAAGTCAAATTGTCCATGGAGCAAGGGGAGTTGCTTGATGATCCTTGGAGATATAGACGGCTTGTCAGCAAGCTAAATTATTTGACAGTCACTAGACCTGATATTGCATTTGCTACTAGTGTTGTGAGTCAATTTATGGAGAAGCCATGTACAGTCACTTAGAGGTTGTGTTGCGCATTTTGAGGTATTTGAAGAAGTCCCCAAGAAAGGGAATCTTGTATCAAAATCATGGTCACTTGAAAGTGCAAGGGTTTTCTGATGTGGATTGGGCAAGATCTAGCATTGACAAAAGATCTATTTCTGGCTATTGTGTGTTTGTGGGAGGAAATCTAGTGTCATGGAGGAGTAAGAAACAAATAGTTGTATCCAGATCAAGTGTAGAGTCTGAATATAGAGCTATGACATTAACAACATGTGAGTTGCTATGGATTCAACATTTGTTGGAGGAACTTGAATTTGTCCAAGATGCTCCTATGGATTTGAAGTGTGATAATCAAGTTGTTGTTCACATTTCTCAAAATCCAGTTTTCCACGAAAGAACTAAACATATTGAGGTTGATTGCCACTTTCTAAGAGAGAAGATTTAGGAGAGATTGATTCAATTGTCACCTGTCAGGTCAGAAGACCAAATAGCTGATCTATTCACAAAGTCCCTGAATGGTTGTCGGGTTCAGTTCTTATGTACCAAACTGGCCACATATGATATGTATGCTCCAGCTTGAGGGGGAGTGTTAGTGTACATGGACTTATATGTTAAGTTCATAGATCTATTTGTAAATTTGTAATTATATTCTTCATATATATATGATACGTGAGACAAACCATAGGACTGGTCGTCTCCTTCTTTAGTTTGTTTGTTACAAATACCACACACTCTAATAATATTAGTACACATTTAGTAGAGTAACCTAATGATTGTCGGTGATTAATGTTGTGGTGGGTTGCTATTCTTAATCAATGTTTAAAACTAGCTCTTGTGGTAATGTTAGATAGTGGTATGGGGAGTAATGGTTGTTATTGTTTCTTTAATGTAGTTAGTGTGGATTTGTCACTTCTAATATGTCTACTACTCAATCCCTCCTAAAGAGCTAATGCATCCTCAATTCAAGGGAAATCATATCCTACTCGGAAGTATGTGGTTGAGATAATTACTTATATGGAAGAGTACTTATATTGTCACGTGACCTAGTTGTCGTGCACGGATGCAATTTGTGGCATGGCGCAGTCCCTTCCCTTTCTCCCTCCAACACTAGGGCCACGACGTTGACTTCAACCAACAGAAAACCTAGACAACAACTATAATAGTACACTAATCTGTTCTATGGCCCTCCCACAACAACCTAACCACCGCACTTGATGAAATAGAATATTTCATTCTGTCACTTCGAGACAAGATCAACAAGATCTCACACTTGCTCTGCCATGCTCAAATCGAGGAGAACCAAATCCTGACTCCCCGCTCATCTCCTTGTTGGCATAGAGGTTTTAATATTTCAAACTTTGCCTACCCACCTCTATATAATATTGCATGTAGTGCCGCCAACCTCCTTTTAGTCATCCCAGACCTTCAATTAATCGTGAGAGAGTTCCATCTACCCTCACCAACCCCCACATCATGCTACCTCCACCCTAGCATTGACAGCCTTGAAAGACTCCTCTACATCAGATTTGTTGACTGCTGAACCTTCTTGGTGTCTCAGTGGAGCTTTTCCATCTCCTTTTCGTAACTCACATCCTTCTTCCTTCTCCCTAACCTCCTTTTGTTGATCACCTACTCCACCCTTGCGGCATCACAAAGATGTAAAGAGAGATGCATTGCAGGACCACACTGCTCTGACCCAAATTCAGACCTAAAAGGTCGAGGCATTCTCGGTGGACCGCTAGAGAGGCCACAGCTCAAGCCAGCCCTCACCAGAGTTGGTGCCTAAAGTTGCAGCTTGCAAGCATGCAAGGAGGCGATGAGGAGGCAAGTCACTTAGATCCTATATGGACCAGTGGCGCTTTACCACATCAACATCGTTCAGTGGGTCTTCATAGCCCAAGGAACAATCTGCGCCTTTGATTCAGTCAAATCAAGTCGTTGATCCAAGGTTGGTTTTCTTTATCCTATTAGTTAAATTGAGGACAATAATTATCTTAGATTAATTCTAGTAAATAGTAGGAGCATCAAAAAAAGGCAAACTTATGTGCCATTTTCATCACCAGAACTTGTAGATTTCACTAAAAATATCTTTGTGACCTAGATTTGGTTCCTATTCCCTGTATGATTTCTAAAAGCATATTAATATGAATGAAAGACCCCTTTTTGTATCATTGTTTGATATTATGGAATTGGTTTCCGTTTTCTTTAGAAATATTGTGATTTTTGAATGAATTTTGATTTGCTTCATCAATTTTTAAAAGAAATATATTGGCTTTTTTAAAAATATTAAAATAAATATAAAAAAATTGTTGTATCCATGACGTACCCGTATCCTATATTTTCAAAAAGTGTCGTATCCCCGTACCCGTATTCGATACGTATCCGTATCTGTGCTTCCTAGTTGATAATGTACCCTTGATTACGTTTCTAGGGTGATTCATATAAAATTTCAGTTGATCCCAAATCTATCAAAGATTTGATCACCTCAAAATGTGGGTTTATAATAACTACTTGGCTATCTTTTCTTGCTTGAAACATATATATGAAGTATGATTTCATTACTTGAGAATGTTGCATGTACGATATCAAATTTTTAGTATTGTTCTCGGCCTTGTCACTAAGAACATAAATAATGATAATGACTTGTAGTTACCAATGGTGCTCATTAATCACCCAAAAAGAGAGGATTTTTTTAATGTTGACTAGTACCTTCCTAGAGTACATTTACATGGGCAAACCTCTAGAGTACATGGCACACAGGGAATGGGGCCAACGATATATGTTTATGTGCTAGTCCACCATAATAGTGCAAATCATAGAACAATGATTTAATGAGAGTTTTTTCTTTTCGTTAATGTAACTGTTATCTTTTTGTTTCTTGCAAATTTTGAAGTATGTAAACATATATGTATGTATTTTTCTACCATGTACCACCAACACCTCGTGTGTTGGTGTGCTTGTTTTGCGTAATTTTTAGGTGTCATGAACAATTATCTGGAGGAAACTACTTGAAGTCATTAATAAAGGATCTACATAATAGTTGGTTTTAATCTTTCATTCATCTCCCAGTTGATGTGTAGATTGTAAGCATACCTAATGCATTTTTATTTTCTTTTGTTGCTAGCTTTTCCTTCCAATAACATGTGAGACTTTATTTTCATTTTTATGAATGAATGAATGTGTTTGTGCAAATTATGTGATGATATGAATTGATCATTGCTTCCGCATTGGAGATACTAATGAATAACCAAAGTCCTACATAGTTTCCCTTTTGCATATTTAATGGTATGGGTGCACACATGCGTGGTGGAATTGGTGTCGTCATAGTTGGCATCGATAGTTCACACATCACATTTTTGCATAAGCATGCCATTCTACCGAATAAGAGTCTTAGGTAGTTCTAAGTTACAGATATAGAGAATAGACCTGTTTAGGAAAGATTTTGTCATGTTTTAGCCTAAAATCTTCAAACAATTCAATAGCAACCAAGGTTACCTTTGACACTGTAAGTCTTACCTGGATGAAACTATAGGTGTCCTTTCTTCAAAGACATGCCTAATTTAAAGACCATTCTCATATATAGATATCCCTCTCTACCTCTCTTCTATACAGGATGTGCCACTCTATTTAGAGTCCTAAGGATGGCATGCACTTTTTGGATCGCTACTAGGATGTTGACAACCTAGAATGGGGAATTTTTAAAGCAATGTTCACTTAACTTTTCATGCCCACAGCTGATAGGAATGGGAAGGAGAGATTATATAATGAACTTAAGCAAGACAATCTCCCAGTTGCATACTACTTTTGAAAGTTTAGACTCTTGGAATGTTATGCACCCATACAAACTTAGGAACATCTTATTGATTGCCTGTCTACAAACTTGCAAACTCTAGTTATGACTTCTCTCCCTAAATCCTTTGATGAAGCTCTTGGCATGGCATATATCCTAAAGGGACCTAGGTTTGCAAAAGCAGATTATGTACTAATGTTATAATCTCCTCTCCCAAATCTAAAAAGCTCTTATCTCAAAAGGTTGCAAAATCTTCCTCGTATTAGTCTTAGAGACTAATCCAAGTCCATGCCCCATAGAAAGGTTGAAGGTGGTATGTGACTTTCTTGACATAATTCTAGAGGAACTTCCTAGGCTTCCTTCTGACCTAGATATTGAGTTTTTAATAGATCTTCTTCTTCCTAGAACTACCCAAATATTTAGGTCCCCGTATAGGTTGGCTCATGCCGACTTTTTGGAGGTGAAGAAACATTTACATATACTTTTAGATAAAGGTTTAATTCTTCCTAGCATTTCCCCTTGGGGTGCGTTTGTTCTCTCTGTAAAGAAGAAAGACGATTCTATGAGTATGTGTATCGACTACCACATGTTGAACCAAGATGAAATTAAACATAAGTATCCCCTTCCCCGTATTGAGGACCTCTTTGATCAACTCTGTCTTGCCAAAGTCTTCTCAAAGATTGACTTTTTTCTGGTTACCATCAACTTAAAGTCAAAGATTGTGATGTTTGCAAGAAATTGCATTTCAAACTTATTAATGACACTACAACTTTGTAGTGATGTCGTTCAGGATAACCAACACTCTTGACATATTCATGAATTTTATGAATAAAGTCTTCCAACCCCATCTCAATGAGTTTTTGGTCATATGATATTGTGATATATTCTGATTCTATGGAGAAACATCGGGGACACTTGAAAATAGTGTTTTAAAAAGCGGCTCAGGCGACCGCCTGAGCAGCCACTCAAGCGGCCCAAACCTTCATCTGCCTGGTTAATGGGATAATCACCAATGGAGCGGGCCAGCAAAAAGTGGTTGTAAACCAGCCGCCTGACCCGCCTAACCGCCCGCTTCACTTGTGGAGGCGGCCGCTTCAACCCGCTTAATGAAAAATCAGCTTTAGGGACCAAAACAAAGTCTAAAATTGCTGCATTTATTTTACATTATGCCTATATTAGTGCATCGTTCTGAATGTTAAATCAAGATAGCTATGTGTTTCTAACTATTAATTGAGTTTATATGTATAAAAATTATTCCTACTTTGTACAAGCTTTGTATGTATGCACTGCTGAACCCATGTTACATCTTTATGTATGAATTGCTGCACCTACATCAAATGTTTATCATTTATGCATGCAGTGCTATTCTACTATGTACTGAACTACTAGTTATATACTAATGTACTATACCCGTGTCTATGCTACCTACTTATATATTTATATGTTTATTTCTGTTGTTTGTTATGCGTACAACTAATGTACTGTCTGTGTATGTGTTCCTCATTGTAAGCAATAGGTACAACTATATAATGTACGTATCATGTACTGCCTACCAGTATCTTAAAGATCGCACTGAGCGGCGGCTTAATGCCAACAGGTCATGTCCGCCTAAAAAACCCCTCAAGCGCCACTTAAGCAGATTTGAGAAAAGCGGACACTTTTTGCCCGCTTAACCTGCTTTTTGTCCACTTTTTTAAGAAAAAACTGTTGTAAGCATTTAACATTAAGTACATTATATGCCCCGATCAGCATAGTCACAATATACTCTGACTTTTTGAAAAAGTCATGTTTAAAATGCGAACTTTTCCCTAGACGTATGAAACTCCCAAATAAAACCCGATTACGTATTATTCCTATATTTTTCATGAATTAATCACGTTTAATGTTTTTCCCATTTTTTACATTCTTTTTCCGTATTATACTGATTAAGACTCTTAACTTAGTTTGAGTGTATATATGTGTCTCTGTATGTACATGCATATGTGTGTGTATGTATGTAATATATGTATATGTATATGTAAGTAATAGTTATAGATATATGTATGCAATATATATGTACGTATATATGTTCGAAACATATATATACATACATCTGTATCCAATATATGTATGTATCCTCCAATTTTTTTCTGAATTTTTCCCGAATAGTTGACCATACTTTTATCGTACGTTGACCGCTTTTTATCCGATCTTCCCACACAATTGCCAAATTCCAAACTTTTCAACTCAAAACGAACAAATCCCGAATACCGAATTTTGACTATGCCGATTAGTTTTGACTATAATAAATTAAACTAGCATACATTAAATGTACTATGATATACCTAGTTCTAATTTAGAATGCATACTTTGTACGTAAGTTGTAATGATATGGTGCTTTTGTGATGTATCCAAGTAAATTATAGGTAACTATTATCTAATTTAGAATGCATACTTTGATTAAAGGTACTGTTGTAGTCTATGACTATATGATAATGTGCAAATCTAACAATATATTTGTAAGCTAGCTATGATAGGTCTATTGTTTACTGTTTAGCTATGTAAACATGTGATACAAAATTGTTGTTGCAACTTGTATATACACTTATTATTTTATGTGTAGGGTGCTTTATCTATGACAAGTATATTGTTTACTATATTATATAGATACAATCATTGTTGTATAGTTGTGTTATGAACTATTTGAGTATTTTATATTGTCTTGTACAATGTTTAGATATGTATAAAAATTTCACAAATATAGTATTTATATACATATGTATGTAATTTTGCATAAAAGTTTATAGGAATTGGAAATTCATTTTTCTAAAAAGTGCCCGCTTACACGCCCGCCTGACGATTGATTGGCTACAACGTCCTGTCTGCATGCTTCCCACTTCGCACTTTTTAAAACCTTACTGCCGACTGCTGTCTAATGTTCTGTACTATGTAGTATGTACCACTATAGTATAATGTATATATCATGTTGCCTGCTACTACATATTCATGTACTATGTAGTGTGTACCACTAGTGTACATGTATCATGTTGGCTAGAGTTGTATATAACTAATTTGATATATTACTATATTTAGTATGTCATGATTGAGTTAATTTGGTTATTTTATACTCATCACATGGTTAAATATGTATGGAAGTTCCTTAAAAATATATTATTTATATACATATACGTCTAATTTCCTATAGAATTATATATGAATTTAGGAACCTGCTTTTTCAAAAAGCGTTAGCCTGGCGTTCAAGCGGCCACAAGGTGACGTCTGCATGCCTCCCCCTTCCCGCTTTCTAAAACATTGCTTGAAAACAATTCCAAAAGTTCTTCAGGGTCAAATATTCTATGGAAAGTTATCTAAATGTGAATTTTGGATTGATAAAGTATGTTCCTTGGGCACGTCATCTCTCGGGGTAGTATATCAATGTCATGCCAAAGTGTCAGCTATAGTAAATTAGCAAGCCCCCAGAAAACCCCTAAAATCTGAATTTCTTGGGCCTAGCTGGATATTATCATATATTTGATGGATGGGTGTTTCATCTAGTCATCTGCGACATCAACACCCGTTCTGACACTACATTTAGAAATAAAGGGTTTGTGATCCACATCACCGCTTCAAGGAATGGATTAGGTTGTGTTCTAGAGCAGGATAAGAAGGTAGTGGCTTATGCATCTAAACAACTAAAGCCAAAAGACCTTTATTAGAATATGTGGTATTCAAGCCAAAAGCAATTGGCGATGGGTGAATGAACCACAAACCATATAAACTTAGGAACCAACCCAGAACTCAGAGGTGTGGGACTATTATAACATCCCCCTCAAGTGCAGCCACTTTTTTATGCTTGTACTTGTTATTTTAGGTAGGGTGTGAAAGTGTTGGGCCAAAGCGATACCAAGAGGTAGCGAGCTAGCCTTTATTATATAGGAAGAGAATATTTACATAATAGACCCAACAGGAACATAAATAGTAAACAAATACATGTATACAGAAACTATTTCTAACACTCTCCCTCAAGCTGGAGCATACACATCATGCATGCCCAGTTTGGAATTCATATACTTGAAGGTTGAAGATGGAAGTGGCTTGGTGAAGATATTTTTCACTTGTTGTCCAGTTCGAACATGAGGAGTTTGAATCTTCTTGGAGAGCACTAAATCACGGACAAAGTGGCAGTCCACTTCAATATGCATGGTCCACTCATGAAACACCTAATAGCTAGCAATATGAATAGTTTCCTGATTATCACACATGAGAGAAATTGGTGTCTCAACAAACACTCCCATTTCTGACAGAACAAGCATAACCCATTGTAGCTCACAACAAGCATGTGCCATAGCTCGGTATTCAGCCTCTATGCTGGATCGTGCTACCACATTTTGTTTCTTGCTCCTCCAAGTCACTAACTGTGACCCAAGAAACACACAATAGCCAGAAATAGAGTGTTTATCTCCAACATTGCCTTCCAAATCAACATCAGTGAACCCAGTGAGTTTCAAGGATGTATGTGCGAGATTTTGCCCTATAAAGACCTTCCCCAGAGATCCTTTAACATAACAAAAAATCCAGGTGACTGGCATCTAGTGCAACATCTTAGGCACACTCATAAACTGGCTGACAACTCCCACAACAAAAGAAATATCAGGGCAAGTAACTGTCAAATAAATCAGTTTTCCTACAATCCTTCTATACTTCGTTGGATCAGAAAAGTTGTCATCATAAATAGACATTTTGGTATGATATCCATTGGCGTGGAGACGGGTTTGCACTGTGCCATGTCTGTCTCTGCAAGGAGGTCAAGGACATATTTCCACTGAGAGAGGTTTGTGCCCTTCTTGGAGCGTAGAACTTCTATTCCAAGGAAATAGTGGAGATTACCCAGCTTTTGTCTGAAATTGTGTTTGCATCCATTCCTTAAGTTATAGAATGCCAATAGAATCATCACCAGTGACGACAATATCATTTACATAAACAGCTAGAATAATAGTGCTACTGGAAGACTTGTACACGAATAATGAGTGATCAGTAGAAGACCGAGTGAGCCCAGACTGTATAAGTGCAACACTAAATTTATAAAACCCTATCGGTGGTGACTGCTTCATATCATACAAGGATTTCTTCAACTTGCACACCTTCTGACACTCCCCCTGAGAAACATACCCAGGAGGTTGCTCCATGTATACCTCCTCAAGTAGATCACCATGAAGAAAAGCATTCTTGATGTCCAGCTGAAGTAGAGGCCAATCAAAATGAGTAGCAATAGAGATAATGATGCACACAGAATTGAGCCGAGCAACTGGAGAGAAAGTCTCAAAGTAGTCTACTCCATGTTTCTAAGTGTACCCCTTTGCCACCAAACGAGCCTTCGAACGATCAATAGACCCATCTAGTTTATGTTTCACAGTATACACCCAATGGCAACCAACACCCGACTTGCTAGGAGGAAGGTCTACCAAGTCCCAGGCAGAGTTCTCATGAAGCGTTGTCATCTCACTGTCTATAGCCTAGATCCAACCATCATGTCATGTTTCTTCCTTATAGGAATGAGGAACAGTTGTCGAATCAAGCTGAAGAGCAAACATGTGGGCTACCAGTGACAAATGAGATAAGCAACAAACATTCGCCAGTGGGTGGCGTTTAGTGCAAGAGTGAATGCCTTTTCGGGCTGCAATTGAGAGGTGTAAGTCTGAAACGGAAGTATCAAGAGAACTCTCAGTAGGAACTGTTAGCTCAGGAGTGTCTAACGATGAGGAGGCATTCTGCTGGACTGATGACACTGCATCCTCTTGGTGATGTCGTGCACACCTAGTGTAAACCAGTAGAGAAGGTGGAATCAGTGTAGGAGTAGGTGGTGGTAGTATCTAGAACAAATTTCATCACAAGGCACAGGAAGAGGTGGCTCTCTCTCACACCCAAAGATGTAGTCACTCTCAGGATTGTGCTCCCCCTTACGCTGGATAGAGTTACCAAATAATGGAGTAGACTCATGAAAAATAACGTCAACCGACACAAACATACGACGAAGACGAGGACAATAACATTTTTACCCCTTTTTTGTGGAAGAATATCCCTAAAAGACAATGCGAACTGCGCGAGGAGATAGCTCATATTCACATGGATCAAGCATATGAACAAACATAGTGCAACCGAAGACATGGATGGGTACAGGAAATGCTTGCTCGTCTAGTCGTAAAACAGAAAAGGGGGTGGCCCCATGTAAGATAAAAGATGGTTGACAATTAATCAAGAAACAAGCAGTGAGAATAACATTAGACCAGAACTTCTTTGGCATAGACATATGAAAAAGTAGCATACGAGCTACATCAAGTAAGTAACAATTTTTGCACTCAGCTACCCCATTTTGTTGAGGTGTATGAGACAAGTCGTTTGGTGAATCATGCCAACAGAATCACAAAAACTAGAAACAACCTTTTGAACATACTCTAAGGCATTATCGGTACAAAGAATTTTTATATGAGTATCAAACTGAACTTCTATCAATCTATGAAATGTTTGGATGACCGACAAAACTTCATTTCGAGACTTAAGTATACCCAAGTTATTCGGGAGAAATCATCAATGAAAAAAGAAAGTAATGAAAACCATAATAGCTTGGTTCTTTAATAGGGGCCCAAGAATCACTATGAATAAGATCAAAAGGACGCTTAGAGTGTTTGATAGTGCGACCAGGAAAAGAAACATGATGATGCTTGCCCAGTTGACAAGACTGACATTCAATAGACTTTACTGAAGATAAGCTCAGAACAAGTTTATGAAGACTCTGTAAGGAGGGATGTCCATAGCGACAATGTTATTGTAAGGGAGAGCAGCTGAAAACGGTAGATACGGGAGATGGAATCTGACGAGTGGGGCGACCACCTTTGAAGAAGTGGAGATCGCCTTTCCTAGATCCGCCACCAACCGTCTTCCAACTGTTGGGATCCTATAACACAAAGAAAGAGTCTCCAAATATTACCAAGCATTTTAAAGAATCAACCAACTTAGCAACAAACATTAAGTTAAAAGGAAAATCTGGTACATAATGTACAGTCTATAAAGTCAAATCAGATGAAGCGTGTACTATCCCACAAGCCTGGACTCGCCTGATAGATCCATCCACAAGTGTCACAAAGGAATGTGGGATATATGAGTCAGAAGAGAGCAACATCGATCGTATACCTGTCATATGCTGAGAGGCCCCGGAATCCACCAACCATGTTGATGGATGGGAGGCGATAAGTGAAGTTCCTTGGTTGCCTATATCTAAAAATGATTGACAGGAGGACGCAAGAGAAGCTTGTTGAGTTGCCTGAAGAAGATAGTCATATCCCTCCTTGGAAATGGTAATGTCTATGCTCTTGCCAGATTCAGGGACAATATAGATTGCATTCATCCAAAGAATAATTTTGTGAGGTGAGCTTCATAGAGATTGATTGAAAATTGTAGATTATTGTAACAGAATTTGTTGGCTTTGTGTCTCCCATATTGAGATTGAATCAAGAGAACTATAGCAGACAGGGCAAAGAACACGCCATGTTGAGGACGTAACACGCCGTGTCTGGGAGTTGCACGACGTGTGAAATATTAGACACATCGTGTGAGTTGCCAAAGACAGCAAGCAGGCTCTTCTATAGTGACACAATGTGTCAGATTCAGCACACGTTGTGTCGATGGAAGATGCAGGACTTCTGACTGACTTGCACACACCATGTAGATTGGAGACACGTCGTGTCTGATTTCAGAGGCTTAACCTTCAACAACTATGACACGCTGTGTCACGAATGAGACACATCGTGTAGTTTGTGAACAATGTCGTCAGAGCAGAGACATCTGGACGGCAACACGCCATGTCTCCTAGAAAAAACAGAAGACATAAGTGCTGACAACCTTATACACGTCGTGTCTTATATTAGACATGTTGTGTCTGGAGACAGAAGTGTTGACGGAACCTTTCACACGTCGTGTCTTATATTAGACGCGTGTCTGGAGACATAAGTGTTGACAAAACCTTTCACACGCTGTCTATAAAGTCAAATCAGATGAAGCGTGTACTATCCCACAAGCCTGGACTCGCCTGATAGATCCATCCACAAGTGTCACAAAGGAATGTGGGATATATGAGTCAGAAGAGAGCAACATCGATCGTATACCTGTCATATGCTGAGAGGCCCCGGAATCCACCAACCATGTTGATGGATGGGAGGCGATAAGTGAAGTTCCTTGGTTGCCTATATCTAAAAACGATTGACAGGAGGACGCAAGAGAAGCTTGTTGAGTTGCCTGAAGAAGATAGTCATATCCCTCCTTGGAAATGGTAATGTCTATGCTCTTGCCAGATTCAGGGACAATATAGATTGCATTCATCCAAAGAATAATTTTGTGAGGTGAGCTTCGCAGAGATTGATTGAAAATTGTAGATTATTGTAACAGAATTTGTTGGCTTTGTGTCTCCCATATTGAGATTGAATCAAGAGAACTATAGCAGACAGGGCAAAGAACACGCCATGTTGAGGACGTAACACGCCGTGTCTGGGAGTTGCACGACGTGTGAAATATTAGACACATCGTGTGAGTTGCCAAAGACAGAAAGCAAGCTCTTCTGTAGTGACACAATGTGTCAGATTCAGCACACGTTGTGTCGATGGAAGATGCAGGACTTCTGACTGACTTGTACACACCATGTAGATTGGAGACACGTCGTGTCCGATTTCAGAGGCTTAACCTTCAACAACTATGACACGATGTGTCACGAATGAGACACATCGTGTAGTTTGTGAACAATGTCGTCAGAGCAGAGACATCTGGACGGCAACACGCCATGTCTCCTAGAAAAAACAGAAGACATAAGTGCTGACAGCCTTATACACGTCGTGTCTTATATTAGACATGTTGTGTCTGGAGACAGAAGTGTTGACGGAACCTTTCACACGTCGTGTCTTATATTAGACGCGTGTCTGGAGACATAAGTGTTGACAAAACCTTTCACACGCTGTCTTTAATTGGACACGCCGTGTGCCAAGACAGAGGTGTAAACAACAGTAGCTAGGGCACATTGTGTCTTTAATGAGACACGCCGTTGGCAGTGGCGGTAGGCATAGACCTTGACGACAATTACATCTGTCAACAAGGTAAAGAACTCCGACAAGATGCACTGGAGAGAAGGATGACCCCAAGAAGACGCGTCGTGGATATGACGAGAATTAGCACCATCACGTGTCAGTTGAGGATGCGAATCTTTCGCATCAACAGTCCCTAAAGATTTAGGCACTCATCCACATAGGGGGACTACGTGGCGAGGAAAGAAGTAGAGAAGGGAGTTGTTCCCCCTCCTCTCTCCGAGATAGAACGAGCGATTCTTCTCCTCTCCTACAAGCAGCCACCATGATGGAGACGGAGGGAGACTGGCCGACGGGAACCGAAATCGGCAACAGCAACAGTGGCGCCCGATGAATGTGACAGTAGTGGTGACGAGTGGAGCGGTGCAATGTACACTATTTTCCATGCATCAAATTTGAAACCTAATTTCAAAGATCATCGTCACTATCTAAACCATGAACCTTGGGAGTTGAAGGACAATCTATCTTATGTTGAGTTTCCAATCAGAATTATGGATACTATAGTGAAGGAGCTTCGCAGCAACCGGTGCATCAATACAGTGAAAGTTCATTGGAGCCACCACGATCAAACTAATACTACCTAAAGCTTAAGTAAGAAAACGAGTAGAAATATTTACATCTCTTTCTAACTGCTAGAATTTTAAGGGAAAATGCCTAAAAGGAGGAGAAAATCTCATAAAGTGGGATTTATATAATTTTCTATTATTTTCTCCTTTGTACCACAATGTATCTTACCCTAATATATAAAAAGAAGTAAGACGGCTATTTCCCTCTCAAGGAAGCTGCTCCTTGCAACCGACAAATCTCTTAGTGTTTCGTCTCCTCTCCCCCTCGCCTCTTCTAACACTTATGTCCCAGATATATTACATGTGCATGGAGTTTGTATTCTGTTGTTTCGAACATGAAACCAAAGTTTACATCCAAGATGTCGAAAGGAAGATTTGGGCACAGAAGACTTCAACATTGCGTATCATCTGCAAACCAATGGGTGGTTGGAGCGTATAGTGTAAATTCAAGAGGATCTTCTAAGAGCATGTGTGCTTGATTGGGAAGGTTCAAGGAACCATTATTTGTCCATAGCTCAGTTTGCATATAATAATAACTATCAAGCAAGTGTTGGGGTGCCTTTGTATGAAGCTCTCTATGGAAGGTCATGCAGATCTCCTCTACGCTGGGATGATTTTGGAGAGCACATCTTGATGAAATCAAAGGAAATGAAATTTTATACCATTAGGGTTGCACTAATCATGCAGAGAATGAAGCGAACACACAGAAGTCTTATGCAGATACTCACCAAAAAGAGCGATAATTCAAAGTAGGGGATCATGTTTTCCTGAAGATCAGGCCTATTTGAGCCTTAACTAAGAACAAAGAGAAGCTCATCCCTTGTTTTGCAGTACCCTTTAAGATGTTGGAAAGGATTGGTGTATGTACATACGGCTTGCCCTTCTGCCTCGGTATAGGTGCAATGTACACCGTTTTCCACACATCAAATTTGAAACCTAATTTCAAAGATCCTCATTACTACCTAAACCATGAACCTTGGGAGTTGAAGGACAATCTATCTTATGTTGAGTCTCCAATCAGAATTATGGATACTATAGTGAAGGAGCTTCGCAGCAACCGGTACATCAATACGGTGAAAGTTCATTGGAGCCACCACGATCAAACTAATGCTACCTAAAGCTTAAGTAAGAAAACGAGTAGAAATATTTACACCTCTTTCTATCTGCTTGAATTTTAAGGGAAAATGTCTAAAAGGAGGAGAAAATCTCATAAAGTGGGTTTTATATAATTTTCTTATTTGATTTGAAATTTGAATATCTCTAATAAATTATAAGGATTTCACTTTGATACTCTTAACAAATACACTTTAAATTATGGCTCCTGTATGGGCACATTTTAGAGAAATGAGAGACCTTAATTGAACAATTAGGGTAATATGTGTGATATCAACTATTGAAATTCCTATGATCATACAATTGATTTTCACCTCCAAATTTAAGCAAAGGAAGCTAATCCTATTTTAAACCACTACCAAAAATTCCAGACAGTTAGACTTACCATTTTAAAGATATTAATGATATATAAATTGTTAAATTTGTGATATAATATCATTAGATCTATAAACCTAAACCTAAGTTAGCTATGAAAATTTATTTTCACACGACCTAGATGATGTGCATGGTGCAATCCGTGGCATGGCGCATCCTGGTCATTCTTTCCCTTCCTCCCTTAAATCCTAGGGCCGCGAGGTTGAAGCACAATAGGTGGTTGTTGGATCCTCGATAGATGGAGGGTTGTTAGACCTCGATAGCCCTTGTGAAAGAGCCTCGATGTGCCTTGAAGGGAAGATCTTGACATGATAAACCCTTGACAGGGTGACCCTCGAAGGTTGGGAGGCCAAGATCTTCAACAACTCACCCTTTTTTGCCCCTTGATAGCTCCAATTAAATTGGGTTGTTTTGGTCATTTCACCCCCTTACATATACAACCACCTAACCCATCGTCTCCTCCACCCATTAGGCAAGCAGGACCCCTGCTTGGACCAGAGGAGGAATTCCAAGAGCCTCAACACCCTCCCTTAGGTATGGCATCTAAATACATATCCAATACCTCTCCAATTGTTCTAAGACTTCCTCTTAATCTTTTATCTCTTAGTAAAACTATTAAGAGTCTTCAATGCTCGATCACTTTTGATCCTAAGGGTGGTGTTACAGGATATTCGCACAAAGACAAAGATTGGTCGGGTCATGAGGGACCAGACGGACTGTACTACCTAGACGTGTCACAATTTGTTGTTGCTTTGCTATCGTCATTGATAACTGGCCTACAATGGCACTACCGCCTAGGATGGTTTGTTAGTGTGGATGTTGTCTTTTTTAACAGATGTCGTACTACTCTAAAAATGGGTATGCTTTATCTAGTGAACTATTGGATCCCACTCCCCTGTCGTAAGTGGTAGAAAATGGTCCCACTAAAGTAAATAAAGTTCTTCCTCCTCTAAAGGAGTACAAGAGAAGACCTAAGGTTATAGTACTCTCCATGGCCCCTCAACAACCAACTCTTCCTTCACCGGCAGATCACATTACCTCCCAGGAAAGGAATGAAATATCGCCGATATCACCGGTATACCGGTCGAAATATCGATACCGACGCCATCGGGTATCAGTTTGAGCAATTCTACCGCTGGTACCGCAAATATCGGTAAATCGGTGGACTTACCACTAAATACCTCCACTTACTGCCGAAACTGAGGGTTATCTCTGCAAAAAGCCCAACTTGCAGGCGATATAGGCGGTATGCCGCCCGACATGCTGATATTTGCAAACCTGTTGCTTGCTGCTGCTGTTTGAGTGGAGTTTCTTGGAGATTAGAGGCGATTTCTTTCCTTGGAGCTCGAATCAGCCCTGATCAAGGTATGTTTTCTTAATTTCTTTCATTTCTCATCTTCTCTAACCCCTCCCCTCTCTATTTTCTTCTATTTTCACCATAGAACTTCTCCAAATTCCCTAAATACACCCAAAATCTAGATCTACTCCTAAAAACTTAGGATTAATGCTATTTAACAATAGATCTATGATTAATTTATGTAGATATACTAATGTATCACTAGATCTACTACTATTAATTAATATTATCACATAATTTCACTAATTAATATAAAATTTGTAATAATACAATAAGTACTATTAATAATAGGTATCTAACTTAAGTTTAGTAGAAAAAGTTGTACCAAATACTAATATAAACGAATACAAACAAAAAGTATACTACAAATAAATATATTTTTCGTTTTTTCATTTATTAAAAATGTTGAAAATTAAAAAAATGCATTTTTTTGTTTTTTTTATTTTTTCTACAGATTTATATGTGTTAGTGCAATATAGGATGGAATGAGTAATTTGTAACACATCACTTGCCTTAATACTAGATAAATGACAGATTTTTTATTTTTTAAAATAATTTCAGACTTTTTTTATTTATTTAACCCTTTTTTCTTTTTAATAAAAATCTTAAAAAATATTGTGTTTGCTTCTATAGATACATGTAACATTTATACAGTTAAAGGATTGTTTTTTGTTCTTTAATACATAAAATAGAATAATTTCTTCATTTCTTGCAACTTAATGGGTTATTAATTTCATACACCTAATTTGGTGCATGTGGAGGCAGTGGGACTGCACGTATTCCTGTTGTTGACCTAGATGACGACGATGAAGACCGAGTTGGTTATGGTAAAAGGAAGAAAGGAGGCATTGATACACTTTTCCGTTCTGCAAGTGTGAGATTGAGGAATGTTGATGAACCAGGGGTTAGGAAGCCTGAGGCTAGGCAAAAAAGCCTCAAAGCAATGTTTACTGGTGCAAAAGAAAAGGTTGGTAAGGCAGTGGGTAAGTTCTTCTTTGCTCATGGTATACCTGCACATGTTGCAACTGAACCTTATCTGCAGCATATGGTAGATGTGATAGGGGAGTCTGGTAGGGGCATCAAGGCCCCCAGTTTATATTAATTAATGAACAAGTATCTTCCATTAGAGAAGAAGGATCTACAAGCATGGATTTCAGACCAAAAACACATGTGGGCTGAATATGATGTCACAATTATGTGTGATGGGTGGACTAGTGGAAATAGAAGACAAATTATCAACTTTCTTACATATTGTCGTGGATCCACAGTTTTTCTAGATTCTGTTGATGCTTTAGGTGAGGTCAGGAACCACAGATACCTAAAGAAATTAATGACGACATACATGAAGCAAATTGGTGTAGAGAATGTGGTACGAATTGTTACTAATAATGCTACTGCCTTTAAGAAGGCCGGCGAGAGTTTAATGAAGAAATATCTGGTCTACTAGACACCATGTGCTGCCCACTACATAGATCTCATTCTGAAGGACATGGGATCAATTAATTTCATCAAATTCGTTGTCATTGATGGTAGGTTGATAATGGGATTCATCTACAACCATTCTTTTCTACTAAATGCCATGAGGCGACCTAAGTACTGTGGTGGTGATCTTATTAGAATAGGGGCAACTAGATTTGCAACAAATTTTCTTGCCTTACAATCGTTAAAGTCCAAAAAGGATGGACTTAGGAGGCTCTTCAATGGAGTGGAGTGGACCTCCATGAAGGAGCACAACACCCCTATTGGCAGAAGAATTAAGGAGTTGATTGCCAGCCGACCTTTTTGGGATAAGGTTTCTAGAGTGCTGAAAATAATGGAACCCATTGTCAAAGTATTGAGGCTTGTAGATGGTGACAAAACTGCAACAATGCCTTTCCTTTATGATGCAATGACCTCAATGGTGGACAATATCAAAGAAGCAGCTCCTAGGTCCAATGAGCAATACATAAACATTTTTGAGAATTGTTGGACAAATATGCTTTTGCATCCATTGCATAAAGCATGTATATGATTCTCTCAATGACTCAATTATATTCTAACTTCTAAGTTATTGGTCTAGTTCATACTTGTCTACAATAAAATGTCATTCTAATTTCCTTATTTATATTTGTGACAACTTACTATTTGAATATGAGGTTTCAATACTCACAAACACTAGGCTTGAATGCGACTCTAATGAATGCAGTGAGAGAAGTCACTAACATGTTCATTACCTCTCCAGAAGAGCGATTGCTAGTATTGGAAGATGTATATAACTATATGACTTAGTTACATTCTTTATTTCTCATTATTCTTTCCTTTGATTTCATCATCTTAATATCGTAAATATTATTTTTGCAGTTACGCCATTTTCGTGAAAGCATTGGATGCTTTGGCCATCCAAATGCGGTTGCTGACCGCGATGCAGGTGATCCTTGTGAGTGGTGGGTTTGGAATGGAACAGGTGCCACTCATTTAAGAAAAGTGGCTATTCGCATCCTTTCTCAAACAACATCTGCAGGGGGTTGTGAAAGAAACTGGAGCACTATCAATCTGATACACCCCAAGAGAAGGAACAGACTTGGTGCAAACAGGTTGAGGGATCTTGTATACGTTCATTACAACATGCGGTTGAGGGCTAGAGCAATACGTGATGCCAACTACAAGGAAGTGGAGTTTGCTGTTGTCCATGATCCCATTGACACCGCATATACTTTTAATACTGAAAGACGTAGAGGATTGGAGGATGATTCAGAAAATCCTTTAGAGGAATGGATGAATGAGATAGGCCGTCCTGTTCTTGATAGTTTAGATGGACGTCCAGATCCATATATAGAAGAGAAATTTGATGCAACTAATGGTGATGATATTATTATTGATGCCCCGCCTGAAAGACTTGATCCTGAAGCTGCACATGTTGATACTGATATGGAAATCAATAGAGAAGTGGAAGAACAATTAGGTAGCTCAGATTCTTCTTCTACATCTGGTTCTAAATCTAAGTCTGATGATGGCGGCAATGATGGTGATAATCGCAGCCAACTCTCTCCAGAATATCCTCCAGCTGTTGATCCTCAAAATGATGACCGGCCTTATGTTAGTCATAATGTTACTAGGATGCACCTCCATAAGAACAGGGAAATCCCATGGCTGAAAAAAGATTTCAAAGAAGAAAAACTTGAACTGGGAAAGATTATAGCGGTGCATATCATAGCCAAAGTGATCATCATTCTGATCTTGCAGATTCAATGTATAACATGAGCATATCTGACTCTCAATCTCAACAATCATTCGGAGATATTTTATTTGGGCAGACACTTCCATACCCATCTCAGCCCCAACATGGGTATCCTGGATATCATGCTGAACCACCACCAAGATTACAATTAGAACTTGGACCTGGTATGGGATATCACGAAGCATACTCTGTCCGTATCCCTTATGGATGCTTTCAGGTGAACACCGAAGCATACTCTGGTGATGGAGGTCAAACATGGAGTGGTGGGCATACTACAATTTATCCTATTGCCAGTTATCCATTACAACCTCAAGCTCCTCAAACATGGGATCCTCCTGCTTCTACAGCTACTCAACCTCAAGCTCCTTGAGCAAGGGCACCTCCACCTGCTTCTACTCAACCTCCCTCCATTTCAGCAACAAAGGAAAAATATCTAAAAGATTTGGAAGAACATTTTTTGAAGTTTGGGATGATGCAGTTTGCCAATCCTGAAGTGTATGAGGAACATGTTGTTTCATACAACAAGTCTTATAGAAGTTACATGACATGGGAGCAATATGTGGAGCATATGAACAACATATTGTATAGAGAACCAGCGCGCCACTCAACATACAACTGACGTGAGTTAGTAATTTACTACGTTGTTATATGTTTGTTGTAAATTGAATATTATTGCATAAGTGTGTTAACATGAGTTTATAGATTGCGCTAGTAAAATTTTAGATCTTAATTCTTGCATTTTTCTATCGATATATTTCATCGAAATCTCCAAAAAATAGGACATATTACTTAACTCACACATGATTGACCCCCCCCACATACCCAATATAGAATTTTATTACATAAAATGTTGCTTCTAGGTGTTGAGACCACACCTGTAAAATTTCATGATTTAATTCGTTCATTTTGGCGTCAGTATGGCTAGGATTGCATCTGTCAATATTTCTGTCGGTATACCTATAAATATCTATACCCAAGCTGTCAAAACGGTGTCGGTACCGGTCATTTAATATCTTGCTCCCAGGTAACTTCTGACCTATATCTTCCCATCAGTCAAAGGAGAGGTGTTTGTTCCTGCACTCAACATCCAATTAGTAATTTTTTCTCTACAACTAATCTTGGTGCTAATTTTTCTTGTTTTACTGTTGCTATCTCTATCGTTTCTATACCAAAGACAGCTACACAAGCTCTTAAGCATCCTACCTGGCGTTAACCAATGGAGAGTGAAATCGTTTCTCTTCGTCATCGCAAGACTTGGGATCTAGTTGGTCGCCCTCAAAACTATCCTACTATTGGTTGTTGTTGGATTTTCATTGTTGAATACCAGTCAACTGGTTTGATTGAATGGCTAAAGGCCCGTCTAGTAGCAAGAGGTTATACTCAATTGGTGTAGATTATTATGAAACTTTTTCCTCTATTGCCAAACTTAATTTTGCATGGATGCTTATATCTATTGTTGTGAATAATGATTGGCCTCTTTTTCAACTTGTTGTTAAAAACGCCTTACTATATGGTGTCTTACATGAGGAAGTCTACATGGAGCAACAACCTGGTTTTGTTACTCAGGGGGAATGTTCCAAAGTCTGCAGACTCATGAAAGTGATTTATGCCCTAAAACAAAGCATACGAGCATGGTTTGATAAATTAAGTCAGATTCTTCCAAAATTTCATTTTCGGCGCTCACATTCGGATCACTCTAATTTTTATAAGAAAAATCTTTTTGGGCTTGTTATTCTTATTGTCTATGTGAATGCTATCATTTTATCTGGTGGTTATACCGATGGTATTCAAGCTACTAAAAAAATATCTTGAGCAACGTTTGTTACAAAGGATCTTGGCAAACTTAGATACTTCTTAGGAATTGAAGCTTCCAGGTCTTCTTCTGGCACCCATCTTTCGCAACGCAAATATGTTCAAGATCTTCTGACAAAAACATACATGCTTGGTACTAAACCTGCTAGTACTCCTCTGGATCCCAGTACCAAATAGATGATGAATCTTTACCACCCTATCCTAATAGCCACCAATACAGAAGATTGATTGGTAAACTTATTTATCTCACTGTCACTAGAGATGACATTACTACTGGTGTTGGACTTGTCAATAGGTAACCTCTCGACAATGGCATTGGAATGTTGTTTGTCATATCCTTAAATATCTGAAAAAATCTCCAGGGAAAGGATTATTATATCATTGACATGGGCACTGACATTCACTGGATATTTTAATTCTAATTATGCTGATAATAGATGTGATAGGAAATCTACCTCCGGCTACTACACTTTTATTGGAGGCAATTTCGTTACATGGCGCAGTAAGAAGCAGACTGTGGTTACTCGATATAGCGTTGAAGTAGAATACAGAGCTATGGCTCATACTGCTTGTGAATTAATGTAGGTCCAAGGACTCCTCAATGAATTTAAAACCTCTGATCCCGATCTTATTCACATGCATGTGACAATATAGCCTCCATTTTTATTGCCAGCGATCCCACTTTTCATGAGAGCACCAAGCATTATTCCACTTAGTTTGAGAATATGTTTTCTCTTGATGCATATGCACTCCTTATCTCTGGATCAAAGATTAGGTTGTAGACATTATAACAAAGATACTTCCCAAGACTCGCTTTGCTACACTGGTGGACAAGCTATGTATGTTTGACATCTGTGCTCCAGTTTGAGGGGGAGTATCAGTATATACATTTTATGCTTAATGTTTTGTTTATGATTTAGACTTGTCTTTGTCTTTAGCTTTTCATTTATCATGTATTGTCTTCTATTTCTCACTTACTCTCTTATTCTATAGAACAGGGTGTCTTGTAATTGTTTTAGACACATCAAATAAAGGCTCTTCTATTCTATAGTTATAATGCCAAATTTTCGTCAAACTTGGGTTTAATGCCTAAAGATAGTTCATATATGCTTAAAAATGGCCTTTTTATGCCTAATCTTTCCCTAAGTGCAACTTTCTCATACTTGTGAATTTAATTGAAATTCTGCATGGTGTTTTGTTGCTATCATGTGAAGAGGAATACATTGTTGCATATGGATGTGGAATCCCTACTTGGGTTTGGACTTAATGTCGCCTAAATTGGTCGATTGGGCCCTGACATGGTTAGTAAATGGTTCCATGATTGGGAACTTTGATATATGGCATAAGGCATTTATATATCCTCTGAAGTTGTTTATACTCAAATTAAGTAATTAATGGATCTAGAAAAAAAATATAAAAATCAAGTATATGTATATAAGTGTGTGTGCATGACATTCACCATAGGATTGTTTAATAATGTAAGTATGAAGTGATTAGAGGGAATCCTTAATCCATTGTGAGATTTTACTATAAAGATGGTAAACTATATTAAAAAGGACTTTTAAAGGAATAGTTTGAATCCTCAAATGTAGACCTATGCCTTTCGTCTATCCTCTTCCTATTATCTTATGGAATTTGCTTGAGTGTAATAAAAATGTGACTTTATAAGATGTATCTTGGATATGGGATATACATATAGGTTTGATGTCCTAAGGAAGATGTCTAAATGGAACTGATGATAAGACTATAATATAATTAATCTCTTAGTTATGATTACAGCAAATGCTTAATTAATATTTCTAACCCTTAAGGCTCATAATATGATAGAATTAGAGTTTACTAGCCCTAAACACTAGTTTGGTGAATAACTGGTTGAACATGTTAAATCCATTGAATAATCGTAGTTTCATATTAGACCAGTATTGATGAGCAACAATGAGATCCCAAGATTATGATGATGATAATGATGTACACTCAGGGTTTCTAAGTCTTTCGATTCATATGTAAATTAGGGTTTTTGATACCTAATCCTAATATCGACCCTAAACCTAAACCTTAGACTCAAACACGATTAGTTTCATATGGATATCATGGTGACACATTAGAATAATGTATAGTTTCACATCATGTTTATTGCTTGAATCTGCATTTGATAGATTGCTTGGACATGCAAATTAAAGTACATGATAATACTGCATGTGTTCTTCAATGAAGGTATGTGGTTATCTTGTGAATACCCGCATATGTCGAATTCTGAAGATTGTTGATATTTTCTTAATACTTGATGAATAAAAGGCTTAGACGTTTATTTAATTTCAGTTCATTATATGCCTATGTGTATCATATAAAGAACCAATCAGATATTTTGAACCCAGAGTTAAATCTACTTATGAGTAGTTCACTCAAGTCTAATGATGGATAGAGAAGTCATTGCACCTGAAGTAGAATGATAACCTTAGATTAGATCATCTAAATGAACGTACAAGTTTATATGTGCAATTAATTGAATGTTGAATAATATATATTCTTATCATATATGCACATATGATAGTATGCATATATGTGCTTTGTTTGTCGGCGTTTCAGGTAGTTGGCTTATATTAAAGATTAATGGTATGAAGAATTGAAAATTCAGATGAATAAATTGAAGACTATAAAAGCTAATGTCACAAGGAGGATTAGTTAGATATTATTCATGGTATCTTCTTACATGTAGTATATCTTATCATGTAGTCTTCCTTTACTTAGAAAATTGTGTACACTCCCTTTGAGGGGAAAATAGCACCCTTTTATACCATTTAAAGTTATCAATGAAATTATTTCTTATTATATGTTATTTCTTATGGATCCTGTGAAAATGGGATTAAGATCCTTGTCCTTATGATTTGCTTTCAATAGTGGGTAACTGGGGGAGGGGTCGTGAAAAGTGTGTTCGTCATATCTACTTGATATATGTGTCATTCATATGAGCAGCAAGGGAAATGGGAATCAAATTGTTGCTACTCAGGTGACAAGAGAGAATGTCTTGAAGAAGTTGACCTCAAATGAATATGTGGCACTTTTCCGCAAGCCAGGCTTGGAGATGTTTGTCAGAATGGTGCTTTACAGAGTACACCCATTGACAACCAACTACATTCTTGTCAGGCGGTAAATCCCCTTGATCCCATGGGTAATCATATGAGAGAACAATCATCTTGTCTTCCATAACAGCCATCCAACGGGGACACTGAGTTGCCTCATATTGCTTGGAGATGATTGTGGTATCTAATGAAAAAATCGGGCAGAGTGAGAAAGCTTGTCAAGACAATATGTCTTCAAAATCGTACGACAAGTGGACAAAGAGCGAGTACATTTCTAGAGTGCCACATGTTCTAAGGATTTTAAATTTGTTGATGAAGGGGGTTGAGAGATGGGGCCTTTTGTTGTTTATACACTAAAGGATATAGGCATATAGTAGTATAGGTATGGTTTTCCATGGAAATGAACCCTAAAACCCTTTCACAAGAACCATGGTTGTTGTTGAGCAGGAAAAGTAGAGGGGTGATCATTGAATGCACGCATGAAGCCACTCAATTTGACCATAGTGGTCCATATACCTCCTGAAACACTAAGAAGGAAGCCACTATCCTTGATTTTGTCAATATTCAACCTAATGCATTTTGGTAGATGAATCAAAAGCCTGGAATTTATCCATGCAAAATGCCTTTAAGGTCCTCGACGTACCCGAGGAGAAGAAGGTTATCCTTGCCAACTAAATTATGGTAGGATAACGAATATGCCTCAAGGGACGTACTTTGTAACCCTATACTTGGGTAGAGTTCAAGGCCATGTTCATGTCTAGGTTTACACCCTACACAACTAGAAGAGATAGGAGAAGTAGTTTAATGAGACAAATCAAGGGGATATGTTCGTACCAGACTATGTCTAGATGTTCCAACTTCAAGAGAGGTTTCCCCAGGCCCGATCATATGAAAGGAGATTTGAAGCTTGTCAAGGCGAGTGCCTAGGCGTGCCTAAGCGGCAAGGCATCCCAAGGGGGTGCGCCTTGACCAATATGTCGCCTTATGTATTTTTATGAACCCCTGACCGCATATATATGTATTTATATGCTAAATACATGTTCTAATATACAAATAAAGTGTATGTATCTATGTTTGGTGTACAATATCATTATTTTCTGGATAATACTCTTGATATTTATATAATTGTTTTTCTGGGTAGTTGGTTAAATCTGATCTTGATGTTGAGGCATTTTCTTCCACTGGATAGCTAGCCAATTGCAATACCAAATCCTAGTTTGCTTATTTTAGGAACATCAAGCAGCCATATTAGCTGCAAAAGATATTTATATAAGCTGAAAGTAACCCTAAATAATGAAAATTATATACTGAAACAAAATTATCTACTGCTGCCTTAATTCCTCAAGTCTAAAACTGATGTATAGTGGATTACAGAACTTATATAAGAGTGTTGTGAATATAACTGGAAACTCAAATACCCATATTACCACAATTACATCTATCCACCCAAGTATAACTTTTAAAATTATGTATATATCTATGTATGCAACAATAAAATTGTATACATCCAAGTTTAGTTGTGTTTAATATGTATATATATACCTATGTATAAAACAATAAATATGTTATCTCCCTGTAAAACATGTATATTAGTGGTTCACCATGACTCTATATATTAACCTACAATTATATATCTGAAATATAACATATATTTGAAGGGAATTGATATAAAGATCACAACATGTGTATAGATTAGGTAAAAATAACATATATATGAAGGGGGTGTTATAAAAATCATAACACATGTATACCCATAAGTAAATTGTACAAAAAATATTTTATTCAAAGCCGCCTAGGCACGCCTAGTCGCGCCTTGGCACAATGCGTCCAGCCTTGGCGCCGTGTCCCCTTGCCGCCTTAACAAGTATGATTTGAACACTTAATAAATCACCTCTCCATGACTTTGAAACCCCTTGTTATAGCTTCTAAGCCTTGCACCTTGGATGAAGCCCATAAATTTACACTACATATAGAACAAACCTTAAGAGCGCAAGAGGTTGGCGGGATGGGATACCTCAGCTTTGTTGAGGGCTTACTTCAAAATGAGAATTCAAAGGAATCCAACAATAGTCATTTTCAAGCCAAAGGGAAAGGGAACCCTTCTGAGGTTACATGGAAGCCGAGAAGTGCAAAGGCAAAGGAATCCAAAGTGTTCGAAGGATGTCATCATCTTGGGAAATACAAATATACTGACCCAATGTGTTTCCACAACATGCAAGGACACTGTGGATAGTTGTCCCACATTTCCAAAAGAAAACTTAAGTGAAGGTAATCACACTATTATTCATGTCTCTTTTTCATAATATAGGAAAACCATCTTACAACATGTATTCAGGAAAAGGTGACACGACCTTTGTAGAATTTGAGGATTTGAACACTTTGAGTGATATATGTACACTTGTTCATTTAAGTTGCCTTTTCAATACATGCTTACAAGATGAGAAATTACTATAAGATTTTGAATTCATATTCATGAAATTGATATATGAATAATTTGAGACATGAAAAGAAGTTGATACAAGACATATAAGAACTACTTTGAAGTTTGAAATTTACTTAATGGCCCTTTGATCAGCCCTAAGGTCAAGTAGGGAAATGAAAAAGGTATGAGTTCATATATATCTGGTGAACCAAGATTCGCAACATATACGTTCCCTAGAAACCATAAGGGTTGACTAGGAATAAAATCAAAAATTGGAAAGTTGAAAATGACAAGACTAGGGTTTATCTAAGTTTGATGGATAGTATTAATAAAATACTTACACATAAACTTGATATAAGGGCTTAGGGTTCAAAATTCATTTTAGGGGAGAGGATGTAACAAGTGGGTATTGAGATACCTACCTTTAGTTGAATTAAGATACAGACTACACATATTCAAAAGAAGACCTACTTTAACCTACTTAAGCTTATATTTGGGTCCCTGATAGGCAACAATGAGATTGATTAGCATTTTGTGCAAAATATAATTCAAAAGATTATAGGAACTAGATTAGGCAAAAAATGATAAGGGGAAGTTTTTGAGAAAAAATGAGATAATTAATTGTTTGCTTGTAGAAAATGAAAATACTAATAATAGAGTGTTTCATCCTCATTTTGGATAAAATGAATATCTATTTTCCTTGAATTTTTTCCCTAATCCGGATAGTCCCAAAAAGAAGATGATTCCAAATTTTGGCTTTATTGGAATATCAAATGTGATTTATGGAACTCATATAGGATCGAAATTCTTAATCAAAAGAAATTCTTTAATCAAGTTGAAAGGAAGAGTCCCCGAAAGCCAAATTCAAGATCTGGGTGGATCCTCAAACTTTAAGCTCGCCTCCTTCACCAAACGCCAGAGAAGAGTTGTGGCACATTGACTCCTCTCCAATCTCTCTCTCCCTCATACTAATAACAGGAACCCTAGGAGATAATTCAAGTGTAATTAGGAGATCGAGAACTAACCCAATGCCCAATTCTATTCTAAAACCTAACCCACTTTCCCAAGCTCATTGTTTATGATATACCTGAGCATCCCAAGAATGTATAAGGAGTTGGGAGTTGTAAGTTGCCTCTATCATTCCCCCTTGACCCTCAATTTTAATTTAATCACCTCCAACCTCCTTAAACCCCACGTTCATTCGCACAACCTAGTGGTGGACCCGGTGTTCTCTTGCCACCTTTGCCAATTTCTTTGGGTAGGAGCATTGTGTGGAGCACCTTCATGCGATCAAAGACTTAGGAATGATGTCTTTTGCCACTTGTGTAGATGCAAACTTCACCAATTTTGGCATCCAAGACAGACGTTGGGATGAAACTAGAACAACTCCACATCATCGAGCTTTGGAATTTGGTATGATCAACATGCAAACCTTGCAAGCCACCTAGGAGACACTCCTAAGAGGTAATTGTTTGAAACCCAACTGCACCTATTTCACAAAAGTTTTGGTCACCTAGTGTGTAGATATCGAACTTTCGAGTCATTCCAGGACCCTTAACCACTTCAAAGTCACCCCAACACCCCCCTAATCGCTTGAATCCAAGAAAACCTTATGAAACCCCATACTCCACCTTCCCCTACTACCCCACCACATGGTCCTGGTAGCTCGTTTAGTCAGTCTCGATCACCTCAAGCACCCTAAAGTGAGAGCTTGCTAGGTTCCACTGAGGTTGTTGAAGCTAGATGTGGCTTCGACAACTACAACATATGTGTGGAAGCCAAGGTCAACTATTGAGTTGACCATATGGCAGGCAACTTGCTAGAGCGGGGGAGAATCCCTGAGTTGGAATGACCTACATGTCCTTGTTCGCGTGATAATTCTAATTCACCATGCAAGGTAAAAAGGTATTTTCCCTAAAACTAAAATTGACCATGGTAATTGGTAAGTTATCAAGGTTTACCCAATTCATGTATGTCCCTTCCCTTGGTTGGCGTGAATAACAAATCATTTAAAAAATTATACATAAAAATTTTAGGGCTAAAAGAATATTGATTATGTCATCAATTAGAAGGGGAAAAAGTAGAATTCAGAGAAAAAGTTGTCTAAAACCTTAATCACATCTTACTTTTGAAACCCTAGTTAACCTAATATGATTAATCATAAATAGAGATAATAGAGGAATTTATTCATATATATGAAATAGTGTCATGATATTGATCATTAATTCATTATTAAATATCAAACTTTAAAAAAACTAAATAGTTTATGTCAATAGGATGATCCTAATATATGCCCTAACTTTACCTCAATCTAGACCTAACAATGTAACCAAGAATAATGGAAATTGGATAATTGTGTGGAAGTGATAATAGAAGTTGATTTATTGATTATTCATGTTATTGTGGTTATCATCTCCCTCATAGGACCTGTGTCCAAAACCCACAACCTAGATTAAGCCTTTAATCCTAGAACCATGTAGGAGGCTTACTCCCATAATAAGCTCAGAACCCTAATACATAATTTTGTGACATATGTCACTAGACTTCTAAAACCTGGTTTGCAAATTATAAATATTGTTGCAATTCCTTCCTAATCGAGGTACGTCGGTATTGTATGACTGTTTAGTATTTTTCATGATTTGTGATTTCTACTTGGATAATGATATCGAGTATGCATGTTTTTGGCAAATTATTTAGTATGTGTCTTTTGGCTAATTATTTTGTATGCATCTTTTTGGCAAATTAATTTTTTAACATTGGAGACATTAATATACAATTTGTTATTACTCTAATCATGGCTTGAAAACATTATTGTAGATCACAATATTTTGGACTACTCTACTTTTAAGTCCCTTATTCATCGAGAGGACTCTAGTACTACTCCTATTCTAATATATGAACCTTGTAAACAAAAGCTGGCACAACTTATTTTGATATCTGATTTATGAACTCTGGAGTCTAGAATTCATGATGAGGGAAATGTACTAGCTTTATTATGATGCCCATGTATGAGTAACGTGTGCAAATATGTGGTTTTCTTTTATTAAATTTTTTTAATATTTGTCATTTTATAGTTCTACTATTTTGTCAACCTTATACAACTACATGCTATATTTTGTGCCTCGCGTACTCACCATAATTTTTCATTTGATGCTAATTTTGTGTTGATGCTTTCACATTTTATGGTTTTTGGTGAGCATCTTCTAATGTGTGAAAAAAGTGTACTTAAAGATGACAAACAATTATGTGGAGGATGCCTTCCAGTTTCTTAGCTATATGTTTCTGTCCATATTATGACTTTGACATATCATAATGACCTCTATCTCCTCTATTTTTTTACTTTCTCTCATGTAGAAAATATTTTTTCATTGGTATTAAAGATCTTTTCATTTTGTTGCTTTGACGTCTCATAGTTGTTTGGTTATGATATGTGCAAGCAATGGTTGTAATATATGTTTCTATTGCGACTATGGTGATCAAATATGATTCAATAGTCTCCTTACTTACACTAGGATAAACTCCTTATTTGGTTAGCCGCCTGTCACTGCCTTGTTCACCTTAGTGGAGGCATTGGAGATTGTGGTCACCACTCTTCCATACTTCTCAAAAGGTGTTACTTCCAATGCCTTTAGTTCCCTATTTCAAACCCTCCTACCTAAAAACCCCAATGCATTCAACACCGAGCTTTACCTAATACAGTCTAGTCTGGTAGATGGGTACAAAATGCATTCTTGTTTGGTAGATGGGGCTTTAAATCTCACAATCACTTTATTAAAAGAAATCACAATGCCCTTAAAAGAGACAAAAAAATCCACACTAACCATCCTGAGCATTTGTGATCAGAACTAAAGCAAATCCTCAATTAACAAAAGTAATGACAAATTGATATTGTAACATATCATGTATTAGAGATACTATACATTTATTTCAGCGACAAATTCAGGTTTTCTTTTGAATGATGTTGTTGTCTTACTAGTCCTTGTCATTGGCCTAGTATTATTTGTCATTATCTACTCTTGAATCATTAAATACTAGTGAATAATTAACTTAAAATGTTCCAAAGTTCAAGTTCTCAAAATTTCTAGGAGTGGATAAATATTTAGGAGTAGCAAGTAATTATTTAGTTCACTTCAATTTGCTGATTTTTGGCGTTCCTTAGTATAGTTAATTATTACTAAGCTATTGAAGAATAGCTATGTTTGAAGCTTACTTACTATGCAACTTCAGATTTTTTGAGCATTCAGAATATTGTATCCCGATTATTATGATTACCAAGTAACATTCATATGGTACCTCTATAAGATTTTGAAGCTTAAAGTTAGCCTTTGATCAACCAGTATGGTATTTCTAAAATATAATTTCTACATTATTTTTTTATATGATGATTGCTTTATCAAAAGTGCCCACTTCAAAACCCGCTTCACACTTAAGCACCCTAGGAGCTCCAACTGCTCACTCCACGCTTTCCAAAATCTAGAAAAATAGGAGTAGCACATGGCGTGTCACCTACAAGCATCAATGACCTCGTCTCATCATTTCATAACATTCTTCTAAAAGAGAATATTTCATTCCTTTCTTTAAAGAAGTGAGCCGTGAGTGGTTTCTCAAGCATAGAAGCACCATAGAAGTGAGAGAACATTTCTTATTATTTATTAAGATCAATTTAGGAAGCAACGAACCTCAAGTATCAACAAACACCAGCAATATATAAGTTTGATTTGTTGTAATGTTTATGGCACAATGACCAAGCCAGCACAGAGTTGAAGAACTTTTTTACTTGACCATGTAGAAGGTGGATAACACAGAGCACCAGCCACCATCCTCTAATTGATGCCTACTACCTAAGTCATCATTGATAATATGGACTCTCTCCCTTATGAAGCTCTCTTCCAAGGACCAACTTAACACAAAAATTAAGGTTGTCAAAAATTCAAAACAGTTGCACATTTTTAACTCATTGTGAGTAGAGAAACACCATGGTTGCTTTTGATTGATCCATTATAACCGTCTACGCTCACTTAATTATAATATTTGGAGACTAAGAGAACTTAAAAGACTTGATGACGGTTGTAACCAACCAAACCCAAGCCCCAAGTACTTGGGCATGGTTAGTTACCGAGCATACGTGCTTATTCAACGCAAGCATTTTGAGGGCCTAACAATTGGCCCGTTTCTTTAAAACAATTATCCCTGTGCTACTCGAGTAGTAGGAGCTCTACTTGTATAATAGCTTTATACCATTCCACATAGTAGTAATGTGGGACTAAACATCTTGCAGTCTCTACCCCATTTAAGCATACTTACTTGGATAAGCTTCATTACAATAGTCTAGTAGAGATCTGAAATTTGATGCTTAGTTTGGATTCAATTGTGTTTCGCCCACATTGAGAGTTAAAGGGTACAGGGGGAGGGTCATGAGGCATAAAAATGGTGTGTGCACTCTAGGTTTGATATCTTATAGGACTGCATACTACTAGGCATAGCCTATGTATTATGTAAAGATTGCTTTCTTTATCACCCTTTCATCAAAGAGACTTTGCTCAGGTGAAACATTAACTAAAAACAAATAATTAGGCACACCGGGTAAAGGAAATAGTGTGACACTTTTCTCTGTGATGTCCTCTTGTCTAGAAGAAAAACAAATTATCTTCATAAGTTGCACATGAGGATCAAAATAGTGCATACTATGAAATGACATTCTAGAATTCCCATGAGTTGTATGAAGAAAAAGATATGGAGACCAAGTAGGAAGGGAGATGGTTTGGAAAAAAGTCAAAGTAACGGCCATAGAATGTGGGTTGGAATTCTCTCAAAGGACGGAATCCAAAAAAAAGCATTACCAGATGTTCAAGGTAAGGACATCTGAATCCTACAGGTTTCTTGGTGAGTTTTTTCTTCAATGTAGAGGAAATCAAAGGTCAACGCAAGTGTTGTGAAAATCTCTTGTGTAGTTCCATTCCCAATAACACAGTTGTTGGAAGATATAGAAAAATTTCCATGAGTGTTTCAGTTTTAAAAATTGCATCTTATAACTACTAGTATTTGAAACTCTACAACAAATAGAGTCAAGATGGTCAGAGTGGCGTGATCAACATGGTAAAATGTTTTACAACTGAGATATGCTCGACTGCACTAGAAACCGGATTATGTGTCAGTATCACATGATGGTGTAAAATGAAAGATGAGAATTTGAAAGATGGGTTACAGACATGGATTAGAGGACACTAAGTAGAGTAAATAGATCTATTGCTCCACCTCAAGAAACACACGATTTTCCCTACCAAGGGATAAACTGGTTCTATATCTGTATTCTTACTGCTTCATTAGACACAGTGCATCACCTCAAGGACACTTCAAACTTTTGATGAGGGGATTAGACAAGCAAACCCTTCTCACATATTTTACTTTTTCCTATTGTTTATTGTTATTGAGTATGCCAGAAAGAACTACTGCCAAAAAAAGTTTCCAAGGTTCCAAAATTTGATGTTCACAACTTTTCTCAAACGATATTGAAGTTGTTTTCACTTAAAGAATATAAGCATAAAGAGAATCAATTCATTCCAAAATTGAAAAGAATGGGTTCAGTAAACACAAAGGAAAGATGACTTCTATACATTAAAAATCATAGAAGAACTAAACAATATTCAACACAAGGGGCAAGGAAATTTTTTTATAAAATCAACCTGATGCCATAAGCTTGCATACCTCTACTCTCAAAAGCAGGGGGAATGCTCAAACTCAGACAATCCAACAAGTCCTTATGTATCTAAGAAGAAAATGTAAATAAAAACTAGTCAGGTAGAAAAATATATCCTGTGAATAGTTATATAGTCTGAACATAACAGTAAATTAATTGGCAACAAAATGATATGATTGCTCGTGAATTTTCCATTGTGGGGGCATTTGGCTATTTCTGGGTACACCCTCCTGATCTCTACCCTTTCTTCATGGGTACTAGGATCTACAAGGCCTATGGCGAGCTTGGTTGAATCGGGGCTCTGAGCTGTGAATACACCATTTGAACAACTCAGGAGACTGGATGGAGACTCTGTCCAACCCGAGGAGATGCCAGTAAGATAAACATTTTTGTTGCCCTATCCCACAATGGGTAGTCAAGAAGAACTTCTCATTCTGAGCCCATGCCAGTCCCAAAATTTCATCCTCGGTTTCCATTTTCAATAGGCGCACACCATGATTCGTGTTAAAAAATGAAATGTTGTTTCCTCTGCACGCAGCTAGATCATGGGTATGTATGGGGCACCAAGAAAGGGCTTTCACAGCGGAAGATCCTGACCCATTGCTTCCTTGGTCAAAAGTGTGCAACCAACGGCCAGTCATGCAGATGTCCCAGATACATATGACGCCTTCTTCGTCCCCACTAGCTAACCGGTCACCACACTCTGACCAACGAAGCTTGCACACCTCTCCTTTATGATCCCCGTGGAAGGAACGAACAACAGAGGAATGCAGTGACGCTCTCATGTCACTAGTAAGCACGGCAGGCTCGATCCAGTTCCAGCCTCTGCGGTTCGGAGTCGTCGTCGTCCACTTTGACGGAGTATAAGGTGTTTCTCAGAGCTAGGGCGACGTCCCCAGTTGTCCCCCAATCCAACGGGCTGCAGCATCTATTGTCCCTTCTCTCGTCCATTAGGCCAGGAGCATGGAGGATGCGTCAGCCATCCCGCCGCCTAGATATCTCGTAGACATATACATGCGCGCCGACGGCTCGGATGCGTCAGCCATTCCGCCGGAAAGGAAGAACCGCGGCCGTCGCATGATCAGCGCGATGAGTAATGCCAAAACAGAACAAATATGCGGGCGGGCGTAATGACGACGCGACTCGTCGGAAATCAGCGGTTACCGCCTAACCGGACGCCTTTTTTCCCGTTGATCAATAACTTCCCGGCCCGGGCCGGCCGTGCATACGTGTATAAATTTTGCTATTTTAGCTTGTTGTCTTCTATAAAGAGGTTATTTTCATTTGCATGGTCTATTTAAAGCTTTCTTTTGAAAGTTGCCGTCACTAAAAAAAAGGAGAGAAGATGACAGATCATGGTCCATTCTACTTTGTTGTCATACTTTGATTTTCTGTATTTTTCTAATCAAAGATTCTATATTCATCTTGTATATCTTTTATATGCACTTTTTGTTCAAATCTTATTTCAACACTTCACTTCATCTCTATTTTACTTTTATATTTACATAACACTTCACTTCATCTCTATTCTTACTTTTTTATTTTAAAAACTTTCGATCATATCTTTTTTTATCTCTCAAAAATCTCGCTTTCCTTTTTTTAATTTTATGAGATACAAGAAGGGATGAAAGATAGCTACAGAAGCTACTTGTCCATAAAGAAAAATAGACAACTGTACAGAAATATGCAAGCCCTAAATGATGAACAAAACAACAATTTCATAGACAAGAGAAAAAAGGAGAGTTGTAGAGAATGAAACTATCCTAAAAGAACATTAAAAGTTTGAGACAGACAAGGGGATATAGCACAAGACCAAAATGTCAATAGTTTGCTCGAGTCCATGAGCCCGCTTTTGTGCGACTAAAAAAATACTAGGTCCAGGTTTAACTTTTGACAATTTGGGTCGATTCCGGGTTAAAAATCACATATCCAAAATTAAATCGGGTCAAGTTTGGGTTTACAAATCGGACAAATCTGGGTCCTAAAATGGACTTATTATAAGAATTTTTTATAAACTTTTCATTTTTCAAATCCCAGTCTCATGGTCTTTACCTATTTTCACTATTTGACTAGTTAAAAACTTGAATGCATGTGAGATTAGTGACTTTGACAAGCAACACATATATAGCAACTAAACTGGAAAAGTAAATGACACCATTAATTTGCTAATTGGAGGATGGAACTAGATGGCTACGTAGCATCTGCCTAAATAGGAAACAAATTGTTGGGTTATCTAGCACCCACATAAATAGCAAACAAGTCAACGATGCAAGATGATTGGCAATTCAAAAGCTTGAGAGTTTGAAAAAATTGAGACATCAATGCAACATATGTGTCTCAACCCTTCATTCACCCAGTAGGTTGTGATTGTGGCTTCTAGGGCATACCTTCTATCCCAGCCGGCAACCACCTATAAAAATTAGATAAATCTTTTTTCGGTTATAATAAGACAAGGACTTTGTAAGATCTTATGACCGTGAGATTGTGTGCTTGTTTACTGCTCATAGAGACAAAAGGCATTTCTCATATGACGTTGGTCATTTCCTGACTTGTGGTGTCTTCTTCATTGCTTCTAGAAAGAGCGACTCCAAGTTCTCATGATCCATCAATAGTTGTGCGGTTTTTGAAGGATGACTGCAGCACAATTTTGGTCTATTTATAGAGGACGAATGTCAACGATCTTCCTTGTTGACCTTGTCGAGGCCCAGATTTATAGGTATCAAACTCACAAGATCCATTTATAAGGTCAGTAGATCAATAGGTTTTTCTTAACGATTCATCTCACTATTTCCTTGACAAGCAACACATAGCAACTAAACTGGAAAAGTAAATGACACCATTAATTGGCTAATTAGAAGTTGGAACTAGATGGCTACGTAGCATCTGCCTAAATAGGAAACAAGGGTTATCTAGCACCTGCATAAATAGAAAATAAGTCAACGATGCAAGATGATTGGCAACTCAAAAGTTTGAGAGTTTGAAAACATTGAGACATCAATGCAACATATGTGTCTCAACCCTTCGTTCACCCAGTAGGTTGTGTTTGTAGCTTCTAGGGCATATCTTCTATCCCAGTCGGCAACCACCTATAAAAATTAGATAAATCTTTTTTCAGTTATAATAAGACAAGGACTTTGTAAGATCTTATGACCGTGAGATTGTGTGCTTCTTTACTGCTCATAGAGACAAAAGGCATTTCTCATATGACGTTGGTCATTTCCTGACTTGTGGTGTCTTCTTCATTGCTTCTAGAAAGAGCGACTCCAAGTTCTCATGATCCATCAATAGTTGTGCGGTTTTTGAAGGATGACTGCAGCACAATTTTGGTCTATTTATAGAGGACGAATGTCAACGATCTTCCTTGTTGACCTTGTCGAGGCCCAGATTTGTAGGTATCAAACTCACAAGATCCATTTATAAGGTCAGTAGATCAATAGGTTTTTCTTAACGATTCATCTCACTATTTCCTTGTACAATAACATAACAATATCTCAATTGACTCACAAATTGAATATGATGACTTAGTTGTTGATTCTACTAGTGTTGCCAATTCTCTGGATGTTAGAAAGAAAATAAAAAATGAACGTGATTCATGGAAACACTTTGACATTTCCCCTATTAGAAATGTACCTAATGTTAAACATGATTTCAAAAGAGGAAAGTGTAAACATTGTGGTACAATAATAATCACTGATAGTGGATTTGGTACAAAAATATGATAGCACATATTTTACAAAAAAAGTATACTTTTTTGTAAAATTTAAATGTGGGTCTGGGTTTGATTCTGGGTTTCGGTTTTCGTTGAGAGGTTTGGAGAAAATCTAGGTCCAATTCTAGGTCCGGGTTTGACAGTCAGAAATTTTGGGTTGGCTTTTCCTACCTTGAACCGACCCGAACCCGATTTTTGACACCCCCACATAAGTCTAACCACTACAGCTTTGAAAGTCTTCAATATCAGACTTGATAACTTTTCAAAGAAACTGAATAGATTTCTCTTTATCATTGTGGACTCTATTATCCATTTCTCTCCATAGATAGTAGATAACACAGACACAGGAAGTATTGTTCTTTAGAAATAAATTTGGTAAGGTCCTCTTTAGAACCACGAACACTATGCAAGATACATTCATTTTCTTTACTCCATATCCTTACATATAACTCACATCCAAAGCAAACATCCTAGATATTCGCTTCATCTTGTTTACAAAGAAATCACATAGAAGGAATTTGAATGCTCGACTTCTTAATATAGCTAGAAGCGGGTAATCTGTCATGAACCACCTCCTAACAGTGTATTTGAAATCTCCCAGGAGCCTTGAACTTCCACAACCGATCAAAGTAAGGACTAGAGATGCCAACAAATCTAGTTGCATTCCAAACAATTCTAACTTTGACATGAGCATTATTTTCAAAAGAAAATTCATTACATACATTATTCTGACTAGGAAGTTTATCTAGGAGTTTAATTAGACCTTCATGTAATATAATTTTCTCAAAAAGCTATTCATTGCCAGAGATTAAGACATTGAGCTTTCCATTGATATCAATGTAAAGTTTGATCGTGCTCTCTCTCCCCAATTAATCCTCAAGAAGAGAGACATTAGGAGCCTGAGGGTCCTTCCAGATAAAAGTATCTTTGTCATTACCCACATTGATTGTGTCTTCTGAATTGATTTCCAATGTAACTAATTCAGCTAAATCCAAAAAAAAATATTATTATCATTAATAGTCCAAAATGAGTTTTTATTGAGATACGTTTCATGGATCCACTTGATCCATAAATTGTCTTTCTTTGTAGCAATGCTCCAATCTTGATAGATGGTAGAGGCAACAATCATCTCTCTAATGGGTTTAATACCCAAGCCACCTTCAATCTTGGGTTTGGTTGTGTTGTCCTATTTAACAAGATGTATATTAAAATTATTATTGGTCTAACCCCAAATGAAATCTCTACATTGTTTGTCGATATCATCACAAACAGATATGGGCAAGTGAAAAATCAAGGTCCAATACATATGAATAGCAGACAAGGTAGAATGCACCAATTTGACTCTACCAGCCATTGATAAACTCTTATCTTTCCACCATCTAATTTTCTTTTAATCTTATTGACCAAATGAGCACAATTACTTTATTGCAGTTTCACTCTAAACATGGGAATACAGAGATATCTATAAGGTAAGAAACCTTCACCAATGATAAGAATTTCATAAATGTTGACTTTGTCTACTCCCACACTATAGATATCTCTAAGGTAAGAAACCTTCACCAATGACAATTACCCTTCCTTCTTTTCCTCCTCTTCCCCTCCTCCCTTGCATATCTTATTCTCTCATCTTCTTATCCTTTTTGAAACCTAGTGATCGTTCCCTCTTCCACTTCAAATTTGCCTCCTTCTTTCCCTTCCATCTATATCGACAACCTCGTCTCCTTTCATCATTCCCATGCATCTACAGCGTTGCCACCTTGTCACTAGCCTCACCTTCTTCCTCCATCCCAAGACCAGCAACACATGAAGTTGTCATTGACCATTGTTGAAGGGCTTCTGGCCACTCCAATCCTTCACGACACCACGAAGCATCAGGGACCAGCGGCGTCGCCCTAAAGCAACTTTGCATCGCCAAGTGGGCACTTGAAAGCGGAAACCGTAGTTGTAGTGGTCGTTGACTGCTCTAGCATCCACCACAGACCATCACCACTGTTACAACCCCAATTTTCGGGTTCTTTTGGTGATAAATGCAATTTCTCCTATATGAACAATTAATGATGTGGTTTTTTTTGGAATGTATGAATTTCATGTACAATAGCCTTGTTGGTTTCTTAGTGGGCTTTATTGGTTGTTGGGCCCAATTACAAGAAAAAGAAAAAGGAAATTCAAATGATAATTGAATAAATAAGAAAAGGAGAAAAGGAAGAGGTAGAAATATCTAGAAGGCAAGGGAATATCCTTCATGAGGGGATTTCATACCTTTAGGGTTCCTTGAGGTCCAAGGAGTCCAAAATAGCAAGATAATGGTTTAAGAAAGAGAAAATAACCATTAAATAAGGCTTATTAAAGAATAACTTGCCTTTAAAGAAACAACCCTTTTTATTTGGAATTTGGGACTCAATTTTGGCATGCGAGTATATATAGGCAAGAGAGAGAAACCCTCAAATTTTGGTTGCAAAATGATGTACGGTTTCTAAGATATGAAATTTAGAAATTTACATAAGATAATGTGTCACAATGACATTGGGAATTTAATCCCGATTTTCCCGATTTTTGGACTAAGCGCGACTGTTGGATCAGCGACCCTACGGCTGGGAATGAATCCCAGTCTCGCGGGGACTGCTTGCACAGAGTCCACCTGCAAAGATCCTTGATCAGATGTTATCTCAAAGAGGAAAGATCATTGGAAAGCGAGATGAACTCCTCTGGCTTTGGGAGAGGATTCTGATTCAAACCGACCCTACATGTGGGAGGTTTGGTTTCCGATTAGGAGAGTCCCCAATTCAACTGGACTACTCCTTCGACCCTATAAAAGGAGGGCTCATGAGGGCACCGCCATCGCAACTCTCAACCCTAGAGCTTTCGGAGAGCAACGAGGTGTGTTTTGGAGAGTTCAATTTAAGAATCCATCCCAACCTACCCCCTCATCTTCCAGTTGACCTTGCCAGAGCTCCAGTGACCTGTTGGAGGTGAAGGCACGATGTGAACGGGCAATTGAGTAGGCAATTGAGTTCAGTTGGAGGTGGAGAAGCTTCCTGGCCTCCTAGTTTGCTCGCTGGTGGACGGGATCTCAGAGTCAACCACCGGGTTGACCGTGGGCTCGCAGCTTGCTTTGGCGCGAGGAAGAAGAAGACCACCTGGTTATTTACCAAAAGGCCCTCCCATGCCTTCAGTGCGGGTAAGGGAAATATTGTCCTTTGGTTGTTTTGATCGCGGGTGAGGCGCGTGGCTGAGGACTGTTGGATCCCACGTGGTCCAGTGGACCACGAATCAAGCGGCCTACACTAGTCTAAAAATAACAGATAATCCAGAAAAGTATTTTTCCTTGCAAAATTCATAGAAATTGCTAGGAAGCTCCGATGTAATAACTCAGTATATGAAAATTTCTCAAAAAAATATGAGGAACAAGATAAAAATAGTTTGAGAAACTGATTTCATTCCTAATTACAAAAGTATATTAAGTTGATGAAAAGTGCATTAAAATTAGGTCAGAAACCCTAAGTGAGATTAAAGATTGAATCTTTGATGCTTAATGGGTTAATTCGAGTAATAATAACCTGCTGGATGATGATGGTAGATTCGAATCTAATCTAGATGAGAAATTACATGTTTTAGGGGTTTAAACCAAGAATATATGATAATATATCTAGAAACCCTAATTTAGGGTAAAAGAAGAGATGATTATGTTTAATTCGAAATATATGGAACTTGATAAATGTTGGTCCTAAGCCTATTAGGAGAGATAGGATATGATGATTAGGGTTTATGAGTAGTTTTTCTTATTTAGGGTTTGTAGTGATAAAAGTGAAAGCAAAACCCTAATTGCAAGTGAAACCCTAAAAAGAAGTAGAAGCCCTAAGGAGCAAGTTAAATTGGATAGATCTTGATAACATGAGTAGTAAAAGGAAATTGTATGCTTAATTCAGGATCTTGTTGTGTGCTTGCTTGCTTGCTTGGATTTCTTACTTGCCTGGAATATTTCTATCTCAAATTAGCAAAACATGTATGTGGTTAAATTATGAATAATCAATTTATGCTTCACGATGTTTTCACGAGGATTCTTGATTGTTATGAAACCTAAACTGCTTGGTTGTTTCATTACTGCAATCTCATAAAGTGACTATGTGTATAAAAATTAAGTATAAGTGTGACTGTCTCGAACCTACATGCCACCCTGATGTATGTTGCAAGACCAAGCCCCGGAGGGAAGGTCTGAGTTGGTCAAGCTCCGGAGGGAAGACCATTGGGCACCATGAGAAGTGACCCCATGCACCCAGATCAGGATGGAGAAGGTGGCCTTATGTCCCTTGCAAGGACAAAACCCTAAGAGAGGGTAATCGAGGGTTCAGGGCAAAAGCAGTTGAGAATGTCACATTGAAAATGTAATTTGGCTTGTTAATCAACTATTTGATATGCATAGATTGTTAGAGCCTAATTGTGATGTTTTGTTTGTCTCCACATACTAGTATAGCAATATACTGACCGACATTTTGTTTGTCGGCATTTTAGGTACAATCATAAAGGACAAACAGTAAATCGATACATTGTGAAGCTACAAATTAAAGTATTAGGAGGACTAGTTAGAATAGACTTTATCGGGTGATAGAAGTCTAGATCCGAAATTTCAAAGAGGTATGCAAAGTTTTATTTCATTCTGACTTTCCAGTTTAGTTTTAGTAGAATTTAATAATTATTTCTAATTAAATGTCAAACCTTGGATCCTGAGTATTGGGATAGCGGCTCTGACCTTTCGGTCTCCCTTAATTGGGGGTTATTGGGAGGCGAGGTCATTACAACCACCATCGCCTCATCCCTCCTCGTCACCACGCCTTTCTCCAACCAATGCACCAGTAGAACAACCGTCATTTGCCTCAGCGATCATGGATCTATGGACATGTGCCACTAGCACCACCTCCACTCCTTCTCCACATAAGTCCTAGCCACTATCATACTTCCCTACATGCACCCAGTCGCACCAAGAAATGTCAGAAACACCACCAAGAAACACTGGTTCTTGCCCGCCTCCTCCATATTTCTAGCCTTTGACGTTCCATTGCCTTGTGCGCAACATCCATGACTGTGAGACCCTATCACCTTTTGATGTTGGTGGATGATCTGTAGGCACTCACGTTAGAAGTCGTTATACTTTCCTATGTTCCTCATTATGGTGCCTCTCCATATGACAAAAGACCTACAATAACCTACCTCCTATTCTATCTTTGTATTGCCACTCATGTCCACAAGAATTCCTCACCATGGTAGCAACGAGCCTCAAGTGCATCGTCATCTATGCAGAACATGAAAATCAAAACTGTCAGTGTCATCTTCCAGACTCTTTGCAGCACCAAGTCCTCCTCACCACCATGACCACTGTAAGACTAGCCCCAACCACCTTCTTCTTCCATGGGCATGCCTTTTTCTTCTTAGACTAAGTGGTAAATCCAGGAGACAATGTACTCCTTCCCCATGTGTTTTGACCACAAAGACAGCCCAAAACTTACCCATGATCATGATTAAAACTATAAATCAATCAAATTGAGGTTCCCTAGGTCTAGGATCAGCCCTGATGTCTCCTCCTACCTCTTGCTAAACTCCACAACCAACAATGGAGACATGTTCTTCAGTTCCAAAGAGGTTCTTTCTAGCCGCCACGATGGTTGAATAGCTCTAGTTAGTTCCATAGGTCAGTCCTCTATTTCTGTAGTTTCCATTTAATAGGAATTTTGTCATTAGATAAAAGGAAATGAGATAATAAATAATAAATAAAACTTGAGTGGTATGAATGATAAAGGTAGCTATCATAACTAGTAACAAAACCTGGTAGATTAGTTATATAGGTTTCGTTAAATATATCACAAATCTAAAATCATGTAGTGTTTATAAAAAAACATGACAACATTAGAACATCTAATATGTAATGGGTTATTATATTATTTCATAAGTAATGTCACATTGGTACAACATGCTAGCATTTATATATTCATATTTGCATGTTTGTTTAAATTAACATCTAGTTTGAATTTTAGTAGAATTATATTAGTAACATTGATTTTCAAAATATAGATTAGTTAAAAATCAATGTGCATTGCATGTTAAACATGAACATATTAATAAGCTAATATATTCGATGTTTTGCCCCAATGTTTTCAATATATGAATTGAATAATATATTATTCTAATAAGGGTATTTTGATCCAATAGTTTCTTATGTGACACATATCCTTTACCTAGTTGACCAAATTGAGATATATAATTAAAAAGAGAGGGAAGGGCATTACAAGACTTAAATTGGAAGAATAGACATCATTACCCACACTCATATGTAACATAAACACATCTAAAGTTATGTGAATAGAAATGGATCTTAGAACTACTATAGATCTATAAACCCTAGTTTGGAGATGGCACGTTAGTTAAATGAAATGATAATTTTAAACTGAAACCCCAACACCAGATAACTCAAATTGAAAAACATTTTATTTAAAGGCAAAAAGTAATGATATTCTTTCACTTTCTAGCTATATCATCATCAATCTTTAGAGACCTACGAAATGAGAAGTTGACCCCTAGAAATAGGGTCAATCATGAAGATAAGGTACATGATCTTCCTTATTTAATTTTGAGCATTGACCTTACTTAAATATTCCTATAATGGCACATTTCTTCTTAATATGCCTTTGATTTTCTCCATGGTGAAATTTCTTATTCTCTAAAATACAATTCTATGATAAATATTTTGTTTCCTTGGGTCTATGACCCCATAGACATTATTTGGAAATAGAAATGTGAATGATGACTTATACATTATCATCCCTCCCTATTTATGCATGTTTTATTATTTAGCTAGATATTTATGGGATGGTGGTTATGCACAATCATTAGGGCGTGTTACTCTACCATAGGTGCACTTTTCCACCTCTCTTTATGCAGGGGTGCACTATCCCACCGAGGGTGTGCTATTCCAACCCTTTTTACTTAGGCCAAATATCCACTGGTGTCTTGGCTATATATAGCTATTTTAGTCTAAATATATCTGCATGTGAATATATCTGGTCATGAAAGATGTCTTTGATATAGATATCACCTATGATCTCAGCTTCCATGAATATCATTAAGTCATTTGTGAAAATAAAATGGAAGATTTTAAAATCAGAAGAAGCTTTAATAGGTTTGAGTTTTCCTTCTTTAACTTCTTTATCCATCAATTGAGAAACATAACTAGATTAAGGATATCATAAATATATCTAGTGATTAATGGAATTAAGTAAAATATAAAATAATGTATTGAATTTATTAAGGATATCATAAATGCATTAAAGTGTACTCATAAACAAATTAGAGAAATAAAATACCAAATATCATCTAAAGATTAAATTAATGATAAGATTGGATTTAGAACATCATTATTAGCTTATTTGAAATTTATGTGCCAAAAGGACCTCTTGTGACCATCCACTTAATTGGTTAAAAACCTCCATGTTAATTTACATAAAAACATGTATTTTTACACTCAATGCCACTATTGATTTTCCCCTTTTTCCTCTATAATGCCATCACAAACCCTCTTTACGAGTTCAATTGTGTCCTCTGCATTGTAGAGCGCAAGCGTCACAGACCAAGGCATCCGTTACCCTTCCTTTTTTTCCTCCCCTTCCCCTCCTCCCTTGTATATCTTATTCTCTCATCTTCTTATCCTTTCTAAACCCTAGCCATCGTTCCCTCTTCTCCACTTCACCTTTGCCTCCTTCTTTTCCTTCCCTCTATGTTGACAACCTTGTATCCTTTCACCAGACTCATGCATTTGTGACACTACCACCATGCCACCAGTCTCACCTTCTTCCTCTATCCTAAAAATAGCAACACAGGAAGTTGTTGTCGACCATTGTTGATGTGCTTTTAGCCACTCTAATCCCTCACAACACCACCAAGCATCAAGGACTAGTGGTGGCACCCTAGAGAAACCTTGCACCACCAAATGGGCAGCTGAAAGCCACAACCATAGTTGCAATGGCCATTGACTACTCTTGTTATCACTGCATCCGAGCTTCATTGGTAAACCAAGGTTTACCTGAATGATTACATGCTTAACTAGATTGATTGTCTCTTAAACTTTATTAATGGTGGTAGACCAATTGTGATGATTCAAGCTAAAGAAGGAACTCTAATAATGATGTTAGTTTGAAAGATTAGGGTTTGAGAAATGCAAAGCCTAATCACCAAAATCAGGGTTTTGATTGTACATAAATATAAAATTTGATAGATATCATAATATGGTAAATGATTTTTTATATTTTATGTGTAACTTGGATTTATTTGAATTTCGTATATAGTACAAAATTTCAGAATATTTTGATATTCTTTTAATGTGGTTCTCGGTCGAACTATACTTAGACCGACCATGCTGACAAAGTGTTGTTTAGTAGTGTAGTGTTTGATTTTTAGTTATTTATTGGTATCTCAAATGATTTAAATTTTTTATTGGAGCTCTAATTTTACATCTCCTATACCACACTAAATTTTCATAAATTTTAGAGGAGTTTAGACCTATTTAGTAGATGGTTTATAGTTACATTTTTACTACAAAAAAACTACTGAAATAAAAAAAGTATAAGTGGGGTTAATGTGAAATTGACCCAATCAGCTTAATTTCTCTATATGATCAACCTAAAACACCAGGAACTCTCAAAATTCTTGATCCATTATAGATAAAGAGAGAGGAGAGATAGGGTTTTGAGAGGAGAAAGTAGTGGAGATGTTGACCTACGGTTTCATTACCAGAGATATGATGAAATCAAGTAAGTTTAGCTTCTTTGCATAGCCTTTCATGGTAAATCTTCTCCAATGTCAAGATTACATCCCTCCTCTAATTTGATTTTAAATGATATCAAATCTCCATCTTTTTGCAATCTTTCTCTAAAAATTTCCATTCCTAGTGTTTCCAAGTTGAAAGGAAGAAGAAAGGGCAATTTTCTATGATTTTTCTATGGATTCAAGATTTTCAGATGTGAGCTATGTTTTTAATGTGTTTTCACACCTTAGGGTGAGTGGGTACTTTCTTTAAACAATACATTACACGAAAATTTATTAAATCATCAATAATCTTCAATTGCTTTGTATGTGACTACAAACCCTAAATTGCCTTTTTGATCTAGCTTTGGCAAGATGATGTCAAATGGATTATTTGTCTATTGTAATGAATTTCAGATGATAAAATAATATTATAAATGGATACAATCCATCTAAATGAGGATTACTAAAGTAATTACAGATGTTATAAGAATATGCTAAAATTCAGGGTTTTCAATTATGTTTGAAATTGATGTATAATTAAATGAAGATCTTTTCTTGTATGGATCTCCGTATTTATAGATGTTTCTTTTATCTAAATATTTCGTATAAATGTGTTGGTCATTACCAAGGGATTTATTTGAAGTTGTAGCTATTTGCTTAATATCTCAGTAAAGAGGGTGAAATGCTAGATGAGTGGAAATTCAAAGTTTTGAACAGACATTATGAAATACAACTGAATTGATACGCTTTGACATCATATATTTATTTATTCAATGATGTTATTGATGCATGATATTTTAGTGAATGGGGTGGAAACCCTAGTGCAGGTCATAAGAGGGTTCATATATGCTAGGTTGTAAGTGAATTGTTGAAAGCAATCACTATTTAGTGAAAGTTTATGATGTATTAAATCCTTATACGAGTCATGTGATTTGTGAATGAGGTGAATGAAACCCTAAGGATAGGGTATTCAGTGAATTGATTATTCTCGATTCAGTGTTTGTTAGTATGATAAGTGGTTTTGTTCAGTTGCTCAATTTACGATATAGAATGTTGATAATTTATGAAAAGAATTGCTAATGAGGTTAAACTATGAAATGTTGATTTGATGATCGAACTGTGAATTTAAAGAGTGAATTAGACATTTAGATGCCCTGAACACTTAGAATCCTCATAGGATGAGGCCGACTATGTGAGGAGGAAATGAATACATGAGTGGAGGTAGTGCAGATTGAGGTAAGCCAGACCGTACCAATAGGGTGCGGGGGTCTTGACTGGTAGGGAAAACTCCTTATGAATTGTGTGGTACCCAACACCAACCGAGGATGTAGGTGGTACCTGTGTTACAAGTTGTAATGATCAGTGGTTTCTAGGTCCACTGATGCACAAAAAGCCAGAGTGCTTTGACTCTCCGCATGAGTACCCAGGTTTAGAGGGGAAGTCCAGATATTCAGTCGCTCCCATTAGCCACCAAGATCCAGACATGGCGACTTCCCACTACATATGGAGCAAATGAGATTATAATCTTAGGAACCCGAGCATACTTCTAAGCCTTGTAAAGTGAGGTCATAGCTTACTGCCATACTTTCACATGTCGTGGTACACTTGATGTGGGTTCAGGGCATAATAAGCTGAATGTGAGGTTAGTCAAGAGTGTGCACTTATTCATCTATATTATGTATGCTTCTGATTTACTAGTTATCTTTAAGATTATTCAAGTATGTGCAATATTGATTTACTCCTTCTGCTTATGTAGAGCAATCCTGCCAATTATATGTTTGTGAAATATTATTTCCTTTACAGCTCAAAATTGTTCTACTTTATATTTTGTAAAGAGGAAAAATCACCCCTTTACTAAAAATTTGAAGAATAAAACATCCATTCCAAACATACTCAAAGGCATGATGGAATAGGTGTAAAATTTTCAAATCTTAATTAATGATATGCAAAAGACCAAAAAGTAGTAGCGGAATATAAAACAATGACTATATTCAATTACACAAATGTACATCTTATTCACCCATAAGGGTATACAACACAAAAGGATCTAAGATAGTGGGAAGTCTAAACTATATCAAATCTATATCCAAACAACATCTTCATGAGTTAGATTCATGATGGAAGCCATGTATTTCTCATCCTAAAGCTAGGTTGGATCTCCATGCTCCTGTTGTGCACTCTGATCCTAGACTTGGATGGTTAGGGTTATCAAACAAGAGGAGAAACAAAGTATGTGTCAAATGGAGAACAAGAATAAGGTATAAATAACAAAAGTAAATAAGGGGTAATGATTCAACTATGCTAAAGAGAGTCGTGTATGGGGCATGTAACAAATAATAATTCTGTCATGACAAATAATAATAAATTTGTATGAATGATTATTAATAAGACTACATTAATTGAAGTAGGGGTGAGGCACCTACCTAATATCAACCAATAGGTGAGGGAGAGTAACACATTTCCAAACACCTATATTGTATATAAAAGTGGGGAGAGTAAACAAATTCTCCTGGGTGAAATAACACGTGCCCAACTATGGGTTGTTGTGCATAAGTATACTACATTAGCTATATAGTCAATAATTCATCATGATAGAAAAAGAATCATATGACAAATTAAATGAATGAAATATTGTAGAAGGGTTCAAAACCTAAGAAATAATTGAAGTAAATGTACCAAAAGGAGAATGATAAGATTAAAGGATAAGTTTATGCCTCATTGGGAATATTTGAATTGGATAATAAAATGTCCAACTTAAGGGTTAATAAATGCACATACATCAATTTAGAGTCCCAATAACACTTTCCACTAACTAGGTTGTTTCCAAGACCACTTTAACCTAATTACAATATATATGTATGCATTAGGGTTTCATTAGCATAAAGTGTATGCAAACTCTAATTTTGGACCTTCTAGGAAAACCTCAGATTTTGGACTCAAAACTTAGACCAGTCGGCCAATTAGATTTTTCCAATCAAGAAAATATATTTATTTGTAATTTTCTGACTTATAAATTATTAGTTATGAATTATACATTAAAGCATAGATTAGTAATTCCATTAAAATTCATATATTAGTTAGTTTGGAAATAGGCAATAAAACTGATACCAATAGATAGAGAATCTTTTTCTAAATTGAATGACTATTTATTTGTAATTTTTGGATAAAGCATAGTTTTACTATGAATTTCCAAAGAACTTACCAATGAAAATATGAAGAAAAAGCCACGTGGGCACTTTAATCTGACTAAAAGGATATTGGGCATGAGCCTCGATCTCATGGCACAATGGGAACTCACCAAGCTGGCGTCGCGCCTCAAAACCCAATAAATGAGTAGAAATGCAAAAACCCAAAATTACCCTTACATAATAAATCTTTCGATTAGAACAGGATGGGCACCATGGTCCTTCTTTGACCAGGACTCTCCCTGCCTGCTCCATCGCGAGCCATGGATCGAGAACGGCTCCGAGAGGTGTTACCTCTGATCAGAACTTTGAGGAACATGACCGCCTACGAGATAATCGAGGTGTAAGAAGCTTCCTTGCTCGGTGTCGAGGCTAGAGAACCAAGACGCATGGCTGAGGGAGCACTGAAGATCAAGAATGAGATTCGGCCATGACTGGGGCCACAACTAAAAATAGAAAACCAATGCAAGAAGACTTTGAGACAAGGCAAAAGATTTGTGAACATAAGTCAGGAGCAAAGGGTCCATTATGCGGGACAAATGGGGTTAGTTGACCACCTTATTATCGGAGAAACATGGTACAAAGATGAAGGTCAGAGGTCCTTATAGGACACAACTACTCAGACAATGTCGGGGAAATATGCTCATGCAATGATAAAGGAAGGAGGTCTAGGATACTCACCTAGTGGACAAATGAACCAAAGAAGTCAGAGGGCTCCAGGGCAAAGCGGTGGTCGTTGGAAGAGGAAACTGAGTAGGTCTTAGAGCCTGGAGTCATGGGGAAATACATTGAAGGTGGAGGAGAAAGAAGCAAGGGATGGTGGTGCTTTTGGGCCCCTTAAGTAGACCAGAAAGGTACTGATATGGAGGCATTGACTTGATGGCGGAGAGGGAATGAGAGCTCAGTTTGGGCATTTCATCCATAGCCCATTTTAGAATACCATTTAGGGATTGCTAGATTTAGAACGACTTCATGATTTAGTGGCAAAGGAATCACATTGATTCATAAAGAGAAGAGGGAGAACGGGATCGACAAAAGTAAGCTTGTGAAACGGCTTCCGACTTGCGCATTAACTGAGGAAGGTGACAAGGATCCAATAGTTAGATGAGATATTAGATCGGGCATGTCAAATTTTAGCCCTTGGATCGGTGTGCTGGATGAGTGTAACACGTGACATACAAAATTATTGGAACTATAATGTTACACATTGTATTAATGTAATAAGTAATAAAAAATTAGTCAAAACTTTAGAAAAATTTATGTAAAAGAGAGTGAAATCACCCCTTAACTAAATTTTTTTGAAGAATTGACATCCATTCCAAACACACTCAGAGGTATGATGGAATGGACATAAATTTTCCAAATTTATAATAATGGTATGCAAAAGACCAAAGTGTTGTAGTGAAATTAAACAAATGACTATATTCAATTTTCACAAAATATTACACAAGTACATCAAATTCTCCCATTAGGGTTTACATCAAGACACATAAATAAGATCTATATAGAGGTAAGTCTAGACTACTACAATCTTGTCTCCAAGCAACATCTACATCAACTGAGTCCAAGCCAAAAGCTAAGATCTTCCTTGTCTTGTCCATCACCTTGCTCAGCACCTGGGTGGTTGGGAAGGCAACCAACAAAAAGGGAAAGGGAAGAAAAGTATGTGTCACAAAACTAGTCTAGGATATCAAGATAAGTAAAACAAATAAAAATAGGCTACGGTTCATCATATGATGAAGATAACAAGAGTATGAGGCTATATTCAAAGAAGATTGCCATTAACACATATAATAAAAAGGATTTTCATGTAAGATAATTATGCCTACCTAACTAAGTAGGGTTGAGGCACCTACTGGACCTCTAACCTTAGGTGAGGAGATAATAAGACATTCCCAGTCACCTACAATCTTATGGGGAGAATAAGACATTCCCCAGGGCGATTATTTACATTCCCTTTGTGGGTGGTTGTACATAAGTACCGCTACTTTAAATTAAATAGAACATAAATCCACATGCTAGAAAAGTAGTCATAGAAAGAATAATCATATGAATCAATAAGCATGACAGTGGGGTATAAGAACCAAACAAGAAGAAATTATAATCTAATTTGAGGCATGAACAACATTAGGATTCAAGAATAGAATATTTAAGGTTCAATTAAGCCTCATTAGGGAAATATAGGGTTTGGCTGCAATTATCAAAACATAGGGTGTAAGGAATGCACATACATAAAGAGGGATTGCACATACATAGCACATACATCTCTTACTAATATCAATTACTAACTTTCACCACTTTAGTTGAGTCCAAGTTCCGCTTTGCCTATTTTCAATGTATTAACATGTATTAGAGTACATAGTGCACATTAATATATAGAAACTCTAATTTTATAACGTTTTAGAAAAATTCGGATTTAGCTTTTGAAAATATCACCAATGAACTTATTGGGTTCTCTTGATCAAGAAAACATATTTTTATGTTAATTTTGGAGTTATGATGATTAAGATGTAATTTTCATGGATTTTATGCATTAAATTCGTTTTACAAATATCACCCTTTGTCAAACCATGAAATCAGACCTTTAAAATACTTGTATTAGATATAGATTAATTTTACAATTCCAAAACATATTTATTTGTCAAATTTGGATAAGCGGATTAGAAGATATGATTTTTTCAATACTAACCAATAGGAAATTGCCACATCATCAAACCGATCGAGATAATTGAAGAGAGAGGGAGAGGGAGAAAATACCATTCAACCCAAGATCAGGTTTTAAGTTGCATAGGTAACCAAACTAGAGCTTCTAGAGAAGGTAAAACAACAAGAAACCAAAACCCTAGAAGAACATGGTAAAAAGAGATGGAAATCATCGATTATCAACATAGAAGCATGGGTTTTAAGCATGTACTAAGCAATATATGAGAAGGGGGTTAACCAAACTTGCCTCTAGGAATGGAAGAAGGTCCAAACAAAGAGGATCCCGAGATTAGAAGGTCTGTTTGATCCAAGCCAAGATCCTTTCTTTAGCAAAGATCACCTTCTCCACTTTAGAGGTGCAAACCCTATCAAAAGAGCATGGAGATGAGATGTTTTAGGGTTCTAGGTGGAGTTTTACCATGTATGGTCATGGTCTCGATCTGGAATAAGGTGTAAATAAGACGAACAGTATGAAAATAGGTAATGAAGGGAGGCAACTTACTAGTTTTGGTCGAAATCACCAAGGAGGAGCTTTAGAAACCTGAATAGAGCAATTTGGATGTCCTATGAGCCTTCTTCACCAAGTTAGGCTCCCTCTATTACCTTGGGACAGAAACTTTGTGGCCAAATATAGAAGGAACTATTATCTAAGCTATAGGAAATAAAAGGAGAGAAAGAGTTTTCGAATTGTGAGTTGGGAAGGGGTATACATGGCTATATAAAGAAAGAGGTGAATCATGAGGTGTCTAAGGGACTTTCTATATGTCTTTAGCCTAGGGCTTGATGGCCATGCAAGAGGACAGCTCATGGACTCTTCTTGGATATCAAAATTCGGTCCTAAGAGCCCATAGATCCTTATAGGCCATCCCCACCATTTTTCAAGAAAGAAATAACCTCATTAGTTGATAGCTTTTAAAGATAAGCACCTTTACAAAGAAGGTAATCCCTATAGTGCCCTTGGAAAGAAATACCATCAAACCAAGGTGAAACTAGGTTCTACAATGGTTTAAAATATCGTTAATGGTAAGGGAATATCTAAGGATTAAAATTCAGTTGATAATTTGCAAAGAAAACCTCCCAATTGGGTAAATTGCATAAAAGTCCAGAATGTACCTAAAATTGCATAACTTGCACAAACAACATCCAAATCGAACCAAATTTGAAACTTAGGCTCACTTTATGTTTTAAAATCATATCAAAAAGTTATATTTAGGTTTATAGCACTTAATTATGGTAATTAAGCCTTCACTGAGTTATTTGTGCATAAACCCTTATATTGGTACAATTAGTGAATAAATGTTCACTAAACCACTATAAATTCCACTAATTAAATAGAAAGGCCAATAAATATAGAAATGAAAGGAAAAGATGGGAAAGAGGGTCAAAAGACAAAATTCCAGAATTCAGTATGTTACAACACTCCACCCCTTAAAGAGGATTTCGTCCCCAAAATCACAAGCAAGATGGGAAGGGTGAGTGTGCAACATCTCATCACAAAACATCAGGTTATTTCTCCAACCTTAACTTCCACCAAACAATTCATCAACATATACTCGACAAGCATCTCAACATAGGTTAGGTTCTCAAGGATCACCTAGGTTCTCAAGGATCACCTAGGTTCCATTATTTAGATATTCTTTTTAGGAGATTTGACATTATTTACATTTTTGGCTCATTAATATTATATTTATTATGATATCACATTATCATTATTATTCTTTTAATTGTGCCATGCCATATTTACTCTGTTTCTAAAAGATTTATATTTCATTATTATCCATGAAACATCATATATATATATGTCTTATTTATCTTACTAAGAATTTTAGCAAAATTATGGGTTACTCAATTCTCTCATTATACTTGATCATTATCCTTAATATTTTGAGATTTGACTTCATTATCCTTATACTATCACCACATTAAGTTATAACAAATTATTTTGCATGAAATATTCAATTTTTCATTAAGTCTTCATTCAATCCAAATTATGTCACATCAACTATATATATTTATATTAAATGTTATCTCATTACCACATTATGTTTATTTCTCACATTAATGTCATCATTAATCATTTTCTCATATTTATTTATATTATTGATTTGTACATTTATGTAAATCGAATCACTTCATATTCATATTGAAGCCATTCCATGTATTTTAATGATCAAGGTGAGGCATATTACGAATTGATTCACATTAAGTGACTAATCATGTGTGTATTAGATAACAAGGTAACATACCATGCATTTCATATTGATGACTTGATTAATATGTGATTAGATGATTATATATATCATTTATGTGTATCAAAGTATGTTAACTGATTATGGCACCTAATGTCATTAATGTATCATGAAAGGCATTAAGTATGTATATGTTAAGGTTAAATGATTACAACTTAGGGTTCAGGTTAATATGATCGCTATATTTTACTTAGCATGTATTAAGTCCAAGATTAGGTTACAATTATCTTACTTGTCATTTCATTAGGGTTTATTGGTTTATGACATGGGCAACACCATGCATATCTGTTAGAATTAATATGTGAGTTACTCATATTATGTGCATTAGGTATTCAGTAGGGTTTGAACATATAAATTATTCCTCATATGATCATTATATGTTCATTAATATATAAAGAAGCATGTTAGGCTATAATTATAACTTGTTTGGACCCCACTAAGGTGTCAAGCACAACAACCTCCTAAGTATGGGGTTAGGGTTTCTAAAGATAGTGTAGATAGATTTCAAGATGTCATAGGGCTCCATCCCCCTAAAGAGGATTTTGTCCTTGAAATCTAACCACCCAACATCATCAAACTAACTATAATCCACCCCTTAAAGAGTTCGACCTATCAAGCCAAAATACACTAGGGTTAAAGGATGAGTCTAACTAAACCATGTACAAGATCCATCACACTTTCACTGTGCACTCTGATAGCTCACTTAACCCCAAACTTCAAATTCTAGGTTCTAGGGATAAATTATCCAAGCATGTGGCCCCAAGGGACATAAGGAGAATATCTTGGTATCCATCTTCAAACAAGTCATCATACACCTAAAACTTAGGGTTCCCAAAGATATACAACATATATGTCTAAGGTCATTACTGCCTAAAAGCAAACTATTTTGGACAATCTATTTTAGCTTAGGCTAGGCCGGTATCATATAGATCTAGGAGTCCTCATAAACCAAGCAAGTGGAGCGGAGGAAAATATTGCCAGCCCCCAGAACCTGATCCTTTATAGACACCTTTGCTTCAACTTCATGCCCTAATAGTTGCCTAAAGGCAAACCTAAACAACATTAAGTTATGCATATTTTAGTTATGAGTATTTTAGGGTTTTATTCATCATGATACTAATGTGGAACTATAGGGTCCTAAATCAACCTTTCATCATTTATAGATCAAATGTAGGGCAACCATGTCACTTAAAGGAACTATGTAAGGTAGGGATTCTAATTATGGAGACAAAACTGAAATAGTCAAATTCCGACTACCATGGGCTCTGATACCATGTTGTAAAAGAGAGTGAAATCACCCCTTTACTAAATTTTTTTGAAGAATTGACATCCATTCCAAACACACTCAGAGGTATGATGGAATGGTCATAAATTTCCAAATTTATAATAATGATATGCAAAAGAACAAAGTGTTGCAGTGGAATTAAACAAATGGCTATATTCAATTTTCACAAAATATTACGCAAGTACATCAAATTCTCCCATTAGGGTTTACATAAAGACAAATAAATAGGATCTAGATAGAGGGAAGTCTAGAATACTATAATCTTGTCTCCAAGCAACATCTCCATCAACTGAGTCCAAGCCAAAAGCTAAGATCTTCCTTGTCTTGTCCATCACCTTGCTTAGCACCTGGGTGGTTGGGAAGGCACCCAGCAAAAAGGGAAAGGGAAGAAAAGTATGTGTCACAAAACTAGTCTAGGATATCAAGATAAGTAAAGCAAATAAAAATAGGCTAGGGTTCATCATATGATGAAGATAACAAGAGTATGAGGCTATATTCAAAGAAGCTTGCCATTAACAAATATAATAAAAAGGATTTGCATGTAACATAATTATGCCTACCTAACTAAGTAGGGTTGAGGCACCTACCGGACCTCTAACCTTAGGTGAGGGGAGAATAAGATATTCCCATTCACCTAAAATATTATGGGGACAATAAGACATTCCCCAGGGCGATTATTTACATGCCCTTTGTGGGTGGTTGTACATAAGTACCGCTACTTTAAATTAAATAGAACATAAATCCACATGCTAGAAAAAGTAGTCATGGAAAGAATAATCATATGAATCAATAAGCATGGTAGTGGGGTATAAGACCCAAACAAGAAGAAATTATAATCTAATTTGAGGCATGAACAACATTAGGATTCAAGAATAGAATATTTAAGGTTCAATTAAGCCTCATTAGGGAAATATAAGGTTTGGCTACAATTATCCCAACCTAGGGTGTAAGGAATGCACATACATAAAGTGGGATTGCACATACATAGCACATACCTCTCTTACTGATATCAATTATTAACTTTCACCACTTTAATTGAGTCCAAGTTCCACTTTGCCTATTTTCAATGTATTAACATGTATTAGAGTACATAGTGCACATTAATATATAGAAATTCTAATTTTAGAACTTTTTAGCAAAATTCGGATTTAGCTTTTGAAAATATCACCAATGAACTTATTAAGTTCTCCTGATCAAGAAAACATATTTTTATGTTAATTTTGGAGTTATGATGATTAAGATGTAATTTTCATGGATTTTATGCATTAAAATTAATTTTACAAAAATCACCCTTCGTCAAACCATGAAATAAGACCTTGAAAATATTTGTATTATATATAGATTAATTTTCCAATTCCAAAACATATTTATTTGTCAAATTTGGATAAGCGGATTAGAAGATATGAATTTTTCAATACTGACCAATAGGAAATTGCCACATCATCAAACCAATCGAGATAATTGAAGAGAGAGGGAGAGGGAGAAAATACCATTCAACCCAAGATCAGGTTTGAAGTTTCATAGGTAACCAAACTAGAGCTTCTAGAGAAGGTAAAATAGCAAGAAACCAAAACCCTAGAAGAACATGGTAAAAGGAGATGGAAATCATCGATTATCAACATAGAAGCATGGGTTTTAAGCATGTACTAAGAAATATATGAGAAGCGGGTTAACCAAAATTGCCTCTAGGAATGTAAGAAGGTCCAAACAGAGAGGATCCTGAGATTAAAAGGTCTATTTGCTCCAAGCCAAGCTCCTTTCTTGAGCAAAGATCACCTTCTCCACTTTAGAGGTGCAAACCCTAGCAAAAGAGCATGGAGATGAGATGTTTTAGGGTTCTAGGTGAAGTTTTACCATGTATGGTCATGGTTCTGACCTAGAAGAAGGTGTAAGTAAGACTAAAAGTATGAAAATAGGGAAGGAATGGAGGCAACTTACTAGTTTTGATCGAAATCACCAAGGAGGAGCTTTAGAAACCCTAATAGAGCAACTTGGAAGCCCTATGAGCCTTACCTTGGGACATAAAATTCATGGCCAAATACAGAAGGAACTATTATATAAGCTATAGGAAAGAAAAGTAGAGTAAGATTTTTCGAATTGTGAGTTGGGAAGGGGTATACATGGCTATATAAAGAAAGAGGTGAAGCATGAGGTGTCTAAGGGATTTTCCATGTGTCTTTAGCCTATGGCTTGATGGTCATGCAAGAGGACAGCTCATGGACTCTTCTTAGATATCAAAATTTGGTCCTAAGAGCCCATAGATCCTTCTAGGCCATCCCCACCATTTTTCAAGAAAGAAATAACCTCATTGGTTGATAGCTTTTAAAGATCAGCACCTTTATAAAGAGGGTAATCCCTATAATGCCCTTAGAAAGAAATACCATCAAACCAAGGTGAAACTAGGTTCTACAATGGTTTAAAATCTCGTTAATGGTAAGGGAATATCTAAGGATTAAAATTCAGTTGATAATTTGCAAAGAAAACCTCCCAATTGGATAAATTGCATAAAAGTCTAGAATGTACCTAAAATTACATAACTTGCACAAACAACATCCAAATCGAACCAAATTTGAAACTTAGGCTCATTTTATGTTTTTAAATCATATCGAAAAGTTATATTAAGTTTTATAGCACTTAATTATGGTAATTAAGCCTTCACTGAGGTATTTGTGCATAAACCCTTATATTGGTACAATTAGTGAATAAATGTTCACTAAACCACTATAAATTCCACTAATTAAATAGAAAGGCCAATAAGGATAGAAATGAAAGGAAAATATGGGAAAGAGGGTCAAAAGACAAAATTCTAGATTTCAGTATGTTACAACTAAATAAATTAATTTGGAGGCTTAAACATGGTCAAAACATAACTAGAGATGGACCTAGTGTCCAATAAATGGCCTAGATTATTGCCATGCCCTTAGATTTTCATTTATCACGTGTTTTACCCATAATTTCTATAAATGCCATTAATATTAATATTAATGCATTTAAAAGGTGAGTTAATAAGAGAAGGATTTTCTTAATGAATCCTTGAGTAGAAATTTAAGATTTACATTAATAACTTATCCAAAAGTCATAAAACACCTCTTTAACTCCTCATTAAGTTTTATTTCCATCTAGGAGGAGAGAGAAAAGAAAAGAGGATTATTATTCTCAATTCCATATTATCTCTCATTCCTTGTCCCAAAAGGTCATAGAAATTTTTAGATTAATATAATCTAAACATTATCTTACTTCAGTAGTCATTTTGCATTTTAGACTCTGATTAAAATACTAATTGAGGTATTTGTGCTCAAACCCATATATTGACATAAATATGAATCAAATTTACTCCAAACCACTAAATATTCCACAATTTCAACATTGGGGACAAAAAGTATAGAAAAGATAGGAAAATTTAGGAAAAAGGCCGAAAAAGATATAAAGGAAAGGAAAAGCTTGACAAGGGGTTAAACTAAAATATAGACAAGTTCAGTATGTTACAACACTCCACCCCTTAAAGAGGATTTTGTCCCCAAAATCTCAACAAGAGGGAAGGGTGAGTACGTAACATCTCATCTCTAAGCTCCTAGGTGGTTACCTCTAATCTATGATATTCTAGAAACGTCACAAACACTACTCATAAGGGTTCAAATATTAAAACTTTTTCCCCATCCTTCTTCTATCTCAGTTCCTCCAGGTAGAGAGGGAAATTCCTTTTCTAATGTCCAGGCTAGTGAAAGTGGTGACAATTGCCTACCTTGTTCACCCCTCCCTTTGCTTTGAGTGTAGAAGACTTGGGCTTCTGTCCAGCTTTATAACTCTTCTTAGATTTTCCATTTCCCTTTGACTTCACTTTTCTGTTGATCATCATCACAAATTTTGGTTTGTCTTTCTTCATTTGTTCTTTAGCTATTCTCAACATGCCAACCGAATCTGACAACAACTTGTTAAAATTATTCATGTTGTAGTTCATGACAAACTAACTACATGACTCTGGCGGTGACTGTAGAATCACATATGTGGCCAACTCTTGACCCAAAGGAAATCCCAATATCATAAGGTTCTCCACATACCCAATAAGTTTGAGCACATGTGGACTTAGTGGATATCATGTTGCCATGTTGCACTTGAACAACACCTTAGAGACATCATATCTCTTATGTCTTGTCTGATCTTGGTACATGTTCTTAAGATGTGTTACCATCTCAATCACATTCATGTTTTCATGTTATCTCTGCAGCTTATAGTTCATTGAGCACAAGATCAAGAACTTGACATCCATGCCATCTTTAGAGTATTTCTTGTAATCATCCCTGTCAGCCTTAGGCACAATGGGAGCAGGTTCATCTGGCTCTGATGTTTCCAGGACACAGAGCTTGCGCTCCTGTATGAGAACAATTCTCAGCGTCCTAAACCAGTCATGGAAATCATTCCCATTTTATCCTTCTCGAGGACCAATTGCAAGGAAAACATGTTACTTGTCATCATTTGATTCTACAAGAAAAAATTTACAGTTTGTTAAAATACTTTTGATTTGATTTGATTAAAATAAAATTATTGATATTTAAATAGGAATTTTATTAATTATCGATCCCATTGTTTTGTTCAAATTGATAACCCTCACTTATCAATTTGGAAGATTGCATAGTACAATCTTCTAGTGATCCAAGATCCATATATCATCAAATCATGAGTCAGCTTTGGCTGATTTCCCACAACATGACTATTAGGTAGGTAACTTTTTCCAATTTCATCTAAATGCAACTCTTGGATAGATGGTGCACACAACTCTTTGTCATAATCCATCTTCATGCTTCTAGGTACTTAAGTTCATTAAGATCACCTAGTTAAGCCTGACCCAAAAGCCAGCATGATAGAATATGCACCCTACTTTGACAGATCTACATATCTACCATCCCACTTCTATGAGAGGGACAACACACCACACTTTGGCCTAACTTATGCTTCGTCGGTCAAGTTTTTTCATGTATGCTACTTATGGAAAGAATCTAGGACTTAATATTATATTTGAGGGGTTTTATATATATATACATACATATCCAAGAACTACATACTTATAATATATACCATATACATACTATGTCCACATATCACAATCCACATACATGCAATCCACAAACACATAAGCATTAGCTATGACCATACTACCATAATCCTTTAGAGCCACAAAGTGTTACTATCCACCTATGGTCTTTTGAATCTCATGCAATGTCACTTGTGAATATCACATGAACTTGTATTTCATTAGCATCAAGGTGAACAACTTTATGGACCCTCCTTGGTGTTGGATCTTCAAGTTACCTCTTCACAACAAGTTTTCAAAAACCAAATATATTCCTATCTCTATTACATTATTTGTAAAAAGGAGAACCTCGAGTTACATTTGGGGGGAGTTTAGAGGAAATAGAATTAATTACACTCTGAGATAATAGATGAGGCTCGACATGCAAGCCAAATACTTAAATAAAGGATCCAATCACAACCTTATACATCCATCCACAACATTAACAATTGGGGTCCTAGGCCACAACGATGCATGCATTCACCACATAAAACACTTTTAAAGGGCAGTGTATATGATTTTATAGGTATATCTATATATACATATATACATTAAAATTGTAGTATTTTAATGTGGGATATTCCCCATTAAATAATTTTGACTCCCACATAGACTAGGCAGGGTATACAGGGGCAACTCCCCTAAAAAAATTTACTTTCACGCACTAGGAAGAATCAAAATTTCCATAGTCGACCTCGTCCGTCAAGTAAAAAATAATAGGACTGCAATGTATGTGGAATTAAGTTAGATATGCACATTAACAATTTTAAGTTTGCATCACATGAAATAACAAAATGGTATATAGAAATATGATCATATAGAAATAAAGCATCGTAGATCAGTGCGGCTCTGATACCACTGTTAGGTTTCATGGAGGTGACAAACGCAGAGGAAACAATAAAGTTTTCTCCACATACCCTACTAGAGGATCTCATTGACAACAACATATTCAAAAAGAGGGTGCATGGGATATACCTTGTCATGGAGCAAGTATGGAGACATTCCTTTTCATAGTGATGTGCGTCACTCCTCGAGTGCATAAATGGTCCTCATCTGTCCTCCAAACGGAGGCGCTCAATGTCTGCATCTTTGGTTTTTCCACCGAATGGACTGGAATTCCACGTCGCACTTCTTGAGCCAGAAGGAAGGAATAGCCTTATGCTTGATGACATGCTAGTATCATGGTTGCTTTCCTTCTCTCTCTCTCTCTTGGGATGATAGCTAGGGTTCATGTACAAGAGCGTGTATTCAAAATCCAACCATCATGCCCTATGAGTAGCAGAGAAAAGAAAGTAGGGTTTCGCAAAACCCCTAAGAAAACAAAAGGTTGCAATTGTATTTTATACGATCTGCTCATGGACTATTAAAATAATATTTTAGAATCAATAAATTAACCAATTCATCATATCAATTGAGTAACTAATTTTCCAGCAGACTTAAAAATTTAAATCTAATTAATTGGCTTGAACATCTCAACCAATTAACTCAGATTATATTCCAATATTATTCTAGTAGATTACCTAAACATTTTAGTAATCAACTTTCTTTGAAACATTTCCAATCACGTACATAATTTTACTCCTATTCTAATACATCTTATGTGTGGGACCCAATAGGCTCTAAATTACGTTGGCAGTGATATTCATAATCATATTATGATTTCACAAGCAATTGTCAGTATCTACCAAGACTTCATTGCTACTCAAGTAATTGGCGAAAGAGAACAACTTCATCCCACAATCTGTGATTGGTGTCATAATGATTATCTAGTTCCTTTGTCTCTGATATTCATATTGAACCCGAGGCATGGAATTTTCATCATGTTCAATGTTTAATCCATGTTCCTTGAAGTAGAGAAAATTGTCTGAGATATGTGTAAACTCAATATCACCTATTGACTCATACCATAATGGACATGCATTTCTTCGTCTCTCTTATCAAGTGGTTAGGATATAAAACTCATGTAGGAGGGACAAATCCCATCTACATCACTCACAGTCATCCTCATGTGTCACAGTACACCTGAGCATCATCTTTATGGAAACTCTTATTCAGGATGATAGTGGATGATGTCAAAGTACACCAAACGACATGTGATGAGTGTAGTAATTTCAGGTCTAAGAACCACAATCACTATCATGACTATGAGAGATAACTCTGACTACTAATAATTATTTCCATGGATCACTCTCAAGGTGGGCCTGTCTGATACATTTTTCTCTAACAAGTATCTATGTGCTTAGTTTGATATCACATATCATGACTAATGAGATTCTATCATCAACAAACACACACTCTAGTCTTAGGTGTTATTGTTGTCTATTATCCTTCTACAATAACATATGAATAGGGACACAACAAGAATGCATATACTCTTGACATCCACATGATCTCATCGTTCAGGTCCTCAACCCAAAGACATATGTCATTGAGTAATATCATTCTTTAGATATTTATTATGTTACATTATTATCTTATAACTAGATAAAACAGAACAAATAGGAAGATTTCATTTATTATTAATCAAATCATTACAAGATATATCATTACAATCATCATATGATTATCTCTCTGGGCATACAAACCAAAATGCTCATGCATTTACTAATAACCCCAACTGCACATAAAATATTAGGTCAAGTGTTTGTTATGTGCATTAGCTTTACTAGAACTCGGTGATACTTCTCAGGGTTAGGATATAACTACACTCTTTGAAGCTTTGTATGATAATTCATGGGATTTGGAATTGGTTTTGATTAGTCATCCCCATCTTGTTGAGAAAATTTTGTACCTTGCTTCCTCTAAGATGGTTTACCCTCATTTTGGATTGGAAAACTTCGACCGTTAAGAAGTATCAAAGTGCCCTGAAATCAACCCTAAGATGTATTCATGTGCTACCAAAGTTTTATACAGAAGTGAGATTGGAGAAAATTATTTAACTAAGTGATACCATGATTGTATTTTCTAGTTAGGACAATGAATCAACATAGACTTCAAATATAACATGTCTTATTATGCTTTTAGAGTGAAATAAAGAGTGGCCGATTGTTGATTTCTCTTCCAAGATTCAAAATAATCGCACTATGTTAAACCAATATCAAGGAGATTTCTTGAGGTTGTAGAGAGAGTTACGCATTTGAAAACCGTTTTTAAGAACTTCACCTCAACAACATAGATAGGACGTTGCCACATATATATCTCCTCCACAAAACCCCCATGTATGACTATGTTCTTGATATCTAGTTATTATAGGTTCTTGTCAGATGAATATCAAGGGAGATGCGAATAAAATTGAGGCTATTTGGGTAACAAGAGAGAAGGTATTAAACAAGTGAATCCCAATGTGTATGTGGCAATTGCCACAAGTCATTCTTTGAGACATTCACAGAGCTATCAAAATGGTGCTTTATAGAGTAGACCAGTAAAAAAACAACTACATTCTTGTTAGGCGTTGGATCCCTTTAATTCAATTGGTGATGAGAGTAGTCATTTCATCTTTTATTACAACTCTTGAACTAGAATATTGAGGATCTATCTGATTGACATATCGAAGGCTAAGGCAAATAGTTAGTAGAGGGAGAAAGCTTGTCAAGACAACAAGTTTTATCAATTAAATGAGGAGTGGACCAAGAGTGAATACATTTATGGAGTGCCACCAATTTTAAGGTTTCTTAACTTGAGAGTTGAGGCCTTTGTCATTTATACACCAAAGGATATATCAATATAATTGGGGAGGATGAGCCTGGAACCTAAATGTACAAAGAGGAGGAAGCATTAGGTGTAAAAATAGATGTGTTGGAGTAGAATATGTCATTCTCATGGAAAGTAACATCAACATAAATAAACCTTCATTGAGGAAAAGGACCAAAACACTTGTGCCCTTTCTACACTTGAGAATACCCTATAAATACTATTTTGAATGCTTGGGGATCGATTTTTTGAACAAAGTATGTCAACCCAAAGTCCCAAAATAGAATATGAAATAGCCTTTTATCGGGATGGATCAAATAATATAACAGAGAAGGGTTTCTAATTGATGAGAAAACATACAATTCAAACTGCTTCTTACCAAAATTATTTTTGGTAAGTGAGCATGATCATCAATGTTGGTTGATGTTAGGAGATGACATTTTTTGTGTTCCACCACCCTATTCTATTGAATTGTGTGAGTTAGTAGCGTTGATAAACCATCTAGATAGAAGAGAGAGACAAAAATTGGGCATGATCTAATGCATTATATGTTTAAAAGCATTTAATAACAATACACAATTATACAATAAATACTTGATATAGAACATGAATTATTGGAAAGACTTTGTTATGGGTTTTAAGTAAATAATAGCATGTCATGATAGAATGATTATCCAAAAAGTTTGAAATAAAATATCTATAGCCATTATAACTTATAGTTTAGGGGGAACCACATGTGTCACTATGAATTAAGTCAATCAAAGTTAAAGGTGGTTTGTAGTGCGAGAAGGAAAGGATACATGGTGATGATTGCTTAATTAAAGAGAATCACATTTTGCATGAGAAATAGTGAAAAAGATGGTTCTAAAATCTTCAACTTGTCAAAAGAGGTAAGGTCATATTACTAGTGGAGCTGAAAAAACAACTTTGTCAGGAAAGCATAATTATGGGGTATATTTGTAGCATATGTCAACAATTTATGAACCATGTCCAAGCCCAATAATCCTAAAAAGTGAAACCAGTTAGGTCATGTGTTACATAGAAACATAAGGAATCAACAACTTTAGTAACATACATAATATCAAAAGGTAATGGGGTACAATGTGAACTGGCATATGTTGAATATTGGGTGTTAGTAGAACAACACATAACTTAAGCAATTTCACAATCCCCATCTACTAGAGTGATAGACGAGTGAGGGATATCAATATCAAAAGAGGAAAGTGTTATATATTGACCATTTGTTAGATGGGGCAAAAGTTCACTATCCATTCGAAGTGGGTAGCAAGCATTGGATGTCAATATTACGTGGGCTAGAGATCACAAAATCAAAAGTTGATGAAGCATTTAGGAAGTAAGGAATTTTACATAAGAGGTTTGAGATGCATGAATAAGTTGTTTCTAGTCTTCAACTGAAAGTGTTATCACCTGGGATGGTTCATTGGAACTGAAGTCCGAACCAGACTTGTTACATGACCACATTTGCATCCATGGTTGGAGTAGCATATGCCCTTTGTATGCCCTAACTTCCATCATAAGGTACATTTTGGGCAAGGTGTGCTATCATGGCCCTACCACAAGAAATAACTAAGATAGATGTGTGAGCCTCAATAGGATCGATGGTAACTATTGGTACGTGAGGTTGCAAAAGATGGTTCAAGGCAGAATCCATGAGGGGAGTCTGTTGTTTCTAAAGGATGATACTATAAATTGGGTAGAATTTAGATACATATCATGCAGAAACATATTTTTATAAGCTCCTCCCGATCCTTGGTTTGAATTCCAAAAGAAATGTGTGAATAGAAATTCATTCGGTGTGACAAATATAGATATGTTCCATTGTAGGTCTCCATAGTCTAATCACCTTGATGTGCAAAGAAAAACTTGTCCCATTGTAGACGTGAAGGGCATTAAACTCCTGGTTGTAGAACTTCTCTACATCATCCCAAATGTCTTGGTCATTGCCTTTGAACATATATTTTGCAAAAATAGTGGGGTACACACTATTCATAACTAGAAGACAATCACATTGTTATTTTGACACCATATGTTAGTGTCTTTAGCATGTTTAGCGATAAGCTTAAATCAACTCCTTTGACATCACAATGATAGGTCAATCATTAAAATGACTACTATAATGATAGAGAAGGCTACTGGAAGAAAACATGGTATTCAAGGACATTGACATTGAAGGAAAAAACAAAAAAACTTCATTGGAACAAAAATATAGCAGAAAAGGAAAAAATGCTACAAAATGATGCACGGTAGGTGGATGAAAGAGTCTCCCCTATTATAGGAAATATGTAATGTGATAGGAAATATAGCAGTCCCGTATCAGAAACACTCACCCATGAATTAGAGGGTGCATGGGAAGAAAGAAATCTGATGTGGAGGTACCACTCCTAATAATGTTTTATACAGAAACCAATATACCAATGTGAGGAGGAAAACTACAGTCTAGGAGGAAGACAATGGGAATGGATGATGATGATGTGTACTTCTACCTTAGGCCCATCATGGCTAGAGGGAACGATTGCAAGAAAGTACATGACATCTATGGGCTAGAGACGCTAGCCACAGGAGCCCCTTATGGGAACCGACTACTGGAGCCCATGGGAGAGAAGCATTAGTTGTTTCCTTGAGGTCGAGGCTATTAATATACCCTCATTGGGTAGTAGAATTTTTTGGTCTTTATCTTGATGGCTGTTGCCTTACATGTTGGTGGTGACTGGTGATTAGGGCACTCACTAGATCACCCTTAGTTGCAAGCCCTATCACTGCAAGATGAAGTAACAGTTGTAGGGAGAAAAATGCATAGGACAGAGAAGGAAATAAGAGAGAGAGGAGAGGGTGGTGGTTGTAGAGAAACATGTTATGAGAGGGGATGCATGCTTTGCTACCACATGGAATAATATCTATTGGTTTAGTTAAAAATTCATCACATGCAGATGCTTTTATTTAGGAGGTGGTAATGACCACCACTCCTAATTTCTCAATAGAGAACTAAACTAGGAATTAGCATTATGTACCATAGAGGCAAGATAAGAGAGAATAATATGTTAGGTCCATTCAGTGTAGTACTAATAAAGGAATGAAATTTCATCAAATTTGTAAAAATTTTGCCACAATTTTTTATTTCATTTTTATCAGCTATGAAACTGTGCAACATTGTCAGTACAGTTGCATTTCACATTTTTTTTTGCTAATTTTAACAAGTTTTTGTGGGTTTGCCAAAATTTTGAGGGTCCAATGTTATTTTCCCTATTTACCGAAACTCGGCAAAACATGTGCTTGGGTTTGTTCATTTGTTGTTGTGAACCTATATATATTGTGCTTGGTGAAGAAAAGGATGATTTGGGGAATATTTTACCATTTGGAGCCAGAGAACTCCTATACCAACATAAATAAACATCTTTTCTTCCATTTTCATTTATTTCCAACCTCTATTTCTCTTGTTCTTATATATTTTGAACATCTACTTTCCATTTATCCTAATTTCGAGATATACACTAAAATCTTAGATATACTCCACTATTTATCCCATTTGTCTTTTCTAGTCATAGATCTAAACATCTACGACATGGATATATATATATATATATATATATATATATATATATATAAACAATAAATCTACACTAATAAAAATATTTTATATGTTTTTTAGATTATTAGTACAAATAATAGAATAATTAATATATATTCATCATAGTTAGTTAATTCACCTAGGTTTAGTAGAAAAAGTTATTATAGACACTAATATGAACATAAAAAATTATTTTTTATTCAAGAATAATTTTTAATCTATAGACTAATTAGAATCTGAAAGTTAACATGTCTTCACCCTGCACTCTTTATGTCCTTCTCATTGGATTTAGTACTAATCCCTCTTTTCTAAAATTAAATTATATGTACCAAAATCCTCGCGATGTCTATATTGGTGACGCCAAAGGCGATTCCAGGGTCAGCAACCGAGTTGGCTACTAGGGTGTCTACCAAAAAAGGCAAATGCAAATTGAGAAGATGCAGGCCCGAAGAAGCAATGAAAGAACAAAAAGCATACTACAACAACAATATCAGTAGTTGAGAAAGGAAGGGATGGACAGATCTATTAAAGTGTGACATCATTGGATCCCCATTCAACTTGATTAAGACGCATATAGAAGTGATAGACGACAACTCATCTACTTGAAGAGAATAGAAGAGAGGAATCTGGATCGATGGAGTAGGATGGAGGTTGGATACATTGTGGGAATGGAACCACATTGGCCAACTCTAGTTCAACATTTGACCTCACATTTAGAGAGTGAAGGGTTCTATTGAGATACAATCTAGAGGTAAATGTTATTTCATAATCATGTTCTCAAATGATGAATATATGTCCATAGAATCAGACGGAGGTCCCTTATTTGTCATTGGAAAACCTTTGATCATAAAGAAATGGGAGAGAGGGAAGACGATTGACAAGTTAAAACTAACAGAGATTTCTATATGGCTAGAGATCTATGGTATTCCTCTTGAGCTTTGGGATGAAGATATGTTCAATTGCTTAGGCTCATACCTGGGAAAAACTATCATGCCTGATAAACCAGCTTTGGAATTTCAAAGACTGGAGTATGCAGGCTACAAGTATTAATTCCTATGGAGTTTGACTTTTTGAAAGAGTTGCAGATACAAAGTGATGACGGGCAAATGGATACTATCACATTTGAATATGAACAAGAACTGAATCACTGCTTGAATTGTGGAAATTTTGGCCACGAGTCAAATATCTCTAGGGTGAATTTGGAAAATGTTCATAAGAAGGTTGGGTAACCTCTTGCAAGTAAAACATGGGTTTGAAAGAACACAAAGGAAGCCTCACAAAAAGAGACAAAGATATTCACTGATGCAATGCAGGATATGGGTAACATTGGAATGACTAATAGTTGTGTGAAAAAGGTAGATGAATAAGGAAGTCAAAGCTTGGGGACGCCTGTTCAGCCACTAATTCGGGAAGTTCAAGGAAAAATGAATAGATCTCCATTGAGAATCCAAACCAAGAGTTTTACTTTTGTAAGGAATATATAGTTGTCTCTTAACAAATTCTCTCCACTTGTGAACTTTGAAAATGGAGATGAGGAAAACTACAGTGATGCAGGTGATACTGAAATCATTCCCCCAAATGGTTGAAGCACCTTCCATTGTGGTGTGAAATGTGAGAGCGGCCTCAAATAAAGTTTCTCACATTCAGGAAGAATTGAATAAAAGTAGATCTGATATTTGCATCATATTAGAGACTAGAGTGAAAGAAGAAAGCATAGAATAATTTACAAATTATATCTGGATAAGAGTTCAATTCATCTCAAATTCAAAGTTATATTAATATATTATAATTCTTATTGTTTGGTGGGATACTACTACTATGGTGGATGAGACTCTAAGAAATGAACATGTGATTCATTGTGTTATTAGAAGAGGAGATTTAAGCTTTGTTATCACAACACTTTATGGTGATAATTGGGATGTTGATAGAGTTTTACTTTGTGATTCCTTGTTAACTATCTCAAACTTAGACTCTGGTACTTGGTATGTTCTTAGAGACTTGAATGCAGTGAGGTTGAATAATGAAAACATGGGAAAACATATGCCCTCTAGAAAAATCATAAAATGTTTCAATGAAGTGCTTATGCAAACTGATCTAATCGAGGTTACTAAGAAGGGCTTTTCTTTACTTGGGATAGATGCAGTAAGAAGGGAGTTAGCATATATTCTAAAATTGACATAATCTTTTGTAAGTTGGAGATGCTTAGTAGGTTCTGTTAGTGTTGGGGGGAAGTAGTTTCAAATCTGGTTAGTGACCATAGATTGATGCAGCTGAGATTGTCCAGTGGAAAGAGGAATCCGACTCTATTTCATTTTATTAACTTGTGGATTAGCCAACATAGTTACATAGAGGTTGTGGAGGAGGCTAAGAGGATCAATAACTATGAAGTAATACCAATGTACAAAGTGTATAGAAGACTCCAGTCAGTTAAAGAGGCATTGGGTATGTGGAATCGTGAGAATGTAGGGAACTTCTTATCTAGAGTGAGGGAACTAGAAGTTTAAGCTATTCTTATTAAAAGGAGGTTGATAGCAATCATGGAGATGATTAGAAGTAACTTCTTCTAATGAGTATCAGAGAAAAGGCAAACAATGCTATGAAAGAATAGGAAAGTCTATTGATACAAAAGTCCAAATCTTGTGGCTCAAGTTGAGAGACAGAAACTCTAGATTCTTGTATGGGTAAATGAAAATAGGAAGACTAAGGAATAATGTGCATTCTTTGAAAGATGATACATGTATCACTTATGATGCTTGAGGAGATCAAAAATAAGATCAAGAATAATTACACATAGTTGTTTAACTCTTCTCCCATGGAGAGAGTTGAATGAAATGAAGAATGGGAAGTACCTACTCTGTCTTTAGAGAATCACGAGATTCTTAGAAGATCAATTACTAAAGAAGAAACAAGAAAGGTTATCAAAATTTTAAATATGGATAAGGCCATGTGCCTTGATGGCATGAATGTTGCCTTCTACAAATCCAATTGGGATGTGGTGGGGGAGACATTATTAATGTCGTTAGAGTTTCTTCAATATTGGAAAATTGCAGATTAATGTAATAACACCTTTACCACATTGATTCCAAAGAAGCCTGGGGGAAGACAATCTAAATGAGTTTAGACCAATTTTGTTTTGCAATGTGATCTACAAAATAATTACCGAAGTGTTAGTCAATAGGATGAAGGGCATTCTCCCCAACCTCATTGACAAAAATCATATTGCTTTCATACAACAAAGTATGATAGGAGATGTTATCCTTTTAGATAATAAGATTCTTAGTTCCTTTAATACAAATCATGCCAAGAAGTGTGTGAAAGTTGATTTATCCAAGGCTTATGACACAATCATACATGACTATATTTTGTTCATGATGGAAAATATGAGGTAGTCATGAAGTTAGCTCAGGTGGATAGACATTTGTTTTAATTCTACTTCCTTTCAAGTCCTACTCAATGGATATCCAACACATGCATTTAATGCTTCAAATGGGGTCAAACATGGGAGACTCCTTGTCCCCCTATCTTTTCATGATTCCTATGCATAGTCTAACATCGATTATCAACGCTCAAGTGAGAAAAGGGAGTTTTGTATCTTTTCAAGCCTCTGCTAATTGGGATATTCACATATCATTTTTGCAGATGATCTCTTGCTTTTTTGTAAAGCAGATGATGACAATGTTGTGGTCATGAGTATCAATATAGAAACCCTTTGCAAGGTTTCAAGTTTGAAGCTAAATAACAGCAAAAATGGCTTATTTGTCAGCAAGAGTGTGAAGGAAAATAATATTCAACATGTCTTGAACATTCAAATCACTCCATTGCCTGTTAGATATCTGGGAGTTTCCTTGTTTATAGTGTTGGTATGTATGCCCTGAGAGCCAATCATGGGATGATTGGTGGGACACATTAAGATTGATTCGACAAAGATCAAAGGCAAGCTTCTAATTCTTTCTGGTTCAGTCATATGAGATAATGATAGAACAGGTTGAATGTCTAGAGAATGACAGTACTCAATGACGTATGATTTCAGGTTGAGGACCTGAACGATGAGATCATACGGATGCTAAGAGTTTGTAAATTCTTATTATGTCCCTAGTCGGATGTCATTGCGGAAGGTAGATAGACAACAACGACACACAAGACTAGATTGTGGTGTTGGTTGATGACAGAATCTCATTAGTCATGATATGGAGATATCAAACCAAACACATAGGTACTTGTTAGAGAACAAGTTTACCGGACAGACCCACCGTAAGTTTGACACATGGAACCATGACAATGGTAGTATGGTGGTGAGTGTGATTCTTTGACTTGAAATCACTACACTCAACACATGTCGTTGGGTACACTTAGACATCATCAAACACGGTCCTAAAACATGGGTTGTTATAAAGGTGATGATTGGGTGACTTTGACACATGGGGCTTTTGAGGAGTGAGTGATAGATATGGGATTTGTCCCTCCTGAGGGAGTTTGATATCCATGGCCACTTGATGAGTAGGATTGAGATAGGCATGCGCAGGCATGTGTGAATCAATATGTGATATTGATGTCATACATATCTCCTCCAATCTACTCTGAGATCAAGAAAGTGAATGAACGTTGACAGGATGACTGTTCCATGCTTTGAGTTCATTTGGGATATCAGTGACAAAGGAATTATACATTCGCTGTAACACCATTCACGGATTGTAGGATTGAAAGTTGTTCTCCAATTTTCTATTTCACTTGGGTAGCACTGATGTCTGACTAGGCACCGCTCTTTGCTTTTGAAGTCATAAATGTGAAATGGGACCTGTAGGGTCACACACATAGGATTTAACCTGGAAGAGGAGTTTATCCACAAACAATGTTTAGATTGATTACTAAAGGAGTTTCGTAGTTCAATTAAACACTTAATCAATTGATAGCTTAGTATCATAGTGTTCAAGGTGTTGGACCAATTGATTAGAGTATGAAATTGATTGAAACTGTAATTGACTGATTTTGCACAGTCTACACTACCAACCGACCGGCTCATGTGATGAACCGATCGGCTCAGGTTGGTGAACGGACCGATTCATGTGATGAACCGATCATCTCAAGACAGGATGAACCGATTGGTTCAAAGGTTGAACCGATCGGCTCAACTGGTCTAACCGAGATCGTTTGGAAAGTGAGAAGACTATTTTGCAAATACAATTTGTTTCACTTGTACAAATTCGATTTGGACAAGGATTAATGTTTGATTAATTAGAGACAAATTTGAAAGTCAATTTGAGTTGGATTAAGACTACGAACCGATTGACTCATATGATGAACCGATCAGCTCAGGTGTTTAAACGATCGGTTTAGGTTTGAACCGACCGGTTGAGGTCACCAAACGACCGTTTCAAGGTTGAAACGATCGGTTCAGCTGGCGCAAGTTTCTTATTTTGTGTAAAATCTCAAACCCTTCTACTCCTGCTTTAATCTCATATTGCCCGGGGTAGACAACCCTGTCCCATGACCCTCCTATATATATAGAGGTAGTGGGAGCTTCTCAAAATAACAACTCATCGCACCAGTTGCTCTATAAAGTTATCGTTCTCTCTGGTTTTGGTAATCGAGAGAGAGCCCCTGCAAGTGCCACCTGATAAGGGAGGCACAGTAAGGGAAACACAACTGTAGAAAGCAACTGGTGGCAGGAGAGTGTGTTGGTGGCTAGTACGCTGATAGGAGGGTGTGACTCCTTCCGATTCCTTGTGGGACAAGGAGATCGAAGTTCCAGGTGGTCCGTGTGGACTACTTCAGAGGCAGGAGACTTCTACCGCTCGGAGGACAACTGTCAATCCCGACAGTACCGGTGAGACCAGGAGCTGCACAGACACCGTCCAAGACCGGAGGTGAAGACCGCGTAATTCGCGAGGTAAAGTCGCCGAGCCAGCCTCGGGACAAGGTATGCCTCTACAAACCATCCTTCCTATTGTATAGACGTTGACGCATTTCCTTTGTTCTGGGTTTGGGGAGAAGAAATTTTTTTGTTTCCGCTGCCTTCTCTATCTCCCCTATAACCCAACAGTGGTATCAGAGACACGTCAACTTCTCTATACTTTAGGATTATCAATATGATCTATTTTGGTTTGTCGCCTTTATTTATTGCATATGATGCGAATAAAATTGGCTTTATGCATGTCCAATCCTAAATCCACAAATCCCAATATTCATATATGATATGTAATATTAATGCACTCAATATGTGTTTCCCTTAAATGAGTTTTGTGGTAGATGTATAGCGTGGTTATGGCCAATAAACCATGTATGTGTGCTTGGTTGTATGTGGTTGCTTGCATCTCGGTCTGCGCACTGATTCCCTATCTCCTATTCCTGATGTAACTCGAAATAATTAAAGATTTCTTTCTTACCTTTGCTCCCCCCGAATGTAACTCAGGGTTTCCCAATTCAAATGTAAATATGATAGAATTGTATTTCCAGTTATGTCAAAGAACGGTGGACAATCTGACGGCAACTGATATGATCGGTTCAAGGCGTGAACCGATCAGTTGGCATTCCAGATGGTCGGTTCAAGGAGTGAACCGATCAGTTGGCGATCCAGATGACCGGTTCGAGGAGTGAGATGATCATGTGGCGTCCATGAGGAGATGCACGATGACCAGGCGAACCGATTGGTTGGAGGAGCCAGCCGATCGACTGGTGGCACCCAGACGATCGACCAGGGCGAGCAGGTCATTCATATGATGAGTTGATCAACTCGGATGGCTATAGCACTTCATCTTGTACATGTTGCATGTGATGTGGACCTAGATGAACATGATTCCTCTTGGCTTGAGGAATCACATTAGGATGGCCATAATCATCACTTTTATCATTTCACATGTATTCTGTGGGACATAGTATGTATATGATACATACTATGTATTGTGGTGGTTGGATATGTATATGTACCTATAAAACCAAATCCCTCATTAAATATTAAAGTTTCAGATGCCTTCCAAATGCGACACACGTGAAAAGCTTGATCGACCAAGTGTGGGCACACCTTAGCGTGGTGCACCGTCTATCTTGTGGAAGCATGAAGGATGGATATGTGGGCCTGCCCTAGCAGGGTGCATATTCATCGTGTTGGCTTTGGGTCAGACTTAACAAGGTGACCTAGATAGGATCTAGCACCTTGAGGCATGGAGGTGATCATGGGAAGGAGTTGCATATGACATCTTTCAAGAGTTGCATATGATGCAATTGGCAAAAGTTGCCTATCTGGAAGATCTAAGTTGTGGGTGACAGCCCTAGCTGGTCCATGACTTAGAGGATTTTAGGATCTTGACCACTAGGAGATTGTACGCTGCAATCTTCCAAATTGATGGTGAGGGCTATCAATTTGAAAAAAATAGTGGGAGCGATAATTAATTAAAGTCCTAATTACATTGTCAACCTTTCAAATCAATCAAATAAGTCAAATTTGAGTTTTGGACTAAATTGCATATATTTCCTTTTGTAGTACAAATGACAACAAAAAACAATCACTTCTCGTTGCGATCAGTCCTTGAAAAGGAAAAGATGAATGGGACTAACATCCACAATGTGTTTAGGACATTGAGAATTGTTCTCACTTAAGAGTGAAAGCTCTATGTCCTGGATACTCCAGTTCCAGAGGAACCTGCTTCTACCGTACCAATGGCAGAAAGGGATGCTTATAAGAAGCATTCCGATGATGCCATTGATGCAAAGTGCTTGATGTTGTGCTCCATGAACCACGAGTTTCAGAGACAACATGAGAACATGGGTGTCATTGAGATGATTCAACATCTCAAGAACATGTATGAAGATCAAGCACGGCAAGAGAGATATGATGTCTCCAGGGCGTTGTTCAAGTGTGTCATGACAGAAGGAGATCCAGTTGGTCCTCACACGCTCAAGATGATTGGGTATGTGGAGAACCTGACGAGACTAGGATTTCCTCTAAGCCAAGAGTTGGCTACTGACGTGATACTGCAATCGTTTCCAGAATCCTACAGTCAGTTTGTGATGAACTACAACATGAACAACTTTGACAAGCCATTGACAGAGTTGTTGGGCATGTTGAGGACAGTCGAGACATAGATGAAGAAGGACAAGCCTAAGTCTGTGATGATGATCAGCAGCAAGAAAGTCAAGTCCAAGCGTAAGGGCAAGGGCAAAGATAAGAAGGGTTCTGATGCTAGCCAGGAGCCCAAGGCATCTTCAGCTCTCAAGGCCAAAGGAGGCGTGTTCAAGAGAGGCAATTGCCACCATTCTCAAAAGCCAGGACATTGGAAAAGGAATTGTCCACTCTATCTGGAAGAACTAAAGAAAAAGGAGGTGACAAGCGTCTCCACCTAAAGGTGTCATGAAATAAACTTGTAACATTATTGAGGTATATGATACCAAGATATAAAATGTAAAGCACTCAATAAATGGGCAAGTGTTTCCGCCATAGATAGGAGTACTTTAGTTTATTTTCAGCCTTGAAGGCATGTAATACAGTTATGAATTGCTATTTCATATTTGCCAATACATAGAAACACTTATTTTTGCATATTGTATGACAATGATAGAAATTAATAAAGTTGATGTTTCAATCTCAAAAGATATGATCTTTATGGCAATGCCTTGCTTATCTTGTGATACTTGTTATGCATAAGATAAAATGATACCTAAAAGTTATTGATAACTCAAACAATCAAATTTGCATGAGAAGTTTATTTCTAGATTCCATATGATGGATAAAGATAGACTCTTTTAGTTAGAGAACCAGTAAGAGACATGAATCTCTTAGACATGATTAATCAATCTTCACTAGTGGTAGTGGGAGAATGATTACCCTATTAGGTATACTACATGTGATGTATTTACATACCTATTGGAATTAATGCTAGTACTTCAAATGGTGTTTAGAGAAATACCAATATGAATATCTTGAAATGTTCAAGAATATCATAGATGAAGTACAGATTTGGTGAAGTGTTAATTCTTGATGAGATCAATGAATGAAATAATTGAACCAAATGTTTGAGAACCTTGTGAGTGATTATGATAGTGTATCATAGTAAACTCATGATTAAGGCATGGTGATGTCTAAATCAAGAAGGAGTCATACTCTAAGGAGTTAGAGGATGATTATAAAATAACTAATTTCTTCTTAAATAAAGAATACCCCACACTAATAAAGGACATTAAGAATCATAAGGAGTTATGAGTTCTTATATACTTGACAGATACACCTCAATTATCTATATGACGAGTTGGTCATATGATGAGTCAACTATCTAGATGAATATGAGGAGCCGGATTTTGAGTTATGGTTTATAACCATTACATCCTAAATGACTTCCATGTGAACCACAAGGTATGACCTTGATGGTAGCACCCATTGGGATTGAATCCATAAGTGCGAACGAGTCTTAAATGTTAAGATACATGGATAACATTTTGAGAAGGATGATGCATGTTGATTGCAACTTAATGACTAAGAGATTTGCATGAGGACACTAAAACCGCATTCCTATGAGGAATAAAACAAGGATGGGTATGTGACACAACCTATAAGGTTTATGAATCCATTAATGCAAATGAAGTCTATAAGTTACAATGGACTAATCAATGTGATTGATTGAGTACAACCAACTCAGAGATGGATCTTTACTTTGATAATATAGTCAAAGGGTTTGACTTATATGTCAAAGATAAAGAAGGGATCTATGATTTAGTGGGAGCATATTCACATTCCACATGTTGATGTGAAATGGAAAAGTTCTAGAATGGAAATCCAAAGTGGAAATTATCTTTAAGGAAGATAGAGACGTTTCCTATGTGATAGGAATAGAGATACATAGAGATAGTTCTCGAAAACCTCTTAACCTGAAAAGAGAGATCATACACTGGCAATCTATACTGAAGGGTTCAGTGAGCATAGATTCAGTAGGAGAAACCTGTCCATGTTACATGGAGTTGGTATCCCAAGGCCAAGTGTCCAATTTATATGAAGAATGGGAATACTGAGAATAGATATGGATCTATCATGTATGTAATCATCCCATCATCTTGCATGTATGGACATGGCAAGAACAAAACACATTCATCATCTTGTATGTAGGACATGACAATATGATGTGCTCATCCTGACAACTCGTATGTGGGACATGAGGAGTGGATGTCTGTCTAGTTCCGATAAGGGTTACTGGAATACCATAAGTACTTGAGAAGTACTAGTTCTATGGAAATAAGGAAGGGTTCACTGTAAAGAGTTACACTGATGCTAACTTCTGAAAAGGACAGAAAATTAATCGCAAAATATAACAATGAATGTTTGTTGATAATTGGAAATGTTCCAATAAACTTGTTTAAAAAGGAAAATGCCAAGTATCTGTGTGTTAGAGAATAGAAGTGGATACTATATGAATCTAGGAGTTCATAGAGATGAACTAATAGCTATTTCGGTCATTGATGACAAGTAAGAAGTACTTGGTCATGCAATGTAGCTAAAGGTTAGCAAAGGAATACTAGATCGCATATTACAGCAACTCCATCTCATACGTGTGACGTACAACAAAGAGATAGAGACATGAAGTTAATACCAACTTTGGCAAGGTGTTGCCATAACTCACTATGTGAGCACTAGAGCATAGTAACATGTGGGACATGTTTGAAGATCACTATGAATATGATTCAAGGGTGATTGGCTCACAGTGAAGTGGGAGTCTGTTGGTATGTATGCCCTGAGAGCCAATCATGGGATGATTGGTGGGATACATTAAGATTGATTCAATAAAGATCAATGGAAAGCTTCCAATTCTTTTTGGTTCAGTTATATGAGATAATGATAGAACAGATTGAATGTCTAGAGAATGACAATACTCAATGACGTATTCTTTCAGGTTGAGGACCTAAACGATGAGATCATACATATGCTAAGAGTTTGTACATTCTTATTATGTCCCTAGTCAGATGTCATTGTAGAAGGTAGATAGACAATAATGACACACAAGACTAGATTGTGGTGTTGGTTGATGACATAATCTCGTTAGTCATGATATGGAGATATCAAACCAAACACATAGGTACTTGTTAGAGAACAAGTTTACCGGACAGACCCACTATGAGTTTGACACATGGAACCATGACAATGGTAGTCACAGTCAGTTCTCACAGTGATGGTGGTGAGTGTGATTCTTTGACCTAAAATCACTACACTCAACACATGTCGTTGGGTACACTTCGACATCATAAAACACAGTCCTAAAACATGGGTTGTTATAAAGGTGATGATTGGGTGACTTTGATACATGGGGATTTTGAGGGGTGAGTGATAGATACGGGATTTGTCCCTCCTAAGGGAGTTTGATATCCATGGCCACTTGATGAGTAGGATTGAGATAGGCGTGCGCACACATGTGTGAATCAGTATGTGATATTGATGTCATACATATCTCCTCCAATCTACTCTGAGATCAACAAAGTGAATGAACATTGACAGGATGACTATTCCATGCTTTGAGTTCATTCGGGATATCAGTGACAAAGGAATTATATATTCGCTCATTCACAGATTGTAGGATTGAAAGTTATTCTCCAACTTTCTATTTCACTTGGGTAGCACTGATGTGTGACTAGGAACCACTCTTTGCTTGTGAAGTCATAAGTGTTATGGACTCTCACTACCAATGTGAAATGGGATCTGTAGGGTCACACACATAGGATTTAACCTGAAAGAGGAGTTTATCCACAAACAATGTTTAGATTGATTATTAAAGGAGTTTAGTAGTTCAATTAAACACTTAATCAATTGATAGCTCAGTATCATAGTGTTCAAGGTGTTGGATTGATTGATTAGAGTATCAGACTGGTTGAAACTACAATTGACTGATTTTGCACAGTCTGCACTACCAACCGATCGGCTCATGTGATGAACCGATCGGCTCAGGTTGGTGAACCAATCGACTCATGTGATGAACCGATCAGCTCAAGACAGGATGAACCGACCGGTTCAAAGGTTGAACCGATCGGATCAACTGGTCTAACCGAGATCGTTTGGAAAGTGAGAAGACTATTTTACAAATACAATTTGTTTCACTTGTACAAATTTGATTTGGACAAGGATTAATGTTTGATTAATCGGAGACAAATTTGAAAGTCAATTTGAGTTGGACCAGGACTACGAACCGATCGGCTCATATGATGAACCGATCGGCTCAAGTATTCAAATGATCGGTTTAGGTTTGAACCGATCGGTTGAGGTCACCAAACGACCATTTCAAGGTTGAAACGATCGGTTCAGCTGGTGCAAGTTGCTTGTTTTGTGGAAAATCTCAAACCCTTCTACTCCTACTTTAATCATGTATTTCCCGGGAGAGAACCTTGTCCCATGACCCTCCTATATATAGGGGTAGTGGGGGCTTCTCAGAATAATAACTCAGTGCACCAGTTGCTCTGTAAAGTTTTTGTTCTCTCTGGTTTTGGTAACCGAGAGAGAGCCCAAGTAAGTGCTACCCGATAAGGGAGGCACATCAAGGGAAAGACAACTACAAAAAGTGACTGGTGGCAGGAGAGTGTGTTGGTGGCTAGTGCACTGACAGGAGGGTGCGACTCCTTCCCATTCCTTGTGGGACAAGGAGATCAGAGTTCCAAGTGGTCCGGGTGGACTACCTTAGAGGCGGGAGACTTCTGCTGCTCAGAGGACAGCTGTCAATCCTGACAGTCTCGGTGAGACCAGAAGCTGCACAGACACTATCCAAGACTGGAGGTGAAGACCATGCAATCCGTGAGGTAAAGTCGCCGAGCAAGCCTCGGGACAAGGTATGCCTCTACAAACCATCCTTCCTATTGTATAGACGTTGACGCATTTCCTTTGTTCTGGGTTTGGGGAGAAGATTTTTTTTTTGTTTCCACTGCCTTCTCTGTCTCCCCTATAACCCAACATATAGGGAGGCTGACGAAGGAGATGTGTGCTCCTATTATCGATAAGATAAAGGTTAAGCTCGACTCTTATGAAGGTAGGTTGTTATCTCTTGTAGGAAGAATCGAAATGATATTATCTACTCTTTCTAACTATCACAATTCTATTCCTCAGATTTTCCTCTACCTAGCTCTGTGATTGTTGTCATTGAGAAGTTTTTGAGGGAATTCATTTGGAATGCCACTAAGACAAAAAGCATCTTCATATGGTTCCTTGGGACATCATGTATTTTCATAAGGAGGAAGGGGGCTTGGAGTGAGAAGAGTGGAAGACTGGTTGAAGGTTGGGATACGTAAGAACTAATGGTATATTGCCAATAATACAAAATATCATTAGGTGAAGTGGCTACATGAGAAGTACATTAAAGAAGACTTTATTTGGTCCATAGGGAAGAAATCCAACTCTTACCAGTCATGTAATAAGTTGTCGGGATATAGGGATATCCTACAAGATAATGTGGACTTATGTATTGGTGATGTCAGGAATTTGTTTCTATGGAATTATCTATGGTTAGAGGATAAGCAATGTCTTATTAAGAAGGTTGATCCCCAGTTGATATCTAGAATGGGGGAGGGAGACAATTGTAGACTGGGCTGGTGTATTTATGAAAGTAAGTGGCACTACCTGAGATTCAGAGGCTATGAAGCTATACAATGTACTGGAGGAGTGTCTTAAACCTAGGAAAGAAGTTGACTGCATAAGATACAAAGGATGAATGATTTTGAAACTGAGAAATGGATGGGAAATAACAAGAAATAAATGTCCCGACACTACATGAAGAATATGGGTATGGAATGGGGGAATACCCAAGAGATGCTCTTGTGTTATGTGGAAGTCCTTCCAAGACAGATTACCTAATGTTGATTATCTGCAAAGAGTGGGTTTCAAATTAGTGTCGAGTTGCCCTTTATACAGGGAGTGGAGGGAGAGCACTAATCATATATTCCTTTACATCTTGTATATTATTGGTATATGGGAATGGTTTTATGGATAAGTATGGCATGAAACCTAATTCCTTTGAAGATCTTTTAAAGATAAAGAATGAAGGGTAGGTTACAGAAGCCATGTTGATCCATAGAAGCCATGGATAGGAACAAATAGGGATGTGCATACTAGTTGGTAAATCTGTAATAACGACATTCAGAATATGTATTGATAGATAACATGTTTTCTTATGTAGCTTCTTATTATTTGTCTTTCTTTACCTTTATGTGGATACACACTGTAACCACCCGACCCTTTTTTGGAGATTAATAGAAAGAGGCATGCTATTTTCAGGAAAAAAATCTAAAAATAAATAAAAATAATAAAATATTTTTTAATTCAAGATATTTCATATAAATTAATATCCTAAGACAGTAGTACACCTAGTCATATATAAATTACTGATAATGACTATTTATTATCAAAATAGTATTTTCAGTCCTAAAAATACAAAAAACCTATTTTTGGGATCTTTTTTGTAAAATGAGTATGCTTGATTCAATTCAATAATACTTAGTCTAATACCTTATAGAATATCATTCATAATTTACATTGCATGCCTAATATTTTTTTATAATATTTATTGTTTAAAATTCTAATGGAATGCATATTCTATGTTGCTTTTTATTTATTCAAGTGTTGCCAACATGTCTTCTGGTGGTAATTTGTTTGGCAATGAGGGTTATAGGTAGAGAGCACCCAAAGAGGTATAATTTACTTGGAAACATTCCACTCCTATTCCTGGGGTAAAGGGAAAGGTGACTTGCAACTTCTACAAAAAGACGATTGGTGCAGGAGGCATGACCATGTTTAAGCATCATAATTGGGGAGACAAGAATGTAGCATTATGCCAAAGGTGCTTGTAATCTATTAGGGATGATTTCAAAAATCTCATATCATCCTAGAAGGATAAGAAAGATAAATTAAAGGAGGTCAAAAATCTTACACTGATACACTCTTTGATGTGCGAGCCACAAATTCATCTGTCAAGTCTGATGATGACATGGGGTATCCTCCAGGCTGTGATACTTCTTACACTTGCCATATGTATAGGCGGGCATATAGGGAATAAAATTAGTGAGTGGGTAAGGCATGTAGCAGTTAATTACTATGGTTGTTCAGACCATCAGGTGTAGGAGGAGGTAGTGGAACCAGAGGTCACAATCAGCATGTCCCTGTTGTTGATCTATATACTGAAGAGGATATATTTGCTCAACAAAAGAGGATATATTTGCTCAACAAAAAGGAAGAAAGGAACAATTGATGTTTTGTTACATTCTACTAGTTCTAGATTGAAAAATGTTGATGAACCATGGGTTAGAAAGCCTAATTCTAGGCAAAACCCTAATAGTCATGTTTAGTGGGGCAAAGGAGAAGGTGAGAAAGGTTGTGGGAAAATTCTTCTTTGCTCATGGAATCCCAACACATGCTGTAAGAGAACCATATCTATAACATATGGTTGATATAATAGGGGAATCTGGTAAGGGAATTAAGGCCCCCACAACTTATGAACTTATGAATCAATATCATCCTGAGAACAAGAATACCTACAATAGTGGATTTATGAGGAAAAGATATTGCAGGTTGGGTAGGGGGTCATGACCAATGGTACATGAAACAAATTATCAACTTTCTTGCCAATTTTCATTTATCTAGTGTCTTTATAGATCCCTTTTATGCTTGTTGTGAGGTGAAAGAGCAATATTTATACAATCTTATGAAAACATATGTGAAAATTTTTGGACCTCACTATTTTGTGCAAATTGTTACTAATAATAAGGAAAATTTCTTCAAGGTTGGGGAAAAGATTATGAAGAAATGTCTAGTATACTGAACGTTGTGCCTTGTTTGTTGTCTAGATCTCATTCTAAAAGATATAGGGAATCTTGACTATATTAAAATTGTTACCGTTGATGCTGCATTGATTACAAGTTTCATATATAATCATTCTTTTCAATTGAATGCAATAAGATGCCCAAAATACCACAGAGGTGATCTAGTTAGAGTGGGGGTGACAAGATCTACTACTAACTACTTGGCTCTTGACTCACTGCAATCCTAAAGAGATGGACTTCAGAAGTTTTTTAACCGAGTAGAGTGGACCTCCACAAAAGAGAACAACATCGATTTGGTTGAAAAAGTGAAGAACTGTGACATCTCCATATTTTCAATGCCTTGACCGCATGTGTGACATCCAAATTGAAACCCTCACATAAGTGGAGATCCCAATTCAAACTAACACATCAGGCCAAGAAGAAGAAAATTAAAAGAAGTCAAAGTAAACCAAAGCAGCACATGCACATGAATAATAAACAAACCATAACAATACAAGATCATCATTCAATGTATAATTCTAAAATGAATTGTTTTAATATTTGATATTACACATCAAATAGTAAAATTCTACATATGCATGCACTACATTCTAAAATAGGATCTTAAGATAGTAGGTCCACATGTACCTATGCTCGCCACACAACTCCCAACTATCAAGGTCTTCTAGTTCACGTGTCCAAGTCACCTAAAGAAGAGATTACAAGTGGCACACATCAACAAAATATAACAAAATATTATGCTAAGTATGCTATAATATTTACATACATCTTTAATACTAGGACTTGGCTATAAGACAAATCTAATACTTAGAAGTAATTAAATATAAAAAAAATACTTGAATAAAGATGTTTATTAACAAAAGTGAACACATATTTTTGGCACATATATCATCTTAGCATTTACTACATGAGATTGAATGCATTAAGGCCTTATGAAATATTACCAAAGAGTTGGATCATTATACAATGTGCTACTACCAAAGAGTTGGATAAATTTCAAGTACTTTACTACCAAAGAGTTGAAGTACTTTACTTTCCAACACTTTAGTAATAAAGAGTTGAAGTGCCTAAATATGATGGAACATATATATTATGTTTCATGTGCTCAAGACTATATATACTTAAAATCAAACAAGGTAGCATACAAGAACAATTACTTCATCCAATAGAATATGCCAAGTATTTTGTACACACATAATACAATCATACTATATAATAAACTAAGAGGTAAAGCATACCTTGAAACGTATATTCTAAGCATCACATAACTATATCAAAAATATCCTTGGTCCACCCTGATCAAGACAAGATCATATATTCCATGCTTAGATTATTCATCATTATCAACCCTAGTTATATTTGTCTTAGGGTTAAGCTTAGGTCTTTAGGGTTCATTCTTATTACTTGTCTTGTTACCTTGAATTAGATTACTGATATTAGATTCCATATTGGTATTAATTATCTGAACATTATATTTCAATTCCTTTATTCATTATATACATCATTAACCCTAATTATTATATGCATTGTCAACTTAGGGTTTCTTACCATATATTAGGATACACAATCAAATCACATGAATCTATGAATTGAATGATCTTAGAGTTTCATATTAGCATATAATAACCATTGTGAAGATATTACAAGATATCATAGCTTACATAATTTCTACATTTTATTCAGGGTTATTAACAAAATGAAAATAATAAGAAAATTATATCCAAACATGATCATATCTGACACATTATAGATTATATTTCATATCTTAGAGTTATTGATGCATTCTCATAATTTCACATCATTGTTTGATATTTATTACTGATAAAATAAGTGCAATATATATTACATGATGTAAGTGATTTTTAGCATTAAAATATGTATATTGTGTGTTGATGTTGTTCTACTCCTTTTTTTTGAGAATTTTGATATATTATTTTTAATTTTCTGATGTTCAAGCTCATTTCTATGAATGATCAAAGATCAACATATATTTTTGGATTTTTAGTTATGTTTACCTTTCTATCCCATAGGAAAGTGCCACGTATCTACCCAAGGGAGCAATCCTCAACTTAAAAAAGGTTTAGCTGACATGTCTGGTCTACTGAACCGAGTCTCTATCTGTAACACCATTGACCTGGGTTTTGGGATAACCCTAGAATATTTTCCTAATTAAGTTTCTTAGAACCTTTTATTAATCTTTTGAAAAGTAATTAGGACTTAAGGAGAGTTTAATTTTCAAATTTGAGCTTGTTTGCAAATTGTTTATGCCTTATATGATGGTTTTGGTGCAAATTGCAATTTACCCAAAATGAGGGGTTGATGTGCAAACTATCACCTCTAAAGTGTCCTTTATCTCTCTTAGCATCATATAGAGGAGATATAAAGGAAGGGGTGCCTTGTTTGAGTCTTAGTTGAATGATAGCACTCATTGTGGTGAAAGAACCAAAGAAGTGTTGAGTGTTTTGAGCTAGCCTAGATGGGGTTGTGCCGAGTTATGAAGTATATATGGGAATCCCGATCGGCTCGGAAGCCATAGAGAAGGTCCCATATTGGTTTAGCATCCTTTTTAAAGTATTCATCTCGGGCTAAGCACCTCAAGTAGGTGAAACATATCAGTTTAGATGTTCCTTGTAAAAGTTGTATCGGTTTGCAAGATACCCAATGGCCGACATATTATCTATGGATCATCCTCATGAGTTTTTCATGACAATATAATTATGGATGCATGAATCCACATGCATGGACACATGTCACCTAAGTTCATATGGTGATGACACTTCACAAACACACACACTCTCTCTTGAACATCAACAACATAAGCCTCTCTTTTACCTACAAGTGAAACCTTCGACTCTCATATCATCCCTTTCTTGGGGTATGACCATAGGAGCTTGAGGAATAGGAATGGGCTCAAACATATTGCCTAAGGTGAATCCATGGTCATCTTCAACCTTCGGTGGACTATGCTTCTCGGGTCGTGGTTCCTTTCTTTATTTTGTCCTTCACCAAGTTCCTAACTTTGGTATCTTCTTTCATATAGAAGTGTTCTGATCGAGTCTTCGACTTTTGATAAGTCATCTTCAACCTTGGGAACGTGAATATTTGGAGCTTGAAGTTGTTGTGTTGATCTTGAGGCAGGTTATATAACTTGAACTCAACTCTATTATTATTCACTTTATATCATGCAATACTTGATGATTCCTTTTCAATTTCATCTTTCCTTGCTTGAATGATGATTTAATGATATATAATGGATATATAGGGCTGTTTTCCATGAACTAGAGTAGTATTGGATGAAGGGTTGGAGCTTGAAGATGATGGAATTGTCTATGCACAAATCTATATTGATTTAGGAAACCCTGACCCGATATGGTGTTAGGTGAAGGGAAATCGATACACTAGGAGTCCTAATTCCTTACCGATTTGTTACATACAAAGGAACATTGTTCATGCAATTGTATGTCATATCATCTAAGGTTAAATATGAGGGCATGCCGATATCTTAAAGATGAGAGAAGAGATGTAGTCAACCCGATATGCCTTAGACTCCAACAACCTGTCACACTCCAAGTGATGTTGCCCGTCACACCCTATAAGTGGCGCTAAATTGACACACCATGTCGAATGTGGGCAACACACTCCTTGAGGTCATGGCTGACACACCAAGTAATGATGAGGCCGATATCACTTGGTGATAGCAATGGCCGATACATAGAAGGATAGCTAGGCCGATGCATTAGATAGTACACTATGGCCGATACCCAAAGTGTTAGGGTGGCTGATACCCTAAAGTGAGGTCAAGTTGTGATGCCTAAGTGAGGAGAAAATATTTTGCTAAATGATGAAGAAGGCAATGCACCAAGGTATCATGAAGGAAATTTATGAATATGTGATTCATGGATGGTATCACCCTAAGAACTTCACAATCGATATCACCCTAAGAACATCTAAACCAATATCTCTTTGATGTGCCATGGTTGACACAAATGAAGAGTGTCATGGTCGATACATGTGCCTTGGCCGACACAAGTATATGTGTCTAGGCCAACACAAGTGAATGTGTCTAGGCCAACACAAGTGAATGTGTCTAGGCTGACATAAGGATTAGAGTATAGGCTGATACACCTTGATGAGTATAGGCCGGTACACCTTCATGAGTGTAGGCCGATACACCTTGAATATAATCAATGGATATACTATGAAGTAATGAGATTGATATACTTTAATAAGTGTAGGATGATAAACCCTAAAGAGGATTAAATCAATGTAATAAGTATGTTGAAGTCAATATCCTAGTAAGGATGAAAGAGAAACTTGTACTATTCATATGAAAAGGTAATACTTTGTGTTGATAATCAATTGATGATAATTGATTAGAGTAATTAAGTATGCTTGAATACTTATGGCAATAATATAGCTCTTACTATGAGAATTAGGGTTTGGTTTTTGAAAACCCTAATCGACTACAAGGGAAAAACCCTAACCCTAATTATGAGAGGGTTGCAATTTGAATGATTCTCTTTATAGCACAATGATGATATTTACTTGATATTACTTTTACCATAAAATCCTAACCATGTAGGTATTCTGAGATGATGAGCATAGTCAGGTATGAGCTATGATGATTTAGCATGATACATATTATATAAGGCCTTGTGAGCCATGTGAAATACTTGTACAACAAGTATGATATATGCATATGGGTATGATGACCTAAAGATGATTGTTCCTGGAAAGAGGTGACATTATTCAATGATGAATTAAGGGTTTGATACCCAAAACCATGATCATGATAATCATAATGTTGAAGGAATGAGATCCCAATAATATTTATAAGGGATTCGGATTCCAAGATGTGTATAACAAGATTTGTACCAATTAATATAAGATTTGTTGAAAATATATTACACTTTTCTTTATAGCATTTATCTATAATTCATGCTTGTAACTTGATTGATGATAAAAGATGTTGTAATACACTTAACTTATCAAGTGAAACTAAAAATGTAGTTTGCCCTATCCATAGATCCATTTCGTGTTAGGATTTTCTGAATCATGAAATGAGTTTTACTCAGAGCGCATATTATTGAATATGCGGGGTGCAAGTCACATGATTGGCTACGTGCCATACCTTGAAGAGAGTGCATTAGAACGTTGTGACTCAATAAACAATCAGGATTGGTTACAGATCATACCTAAGATAATCAGGATTGACTATGGGTCATACCCTGATAAGGGAACAACTATGAGTTGTATCTCTCTTGCAATGAGACAATATACTCTGGCTAGCTAAATTGTAGTTTGACTTATAATATCACTGCCACTAGTCTCGTACTGACTGAGGGGTGAGGTCATGGAGTCCAACTCTTCCATGGACCTTGTATGGCACTGATGCTATCTAATTTAGGTTGGTTGGAGCATGAGCGGTATACCTCATCTCCTCAGGGCATAAAATTGATTGATGAAAGATGTAATCAGCCGTGTTGCGTACTTGTTTAAGGATCAAATGTGGAAACATTGAATGAGTCTACAATTACTTTTATATGTCTTAGTTTAAAAATGTTATACACTTTCTTCATATTCTTTTTAAAAATGATTAGATGATCTATTGCTCATTCATAGTTATTTGAACTTCTTAAATGATAAATATTGCTCTACTCTGAATATACCAAGTAGTTATACTTATTTAATTCAACAAAAGTTTCTTCTGCTCTCTTTCATAAGATTTATCTGTGATATTAATAATGTTGGAAGAGGGTTATTGTTGGTATGTATGCCCATAGAGCAAGTCATATGATGATTGTAATCAGATACTTTGTAAATGATTTGAATAATAATAAAGGCAACTTCCAATCTATATGTTAAAACTGTTTCTGAGATGATGGTGTAACATGATAGATGTCTAAAGAATGGTTTTACTCAATGATGTATGCTTTTAGGTTCATGACCTAAACGATGAGATCATACGGATGTTAAGAGTATACATTCTTATTTAGTCCCTAGTCGGTTGTTATTGTGGAAATAACCATAGACATCAATAACACTGAAGACTAGATTGTGTGTTGGTTGATGACAAAATCTCATTAGTCATGATATAGTGATATCAAACCAAGCACATAGGTACTTGTTAGAGAACAAGGAACCGGACAGACCCACTGTGAGAATGACACATGGAACCATGACTTGGTAGTCACAGTCAGCTCTCACAGTGATGGTGGTGAGTGTGATTCTTAGACCTGAAATCACTACACTCAACACATGTCGTTGGGTACACTTTGACATCATCAAACGCAGTCCTGAAACATGGGTTGTTATAAAGGTGATGATTGGGTGGCTTTGACACATGGGGCTTTTGAGGGGTTAGTGATAGATATGGGATTTGTCCCTCCTGAGGGAGTTTGACATCCTTGGCCACTCGATGAGTAGGGTTGAGAAAGGCATGTGCATGCACGTGTGAATCAATATGTGATATTGATGTCACACACATCTCACCCAGTCTGCTTTGAGATCAAGGAAATGAATGAATGTTGACAGGATGACTGTTCCATGCCTCGAGTTCATTCAGGATATCAGTGACAAAGGAATTATACATTCACTGCAACACCATTCACGGATTGTAGGATTGAAAGTTATTCTCCAACTTTCTTTTTCACTTGGGTAGCACTGATGTATGACTAAGCACTGCTCTTTGCTTGTGAAGTCATAAGTGTTATGGACTTTCACTGCCAACGTGAAATGGACCTGCAGGGTCACACACATAGGATTTAACCTGGAAGAGGAGTTTTGTCCACAAACAATGTTTAGATTGATTACTAAAGGAGTTTAGTAGTTCAATCAAACACTCAATCAATTGATAGCTCAATGTCATAATGTTCAAGGTGTTGGACACATTGATTGGAGTATCAGATTGATTGAAATCGCAATCGACTGATTCTGCACAATCTGCACTCCCAACCGATCGGCTCATGTGATGAACCGATCGGCTGAGCTTGGTGAACCGGTCGACTCAAGTGTTGAGTCGATCGGCTCAAGGTCAGGGTGAAATGATTGCTTCAAGTGTTGAAACGATGGATTCAACTGATGCAACCGAGCAAGTTGGGAAAGTAAGATTGGTGAAAATTTTCCTTTCATTTCACTTTCCCAATTTGATTGGGAAATAGGATTGGTATTTGATACCAATTAGAAACAAAAGAAGGAAAATCAATCGGGAACTAATCAGGACCACCAACCGACCGGTTAAGTAGTGAACCGACCGGTTCATGGGTCCCAACCGATCAGTTGAGGTGTCAACCGACCGGTTCAGGTCCCCAACTGACTGTTTCAGTTGTGAAACGATCGGTTCAGGTTTCGAGTTGGTTGCTTTTACGGAAAATCTCGAACCCTTCTACTCCTGCTTTTAGTCCCGCATTGCCCGGGATAGAGAACCCTGTCCCATGACCCTCCTATATATATAGGGGTATTGGGGGATTCTCAGAGTACAACTCAGTGCAAGCCGGTTGCTCTGCAAAGTTGTCGTTCTCTCTGGTTTTGATAACCGAGAGAGCTCGAGCAAGTGCTACCCGAAAAGGGAGGCATAGCAAAGGAAAGACAACTGCAGTTTCAAATGGTATCAGGAGAGTGTGTTGGCGACTAGTACGCCGACAGGAGGGTGCGACTCCTTCCGGTTCCTTGTGCGACAAGGAGATCGGAGTTCCAGGCAGTCCGTGTGGACGACTGCAGAGGCGGGATACCTCTGTCGCTCGGAGGACAACTGTCAATCCTGACAGTCCCGGTGAGACCAGGAGTCTTCAGTCCTGGTGCGACTAGGAGTTGCACAGACACCATCCAAGACCGGAGGTGAAGACCACACAAGGACCAAGGTTCTTTCACTGAGCAAGCCTCAGGACAAGGTATGCATCCACAAACCATCTTTCCTATTATATAGACGTTGACGTGATTTCTTTTGTTCTGAGTTTTGGGAAACATTTTTTTGTTTCCGCTGCTTCTCTGCCTCCTCTAAAACCCAACAGTGGTATCAGAGCCACGTCAACTGTTCTATATTTTAGGATTATCGATATGATCGAGTTTGGTTTTTCACCTTTATTTATTGCATACGATGCGAATAGAATTGGCTTTATGCATGTCCAATCCACAAATCCCAAATATACATATATGATATGTAATATTAATGCACTCGATACGCGTCGCCCTTAAATGAGTTTTGAGGTGGATGTGTAGCATGATTGTGGCCTATAAACCCCTATATCTGTGTGTGGTTGTATGTGGTTGCTTGCATCTCGGTCTGCGCACCGATTCCCCTTGTCCTATTCCTGATGTAACTCGAAATAATTTGAGAATTCTTTTCCTACCTTTGCTCCCCCCCGAGTGTAACTCGGGGTTTCACAATTAAATTGTAAATAGGATAGATTTTATTTCCTATTATGTCAAAGAACGGCGGACAACCTGAGATGATCGGTTCAAGGCGTGAACTGATCGATTGGTGATCCAGACGACCAGTTCGAGGAGCGAGATGAGCGGGTGGCAACCTGATGATATGCATGACGACCGATGAACCGATCGGCTGGAGGCGCCAGTCGATCGGCTGGTGGCACCCGAACAACCAACCTGATGGCGAGCCGATCGGTCATGGAGATGAGCTGATCAAACCCAGAAAGGCAGGCACAGATTTTATCTTGTACAGGTTGAATGTGATGTAGACCTAGATGATCGTGATTCCTCTTGGCTCGAGGAATCTGATGAATCCTCCAGATTCATCTGCACAGTCGCCAATTCTAGGGATTTTATTCCTCATATTGACTGATTTACCCTCGCTTTGGTTCACCTTGAGTGTTTCACTAATTCCTTGCAAATATTTCCTAAATAGTTCTAATCACTAGTTTATTTGATGCTATTCTCTCTTACACATTCTCCTTTCCCTTTGCAGATCACCACTAGTAGGTCTTGATCCATTTGGTTTCATCCGTGCGGTCTTGAGCGCTATACGGTCCTGGACCCCATGCGGTCTCAAGACCGTATGAGCCCATGCGGTCTCAAGACCGTATGAGCCCATGCGGTCTCAAAACCGTATGAACCCATACGGTCTCAAGACTGTATGAGCCCATGCGGTCTCAAGACCGTATGAACCCATGCGGTCTCAAGACCGTATGAGCCCATGCGGTCTCAAGACCGTATGAGCCCATGCGGTCTCAAGACCGTTTGAGCTCATGCGGTCTCAAGACCGTATGAGCCCATGCGGTCTCAAGACCGTTTGAGCTCATGCGGTCTCAAGACCGTATAAGCCCATGCGATCTCAAGACCGTATGAGCCCATGCGGTCCCAAGACCATTTAAGAATGATGGCATGCGAAACCGAATGAGCATCTCGTATGCTGATTGCAAACCGCATGGCCAACTGCTGCTACAAAGGACAAGACCGAATGGATTGTGCATACAGCCAAACCGAATGGAGAAAAGAGTAGCAAACCGCATGAGCTGCTAGAAGCGAAGACTGCATGAGCTACTAATCCAAGACCGCATGAGCAAAGGCACTAAGACCGCATGCACATTGCTTTCCAAGACCATATGGCCTATTGCCATGTGAAGACCGTTTGCTCGTGAGTAGCCTGAAGACCGTTTGCTAAAAGTAGCAAACACAAACCGTATGAGCGGCAGCAGTAGGAAACCGTATGAAAAAGATATTTTACCAAACTGATCCAAGACCGTTTAAAGGTTTGCCCTGTTCCTATATATAGGACCCCAAGGTTCCTCTCTGGGGGATCCGATCTCACGACGGCCCAAGGCTGCCGAACTGGGACCAGTGCCGGAACGCTGTCAGATTGTCCGAGCACCGTTTCTGACCAAACTTCACCCACAACCTCAGAATTCCATCCTGAGTCCAGATCTGGTGAGCAGCCAGTCTGGGCGCAGATCTAGAAGGCTGTTCCATCACCATCTCACCATTGCTCACACCATAGCTCCACCTCATCCTACTCTTGCAATTCCAGAGGTTGACCCAAAGATCGAGGCGGAGAGACAGGCGTCATCGACTATAACGGAGCAGTCCCGGAGACTGCGACAATCTACACCGGGCTGTCACAGATCTACTCTTCTGCTCCGACGATGCTTTCTTTCTCTCTCTTATCTTTCTTTGTTGCTCCCTCTATGAGGAGCGAGTAGTTCCATTCACTGGGGTGCGGGGGCTAGCCCCGCTGCCTGTGTTTCGTAACTTGTATAAAAAAGATATTATCTTTCCGATTCAATACTAAAATCGTTTCATACATGCTTGGATGTTGGCCGCATTCTTGTGTGCATCTATTGTCTTTCGTTGTGGTTTGTCTACGACCGCTCTTGAGACTCGAATACCGATTTAGTGTTGGTTTCTGGTGTGTGTATCCACCACGCATCCGTTTTGGTATCTAGGAACGCTTTCTAAGGAGTGGAGTAAACTCACCTCCATCGTTGTACTTTTGTACTATGAAATGGAATCAGTTGACGTACAAAAGTGCAACCTTGACAGGTCGAGGAACACACTCTGAGGAGAGAGTGGTGCAAAGTACTTGACCATTCATTCAGGAATGGCTGACGTTTCAACACTCTCACGTTTCTCGTAGCTATATCCTCGAAAGAGGGATAGTCTATAAGGATACTAATCGATTTGGTAATTATCGCTCGCTTGTTAGTTTTCCGATGCACGTTTCACGAGATTGAGTAAGATTTTCTCTTCAGAGACTACATATCTTCATTGACACGTAGATACGTACCGAATGAGAGTTACTCAACCCGTGAAGGATGTGTGCATTACTCTTGTCCTATAAGACATCGGTATTGTACAACATCCATGTATCTTGCTTACAAGTCTTGCTATGTTTGGTACAAGTGCAATTCATGTGTAGTGGTGGTGAATACCCGCATCACCCCAGTGATCCATCATCATCTGCTAATATTAGTTTTTAATCCTTAAACTAGTTTTTATTCTTGCCTTTACTTTTGCATGCTTTAGGTTAAATAACTCAAATCAAACTCTTGGATATAGATGATTAACTTAGATTGATACGAAATAAGAAAAAGACACTCAGATTCTTAACGTTGTCCTTTGGGTTCAATCCTAAATCTGTACTATGATAAGGCTTCCACACTCTTGTGGGGTTGGAGCATTTATCTAGCACCAGTTGTAGGTAAACCTAGAGAGAACATCAACTTCCTAGGGTTTTTGGTGCATATTGGGACTCTCATTGGAAGAGTAAAATCTTTTGGTGTAAGTTCTAGCTTCATCAAAAAATGGCGCCGTTGCCGGGGATAACGGTTTAAAAATCATCTTTTTCAAACTTCGTGTCGATTTAGGTTTCTCTAGGGTTTTCTTTTTCTTTTCCAAAAACCTAAAAAGTAAAGGACTTAATCTTGCATATCGTCTTGGATTTGAAGTGGTTGGTCAAACTTGATAAACTCTTTCTTTGATTTCAGGTACCAATTTCTTCAAAATGAAGCAGTTAGTGCCACCAACCAATAGTTGTCAATTCTGTGGCGACTATTCTCATGCATCGATCAACTGTTTCAACGTTCATCCTCTCTACGTGATGGCCTTGTGTCAAGTAATCATGAATCAGATAGCTGGGAAACTCAAAGCAGCCTCTTCATACAACTATGGATATAGTGCAAGTTATAGTTCATATCACCCTGGAGGCTACTATGAAAAACCTAACTATGGTGGATTTCAAGGTGTGGACTGCAATGTAGGAAGGATCCTGGAAAACAATGCAAATCAATACTATGATGAGGAAGGCTATTATCGTGATCAACTCAACAAGTGCGGTGAAGAGCCTTTTCATGAAGAAAAACACACATCGATGGAAGAACTACGAGCTTTACAGTTATCAGTGGCTCAACAACTAGCTGATCAGATAGCCGCGACCAAGAAGTTGATATACAATCTCGATCAACTTACACAACTTGCCAATGCTTCTGACCGACATGAAGAACAGCCAAAAATTTTAACTAAGCTCATCCCTGGTCCACATGTAGATTACGATGATGATTACGATATCATGTGGGAGGTGCCTTCCAATGATCAGCATGCATCGGTGCAAAATGGGGAATCACCCTCTGAGTTAATGACTGAATTCAAGGATGACTCCTTCGCAACATCGCAAGAAAAGGAATCATTTTCTGAGCCAAGGTCTGACTCGGATAATGAAAAATGCACTATGCTCTTAGATGAAAGAATGAGCACTCAATCTGAAGATTTTCTACAATTGGAAGATGAACTGGGGATAAATTTCGGTGTCTGCCCATCTTCTCCCATAGACCCTGATCCAACCATACAGATTGAGGGGCAATCAGCAATGATTGACTCCTTATACGACAAATATTCCTCAACTGCAACCATCTTGTCATTGAATTCCAATGAAGAAAGGTCTATGCTACAAGAACCCTATACTCCTTCACAGTCAGACATAGATGAATATGAGACTGATTCAGATGAGGAGACGTCTTTTACGCAAGAGACTCAAATTACTCCATTGCTGGAGCAGGATCCGATTTGGCCTTATGAAGAAATCTCTGACCATTCGGTCGATCTAGAAACAAACCTCGAGGATGGGACTGATCAAGATCTTGATTCAGGGACGGACCACATTACTCTCACTGACCCTGATGATGATGAAGAAAAATCATGGGGAGATGATGAATCTCATGATGACGAATCTACGACCAATCCTTTTCATGAGATGATGTTACCAGAGTTACCGCCATTACAAGAAGTCCAGACAAAGTCAGTCCTCGAACAAGAGCATGATCTTTCTATTGAATCTCCTTGTAGTCACTTGAATGAGATGATAGTGCAATATGAAGAGGAACATGAGCCATCTCTTGACCTTAGAACGAATTACAGTTTTACTGTGAACTCTTGTAATGTCCCTTGGAAAGACAAAAAGTCACAAACCTATCCTTCTATAGTCACACACACCTCTAAAGAAGCCCCTCCTGATATTCAAGAAACTGAGATATGTCCATTAGAGGAGTGTTATGAAGAAGAACTGGGACAGCAACATAACTCAGAAATGGTATACACCAGTCCCAATATTGAAGAAATGGGTTCATCAGGGAATTTTAGCCCTCAAAACGACATGTCATGGACTAATCCCTCCCATAAAGAGAAATCATTGGAACCTCTATCTCAAGATCCCATGAATCCCTTACACGAGCAAGAGTTCGTTTCACCAATCAAATCCTCTTCTAGTTACTTGATGAGCTAAAGATGTTCTACGAGGAAAATTCTGAACAAAACCTTGAAAAGAGGAACAACGCTCTTACCAAATTCAACATTGATAAAGATGATGATACTTCTCAAAATAACTCCTCTGAAGAAGAAACGTCACTCTGGCCACCATATCCCACACAAGAAAAGCCAGGTGACGAAATGAAGCTGGAACCGGATCCACCACCTGATCTTGGACAGGAGGAAGTTCAAGTGGGCGACCCTCAATCAGTTGCCCTAGATTTTGAAGAAAGCAGTTTTACTTTGAACTTCGAGGGTGAGCCACAACTAGAGGGCACAAGTGGACATAACCTCGATTTTTCGCATAGCCCTCCAGTTTCGACTGCTTATATTTCACCTCCCTCATTGATGGGGGAAGGTCTCTGGATACTTCTAGACGAACAACGAGGTGAAAGAAATGTACATCCAAGTCTTCCAGAGACTCGTCCGAGTCGCCACAACCACCCACTCAACAGGTTGTTCGGGCCACTTCCTCATTTTCGGCACCAGCTATTGCAAGGCATCTCTGCCGGACTTTCTTCCAACTAAGAGGACCGCCTGGTTAACATCGCGCAACCCTTCCCATCCACCTCAAATCTAATATTTGTTCAGAAATGAATGAATTTATGAGTTCGAGGTGGAGGGCGGGTGGTATGACTCTCACTCCACCCTTTATCTTCACTGCTTCCTGCTTTTCCATTCTAGTTTCTTTTTCGTAATTTTTCCGCCTTTTTGTTAGTTTTCTAAAAATAAAGCCTTTATCTAGTCGGCTTTTGTTTTGTGAATCTGTGATCATCACCTCTTTTGCGTTGCAAATTTCTTGGAAAAGAATACTTAAAACTAGCCAATGCGTGTTTTTCACTTTGATTTGTCTATGAATCCTAATGTTATATCTCAAACAGGAAAAGATGATACACTTCAATAAGGCTGAGATAGATCAAATACATCACGCCTTTATCTGATTAATGGATATGTTGTATGGATTTCTCATTTGATGTTTCATCATGTCTCTTTTGGAGCAGAGTGTGATGGAGAATAGAGACCCGTCGCATGAAATCGCTAAGCAAACTGCATCATGATCCAAACTCTCTTCTACACTTCTTCTTTCATTTTCATACCCCTCTGTTCACTAACCATGCCAAAATCTTAAGTTCGGTGTGGAGCACCACACTCCTTTCCAGTGAAAACTAGAACTTGGCCGAACTTTAAGTTCGGTGTGGTAAACCACACCTCTGCAAAACTCTAAGTTCGGTGTGGTACACCACACCTCTTTTTCCACTACCGCTTCTTCCATACCCCTCAATACATAACAGGGGAGTACCACCTTCTCATTTTGCTTCAAAGAGTATACAATGATGATTGTGCACATACCGAGGTTGGTGAAAAATCTACCCCGATTCCAAAAAGAGGCATGGCAGCCCAAATATGCAAAAATCCAAAAATACCCTTTCTCCTAAGCCAAGTGAGAATGAATAAAAGCCAGAGTGTGAATAAAAACATGAGAGTTGTGCCCTGAATAAGGATAACCGATAAAGGTCTCGCCCGGCCGGTACATTAGCTGCCCTCATGAAGGAAGATGTGTCGTGACCTGTAGTGAGAGCCTAAGGATCCAAAAATAACCCCTTACCTCCCCTCAAAGAGGTAAAATAGCCAAAAAGCCTTAAGCCAACCTATACACACTTCTGAGTTACCTTTAGAAAAAAAAATCGGGTGTAAGGCTAAGTCAACCAGAGTTGTGCACAAATCATTCAAAGTACCTCGATGAATCAACAGATGACAAGAGTCTTGATTCAATAAGAGGAGAGACTCTTATCTCTTGATCATACCCCCATTCTCTCCCTTTTCAACACCAGTGACAGATCATATGCATTTTGTTGATTCCGTGGGTCTGTTCAAAGTCTCATAAAACTCTTTACCATGACCGATACAACAGAGAGTGAGAAGGAAGTACTTCAGCAAAGTGAACTCAGAAATGAGGATATCATAAGATGTATTTCGTGATCTAAGGAATCTCTAATGTTGTATCGATCTGAGCCATGAACAAAACTACGATATGACAATAGGATGAGGCAATCCTGAGATGAAAAATTTCATTGGCGACTGTTTTAAGTTTTTCGTTCCTCGGGACGAGCAACGCTTAAGTTCGGTGTGGCGATGAATCCTCCAGATCCACCTTCAGTCACCAATTCAAAGGATTTTCGACGTTTTTGCCCTAATTTTGTTTTGTCTCATTTTCCCTTTTCTATTTTCTTGTGAAAATTCTAGCACTTACATGCAGATGAGGTAATTACGAGACGAACGAGCTTTTTGTCGACTATCTTAAGTTTTTCTCCGTTCCTCGGGATGAGTAACGCTCAAGTTCGGTGTGGTGATGAATCCTCCAGATTCATCTGCACAGTCGCCAATTCTAGGGATTTTATTCTTCATATTGACTGATTTACCCTCGCTTTGGTTCACCTTGAGTGTTTCACTAATTCCTTGCAAATATTTCCTAAATAGTTCTAATCACTAGTTTATTCGATGCTATTCTCTCTTACACATTCTCCTTTCCCTCTGCAGATCACCACTAGTCGGTCTTGATCCATTTGGTTTCATCCATGCGGTCTTGAGCGCTATACGGTCTTGGACCCCATGCGGTCTCAAGACCGTATGAGCCCATGCGGTCTCAAGACCGTATGAGCCCATGCGGTCTCAAAACCGTATGAACCCATGCGGTCTCAAGACCGTATGAGCCCATGCAGTCTCAAGACCGTATGAACCCATGCGGTCTCAAGACCGTATGAGCCCATGCGGTCTCAAGACCGTTTGAGCTCATGCGGTCTCAAGACCGTATGAGCCCATGCGGTCTCAAGACCGTTTGAGCTCATGCGGTCTCAAGACCGTATAAGCCCATGCGGTCTCAAGACCGTATGAGCCCATGCGGTCCCAAGACCGTTTGAGCATGATGGCATGTGAAACCGAATGAGCATCTCGTATGCCGATTGCAAACCGCATGGCCAACTGCTGCTACAAAGGACAAGACCGAATGGATTGTGCATACAACCAAACCGAATGGAGAAAAGAGTAGCAAACCGCATGAGCTGCTAGAAGTGAAGACCGCATGAGCTACTAATCCAAGACCGCATGAGAAAAGGCACTAAGACCGCATGCACATTGCTTTCCAAGACCGCATGGCCTATTGCCATGTGAGGACCGTTTGCTCGTGAGTAGCCTGAAGACCGTTTGCTAAAAGCAGCAAACACAAACCGTATGAGCGGCAGCAGTAGGAAACCGTATGAAAAAGATATTTTACCAAACTGATCCAAGACCGTTTAAAGGTCTTCCCTGTTCCTATAAATAGGACCCCAAGGTTCCTCTCTGGGGGATCCGATCTCACGATGGCCCAAGGCTGCCGGACTGGGACCAGTGCCGGAACGCTGCCAGATTGCCCGAGCATCGTTTCTGACCAAACTTCACCCACAGCCTCAGAATCCCATCCTGAGTCCAGATCTGGTGAGCAGCCAGTCTGGGCGCAGATCTAGAAGGTTGTTCCATCACCATCTCAACATTTCTCACACCATAGCTCCACCTCATCCTACTCTTGCAATTCCGGAGGTTGACCCGAAGATCAAGGAGGAGAGACAGGCGTCATCGACTACAACGGAGCAGTCCTGGAGACTGCGACGATCTACACCGGGCAGTCACAGATCTACTCTTCTACTCCGACGATGCTTTCTTTCTCTCTCTTCTCTTTCTTTGTTTCTCCCTCTATGAGGAGCGAGTAGTTCCATTCACTGGGGTGCGGGGGCTAGCCCCGCTGCCCGTGTTTTGTAACTTGTATCAAAAAGATATTATCTTTCCGATTCAATACTAAAATCATTTCATACATGCTTGGATGTTGGCCGCATTCTTGTGTGCATCTATTGTCTTTCGTTGTGGTTTGTCTACGACCGCTCTTGAGACTCGAATACCGATTTAGTGTTGGTTTCTGGTGTGTGTATCCACCGCGCATCCGTTTCAGTATCTAGGAACACTTTCTAAGGAGTGGAGTAAACTCACCTCCATCGTTGTACTTTTGTACTATGAAATGGAATCAGTTGACGTACAAAAGTGCAACCTTGACAGGTCGAGGAACACACTCTGAGGAGAGAGTGGTGCAAAGTACTTGACCATTTGTTCGGGAATGGCTGACGTTGCAACACTCTCACGTTTCTCGTAGCTATATCCTCGAAAGAGGGATAGTCTATAAGGATACTAATCGATTTGGTAATTATCGCTCGCTTGTTAGTTTTCCTATGCACGTTTCACGAGATTGAGTAAGATTTTCTCTTCAGAGACTACATATCTTCATTGACACGTAGATACATACCGAATGAGAGTTACTCAACCCGTGAAGGATGTGTGCATTACTCGTGTCCTATAAGACATCGGTATTGTACAACATCCATGTATCTTGCTTACAAGTCTTGCTATGTTTGGTACAAGTGCAATTCATGTGTAGTGGTGGCGAATACCCGCATCACCCCAGTGATCCATCATCATCTGCTAATCTTAGTTTTTAATCCTTAAACTAGTTTTTATTCTTGCCTTTACTTTTGCATGCTTTAGGTTAAATAACTCAAATCAAACTCTTGGATATAGATGATTAACTTAGATTGATACGAAACAAGAAAAAGACACTCAGATTCTTAACGTTGTCCTTTGGGTTCGATCCTAAATCTGTACTATGATAAGGCTTCCACACTCTTGTGGGGTTGGAGCATTTATCTAGCACCCGTTGTAGGTAAACCTAGAGAGAACATCAACTCCCTAGGGTTTTTGGTGCATATTGGGACTCTCATTGGAAGAGTAAAATCTTTTGGTGTAAGTTCTAGCTTCATCAGAATCACAATAGGATGGCCATAATCATTGCTTTTTTATCGTTTTGCATGTTTTCTGTGGGATATAGCATGTATATGATACTTACTATATATTGTGGTGATTGGATATGTATATATATATATATATATATATATATATATATATATATATATATATAAACCAAATCCCTTATTAAATATTAAGTTTTAGATGCCTTCCAAATGTGAAACACGTGAAAAGCTTGATCAACCAAGTGTGGGCACGCCCTAGCGTGGTGCACCGTCTATCTCGTGGAAGCATGAATGATGAATGTGTGGTTTTTCCCTTGCAGGGTGCATATTCATCGTGTTGTCTTTGGGTCGGACTTAACAAGGTGACCTAGATAGGATCTAGCACCTTGAGGCATGGAGATGATCATGGCAAGGAGTTGCATGTGACATCTTTCAAGAGTTGCATATGATGCAATTGGCAAGAGTTTCCTACCTGGGAGATCTGAGTTGTGGGTGATAGCCCTAGCTGGTCCATGGCTCAGAGGATTTCAGGATCTTGACCGACTAGAAGATTGTACGCTGCAATCTTCCAAATTGATGGTGAGGGCTGTCAATTTGAGTAAAAATAGTGGGAGCCGTAATTAATTAAAGGCCTAATTAACTATCGTCAATTTTATTCAAATCAAATCAAAAGGAGTTTTGACAAAATGCAATTTTATCTTGTAGAATGGCAAAAGAATCATCTTTTAAAATGGGAAAATTAATTGAGAATAAATTCCATAACTGGTTGAGGACTGTGAGAAGTGTTCTGCACAATCCAGATATACCAGGAGCCTTTGAATCCACTCTATGTACGCTTAATGCGTTAGTGAATAAGAAAGAAAGTTCATTGATAGAGATCAATGGAACGAAAGGTAAGGGAGAGAAGGGTTCTCTCGCCAAACCAATTTCTTCTACATGGAGAGGATGGAAGGAACGATGGAAGAAGAAGTCAGAGATAGAGATCTCTACTCCTGGTGTATACGTGATAGAAATTAACTTTACTACTTCTTCTTCATGGGTACTTGATACCGGATGTGGATCTCACATTTGTTCAAATGTGAAGGATCTTAAGAGAAGTAGGCCTTTGGGGAAAGGCGAGGTTGAACTACGTGTTGCCAATGGGGCAAGAGTTTCCGCCAGTGCCGTAGGAACCTATGAGTTAACTCTACCAAGTGGGCTAATAATAGAGCTGAAGAACTGCTATTATGTACCTGCCATAAATAGGAATATCATTTCCGTCTCTTGTTTGGACAAAGATGGATTTGAATTTCTTAATAAGAATGGAAAATGTTCCATTTCTAAAGATGGGATCTTTTATGGCAGTGCCCCAATGTCTTATGGTCTATACTTGATAGATTTGGAGACAAGTGTATACAACGTAAACACTAAAAGGCAAAAACTCAACGACTCAAACAAAACATATCTTTGGCATTGTCGTCTAGGGCACATAAATGAGAAGCGCATTTCTAGACTCCATAAAGATGGTTATCTAGACTCTTTTGATTATGAATCAATAGAGACATGTGAATCGTGTTTATTGGGCAAGATGACCAAGAATCCCTTTTCAGGTAAAGGTGAGAGAGCTAGTGATCTATTAGGACTCATACATACTGATGTATGTGGGCCTTTTAGAACTAATGCCAGAAATGGGTATCAGTACTTCATTACCTTCACTGATGATTTCAGTAGGTATGGCTATGTGTACCTGATGAAGCATAAGTCAAAAACCCTTGAAAGGTTCAAGGATTTCATGAATGAAGTACATAACCAACTTGGTAAAAGTATTAAGGCACTTAGATCCGATCGAGGTGGGGAATACTTAAGCCAGGAGTTTGAGGACCTTCTGCGAGCCCGTGGTATTGTATCACAATGGACTCCGCCTGGAACACCACAGAATAATGGTGTGTCTGAAAGAAGGAATCGCACATTGTTGGATATGGTGCGATCAATGATGAGTTTTGCTGATCTTCCGATTTCCTTTTGGGGTCATGCTCTTGAAACCACCGTGTTTACATTTAACCATGTACTGTCTAAATCGGTTCAAAAGACACCATATGAGATATGGTACGGGAAGCATCCCGATTTGTCTTTTCTGAAGATTTGGGGTTGTGAGGCTTACGTCAAGAAAATGTTTCCTGATAAGATTGGACCCAAATCCGATAAATGTTATTTTGTTGGATATCCCAAGGAAGCAAGGGGATATTACTTATACCACCCTACTGACAGCAAAGTGTTTGTTGCCAGGACAGCTGTGTTCCTAGAGAAGGAGTTTATTTCCAAAGGAAGCAGTGGGAGGAATATAGAGCTTGAAGAGGTTCAAGCCCAACAAGAAAACATTGAACCGGTAGATGTACTAGAGGAAAATGGAGATTCACAAGGTGTTGTGGAATCTCAGTCTCCTCAAGTAACACAAGGACCTCATAGATCTAGTAGGACCCGCCTTGAACCTGAGAGGTTTGGATACCTTGTGACTCAGGAAGGTGGAGAGTTGATCATAGATGATGATCCAACTACCTACGTAGAGGCTATGGAGGGACCAGATTCTGAGAAATGGCTTGAAGCCATGAGATCTGAGATGGAATGCATGTACTCCAACAAAGTATGGACTTTGGTGGAACCACCCGAAGGGGTAAAACTCATAGGGTGCAAGTGGATCTTTAAGAAGAAGACCGACATGGATGGCAATGTGCAAACTTATAAAGGCATATTGGTTGCAAAGAGATTTCGACAAGTTCAAGGTGTTGACTATGATGAAACCTTTTCTCCAGTTGCCATGATTAAGTCCATCAGGATCATGCTTGCTATTGCAGCTTATTATGACTATGAGATTTGGCAGATGGATGTTAAAACCGCATTCCTTAACGGGAATGTAAATGAGGATGTGTACATGATGCAGCCTGAAGGTTTTGTAGATCCAAAGAATGCCAATAAAGTCTGTAAGCTGCAAAGGTCAATCTATGGATTGAAGCAAGCATCTCGGAGTTGGAATCTTTGATTTGATGAGGAAGTCAAAGTGTTTGGCTTCATTCAAAATGAAGATGAACCTTGTGTGTACAAGAAGGTTAGTGGGAGCTCGACCACATTCCTCATATTGTATGTGGATGACATACTTTTGATGGGGAATGATGTCTTAGCCTTGGAGAAGGTAAAGACTTGGCTTGGGAATACTTTCTCAATGAAGGACTTAGGAGAAGAATCCTACATCCTAGGAATTAAGATCTATAGAGATAGATCTAGAAGGCTTCTCGGACTAAGTCAGAGCACGTACATTGACAAAGTGCTGAAGCGGTTCAGCATGGAGAACTCAAAGAGAGGCAACATCCCCATGCTACATGGAGTCACCGTCTCTAGAGCTCAATGTCCCCAATCTTGTGAAGAGAGGGAGCGTATGAATGGGATCCCATATGCATCAGCCATCGGATCCATCATGTACGCTATGTTGTGCACACACCCAGATGTCTTGTATGCTCTTAGCATGACGAGCAGGTACCAGTCAGATCCCGGGGATGCTCACTGGACAGCCGTGAAGAACATCCTCAAGTACTTGCGAAGGACTAAGGATCAATTTCTTATTTATGGCGGCGAGGAAGAGCTTGTTGTAAAGGGTTACACCGATGAAAGCTTCCAAACCGATAAAGATGATTACAGATCGCAGTCAGGATTTGTGTTTTGCCTTAATAATGGAGTTGTCAGTTGGAAGAGTTCCAAGCAAGAAACAGTTGTCAATTCTACTACACTGGCCAAGTATATTGCTGCTTCACATGCAGCAAAGGAGGCTGTGTGGATCATGAAGTTCATTTCTGAACTTGGTGTAGTTCCCAGTAGCTGCGATGTAATTGAGCTTTATTGTGACAATAATGGAGCTATTGCACAAGCTAAGGAGCCCAGATCACATAAGCGGTCCAAGTACATACTGCGGCACTTCCATCTCATACGAGAGATCGTACAACGAGGAGATGTGAATATTTGCAAAGTACCAACTGAAGACAACATAGCTGATCCACTGACTAAGGCCCTTTCTCAGCAGAAGCATGATGGTCATGTTAGGTCACAAGGATTGAGGTTCCTTAGTGACTGGCTCTAAGTGCAAGTGGGAGTCTGTTGGTATGTATGCCCATAGAGCAAGTCATATGATGATTGTAATGAGATACTTTGTAAATGATTTGAATATTAATAAAGGCAATTTCTGATCTATATGTTTAAACTATTTCTGAGATGATGGTGTAACATGATAGATGTCTAAAGAATGGTTTTACTCAATGACGTATGCTTTTAGGTTCATGACCTAAACGATGAGATCATACAGATGTTAAGAGTATACATTCTTGTTTAGTCCCTAGTCAGTTGTTATTGTGGAAATAACCATAGACATCAATAACACTGAAGACTAGATTGTGTGTTTGTTGATGACAGAATCTCATTAGTCATGATATAGTGATATCAAACCAAGCACATAGGTACTTGTTAGAGAACAAGGTACCAGACAGACCCACTATGAGAGTGACACATGGAACCATGACTTGGTAGTCATAGTCAGCTCTCACAGTGATGGTGGTGAGTGTGATTCTTAGACTTGAAATCACTACACTCAATACATGTCGTTGGGTACACTTTGACATCATCAAATGCAGTCCTGAAACATGGGTTGTTATAAAGGTGGTGATTGGGTTGCTTTGACACATGGGGCTTTTGAGGGGTGAGTGATAGATATGGGATTTGTCCCTTCTGAGGGAGTTTGATATCCTTGGCCACTTGATGAGTAGGATTGAGAAAGGCATGTGCATGCACGTGTGAATCAATATGTGATATTGATGTCACACACATCTCACCCAGTCTTCTCTGAGATCAAGGAAATGAATGAATGTTGATAGGATGACTGTTCCATGCCTTGAGTTCATTCAGGATATTAGTGACAAAGGAATTATACATTCACTGTAACACCATTCATGGATTGTAGGATTGAAAGTTGTTCTCCAACTTTCTTTTTCACTTGGGTAGCACTGATGTATGACTAGGCACCGCTCTTTGCTTGTGAAGTCATAAGTGTTATGGACTTTTACTGCCAACGTGAAATGGACCTGTAGGGTCAAACACATAGGATTTAACTTGGAAGAGGAGTTTTGTCCATAAACAATGTTTAGATTGATTACTAAAGGAGTTTAGTAGTTCAATTAAACACTCAATCAATTGATAGCTCAATGTCATAATGTTCAAGGTGTTGGACACATTGATTGGAGTATCAGATTGATTGAAATCACAATTGACTGATTCTGCACAATCTGCACTCCCAACCAATCGGCTCATATGATGAACTGATCGGCTGAGCTTGCTGAATCGGTCGGCTCAAGTGTTGAGTCAGTCGGCTCAAGGTCAGGGTGAAACAATTTCTTCAAGTGTTGAAACGATCGGTTCAACTGATGCAACCGAGAAAGTTGGGAAAGTAAGATTGGTGAGAATTTTCCTTTTGTTTCATTTTCCCAATTTGATTGGGAAATAGGATTGGTATTCGATACCAATTAGAAACAAAAGAAGGAAAGTCAATCAGGAACTGATCAGGACCACCAACTGACCGATTCAGTAGTGAACCGACCGGTTCATGGGTCCCAACTGATCGGTTGAGGTGTCAACCGACCGGTTCATGGGTCTCAACCGATCGGTTGAGGTGTCAACCGACCGGTTTAGTTGTGAAACGATCGGTTCAGGTTGCGAGTTGTTTGCTTTTGTGGAAAATCTCGAACCCTTCTACTCCTGCTTTTAGTCCCGCATTGCCCGGGATAGAGAACCCTGTCCCATGACCCTCCTATATATATAGGGGTATTGGGGGCTTCTCAGAGTACAACTCAGTGCAATCCGCTTGCTCTGCAAAGTTGTCATTCTCTCTGGTTTTGGTAACCGAGAGAGCCCGAGCAAGTGCTACCCGAAAAGGGAGGCATAGCAAGGGAACGACAACTGTAGTTGCAACTGGTAGCAGGAGAGTGTGTTGGCGACTAGTACACCGACAGGAGGGTGCGACTCCTTCCGGTTCCTTGTGCGACAAGGAGATCGGAGTTCCAGGCAGTCCGTGTGGACGACTGCAGAGGCGGGAGACCTCTGTCGCTCGGAGGACAACTGTCAATCCTGACAGTCCCGGTGAGACCAGGAGTCTTCAGTCCCGGTGTGACCAGGAGCTGCATAGACACCGTGCAAGACCGGAGGTGAAGACCGTGCAAGGCGCGAGGTTCTGTCACCGAGCAAGCCTCCGGACAAGGTATGCATCCACAAACCATCTTTCCTATTATATAGACGTTGACGCGATTCCTTTTGTTCTGGGTTTTGGGAGAAATTTTTTTGTTTCCGCTGCTTCTCTGCCTCCTGTAAAACCCAACAGTTATATCTCCCGCTGAGATATGCATCTTACTCCATGTGTTTACACACTTTTTAGGTGGATGTGCACGAGGAGGTAGAGATTGTGCATCAGAGAGCGGCAGTAGAAGCAAGGACAACAGTAACAGCTCAGGTTGAGTGTGTTGTTATGTGTCTTGTAGATATAGAGTCCTATGTGTCGTCCCTGTACTCTCATGTCCTTGGGAGATAGTGCGTAAATATATATATGTTGCTTTTATAATCGATCTGAGATTTTGGCTAGTACACCTCGATGTATAATGTTGCTTTTATATATGTTTTGATAAAGAATCTGATACCACATATCCTTACAAAGTGATGGAACGATGTATGTATAAAGTGAGCCATGATGTATATATGACTTTCATTCTTTCTGCAAAGAGTTTTCTGGTGGTGGATCTCTTGGTAAAGATGTTTTAATTTTTAGTGATTTTTGGTAATCCGTTGCTAATGCTTATTTCCGTGTAGGTTTATGCGATAACATTGTCAGTTAGATAGCGGTCGTCACACTATCTCTCCCCCACCTTTGATGTGAGTCCAACGTGTTTGTCTTTTAGGTTTTGATGCTTGCGTGTGACTTCTTTGTCTTAGTTGCATACGCTGCCACCGTGTCTTGAACCTCCTGTAAGGAAAATTTGTGGTAGTAATCCTCCTTGCTAGAACCTTCCACAACCAACAACTTATGTGTCTGCAATCACTGTCAACCTCTAAGATACTACTACTGTTGTGTCTCCTTCTCGATGCCTGCTTGTGTGTGTTGTCTCCTAGAAAATGGTGGCCTTTGTGGTGTCCTCCTGTGGTGTGCGATCATGTAGCAATAGGGCCTCTTTGCCATCCATTGGTCTCACCATGACCTTCCGTGAAGGTCGAGGAGATGAGGTAGAAAGGGCTTGGTGGTTGGCTGACCTCAAAGCTCCATCTTGGCCATTCTCCTATCTACATTGACGATGAAACTCCATAGAATGACAACTTCCTCTATCCTCACTATTCTTGATCCTTATTTCTCCAGAACCTCCTCCATTGTGACACCACCTAAAGCACCAACAGATCATAGAGTTTGTTTCCACCTTAGTTTAAGTGTGATGAACTATGTAGAGTCACTCCCCTAACGTTGCATCTCTTGTGGAAACAATCAGAAGTGAAGATGAGAGAGAAATTGGGTGCTCATTCTCCCTATTCTCATGCTCATTCTTTCCAAATGAGGGATCATCATATAGGACCCTACAAGGAGAAGGCATTATTTTCCTTCAAAATGTGCCTCAGACACATGACCTCCACACTGCCATATCATGGATGGCCATTGTCGTGACTCGGTTGCAACTGCTGCAAGGATGACGACTCAACAAGCATCTGAATACATCCTAGGGTCCAAGACAAAGCAACTATGGGTCAATCCATGGCTCCTCATATCATATGTTCTAGTCACTAGATCAAATCCAAAGGAACACAACTGGACACACCAACGATCACTCAATAGGGTGTGTGATGCATGATTACAGAAATAACTTATTAAACTTTGTTTTAATGTCATCAATACATTAATTATTTAACCGATTTTAAAACTTTACAATTATTTCTAGAAACATAATAACTGCCATAGATTCATCACTATCCATGCTACATAACAACCAATTTTGGTACAAGAATCAGTTGTTTGACCATTCAACTAAATAACTCAAAAGGCATAAACTTAAGGATCTTAATCATGATGTCAACACCAATTAACATCCATATATTATCAAAACACTTTCAACTCCCGATATAACTTAAACAAAGATATATTATTATATCAATAAGTAACTAAATACTCTAAAAGTTCACTCCATCACATCCTACACACCTTAAAAGAATTTTCATCCTTGAAATTAAGACAAAATCCTATCTTTCACAAGAACTTATTGCAGTATAGCCTTTCAGAGAGAAGTTTACCAACGTACTTAGGATAATGTCCCCTATAGTAAAAGTCTTGAGGTTTATCGATGGTTACGAGTCTGCAACCATGCCTTAGTTATACAATGCAATGGAAATAATGGTGGAGAGTGTGAAAAATTATGCTCCTACAACTAATGCAAAATACACTTGAACATTGTACAAGCATGTTGGACTAATATGCTTGTGCATCTGCTACACAAAGTGGGTGAGCATGTAAATTGTAATTTTATGTATATAACTTATTTAGTTGTAATGTGATAAGAATTTAATATGTTGCATTATTTACTTACAACATACTACTTGAACCCAAGTATTCATTACTCGACGCAATTGGGTATGAAACCAAACTTGAAGCATGTTGTTAGGGATGTACTTAATAAGTTTGTTACATCCAAAAGAAGATATGTAGGTTTTGGATCAGGTATACAAATGAAAGAAACTTGAATTCGTAATGACAATTATAACTTCATGTAACTCCCAATTGGCGGGCACAAACCATTGAGAAGGCGAGAGGACATGCCAAGAGCATCAAGACTTATCATGCATCTCTCCTTCTTGATAGCATATATGGTATGGGACATTTATGCTACTAGGATGTTGGGGAGTAGTGTGTTGAGATCTCAAACCCCTATATTTGTGTCTGTCCAGCACAAAAATTTGGTATAGAAGACCTATATAGGGTATCCCTTGAACCTAATATGAGTGGAAAATATAATAATAAAGGAACTGCTAAAATTAATGGATAAATAGTGATTAAATATGAATTTTGTGAAAATTTCTGGAAAAGATAAGATAAATCTAACTAATAACATTTGTTCATCCCTATATTGCACTTAAAGAGAAAAAAAAATAAAAAATAGGATTGGTTGTGAAGTTTGGATGGGATAAGAGTTATTATATGCCTTAATTGAAAATCAAAAAGCTAGGAGGTTTCAAGCTTAGCCTAGTGGGGTGTCTTTTACCAAGATGATCTAAAGTTTAGATATCATTTACATTATGCATAGTTTTGTTATCAAAGTAGATTAGATGACTTGATGTAGTTTCCTATTCTTGAACTATGACGAATCTGATTTCATTTTGTGCAAAGTGTTTAATTTATTCAAATTGCAAAGATCAACATATTGTGACACCCCCTTGAGTAAAGTTCTTCCGCTCAGTGATATTTGTATGTTGTGAAAAGTGGGGTGTTACATTATGGTATTAGAGCAATTTGGTAAATGGCCACTAGGAAAATATGATTCTCATAGTCACTCTAGAATGAAGTTGTAAAATTAGGGTTTAGCAATGGATTCCCAATAAGATCATGCTTCTGCTCAATGATAGAAAATTGGGATGTTACAGTCCTAGTATAGTAACTCCTCCCCTCTCACCCTCATACTAACTGTGAGGACCTAGTGAAGATAATCCTATTGATAAAGAGATGAAAATATATCACACAATGATAAAAAGGTCATTCTTTCTTGATTTTTTTAAAACCTTATGCATTGGTTTATCAAAGTTTCTTCAATACATGTAGCTTCTATTGGTTGTTCAATACTATATACATCCTTCCCTCCTCATGAAGGCAACTTCAATGATCTACAAATTTGCTAAGTGTACCCATCAAGTCTTCCTAAAAAATCAAAAGTAGAAGTATCAACTAAACTGTAGTCGTTAAGCACAAAAGTTGTCAATCAAATGCCAATCACTAGAAGATTTTACATAAAACCAAAAGAAGCTATCTATGTACGTCGTCATATGTTTTGCAAGGTTGTCTTCTATCCATCACAATAAACCAATGAATTTTCATCGAGAGGGGAGACAGAATGGTACAAAAATCACCATAATGTCTAGAACCCTAAAGTCCAAACGTCCCACCCCGTAAGCCATCAAATTGACCACTCACACAATGGTGTATCCAAGGATCCCATAATCAGTCATAAGGACCCGATCTCTCTAATGATTGATAGTAGTCTTTGATGGGAACATAGAATCCCCAAAACATATTCACAAGTTAGTCTCATCAATCTCAAAATAAGGAAAACTACTGTTGAAGGTTTGAATAAGCCCTTATAGATTGAGATTGTCATTGGCTAGGTGTGAAAGGCTATCATCATTTCCCATTTTATTCCATAATGATCCTTGCACCAATCTTTTGTTTCCATCCTCACAAAATTTGACACCACCACTATAATAAACTTGAAGTTATGAAAAATCCAAGGGTCATTTTCTTAGATTCAAATATCTAATCATTCCATAAGATTCATATATTCATACATACATCGATCATTGGGGAGGCTTGGTCATCCAATATTGTAATAGTGTTGGCTTTCATCTTGGTGTTAAATAGCCATTATACCCACCATATGAACTAAGTATATATCATGTTCTCATCAAACTTATAGTGGAAGCATTGCCATCTTAGCTAGGAAGTTTCCATTTGATGTCAACTTTCCCCGCCCAGGTTGCTTCATGGACACACTTTTGTTGGCTAAAACACTTTTTAGTCAAATTTTGGGATGAGGCATGCTTTGATGTATTTTATAATAAGTAGTTCATGCTAAGTACAAGGTATGTATCACACTCCATATAAATAAGAAATAAAACCTTAAATTCATATATAAATATTATGTAGATATGAACGTACAAGATTAATAATAAACAATGATCACATACTCTACTACCATTGTATGTAATTACTATAACAAACTGATTGTTGTATGTTGTATTACAAAATCTAATTCATTGAGATATGATCAATTATTAATTAAGGAATTATATAAATAATTCTCCATTATTCACTAATGATATAATATACACTTTTCTAAATATATACTATAATTTGCAAAATTATTATATAACATATTGGTCACTTGTTACTAATTATCAGATATACATTCTAAATTAGGTAATCCATCATGCTTGTGGTATGTGATTAAAAAGTATAGAACTAATTAATTCATTAGTACTTGTATATTTACATACTAGTGTCACTTATAGTTTCATATTTGCCAAGTATAGTCAACTTTGAATTCATTATTTATAGGTCTAGGTGTCTAAGAGTCCAAATACATGATTATTAATGTGTGTACAACATTGTACATAATTAACGGCCTACTTTTAAATAATGATTGCTTAAGCACTACCTAGTAATCAAGAAGTAAGAAGGTCATGTCTGCTTGCCTTGACACAACTTCTTTGGATATCTAATTTATAAATTGTGAGGAAAAATATGCTAATTGACTTATAGTTCCCTAGTACGAGTAATGCATGTAAATTAGTGTTATTTTGTTTTGGTCTCCTCTATTATTTTCCTTTCAACCATATATAAAGTATTATTTTTTTGGTAATATTTCTTTTTTTGTTTTGATTTCTTTAATACCTCATAAATGCTTGGTTATGATGTGTGAACATTGGCCATTACTTATCTGGTGATTAAATATCACTCACAGTCTCCTGACCACAATTAGGATGAAGTTCTTGTGTGGTATTTTGTAAAACACAACCCTGGTTCATTTTAGTGGAGGCATTGGAGGTTGGTATTGTTGCATTTGGAAATTATATCAAAGTTCCACATAAATTGCATAAACAACCCTATCCATTACTAGAGTTAGGTAGAAGCTAGGTGGAATTAGGTTAGGGTTTCCTAGGTTTGAGGTGTCTAGACAAGCCTATTATGTAGATTCTGGCACAATTACCTTCGCCCTACTTGGTAACAAATGATGTTTTCTAGTAAAATTAGGACCTAATTGGCCAATACTAAAACAAACCTTTACTCTATCCTAATTAAATATAGGTCTCATATCTTATGGACCCCATCTATGAATCATTCTCTCTGATTAAGGTCAATTTAGACATTTAAGTCTCTTTTTTCTTTCTTGAATAATAAGGTCTTCTCATCGATTATATAGTACGGTTAAGTGGTTTCCTCCATCGATTAAAAGTTAATGAGAATTAAGAATGATATGAAAAGATATATATACATGTTAATATAGAATAAACATTGGTATATTTGTTTCGGTCTTTTGACTGGTGGAAACTTCATTATTATTAGAAACCCTTGAAGTTTGAGGAATTAGTAGATCAAGTAACCAACCTAAAACTTGACAAACTAACTATTCTAAGAAGGCCATTCTTAAGCAATATAAGGAAAAGAAAAAACCTCGATGATGGAATTAGACCCTAAACCTTACAGCGAAACTAATGGTTGTTGTTGAGCAAGAAGAGCACAGAAGGTGATCGATGAGTGCAAGCACACCCTAGAACAAGAAGCCATTCAATATGATCATAGTGGTCCATCTACCTTTTGAAACACTAACAAGGAAGCCACAATCCTTAATTTTGTTAATCTTGAACCGAATGCATTTTTTACGGTACAAATGAAATATTCATTACAAGTAGAGAAAGACTTTACATGAATGCCTTTACTGAAGTCCTGGCAACAAACTGGGCTGTCAGTCCTTTCTGAATGATGCATTTTAGTAGAGGGAGAAATGCTTAAATTTTATTTAGGGAAAATGCCTACAGAAGAAGGTTACCCTTTTTAGATAAATAATGGTGGGATGACGAATATGCCTTGAGGGACATACTTCATTACCCTAATATTGTGTAGAGTTCAAGGAAAAGAAGAAATGTATATTGTGCTGTTGTTTAGGTGGCCATATAATAGAACTATTGACAAATTTTGATGAAAAATTCTAAAAATGTGTTCTTGATCATGTTTCAACAACCAAATGAATGAATTATTTCATTAAAGTTTACTAGAATGATCTACTAGTGTAGATATACTCAAGTATGCAATAAAACTTTGTACTAGATATGTGGGGGAGGGTCATGTGTGAGTGAAGGAAGATAAACTTTTACAATGGGGATTTGTATGTGTATTTTTGTGTCAATTTTCAATGGTGAAAGGAAAGAATTAAGTCATTATGATTTGCAAGTACAATATATAGACTTAAAACAAAATTGGTGAAGAAATTATGCTCTATGTATAGTGCACTAAATAGTAAGTTAGTGCGCTTTGATATCATATTTCCACCAATACAAAAGTTTTACAAAAAAATTTGCATGTTTTGACAAAATTATAAACATTGGTTTAAGTCCACGTTTACGTTTAGGTTTACACCTTACACAATTGATAAGGAAAAGGAGAAGCAGTTTCATGATACAAATTTGGGTGATATTTTTGTGGCATACTATGTGTGGGCGTTCCAACTTTTAAAAAGGTTTCCATCACCCTAACATATGAAATGCGATTTGAACACCTTGAACCTTTGATGAGACCCATGACTTTTATGTTAAGCTTGAACGAACCTTAAGATTGTAGAAGGTTGGTGGGATGGGTTACCTTAGTTTTATTGAGAGATTATTTCAAAAGATAATTCAAAGGAGTATGAAAATAGTCATGGTCAAGCCAAAGGGAAGGGGAACCCTTCTAAGGAGAATAAGAAGATAATAAAGTGCAAAGCCAATGGAACAAGGACGCCACCATCATACGAAGTACAAATATACCAACCTAGTGAGCTTCCATGATAAGAAAGGACATTGTGGCTAATTATCCCACAAATCTGAAAGAAAACTTGAGTGAGGGTAATAACCATATTATTCATGTTTCTTCTCATAATAACGAACCCCATCTTGCAATACCATGTATTCATGAAAATCTTACATGACCTTTGTAGATTTGATAATTTGAAAGTAGATTTTGGGTGAAATATGTAATTTTTTTCATTTCAGTTGTCCATTCAAGATTTTCTTACAAGATGAAAAATTACTGCATGATTTTTGAATCCCTATTCATGAAATTGATTTATGAATAATTAAAGAATTAATTTGATTTAAGATAAGTAAGAATTGCTCAAGAGGTAAATAGAAAAGTATAAGTCAAACATTTGTCTAATCTCATTCTGAGTACTTTTCCCTTATACTACTATGGAGTACATAGCCTCATCCAATATATTCAACAATCATAAAGCCTTCTCAAGCTCCATGAACCACATATTTGTGTCTATCGAGTCTAAAGTACTCATGTACTCCACAGTCCCCATCCACTTTATTTGTTCAAATGTCTTGCCAGAATTGGCCAACTCAACATTTGAATATTTCCCCCTAGTTGCATGGACAACGAGAATGCCCACAAACTAGGTGAATGTAGACATCTTCTACCCAAACATATACTAGAAAGCTTGATGAACATTCTTTGTTGGGTCAAACATTGGAACCTCAAACTGTTGATAGTCAAATATCCACTCCTCACAAATATGTCACCTTTCATTACCATCAGGCATATAGTAGCTACTATCAACATATTCTTCATGATGTACTGCCATAACAACCATAATAAGTGGTCATATATGGTGGAATTGTAAGAATAGACACGACATCTTAATCATATGTATTTGTAGACTCAATGAACCTAACATATGATACCAAAAACATGTTATTCTCAATGCCACAAGAGTAAGATCACTCAAAACAAAACCCAAAATTAAGACATGACATATATACATCATCATTCACATAATCCACATAGAGATCTAAAGGTACAATTTTTCACCCATCATCAAGAATAACTTCACATTTACAGGTCCATATGAGGATACATTAGACGAAGTAACATTTTCATAATTTACAATCCTTTAATGAAAAAAAGGTTGAACACCACACCCATGACATGACATCAAAATAAAAGAATTCATATTTACACACATGGATTTACTATAGAACAAAAATACATAATATTACAACAGATAAAACTATGGCTCTAGAGGCTATGCATGCATTAAGATCCAAGTCTAATAAAAAAAATACCCCAAGTGACCCTTGTCTGGACATCAAAGTACGAGGACAAATATGAATCTATATGACCTGTCTCTATAGGACGTCAATCAAGTATCACACACTTCCACGACCCTTTCATGCAAACGTCATCTACACTAGATATCAAAGTCTTATCCCTCCTTATCTTCTCTGTAGTTGTTAGGATAGTTGGACTGCTCATAAAAAGCGTGGAAAAGCACAAGGGAGAGACCCTAAATCCCAATGATACGATATAACATCTGAAACATTTATTACTTGCATGGTATATTTTTATAAAGGAAATAGTTGACGAGATAAGCATATCGATTACATGTATAATGGGAGGTATATTCTTACCCATACGCTATGGCATTAAGATTACATGCAAGGATGTTAGATATCACAATAGAATAATGGTAATAAAAAGGGAATCCATCCAAGGCGCAACCATGCTTAACGCCAATTAAACCTAAAAAATACTACAAGATTGTTGAATATTATATAGATGCCCTAGTCTAATTAGAGTGTACCACCCAACCATTGAACAAGATACCATTTAGCCATCCCAATCATCCCTATAAAATCTATGACGATTTGGATTCTCTAGATCTCTCCTCACAACCTCGAGTCAAAAAGTGAGGTATAAAAAAATCAGGGATTAGTCTGACTAGCTGACGTGTGTCGTTACACACCAAATCACTGGGGGATATTCCGAGAGTTCAACCTTTAATAGTTATCAATCACTTGAAAACAAGAGAATTGATTCAATATACAAGGTATCGATCCCAAAGGACGGTATTTTAAGCATCAATCCCAACTAGCTGCATGAATAGAAAGTAAACTCTAGTTTGATAGTGGTTGATTAAAACTAAAGTACAAAGAGTTAAGTTAAAAAGTAAAAATATTTAATCAAATGATAAAAGATTTGGGGTTCCAGCGCCAAAAACCATGCCTTTAGTTAACGGATTCAACTCCTTATTTTCAATGATTAAGTCAAGACCATGTGGATTTGTGTCCTTATGGATCACATCTCACAAGGGTTGAACTTATATCAACCTAGGGGTCATGTTGGTTGAGGATCCTCATCTGACTATCCTACAAGTTCCCATTTGGGGTCTCATCAAGAGACTTATGATTTCTGTTGTGATATTCAAACCTATGGATCTAGGTCTCATCACTACAAGCTATAACAAACATGATAAATTGGCAAAAAGATTAGAAAATTGATTAGGGATCTCATTAGGATATTATGGGTTCATTCTTATTGGGATCCAGTATCTCATCACCCACAAAGAATATAATCTATCTAACTAGGGAACAAGTGCGAGATTAAGTGAGTAAAAAGATCATAACTGCCATACAGGGTCTCATAGGGGATTATGGGTTCATTCTTGTGGGGATCCATGCTCTCACATTACCACAAGAACATAAACTAATTATTCAAATATTGAGTGCAAAAATGGTTGGAAAACATTTATTCACTAAAACATTAGAGTCAAAATACAATTAAGATAAAGAATAGGCTATGGAGCTACCCCCCATGCCTCAGTAAGGAAACTACTTAGACATAATGAAAATAAGTACAAGCCTAGAGTATGAAAAATTGAATCACATATTCTTTTGTCTTAAATAGTCCCCCCTTCGTTTTATAGGGGAAAAGGAGGGGTGAAAAACTTTGAATCTATGTTGGTAGTGGATGGCTTGGCTGAGTCCAAGGCATGGGTCAATCAATTAAGATGTCAGTTGGTCGACTGGTAATTTATTTGCTTCATACCAAAGGTAATTAAGGAAACTTTGATTATAATAATGACCTTCTTATTTTGGAGTTTGTTTGGGTCTTTACCTGGTGAGTCGATCGACTGGGGATTTGACTTGGTCGACTATCATAATTGCTTTCTTTGACCCAAAGGTGGGTTTGAATGAATTAATGAGACTTTTTGATGTGGAGTTTTATTAGGTATTGAATGTGAGTTCAGCAATTGGGGATTCCAGTCTATCGATTGATATTTAAATGTTTGCTTTGACCTGACCATTTTGTCTGAAGAATGAGCTTTCCTAAATTCAAGTTTGACTGGGTATTTACTGGCAAGTTGATCGACTGAGGATCCAGGTCGACCAACTGGATATATGGGAAGTACAAATTTTGTGGAATTGAGTCAACCGATTAGCTGAGTCAATTGATCGACTGGGAGATTGAAGATGAGATTTAAAGCCTCTGATTCTTGGGCCTTTTGGGCTTTGGAGTAAATTGGCTATATTCTTGCAAAAACTACAATAAATCAAGTAAAAACTCCAATTGACTAGAGAGAAGCTAGACTAAAACAATTAACTCTAAAACTAGAGAATAAAAAAAATGCTCCTTAAAAGAGTTCTAAAACATGCAAAAAAATGGATAAATATACATTTATCAACTATCCCAAACTTGAACATTGATTGTCCTCGGGAAACATTGAATAAAAAATAGTGCCCAATAATACTCTCATCCAATCCTCATCACTTGCCTAACACTACTTGAAGTCTTACCACCTTACATGGACAAGCGGCTCTGATATCCTGGAATCACAAAACACAATTTTCTAATTCCCTACTGAAAATTGCTCAATGATTGATTCCATTTCAAGATAAAAAAGAAACAAATTTTCTATCACTTTTTGCCTTTTGTACTATCACAAATTCTCACAAGTTCTACACAAGAATAGGGTTCATGGATTTGATGGTTTGGGGTTATGTAGATTCCCATGGGTATAAAATTAGAGTGGAGGGAGGTATGGAAGGAGGTGGTTTCTCCTTTATTTAACTTAACACCTTTTTATTTCTTTATTACAACTACATTGATTGCATGTTTTGAAGTGCACTTTAGCATCTTTTCTTGCTGGTACGCACCTATCAAATTTATGAAAGGTATGGAAGAAGGGGTAGAGGGGGCTACCCCAAAGTGGAGTTTTGCACATTTTGGATTTTTATCATTTTTTGCAAATGGAGAGGTAAGAAGGCGGTGGAATAAGCATACAAAAAGATTGGACTTGTGCAGCTTGTATTTTAGAATTTAGTGCAATGGAGAAGTGTGGCATCAATTTAATTATCATTGTAACTTTCGACAATCAGGAAATTTTACAAGATATTCACAAATTTTTAAGTGGGTACACGTCATTTTGGTTCATATCTATCCATAACAACTTGGCAACTTTCCCAAGTGTAACTCTATTAGAGGTCATAGGGGACCAAGTGATTTCTATAATTGGCAATTTCTTTTTGAAAATATTGCTAGAAGATTTACTAGTTCAAGGGGTTGTTAATTACCATGCACAAATTGTTGACTAGATAAAGGCCAAAACCAAGGAATGAAAGAGATTTTTTTTGAAAAATCTAAACTACATAACATAATGAGAAATGCTAAAATAATATAGAGTGGGTAGAATGAGAACGTACCACCCACCTCTACCCCACCTTAAAATTTTGTTGTTCCAAAGAAAAACTTAATTTTGGAATGGGGGGAGAAGAATTTCTTTGAGATCACCATGCGGCCTTGGTAGCTCAAAAATTTCTAGCAGAAGGGAATGTTGATGGGGGTTGGAGCCTTAAACAAAGGAGCTTCATGATACACCCAGTGATTGAGTGGTCATGGAAAATCAGAGGGGCTTTGTGGTTGATTTAAATGATGTTGATTTTTGCCTCACTGTCCCTCTAGTAGGATCTACAGATTTTCCTTCATTAATGGAGGAAGAGTTATCGATGTGTGTTGATTGGGGACATTATAATACTCATTGTGTGTCTTCATGGTTAACTCTTCCCTAAATTCATGTGGTGGATCATCTTATTCAAGGGAGAAGGTAGTATAAGATGAGTGGAGTCCACTCTGTGTGGCGCCACATGTGGTAGATTGGGTGTAGGAACTGGCTCGGGTTTCTCCTCGTCACCTGGATCTACATGTAGTATACATGGAGCCGGAGGGGAAGGAACTGTCTTATCATCCTAGAGTAACTTTTCAAGCGGTTTTGTCTCCTCCTCATCTAACACTCCATCAACATGAAGGTTAATGGAGGAACCAGGGTCCTTTACTATACTAAAATATAGATTTGATTGCTTTATGGAACATGTGCCCAACTCAATGGGTTCAAAATGGGTCACATCACAATCTAACAGCTGTGGCATGTAGATTTCTTAAGAAGGTGGAATCACCTCATCAGGTTCAACCTGATGTAGAATAAGGGGTGGTTGAGGAGGAGTGTATGACTCTTGATAAGGAAGCCCTTCTTCAACAAGATACACCAGTGCATGATGGGAAGTTGATGGTACATTATCCATAATATAGTTAGCCAAAGTTGACTAATCATTGTAAACATATGGACCTGGGTAGGCCAAAGGAGATGGAGCCATTTTTGTTGGCATATATGAAATGATGATAGTGCTAGCATTGTTTGTTTCAATAAAGATCATCCTCAACTACTTGAGATCCTTTGGGGTGCTTCCTAATTGACACTAGTAGAATTCAGCAATCCACCCAACTACCATCATCTCTATGGAATCAATTTTCTTCTTTGCTTCTCGAGCCTCCTATTTAGTAGTTGTGGCTTCTCTTGCCTCAACAATTTATGCCGCTCTTTGTATTGCAAGAGCATGTTCTATCATTCAGTTGATTTCTTCCTCACAAAGAAATTGTGTCTTCTTATGGTATTCAATGTTTTTTTATTGTGATCTACATCATATTTCTCTTTGGGGTCTGATATTATGTGTGAGGTAGAGTAGTCACATGTTTACTTTGTGCAGAGACATATTGGGGCACTCCGGTATGTCATGATAGTCGGAGAAATATATCATATGTTGCACATTCTACAGAGCTAACCACTCCATTTGAATTTTTTGAATAAGAAAACAAAAGTTAGCAAAAATCTTAGAAGGAAAACAATATCTGAAGAAAAATAATTATGAATCAAACTAAAAATTATAAAAATAGATAAAATATTACAAAAGAAACTAAATTACAAAACCAATTAAAATACAAAAATAAACTAGTAAGAAAAAAGTTCGCGAAAAGAAATTTGGTTTAAAAATAAATGTCGGCGTATACGGAAATGGCGCCAAATTTGGTGTGTATTGTTACACACCAGATCAATATGGGGGAAATCCTAGAGTTTAACTTTTAACTATTATCAATCACTTGTAAACACATAAAGTTATTCAGTATAGAAGAACTTGATTCCAAATGACGACATTGTTAAGCGTCAATCCCAACCAATTACGATGAACAAAAAGTAAATTCTAGTTTGAGAGTGTTTTATTAAAACTAAATTCAAATGAAAAGTGTAGAAATAAAAACTAGTTAATCAACAAATGATAGAAGATATCGAGGTCCAGGTGATCACTGCCAAAAACTATACCTTTAGTTAACCAACTCATTCAATCCTAAGTAGTAAGGATTAAACTAGCACCATGTGGATTTGTATCCTTATAGAGAATATCTCACAAGGGTTGGACTTCTCTCAACTCCAGGTCTTGTTTATTAAGGATCCTCATCCAACTATCCAACAAGTTTCCTTTTAGGGTCACATCAAGATACTTGTGATTTTTGTTCAAATCTTCAAACTTACGGATATGGGATCTCATCACCACAAGTTATAACAAACAAGATAAACTGGAAAAAAGATCATGATCTCAGTCAGGTGTCTTGTCAGAAAATTACGGGTTCATTTCTTGTTGGAATTCAGGGTATCATCACCCACAAAGAATATAATCTATCTATCCAGGAAACAAGTACAAGATCAAGTGGGGAAAAATATCATAACCACTATCTAGGGTCTCATCAGGGGATTATGGGTGTATTCGTGTGGGGATCATTGGTATCAACACTCCACAAGAACATAATCTAATTAGCCAAAGATCGAGTGCAAAAATGGTTGGAAAACATTTTTTCATTAAAACATTGGAGTCAACATACAATTAAGATAAAGAATAGGCTATGGGGCTAATCTCCATGCCCCAGTAAGGTAATTACTCAGACATAACAAAAACAAGTACAAACTAGAGTATGAAAAATTGGATGTCAGAACTTTTTGTCTTTGGAGACCCCCTCCTTTTATAGGGGGGAAAGGATTAGTGAAAAACCCTAAAACTATACTCGTGGCGGTTGTCTTGGCTGAGTCCGGGGCACGGGTCAATCGACTGGGAATCCAGACCGTCGACTGGTGATTTGTTTGCTTCATCTCGAAGGCAAGTTGGTCAAACTTTAACTACAACAATGGCCTTATTGGAGTTTGATTGGTTGTTTAGTGGTGAGTCGATCGACTGAACTACTGACATTACTGCTTTATTTGACACAAAGGTAAGTTTGACTGGATTAACGAGACTTCTTGTTTCAAAATTTGACTGGGTCTTAAATGTGAGTCGATCAACTGGGGATTCTGGGATTCTAGTCTATCAGTTGGTCTATAAATGTGTTATTTGACAAGGGTGTTTCGTCTAAAGTAATGAGCTTTCCTAAATTTGAGTTTAACTAGGCCTTTATTGGTGAGTCAATCGACTGGGTATCTGGGAAGTTGAGATTTTGTGCAAGTGAGTCGACTGATTGGGTGAGTTAGTCGATCGACTGGGAGGCTGAAGATGGGAATTGAAGCCTCTAATTCTTGGGCCTTTTGGTCTTTAAAATAAATTGGCTATTTTCTTGCTACAACCACAATATATCAAATAAAAGCTCCAATTGACTAGAGAAAAGAAAAACTAAGATAATTAACTCTAAAACAAGAGAATAATACCAAAATGCTCCTAAAGAGAGATCTAAAACATGCAATCAAAATGGATAAATATGCATTTATCACTAGCCTATTGTAGATATGTGCTTAATCATGAACCCACCATTACGGGCCCACCCTAGGTACACATGTCATAGTGCCACAAGATAGGGTAACAGCCCTCCACATCATATCTCACTAATCATGCTCCTCCACCAGACCATCAACCTTCACCAAGTCCCAACACTGATTAAGGACAATAAGATATCGGATCCTGAGCATCCTCATATATTCACTTATATATGGATCTAAGCATCTTCTAACAACTCTAGGATGTAAAAATATTAACTCATTTCCCCATCCCCCCTAAAGACTAAGGGGAATGGATCTACAGACTTAGAGTTCTACTTCTTAGATTTCTCTTGATAGATAGATTTATTATTATATGATTACATCAACCAGAGTATAAGGCAGCCTATCAACAAGTAAATAGAGCAATAACTCCATTCGATATAAAATGTCTAATCAACATGACTAAATTCACTAATAAGTTGTACATGTTTCACCTCTAGCTAGTTGAGACATTCACATAAATCAGTTACTCAAAGAGATAAGGATAAAATACCTACTAATATTCCATACATTTTTGCACCTTAGGAACTTATATTCAAGGAGAGAAAAATATACATAAATCTCTCATTTTCCTCCAAAGGGGCCACCGTATCATAATTCAACAACATAGAAACAAGGGAATAACTCAAGGCATGCCATATACATGTTGGTAATAAGGAATATCTCACAAGTAATCATCTATTAAGCATGCAGGTCGCATTTCAATATTAGGAAAGAAGCCCTAAACTTTTTTTATCATCATAAATTACTTTCGTAGTAAAGAACAATAGATAGTCAACTTTTATGCAATAAAAAGGTACCCATGGTAGTAACTGTAACATGCAAGCTGTAAAGTCCCATGATTTGAGGCCTCAAATAAAATATATTAAAAAGAATGATTGGACTACCAATATCACTAAGGTGCATCTTCTTTTCAGGGAGCCCATCACTAAAACTCCAAAGTTAAGCATGCTCGGCTTAGAGTAGTATTAGGATGGGTGACCAATTAGAAAGTTGATCCAGACTTGCGCTTGAGTGAGGAAAAAATGCACAGTTAAGGCTAGTGATGGTCTATGGATTCAATCAATATTCCTGAAACTCTACTAGAGCCTCAAACAGTGGGCCTGAGCATTACACAAGCACTTTGACCCATGGGTTAAGGCCCAACGTACGTGAAGATATCATCTTTTAGCAGGAAAAGGGTATATAAAAGTAAGATCTACAACATGTAAGCACATCAGAGGTAAGCAATGAGTCAAGGCTATATCACTTGCCTAACAAGTACAAAAATGAGCGTGCATGAAAAGTTATTGTGAATCTTATAGATTCATGAAAAATACTAGTATCGAAAGAAAAACCTTCTAAGATCTGAGTTCCTCCCTTTCAACCACACTCTTAACGTCGATGTTCCACGAGCAAAGGGAATAAGGTGTAAGGCTATGCCAAAACCCTAGAGAAAGACCACCTAATGAACATCCAAGAAAGAGAAAAATCTAAAAGATCACCAAGAAAATGCATGACTAGGATTTGACTTACCCCGATCACGACTCAGAAGTCACCATATGGCTTGTGAGATTTCCTCTCATCAACAAAGAAGAATAAAGGGCAGATCACGTTATAATCAAGGATCAGATAAATTAGAAATCATGTTGGTTGTCATCAACAATGGCATCTTGCTCTGCCGCATCACTTTGTTGCTCATACACACAAGTGAGATGAGAAAAAATCTAAGTGTTTATATAGACCCAATGGAAAGAGAAAACCGATTAAATTGTCACATTGTCAGTCAGAAAATATACTTTTTAGCCAGTCACACCATCTATAGGTGGACCTAACTTCCCATTGGTACTCGCTACGAGTCATCTCATCAGTAGGTGCAAGCATAACACCCATTGGTTGTTCTTGTTGGTTAAACTTGTCGGTGCATACTCCTCAAGAAAACCATCACATGCCACCAAGCACCACAGGTAGAGAGCTCACGTTGGAATTATTAGTAGCCATAGTGCAGAATTTCTGTTGATACTTTACTGATGAAAATCCACCACCCAGTCATCCAACAATTTTGTTGATTGTCAACCAACAATAACACTAAAGGTCACACAAATAACGTCTTCCATCGATTGTCTACTGATGAAAAGACATAACCACACCGTCAGTCTTCAATTGATGTGAACTAAGCACACAACAAACTGACAAAATGGCACAAGAGCCTCGTCAATCTTCAATCGACGAAAGGTCATGCATACTTCGGTCTTCCATCGATGGAAGGTTAGACCGCTTCCATCAGTTCTCAACTGATGGAAAGGTATCCAGGCTAGATCAGACCTTCTAAGTGCATCTACCTACAGTCAAATAAAGAAAAGAATAAGACAAACATCAAGATATGTACAACCTATTAGAAAATCTCTTAACAAGGGTAATTTGCACATCATCCCACAAATAAAACAATCACCAACTAAGCATGTGCTAAAGCAAGCATCTAAGCAATTATTGAGGGTAGAAAAACAAGATTAAAGAGGTTTAAGCAAGGTCAGGAGTCGTACACTTTCATTCCTTATCTGTCACATGTTTGCCATACTTTTATGGTATAGCAATAGTTGAGGATTGCTGAGAGATATTTATTCGAAAATATTTATGATCACATTGTTTGTGTAATATAAATGCAAATAAAGTTCTATGTAGAAAATGACTTGAAAAATAATTGGAGGGGACAACAAAACCCCAAAAGTGAACCTCATGTAAATAACAATAACATGAAATGCTTAAATTTTGGAGCCATGTCTTGAGGAGTTTTATGGTGTAATGATCTAAAATAGAGGTCTGCAATACCAGATACAATGTGAAGGCCTGATAATAATAACATGTCTATAAGTAACCTTCTTCTTTAGTTGCTTTTTGAAGAAAAGTGTGTAAAAAGAGACAAATGACAATGTTGTAAACGGTAGTATGCTGAAGTGAACAAGCACAGAAGTTTTCTCAAAGTGCTGACTTGTTAATTAACTCATTCCATAGTAATTGAAATATCGTATAGGACTGGTTTGTGTATTATTTCTTTGTCCTTGTTAACTAAGACCAATCATCCAAGCAATGAAGAAAAAGGACTGATAAAGAGTTATGTATTGCATCAGGCGATGATGTTGTGCTTGATGAACCAGACAAAGGTTTGGGTCTCGGTCTCTGGTAAAGCTTTAGTTTCAAACCGGCTATAAGGTCCTAAGGCACCTACTCTGTTAGGAAATTAGGTCTGCGGAGTTAAATACGGTACAGTAGCTCTGGTGAAGCCTAAGAAGAGTTACTTCCTTGATCTATGATAACTTGATTTATCTTGCTGGTTGGTATGCTAATCTATGCACAAGAGGGTGACCTAGTGCCATATGTGATGGTGGTTAAAAGGGGGCTTATACAGAGGACTTGAAAGTATACAGCTGATACCTAACAAACTGAGGAAATGGTGGTACACGTCTTTAAGACTTCTTGAGATTTTCATCAAAAAAAAAAACTTCTCCAGACACTCCCCCCAACCCCAACTTAGTGGCTGTCTGTAAGGCAACTAGTTTACACCCAGACCAATTATGAAGAAACCAAGCTAACACGTAATTCTATCACCTTAAGAGTCCACGAAACCAAATGACTGGCATGTCAACAGCAGCTGGATGGGTTCTATTTGAGTGAGAAAAATACGCATAAGGATAATAAATTGTTCTGGTTGGATATAAGCTCTTTACGAGTTCAAAGTTTCTTACCAGAGGCAAGTGCTAAGCAATCCTATAAATGAATGGATGCAAACCAAAACTTTGAAGTACATCAAAGTGTGATTACATAATACAAAGACCTTATATATTTTAACCTATTGCTTCTCTGCAGAGTTGACAAGCTACAAATTTGGTTTATAACTCAGGTGTCTATTATCACAACTCACAAGCCCCAATGTTTCTCAACAAACTACAGTTAGCGATAGATTGGGTTTCTTGCAGCTCTTTACATAACTACATGCTACGGGACATGAAAAATGCAGAAAATTACCAACAAAATTAACACGAGAAGTGCTCTCTAAGCCATTGCTTTAGAGTACAAATTTATTACACAGTGCTGCTCCAAGATAGTTCAATACGGGGACATCATAAACAAAACAGAAATTCTACATACGGGCATTTGAGCTTGACAATGAGCCGGGTTTTATCAAAACCCAAATCGAAATTATACACAACCCAGACTAGAACTAGTCCAAACTACTGTGGGCTTTAGAGAAAAAAAATCAGATATTGCCCAACCTAAACCAAAACAATGCGAAGCAGATAACCCGAACCTAACATGTGATATGGAATAATGAGCCAGACAAGACAGTAAGTTGTCAAACATTCACTAATATCAAACACCTGAAATAAGGTAACGAGTAGTAAACAGAAAATGAACTAGATACATCAGTATAAGCCGATTTTCTAGAAACTTACAATTTCACATCCCTGCACTAGATGAAATCATGTCTAGACTAAAACAGAATCCTAGTAAGATAGCAAAACGTCCGGTTGCTGGATTTTCTTGATTTCTCAAGCTTTTAACATATATCATGTAGCCCAACTCCAGCAGTTCACATTTACGTTAAAAAAATGAACCGTGCCGCTACACAGCCGAGAGCTTTACAAACCAATAACCATAAGTTTAAATGAGAAGAGCATTGAATTGTTAAATAAAAAATCTGCCGATTCGTTCACACATAAACGGCTAGTTTAACCTAATCCATAGTGTAGCATGAACTGAAAACAAGTCAAACTGCAGGTTGTCTTTCACTCAGCAGAAACTCAGTCCGATTGCACTTCACGTCTTTAGGCTTCCTTCAATCATAGTAGTCTCGAATTGACAACTTTTCGGTTCAAAATCTGCACCAATCAGCCCTTGAGTCATAATCTGCAAAAACGGAACGTTAACATGTCATAAACATATATACATCATAGGAGGTTAGCATGCCATAAACATATATACAACATATAAAGGCCTGGAATTCCTACTAATACTAATAGTAAAGGTGAAGTTTATTGCGACAATTTCGACAAGAAGATATTTGGAAGTGGGTAAGGACATTGTTTACAAACTAGAAACAAACAGAAATTTTTGAGGTGAACACGATCTTTCCAATAAAAAACAAACACTGACTACCTAGTTTTGAGTTGAGTCAGCCAGCAACTTTGTTGAACCAGGTACTTCATAAAGGGGGAAAAAAGCAAGTGAAGCCTTTTTTTGCTTTTATTCATATGTTATCTTTTCTGAATTCAGTATTGATTTTACCATGATGCAAACTTCAACGTGCATAAGGGTTGTGATTGAGATAGAACTCCTTTTCTTTATGACCTGGTTTTTCACATGGTTTATGTAATTGAAATGCAATTATATCAATAAAAAGGACCTATTGCAAAATATGTTGTGCCTTATTTTGAAAGTATGGCCTTCTTTTGTAATTTCCCCTTTGTTGTGAATTTTGTGGTTTCTTACTGTTTTATTCATCCAATAATGGATATAAGGGAAAAGGAAAAGAAGAAAACACAATATTAAGAAAAAGACAAAAGATAATGGATATTAAGTAATGCACTTGTGAGAATTATGTAGAATTCTCTAGAAAGTGGCATAGATGGCTACAATTAACTAGTTTTCGGTTTCACATGTTTGATAATAGAAAAAAAAGTTGAAATAAAGAAAATAGAAAAGAAAGAAAGAGAAAATATGGTGTTTTAATACATAAAATATTCCTTAAAAGTAAATGACTTGCATATTAAGAAAATGTGCTTTCTTTTCGGAAAATGGTCTCAAACTTTTCCCACACCTAGGTAAAGTCATTATAGACTTTCCTTTAAAATTTGGAATTAAAAGGATAAACAAAGAGAGAGAGAGAGATATGATTTTAGCAAGTTTGCATAATGTGAGAGGATCAAGGGGTTGATGTGTTAAATGTCACACACTTTTTCCTTTTTAGAAAAAGGATTTTCACAAACTTTTGTTTTGGTGCGTGTGTTTGTGGTCCTTGGATCGTGAATCAATGGCAAGCAGACCATCATCTACCTCAGAACAGAAAAAAGAAAGATGGGTAGATCTGAGTCCTTTTCCTTTTTGTTTTCGTTCCTCTCCGACTCATATGAACCTCTATAAATCCTCCCAATGAGATCGGGAGATGATTCTGAATCCGTTGCACCCTGGTTTCATCCACTATGGAAGGATATTACTACTTTCCCCAAATTTGGGGACTGCTCGACTGCCAGCCCCAGGGGTCCTGCCTATATAAGGCACGAGCATCCCATTGGAGAAACCAGGGCATCCCTGTAAGGCCCGAGAATGATCAAGGGTCGTCCTCTCCCTTCAATTCCCAATAAAAATATGCTTTTCCCCTCTTTATTCCTCCATGTGCTCCACCGCAGGTCAAGGCATAGGCGCCCGAGTTTCGTGCCTCCTTTGGCTAATTGGAGATCACAGATGAGTCCAGCAAGGTAAGGCAGTGAGAACCGTACCCTCACCTTCGGCTCGGGGGAACAAACGAGCAAAGTCAACCCTTGATTTGACTAGTTTGGGGAGGCTGGCTCGCGTATAGGAAATGATCAGGAGGATGAAGATGAAAGCCTGGAAATTACCTCCTTGTCCCCAGGCGTACGTAACCCCAAGTCAAGGGTGCAGGGGAAAAAGTGTACAACCACCCTGGTTCAGCGCTTTTCTCACGTGGAGCGAGCCACTCACTGGCCAAATCTTATTTGCAGAGCCCTGATCCGCGTGGAAAAGAAAAAGCAACCAAAATAATGACATGGCGCTCTGTTATTGGTCAAAGGTATCTTATCTTGCAATTTTCATAAATAAACTTTACTTTCTTGTAAACTATAAAGTGACTATGGCTATCACATTATATATGGACATGACTAGTTCATTTCTGGGCCACCTTTGGATCTATGGAAAGGCCATCCGCCTGAATAAGGGAAGGGACAAATTGGTACCAGTTCGAATAGGGGGTACATGAGAAGTCACCCGCCTGAATTGGGGGAGACATGATAAAGTCATCCGCCTGAATAGGAGAAGACTGTGAGTACTGCAGTATGATGCCTTGAGGGGTTATGACAGAGGGTGGAGACACCTAGATTGGTTACTCATGATGAAAATGTTAAATTTGATTTGTTAAACAATAATTACTGAATTATATTGGTACCATTACTTGTGAAGTTTTGTTTCTCCCACATACATATAACTTGTTATAATGATCGACGTTTTGTTTGTCAACGTTTTAGGTTAATTTGCTACAAGATGAAAACTAGACAAACAATGAAAAAGACATTGAAAGTGAACTGGACATCTAATATTTGGAAGATATAACTAGTTGGTACATATTTTGGGTAAAGTCATGAGATCTGATATTTTGTAAACTTTTATGATTTTTTTTATCTTGTATCAAACTTAGTTAGTTTAGTAGAATTTATTAATTATTTTTTATTATGTGCAAAACTATTTGATCATTTTTTGGGATAACTACTCTAGTTTCTTGGCCTTCTTTAATTGGGGGTTGCCGGGAAATGGGGTTGTTGTATTTGGTATCAGAGCATAGTTTTCCATATAATCTCTAATAATTATAAAATTTTGCAAATTCTTTAGAACCCAAAGGGAGTTATTAGAGAATCTTACAAATATTAAGGTGTCTAGAAAAGGATCATGATCTGGGGACTGACAAGATTTTTCTCTACCCCGCTAGTCGATGTATGAGGACTCCCAAAATCTGTGTGACTATCTGGCCAAAACCTGAGGATTTGACTCAAAATAAGACACCTCTACGATTTCTTATCTACTTTCATCCCTTCTTTACCCTTTTTCACTGGACAAACATTAAGTGCTTAAGGTTTTCTCTCTCTCCACCTCATCCTGAGTTTTGGGATTAAGGGTGTTAGGGATTAAGGCACCCTCCGCCAAATAATAAAAGTGAACATAACGATAAAGAGAAAATATTTGATGGGTTCTCAATGGTAAACCCTAGATGGACTAAGGCTTGTAATAGAAAACAACCTCAATGGGTCAAGGGAATCACAAACCTAAGGTGCAGGTTGCAAACCTTAATCTCAACCCAAAATCTCAAGGAGTGGATAAAGGAGAGAACCCAATAAGATGGATACCTTAGTTTGTCCATGCATGCAAGTACGTAGGTTAGGCATGCATGATATACATGGAGAATTGTGTATGCATGGGAAAATAGACAATAAGTGGTTGAATGGCCCCGAGTGCAACTTTCTATTTTGGTCGTCCTTAAAAAGGAGAAAAGATCTATGAGAGAGATAACATCCTAAATCAGAAGTTTTGTTGTGATAAAAAAGTCTAATCTCCTCTAGGTATGAACCCTAACAAAAGTATTTTCCCGTGCAGATACGAGCGAGAGGTAGATCCTATGTGGAAGTGAGTGACATCTAGACTGGAAACAGGACTAACCCAGAGGGGTAATGCCTATTGGACTGGATTATGAGATAGGCATACTGGAGGAAATGAATGAGGAGCTTCATGTTACATAATGAGATAATATGGTTTATGATGACCTCAGTTGGATATAAGTTTTGATAGTATGCTTCACCATATAAGATAAGCTAGGTGAGAACAAGATGTGATTATGTAGGAACATCAACTTTGTCTACAAAGAGGGAACCTCTAGTGCTAGGAATAGTTATAGGGTTAACTCAAGAGAGAGTGAGACCCAGAAGGAGAAGGTCGAAAAGCTAGACTCCAAGACATGAGGAATTATGAGATATATTTGTATGGTTTGTCCTAGACTAGACTACTCTGAGTGGATGAGTTGAGCTGCTTCATGCATGATCTTTAGAGGATTGTACCCTAGATTCCCTTTAAGGGACCAAACCCTAGAGATAGAAAGGAGGCTTCTTATACATATGAGGAAATGATATGAGTGTCGACCATCCAGGTAAGGAAAAGAGAGTCCCAATATCCTAGAGAGCTATGGAATAGTAACATGTTGTGAAGCCTCATATTCAGATTGGGAGTGGAGTTCCTTGTGTATGACCCTAAGGGTTGTTTTTACATGAAAGAGAAAACTAGGAAGATATCAAGTGTTGGTTCGGTACGTGGCTAAGTCATGTGATGTTGACGATCAAGCTAATGAGGTAAACCCGAGGTTCCTACACTAGAGAAGGGAAGTGGTGGCATCTAGTGCATATCATACCTACAAGGTTGAGTGAGTTCATAGAGATTAAGCATGGTCACCCCTCAAGTATTGGGTTAAGGGAAACCCCAGTTGGACTATGATATATGTTTGACGAGCCACTCATAAAAGTTGGTCTAGCACTACCATGCTATAATATGTACTTTTGAAACTGGTCCAACCTTGTGAGATAATGAATAAGATCTCGACTTGTTGTTGTTTAGCCACATGCATGAAGTATAATAAAGGAAAGTGACTAGCTAACTTCATGATGAACATTTATTGAGGAACACAACTTAGCATGAGGAAGTGAAGATGGAATAATGACTATGGAAATATTGAAAACAGATGCAGTTGACTCGAGGATAGAATAGATTTGCCTTCTTCCAAGTATACTTTATCTATTTAGGATTACTTTATGGGATAGATTAAATGATATACTTGGCACTTAACATTAGATAGTGTTCATGAAGACCTGAACACAAGAGATGTAATATATCAGCCTTATTTCAATTTGTGACAGTAAAGTACCATAGTGATTCAACCCTTGAGTGATAGGTCATGGGATATAATGGTATAACTCTCAGGAAGAAACTGCATAGACGATATGATGGAAATATGCCTAAATGTGGAATTTTTTTAGTACAAGATCATTTATGTTGGTTTCTAATGAATGATAGTTTTGTCTTGTCCTGGGATAGGACCTTCCTAGGGAGGAGACTCCCCAAATCAATTCAAGAATTGAGATAATATTAAAAGTCACTTAAAAACTTGAGAGATTAAGTGCAGGAAGCATAAAAACACATAATTTGAGTATGATTCTTGGGATCCATGTATGACCATCTCTAAGGGGCATGAAGAAAAGTCACTATGGAAGTGACTGATAGAAAGGGACCAGGCCTAGATGGGTAGGTTGCAATGAGCCCAATAAAGGGGCATAAAGAAAACTATGGGTACCCTAAGAGATGAAGGAATCTGGGTGAGAGAATTGTACAAGACATGATGTGCTTGGATATTTCAGAGAAACCTCAAGCAAAATGTGTGATTAAATAAAATAAAGACATAACATCTCAATAGAACATTAAGTCAATCCTAAGGTCAAGAAGGGTTGATTTAAGGCATATATAGCCAATGGGATTAGGAGGTGATCGTCCCTAACTGCATTGGACCGTAGGGTCAGGAGGTAACATCAATCTTTTCCTGTGGCCCATGGGTCAGGAGATTGGCCACTTCCATGAGTTCATGAGGCCAAAGGGTAAATGAGAGCACTCCCTATATGAATACAGATGTGATCACTCTACAAGTACATGTACCCCTAGAGATCGTAAGGATATGACTAAGGCTAATAATACATGAGGTATAGGAAGTAAATTAATAATGAAATTGCACAAACCCTAGAGTGAGGAAGGCTTTTGACTTCATAAATTGAAAAGCATGTATGGTTTAGAGTCATGTGTGATGTACCGTCTCTACTCTTGGAATGAGATGAGCATTGCATTTGGACTACAGCCAAATGCTTATTTCATCCTATTATGAGTGTGAGAGATGAGATAGGCACATGCCATATTAGAAAAGAAAATGATATGAGGAATAAATGCTTAAGCTGAAATCCTTTTAGGACAATCGAGAATTTGAGGTATTACCATTAAGAGAATATTAAATGAATGGTTTGGAAAAACTAAATGAGCAAGGTAATTGTTAAATTGAAATTTCAATTGAGGATACAATTATCAAGTGGATATTGAATTTTATATGTATAAGATTGAATATGGCAATCAAAATAATGGATGCAAGAGTTGAGGTACCAAATAAAGATAACCCAAACCTGATTTGTTGATCAAGGTTGTAGCAGCCGCTTAGATGACCTAAATTAGATGAGATCAAGGGTTTGATGGAGAAGTCTCAGACACATCTCTCGATGGATGTGAGTGGTGGAATCTGATATGAAATATGTATTTAGATTCATGAGGATTCGCCCTTAAAGATTCATAACTTGCAAGAAGTTAATGGTTCTAAGTATACATTACACCCTAACACCACGAAGATAATTACATAGTTACAGTAATATTTCCAGGAATGAAGAGAGAGATAGAAGTATATACCATATAGTGAAGGCTAAACACCAATGACCCAGTGGGTTACTACAACCAATTGAGATTCATGAGAAGAAATGTGACATGAATACTATGAACTTTGTGGGGAGTTTCCCCATGATAAAGAAAGGTCATGATGCAACATGGGTTAGATGAACTATATGTTAAGGAAATAGTTCACTTGAATGGCATTTTAAGTTTGAGTATTTTTTAACATAACTCAAATTTCTTTCATAAATTGTGAAAATATGTGCATGAAGAACTTAGTATAAGATTGGAATTCGGTATAACTTAGCACCCCTAGACTGATGTACAGTCAAACCTTAGAATTTTTGTTGATAGCATGTGTGCTCGATTGGGGTGGATCATGGAAGCACAAATTTCCCTTAGCCGAGGTTGCCTATAATAATTGCTACCAAGCCGGTATCGAGATGCATCCGTACGAAGCTCTTTATGGGAGGTTGTGTCTATCACCGCTTCACTGAGATGATGTCGGTGAGAGGACCTTGCTGAGGTCAGAGGAACTATGAATATGTATTGATAAATTCACTTTGATTAGGTAAATGCTAAAGAGAGCCCAGGACCGACAGAAGTCGTATGCTAATGCAAAGCAGACTGACATGTACTTCACCATGGGTGAACATGTGTTTTTGAAAATCTGACCCCTCTGAGTTATAGCTAAGAATAGAGGAAAACTGAATCCCTGATATGTGAGCCCATTTGAGATCCTAGAAGGGATTGATGGAACTACTTATCATATATAGTATGATACATGATGTGTTCCACGTGTCCAGTCTAAAGCGATGTGTGAACGATCCTAGCCATGTGATGAGCACTAAACCTATTGCACTCTGAGGGAGGCTGACACATCCTGAGTCACCTGTGAGGTAACTGAGTACCATGGTGAGAGAGAGAGAGCTCAGGATTAAAATATGAGAGATGGTAAAGGTTCTTTGGAAGCACCATGGAGTGGAAGAAACCACATGGGAGCTAAAGATGAACATGGAAAAGTCCCTTTCTGAATTGTTTGTATAATTAATCGAATTTTGAGGACAAAATTCCTATAAGAGGGGAAGGATGTTATAACCTAGTTTTTCACATGGTTAATGTAATTGAAATGCAATTATTTCAATAATAAGGACCTATTAGAAATATGTTGTGCCTTGCTTTGAAAGTATGGCCTTCTTTTGCATTTTCCCCTTTGTTGTGAATTTTGTGATTTCTTACTATTTTATTCATCCAATAATGGATATAAGGGAAAAGGAAAAGAAGAAAATACAATATTAAGAAAAAGAAAAAAGACAATAGATATAAGTAATGCACTTGTGAGAATTATGTAGAATTCTCTAGAAAGTGGCATGGATGGCTACAATTAACTAGTTTTCAGTTTCACATGCTTGATAATAGAAAGAATAGTCAAAATAAAGAAAATAGAAAATAAAGGAAGAGAAAAGATGGTGTTTTAATACATAAAATATGCCTTGAAAGTAAATGACTTGCATATTAAGAAAAGGTGCTTTCTTTTCGAATTTTGGTCTCAAACTTTACCCACACCTATGTAAAGTCATTATAGACTTTCCTTTAAATTTTGGAATTAAAAGGATAAATAGAGAGAGATATCATTTTAGCAAGTTTGCATAATGTGAGAGGATTAAGGGGTTGATGTATTAAATATCATACATTTTTCCTTTTTAGAAAAAAGATTTTCACAAACTTTAGTTTTGGCACGTGTGTTTGTGGCCCTTGGATCATGAATCAATGGTCAGTGGACCATCATCTACCTCAGAACAAAACAAGGAAAGCTGGGTAGATCCAAGTCATTTTCCTTTTCGTTTTCCCTCCTCTCTGGCTCATATGAACCCCTAGACATCCTCTCAATGAGATCGGGTGATGATTCTGAACCCATTGCACCCTGGTTTCATCCACTATGGAAGGCTATTACTATTTTCCCCAAATTTGGGAGCTGCTCGGCGGCCAGCCCTAGAGGTCATGCCTATATAAGGCACGAGCATCCCATTGGAGAGACCAAGGCATCCTTGCAAGGCCTGAGAATGATCGAGGGTCGTCCTCTCCCTTCAATTCCCAGTAAAACTCTACTTTTCCCCTCCCTGTTCCTCCATGTGCTCCGCCGTTGGTCGAGGCATAGGGGCCCGCATTTCGTGCCTCCTTCAGCTAATTAGAGATCGCGGATGAGTCCAGTGGGGTGGGGCAGCGAGAATCACACCCTCGCCTTCAGCTCGAGGGCACAAATGAGAGAAATCAACCCTTGAGTTGACTGGTTTGGGGAGGTTGGCTCACGTACAGGAAATGAGTAGGAGGATGAAGATGAAAGTCTAGAATACCTCATTGTCCCCAGGCGTACGTAACCCCAAGTCAAGGGTGCAGGGGCAAAAGTGTACGACCACCCTGGTTCAGCGCTTTGCTCGTGTGGAGAAAACCGCTCAAGTGGCCAAATCTTATTCGTGAAGCCCTAATCCGCGTGGAAAAGAAAAGGCAACCAAAATAATGATGTTGCACTCTGTTATTGGCCAAAGATATTTATCTTACAATTTTCATAAATAATTATTGATAACTCAAATTGCAATAAGTTATGTATGAAAATTGTTTAGGAGAATGCAAGGATTTCAATAAAAATATAATCAAATCCTAGTTTTGCTTCTATTTTGAAAAGTATCTAAAGTTGACATCTTTAGCACATTAAATGGATCAAAACCCAAATTTTTTAGTATTAATGAATCTAATGAACTTAGTTGATGTTATTAATCAAAGATCGATTTGTTATGAATAGAATGAACACTTTGTACTCATATGAACTCAATAATCCAAGATTTGAAGAATTAGGGTTTCCTTGTGATTAAGAGTATTATTAATGATGGAATTAGGGTTTTGACAACATAGAAAGCATCAAATGCATATTATTTCATTTTATCAATATTAACCTGATTTGAAAAGGATAAAAGTTGGACAATCGCATAAAAGATGTCTTTTGGAATACAATCAAGTATATGTCACCAAAACTAGGGTTTTCGAACCAAATAGGTGTTAAAGATAATAAATGAAGTTATGGAGACTAAAACTTAATGAAAGGATAAAATGGTCTTAATAGCCTAACTGAAACCCAAGTCAACCCTAAAAGCGAATTTTTGGAATCATATAGTGATACTTGGGTGTTATGCCTTAATTTTCAAGATAATTGCTAGGTAGCCTGTGTGATTTTTCTTGGTTATTCTTATTTGGACATCAAGTACTTCTGAGTCAGGTATGTGTACGCCTATGAGTAATCAATTTAGTTTCACGTGGCTTTCTTAGGTTTCCCAGCATGGTTTGCAAATATATGATTGCTGGATGAACTTTACTTCCTTGTAAACTATAAAGTGACTATGGCTATCACATTCTATATGGACATGACTAGTTCATTTTTGGGCCACCTCTAGATCTATGGAAAAGCCATCTTCCTGAATAGGGGAAGGCACAAATTGGTACTAGTTCGAATAAGGGGTACATGAGAAGTCACCCTCCTGAATAGGGGGAGACATGATAAAGTCATCCACATAAATAGCAGAAGACTGTGAGTACTGCAGTATGATGCCCTGAGGGGTTATAACAGAGGGTGGAGACACCTAGATTGGTTACTCATGATGAAAATGTTAAATTTGATTTGTTAAACAATAATTGTTGAATTATATTGTTACCATTACTTGTGAAGTTTTGTTTCCCCCACATACCAATATAACTTGTTATACTGATCGATGTTTTGTTTGTCGACGTTTTAGGTAAATTTCTTACAAGATGGAAACTAGACAAACAATGAAAAAGACATTGAAAGTGAACCAGACATCTAATATTTGGAAGATATAGCTAGTTGGTACATATTTTGGGTAAAGTCCTAAGATTTGATATTTTGTAAACTATCATGAAAAGAATTTTGATCTTGTATCAAACTTAGTTAGTTTAGTAGAATTTATTGATTATTTTTTATTATGTGCAAAACCATTTGATCATTTTTTAGGATAACATCTCTAGTTTCTTGGCCTTCTTTAATTGGGATTGTCGGGAAATGGGGTCGTTGTATTTGGTATCAGAGTATGGTTTTCCATATAATCTTTAATAATTATAAAATTTTGCAAATTCTTTAGAACCCAAAGGGAGTTATTAGAGAATCTTCTAAATATTAAGGTGTCTATAAAAAGATCATGATCTGGGGACTGACAAGATTCTCCTTTGCCCCACTAGTTGGTGTATGAGGACTCCCAGAATCTGTGTGACTTTCTGGCCAAAACCTGAGGATTTGACTCGAAATAAGATACCTCTACGATTTCTTATCTACTTTCATCCCTTCTTTACCCTTTTTCACTGGATAAACATTAAGTGCTTAAGGTTTTCTCTCTCTCCACCTCCTCCTGAGTTTTGGGATTAAGGGTGTTAGGGATTAAGACACCCTTTGCCAAATAATAAAAGTGAACATAATGATAAAGAGAAAATATTTGATGGATTCTCAAAGGTAAACCCTAGATGGACTAAGGCTTGTAACAGAAAACAACCTCAGTGGGTTAAGGGAATCAAAAACCTAAGGTGCAGGTTGCAAACCCTAATCTCAACCCAAAATCTCAAGGAGTGGATAAAGGAGAGAACCCAATAAGATGGATACCTTAGTTTTTCCATGCATGCCACTACTTAGGTTAGGCATGCATGATATACATGGAGAACTGTGTATGCATGGGAAACATAGACAATAAGTGGTTGAATGGCCCCGAGTGCAACTTTCTATTTTGATTGTCCTTAAAAAGGAGAAAAGATCTATGAGAGAGATAACATCCTAAATCGGAAGTTTTGTTGTGATCAAAAAGTCTAAGCTCCTCTAGGTATGAACCCTAACAAAAGTATTTTCCCGCACAAATACGAGCGGGAGGTAGATCCTATGTGGAAGTGAGCGACATCTAGACTGGCAACATGATTAGTTCTTTTATTTGCCAAAGGTATTTATCTTGCAATTTTCATAAATAATTATTGGTAACTCGAATTGCAATAAGTTATAAATGAAAATTTGTCAAGAGAATGCAAGGATTTCAATAAAAATATAATCAAAGCCTAGTTTTGCTTATATTTTGAGAAGTATCTAAAGTTGACATCTTTAACGCATTAAATGGATCAAAACTCTAATTTTTTAGTATTAATGAATATAATGAACTTAGTTGATGTTATTAATCAAAGATCAATTTGTTATTAATAGAATGAACAATTTGTACTCATATGAACTCAATAATCAAAGATTTAGTCGGCGAGTAGTAGATCAGGTGGTCACAGAACGGGGCCCCTCATGAAGGGTCCCGGGTTTGAATCCCCCTGGTGGTGCTGTTCAGAGTTGTTTCTCCCGTAGCGCAGCAGGCCTCTGTATGACTTAATGGGCTATTCTCCTTACGGGATGGGGCTGAGCTCCCTAGGTTGGGCTCAATGCAAGCCTTACGAGTCTCCTGGGTTACCAAAAAAAATAATCTAAGATTTGAAGAATTAGGGTTTCCTTGTGATTAAGAGTACTATTAATGAGTCTAAGCAAGATGGCTCTCACTGGAGTGGGTGACAAGGTGACTGGTGAGGCGACGGTATCACACCGTTCATCTTCCCCAAAAGCTTACCGACAGAAGGGAGTAGAATCTATCTTGGCTTTTGCCGATTCTAATCTTGCGGTGGTCTCGACCCCAGATCCAGTTCATGTGCAGTCATTCTCGTTTGTTTCACATGTCTGGGAGTCGATATGCCTAAGATCCCTTGAGAGTGCGTTAGATCGGAAGAGAGTGGTGTTGGCTAAATGGATATCTATAAATCCCTTTGTTTTGATTATGACAAACATTTCATTCTTATTGATCTAACGAGCTACTTGAGTGTGCAGGATTAAGGTGGATGCCAAAGCAACTAGGGAAATCCATATGCTTACATATTTATGTTTTCATGCAATGTAATCTCTTTGTAAAAAATTATACAAATATATAATGTACAAGTACTTAGATTGCATGTAAATCAAGCGTTAGATCTTCCCTAGCTAAACATCACATTTAGATAAGTCATCCCCTTCAAATAGGATCACATATGCACACTCATACATATAATTAGTGCCTAAACTGCAACATTGAAACAGGATCAATCTCGGTCGACAAACTCCTCGACCGAGACACTCTCGGTCGACAATCTTCTCGATCGAGAAAGATCCAAAGTAGCCGTTAGACACCACAGACAAGTTAGTTGGCAGTTGGAGAAAGACGTTGCAAATCACTTGTTCCAGAGTGCCTGTCGGTCGACAAAAGTTCGACCGAGTAGGTGTCTCGGTCGACCATTCCTCGACCGAGATTGTCTCTGACAGCAACTGTAGAATTAATTAATTAGCCGTTGTTAAAGCAACAACTTTGTACCTAACGGCTAGTTAAGCACTTAGAAACCCCTAGAAGTTGTCTAGAACGTCCTTATGCATCCTTAGGACATTCCTATAAATAGGACAAGCCATAGGACACTCAAACTCACTTGTTACACTTGAGAATTCTTTGAGCATACTTTGAGCAATCTGTTTCTGAGAAAATTGAGCATTGTGAACATTGGCTACTTCCTTCCTTAGCTCATAATTCGTGTCCTATAGGCTAGTATCTCCTACCCACTGCGATCACAAGTTCACACACTTGGTTAGGAGATCTATACGCTTGATCTAGGCAAATCAAGCCTTGGGCTACAAAGGATAAGTTGTAATTTCCTTTTTACTTTCTTGTTCTCTATTACCGTTTGTACTCTCCTTGCTACTTCTAGGTTGGAGGCTGCTGTTTGGAGAGGGTGAAGATCTTCTTGGTGAAGAAGGTGACTTTGAACTACTTCAGAAGGCTGGTGCAACGGGAGGTTACTTCTAGAGAGGAAGGCTACTTCAAGGGGGAGCTTGGAGTTACTTCAAGAAGGCTACCTCAAAGTTGGTGCACCTACTTCAAGTGAAGGCTGTTCAAAGGGTGTAAAGGAAAGTATTGTATTTTGTATAAATCCTTGGGAAGGTAATAAAATAAATACTTTCAAAATCCCGGTTGGGTAAGCAACCGGGTAGTGGACTGACAACTTTAGTAGTTGCTAAAGTTGGAACCACTCTAAACACCTGTCTCCTTCTTCTTATTTTCAATTGTGGTTGTTTGAGTTCAATAAATTGTTAAAATTATTTAAAAACTCTATTCACCCCCCTCTAGTGTTTTTCAATTGGTATCAGAGCAGGCTTCAAGGAACCCTAACCAGGTCTTGAAGAATGGAGGGTAATGGTGATTACAATCACAACAAAAGGTGCTGCTTGGACAAAACTACAACATGTTGCAATTGGTGCTTAGGAACAAGCCACACAACAACTAGATGCCCATGGAGATCAAAGAAGGAAGATGAGAACAAAGATTGTCTCATTGCTACAACTAGCGAGGAAGAAGAAGAAGAGGTAAGTCTTTTTGATTTATCTAAAGAAGAACTAGTTGCTAGTCTTGAAGAAACACATATTAAGTATGTTGAATGCAAGAAGAAATTAAAGAAATCTAATAAAGCAAATGATGAATTACATGCTAAGCTTCTTTCTATTACATCTGAAAACGAAGATCTTAAAAATATCACTGAAGATCATGATATTAAGATAAAATCTATAGAGGCAAATTGTAATCTACTTTCTTTAGAGAAAAATAATTTGCAAAGTCAAGTGAATGATCTTCTAAAACAACCCATTTTATGCAACCATCTAGATTATGATTCTATTGTCAAAGAAAGAAATTCATTGTCATCTAATCTAGATCAAGCAAAACTAGATATCAAGAAGAGAATGGAAGAGATTGCCAAGTTACAACAAAAAGTTAGTAATTTAAATAATAATGGCATTCTTGATCAAATCTTAGATAATTCCTATCATCAAATTGGGAGAAGAGGACTAGGTTACAAGCCTAAAAGGAAATCCTATCAACAACCTAGTTGGAGAAAGTCACAAACCCATCAATCTATATATGTACCTAAAGGAACATCTTCACCCAAGGACAACATAGAACACAACCATAGAAAAAGATATGAGGTTGACTCGATATGCTGTCATTATTGTTTGCGCCTTGGTCACTATTCTTTTTCATGCCCTTACAAGAGAAAAGATGTCGAGTTAGTTTGGGTTCCAAAACCTCCAAACTAAATGAACAGAATCAAGTTGAGATATGACTAAGGACCTTAGTTGCATATTTCTACGTCTATCTCAACTCAACATAATGGGATAACAAATAAATTTAAGCATCTAAATATTTAACTTGCATCGTTATGTTTTATTAGGAAGCAATTAACAATTTCAGAAATATTATCGGTCGAGAGACTATCGACCGAGACACTGTCGGTCGAGAAATAGTCGACCGAGCATGTCACTGATTTCCAGTCTGTTGCAAAATTGCTGAATTTCTTTGAAATTGATGAAATTGCTATCTATTCATGATTAATGATTTTTGGAAATCATCCCTACAAATTTAAATTAATATTAGTTTATTCCCTAAATGATTTAAGTTTAAACCAAATTATGCTTAGTTTAATGAAAAGAAAATTTCTATCATTATTCACATGATTTCCTTATTTTCTGGTCTATCCATATAGAAATCATGTGATTAAAATCATGTGATTATTTACTGTTATTATTACATCATGGATATGCTTTCACCATTTGGTACTGAGATTAGCTTGATAATTGTCTACATGGATCCATGATAGGAAAGCAAGTGCTTTATTGGTAATATGTTATGCTTGCAACACATAAGATAAAATCTCTCAATTCATATCTTTAAAAGACTTGAGATATTTAGTGTTTTTCAATTGAGATATTTAGTGTTTTTCAATTGATATTTAGTGTTCCTTCAGTAAAGAATATTATGAGGATACTAAACGACGTGAAATTTGATATTCATATTACTACAACAAAGCTTATATTTTAAGAAAAGGATAAATGTTTTCATATTAAGTATTATGCTTCAACTTGATACTTAATCAAATCTTATGCAGATATTATACTTCATAATGTTCAAATTGAAAAATCTGCAAATCTGCCTCTTGGTTAAAATAAAATTTGACCAAGGGGCGCTATGGTCGTAGTCAAAATCGACCTAAAATAAGTTTTGACACAATAATTAATTGAATATCATTTTATTAAAAGCAAAATCAATTTATGATCACAAAATTGTCCCAATATTGTCAATAATAAAACAAAATATTACTCCCTTAGAAAATATATATATGCTCTACAAATTCAGTCTATCATTTGCAAATACCTAAAAGTTAAAGTTATGGCTAAATGACATCTATTGCAAAACACTTATACCTTGGGGGAGCATAGTATAAGATTAAGGGGGAGCTCATAGAAACAAATTTGATTATTTGATTAAAAAGCTTACAAAAACATTGTAAAACATCATTTGGAGCTTGTTACGACCTTAGTATTTTTACTCTTGGTTATGAAGAAATCTATGAATTTCATAAAAGTAATATATCTTGTTCTTAAAGGGACTCTCTAAACAAATCAGGGCTTAACATCCCATGCATTTAGTTAAGAGACATTTTTATGCACTCTAAAACTAAAGGATTCTCATTTCATTTTTTAAGGCTTAACATCCCTTGTAAAATGGGTGAGAAATCAATACACATAGGCCATAAACTTAAAAGAAACTCATATCATTTCAAGGCTTAACATCCTTTGCAAATGATTGAGAAACAAATTGTGGCTAATTTTGACAATAAAAATCCCTTGATTGGATATCTCTTTAAGGGGGAGCAAAGCTTAAAAAGGAAGACACAAAGTCATACTACATGATTATATTGGATATCTTTTTGAAATGACAAAGGGGGAGAAATAATATAAAATCACAAACATAAAATTAAAATGATTTTCATAAATCTTGGTCAGCAGTCACTTGCAAAATCAAAGATGGCTACAAGGGTAAATTTCAGGTATGAAACTCACATGTTTTATATTTCCTTATTTATATTTTTGGAAATGTTTGTCATCTTCAAAAAGGGGGAGATTGTTGGCTAAATGGATATCTATAAATCCCTTTGTTTTGATTATGACAAACATTTCATTCTTATTGATCTAACGAGCTACTTGAGTGTGCAGGATTAAGGTGGATGCCAAAGCAACTAGGGAAATCCATATGCTTACATATTTATGTTTTCATGCAATGTAATCGCTTTATAAAAACTTGTACAAATATATAATGTACAAGTACTTAGATTGCATGTAAATCAAGCGTTAGATCTTCCCTAGCTAAACATCACATTTAGATAAGTCATCCCCTTCAAATAGGATCACATATGCACACTCATACATATAATTAGTGCCTAAACTGCAACATTGAAACATGATCAATCTCGGTCGACAAACTCCTCGACCGAGACACTCTCGATCGACAATCTTCTCGACCGAGAAAGATCCAAAGTAGCCGTCAGACACCACAGACAAGTTAGTTGGAAGTTGGAGAAAGACGTTGCAAATCACTTGTTCCAGAGTGCCTGTCGGTCGACAAAAGTTTGACCGAGTAGGTGTCTCGGTCGACCATTCCTCGACCGAGATTGTCTCTGACAGCAACTGCAGAATTAATTAATTAGCCGTTGTTAAAGCAACAACTTTGTACCTAACGGCTAGTTAAGCACTTAGAAACCCCTAGAAGTTGTCTAGAACGTCCTTATGCATCCTTAGGCCATTCCTATAAATAGGACAAGCCATAGGACACTCAAACTCACTTGTTACACTTGAGAATTCTTTGAGCATACTTTGAGCAATCTGTTTGTGAGAAAATTGAGCATTGTGAACATTGGCTACTTCCTTCCTTAGCTCATAATTCGTGTCCTATAGGCTAGTATCTCCTACCCACTGCAATCACAAGTTCACACACTTGGTTAGGAGATCTATACGCTTGATCTAGGCAAATCACGCCTTGGGCTACAAAGGATAAGTTGTAATTTCCTTTTTCCTTTCTTGTTCTCTATTACCGTTTGTACTCTCCTTGCTACTCCTAGGTTGGAGGCTACTGATTGGAGAGGGTGAAGATCTTCTTGGTGAAGAAGGTGACTTTGAACTACTTCAGAAGGTTGGTGCAACGGGAGGTTACTTCTAGAGAGGAAGGCTACTTCAAGGGGGAGTTTGGAGTTACTTCAAGAAGGCTACCTCAAAGTTGGTGCACCTACTTCAAGTGAAGGCTGTTCAAAGGGTGTAAAGGAAAGTATTGTATTTTGTATAAATCCTTGGGAAGGTAATAAAATAAATACTTTCAAAATCCCAGTTGGGTAAGCAACCGGGTAGTGGACTAACAACTTTAGTAGTTGCTAAAGTTGGAACCACTCTAAACACATGTCTCCTTCTTCTTATTTTCAATTGTGGTTGTTTGAGTTCAATAAATTGTTAAAATTATTTAAAAACTCTATTCACCCCCCCTCTAGTGTTTTTCAAGTGGATGTTTCACTTATCAATGGTAAAATCATCTACCCAGGTAAGGAGGCAGAGGAAAATGCTAATAGGTGGAGCAAATGCTTGTTGGGTTACGTTATAGACTTCTGGCCTCATATCCCGACACTGGCCTCTTATTTTGATAACATTTGGCAAACTAGGAGCTCATTTGAAGTGTTTGATAGAGGCTCCAGTTTCTTTCTTATCAAATTTGATAATCAAATGGATCTAGAACTAGTGTTAAAAGGTGAACTATATGTCAGAGGAAAACCTGTGATTCTAAGGAAATGGAAACCTAGCGAAGATCTGAACAGAGTCGTCCTGGTGGACGTGCCGATCTGGGTAGATATTCTGGATCTACCAGTTGAGTTATGGGACAACATAACATTTAACAGAATCGGTTCTTTCCTTGGCTGTCCGGTTAAGATGGATGATGATACATATAGTCTTCGGCGACTTGATTTGGCTAGAATTCAAGTATTGGTAAACAAGAATGCCAGATTTCCAAAAAAACTCACGCTCAATAGTGAAGAAGGAATAGAGCACACGGTTCGCCTTGAGTTTGAATGGATACCTTATAAGTGTTCTCACTGCAGCTTATTTGGTCATGAGGAATGCCATGTTAGTTCGAATGTTGTGAAATGGAAACCAGCTCTGGTTGCTGGTTCTAGAAAATCATGTGTAGTGAAGAAGGCCACTGCTAAAAAACTGTTTGATAAAATTCATGTTGGTAAAGAGGATGATGACATGCTATTCATTGAAGAGATTGAAAATATAGATGAAATCAATTGCGCCAGAGAGAAACTTCTTGAAGAAATCCCAGCCATTAAAGATGTGAGGTTAACGAAGGAAGTGAATGAAGGCTCTATTCAAAATTCTATAGAGGTAATTGGTTATGTTCCATCAACTCCTATGCCTCTCTATGTAAATAGTATACCTTCTCCAAGCAGTGACACCAATTCTCAAGCCTCTTCTAGCTCCGCTGCTAACTGTCCAGTGATCCATAATTCCAAAGATCCTCTAAGATGTCAGGGGAAACTAAACGTGAGTATGTATCATAGAATGGAGAATGCTCAGTATTCACCTATTCATCCAGATCTGAACATGTTGTCTACAAGCATGGAGGCAATCATCTCAACAACTCAAGACACTGCTGAGGCTATCAGCTCAACAGCCAAAGTTGTTAAATGATTTCCATCAAGGTAACCTCCTGGAATGTCAGGGGCCTCTCTAATAAGGCTAGAGGTGTCCAGGAGGTTATTAGAATATTTGAAAGTCACGTTTTTGTTTTGATTGAAACCAAAGTTCGTGAGAAGAAGATTGATAAGTTAATGTCGAAGTTCTTCCCTGAGTTTGCTTATAATTCTAATATTGATTCTCATGTTCTCGGTAGAATCATCTTGCTATGGAAACCCAATCTTTGCAATGTTACCAAACTGAAGGAGTCTGATCAACATATTCTTCTTGCCATTGAGGTGGGTAATCAAAATTTCTGGTTGTCTGCTATACACGGTCATACTGAGGACAGTGATCAATCTAGTGTCTGGGATTCTCTTGACAGCACTGCTCAAAATTGTAACAAACCTTGGCTTATTATAGGGGATTTCAATGCTGCTCGTAAGGACATTGAGAGACAAGGTAGATGTCCTCCCTCTAGGAAGTCTATGGAGGAGTTTAATTCCTTTCTTCTGAATTGTGGCATAGTTGAGCTTGATCTTAAAGGCCCCTTTTTCTCTTGGGATAATCATCGACCTGGTGATAGGTTTATTACCTCCAAAATTGATAGAGCTCTTATTAATAATAATTTTCTGATGCATTTTGATAATGCTTCTGGGGAGCTTGTTTCTAACACCATAGGTGATCATAGACAGCTCAATATTTTCATTGGTGAACCCAGAATCATCAAACCTCCGTTTAGATTCATTAATTCTTGGGCTATGAAATCTTCTCTTCCAGACATTGTCTCATCTTTGTGGAACATTAATATTGAAGGTTGTGCGATGTTCAAAGTTTACAGGAAGTTTAGTAATCTCAAAGATAACTTAATCAAGTGGAATAAGCAGGAAGTGGGAAACTACCACAGTGAAGTCAAAAATCTCAGGTATGCTGCTCTTCATGCTCAGATTATCACTGATCGTAACCCCATTGATATTAATCTTGTGGAGAAAGCTCAACTTCTGAGAAGGGAACTCACTTTTTCTGAATATGCTGAGGAAATCCTCCTTAGACAAAAGTCTAGAATCTCTTGGCTCAAGGAGGGTGACATGAATTCCAAATTCTTCTACTCGTCCCAAAAGACTACGAGATTAAGAAATTATATCAATAGTCTCATGATTGGGAATGTGATTTGCTATGCGCCTAGTACGATTAAGGAGCATATTTTTTATTTTTACTGTAATCTCTTCAATAATAACCACTCTAATGCAGGGCTTCTAGGTGACTTTCATTGGAATGGTGCTACTGTCTCTAACTCACAAAAAATCTCTCTTATCACCAAAGTCACCCAGACTAATATCGATGATGTGGTCAACAACCTAAACCCTGATAAGGCCCCTGGTCCAGACGGGTTTAACCCTTTTTCATCAAGAAATTTTGGCCGATTATCAAACATGATATTTCTTCTGCTATCATTGAGTTCTTTACCAAAGGCAAGATGTTGTAAGAGGCCAATAATACTTTCATTACCTTGATTCCCAAAGGCTCTAATTCCACTGAAATTAGAAATTGGAGGCCGATTGCTTTGTGTAATGTGGTTTATAAACTTATATCCAAGATCATGGCTAATAGAATGCAAAATGTTCTGCCCTCCATTATTAGTGCTAACCAAAGTGCCTTTGTGAAAGGCAGGAACATCAAAGATTCTATTTTACTCACCAACGAGATCCTTCATGATTTTAACAGGTCTTCTTGGGGCTCTAAGATGTGTCTCAAGGTGGATATTTCAAAAGCGTATGACTCAGTTAACTAGAACTTCTTGTATTCTGTTTTGCATAAAATGGGCTTCCCTTCATCTGGATTGGGTGGATTGAAGAGATTTTTAACTCAACCTCCTACCAAGTTCTGATAAATGGTGAGCCTACAAGGCATTTCAAACCATCCAATGGCATTAGGTAGGGTGACCCTTTGGCCCCCTATCTTTTTGTCATTGTCATGGAGGCCTTCTCTATTATCATGAATGAGGCTGTCAAGGATAAGACTATTACTCCTATTAAAGCTTCTAAGATCCTGAGTGTTTCCCACTTGGTATTTGCTTACAATCTTATGATTTTTTTGGACGCCAATAAAGCTAATGCAGAGAATATTCTGAACATCCTTGATTACTTTGGCACCATGTCTGGTTTATATACCAATCTTAGCAAAAGTGAGATCATTCTCAACAAAGGTTCTGATAGCACTACCATTGTTGAAATTCTCAAGTTTAGAGAAGCTGATTTACCCACTAAGTACCTGGGTGTTCCCTTGGTTATTGGCAAAATTAACAAACCAACTTGTGCCCCCCTTGTTGATAAGATTAAATCTAGACTTGAGGGATGGAAGGCTAGGTGTTTGTCCATGGCTGGAAGACTCAAGTTGATTAACTCAACTGTTGGATCTATCTATCTCCATTGGTGTCATTCCTTTCCTATTCCTAAATCTATTATGGATGAGATTAACAGGCTTTGTCGTGACTTCTTATGGGGTAGTAAAGATGATAAAAAGATGCTTCACTTGATCAAGTGGGAGAAAGTAACAAGGCCCAAATCTGAAGGTGGTCTCAGCATTAGAAAAATTGAGGATGTTTCCATGGAGTGTAATCTTGCTAATGGCTGGGACATTGCAAACAAAAAATACTCCTTTTGGGTCAAATGGATAAATGAGAAATATCTTCTAAAGTCTTCTTTCTGGTTAATTTTTGTTAATACTAACATGTCCTGGGGTTTCTTGAGAATTCTTAATAGCAGAGACATTATAATTAAACATGTCTCTTATATTATTAGGAATGGAGATAGTATCAAGCTCTGGATGGATCCTTGGATCCCAGGTAATCTTTTTTTGAAGGACTGTGTTGGTGCTGACTTGTTTCTCAAGTTGGGTTTGCCTAGTGATTGCTATGCTGCATCTATTATCTTTGAGGGACATTGGAATGTTCCTCCCTCAAGGAACAACAAGAAGCTTGCTGACTTCCTTGAGAACTATCATTGTTCCTTGAACAAAGAAGACGTTATTCTGTTCTATAATAGTGATCATCCCAAGTTCAAAAACATATGGAACTCAATTAGAGACAAGCTATGTGATTCTGATATCTTCAGTTGGATTTGGAAATCTAAATCTTCAAATAGATACAAAATGCATACATGGAAAGAAGCACACAATAAGCTCCCAACTTCGGATTATGCTAGGAGGAGGGGTATTTATACTCCTTCTATTTATTTTATGTGCAAGTGTGATTTCGAGGATTCCACACATGTATGCTTTCTCTGTCCCTTCTCAAAGCAGATTTGGAATTACGTAGGCCTGGAGTTGAACATCTCTATCGATCTAAATTCTTGGTCTGATTTGGTTAGGAGCTCCTGCAGTAAGTTCAGATTCCTGGCTTTATGCTCCCTTTATTACCTATGGTGGGAAAGAAATACTCGTGTGCATGAAGACAAAGATAGAACCTGTGATGAGCTGTGGAATTAGATTCTCAAAGATTTTACTTCTTACCATTATCACTCTACTTAATGACATGTCTATGGTCTGGGTGATGATACAATCTGCCTGAGATGTATGTTTTGGGGTTCCCTACTCTTCTTCTGCCTGGAGGATGGATGGATTTCGTCATTTTTCTATCTGCTTCTGGTTCTGATGCTCTTGCGCTTGTCCTTCTTATGTTTTTTGGAGATTGGTTTCCTGTTGTCTCCCCCTGAAGATCCCTTTTGTTTCTTAGGAAGAGTGTATATATTTCTTTATTCTTTCTCTTCCTTGTATAGTTTTCTTTTCTTGAGGATGTGCATTCTACACATTGCTCAGTCTTGTACATATACTATACCCAAAAAATACAAAAAAAGCAAAAGGAGTTTTCGGCCGACCAAAAAAAAGAGTACTATTAATGATGGAATTAGGGTTTTGATAACATAGAAAGTGTCAAATGCATATTATTTCATTTTATCAATCTCGACCAGATTTGAAAAGTATAAAAGTTGGACAATTTCATAATAGATGTCTTTTGTATATGTCACCAAAACTAGGGTTTTTGTACCAAATAGGTGTTAAAGGAAGGATTGCCACCGGCAAGCAGTAGCTCAGGTGGTCACAGTACGGGGCCCCTCACGAAGGGTCCTGGGTTCGAATCCCCCTGGTGGTGTTGTTCGGAATTGTTTCTCCCGTAGTGCAGCCGGCCTCTGCGCAACTTAATGGGCTACACTCCTTACAGGATGGGGTTGAGCTCCCTAGGTTGGGCTCGACGCAAGCCTTACGAGACTCCTGGGTTACCAAAAAAAAAGGAAGTATTACCTACTTTTGATCGGTTGATTTATTTTCCCTTGTTGTGGTCACAAAAGGTTAAAGGAAGGATCTGGGTGGATAACTGGGACTAAATCCACCATGTTAGAGAACATACGCTAGTGGGCATATACAAACTGACTAATATAAGTCATTAGTCTATATTTGCAGTACATTATGCCCATGTGTTTCTCCTATATATGAAGCAACAATGTACCCTAAAAGATACCATTTACACTCTGGTTTAAACATGGTACATGAGCAATATTTTTTCCCTAACCCTAATCTAGCTGCCTCTTGTCTCTCCCCCTGCAACAAATTTCGAGTAGTAGTTGGGCTGCCGCTAGAAGGTCAGGCTCCCAAGAGGGTCACAGTCACAAAACAGTAGCAGGCGGTTAGCTTCCACAGGTAATGCCACCCTCTCCCTGCTTGTTGATGTGGCATCTGTTGGTGAGAAGGAGTCACCGCCACTCATACATGCTACCACATCTAGTCATAGAGCTAATGAGGGGGGCAAGCTTTGCATGTTACCTTGTCTACAATCCCCGCAAGGGCTTTTCTTAGTAACCACCATTCTATAGGGATCTTTAGTCTCCCTAAAGCATGGAGAGTGAGTTCTCTTTCTAGGGGTATCTTTCAGATACTATAACAATGTTTTCACTCCTATGATGGTATTTTGCTTCATTCAGGTAGCCTCCATTCTTAAATGTGCCAATCTGGCTTACATTGTGCCATTCCAATAATTTGTCTACGTAGTTATTGCTCAGGAAATAGTTATGTGACAAAGTAGTTTTTTTGGCTTAATTCCGAGGATGGAATTTCTTTTAAGGTGTGTAGGATGTGATGAAGTGACTTTTGGAGTCCTTAATCATCCAATGACATAAGTGAAATCATACGGTTGAGTTATATTAAGAGTTTCAAGCTTTTGACAAAGTAGGTGTGTTGATGTGAGGTTGACATCATGATTAAGATATCTCTTTTTAATGCCTTCTTGAGGAATTTAATTGAATGGTCTAACGATTGAGTTTTGTTCACCAAATTTAAGTAGAAGGTAGATCGAGATATAAAGAAGCTATGGTAAAAATTTGGTGGCAATCGGATATTCCTATAGAGAGTTATGAAGGTTTGAAGTTTGTGATAATATGTGCATTTGAGGATTCATAGATGAAAGTTTAATTGTTGGGTTGTGTCACGCCCATGTATCTTTGATTGGGTCTGTGCGGCCTAATTATGGACTTGGATCTCAGATCCTATGGTTTGGACTTTTCCCAAAGTTGAGAGTCACCCATTCACATAGTGGTTGCTTGGGAGCAGTCTGACGGTTGTTTTGGACGACTATGGTCTTTGGATGCAGACTGAGAGGTGGAGAGCTGCCACGATTTTGCTCCAGCACAACAGAGGTAGTGGGACAGAAACGGCTGTGTGCCTGGATGCACGATCTCCCACCATGGGTGGAAGTGGGACACAAATGGGGCAGTTGCCCTCGCATCCACTCTGACCCTCGGCTTGGGTGGCTTTTAGTGCTGCAAAAATAGAGAAACCCAGCAACCTCTCCACCGTTCTCCCTGTCCATCCACAACATAGAGTCCCATTCCAGGAAGTTGCCCCACTGCAACTCAGGAGTCGCAACGGCTGCTGAAGCGGATCGCAACAGTGGTGTAGGCACAACAGTGAGATCATGCGGACGGTGAAGCTAACCATCGCAGCAGCACCCTGAACAGGGTTGGGAACCCAAGGACGACGCACGTAGGCGTCGGGCTCTGAGAAGCGATGCCAAACACCAGAGGAGCGCCTCGTGGCGGCGCCTTGGGAAGAAAGGGCTATGTCTCCTGATGATGGCAGCACCGTGGCCAGGCCGGGTGAGGTGGCATCTCCAGCCTCAGGCAGGTGATAGGACGCGTCAGCGGGCTGGAGAAGTGCTGAGAAAGATGGAATCTGGTGGCTTCGTGGAGACTAATCTCAGACCAGGAGAGGCGCACGGCGGTGCCGAGAGTGGCTGGAAGCAGGCTCTGTTTCACAGAGGAAACAGAGTCCCGCGGGGACTCGCGATCGGGCGAAAGGGGGGAAGCCGCCCCGGGTTATCGGGTCCAGGGGTTTCAGAGATCCCGCCCCAGATTCGGTCGACTCAAAGCTAGCTGAGGAGCCAACAACAATGCCTCAAACGCCACGTGGCTGACTCCTATTGGCTTAAAGGTAAGACATTCCCAGAAAATATGTATACCTTGGATAATGCATAGAAATTAGCCTTTTCATTAGAAAAATACAAATAAAGTACCAAAATTCTCAGAAAATTATGTGGAATATTATAAAAGTATAATACCAGGCCTTTGAGGCACAAATATCAGTGATATCATGTAAGATGTGTAATGCTTAATTGATAGATAATAAATATCAAACATCGACCAAAAATTATGAGAAAATACCAGTAAGTCACTAATCATATATGTAATCCATATGATGTCAGTAATCATGATGTTGATACATGAAATCATGTAATTTGATTAATATGTCTAATTATGGCTAATAACACTAAAGATGATGCAATTAATACATGTATGCTCAATAAATGATGAGATTTATAGAAAACCCTCATATCTGTAACTGGAAGATAATATATAAATTTGAGATCAGTTATATATATGAAATACATGTTATATGAAGAGAACCCTTAATACATGTGATGTAACCCTGATATGGTTAATGAAAGTGACATAATGTTAAATGCGTTCACATAATATTGTGACACATGAATATATCTAGTTGATGAACTATAATCTGGAACATAACATCAGTAACATAAATCCCACATAAGGATGAAGATATGACAAGGAATGATGCACATATCTTAATGAGCTAAGTAAAACCCTATGAACACGACTAGGGTTAAGATGATATGCAAGATGATAAGAACTTGATGGTGATATGTGGTGTTGTCTTAATCAGGGTTGACCAGGATGTAGATGATATCAGGAATATGTGATTAAGTTATCTCTTTGGAAGGTACGCCATTACCTCTTACTTGGCTTATTATACATTATGCTTGTGTTATATGGTAGTAAAGACTTGGCATATGGTAATGATTGAAATGATTGTTCTTGTAGACTATGTTGTTTGAGCTTTCCATACTTATGATTATGAACACATCAAACATAATATATTTGTTCCATTATATGAAGCACTATATCTCTTTGGTAAGCATAGTGCTAGTGAGTGATCTATCTCTTTGGTAAGCAGATCACACGTACAATGATCTATCTCTTTGGTAAGCAGATCATGAGGCCTGGATGTAACTATCCCATTGGTAGGCAGATGCACAAACATATAATGGAAAATGAGCTTAAAATATGTGTTCTCTTTTGTTAATGAACATCTTTGTGCAAGTATACGCTTTTCTTATATTCTTCTGTTACTACCAAGTATTAGTTTTATTTTATTGCCAAGATATGATGAGAGGTATATAAAAGATACGTAGGCGTACTCAGCACAATATTCTTGAATATTGTGCTGACGTGTACTGCATGTAATATTTTGTTTAGGTTGTGGTTATGCTCTTGAAGATCCAAGTATAGTTGAGAGTTGTGTGGCGAGCTGATGTTCAGGTGGACCTGTTGTCTTTAGATCCTGCAGTTTAGTGGTAGTACATGTATATGTTTAAGTTTGCTTCTCAATATGTAATATCAAGTGATGTAACAATTCATGTTGTAATTATATGTTGAATGGTGAAAATTTGTGTATGGTTTTATTATTGTTCATGTACATGTGCTACTGTGTTTCCTTCTGACTCCCTTGATTTTCTTCTCCTTTGCCTAGTGTGTGGTATTTAAATTGGGATTCTCGCTGAGGTGAGGTTTCAATTTGGATGTCACATATCAGATTAAGTTTTTAGAAAATCTAGGGACGTCACAGGTGGTATCAGAGCATGAACAATAGCAAAGCCTGACATTTGCTCATTATGCAACTCAAAACAAAAGAACCTTGAACCGTAATAATCTTTAGGGTTAGATTAGTCATCTTTTAGAGACTAGATCTGACCTAGCCTCTAGGTTAGCACCTAGATGTCTGAGAACTAGGTCTAGACTGGTGCTTGTTGTGTAGCAAGTCCTTAGATGTCGTTCTTTCCTTGTAGTGCAGCGGTATGGGACGTTGTACTATTTGGAAATGACGTGCATCAAGGGAAGAGAAACCCTAGACATATGGCGCTTGTTGTCTAGAGTAGCTACACTAGTCAACCCCTTGTTCTCACCCTTTTCACTAGTTTTCATGACACTATACTCTCTACCATGTGTGGGACACTCGTTTTCTGGATTTGGTTTTTGATTCCAAACAGATCGAACCTCGATAGTTTTCTCTGACGCTTGTTTTATCGGAGAAAAACTGTATAATATTTTACTATATATGTAAGTATTACAAAAATGTGTCCCCACACATGTATGAGTAGGAGGTGGTCATGCAACCTAAGTGAAAGTGATGACATCAGTCTAGAAGAGAGAGTAGTTCTAGATTAGATGTCTAGAGCCTTGTTGGAATATATGTGATAGATGGTATAGACAAAATAAGTTTTGATGATATGATGTAAGTTTGATAGAGATGATATAAGATAGTTTATGATGATATATGTTTGTCTTTGAGGACTTACGTTCAGTTTTGAGGATTTGAGATTAGTTTTGATGAGAAAAGTAACTAGGATTTATGAGATAAGATATGCTAAGTTAAGACAAGGATTTGGATCAACCTGAGCCTCAAGCTCTTTTACAAAGTAGGACCTCTAGTGTTAGGACCAGTTTTGGGGTTAGCTCAAGAGAGAGTGAGACCCACAGGGAGAAGGTCAAAGAACCTAGTCTCCATGATATGAGAATTCTGAGATATGTGATATGGTATGTCCTAAAATAGACTACTCCTGAGTGATTGAGTTGAGTCGCTCTATGTATGATTCCAATAGTCTTCTTGAACCCTAGATGTCCTTGGGAGGACCAAACCCTAGAGACAGAGAGAGGTTGGTTATATATGTGCATGTGAACATGAATATGAGTGACTGCCATCTGGGAGAGGGAGAGAGCCCAAGACCCCGGAGGAGGTAGCTATGTCAGTTTCTGTGAAGCCTCGAGCTCGGGTTGGTGGTTCCCCATATAGGACACTAGTGACATGTGTAAAACATAGTGTTGAGTAAGAATAACTCATGGGTAGAGACCTATGAAGAGTATGTCATAGCATGTTTTGGTTTGTTCTTATGTGGCTAGAGCTTGTAAAGCTATTGCTAGTGCCAATGAGGTAATCCGAGGACCCTAAGCTAAGAGAGGGAAGATAAAGTACGTGCTTATGAGATACTCATAGAGTTGTGTTAGCTCAGAGAGACTGAGCACGACACTACCCTCGTGATATGGGATAGGAGAACCTCAGTTGGACTAGATAAAGTTTTGATATATGTTTAACAAGCCACTCACATAAGTTTGTTTAGTACAACCATGATATAATAATTGTAAGGATGCAATCTAATCTCGAGATGTGATATATGGACATGATATAATGTAAATGTAGAGATGGTTTAATTGATATCAGTGTATAAATGGTTAACCATATACATGGATAATGATGATAATGTGATATTGTTGGTTAATCTTGCAATGAAATCAGTAGTAAATGTTGTAATTTATTATGAGAAATGAAATAAGTTCATGTGAACGAAACATGTTACATGAGTTGTTAATCTTAGTGCTTAATTAAGATGAAAAATATAGATTGACTTTTAGCACAACATAACAATTACGACACCTTGATATAATCGGTTAACTTTAGTAATTCCTTAAGAACATAGTAATAAGATGTTGGAACCCTAATGAATGGGTAAAGATAAGGATGCAACCCTAAGATATGAGATATGTCATGACATAACTAGAGTTTCTAAACCCTAGTTCCAATCTTTTATGAAGGGGTGTTTCACCTTAGATGTTTTAATACATCCTAATAGTGGTTTGGATATAGTTTTAGAGCCTTTTCTTTTGGATACGTTGCACCTATGCTAGTCCCTACAAGTGAACTTAGACCTTTTGGTTTCTCCTTGAAGTAAGAGTACGGTTAATTTTGAGGACAAAATTTCTTTTAAGATGTATATGCTGTGACAAAGTAGTTTTTTTGGCTTAATTCTGAGGACAGAATTTATTTTAAGGTGTGTAGGATATGATGGAGTGGACTTTTGGAGTCCTTAGTCATCCAATGACATAAGTGAAATCATATGGTTGAGTTATATTAAGAGTTTCAAGCTTTTGACAAGGTAGGTGTGTTGATGTGAGGTTGACATCATGATTAAGATATCTCTTTTTAATGCCTTCTTGAGGAATTTAATTCAATGGTCTAATGATTGAGTTTTGGTCACCAAATTTGAGTAGAAGGTAGATCAAGAGATAAAGAAGCTATGGTTAAAATTTGGTGGCAATCGGATATTTCTATAGAGAGTTATGAAGGTTTGAAGTTTGTGATAATATGTGCATTTAAGGATTAATAGACGAAAGTTTAATTGTTGGGCTGTGTCACGCCCATGTATCTTTGATTGGGTCTGTGCGGCCTAATTATGGACTTGGATCTCAGATCCTATGGTTTGGACTTTTCCCAAAGTTGAGAGTCACCCATTCACATAGTGGTTGCTTGGGAGCAGTCTGACGGTTGTTTTGGACGACTATGGTCTTTGGATGCAGACTGAGAGGTGGAGAGCTGCCACGATTTTGCTCCAACACAACAGAGGTAGTGGGACATAAATGGATGTGTGCATGGATGCACAATCTCCCACCATGGGTGGAAGTGGGACACAAATGGGGCAGTTGCCCTCAAATCCACTCTGACCCTCCGCTTGGGTGGCTTTTAGTGCTGCAAAAATAGAGAAACCCAGCAACGTCTCCACCGTTCTCCCTATCCATCCACAACAGAGAGTCCCATTCTAGGAAGTTTCCCCACTGCAACTCAGGAGTCGCAGCGGCTGTTGAAGCGGATAGCTACAGTGGTGTAGGCTCAATGGTGAGATCATGCGGACAGAGAAGCTAACTATCACAGCAGCACCCTGAACGGGGTTGAGAACCCAAGGACGACGCACGCAGGCGTCGGGCTCCAAGAAGCAATGCCAAATGCCGGAGGAGCGCCTCGTAGCGGTGCCTTGGGAAGAAAGGGCTATGTCTCCTGATGATGGCAGCGCCGCCGCCAGGCCGGGCGGGGTGGCGTCTCCAGCCTCAGGTAGGTGATAGGACGCGTTAGCGGGCTGGAGAAGTGCTGAGAAAGGCGGAATCTGGTGGCTTCATGGAGACTGATCTCAGACCAGGAGAGGCGCACGGCGGCACCGAGAGCGGCTGGAAGCAGGCTCTATTTCACAGAGGAAACAGAGTCCCGCGGGGACTCGCGATCGGGCGAAAGGGGGGAAGCCGCCCCGGGTTATCGGGTCTAGGGGTTTCACAGATCCCGCCCCAGATCCGGTCGACTCAAAGCTAGTTGAGGAGCCAACAGCAATGCCTCAAATGCCACGCGGCTGACTCCTATTGGCTTAAAGGTAAGACATTCCCAGAAAATATGTATACCTTGGATAATGCATAGAAATTAGCTTGTTCATCAAAAAAATACAAATTAAGTACCAAAATTCCATGTCGGGCTCGCTCGAGGTGGGTTCTCTCGGTCACAAAAAAAAGTACCAAAATTCTCAGAAAATTATGTGGAATATTATTAAAGTATAATATCAGACCTTTGAGGCACAAATATCAGTGATATCATGTAAGATGTGTAATGCTTAATTGATAGATAATAAATATCAAACATCAACCAAAAATTATGAGAAAATACCAGTAAGTCACTAATCATATTTGTAATCCATCTGATGTCAGTAATCATGATGTTGATACACAAAATCATGTAATTTGATTAATATGTCTAATTAGGGCTAATAACACTAAAGATGATGCAATTAATACATGTATGCTCAATAAATGATGAGATTTATAGAAACCCCTCATATCTATAACTGGAAGATAATATATAAATTTGAGATTAGTTATATATATGAAATTCATGTTATATGAAGAGAACCCTTAATACATGTGATGTAACCCTGATATGGTTAATGAAAGTGACATAATGTTAAATGCATTCACATAATAATGTGACACATGAATATATCCAGTTGATGAACTATAATCTCGAACATAACATCAGTAACATAAATCCCACATAAGGATGAAGATAAGACAAGGAATGATGCACATATCTTAATGAGTTAAGTAAAACCCTATGAACAAACTAGGGTTAAGATGATATGCAAGATGATAAGAACCTGATGGTGATATGTGGTCTTGTCTTAATCAGGGTTGACCAGGATGTAGATGATATCAGGAATATGTGATTAAGTTATCTCTTTGGAAGGTACGCCATTACCTCTTACTTGGCTTATTATACATTATGCTTGTGTTATATGGTAGTAAATACTTGGCATATGGTATTGACTGAAGTGATTTTTTTTAGGAAAGGTAATGTTATATATTTAATAAACACATCAAGCAAGCGAAAACCTGCTTATGTGGAGTACCAACAGAGAGTTTAAGAAGAAATAACTGCAGCAGAAAGAAAAAATTGAAACAAAAGCATAAGGAGGCATAGTTCAGCTAGCTGGGGGGAGGCACCCCTTAAGACAATCCTCCTATCAAAATATAATGTTTTTGCATCCTAGAGATTTTTCTGATTTGAACAGTCCTTGATTTAGAAAGGAAATCACAGAAGTTGCTGCACTAAGCTGACCCCAGCCTCGTCATCCACCATAGCTTTAAGATCACAGAGAAATGCTACTTCAGATTCACCTTCTTCTGATTCATCCATTCTTCCATCTGCTATTTTTCCTACAGTTTAGTAAGGATGTGAAGATCGGCATCTATTTGTGTTATAATAATTGTTGCCAATTTTTTGATGTTATTGAAAGTTCTATTGTTCCTTTCTTTCCAAAGGTTCCAGCAAATTGTGATGAAAAGATCGTTACTTTTGATATTTCTGTAATGTCTTGAAGGAGTTATTTGGATGGGGAAAATGGCTTCCTGGAGATCAGGAAGGCATTTTCGCATGAAGTGTAAAAAGATTTTTTGAGAGAAAGTGCATTTAAAGAAGATGTGGCTGACCGAATCACTATTATTTTAACAGAGGACACATCTAAAAGGTCCAATGAAACCCTTTCTTGAGATGTTTTCACCTGTAAGAAGTTTATTATGTAGAAGAAGCCATAAGAAAGTTTTGTATTTTTGTGGCCATTTTTGTTTCCAAAGCTTTGATGATGATGGGGAGATACCTCTGATAGAGAGAAAGTTGTAAGCTAGTTTGACCGAATACTCTTTCCCCCATTTCCAGGTGATGTTATTTGAGATGTTGTTTTCCAAAGTACTAGAGAGATTTCTGAATTCATTTTGACTTACCTGGGAGAGGATACATATTTTTAATGAGTTTGATCTGTTACTAGTAATGAGAGAAAGGGCTTTATCAATTTTTAGGTTGAGGAGTTTTTTTGGAATTGACCAAGATGTTTTGAGGTTTACAACAGAGTTGTTTTCATACCATGGGTCAGACCAGAAGGAGATGTTTTTGTGAGAATGGGGAGGAGTAATTAAGATTTGTGAAATCGTTTTTATGTTTTTATTGATGAATTTCCAGAGTGGGGAAGCAGATTTCCGCTGGATTTGATGCCAAGGAGGTGAGTTATGGTAGTATTTATTTGTGATGAGATTTTTCCAGATTTTCTTTTTATTTTGGGTAAGACAATTAATGATTTTGGCAATGAGGCAGAGAGAGTGTGTTTCAATATTTATAATTCCCCAACCTCCTGATCAATTGGAGCTGAAATCGTTTTCCAATTAACTAGATGATAGTGTTTCCCAGGTTTATCTTGTTTTTGGACATTGTTCCAAAGAAAATTTCTTCGGATTTTGTCAAGTATGGATTTAGTTTTTCAGGGTAAGGGTATGCATCTTAAGAAGTGGGTTGTTATAGGTGTGATGACACTATTTAGCAGGGTGAGCCTCCCCGAGAGATTTAGGAAGTTGTTTTCCCAGCTGGTGAGTTTTGTGTTTATTTTTGAAATTATGGGTTTCCAAATAGCATTTGAAATGTTATATGGGGTGATGGGGAGACCCAGGTATTTGATCGGAAAATCTTCTGTTCTGCATTTTAGGAAGTCTTTTAGGTTCTCCAATGAGGATTGTTGAATGTTTACCCCAAAAATGGAGGATTTTTGAAAGTTTACTTTCAGTCCAGAGATATAAGAGAATATACCTATGATCCTAAAGATATTTTGAACAGAGGATATATCTGGAGAGGAGAAAATGATGGTGTCATCAGCGAATTGAATAATGTTCTCCTTGCAGACATCAGGAGCCGAAATGAGTCCATTTTTCATTCCCATATGAATCATGCGAGAGAGAATTGTGGTTAAAATGATGAAAAGGTAAGGAGAGAGAGGGTCCCCTTGTCTAAGTCCATTGGAATTATGGAAATAGCCAAAAGGAACGCTATTGATGATTGTGGAGAAGTGGTTTGTAGATATACATGAATGGATCCAAGAGATCCATTTGTCAGGAAAATCAAAACCTTTGAGAGTCTGCAGCAGGCAGTTCCAGTTAACAAAGTCGAAAGCTTTTTCGAAGTCCAGTTTGATGGCAAGGAGGGGGGATTTTTTGTATGACAGAGATGGATTGTTTCATTTACCATTAAAAAGGAATCTTGGATGCTTCTATTTTTTAGAAATGCGGATTGGTTAAGAGGAATGATATCGTCCATGAGCGGTTTGATCCTATTTGCTAAAGTTTTTGCAATGATTTTGTAAGAGGTGTTTATGAGACTGATAGGTCTGAAATGTGAGATTAATTCTGGTTTACTATTTTTTTTATCAGAGATATGAAGGTTTTATTGATGTATTTGATGATGTTATGAGGGTTTGAACTTGCGTGGAAGGCGGAAAGAAAAGCAAGAAAGTCATGTTTATAATGGTTCCAGTTTGCCAAGTAGAATTCCGCATTTAGACCATCAGGACCAGGAGATTTATTTTTGCTGAGATCAGAGATAGCATATTGTAATTCCTTGAGAGTGAAAGGTTTAATGAGTTCGTGGGGGGTTTTTTATTTTATTTTGACAAATTGAATTCCATTGAAGGTTATTAAGACCAGATGGGTTGTGATTATTGTTGAAATTTTTTTTGAAATGGTTTTTTATATGCGTTATGATGGATTGTTTATGAGATGTGAGTCTTTCATTTATCATAAGGTGAGTTATAGCGTTATTTCTAAATTTTTGATTGCATATTTTATGGAAGAATTTTGTATTTTTGTCACCTTCTGTAGCCCATGTGATCTTGGCCCTTTGTCTCCATTTAGTATCAATTATGTTATTTATGTGTTCAAGGTCAGCTTTAATTGATAGGATCAAAGCAGGATTAGCTGATGGGTCTTTTTCAACAAGGAGAAGTTGGTCTTTGAGGTTTTTTTGAGTTTCAGTTAAGGTCGAGGGATTTTGAATCATCCATTTTTTTATATGATTTTTGATGTGTTTTGTATTGTTTAAGATGTGAAGACCCATGTTTGTTGTTTGTGGGTTAGCAAGTGTCCAGGTTTCAAGACAAGATCTGGAAAAATTGTCAATGGGAAGCCAGTTGTTTTCAAATCTAAAGGGACGAGATCCCGATGAGCAAGAGGCAGTTTCGAGAATTAATGGAAAGTGGTCAGAAATAGTTTGGTGGGAGATATATACAGAAGAGAGAGGATGCTTGTCTTCCCAAAGGTTTGAACAAATGAAATGATTGAGTCGGGCAAAAGAATGGTTTCTTGACCACATGAATAAGGCATTTGTGGGAACAAGGTCGATAAGAGAATGGTTTGTAAGCATCTGGCTAAATTTTTTGTCGGCAACAGTCATGGGAGAGGGAGAAGGATTTGAGTTGTGCCTATCAGAGATCTGGGTAACAAGGTTAAAGTCTCCACCAAGGACCCAGGGTGTCAGATGATAATTTGTGAAGAGACAATTTAACTCCTCAAGGAAGGGGGATTTGTCGTAACCTGGTTCCCCATATATACCAGAGAATGACCAAAGGTAGTCATCAGAATGATTTTTAAAGTCAATCGTTATCGAAAAGTTTAGAATAGAGGAGTTTAGCAATAAGAGAGCCTGGTTATTATATCCCACAATGATACCACCTTTAAAACCCTTGGGGGGAAGCTGAATCCAGTTTGTGATTCTATTTCCACCAATAGTTTTGAGGGCGAAAGGGGTGAGAAAAGTTTTTATTTCTTGGATGGAGATTAAATCTATTTTGTTTTTACATATATGAGATCGTATTTTTTTTCTTCTTTGTAAATTGGTTGCACCACAAATATTCCAAGTTGAGATTTTCATGATGAAGGAAATGACGAAGCAATAAACAGAATGACTATTTATCTTGTTAACAACTTCTCTTTGACCAACCCATGTAGGATTCTAGGTTATTAAGAACATATTGTGTGTCATCATTCTTTTCAAAGCAAAAGCCTATCTTGTTTGCAAAAGATGTGAAACTTTTTATGTTAGACCAAGAAGCTATATCATCTATAGTGTCGGACTTATTATATGCTTTTTTTTATAAGATAGAGTTGTAGAAAGAGTTGACGCAGAGGAAACATAACTGAAAGGGCAAGGTGGGGTGTTACCTTTCTTTGGTCTGTTTATGATGATGGATCCTTTGATGTCAGATTGGTCTGGATGCAGGATCTTTTGAAGGTAGCTTGTGTTTGTCTTTTGCAGTGGGCTCTCCTGTTCCGAACTCTGCAGTGAGTTTTCCTTATTTTGTAGAGATGAGTCTTGAAAAACAGTAGTTTGCTTGTTTTTGTTTGGTGAATGCCAACTTTCCTTCGTAGAAGAAGGAGATGGGCAAGTGTTACTGCTCGGTTTGATATTGGTAGTGGGGAGGGGGGGCTCTGGAGATCTGTTTCTTTTCTTTTTTTTGAAGGTGATAGGTGTTTTCAGAAAGGTTTGTGGGTTTCTTAATCCAGACTTGGTTACTGGCAGAAGGAACTCTGGTATGTGAGATGGGGTTTTTACCTTTGTCTGGTCTGAACCAGGAAGGAGGGTGTGAGGAAAGATCGGAAAAAGCAGTTCTGTTTATAGTGGGGTGTTCAGCAGCAAGCTTAAGATGATAGATAGATTCTCCAATCCTAATGTTGATGGAAGGTGGAAGGGAGATGGCAGCTTTGACGGAGAAGAGGCAATAAGCTTTGATGTATTGGGTGGGATGGAGCATTTCTGGGCTAATGTATTGGAGCGTAGCCCCAATAGAATGAGAAATACCTCTAAAGATCTTAAGCTCCCACATATGTGGAGGAAGATTTGAAATGGCTACCCAATCTGAGCCGCCTGCAGGGGCCGGGAAAGAGCCAGAATCAGCTGACCATTTGGATAGACGTGCCATGATAAAGCTGGAGCCACAAGGTATAGTAAGCACTTGGTTGAATATATGATTTATCTTTGTCCCTTCAGGAACTGTGTAAATGAGCTGGGTGGGTGAGAAGATTTTGGGTTTGAGGATGGTATGGCCAGGGAGAAGAAGAGCTAAAGCTCTAGTAATGTTGAGAACATTGATTGGATTATTGTCCAAGTTATTTTCTATTGTGACAAGCATGCTTCTGAGGGAGAAAACTTTGAGTAATCGCATGGAGTTTGCAGGGAGATCCATGGCTATAGCATATTCAAGGTGGTCAGGTGTCTTCATTGTTGGAACGGAGGGAGGATGGTTGACACTATAGGCTTTGGCAGATGGGGTCTTTGATGGAGGGATATTTTGTTGAGTGTTGTGTTTGGAAGGGATTCTAGGCGAGAGATAGGGTTTAGATATAGGAGGTATCCTTGAGTTTTGAGTTTGAGAGACAAGAGTTTGTTGTTTTTGCATGTTCGGGCGGGAGATTTGCTAGACATGCAAAAGGATTTTTTGAATGGTAATGATTATGGGAGGGCACAGCGTTTGGCCTGTAGATAGATGAAAAGCATTTTGGGACCGCTGAACTACTTTGGAAAGGGGAAATCTGCATCGAACGAGAGTGCATGTGAGAGAGGTGGAGATTTGGCTGTTGTGTAAACCTGTTAGGGTGAGGTCACGCCAAACAGAACCTTTTTATGTGCCCTAGGCAACCGCAGCCAAAGAAAGTGTGTCGTGAGAAGCATCTGGAAGTAGAGTGGTTGTTACTGTGGCGGAGGGAGCAGAAAAGGGCTCAAAAAGGTTTTTTGGGGGGGACCATTTTCCAGATTTGGGCGGTGGTTTTTTTTTCTAGAGTGTCGTTTATGAGAAGGGAAGATTTAGCTTGTCCCAGAACAGGAAATGAGAGATTTAAGTAGTAATTGTCCTTAGGGATGATTTCCCCTATCGGTGGGGATTTGGAAGGAGGGTTTTGTATAAGGACGTGAGTTTTGGTCTATAATCTTTGTCTTTAATAGATGGAAAAGGAAAAAGCTTATACCTTTCTGCGATGGAGCTATGTTGTTGAACCGGGGGAGATGTGACCTCGTCTTCTTCATCTTCTGACCCTGAGGAGATGGAGATGGGCCATGATTTTGCACCCATTGGGGGTTGGTGTTATGCTCTGACGAAGAGTTGGTCCGCAGAGTTTGAGGATGATGAACTGTCTTGATCGTGTCTTTTGTAGAGGTAGGCGAGAGCTGGTGGAGTTTCATGGACAAAATCACGAACCCACGCACGGAAGGTGCGATCTTCGTAAGGTTGAAGGAACATTGACCATTCCGGTTGTAGATTCAGTTCCATGCGCATCTCTTTCCAACCTTCCGAGATGAGGAGGAAGGGGGCTTTTTGCCCCAGGTTGTTTCCGAGGGGGTAGACCATGAAAGCGTGACCTGGAACGAGCGGTGTCCAATGTTAATCATACATATGCCTGGAGAAACACCGTATTTGTGGTAGATCCATGCTCTTGGCAGCAGGATAGTTGTTGAGAAATTAGGATTGGAGAGGTGGATCTCGAGGAAGGGGAAGCGTGAGTTCATGTTGGTTGAGGAAGATGGGGTTTTTGTGATGTTGCTGGACTTCAGGGTTTTGTGTTTCTGTAAGGCACGGCGGAAAGTTGAGATTTTGCCCGAATGTTGCATGCACTACGCTTTTATGCATGAGGTGAGGATGAGGGCGCCTCCAGTTCTCATATTGAAATTCGATCGTTAGGTGGGGCTTTTATTGCGGCTAACTGAGACAGAGTAAAGCTGATGTGAACCTGGTATCCAGCAATATCTGGGGAAGGGAATGTAACCGACAGAGAGAATGAAGAGGGGTAATCAATGAGATGTTGGTTGCATGTTTCTAAGACCGATTGGGAGACACGAGGTGTGGTGTAATAGTTGTAGATATACTCGAAATATATTACACTGGTTTTGAAGGGTTCAGAAGTTGTAAGAAGTTCCACCGCAATGAAAAGGGAGACCGTCAGAGGAGATGAAGCTTTTTTGGCGAAAACTAGAGAGCTTTAACTGAATTTGGCTGAGACGATGAAGGTGCTTAATTCAGATGTTGCATGCTTATTTTGCAACAAAGTGCTGAAGCCGATTGATGAGATGGTACCCTTAGCCTGCAAAGAGGGGGAAAAATGGGGGAAGATTACCTGAGGAAAGAGGACTCTTGAGGCCCTGGAAAGGGAGGAGCTGGTTCCCGAAGAGAGGATGATGGGATTTTTCTGCCGTTGTAGCGAGAAAGAAGGGGACATCATAGCCTCGATGAAACAGAGACCCGAACGAGCCGATGAAGGGTATCTCCGTCGCTAAGGGGGAGAAGCAAGCGACAGGAGGAGATCACCGGGGAGGGAGCAACCGACCTGGGAGACGACAGACCGGTTGGAGATTTCTAGAGAGAAGTTGGAGCTTTCTCCCTCTAACTTACCGTTCCTCTACGACCATTGTCGTGTAGCTAATTGTGTTGATCCCCCCTATTCAACATTGATTGAAGTGATTGTTCTTGTAGACTATGTTGTTTGAGCTTTCCATACTTATGATTATGAACACATAAAACATAATATATCTATTCCATTATATGAAGCACTATATCCCTTTGGTAAGCATTGTGCTAGTGAGTGATCTATCTCTTTGGTAAGCAGATCACACGTATAATGATCTATCTCTTTGGTAAGAAAATCATGAGGCATGGATGCATCTATCCCATTAATAGGCATAATGGAAAATGAGCTTAAAATATGTGTTCTCTTTTGTTAATGAACATCTTTGTGCAAGTATACACTTTTCTTATATTCTTCTGTTACTACCAAGTATTAGTTTTATTTTATTGTCAATATATGATGAGAGGTATATAAAAGACATGTAGGCGTACTCAGTACAATATTCTTGAATATTGTGCTGACGTGTACCGCATGTAATCTTTTGTTTAGGTTGTGGTTATGCACTTGAACATCCAAGTATAGTTGAGAGTTGTGTGGCGAGCTGATGTTCAGGTGGACCTGTTGTCTTAAGATCCTGCAGTTTAGTGGTAGTACATGTATATGTTTAAGTTTGCTGCTCAATATGTAATATCAAGTGATGTAAAAATTCATGTTGTAATTATATGTTGAATGGTGAACATGTGTGTATGGTTTTATTATTGTTCATGTACATGTGCTACTGTGTTTCCTTCTGACTCCCTTGATTTTCTTCTCCTTAGCCTAGTGTGTGGTATTTAAATTGGGATTCTCGCTGAGGTGAGGTTTCAATTTGGACGTCACACATCACATTAAGTTTTTAGAAAATCTGGGGACGTCACAAGTTCAAACTATCATTTACAATGATAGCCCTTACATTTTTGTGATTAAACCCAATGGCCACAATTATTTAGTATGGATGGATGTTATTCATACCATCCTCGATTCCTGATAAAAACTACAATTCGTTTAAAAACCTTTTGAGAATACCCCTAGAACAGATATGAGGTGATAGTCGGGTGAGGAACTGGCTCTAGAACAATATGGAGCCTTAAATCACCTCCAAATTTATGTTTCAGAGGCTACTAAAGAATTATGGATATCATCAAATTTCATGTATACTAGAGAACAAAGCATTCCATGACAAAAAAACTGGGATTAATTGTTTTCTGAACACCAAGGCAACAAGCCCCTACCTGCATGAATATTATGATTTTATCTAATTTTTTCATGCCAACTTAATTTATTTCAACATGTTCCTACTAACTAAGGCCCACACCAAAGAACATGTTGAGCTCATTAGCATAAAATATATCAAGGGCTTACACCAAGTTATGCTCTTATTTGTGGTGTTATCTTGCCTTAAAACACTTTCTCTATCTTGAAGAGGCGTATGCCAAAATTCTACAATATAATTCCCTATATTCAATTCATAATGCCCCTCTCATTCTATTGGATTCTCGGATGGCTATGCCTATTGTAGTAAGCTAACACATTTGTTGTAGTGGAGCTCGACCAAGTGCACCATCTACGACCAGATTAGACATACTATCGACCAGTGCCATTAGAAGCACAACTATCACTATGGTCGAGGTCGAGGCCAAGTTCGAGGTAGAGGGTAAGGCACTGCTCATGTTACCCAAACTTATAATACACTGTCTCAAGTTAGTAGTTCATTTACTAAGTATTAATAACTGATTTACAACTCTCAAAACACTCAAGGGATCATCTAGTGATTTTCCCGACTCTAGAGCAAACATCTTTTTTTCCCATATGATTTTCAATAAGGGTAACATAAGAGACTTTATGTTGGCAACCAACTCTCCTTGGATTGTAGACTCTTGCACCACTCAATTTATGATCGGTATGTGTCACCTTTGAACCTCAAAACAACATATTCCCCTTCCAAATGTGACCCTTGCTTATGGGTTGATCAAAACTATCAAACAATGTCAAATGGTACACGACTTTTTTCTTTCAAATTAAAATTCAGTTAGCTAATGTTTCAAAAATTCCTTTTAATATCATGCATGTTTCTAATATCATTGATTGCCTCAATAAAATCTGAATCTTATTTCTACTAGCTTCATAATGTAGGACCTCAAAATTTTACGACGTTTGGTTGGGGTTCTAGGTATGGTAATTCATATAATTTCTCCACTTATGATGCTCCACGCTCTTCCTTATTGACCTCCTTACCTCTTTAATCGAACCAAAAATGTGAACACCCTTCTTTGAAGAACCTTAAATAGCTTAAGTCGTCCTTTTCTTCTATTCAACATATTTCCAGAGACTTTTTTCAGTTAGGAAAACATCACAGAGTTTTATTCCTAGTCGCACTTGTCCTCCCTCATCTATGCATATTGATTTGGTGCATAAGCAACAATCCTAGGTTTTCTAGAACTCATAACTATAATGGATGTCCTTCTTTCTTTTCTTTCTCTCAAAGGACTTGGTTGTATCTGCTGAAAGCTCATAATGAGGCTCGACTGGTGCTAAAATCCTTTCCAAAAATGATTATTACTCAATTTAATTTTAATGTAAAATCAAATCTATATGCATCGTTCTGCATATATTTACATGTGGGCTTCATCACCTTTTTCCAACAAACTAGAATGCTCCATCAATGATCTTGCTCACATACTCCACAACAAAATGGGGATGTAATGGACATGATCAAGGCCCTCATGTTTCAAGCTCATTTTGGCTTGAGGATATTTTTATTGCCCATCGCCAACCCTCATCAATCCTTGAATGCAAATTCCTTTCGCCCCATTTCTCATTCATGTTCTTACTGGTAGCTCTTCAAAAAGGTATCACCTCTTCTACCATTTGCCATCCCGTTTCTCATTCATGTTCTTTCCAAACTCACAAGATCTGCCAATTTATTTCTACTTCTTAAGATAGCATCACGATTCTTCAAATCTTCCATGAAACTTTCATAGACCATGGTCGGAAGCCACAGTGGTGAAAGATATGGTGTCTATCAACATGCAATCACTTGTTTTTAGTTTGACAAGGCACAGAGTCAAGTTTATTCTCCCCTCCAATACTGATACTAACCAAACAGCTTTTGTCTACGGTAGAAGAACCGAAGATGCTATTCCTTTGGCGAATGACATTCTGAGCACCTTTGTGAGCTCCCAAAAGGTTATGTGTGTCAAGGTGGATTTAGCTAAGGCGTTTGATACGGTGAGACGTAGTTACATCCTATTTATGTTGGAGAGAATGGGGTTCCCTGAATGTTGGTTGAATTGGATATATGAAACTTTGTATACATCTTCTTATAAAGTCCTTGTGAATGGCTCACCTACTAATCAATTCTATGCCTCAAATGGGGTTAGACAAGGAGACCCATTAGCTCCTTTCCTCTTTGTCATAGATATGCAGGGGTTCTCGTCTATTATCAATGCAAAAGTTTGTAAGGGCATACTCAAACCTGTTGGGTTCTCAGATTCAACCCTCATTTCTCACATCATGTTTGTTGATGATTTATGATTGTTCTCTAGAGATGATGATAATGATGCGCAAAGCCTTAGAAATGTCTTGGACATGTTTGGAAGGGTGTCAAGTCTCAAGCTTTACAACGAGAAAAGTCAAATCTTTCTGAGTAAGTCGGCTGAGGAGGGTAATATTGCAAACATTCTGAACATCAAAGTTTGTTCTCTCCCTGTGAGATATTTAGGGATGCCTCTGTTCACTGGTAGGTTAACCAAAACCTTATGTGCTCCTATCGTGGATAAAATCAAAAGCAAGTTGGACTCTTAGAAAGGTCGCCTTCTCTCACAAGCAGGTAGAATTGAGCTCGATATTTCTACCCTATCTGCATATAGCATTTTTTGGATTGTCGCTTTCCCTTTACCTAAGTATGTGATTAAGATGATATAAAAGATGATGAGGGACTTTATATGGAATGATTTGAATGGAAAGAAGCATCTTCATATAGTTTCATGGAAGCTCATATGTAGGCCAAAGGAAAAGGGTGGCCTTGGCATTAGATCTATCTCTGACTAGTCTATTGGAGGCCTTCTAAAAAATCTATGGTGTTTGGCTACTAAGAAAGATGTATTGTGGATAAAGTGAGTCCATGAGAAGTACATTAAGTATGAGTCTTTATGGTCGGTTGAAGCTAGAACCAATGCTCCTTGGTTTTGGAAGAAGTTGCTCGAATGGAGGAAACTTTTGTTGAGACATATTGATTTTTGTTTGGGAAACGGGGAGTCTTTTCTATTTTGGTTGGATACCTGGGTGAACGATGGTAACATATTGATAGATCTTCTTGACCACCCATTTATGTTGAGGTTGGGTAAAGGAAAATTCTGCAAGGTGGCTAGTTGCATAGAGAATGGCGAATGGTCTATTCCTAATTTCATAGGTGTTGAAGCCCTTTTATCCGTTCTGAATGAGCAGGTATTCAACTTGTATGAGAAGGATTCCATCCACTTTAGAGGAGGTGGTTCTTTCACTATGAAGGATGGGTGGAATGTTGTAAGAGAAAAATGGCAGACTGTATCATGGGGTAAATGGGTATGGTCGGATAAGATCCCTAGAAGATGGTTGCTCCTTTCTTTGGAAAATCTTCTTAGGGAAGTTGTCCACTGTTGACTATTTGAAGAAGATGGGTTTTTAGTTTGTATCAATATGTTGCTTTTGTGAAGTGAGTGAAGAGTCTATCTCTCATACTTTCTTTGATTGTTCTTTTACTAGCTTGGCTTGGGAGATTTTTTCAGAAAACACCAGGTCAGAGTAACGAAGCTGGAAGATTTGTTGTTGCTAAGGAATGAGATGAAGACCCTTGTTGTCTTCATCATTTACATGATTTGAAGGGAGAGGAATGGGAGGACTTTTGATGTTGTTCGACTAAATTTTGAAGAATTTGGACTGTCTGTAATAGAGACAGTTTTCTTGTTCTTAGTTAACCATGTATAGATAGCTTAGAGTTTTTAGTATAGAGTTCCTTTCTTTTATGGTGGTTGTGCTTCATAACCTCCTCCTTTATTTCTAGGTAGTTATACCTTGTAACTATCCTTTTGCTTAATCAATAAATAGGCACCCCACCCTATTTTCACACAAAAAAATATATTTTTGCCTCTTTGGTCAAAACCTAAGAGGACGACTGAAAAGAGAGTACCATACATTTTATGATAGACTAGAGACAGAGGAGATGAAGATGTGGACACATGGAGAAAGGAACATCTTGGCACCATGGGAGACTCGTTTGATAATCAAAATGATGTTTGATTGTGGAAATCTTTGTGGGAGATCACCCTTGTTAGATCGGATGATGGGATCTAGAGGGGGTGTGAATAGAGATAAAAGCACTTAAACAAAATTCATTAGACCTTCAAGATATTTTTAAGTTAATATGGCAAATATGAACTTTGAAAGCAACTTAACATACATAGCAAGGATTAGAGAGATTGAAAAATATCAAGAAAAATTTATGTATAGTGGTTCTAAACTCCAAACTAGAAGAGTGTACATCCACTACCTAGATAGGTTAACCTCTAGGCTTTTTAATCCATGTATCACTCCTTATATTCCATTATAAGAGCTACACCATATGGCTTTCCTTTTCCGGGACCCAGATACCCAACCTTCCGAGGACAAGGGAGCCAATAACTTACCAAAGGACTTGTACCATCCCCCAAGTACAATCCATAAAACAACATCAAAGAAGCATGGACCACAAAGATCACACTCGGGGAGCATCACATATAGACCATATCATTCGTTGTAATAATATAAAAAAACTTTACACATGATATAGATACATTGATTCTTGTACATATTCTTTTCACAAAACTTACAATAGGGAACGTTATACATGGTATAATTGATAAACTAGTTAAAACTCCTTGGATCTTAAAGATGGCACCCCACCAGGTCTTGAACTCATACATAGATCCTCGAGCTAGTCCTTGCATGTTAGATAGATTTACCCTTAAAGCTTGCTCCTTACCTACATGCATCATGCCCCCAGCTATGCATTCCATAAACTGATTGTAATTGGTTGGGTTCAGTATGAATATATGCAGATAGCTTAGCATAAAGCTTTAAAACTGATATGAACTTGCATAAACATTAATTATGTAATGAGGATGCATTATGAACACACTCAAACATTATTCATGACCTCAAGATGTATTACTAACTTGATTAAGCTTTCTTATTAGGGCACATACTCAATGAAGATAAACATATTGAACACGCTGAAAGTGAACAATCTTCTAAGCACACTGAAAGTGAACATGAAAATAAACATACCGAACACACTAAAAGTGAACAATCTTATGAACACACTGAAAGTGAACAGGAACATAAACATACCGAACACAATGAAAGTGAATAGGCATCTGAACACACTGGAAGTGAACAGGACTGGACTTGATACCAATAAAATGAAGGGGGATTGTCAGGCACCAACCATCCATAAAAATGTTCATGAGTAGGGCCTAATTATTTGTTCCTGGTCTGATATTATCTTACTTAGGTTTTTCACCCGTAATCATATTACTAGTCTTAAACATGAAGAGGTATATTCTTTTAACTAAATTGATCTTAACATGAATTTTAATGCAGTAACTCTTAATAAGATATGCACAGCATAATACCTCTTAAAACATTAATGTGTTCCCATGATAACATATTTAACATGAACTATAAACATGATTAAGCAAGGAAAATTGTATGAATGCAGTATATTAAAACCCAATGCATGGACCACTTAGTTTTAATAGATACACTTGGTCCTAGATTCCTAATCTCAAACTTTAATATTCTTGTAATTAGAACCCAAAATTCGAATTGTTATCTCATTAACCCTAATTATGTTAACTCTTGAAATATGAGAAACCAAAGTCAGAATCATGACTCCTGACTTAGCTCAATGGCTAGATCTCAAAAACTGATCAAAAATCATATATTACTCGACCCCATAAGAAATTAAATGATACAAAATTGTCAGTATCGACTAATTAGGGTTTGGATAAATCAAATTAGTCTTAATCTAGAATTCAAATAAACAAAAATAAAAGGCTGAATGTGCCCCTAGCACTATACTATGATCATATGTGTGATAGGGTATTATTATAAAAATAGCTTCATCTAATACTATGCATTATATGATGAGAAAACAACATAAGGCCTAAGTTTATTAATATCACATGTGACATACGAATAAATACACAATAACCTTGGCCCCTTTGTTCTCCTTGCCCCTGATTCCACAGACTGGCACAGACAACCATGGCAAAACTAATCTAACATGAAGTAGGAAACTCCTATCATAACCCACTCAAGCAAGATTGAGCATTCTCAAGGCATCCCGCCTAGGTCCCTGATGTAAACATCGAAAGTTTGCGAGGAAAACATAGCACAAACAGAGCACCAAAAACCATGTCCTAGTTCCTCTACGGCTGGAAATAGGGCCTAAAAGCTTAGATTTATCGACCAGTAACACGGCTATGGGACTCATAAAAGAGAATAGCAATGTTTTCACAAGGGTAGGATGAGGTAGAGATCAAAATTCACAACATCAAAAGCTTCCTGGGACGTTGAAGCGGTGATCAGGATCGAGCTCATGGGGGAAAAGCATGTGGGTCCATCGGGCAACAAATTGAGACCGAAAAAGGAAAGCATTGGATTGAGGAAACTTACCCGTAAAACTGTTGGGAAGTAGTCATTGGGAGCATCAGATTCAAGCCAAAATCATCAAAAGGGAAAGTCGAGTTTGGAGGCTTTCTCAAAGGTGACTGATCTAAAATTGGAGACTAAGGAGGATGGCTTGGGGTTCATCTAAGCTCTAGGGATTGTCCCTTGTCACCACGATGGCCCAAATCTTACTCTACCAATGCATGCTGGCTGAGCAGTTAAGTGGGAATTTGGGTGTTCATTCTAGAGGGTGAATTAAGGTTCGTAATCTGGGTTTTTATAGCACAGAATCATATCATGGATCGATTGGGATGTTTAGTTTTTTATGAGTAGTGCCATGATTCATGGAAATCTTTGGGTTATCGAGTGGTTATGGGACTCGTAGAATCCAAAGAAATGTAGGAGGTAGAAGATGAGCCACTGCCCTTTGACCTCCATCTAACGGTTCCAGTTGATCACATGTACCTGATAAATTAATGCAAAGCATGATAGTCCTAGTCAATCAAGACATTGGGAGAGCAAATTGGAGCCCCAAGAAAAATTCCCACATGACAATTAAATAAAGCTCTGCCATATGAAATTGATTTCATAAATCCAAATATCAGGCTTATGTAGTCCTCACTATATAGAAACTTCTAAAACTCATTTGAAGGGTCAAAGAAAGAAAAATAGGTTTCATAATTTAACCATGGCTTCCCATTAACATGTAGAATATTATTAAAGGGTTAGATTCTCAATTTTTTTATACTGAAATATCCTAGATAAAATACTTTGGTTGAAACCCCCATAAGTCCCAATAAATCATAGGAATAACATTATCTTTCCCAAATTGGCCATGATACTTATTTCATCATAACCTTTAGCTTAACATTTGTCTTATATGCTAAAAAGGCATAAATAATACATTTGACATTCTAATTTCATGAAGGGTGAAATTATATAACAAATGAAATTAAATACCTAAGGAAATTGAGTATGTGACAATCCTCTCCTTCTTATAAAAGTTTCATCGTCGAAACTTTAGGGATTGAAAAACTTTGGGTACTTAATACATATAACTCCATCAAACTAGATTCTTGAAACTATTATTTTCTTTGTCATTGAAGCGTACCAAGGACTTAAAGTGTTTAAAATTTACCATATGTCTCTATTGATCATGTAATGTCACCTCTAAGTCATTTTGAACTAAGTTTATAAGTCAACAACAACTATTTTAATCCACTAATGTTACTAGGATCATCATTTCAAATCATGAAAAACATCTCTCTCCCTTAATAACTCTATAATTATTCATGATACCACACCAGACATGCATGATTATTCCCTCATATAATATGACACATGCATAATAAACAACCAATATAATTATTCTATGCTTAGTTTGTGCATAAAAGTCATCTTGTCTATTATGATTTATTGGTGATGATCTTGCCTTCTTGACTTAGGATACACATTAACTATTGTTCCATAATTCATTATCATTATCATGATTGTATCACTTATAATTTGTGAGGCAACAGAAATGATTTCTCGACATAAACTTGCACCAAAATGCTCATTCTCCAAAGAGCTTATTGCACACCCAAATGCTAGGTATCCATTAACCTTGGAGGATCACCAAGTTAACATTACTTTCTCAACATTACTCTTGATAACTTTGTTTGTCTTACCATAGTGCTTTAATTGGATGAGCCCAAGGTGTTTGTAGTCATCGTTTTACCATAAAACAAGTTTTATCCATATGAATACTAAATGAAACATTGATTGGTCACTTTTTATAGGCTTTACCTTATATCAACATCATGAAGAACCTCACATTATTGTGATCTTGGACCACATATCCATTAAACTACATTACTTATACTACTAAATATCTTGTATCATCAATTAATATAACACTATTCTTTATCACCTTAAAAGGTACTATGGATATTCCTAGTCGTCATCATACTATACCATTTACACACTTAACTAAAATCACAACCTGATTTGACCATCATCACATACTCCCCAAAAAGATTCATGGGTGTCTTAGGTTACTCCTTAGAACTGTGTTTCTAACACATGGTGAGTTCCTTAATCTTAATCATACCTAATAAGAAAATATTTAATTTACCTCAAATTATTAAACTAGTAAACCAACACGGATGAGATCTACTCCTTAAAAGTATGTCTTTAAATGTCATGCTACGTAGTGTGTCCTTACTTATCATTCTTAACATAAAAAAATCATTTATAAAAAATTAACATCATGAAACATCACTAACCATGATTCATTAAATATATTTAAGGATGTATCTTATTGTTACTTAATCATTATATGAATTATATGTATGGACATCTACATCTAGAATTAATATGATCTGATACACAACACGGTGCACACAAAGATAGATTGGTCTCCATCCTGTGATGTGAGACACCTTAAACATAAGTTGTTATATCCCTACCACATGATGTCGACAGCTACAAAGACCGAATCCCACCACATAGTTCTTATAGCTGAAATCCAGGGTAGAGTCCCAGATAAAAGTTTTCATGAATTACTTATAACTTTTGGATTTGCATCCACATAAGCATTTATGTTCATGAAACATGGTGTAGATGCATTCTACAATTTTCTGATCCTAAACTATTAATATATACAAGAACATATACATTGATGAAAAATAGTTATATTCATTTACTTTTGAGATTTATTACCTTAATGTGTTCCATGATACATGTACATCTACTTTGCACAAGTAAGAAACATAGTATTGTTTGAACTGAACACAACCATGACATTGTGATTTTCTGTAAGGAGTGGGACCCAGATGGGATCCACTCCTTACTAAAATTTGAAGAATAGAACCTCCAGTCCAAATACACCCATAAGGTATCTTGGAGTGTGTAAATTTTCAAACCTTATTCAATGATAATCAAAACAACCAAAGTGTAGCAGCGGAATAAAAATAAAGACTACATTCAAGTCTTCACAAAATATTACAAGAGTATGTCATAATCTCTCATATAGGGTTTACATGTAAGATACAACATATGGATATAAGTAGAGGGAAATCTAAACCATAACAAGTTTGTCTCCAAGCTTTTACTCCTTAAGCTAAGTCTAAAAGGTCAAAGTTCTAGGGTAGGGCCCAGATCCAGTATGTTATAGCACTCCGCCCCTTAAAAGGATTTTGTCCTCAAAATCTATTGATCCAAGCATCAACAACCAACTACTCTCCACCCCTTAAAAGGTTTTGCCTATCAAGTCAAACTAAAAAACTTTTAGTGTTTCCCACATATCAGTTAGTTGTGAATGTTCTAGAGATTTATGTGGTTCATGTATCCATCTAACAAGTCAGAACCATCTAGGGTTGAGTTTTAGGTCCTTGTGTCTCTATCTTAACAACCCTACACCAAAAATTCATAGGGTACAGAGGGTAGGTACACTACACCTTTATATTATCCATATATTCCTAGTTTTACTTCATAGAAAAAACTAGGGTTAAGATCCTATCCAATTTCAAAAAATCTTCATTGTGACTTAGTTCAAGCAAACTTTAATAAAATCCAGAATGTTTTTTACATGTAGTAGTATAATGAAAATATATTTTTTTGTTGATAAGAAACATTGGAGGTAAAACAAAGATGGTACCAAAATAAATGCAAAAACCAAGTCAAAATTTTCCATAATGAAATCCCCTTATCCTACCACTACCTAATCTCATCCTCAAGTCAAACCTCATAACATCCAAAGATACTCTTCACCGTCAACCTACATGGTAGGGTAGGATCGCCTAAAAACTCTTCACATTAAGGTTTAAACAACTTAGGCAAAATCTAGGGAAAACATGTCACCTAAAGGGTGACTACGCAAGGTATAAGGAGTGGGACTGAGATGGGATCCACTCCTTACTAAAATTTGAAGAATAGAACCTCTAGTCCAAACACACCCATAAGGTATCTTGGAGTGGGTGTACAATTTTCAAACCTTATTCGATGGTAATCAAAACAATCAAAGTGTGGAAGCAGAATTAAAAAAAGACTATATTTGAGTCTTAACAAAATATTATAAGAGTACGTCATAATCTCCCACATAGGGTTTATGATGAATCCTCCAAATTCATCCTTACAGTCGCCAATTCTAGGGATTTTGTGCCTCATATTGACTGATCTACCCTTGTTCTCATTTACCATGAGTATCTCCTCAGTTTCATGTAAATAGTGCTCTAATAGTTCTAATTACCAGTTTATTTGATCTTATATATCCTCCCTTACTCACTTTCCTTCTTCTCGGTAGATCATTCTCAACCATTCGATCGAGATCCAATAACTCCAGTCGGTCTTGACCTCACTCAATCTTCGTCCTCTCGGTTTGCATCCACACGATCTTAATCGCATGGTGATCATGCACGACCAGCCCATTCGATCCTGGCCTTGCGGTTTGGACCGTTCGGTTTTGCCCTAGCAGTCATGAGGATCTCGATTTTCCCTAGCAGTTTGTTCATTCGGTCTCTGACCCCTCCCTCACGGTCTCAAGACTACGAGGGGAGCCCTCACGATCTTCCAAGACCGTGAGGAGGCTGCCATCCAAAGATCGTGAAGAACTCTCCACTGCGACACCTGCAACTCCACGGCTTCTCTTCCCTCGAGCTCATGAGCCACGTCCTCCTTCCACTGAGACCGCGAGGACCCGCATCAATTTCTTCCTCCACTCGCTCTACAACCCTAATCTCATCCCCGTCTCTTACACCTACAATCGACCACAAGGAGCAGCACCACTTGCACCCGACGATGCCTGCAAGCTCTATCGGGTCCTTCACCTTCCTCCATCACCCTCGCCTGACCCTCGTGACGCATCAACAACCTCCCGCCATCATCATGACCTACAGTAGCATCTCCCGCCACCATCAACGACACATGCTCACCTCCTCGCGTTCTAGCGGTTTGCTCCTCACAGTCTCAAGACCGTGAGGAAGGGACCGCTAGCTCAAGACCGAGTGGCCAAGACCGTTAAGCCGATATTGATTGGAAGCAATGAAGACCGTGAAGACCCTCATGGTCTCAAGACCGTGAGGAAGTCTCACAGTTTCCAAAATTGTGAGCAGCGCCAACGAGACCGAGAACTGGAGACTAATAGGCAATGAGACCGAGAGAAGGCAATCCAAGAAGAAACCTTGTGGTCTCTCAAACCATGAGAAGACCCACAGTTTCCAAACCGTTTAAACCAAACCAGTCCCTCATTACGATAGAAATTCTAACATGTTTGAACCGTTCAAGACCTGACCCAAGCCTATAAATAGGACCTAAATGGTCCTAACAAAAGATCATCAGATCTGGGAGGCCAGAAGGCTGCTCCAATGCTACCTCATCTCCACCCAGCTCTTCCTGACCCTACTTGTACATCTCCATAGGTGCACATGAGGATCGAGGCAGAGAGGCGGACTTCATCGACCAAGTCGGAGTAGTCTCGAAGACTGGGGCGATCTACACTGGGCTGTCACAGATCTACTCTTCTGCTCTGATGATGCTTGTTCTATCTTTCTTCTCTGTCTTTATTGCTCCCTCTATTAGGAGTGAGTAGTGTAATTCACTGGGGCACGGGGACTAGCCCCACCGCCCATGCTTTGTAATTTGTACCTAAAGATGCTATCTTTCCAATTCAATACTAATCACTTCATTACATGCTCGAATGTTGGCTGCCTTCTTGCGTGATCCATTGTCTTTTGTTGTGGTTTGTCTACGACCTCTCTTGAGACTCGAATATCGATTTAGTATTGGTTCTTGATGTGTGTATCCACCACACATCTGTTTGGTATCTAGGAACGTTCTTCAAGGAGTGGAGTAAACTCACCTCCATCGTTGTACTTTAGTACTATGAAATGGAATCAGTTGACGTATGAAAGTACAACCTTGATAGGTCGAGGAACACATTCTGCGAAGGGAGTGATGCAAAGTAAGTGACCATTCATTTGGGGATGGCTGGCATTTCAACACTCCCACATTTCTCGTAGCTTTGTCCTCGAAAGAGGGATAGTCTATAAGGATACTAATCGTATTGATAATATCGGTCACTTGTTAGTCTTTCGATACATGCTTCACAAGGTTGAATAAGACCTCCCTTCAGAGGGCACATATCTCCATTGACATGTAGATATGTACCGGATGGGTGCTGCTCAACCTGTGAAGGATGTGTGCAATGCTCCTTGTCTGAGAGGGCATCGACATTGTACAAACATCCATGTATCTTGCTTGCCGGTCTTGCTATGGCTGGTATAGGTACAATGCATGTGTAGTGGTGGTGAATATCTACATTACCCCAGTGATCCATCATCATTTGATAATCTTATATTTTAGACTTTAATTAGATTTCATACTTGCCTTTATTTTTGCATGTTATAGATTAGATTAATACTATCAATCTCTTGGTTGTAAATGATTAATTTAGATCGAGATGAAACGAGATAAAGACATCCAGATTCTTCACATTGTCCTTTGGGTTCGATCCTAAATCTGTACTATGATAAGGCTTCCACACTCTTGTGGGGTTGGAGCATTTATCTAGCACCAGTTGTAGGTAAACCTAGAGAGAACATCAACTCTCTAGGGTTTTTGGTGCACATTAGGACTTCCATAGGAAGAGCAATCTTTTGGCGTAAATCCTGGCTCCATCAAAAAATTGGCACCGTTGTCGGGGACAACATCATAATAATCATTTTCATCGAATTCCGTGTCGACCTAGGTTTCTCTAGGGTTTTTCGTTTTCTTTTAAAAAAAATCTAAAAAGTGAAAACCTTAGTCTCACAAGTTAAAGTTTTTATTGCATACTCTCTTAAATTTGAAGTGATTGGTCAAGCCTGATAAACACCTTCTTTGATTTTAGGTACCAATTCTCTTCAAAATGAAGCAATCAATGCCATCAACCATTAGATGCCAATTATGTGGTGATTATTCCCATTCATCAATCAATTGCTTCAATGCTCCTCCTCACTACGTAAGTGCACTACGTCAAGTGATCACAAATCGTATAGTTGGGAATCTCAATGCAACCTCTTCATACAACTATGGATATAACGCACGTTGTAATCCACATCCTCTTGGAAGCTACTACGAAGAGCCCAATTATGACATATTTCAAGGCATAGATTGCAATGTAGAAGGAAATCTAGATTACAACGCAAATCAATACTACGATGAGGAGAGCTACTATCAACATCCACCCAATGGGTATAGTGAAGAGCCTTACTATGAAGATCGATACGCATCCATAGAGGAACTACATGCCCTACGGAAATCGATGGCTCAACAACTAGCTGTTCAGACAACCACGAATGAGAAGTTGATAGCCGAGCTTGATCAACATATGCAACTTGTCCACACATCTGAACAACATAAAGAACAACCACCAGTTTCCCTTGAGCACACTCCTCATCTGCATATTGCAATTCATTACGATGACGATTACGATTTGTGGGAGGTGCCTTCCAATGATCTTCTAGCATCAGTGCATGGAGAGGAATCATCCTCAGAGCTAATGATTGAACTCGAGGATGATTTCTCCACATTATCACAAGAAAAAGAATCATTTTCTGAGCCAAGGTCTGACTCGGAAAATGACTCCTGCACTATTTTCTCAGATGAAAAAATGATTGGCCAATATGAAGATTTTCTATAGTCAGAAGATCAATTGGGGATAAACTTCGGTATTTACCCATCTTCTTCCCCCATAGACCTAGATCTAACCATATAAATTGAGGAGAAATCAGTAATGATTGACTCCCTATACGACAAATATTCTTCAACTTCAGCTGTCTTGTTGATGAATTCCAATGAAGAAGGGTCTACATTACAAGAACTCTACACTCCTTCACAGTCAGACTCAGATGAATATGGAGTCAAATGTCTCTGTTATTGGAACATGATTTGATTTGTCTGTATGAAGAAATTTCTGATCATTCGACTGATCTAGGAACAAACTTTGAGGATGGGACTAATCCAGATCTTGATTCAGGGGTGGACCATACCACTTTCACTAGCCTTAATGATGATGAAAAAGAATCATGGGAGGATGATGGACCTCAAGATGACAATTCTATGACCAATCCCTTCCAAGAAATGACTTTACCAGAACTACCACCTCTGCAAGAGATCCAGATGGAGCCATCTCCCGAGCAAGAGTTGTTTTCCCCTGTTGAATCTTTCTCTGAATTGAGAGTGAACTACAAGAAAGAGTCAGAACAACATCTTGACTCTGGGATGGGATATGTAGCCCTATCCAACACTAATGAAAACTCCCTAGGGGATGACGGGCACCAATATGATGATTTCATGACCAATCTTTTCTATGAAATGACGTTACCAGAGCTGCCATCCCTATAAAAAGTCCAGACAGAGCCAGTTTTTTAACAAGAGTATGTTCTTTCCGTTGAATCTCCTTCTAATCATTTGAACGAGTTGATGGTTAACTATGAAGAGAAACATGAACCATCTCTTGATTTTGGAATGGAATACAATATTTCCGTAGACCCTTGTAATGATAAGGAGGACCCTTGGGAAGACATCGAGCCACAAAACAATCTTCTTATGGCCACTCTTCCCTATAGAGAAGTTCCTCCTGAGCTACCATATATACAAGAAACTGACATACTTCCATTATCTGAACAAGGTTCCATTCTTCCCATAGCAACTTTTCTCAAACACTTAATAGAATAGGAGGAATGCTATGAAGACAAACTGGAACAACAGCCTGACTCGGGAATGGATTATATTGGTCTCAATATTGAAAAAATGGATTCGTGGGAGGATTATAGTCCACAAAATGATATGCCATGGGCTAACCCTTCACTGGATCCTCTACCTCAGGTTCTCATGATTCCTTTATCCGAACAAGAGTTCGTTCTATCTGTTGAATCTCCCTCTAGTTACTCCAATGAATTAAGAGTGCACAACAAAGAAGAATTTGAACAACACCTTAACTTTGGAATGAAATACGCTGCTCCTATTGACCCCAACATTGATAATGATAACCCTCCAAAGGACACATGACATCAAAATGATGATCCTCAGCACAATCCCCCCGATGAAGAAATATCACCCTGGCTACCACACCCTACACAAGAAAAGTCGGGTGATGAAATGAAGCCTGAACTGGATTTGCCACCTGATCCGGGACAAGAAGAAGTTCAAGTGGCCAACCCTCTATCAATTTCTCTGGATCATGAAGAAGGTAGTTTGACTCTGAACTTTGAGGGCGAGCCACAATTGGAGGACACAAATAGGCATGACTTAAGTTATTCGCCTAGTCCTCCAATTTCAACTGCATATATTCCACCTCCCCCGCTGATGGGGGAAGGTCTCTGGATTCTTTTGTACGGACAAAGAGGTGAAATAAATGTGCATCCAAGTCATCCAGAAAAACCATTCAAGTTGCCACGACACCCAGTCAATAGGTTGTCTATGCCACTTCTTCATTCTCAGTTCTGAATATCATGAAACATCTTCGTCGGACCTTCTTTCAATTGCGAGGACTGCTTGGTTAACATTGCACAACTCTTCCCCTCCATCTCGAACCTAGTTTTTGCTTGGAGATGAGAAAATTCATAAGTTTGATATGGAGGGTGGGTGGTATGTTTCTCACTCCACCCTCTATCTTTACTGGTTTCTATTTTTTCATTCTAGTTTCTTTTTTGTAATTTTTCCGCATTTTCATAGTCTTCTTCAAATAAAGCCTTTATCTAGTCGGCTTTTGCTTTTTGAATATGTGTTCATCACGTCTTTTCGATGCAAATCCACGAGAAAGCAATGCTTAAAACTAGCTGATACATGATTTCATCTTGTATAGTCTATGAACCCTAATGGCATATCTTTAATAGAAAATGATGATAAGCTTCAATAAGACTGAGATAGATCAAATGCATCATGCCTCTCACTGATTAATGGATCAGCTGTATGGAATTCTCATTTGAAGTTTTATCAACAGAGTGTAATGGAGAAAAGGAACCTATCATATGGAATTGCTAAGTAAACTACATTATGATCTGAATGCTTACCAACCATGCCAAAGCTTTAAAGTTGGGTGTGGTCCACCACACTCTTTTCTAGTACAAGCTAGAACATTGCCAAACTCAAAGTTCGGTGTGGTAAACCACACCTCTTCTAGAAAAATCCAGAACATTGCCAAACTCTAAGTTCGGTGTGGTACGCCACATCTCTTTTTCTATAACCGCTTCCTCCATACCCCTCAATACATAATAGGGGTGTATCACCTTCTCTTTTTTGTTCAAAAAGTATACGATGATGTTTGTGCACATACCAAGGTTGAGGAAAAATCTACCCTGATTCCAAAAAAGATGCCCGATAGCCCAAATATATAAAATTCCAAAAAATACCCTTTCTCCTAAGCCAAGTGAGAATGAATAAAAGCCAGAGTGTGAATAAAAGCATGAGAGTTGTGCCCTGAATAAGGATAACTGACAAAGGTCTTGCCCAACTGGTACATTAGCTTCCCTCACAAAGGCAGATGTGTCGCGCCCGGTAGTGAGACCCTAAGGCTTCAAAAATAACCCCTTACCTCCTCTCGAAGAGGTAAGTTAGCCAAAAGCCTTAAGCCAATGTATACACACTTCAAAGTTACCTTTAGAAGAAAAACAAATCGAGCGTAAGGCTAAGTCAACCAACGTTGTGCACTAACCACTCAAAGTATCTTGATGAATCCACTAATAATAAGAGTCTTAAATCGATTAGAGGAGAGACTCTTATCTCTTGATCACACCCCTTTTCTTTCCTTTTTCAACCTACTGGCACCCCAATAGCCTCCATTTCAACCATTCTCTTGAAAACATTAGTGACAGATCATATGCATGTTTGATTGATTATGCAGGTCTTTTCAAAGTCTCATAAAACTTTTAGACATGACTGATACAACAGAGAGTGAGAAGGAAATACTTCAGTATAGTGAACTCGGAAATGAGGATATCACAAGATGTATTCTGTGATCTAAGGAAGCCTTGATGTTGTATCCATCTGAGCCTTGAACACAATTTTTCTATGACATAAGGATGAGGCAATCATGAGATGAACGATTTCATTGGCGACTATTTTAAGTTTTCCGTTCCTCAGGACGAGCAACGCTTAAGTTTTGTGTGGTGATGAATCCTCCAGATTCATCCTCAGTCACCAATTCAAGAGGTTTCTGACATTTTTGCCCTAATTCTATTTTACTTCATTTTTTCTCAGTTTCGTGAAAATTCTGACATTTGCATGAAGATGAGGTAATTACGAGACGAACGAACTTTTTGTCGACTGTCTTAGGCTTTTCCATTCCTCGGGATGAGCAATGCTTAAGTTCGGTGTGGTGATGAATCCTCCAAATTCATCCTTACAGTCGCCAATTCTATGGATTTTGTGCCTCATATCGACTGATCTACCCTTATTCTGGTTTACCATGAGTATCTCCTCAGTTTTATGTAAATAGTGCTCTAATAGTTCTAATTACCAGTTTATTTGATCTTATCCTCCCTTACTCACTTTCCTTCTTCTCTGTAGATCATTCTCAACCATCCGATCGAGATCCAATAACTCCACTTGGTCTTGGTCCTCCCGGTTTGCATCCACACGATCTTAATCGCACGGTGATCATGCACGGCCAGCCCATTCGATACTGGCCTTGTGGTTTGGACCATTCGGTTTTGCCCTAGCGGTCTTGAAGATCTCGGTTTGCCCTAGCAGTTTGTTCATTTGGTCTCCGACCCCCCCCCCTCATGGTCTCAAGACCGCGAGGGGTGCCCTCACGATCTTCCAAGCTCGCGAGGAGGCCGCTGTCCCAAGACTATGAAGAACTCTCCACCACGACACCTGCAACTCCATGCCTTCTCTTCCCTCGAGCTCGTGAGCCACATCCTCCTTCCGCCGAGACAGCGAGGACCCACATCAATTGCTTCCTCCATTTTCTCTGCAACCCTAATCTCATCCTCGTCTCTTACACCTGCAATAGAAAGTAAGGAGCAACACCACTTGCACCCGACGGTGCCTGCAAGCTCTGTCAGGTCCTTCACCTTCCTCCATCACCCTCGCCTGACCCTCGTGACGCATCAACAATCTCCCGCTGTCATCACGACCTGCAACAACGTCTCCCGCCACCATCAACGACACCTGCTCACCTCCTCACGTTCTAGTAGTCTGCTCCTCACGGTCTCAAGACCGTGAGGAAGGGACCACTAGCTCAAGACCGAGTGGCCGAAACCGTTAAGTCGAGATTGATTGGAAGCAATGAAGACCGTAAAGACCCTCACGGTCTCAAGACTATGAGGAAGTCTCATAGTTTCCAAAATTGTGAGCAACGAGAACTGGAGACCGATAGGCAACGAGACTGAGAGAAGGCAAACTAAGAAGAAACCTTGCGGTCTCTCAAACCATGAGAATACCCACAATTTCCAAACCCTTTAAACCAAACTAGTCCCTCATTACGATAGAAATTCTAACAGGTCTGAACCGTTCAAGACTTGACCCAAGCCTATAAATAGGACCTAAAAGGTCCTCACAAAAGATCATCAGATCCAGGAGGCTGGAAGGCTGCTCTGTTGCTACCTCATCTCCACCCAGCTCTTCCTGGCCCTACTCGTATGTCTATGGAGGTGCACACAAGGATCGAGGCAGATAGATAGACTTCATCGACTAAGTCAGAGCAGTCCTGAAGACTGGAGCAATCTACACCACGTTGTCACAGATCTACTCTTCTGCTCTGATGATGCTTGTTCTGTCTTTCTTCTCTATCTTTATTTCTCCCTCTATGAGGAGCGAGTAGTGTAATTCACTGGGGCACGGGGACTAGCCCCGCTGCCCATGCTTTGTAATCTGTACCTAAAGATGCTATCTTTCCAATTCAATACTAATCGTTTCATTACATGCTCGAATGTTGGCTGCCTTCTTGCATGATCTATTGTCTTTTGTTGTGGTTTGTCTACGACCGCTCTTGAGACTCAAATATTGATTTAGTGTTGGTTCTTGATGTGTGTATCCACCACACATATGTTCAGTATCTAGGAACATTTTTCAAGGAGTGGAGTAAACTCACCTCCATTTTTGTACTTTTGTACTATGAAATGGAATTAGTTGACGTACAAAAGTACAACCTTGATAGGTTGAGGAACACATTTTGTGAAGGGTGTGATGCAAAGTAAGTGACCATTCGTTCAGGTATGGCTGGCATTGCAACACTCCCACGTTTCTCGTAGCTATGTCCTTGAAAGAGGGATAGCCTATAAGGATACTAATCGTATTGATAATATCACTCACTTGTTAGTCTTTCGATACACGCTTCACAAGGTTGAGTAAGACCTCCCTTCAGAGGGCACATATCTCCATTGACACACAGATATGTATCGGATGGGTGCTGCTCAACTTGTAAAGGATGTGTGTAATGCTCCTTGTCTGAGAGGGCATCGACATTACACAAACATCCATGTATCTTGCTTGCAGGTCTTGCTATGGCTGGTACAGGTACAATGCATGTGTAGTGGTGGTGAATATCTGCATCACCCCAGTGATCCATCATCATCTGATAATCTTAGATTTCAAACTTTAATTAGATTTCATAATTGCCTTTATTTTTTCATGTTCTATATTAGATTAAATTAATCCTATCAATCTCTTGGTTGTAAACGATTAATTTAGATCGAGACGAAATGAGACAAAGACATCCAGATTCTTCACATTGTCCTTTGGGTTCGATCCTAAATCTGTACTATGATAAGGCTTCCACACTCTTGTGGGGTTGGAGCATTTATCTAGCACCAGTTGTACGTAAACCTAGAGAGAACATCAACTCTCTAGGGTTTTTGGTGCACATTAGGACTTCCATTGGAAGAGCAATCTTTTGGTGTAAATCCTAGCTCCATCAGTTTACATGTAAGGTACAACATATGGATCTAATTAGAGGGAAATCTATACCATAACAAGTTTCTCTCCAAGCTTTAACTCCTTAAGCTAAGTCCAAAAGGTTAAAGTTCTAGGGTAGGGTCCAAGATATGATATGTATATTTTTATAATTCTTTCCACACCTTAAAATACCCATACACAAACATATTAGGGTATTCTTTAAAACAAAATATTATATCCTTTCTCCCTAGGTTAGTCCCCTAGGTATTAACAATTAATCTTCGATGTACTTATGAATTTCAAAGCCTATAATCTCATTTGATTAGAAACCTTTAGGGTAGACATCATCGATTACTATACTTACACAGATTCCTTTACTTGTTAAGAAATATATTTTACTTACCTTTTCATGAATGACTTAATTATCAACATTCCTCACCTATTTCAGATAAGCTAGAGCATGCATTACTATACGAACATGTATACTAAGAAGCCTTACTATTGCAGCTTTAAGGTATCCTGAGCCCTTAAGATATTACTGTAATCCCATTATTGTATTCTTTATACAGACAATCTACTATCAACCATGATTTGTGAACTTCTATGTAGTTTTAGTACCACTAGGTTCAAGTGACAACATGTATGGGTTCCTAGCATTAACTCTTTATGTCGTCTCTTTACACATACTCGTGAATATATGTATCTAGAGATGCTTGATCATATTACATTCATCCCTAAGATCTCCTAGTACGAGTGTCCCATACCACAAGCACCTAGAGGAAAGGAGGTTAGTATAATAAGAGGACATACTATGAGCTATGAAGTCATTACTCAAAACCCATTACAAAAGACACTTATATCTATAGTCACTTATATCTCTTTGGCTCCTACATTCTATATGTAACAACTTCAATTTCTAAAACATAAATCTCAATAAAGTATGTCTTTCATTTCTTTTTTCAAAAGAGTTTGAGAATTGAAAACTTCAAGAAAACTCAAATCATTTTATGATATATTAATTATAAGCAAATATATTCTTTGTTTGATCATAACCAAAGCGCTCAATAGAAATGTTAAGACTGTCATAAAATGTGGATCCAAAATTGTTATTTGGGAAAACATAAATCAATAGTTGTACATTAATGGTAGCCATGTATCAAGGTGAAGGATCTCTACCTAAACATTCATCATAAAGTTATTCACTATTTCATCATTTAACTTATTTGATATTTCACCCTACTTGATTTACACTAAATATCTTCTTAGAAAGGTAAACCTTTTAATCTAGACTATAAGAACCCCCAAAAATTAGGATATTCTATATCATCAAACTCCCATGGTTTGTTAAAGTGAGGGATTATGATAACACAAACCTATATCTTTAAGAGGATCTTATTACTAATACCTAGTCTGAATTCACTAAATATTACACTTAGGACTCATCTAAGAGGTGGAGATTATAATAATGTTAGAATATTTTGTTGTGGCCATCTATATTATCTCTTTGATACCACTTTGGACCATCCCCCAAGTGCAATCCATAAAACAACATCAGAGAAGCACGAACCACAAAGATCCAACTCGGGCAACTTCACAAATAGACCATATCATTCATTGCAATAATATAAAACAACTTTACACATGATATAGATGCATTGATTCTCATGCATATTATTTTCACAAAGCTTACAAAAGGAACACTATACATGCTATAACTAATAAACTAGTTAAACCTCCTTGGATCTTATATATGGCGCCCCACCAGGCCTTGAAATTGTACATAGATCCTCGAGCTAGTCATTACACGTCAGATAGCTTTACCCTCAAAGCTTGCTCCTTACCTACGGGAATCATGCCCCCAGCCATGCATTCGATAGACCAATTGTAAATGGTTGGGTTTAGTATGAATATATGAAGATAACTTAAAATAAAGCTTTAAAAATTGATATGAACTTGCATAAACATTAATTATGCATTGAGGATGCATTATGAACACATCTAAACCTTATTCATGACCTTAAGATGTATTACTAACTTGATTAAGATTTCTTATTAGGGCACCTACTCAATGAACATATTCATATTGAACACATTGAAAGTGAACAGTCTTCTAAACACACTGAAAGTGAACAGAAACATAAACATATCGAACACATTGAAAGTGAACAATGCTTTGAACACATAGAAAGTGAACGAGAACATAAACATATCAAACACACTGAAAGTGGACATTCATTTGAACACACTAAAAGTGACATGACTGGGCGTGTACCCAATAAAATGAAGGGGGCTCATCAGGAACCAACCTTCCATAAAAACATTCATGCGTAGGTCATAATTATTTGTTCTTAATTTGATCTTAACTTAATCTTAACTTACTAGGGTTTTCACCCATAATCACATTACTGGTCTTAAACATGAAGTGGTATATTATTTTAAATGAACTAATTTTAACATGAATCTTAATTTAGTAACTCTTAATAAGATGATCATAGCATAATACCTCTTGAAACATTAAAGTGTTTCCATGATAACATATTTAACATGAACTTTAAACATGATTAAGTGAGCAAAATTGTATGAATGTAGTATATTGAAACCCAAGGCATGGACCACTTACCTAGTTTTAATAGATAAACTTGCTCCTAGATTCTTGATCTCAAACTTTAGTAGTCTTGTAATTAGAACCTAGAATCCTAGTTATTATCTCATAAACCCTAATTATGTTAACTCTTGAAATATGGGAAACTAAAGTCATAATCATGACTCTCGACCTAGCTCAATGGCTAGATCTCAAAAAGCTGATCAAAAATCATACATTACTCAACCCCAAAGGACATACCAATAAAAAGATATAAATTCTTAGTATTGACCAATTCGAGTTTGGATAAATAAAATTAGCCTTAATCTAGAATTCAGATAAACAAAAATAAAAAGGCATATGTGGCCCTAGCACTATACTCAAATCATATGTGTGACAAGGGTATTATTATAAAAATAGCTTCATCTAATACTACGCATTAGATGACGAGAAAACAACATAAGACCTAAGTTTATTTATATCACACGTGACATACAAATAAATACACAGAACCTTAGCCCCTTCATTTTCCTTGCTCCCGATTCCATGGACCAGCACATCCAAACATGGCACAACTACTCTAATCTGGAGCATGAAACTCCATCATAACCCACTCGAGTAAGATGGAGTGTTCCTAAGGTAGCCCGTCAAGGTCCCTGGTGCAAACATCAGAAGTCTACGAGGAAAACATTGCACAAATAGATACCCAAAAACCATGTCCTAGTTCCTCCATGGTTGGAAATAGGGAAAAAAAGCTTAGACTTGTCCCTCAGTAAAATAGCGATGGGACTCAGAAAAGAGAACGACAATGTTTACACAAGGGTCAGATGAGGTAGGGATCAAAATTCACAACATCAAAACCTTCTCGAGACGTCGAAGGATGGAAGTATATGGTGATTAGGAGAGAGCTCGTGGGGGAAAAACATGTGGGTTCATTGGATGACAAACCAAGACTTAAAAAGGAAAGCATTGGCTTGAGTAAGCTTTCCCGTAAAACTATTTGGCAGTAGTTGCCTAAGCTTCACGTTCAAGCCAAAATTATTGGAAGGGAAACTCGAGTTTGGAGGCTTTCTCAAAGGTGATTGATCTAAAATTGGAGACCGAAGAGGATGGCCTGAGGTCCATCGAAGCTCTAGGGATTGTCCCTTATCACCATGATGGCCCAAATCTTGCTCCACCAGTGCACGTCAGTGGAGCAGTTAAGTGGCGATTTGAGTGTTCGTTCTAGAGGGTGAATTAGGGTTCGTAATCTGGGTTTTTATAGCATGGAGTCGTATCCTGGATCAATTTGGATGCTTAGCTTTTGATGAGTAGCACCATGATTCATGGAAATAATTGAGTTATAAAGTGGTTATAGGACCCGCATAGTCTAGAGCGTCGTGGGAGGTAGAAGACGAGCCACTGCCCTTTGACCACCATCTAGTGCTCCCAGTTGATCTCGTGTACATGATAAATTAATGCAAAGTGTGACAGTCCTAGTGAACTGGGACACTGGGAGAGAAAATTGGAGCCCAAAATAAAAATGCCCGTATGAGAAGTAAATTAAGCTCTACCATATGAAATCCATTTCATAAATCTAAATACTAGGGTTATGTAGTCCTCACTATATAGAAACTTTAAAAACTCATTTGAAGGGTCAAAGAAAGTCAAAATCTTTCATAATTTAACATGCCTTCCAATTAACATGTAGAACATTATTAAAGTTTTCAATTCTCAAATCTTTTGTACTGAAATCTCCTAGATAAAATACTTTAGTTAAAACCCCCATAATTCCCAATAAATCATAGGAATAACATTATCTTGCCAAAATTGGCCATGATGCTTATTTCATCATAACCTTTAACATACAACATACACTAAAAAGGCAGAAATAACATATTCAACATTATAATCTCATGAAGGAAGAAATTATGTAACAAATGAAATTACATACCTAAGGAAATTGAGGATGTGCTAGGACTTACCTATCCATGAATAAGAATCTTACCTCACCAAGGACTTACCTCCTCTTGCAAAGTGTGTTCTACCTTCACCAAGGACTTACCCACTCTTACAATAAGTCTTCTGCCTTGAGGAATTACCCACTCTTAACTTGGATCTTCCACCTTTGACATCATCTTTGCCAAGGAGAATCTTTTATCAAGGGACTCCTTCCCTTCTTCTTCTTCATCTCTCTTAACAAGAGAGAGAACTAGGGCTGGAAATTTTTGACTTGACAGGACCTGAAAATGTGCAATTTATTTCAAACCTAATTTCTTTCATTTGTGAACATTTTTGGTTGTATGAGAATCGAATAAGCCAGACCTGACCCGAAATGACCCGAATTTTTTTTTAAAGATTTCATTTTAACATTCAATTTCAAGACTTCTGAACATATGACCCAAAATCGACCTGATTGCCATCCCTAGAGAGAACGTTCATCTTCATAGTAAAAAGATTGGGAGGTGGAGAAAGTGAGATCCTCTTAAGATATACATGAAGACTAGATCTCTTACAAATCTCCTACTCACTCTAATGGATGTAGTAAGTGATTAAGCTTGAGAGTGAAGGAGGCTCTTGGATGTGGGCTCTGATCTCCAAACCACGATATAAACACGATTCAAACTTAACGGAAGCGATTCGATTAACAGCGGAAGACAAAAATCACGGGAAATTAAAACTTTTCGAAACAAGAGCTTGAATCCATAAAAGTTTCTTTCATAACAAGAGATAAACTGTCTACATCTCATGATAATTACTTCTTGAGTAATTATATACAACAAGACACAAAATATCAAGAATTCATAACAAAAGACTCCAAGACGTGAGAGTACAAAGGACACATAGGACTGACTCTAATTACACCACATGGCAGGCTAAATCTCCACCTGAGATTTACTGCTGCTCCTGGTGCTGCTGCTGCTACTGCTGGGACTGGTCACCTGTAGACCGGTTCCTCCGTCTCCGACGTCCACCTAAAAAGTTGAAGTCTACGGGGTGAGACAATTTTACATAATTGTCCCAGTGAGAGTTATAACTCTCCGCCAGAAGCTTTAATATAACATCAAAGAATATCTTAAGCAGTAAAGCTTTCAAAGTATTCAATAGCAGTTGCAACTATAAACAAGAGCTCAACACTTATGAGACATGAAGAATATAAGCACTATTACAGTGTATCATCAATTAACTAACTCGTAGTTATCTCTAACATGTATACTATGCGGTTGATTATGTTTTACAAACAATATTATGCCCTGTGGAGATGAGGCATACCACTCATACTCCAACTGATTGCTAAGAAGTCACGTCAGTATCATACATAGGTCATTAAGAGAGCCGGATTCTCATGACCTTCACCTTCCTCAGTCAGTAATAGGATCACTTGTAGGACATCTTGTGTCTCTACTATTATAGCTCACCAGGGTAAACTGGTCCTTCGCTATTTTAGAGTTACAGTGGCGTTCTGTACTCTCTTCGTCATCAGGAGATTTCATGTTTATCTCCACTGATACGGATATATATGTTTTCTTCGTCATCAGGAGGTTTCATGTTTACCTACTACTGATACGGTATGGGATTGTAGTGAAGGATTGACGTATTACATATCTACATCAAATTCCTACACTAGGATGTAAGGTTCTACACATCCATATACCCCACATACTCAATAGTATGTGATCCAGGAGTTCCCTTAGGAAAACCTATTTCACCATCATTTGATTTCTGACAATGATGGGTCTATGATCAGGGCTCTACATTATACTTGATTAGTTAGGTACATTCAGTATTCATTTAACATCACACATTGTTCTTCAAAAAATAACAGTAGCATAACAGCTATAAAAGGAGAATACTAAATGTAACAAACCTAACTCACATCAATCATCATCTCTCATCATACTCATCACAAGTCATCTCTAAAGCATGACCTTGATGGTATTCATGGCTCTCACAGCCCATTATTATCATAGAATGCCACTGACAAGGCATCAAGATACTTTACTTATTCATAAAGCTATCAATATGCCTTTAATGAATTTAGTATCATCATCCATACCTGGATATGATCACCTCCATATCAGAACCTGCATGGTTAATTCAACTAATAAAGGTAATTCAAAACAATGATTATACTTTCCACTCTTGTCATAAGAGCTAAGTTCTTTGATTCTTATCAAATAGAGTTTAATACTCATATAACATGTCATCACCTTTGAATTTAGGGTTTACTATTCACATCATATGTCATTACCCTTGAGTTAGGGTTTACTATTCACATCATATGTCATTACCCTTGAATTAGGGTTTACTATTCACATCATATGGTGAATTGAACTCATAACATCATCATGTATGAGGAACATCATCATTGATGCTCTCAGATTAGCTTAAGATTCATCATATATCATATTTAGGGTTTCCATGATCTCACATAGGTGGATCATACCCTAATCATGCACATTCATGTGTATTGAAGGTTCTTTACTTGAGTTTCCACCCTAAAAGGGTACTTTCTCTCTCTTAAGGTACTTTCTCTCTCCTCATACTAGTAGATGGTGATAACACCACTCTAGATCAGGTTGGGTTAAGTCCTCATGGACTAACATAAGCCAAAACATCACTATCATGTGATTAGGGTTTGATTTGAACAAGGTATTACTCAACTGAACCCATCAAGGGTATTTTGGTAATTCACCCCATTGATCACCATCATGGTTTAATTCATTAGTCACTTAGTCCCCTAATGTCCTAGGTTACCATTAGGGTTTAGATTTGAGCATCATTGAACCATTTACATCTTCAAGTGATTAAGTGAAATCAACCTTTGAAAACCTCAAACAGTTTCAACCTTCAACTTCCAAACGGTTTGAGACCGTTTGGATGAGTTGACTGTTTGCTAGGGTTGACTCCAAGACCGTGTGACCTTCAAGGTCATTTTCCCAAACCGTGTGAGGGTGTAGACCGTTTAACAAGTTTGACTTCAAGACCGAGAGGGCTTACACGGTTTGAGACCGTTTGGTGTCTCTCGATCTTGAGATCGTTTGAGTCCAAACGGTCTTGAGACCGTTTGGCCCCAAACGGTCTTGGGACCATGAGGCCTCACATGGTCTTGAGACCGTGTGACCTCAAAAGGTCTTGAGACCGTGAGGTCTCAAACGGTCTTGAGACCGTGTGACGTCAAACGGTCTTGAGACCATTTGGTCCACTTGGTCTCAAACCGTTTGGACCTCCATCATGGTTCAATGATTTCAATCGTTTATGATTATCAATGTTGAAGCCTCCAAATGGTCAAAGCCATGGTAACCACTTATAGATTGAGTTAATTAGGATTATGCTTAACCAATTGGTCACTTAATTGACCCTCAATAGTTATCCAATTAGGGTTGAAGTTGGTTCAATTAAGGTCCATCAACGTTCAACCACCAACACTCAACAATGTGAATCAACACAAGGTTGAACACTTCAATTGAGCTCCGATTGGGCCCAAACTTGACCCAAACGGTCTTGAGATTGTGTGGATGAACTCCACACGGTCTTGAGACCGTTTGCCCAAGATTTCATCAAAATCTAATGTGATTTAATAGGAGTTGAACCTTGATTGAGTCTCAAATCAGTATTTAGATTAATTCAATAACCTATTGCAATTGGGCCCTCAATTGATCAAATTACCTTAACCCTAGACCTCCAAACGGTCTTGGGTTGTCACCACACGGTCTTGAGACCGTTTTCCCATCCAACTTTTGTATTCTAGTGTAAGTTCTTCAAGATTGGATCTACTGAGTTGATTATCATATCAATACTTAATTGCAATGTAATTTGATATCTTTGTGCTTTCAATTGGTCAACTATACTTGACCCTAGACCTTCACACGGTCTTGGGTGATTCCCCACACGGTCTTGAGACCATTTTATTGATCCCCAAACGGTCTTGAGACCGTTTGGGTCAATCAACCCAAAAACACTAAGTTATTCATTGAGATTTCAGTACTGATTTCAATTAGGGTTTACCCTAGTAATCATCCTTCAACTCTTAGCTCGTTTGGAATTAGTCCATAAAATTTGGTGAGTTGTTAATCAACGTTATTTTGAACAGTAAACTCATACGGTCAATGCTTGGTCAACGTTCTTACACGGTCTTGAGACCGTTTGCCCAAAAAGGGCGATTTCAACAGATTGGAAGTCAGGAGTAAATTCAATTAAAGTTGTTGATTAAAAAGGCCATATCTCACGATTCCTTTGGAGTTATCATCTCAAATTTTGTGGGTGATTAGCCTACATAATTATGAACAGAAATAGTTTACGTTCCATGCTCGTTCAACGCGGCTAAACGGTCTTGAAGACCGTTTGCCCTTACACGGTCCTGAGACCGTTTGCTCACTACACGGTTTTGCAAACCAAGAGAGCAATTTGTGGAGACCGTTTGGTAAAGTGAAAAGTAGTGGATTAACTTTGGAAATAACGTCTTCATCTCCTAGTTCAAGAACAGCAAGGATTTCTCACGGATTTTCTTGCAAGGTAGCAAAGGAAGGTAGAGAAGAAGAAGAACTATCATTTAAAAGCATAAACGAGATGTATATAACAAAGCATAGGTTTAGAGTTATAAAACCCACCTAAAGCTTGCTCCTTGAGCTACAAGCTTTCGAGCTCCAAGCTTTTAATGGCGTCCTTGAGCTTCTACAGGTCGGCCAAGGTGAAACCTCCAGGGAAAGTCGAGAAGAGATGGCTAGAAAGGTAGAGCTATGTGAGCTAGCCATCAATTTGACCTTGAATTCGAGTTCTAACCATGAACTTAAGCAAAAAGGAGGATTCAAACCTACCTTGCCCTCCTTGGTCGTCCTCCTGAGCTCCAAAGCTCCTCTTTAGTCGGTTTGGGTGAATAGAACAGTGAAGGAAACGAAGGGAAAGTTCCCTTGCTTAGAGAGGTGGAGAGTATATATACTTGGGGTGAGGTTTTAACATAAACTCATAAGTTCTTCATATTTTCAACTAAGTCCCTCTATATTTCTTTGTTCGTCCTTCCTTCTTAATTTTTAGGGACAACTTTCTTCTAAGGTCAAGAAAATGAGGGCAAAGAAGATCAACCTATTACTAAAGCACACACATAAAAGGGCTATAGCACATACACCTTGATTATTTAATCACAAAGGTGTTTTTCATTATATGATTATTCAATTAAAGTGACCTCTTCATCATTTCTTCTCTAAATGATGACAAGAGTCTTAATAGATACTTTTGATGGTGTAAATTACAAGTTGCACCCTTCAAATTGGGTAAATTGCACTTTATTCCAATTTAGGGTTTTCAAGCACCGGGATTGCTTCCACAGCTGCACCTTGGTGCCCAAGCTTGGGAAATCCCTCAAACCTTACCATCATCATTCTCATGATGTATCAACATTAGAGGAACATCTCAACATGTGCAAATTACAAGTTAACCCTTTTAACTGGGTAATTTGCACATAAGTCCCTGTATTACAAAACAATGCTACAACTTTATATAAAAAGGAGCAAAAACTAAAATATATGTTTCTGAGAAACTTAATTGCATGCCCAAAGTTAATCACAAGGATTTAATTACATATTTAGGCAAAACACCTAGGGTTAACTCATAACCCAGGTCAGGGATGTTACAAATTATCCCCGAAATCGATAAAACATACTAAGAGAAAAGGGCAGGATACTTCCTTCGCATTTCATCCTCTAATTCCCAAGTGGCTTCTTCAATACCACGGTGGTTCCAGAGGACTTTCACAAGGTTTATATCTTTTTTCTTTAACTTTTTAATTCTGTTATCAAGGATTGACACTGGTCCCTCCTCATAAGATACATCTTCATTCAATTCTACCTCCATAGGTTGTAGAATTGACTCAGTGTCTGGGTGACATTTCTTCAGCATAGAAATGTGAAACACAGGGTGTAACCTCTGTAACTCTGGTGGCAGCTCTAGTCTATATTCTACCTTTCCAATCCGTTCAGTGATTGGATAAGGCCCCATAAATCTAGGAGCTAACTTCCCTTTCCTTCCAAAACGAAGGACCCCTTTCCAAGGCGAGACTTTGAGGTATACTCTGTCTCCAACCTGGAACTCTAAGGGTCTACGACGCTTGTCAGCATAAGATTTCTGCATATCCTGTGCAGTCTTAATCTTTTATTGTATTACTTTAATCTTTTCGGTGGTCTGCTGCACAAGATCAGGACCTAACAACTGACGCTCACCATTCTCAAACCAACACAAAGGTGATCTACAACGTCTACCATATAAGGCTTCATATGGTGCCATATCAATACTATGCTGATAGCTATTGTTATAGGCAAACTCTATCAAGCTTAGGTGTAGATCCCAACTCCCGGTAAACTGGAGAACACATGCTCTCAAAAGGTCTTCTAAAGTCTGTATGGTCCTTTCTGACTGTCCATCAGTCTGTGGATGAAAGGTCGTACTAAACCTTAGCTTGGTGCCTAAGGCTCTGTGTAACTGTTCCCAAAAATGACTTGTAAACTGAGGACCTCGGTCAGAAACTATTGTGACAGGAACTCCGTGCAAACGCACTATCTCTTGAACATATAATTCTGATAACCTTTCAGCAGAATAGGTTGTTTTGACAGGTAAGAAATGTGTTGTCTTAGTCAACCTATCAACAACTACCCAAATGGAATCATGTCCTTTTCTTATCCTGGGTAGGCCAACAACAAAGTCCATTGTCACATGGTCCCACTTCCACTGTGGTATGGGTAAAGGTTGCATTGTTCTTGCAGGTTTCTGGTGTTCAGCTTTAACTTGCTGACACACAGGACACCTCAGAACAAATTTTGCAACATCCTTCTTCATTCCAGGCCACCAATACAGATTTTTCAAATTCCGATACATCTTGGTGCTCCCTGGATGCATAGCATACATGGAAGAATGAGCTTCTTCCAGGACTAACTTCCTCAAGTTATCCACATCCGTCACTATCATCCTTCCATTATAACAGGCTACTTGGTCATCTGAGTCATGGAAACCATCTCGCTTCTCATTTCCATACTCAGATCTAATCTGCTGAACTGTAGCATCACCTAGTTGTGCTTCCTTAACCTGCTCTCTTAGGGTAGGTTTAATATGCATCTCAGCTAACAACCCGGCTAACAATGACACCTTCAACTGTACATTGTCTTGCCTTAAAGAGATAAGCATATCTCTCCTAGAGCATACTAAAGAGTTGAGTTGTGCTCTATTCATGGTTGATGTTGCTGATTTCCTACTCAAGACATCTGCAACAACATTGGCCTTACCTGGATGATAATCAATTGTACAGTCGTAGTCCTTGATTAACTCCATCCTGCGACGTTGCCTCATGTTAAGCTCATGCTGAGAGAAGATATACTTAAGGTTCTTGTAGTCTGTGAAAATCTGGAATGTTTCTCTGTAGAGATAATGTCTCCAGATCTTCAAGGCATGAACCACCGCAGCTAACTCCAGATCGTGTGTTGGATAATTCTCCTCGTGTTTCTTAAGCTGTCAGGAAGCAAAAGAAATCACTTGTTTATCCTGCATCAGCACACATCCTAGTCCATTCTTGGAAGCATCACAGAAAACTACATATCCTTTTCCTTGTTTAGGTAGTACAAGCACAGGTGCACTTGTCAACCTCTCCTTCAACAACTGGAAAGACTGTTGACACTTATCACTCCAAGAAAAAGGAACATCTTTCCGGGTCAACTTGGTCAAAGGTAAAGCTATAGAACTAAAGTTCTTAATGAACATTCGATAATAACCAGCTAACCCCAAGAAACTTCGAATCTCCGTTGGTGTCTTCGGTTGTTCCCATTGTAGAACAGATTCTACCTTTGTAGGGTCAACACGAATTCCCGAGGCAGATATCACATGTCCAAGAAAAGATACCTCCGGCAGCCAGAACTCACACTTGCTAAACTTAGCATACAGCTTGTGTTCTCTTAGCAAGGTCAAAGCTTGACGAAGATGCTGCTCATGCTGTTGAGCATCCTTACTATAGATCAGAATGTCATCTATGAAGACGACAACACACTGATCAAGGAAAGGTCGAAAAACTCTATTCATGAGTTCCATAAATGCAGCTGGTGCATTGGTTAGTCCAAACGACATAACCGTGAACTCATAGTGACCATACCTTGTCCTAAAGGCAGACTTGGATATGTCACTATCCTTAATACAAAGTTTATGATATCCAGACCTCAAGTCTATCTTGGAAAAGACGGTTGCACCATGCAACTGGTCAAAGAGATCATCAATCCTCGGCAGAGGGTACTTATTCTTTATTGTTACTTTATTGAGTTGTCTGTAGTCGATGCACAACCGCATTGACCCATCTTTCTTTTTAACAAACAAGACCGGAGCACCCCAAGGTGAAGTGCTCGGTCGGATAAAACCCTTCTCAAGTAACTCTTGAAGCTGTTTCTTGAGTTCTGCCATCTCGGCAGGTGCCATCCTATACGGAGTCTGGGCTATGGGTTTCGTATCTGGAATCAGATTGATTTCAAAATCAATCTCCCGAGGTGGTGGTATACCAGGAAGTTCTTCAGGAAACACATCCTCGAATTCCCTGACTATGGGAACTTCAGCAGGATTGGACCTTTCCTTGGTAACATCTACCACATGGGCTAAGAATGCATAACATCCTTGCCTCAACAGATTATCAGCAACCATAGCTGACACAAGACAGGTGGGCAGAATCTTTCTTTCTCCTTGAAAGATCCATGTGTTGCTTTCATCAGCAAACACAGCCAACTTGGATTCACAATCCAAGACAACTCTATACCTCTCTAAGGTATCCATCCCGAGGATTATATCAAATCCTTGCATATTAAGTGGTATAAGATCCACTTGAATGCGATGGTTGGAAAAGAAGAGGATGCAAAGAGAGCATACCTCCTGCAAAACGGCAGACCCACTCAACGGAGTCTCCAACAACAAACTATCTGCCCTATGACTAACAGTCACATTACAGTTACGAATCACTCTATGAGTGATGAAAGAGTGCGTAGCACCCGGGTCAATCAGAACAGATACAACACAGGATGTAGACATATCAGGATATAAAAGTTCCATCTGACCTGCCACTACCTGTGGATTGACCACTGCATCTGGTGGGCTCATAGCATAGAACCTCGTTGTTGCCTGGTGTTGAGGTGGTGCTGATGATCCAGCTTGAGACGCTTGTCCACGTCCTCGAGCTGCTCCTTGAGATTGTATTCTTTGAGATCCTTGTTGATTCTGTCTCGGAGGTTGTGTCACACTGACAGGCCTAGAACGGCAATCCTTCATCAAGTGTCCCACCTTACCACAGTTGTAGCATCTCCTCTCCTGTTGTTGTGGTCGGGGTGGTCCAGTAACTGACATCGATGCAGAACTGTGAGTCCCTTGAAGCGGTTGACTCCGTCCTCTACCTCTGCTTGGTGACCATTGAGTTTGAGAACTCGATCTGGGTGGTGGAGGGTTAGGTGCAGAGAATCTAGGTTTCTTAAAATCCCTAGATGAAGAACCCTGGAACTGTGGACATCTTTTCTGGTTTTGCCTCTTCTCAACCACAGATCTCTCTATCCTTTGGACTGACTCAACGAAAGTAGAGAATCTCTCTCGGTTTTCTAAGGCAGACACAGGGGTTGACATATCAGCATTCAAACCCTTCTCGAATCTCCTGATTCTTTCCTCATCTGTGGCAGCCATGTGCGGACAGAAGCACATCAATTCCATGAACTTAGCTTCATACTCGCTAATGTTCATCACACCCTGCCTTAGTCTCTCAAACTGAGAGATCTTCTCATCTAGGAAGGTCTTTGGAAAATATCTATTGATAAATTCCCGACGAAACTCTTCCCATGAGAACTCTACTCCAGGTCTCTTCTGCTCTTCCATGTTCCACCAGTGACCAGCACTGCCTTTGAGAAGATAGACAGCATGTCTAACGTTCTCAGCTTCCGGGATAATAAGAATCATGAAAGCCTTCTCCAACTCTGTCAACCATAGGTCAGCATCTACGGGGTCGGCAGTCCCAAAGTACTCGGTAGCTCTGACACGACGAAGTCGTTCGAACGTCTTACCGATACCTTGTGCTTCAGGCTGGACAGGTGCCCTCGGTGTAGGCATGGGCATCCTGTCGGTTATGTGTGTCATGGCAGTCATGAACTGCCCGAACATTGTCTGTACAGTTGGGTTACCCATGTCGGCTGGGTCAAACTGGGGTGGCTCTCTTGGTGACTCTGGTGCAGGCTGTTCTATTCTTGGAACCCTTGCACCGCCTTGAGGTGCACTAGCACTACTCTCTGCCACGTACTCATCATGAGGCTCAGCCATCCTTATATATCTTCTTCTCCTGAGGAGCAGAAGATTCTATTAGATAAGGAAGGAGTACTAAAGATAGACTCGACATCCTAAGTCCTATGCCTCTGTAGACTCAACTGACCTAGAGCTCTGATACCACTAATTGTGGGCTCTGATCTCCAAACCACGATATAAACACGATTCAAACTTAGCGGAAGCGATTTGATTAACAGCAGAAGACAAAAATCACGGGAAATTAAAACTTTTCGAAACAAGAGCTTGAATCCATAAAAGTTTCTTTCATAATAAGAGATAAACTGTCTACATCTCATGATAATTACTTCTTGAGTAATTATATACAACAAGACACAAAATCTCAAGAATTCATAACAAAAGACTCCAAGACCTGAGAGTACAGAGGACACATAGGACTGACTCTAATTACACCACATGGCAGGCTAAATCTCCACCTGAGATTTACTGCTGCTCCTGGTGCTGCTGCTGCTACTGCTGGGACTGGTCACCTGTAGACCGGTTCCTCCGTCTCCGACGTCCACCTAAAAAGTTGAAGTCTACGGGGTGAGATAATTTTACATAATTGTCCCAGCGAGAGTTATAACTCTCCGCCAGAAGCTTTAATATAACATCAAAGAATATCTTAAGCAGTAAAGCTTTCAAAGTATTCAATAGCAGTTGCAACTATAAACAAGAGCTCAACACTTATGAGACATGAAGAATATAAGCACTATTACAGTGTATCATCAATCAACTAACTCGTAGTTATCTCTAACATGTATACTACGCGGTTGATTATGTTTTACAAACAATATTATGCCCTGTGGAGATGAGGCATACCACTCATACTCCAACTGATTGCTAAGAATTCACATCGGTATCATACATAGGTCATTAAGAGAGCCGGATTCTCATGACCTTCACCTTCCTCAGTCAGTAAGAGGATCACTTGTAGGACATCTTGTGTCTCTACTATTATAGCTCACCAGGGTAAACTGGTCCTTCGCTATTTTAGAGTTACAGTGGCGTTCTGTACTCTCTTCGTCATCAGGAGATTTCATGTTTATCTCCACTGATACTGATATCTATGTTTTCTTCGTCATCAGGAGGTTTCATGTTTACCTACTACTGATACGGTATGGGATTGTAGTGAAGGATTGACGTATTACATATCTACATCAAATTCCTACACTAGGATGTAAGGTTCTACACATCCATATACCCCACATACTCAATAGTATGTGATCCAGGAGTTCCCTTAGGAAAACCTGTTTCACCATCATTTGATTTCTGACAATGATGGGTCTATGATCAGGGCTCTACATTATACTTGATTAGTTAGGTACATTCAGTATTCATTTAACATCACACATTGTTCTTCAAACAATAACAGTAGCATAACAGCTATAAAAGGAGAATACTAAATGTAACAAGCCTAACTCACATCAATCATCATCTCTCATTATACTCATCACAAGTCATCTCTAAAGCATGACCTTGATGGTATTCATGACTCTCACAGCCCATTAATATCATAGAATGCCACTGACAAGGCATCAAGATACTTTACTTATTCATAAAGCTATCAATATGCCTTTAATGAATTTATTATCATCATCCATACCTGGATATGATCACCTCCATATCAGAACCTGCATGGTTAATTCAACTAATAAAGGTAATTCAAAACAATGATTATACTTTCCACTCTTGTCATAAGAGCTAAGTTCTTTGATTCTTATCAAATAGAGTTTAATACTCATATAACATGTCATCACCTTTGAATTTAGGGTTTACTATTCACATCATATGTCATTACCCTTGAGTTAGGGTTTACTATTCACATCATATGTCATTACCCTTGAATTAGGGTTTACTATTCACATCATATGGTGAATTGAACTCATAACATCATCATGTATGAGGAACATCATCATTGATGCTCTCAGATTAGCTTAAGATTCATCATATATCATATTTAGGGTTTCCATGATCTCAAATAGGTGGATCATACCCTAATCATGCACATTCATGTGTATTGAAGGTTCTTTACTTGAGTTTCCACCCTAAAAGGGTACTTTCTCTCTCTTAAGGTACTTTCTCTCTCCTCATACTAGTAGATGGTGATAACACCACTCTAGATCAGGTTGGGTTAAGTCCTCATGGACTAACATAAGCCAAAACATCACTATCATGTGATTAGGGTTTGATTTGAACAAGGTATTACTCAATTGAACCCATCAAGGGTATTTTGGTAATTCACCCCATTGATCACCATCATGGTTTAATTAATTAGTCACTTAGTCCCCTAATGTCCTAGGTTACCATTAGGGTTTAGATTTGAGCATCATTGAAACATTTACATCTTCAAGTGATTAAGTGAAATCAACCTTTGAAAACCTCAAACGGTTTCAACCTTCAACTTCCAAACGGTTTGAGACCGTTTGGATGAGTTGACCGTTTGCTAGGGTTGACTCCAAGACCGTGTGACCTTCAAGGTCATTTGCCCAAACCGTGTGAGGGTGTAGACCGTTTAACAAGTTTGACTTCAAGACCGAGAGGGCTTACACGGTTTGAGACCGTTTGGTGTCTCTCGATCTTGAGATCGTTTGAGTCCAAACGGTCTTGAGACTGTTTGACCCCAAACGGTATTGGGACCGTGAGGCCTCACACGGTCTTGAGACCGTGTGACCTCGAACGGTCTTGAGACCATGAGGTCTCAAACGGTCTTGAGACCGTGTGACCTCAAACGGTCTTGAGACCGTTTGGTCCACTTGGTCTCAAACCGTTTGGACCTCCAACATGGTTCAATGATTTCAATCGTTTATGATTATCAATGTTGAAGCCTCCAAATGGTCAAAGCCATGGTGACCACTTATAGATTGAGTTAATTAGGATTATTCTTAACCAATTGGTCACTTAATTGACCCTCAATTGTTATCCAATTAGGGTTGAAGTTGGTTCAATTAAGGTCCATCAACGTTCAACCACCAACACTCAACAATGTGAATCAACACAAGGTTGAACCCTTCAATTGAGCTCCGATTGGGCCCAAACTTGGCCCAAACGGTCTTGAGATCGTGTGGAAGAACTCCACACGGTCTTGAGACCGTTTGCCCAAGATTTCATCAAAATCTAATGTGATTTAATAGGAGTTGAACCTTGATTGAGTCTCAAATCAGTATTTTGATTAATTCAATAACCTATTGCAATTGGGCCATCAATTGATCAAATTACCTTAACCCTAGACCTCCAAACGGTCTTGAGTTGTCACCACACGGTCTTGAGACCATTTGGATGAGTTCCAAACGGTCTTGAGACCGTTTTCCCATCCAACTTTTGTATTCTAGTGTAAGTTCTTCAAGATTGGATCTACTGAGTTGATTATCATATCAATACTTAATTGCAATGTAATTTGATATCTTTGTGCTTTCAATTGGTCAACTATACTTGACCCCAGACCTTCACACGGTCTTGGGTGATTCCCCACACGGTTTTGAGACCGTTTGATTGATCCCCAAACGGTCTTGAGACCGTTTGGGTCAATCAACCCAAAAACACTAAGTTATTCATTGAGATTTCAGTACTGATTTCAATTAGGGTTTACCCTAGTAATCATCCTTCAACTCTTAGCTCGTTTGGAATTAGTCCATCAAATTTGGTGAGTTGTTAATCAACATTATTTTGAACAGTAAACTCATACGGTCAATGCTTGGTCAACGTTCTTACACGGTCTTGAGACCGTTTGCCCAAAAAGGGCGATTTCAACAGATTGGAAGTCAGGAGTAAATTCAATTAAAGTTGTTGATTAAAAAGGCCATATCTCACGATTCCTTTGGAGTTATCATCTCAAATTTTGTGGGTGATTAGCCTACATAATTATGAACAGAAATAGTTTACGTTCCATGCTCGTTCAACGCGGCTAAACGGTCTTGAAGACCGTTTGCCCTTACACGGTCCTGAGACCGTTTGCTCACTACACTGTTTTGCAAACCAAGAGAGCAATTTGTGGAGACCGTTTGGTAAAGTGAAAAGTAGTGGATTAACTTTGGAAATAACGTCTTCATCTCCTAGCTCAAGAACAGCAAGGATTTCTCACGGATTTGCTTGCAAGGTAGCAAAGGAAGGTAGAGAAGAAGAAGAACTATCATTTAAAAGCATAAACGAGATGTATATAACAAAGCATAGGTTTAGAGTTATAAAACCCGCCTAAATCTTTCTCCTTGAGCTCCAAGCTTTTGACATCCAAGATTCTAATGGTGTCCTTGAGCTTCCACAGGTCGGCCAAGGTGAAACCTCCAGGGAAAGTCGAGAAGAGATGGCTAGAAAGGTAGAGCTATGTGAGCTAGCCATCAATTTAACCTTGAATTCGAGTTCTAACCATGAACTTAAGCAAAAAGGAGGATTCAAACCTACCTTGCCCTCCTTGGTCGTCCTCCTGAGCTCCACAGCTCCTCTTTAGTCGGTTTGGGTGAATAGAACAGTGAAGGAAACGAAGGGAAAGTTCCCTTGCTTAGAGAGGTGGAGAGTATATATACTTGGGGTGAGGTTTTAACATAAACTCATAAGTTCTTCATATTTTCAACTAAGTCCCTCTATATTTATTTGCTGGTCCTTCCTTCTTAATTTTTAAGGACAACTTTCTTCTAAGGTCAAGAAAATGAGGGCAAAGAAGATCAACCTATTACTAAAGCACACACATAAAAGGGTTATAGCACATACACCTTGATTATTTAATCACAAAGGTGTTTTTCATTATATGATTATTCAATTAAAGTGACCTCTTCATCATTTCTTCTCTAAATGATGACAAGAGTCTTAATAGATACTTTTGATGGTGTAAATTACAAGTTGCACCCCTCAAATTGGGTAAATTGCACTTTATTCCAATTTAGGGTTTTCAAGCACCGGGATTGCTTCCACAGCTGCACCTTGGTGCCCAAGCTTGGGAAATCCCTCAAACCTTACCATCATCATTCTCATGATGTCTCAACATTAGAGGAACATCTCAACATGTGCAAATTACAAGTTAACCCTTTTAACTGGGTAATTTTCACATAAGTCCCTGTATTACAAAACAATGCTACAACTTTATATAAAAAGGAGAAAAAACTAAAATATATGTTTCTGAGAAACTTAATTGCATGCCCAAAGTTAATCACAAGGATTTAATTACATATTTAGGCAAAACACCTAGGGTTAACTCATAACCCAGGTCAGGGATGTTACATTGGAGGCACTCAACTATAATATAAGAACCTTTATAGTGCATGGATAACCTTGGGATGAAGCCCAAGGGGTCCTATTTATATTTGAGGATGCCTACTAGCTAGTAGAAACACTTAAGGACGAATTCTAGCCATTTGGGGTGTTGCAACAAATATATTTTTGAGTTTTGTAACACTCCAACAGTTAAAAATATTTTTTCTACACATTCTGTACAGTGTAATCGGTTGAGTTTACTTTTTGGAAACTCAACCTATAGCACTATGCAACAAATAAAATTTGATTGTTAAGTCGAGTTTATCTTAGATGAAACTTGACCGACGGCATAAATTTGCATGGTGTTGGTGAGTTTATCATGGGGTAAACTCGGCCAACCCTGGAAGTTCCCAAGATCCATCAAGGGTGTCGGTCAAGTGTATCCTTATGAAAGTCAGCCAAAAACAGTCCATGTGAAGAATTTAGGAAATTGTCATAGAAGTGCTTAAATATTCTATTTGAGTGCTCTTGGTTTTTTTCTAAGCTTAAGTACAAGTCATACAAACGTTACAAGTGATTTACAATGGGATTCTAATAGATTTGAGGACTTCTCCATAAAAGTACACTTGCATTGATTTTGGTATGTGCAAGTTTAGGCATTTGGAGTGTGTCTATACCTAATCTAAAATCACTCAAGTAGAAACATTAGACACAAATGAGTGGAATGGTTAGTCATCTCAAAATAAGGTTTTAGTCAATTGGACTTTGACTTAACAACCCTCACACATGTTTTAAGTATTTTTTTCTCTAATTTGTATGTATTCTTCTTTGAACCTTCTTTTGATCTATTATTTAGCATGCATGGCTAATCCCCCTATTTCTAGGACCCAGAGTAGTCTAATTTTGACTTCAGCATAATTATACAATGTTGACTTGTACATGACTATCTTTAATTTAATATAAATTTCCTTGCTTCAGATTTGGTAATGGAAGTTTATTTGAATTTTTATTGTGTGGTATGTGCAAGGATAATTTATGCTTTAATGTAACTAGGCACAAAACCATGCGATGCACATTTTCTTTATTAAAATACAAAAAAACATATCAACTTGTAATATAGAAAAATAAATAATAAAGGTTATCCAACTTTTCCCATAACTTTTTCACATATAGTGTATATAGGCATTTAAATTATGAAGAACTTTGTAATTTAAAAAAAATACAAATATCCCATCCACCTCTCTCTACACTCTTGTTAATTACATCCAACCTCTGCATATCACTTCATATAGGAATGAGTATTGCTCCCAACCATCCCGATCTTTATCCAATATGTTTAGATAACCTTCTTAGATCTGACTTATATAAGGCAAAATTAACCGTATTTTTGTATAATCTGGGTCAAGATAAACTCAACCCCAAAACTAAAATATATGGAATCATTAAAAGTGAGTTACTAAATTCCATAATAACCATTTTTTTATTCTTAATTATATCTGTCACATACCTGACATGTGACATAGACGTGGATTTCTAACTTAAAACAACCACCGTTCTACTCTGCTCTTCCTAGACCAAGTGTTGCAAGGGTTCTTTTTCTACTGACGACTGGCTGGGGAGAGGGGGATTTGTTCACCGCAAAGCGGTGCCACACTCCACCGTGGCCTCTTCTTGCTCATCATCGACAGGGTTTCTTCTCTGAGAGGTGTGGTCGTTTCACTGTTGTCTTCCCGATGCCAATGGTTGAGGCATCTTTCTAGACCTGAGGGTCTAGATCATAGGTGTCTTGGAATTTGTTCAGCTTTTGGGATGTGTTCTGGTGAACTAAGCTTGCTTGGTGGCTTGTGCTTGGTGCCTTTGGAGACAGTGGCCTCCATCCTTCCTATCGTGGAGCTCAATTGTGATGAGTTTTTGACCCCCTTTCTCTTTTACTTACTTTTCATTTAAACTAATTTTCTCTCTCATTTTGTCTCGCTTGTCGTTAATCGATGTTACTTTCTCTTCTCTTAGTAGATTTTTTTTCTCGAGCAATTTTGTTATCCAGTTGTATGGTAGAAAGTTTGGGGTTGATATCATTTTGGAACAACGATTTGGTGTAGTTACTCTACCATAAATACATGCTCAGGTTGAAGGTATCCCTCATAAAAAGTTGTATTATCTAGTAAAGGAGAAAAGGGATCTATGCATCATTGTTCTTATCAGATTCCGATACGAGTTTTTGTGTAAGTTTAGTATCTACTTTGGGTCTTTGTGTGGTCTTTTATTTTGTCTTCCTCATTTATATGTCGTATGGCTCCTCCGGAATGAAATTCATTTATTTACCTTCAAAAAATGATTTTAAAATTTTATACTCAATATAATATCAATTTCATCTATATGGTTGGAATTAATTGATAAGTCATAAGGTTGATAGTTGTACAAATGATACATATAAGTTACCTGTACCAATTGGGACATTTTTCCTGAACTCAATTAGTAAATAAATATCTAGATAAATATTTAGAAATTATTTACTTTAGTATGTTGTTGTGGTTGATCCAACCTACTCAAAATCAAAGTCTATTACACATGTCAGGTATGTGACATATAGATATGGTTTAGGGTTTAAAATTTATAATTTAGAGTACAATGATTGCATTTTGTTTAAAAAAATAAAATAGACACATGCATGTCAAAACTCAATATGAAGGTATAGGTTTATATAATTTGGTTATGCTTAGTAATTAATAAGTACCAATAGTAAATTAATAAAAATAAAAATAGTCATCGAATTTCCTCAGCACACTTCTATAAGTACTATTTGTGTCATATGGATGCCTTATTAGAATAACATAACTACCTTACAATTTGAAAACAAAGAAGGCATTATATACAATATATTCGATAAGTATGTGTACTGTACATGCTTAAGGACATTATGATCGTATATGAAACTTTAATAGACCATAAAAGATCAGTCTATAGTTTGAAAAAACAAATGTAAACTTTGTATTTTTACACACAATGAGTAATTTTTAATTCACAGAATGGAAATTTTCTATTTAGATACTACATAGGTCTTCTTATATAGAATATAACTCAAAAAAGTATGGAAATTCGTAGATTAAAAAATTGGAACATTTCATAATTTCAAAGGACTTGGAATAAATGCATTTCACCACCTTGTGTATGCTTTTTTATAAAGTACATGTAGCTTAATTAGTAAAGACAAAAGTGTGGTGTTCACATACAGTAGTATATAATGAACAAAATTGCATTGTGTCCCCTCTTTGGGCTTTCTTATGTAGTATATATGTGGGCTCCGATCTCCAAAACCACGATATAAACACGATTTAAACTTAACGGAAGCATTCGATTAGTTGCGGAATATGAAATGTTACTGGAAATTAAAATTTTTGAGACAAGATCTGGAAATTATAAAACTCCATTTTATAAGAAACCAAGTAAACAGTTTACATCTCTGTTAAACCACTTCTTGAGTAGTTATATATAACATGATTCAAAATCTCAGGAGCCAACACCAAAAACTCAAACCACTGATTCCTAGAACCTGAGAGTACAGAGACGCATAGGACTATCTAACTACATAACTCAGCAGCTAGTATCTCCACCTGAGATTCACTGCTGCCCCTGGTACTGTTGTTGTCGTTGTTGCTCATCCTTAAACGGTCTCCTTCGTCTTCGACGACCACCTAAAAAGAGTTGAAATCTACGGAGTGAGACAATGTACAAATTGTCCCAGCGAGAGTTATAACTCTCAACTAGAAGCTTTATAATAACATAAATCATACAACAGAAGGTTTAATAACAAGTGAAACAACTTCTACTTAAGCAGCCATGTCTTTAAAGCATATAAAGGACATGTATACAAAATATCTGAACAGATCATTAATGTAGACAATGTAACACCAAAAATTGTTCCTCGAAGTTTAACCTAAGCAGATATACTACGCGGTTGTTTATGTTTTATAAACATTATTATGCCCTGTGGAGATGAGGTATACCGCTCATACTCCAACCGATCACTAGTAAGTTGCATCAGTATCATACATAGGTCATCAAAAGAGCCGGATTCTTATGACCTCATCTTCCTCAGTTAGTTAGAGGATTGTTTGTTGGACATCTGGCAGTACGTCTTTTGTTATAGCTTACCAGGGTAATCTGGTCCTTCGCTATTTTAGAGTTACAGTGGCGTTCCGTACTCTCTTCGTCATCAGAAGATTTCTTGTTTGTCTCTCACCGATGCGGTGTTTGTATTTTCTTTGGGAGATTTGTGATACATCTCGCCATTTGGTTTTATAGTGAAGGATTGACGGTATCAATTCCTACACTAGGATGTAAGGATTTACGCATCCATTTCCCCCACATACTCAAGAGTATGTGATCCAGGAGTTCCCTTGGGAAAACCTGTTTCACCATCATTTGGTCTCTGACAATGATGGATCTATGATCAGGGCTCTACATTTCACTTGATTAGTTAGGTACATTCAGTATTCTTCTAACATCATACATTGTTCTTCAAACAATAACATTAGCAGAATAACTGTAAAATGAGAATACAAAATGTAACAAGCCTAACTCTTATCAATCATCATTTCTCAATACATTCATCACAAGTCATCTCTAAAGCATGACCTTGATGGTATTTATGGCTCTCACAACCTATTTAATTCATAGGTTGCCATTGACAAGACATCAAGATATATCACTATTCATAAAGCTAAAGCATGCTTTCAATGAATATAGTTTCATAATCCATACCTGGATATAATCATCATCTCATGACAACCTGCATGGTTAATTCAACTGATAATAGTAAACAATTCATTCTAGAAGTTACACCTTCAAACTCTTAGAAGAGTCAAGTTCCCCAATACTCATCAATTAGGGTTATTCATTTCCTTTACTTATGATTAGGAATATTGATTCCTCATCTCATACTTCAATCATGAAGATTCATGCTCAAAAGCATAACTTGGAAATAGGGTTTCACCCTATACAAATTAAGGTTATTGAAATCTCCTTATCTTATAAGACATCATATTTGGTAACTTGTTCTCAAGGTTTCATACCTAAAAGCATGACACAGGACTAAGGTTAACATACCCCATCCTTCATTGTTAATATTTCCTTTTTGGATTATTAGTCCAATTCTAGTATGCAACTCTGCCATCCTTGGAAGCATACCAGGGTATGGTGAGTATTTGCCTTAAATACAACATTTATTGAACATCATAATGATTATCAATTCAAGGTATGAATTCACTTCTCAATCTTATCATGGTGTGAACACATCATACTCATTGATTTGACTACACTTTATTTAAAGGTATTACCTTATAAACATCTCCATAAATTAGGGTTTACTAATCACATCACATGTCATTACCCTAAAATTAGGGTTTACTATTCATCTCATGGTGAATTGAACTCATAGCATCATCATGTATGAGAAACATCATCATTAAAGCTCTTAGATAATATTAAGATTCACTAAACATCATAATTAGGGTTTCCATGATCTCACATAGGTGGATCATACCTTAATCATGCACATTCATGTGTATTGAAGATATCTTACTTGAGTTTTCACCATAAAAGGATACTTTCTCTCTCCTATGATACTTTCTCTCTCCTCTTACTAGTAGATGGTGATTACACCACTCTAGATCAGGTTGGGTTAAGTCCTCATTGACTAACATAAGTCAAGACATCACTATCATGTGATTAGGCTTTGATTAGAACAAAGTATTACTCAATTAAACCCCTCAAGGGTAATTTGGTAATTTACCTCATGATCACCATCATGGGTCAATTCATTAATCACTTAGTCCCTTAATGACCTAGGTTACCATTAGGGTTTAGATTAGATCACCATTGAACCAATTACATCATTAATTGATTAAGTACAAACCACCTTGAAAATCTTCAAACGGTTTCAACCTTCAACCACCAAACGGTCTTGAGACCGTTTGGTGTCAAACGGTCTTGAGACCATTTTCCCTCAAACGGTCTTGAGACCGTTTGGGTGTGTTGACCGTTTTGACCTTCAAACCGTTTGAAGCTCATGCGGTTCGAAACCGTTTGATCAAAGTTCTTTGAGATCGATTGGTCCAAACGACCTTGAGATCGTTTGAGCCCAAACGGTCTTGAGACCGTTTGGCCCCAAATGATCTTGAGACCGTTTGGTCCAAATGGGCTCAAACCGTTTGGACCTCCAAAGTGGTTCAAAAGTTACAATTGGTCATGGATATGTATGTTGAATCCCTCAATTAACCAAATCCATGATAACCACTTATAAATTGAGTTAACCAAGATTAGCCTTAATCATTTGTTCATCAAATTGACCCTCAATTGAAAGCCAATTAGGGTTAAATCCATCTCAATTAGGGTTTCAAATCGGATGGTCATCAATATTCAACAATGTGAATCAATTCAAGGTTGAACCTATCAATTGACCTCCAATTGGGCCCAAACTTGGCCCAAACGGTCTTGAGATCGTTTGGACATCATCCAAATGGTCTTGAGACCGTTTGCCCAAAGTTGGACCAAAAACCAAGTGGGTTGGACTAGGATTGAACTCCAATTAGGTCTAAATTCAGCATTTTTATCAATTCATCAACTTATTGCAATTGGACCTTCAAACCATTAGATCATCTCAACCCTAGACCTTCAAACGGTCTTGGGTTGTTCCCAAACGATCTTGAGACCGTTTGGAGGAACCCCCAAACGGTCTTGAGACCGTTTGGGTCCTTCAACCCAAAACTCAACAAGATCTATACTTAGAAAACAGCAATTTGATTATTTCAAGAACCCTCTGTAATTGGGCTCTCATTGATCAAATTACCTTAACCCTAGACCTCCAAACGGTCTTAGGTTGACACCAAACGGTCTTGAGACCGTTTGTATGAGTTCCAAACGGTCTTGAGACCGTTTGCCTATCCATCCTTTGGACTCTAGTGAAATTCATCAAGGTTTGATCTATTGAGTTGATCATCACATCAATACTTAATTGCAATATGTTTTGGTACCTTTGGACCTTCAATTGATCAACTGTACTTGACCCCAGACCTCCAAATGGTCTTGGGGTGACCCCCAAACGGTCTTGAGACCGTTTTGGTGATTCCCAAACGGTCTTAAAAACTATTTGGGCTAATCAACCCAAAATCTCAACTTAACTCATTGGAGATTCAGCACTAGTTTCAATTAGGGTTTGCCCTATTAATCATCCTTCAACTCATGACTCGTTTGGAATTAATCCATAAAATTTGGTGAGTCGTTAATCAATATCATTATGAACAGTAATACCAAATGGTCAACGTTTGGTCAACCATCTTAAACGGTCTTGAGACCGTTTGCCCAAAAAGGGCAAATTAAACATATTGAAAATCAGAACTTAATTCAATTGGTTTTGCTAATTGATTTGCTCATATCTCACGATTCCTTTGGAGTTAACCTCTCAAAATTTGTGGGTGATTAACCTACATAATTATGAACAAGATTCCCATACGGTCTTCACTTGGTCAACGCGGCCAAATGGTCTTGAAGACCGTTTTCCATCATACGACCCTGAAACCGTTTGCCCACCAAACGGTTTCAAACCGTTTGAGAAAAGAGGTTGGGACCGTTTGATAAAGTGGAAATATGTGGATAAGCATAGGAATTAACACCCTTATCTTCTACCTTTAGAACAGTAGCAGTTCTTCACGATTTTTCTTGCAAGGATGCAAGGGAAGATAGGGAAGAAGAAGATCTAGCAACTATATGCATAGAAAAGATGTATAATCAAAGCATAAAGTTTAGAGTTATAAAACCCGCCTAAAGCTTGCTCCTTGAGCTCCAAGCTTTCGAGCTCCAAGCCTTTAATGGCGTCCTAGAAGCTCCACAGTTCGGCCAAGGTGAATCCTCCAAGGAAAGTTGAGAAGAGATGGCTAGAAAGATAGAGCTAAGTGAGCTAGCCATGAATTTGACCTTGAATTTGAGTTTCATCCAAGAATTTAAGCAAAAGGAAGGATCCAAACCTACCTTGCACTCCCCTGGTCGTCCTCCTGAGCTCCAGAGCTCTCCTTAGTCGGTTTGATCAAGGGGAAAAGAAATGAAAGGGAGAGGATCGTTCCCTTGCTAAGTGAGAAAAGTGGTATATATACTTAGGTGAAATTTCAACATAAGGACATATGCTTTCTTCATTTCTCATCTAAGTCCTTCCTTTCTTCCTTTCACGTCCCCACCTCTTATTTCTAAGGACAAACTCCTTCTAAGGTCAAGAATTGAAGGCAAAGAGGATCAACCCATCACTAAAGCATACTCATAAAAGGCTATTATACATACACCTTGATTGTTCAATCACAAAGGTGTTCTTTATTATATGATTATTCACATGAAGTGACCTTTTCATCATTTCTATTCTAAATGATGCCAAGAGTCATAAAAGATGTTTTAGATGATGTATTTTACAAGTTGCACCCCTCAAATTGGGTAAATTGCATTTTACACCAATTTAGGGTTTTCAAGTACAGGGGTTGCTTCCACAGCTGCACCTTGGTGCTCAAGCTTGGGAAATCCCTCAAACCTCATCATATTCATTCTTATGTTGTCTCAAAATCAAAGGAACATATAAACATGTGAAATTTGCAAGTCAACCCCTCTGATTGGGCAAATTGCACATAGGTCCCTGTATTGCAAACAATACTTCAACATTGGTTTATAAGGGACAGAAATGGAAACATATGTTCCATAAAAGCTCTAATTATATAATAAAGGATAATTACAACCATCTAATTTCATAATTAGGCAAAACACCTAGGGTTAGCTCATAACCCAGGTCAGGGGTGTTACAAATCATAAACCCCTAACAAGGATTTCGTCCCCGAAATCTCAGGAAGAAAAGGGGAAAGCAGATATTGTTTCAGCATACACATTGTTACATCCTTAGGTAACATACCATTTCAGGGAGATGTTATAGAACTTTGATCAACATTGTTTAGGATCAAATTCAAGCCCTGATATTTATTCAAGACTATATAAGGGCCCTCTCACCCTGAGTCTATCATCATATCTGATAATCAGCATACTAACTTCCTTTATTATATGCATTAACTATCTCATCAGTTATTCATTCTTATCATAAAGAAAAGTTTTCTTGTCAAACAAATATTTACTTATCAGACATTCTGGAGAAGGATATGTTTATTTTAAGAACATAAACCCCTAACAAGGGATGTTCTTAAAATTCTATCTTTGGTATTAATTACTTGTTTATCAAAACTTTATATCTTTTTCTTCCTTTTATCATGGGACATTGCTCATTACACATATTCTTTCAATCATTTCTAATCATGGTTGACCTTCTTTATTCTTATTTTTCTTATCTTATGATGCTCTTTAAGTTGTTTCAGATTGACTACTTGATCAGAGTAATCAAAAGATAACAACTTCAAAGTTTCCATATTTACTTCATCATCAGTAATTGTATACCTGGCCAGGGTATATGATTACTGAGGTAAGAAAATATATACTTGTATATTACTATGTTCCTTCTCTTTTTCCATCCTTACATACATAATTATTAACTTTTATTGAATCCTACATCCAGATCAATTCTTTAATACATTTCTTCTTATAGAAGTAAACATGTATTATAAAACGATTATATCTGATGCATCATTGAAATCTTTTATGAGATCAATCAAAGAATAGTTCAATCAACTACTATTTTAACTTGTCCAAAAGATCATAAAGAGATTTATAAGAAAAACCATTTATCTTGTCTAATCAATCATGGCTCGAGGATTCTATCAAATCCTTGCATATCAAGGTATTGGATCCACTCGAATGCGATGATTAGAAAAGAAAAGGATGCAGGGAGATCATACCTCCTGCATATCAGCAGACTCACTCAACGGAGTCTCCAACAATAACTTCCTGCCCTATGACTGAATGTCATATTGCAGTTACGGATCACTCTTCGAGTGATAAAAGAGTGTGTAGCACCCGGGTCAATCAGAACAGATATTACATAGAAATTAGACATATCAGAATATAAAAGTTCATCTGACCTGTCACAACCCATGGATCGACCACTGCATCAGGTGGGTTCATAGCAGAGAACCTCACTATTGTCTGTGGTTGATTTGGTGCAGATGATCCAGCTTGGGACGCTTGTCCACGTCCTTGAGCTGCTCCTAGAAATTGTCTTCTCTGTGATCCTTGTTGTCCTTGTCTCGGAGGCTGTGTCACACTGACAGGCCTAGACTGACAGTCCTTCTTCAAATGTCCCACCTTACCACAGTTGTAGCAGCTTTTCTCCATTTGTTGTGGTCTAATGGGTTCCCTATCCTTTCTGGATAACCGTTGCCTTGATGTACTAGGTCCTGGTTGTGTTGGGGACATCAGAAACTTCTTCCTTTTGGGAATTCCAGGCCTTTGCTTCTGGGTTTGGATAGGCCTCTTCCCAACTCTTCTTCTATATATCCTTTCTGGCCAATTAGATCTGATATGTCCAGGCTTCCCACAGTCATAACAGGTCATGTTTTCTGGCTGTATTCTAATCCCTACATTACTGTGGACTGATTCATCAAGCTGAGGTTGAGCATAGGCTTGCTCTGAGTTCAAAGTTTTATCATTTACTTCTGCTTCAACCTGCTGCTGAGGGTTACATATCCTATGGATATCCAAAACATCATCATTAGGAGCTGGCAATCTGGGTTGTACTGCTAGTGTTTGATCCACTAGGTACATCATGGTTGCCCTAAATTCTCCAACAATGATTCCTAAGGAAGGATTCCTTATCATGGTTGGATTAACTAGGGGAACCTCAGGTAATTGTTCCTCTACTGTTTGCTCTTCTGCACTTCTTCTAGGTGTAGCATTGTTGCTTTCTGCAACAAACTCCTCGTCCTTATATGTCTTCTTCTCCTGAGGAGCAGAAGATTCTATTAGATGAGGAAGAAACACTAAAGACAAACTCGACATCCTAAGTCCTATGTCTCTGTAGACTCGGCGAACCTAGAGATCTGATACCACTTAATTGTGGGCTCTGATCTCCAAAACCACGATATAAACACGATTTAAACTTAGCGGAAGCATTCGATTAGTTGCGGAATATGAAATATTACTGGAAATTAAAATTTTTGAGACAAGATCTGGAAATTATAAAACTCCATTTTATAAGAAACCAAGTAAACAGTTTACATCTCTGTTAAACCACTTCTTGAGTAGTTATATATAACATGATTCAAAATCTCAGGAGCCAACACCAAAAACTCAAACCACTGATTCCTAGAACCTGAGAGTACAGAGACGCATAGGACTATCTAACTACATAACTCAGCAGCCAGTATCTCCACCTGAGATTCACTGCTGCCCCTGGTACTGTTGTTGTCGTTGTTTCTCATCCTTAAACGGTCTCCTTCGTCTTCGACGACCACCTAAAAAGAGTTGAAATCTACGGAGTGAGACAATGTACAAATTGTCCCAGCGAGAGTTATAACTCTCAACTAGAAGCTTTATAATAACATAAATCATACAACAGCAGGTTTAATAACAAGTGAAACAACTTCTACTTAAGAAGCCATGTCTTTAAAGCATATAAAGGACATGTATACAAAATATCTGAACAGATCATTAATGTAGACAATGTAACACCAAAAATTGTTCCTCGAAGTTTAACCTAAGCAGATATACTACGCGGTTGTTTATGTTTTACAAACATTATTATGCCCTTTGGAGATGAGGTATACCGCTCATACTCCAACCGATCACTAGTAAGTTGCATCAGTATCATACATAGGTCATCAAAAGAGCCAGATTCTTATGACCTCATCTTCCTCAGTCAGTTAGAGGATTGTTTGTTGGACATCTGGCAGGACGTCTTTTGTTATATCTTACCAGGGTAATCTGGTCCTTCGCTATTTTAGAGTTACAGTGGCGTTCCGTACTCTCTTCGTCATCAGAAGATTTCTTGTTTGTCTCTCACCGATGCGGTGTTTGTATTTTCTTTGGGAGATTTGTGATACATCTCGCCATTTGGTTTTATAGTGAAGGATTGACGGTATCAATTCCTACACTAGGATGTAAGGATTTACGCATCCATTTCCCCCACATACTCAAGAGTATGTGATCCAGGAGTTCCCTTGGGAAAACCTGTTTCACCATCATTTGGTCTCTGATAATGATGGATCTATGATCAGGGTTCTACATTTCACTTGATTAGTTAGGTACATTCAGTATTCTTCTAACATCATACATTGTTCTTCAAACAATAACATTAGCATAATAGCTGTAAAATGAGAATACAAAATGTAACAAGCATAACTCTTATCAATCATCATTTCTCAATACATTCATCACAAGTCATCTCTAAAGCATGACTTGATGGTATTTATGGCTCTCACAGCCCATTTAATTCATAGGTTGCCATTGATAAGGCATCAAGATATATCACTATTCATAAAGCTAAAGCATGCTTTCAATGAATATAGTTTCATAATCCATACCTGGATATAATCATCATCTCATGACAACCTGCATGGTTAATTCAATTGATAATAGTAAACAATTCATTCTAGAAGTTACACCTTCAAACTCTTAGAAGAGTCAAGTTCCCCAATACTCATCAATTAGGGTTATTCATTTCCTTTACTTATGATTAGGAATATTGATTCCTCATCTCATACTTCAATCATGAAGATTCATGCTCAAAAGCATAACTTGGAAATAGGGTTTCACCCTATACAAATTAAGGTTATTGAAATCTCCTTATCTTATAAGACATCATATTTGGTAACTTGTTCTCAAGGTTTCATACCTAAAAGCATGACACAGGACTAAGGTTAACATACACCATCCTTCATTGTTAATATTTCCTTTTTGGATTATTAGTCCAATTCTAGTATGCAACTCTGCCATCCTTGGAAGCATACCAGGGTATGGTGAGTATTTGCCTTAAATACAACATTTATTGAACATCATAATGATTATCAATTCAAGGTATGAATTCACTTCTCAATCTTATCATGGTGTGAACACATCATACTCATTGATTTGACTACACTTTATTTAAAGGTATTACCTTATAAACATCTCCATAATTAGGGTTTACTAATCACATCACATGTCATTACCCTAAAATTAGGGTTTACTATTCATCTCATGGTGAATTGAACTCATAGCATCATCATGTATGAGAAACATCATCATTAAAGCTCTTAGATAAGATTAAGATTCACTAAACATCATAATTAGGGTTTCCATGATCTCACATAGGTGGATCATACCTTAATCATGCACATTCATGTGTATTGAAGATATCTTACTTGAGTTTTCACCATAAAAGGATACTTTCTCTCTCCTATGATACTTTCTCTCTCCTCTTACTAGTAGATGGTGATTACACCACTCTAGATCAGGCTGGGTTAAGTCCTCATTGACTAACATAAGTCAAGACATCACTATCATGTGATTAGGGTTTGATTAGAACAAAGTATTACTCAATTAAACCCCTCAAGGGTAATTTGGTAATTTACCTCATGATCACAATCATGGGTCAATTGATTAATCACTTAGTCCCTTAATGACCTAGGTTACCATTAGGGTTTAGATTAGATCACCATTGAACCAATTACATCATTAATTGATTAAGTACAAACCACCTTGAAAATCATCAAACGGTTTCAACCTTCAACCACCAAACGGTCTTGAGACCGTTTGGTGTCAAACGGTCTGCAGCCCGTTTGCCCTCAAACGGTCTTGAGACCATTTGGGTGTGTTGACCGTTTTGACCTTCAAACCGTTTGAAGCTCATGCGGTTTGAAACCGTTTGATCAAAGTGCTTTGAGATCGATTGGTCCAAACGACCTTGAGATCGTTTGAGCCCAAACGGTCTTGAGACCGTTTGGCCCCAAATGATCTTGAGACCGTTTGGCCTCAAACGGTCTTGAGACCGTTTGGATCCAAACGGTCTTGAGACCGTTTGGTCCAAATGGGCTCAAATCGTTTGGACCTCCAAAGTGGTTCAAAAGTTACAATTGGTCATGAATATGTATGTTGAATCCCTCAATTAACCAAATCCATGATAACCACTTATAAATTGAGTTAACCAAGATTAGCCTTAATCATTTGTACATCAAATTGACCCTCAATTGAAAGCCAATTAGGGTTAAATCCATCTCAATTAGGGTTTCAAATCGGATGGTCATCAATATTCAACAATGTGAATCAATTCAAGGTTGAACCTATCAATTGACCTCCAATTGGGCCCAAACTTGGCCCAAACGGTCTTGAGATCATTTGTACATCATCCAAACGGTCTTGAGACCGTTTGCCCAAAGTTAGACCGAAAACCAAGTGGGTTGGACTAGGATTGAACTCCAATTAGGTCTAAATTTAGCATTTTTATCAATTCATCAACTTATTGCAATTGGACCTTCAAACCATTAGATCATCTCAACCCTAGACCTTCAAACGGTCTTGGGTTGTGCCCAAATGGTCTTCAGACCGTTTGGAGGAACCCCCAAATGGTCTTGAGACCGTTTGGGTCCTTCAACCCAAAACTCAACAAGATCTATACTTAGAAAACAGCAATTTGATTATTTCAATAACCCTCTGTAATTGGGCCCTCATTGATCAAATTACCTTAACCCTAGACCTCCAAACGGTCTTGTGTTGACACCAAACGGTCTTGATACCGTTTGGATGAGTTCCAAACGGTCTTGAGACCGTTTTCCCATCCATCCTTTGGACTCTAGTGAAATTCATCAAGGTTTGATCTATTGAGTTGATCATCACATCAATACTTAATTGCAATATGTTTTGGTACCTTTGGACCTTCAATTGATCAACTATACTTGACCCCAGACCTCCAAACGGTCTTGGGTGACCCCCAAACGGTCTTGAGACCGTTTGGGTGATTCCCAAACGGTCTTGAAACCGTTTGGGCTAATCAACCCAAAATCTCAACTTAACTCATTGGAGATTCAGCACTAGTTTCAATTAGGGTTTGCCCTATTAATCATCCTTCAACTCATGACTCGTTTGGAATTAATCCATCAAATTTGGTGATTCGTTAATCAATATCATTATGAACAGTAATCCCAAACGGTAAACATTTGTTCAACCATCTTAAACGGTCTTGAGACCGTTTGCCCAAAAAGGGAAAATTAAACATATTGAAAATCAGAACTTAATTCAATTGGTTTTGCTAATTGATATGCTCATATCTCACGGTTCCTTTGGAGTTAACCTCTCAAATTTTGTGGGTGATTAACCTACATAATTATGAACAAGATTCCCATACGGTCTTTGCTTGGTCAATGCGGCCAAACGGTCTTGAAGACCGTTTGCCATCATACGACCCTGAAACCGTTTGCCCACCAAACGGTTTCAAACCGTTTGAGCAAAGAGGTTGGGACCGTTTGATAAAGTGGAAATCTGTGGATAAGCATAGGAATTAACGCCCTTATCTTCTACCTTTAGAACAGTAGCAGTTCTTCACGATTTTTCTTGCAAGGATGCAAGGGAAGATAGGGAAGAAGAAGATCTAGCAACTATATGCATAGAAAAGATGTATAATCAAAGCATAAAGTTTAGAGTTATAAAACCCGCCTAAAGCTTGCTCCTTGAGCTCCAAGCTTTCGAGCTCCAAGCCTTTAATGGCGTCCTAGAAGCTCCACAGGTCGGCCAAGGTGAATCCTCCAAGGAAAGTTGAGAAGAGATGGCTAGAAAGATAGAGCTAAGTGAGCTAGCCATGAATTTGACCTTGAATTCGAGTTTCATCCAAGAATTTAAGCAAAAGGAAGGATCCAAACCTACCTTGCACTCCCCTGGTCGTCCTCCTGAGCTCCAGAGCTCTCCTTAGTCAGTTTGAGCAAGGGGAAAAGAAATGAAAGGGAGAGGATCGTTCCCTTGCTAAGTGAGAAAAGTGGTATATATACTTAGGTGAAATTTCAACATAAGGACATATGCTTTCTTCATTTCTCATCTAAGTCCTTCCTTTCTTCCTTGCACGTCCCCACCTATTATTTATAAGGACAAACTCCTTCTAAGGTCAAGAATTGAAGGCAAAGAGGATCAACCCATCACTAAAGCATACTCATAAAAGGCTATTATACATACACCTTGATTATTCAATCACAAAGGTGTTCTTTATTAGATGATTATTCACATGAAGTGACCTTTTCATCATTTCTCTTATAAATGATGCCAAGCGTCATAAAAGATGTTTTAGATGATGTATTTTATAAGTTGCACCCCTCAAATTGGGTAAATTGCATTTTACACCAATTTAGGGTTTTCAAGTACAGGGGTTGCTTCCACAGCTGCACCTTGGTGCTCAAGCTTGGGAAATCCCTCAAACCTCATCATATTCATTCTTATGTTGTCTCAACATCAAAGGAACATATAAACATGTGAAATTTGCAAGTTAACCCCTCTGATTGGGCAAATTGCACATAGGTCCCTGTATTGCAAACAATACTTCAACATTGGTTTATAAGGGACAGAAATGGAAACATATGTTCCATAAAAGCTCTAATTATATACTAAAGGATAATTACAACCATCTAATTTCATAATTAGGCAAAACACCTAGGGTTAGCTCATAGCCCAGGTCAGGGGTGTTACAATATATGAGTCTTCTTATGCAATATATATTTCAAAAAGTAAAGGCAAAAGTGTGTTGTACACACATAGGGACCGATGTGTATCTCTAAAAAATAATGGAGAAAATTACATTCAATCTAGTCTTTGGGATTTCTTATACAGTATATGAGTCTTCCTATGTAGTATTTCACTCTAAAAAGTAAATACAAAAGTGTGATGTACACACAAAGACTACTTTCTAATTCCAAAAATCAATGGATTAGTCCCCACTTTGGGCTTTCATATATAGTATAAGTGAGTCTTCCTATGCAATATGTTATTCTAAAAATTAAAGACAAAAGTATGGTGTACACCCAAAGGGACAAACTTGTAATTCCAAAAAATAGAGACAATTTCGTTCAACCCTATCTTTCACTTTCTTATATAGTATAGAGGAGTTTTATTATGTAATACATCATTTTAGGAAGTAAGGATAAAAGTACGGTATACACACAAGGAACTAACTTGTAATTCCAAAAAACAATAGAGAAAATTGGATTTCTTCCCCTCTTCAGACTTTCTTATATAGTGTACATGAGCCTTCTTATACAATATATCACTTGAGAAAGTAAAGACAAAAATGTGGCATACACACATAGGGACCGGTTTATAATTCCAAAAAAAAATGTAGAAAATTGCATTTAGTCACGTCTTTGAGATTTCTTATACAATGTAGATGACTCTTCTTATACAATATATTATTTCAAAGTAAAAATAAAAGTGTAGCGTACACAGACATAGACCAGTTTGTAATTTCATAAAATAATGGAGCAAATTTTATCCAATCCCCTCTTCGGGCTTTTTTGTACTGTATAGATGAGTCTTCTTATATAATATATTATTTAGAAATCAAAGATAGAAGTGTGGTGTACGCACATAGGGAGCAGTTTGTAATTTTAAAAAATAATGAAGAAAATACGTTCAAACTTCTTTGTGGGCTTCCTTATATAGTATAGATGACCCTTCTTATGCAATATATAATATTAAAAAGTAAAGATAAAAATGTGGTGTACACACATAGACCAATTTATTATTCTAAATTTCTTATATAGTACATATGGGATTTCTTATATTATGTATCATTTAAAAGAAACAACAATAGTATGGTGTACACACACATGGATCAGTTTGTACTTCTAAAAAAATAATGAAAAAATTACATTCAATCCCCTCTATCGTGGGCGTTCTTATGTAGTATAAATTACTTATACTTCACGTGTAGCCTTTTTAATTGGATTAGATATAGGTGTTTATCGTTCCTCCATTGTATCTTAATATAAATTTTATTTGTCAAAAGAATCAAAGCTCAAATAATGATTGATTTCATATTTTCATTGTTGATCGTTGAATTTAGTTTTAGTGTTGATGGTTTCAAATATAAATCATATTTTTTTGAATTTATAATTCCTAAAAAATTATGTGCCACTTAATTATCTTTTTCAATTAGCGTAATTCACATATAAAAACTTTAGCATGTATGTCAGTTAGTCTTATTTCTAACAGTGTTATTTCTTAACACTAATAAGGTGCACATGCTAAGAATGTGAATAATAGAAAAAATATAAAAAATAGATTTCAATTGAAACCAATATGTTTCTCTATTTGAGTATTAATAATTAAATATGTTTGAAGGTATATAGTGGAAGATATTGTTGAATAGTTTTCGATTTGTACATGTTTCTTTTTTTAAGGAAGCTAAAGGACCTTCTTATTCATCATGTTCATCTCTCAGCGAAGTAAAAATTTCTAACACAAAGTCCACTACTTTAAATATGAAATAAGGTAGTACTACTACCTTTACACTTATCTAAAAAAAACATTAACTCAACTAGGGGGGTTGCTAAAGAAGCAGTCCATGGTAATTTTTTCTCGTTTTATTATGAATATATTAATTTATTATTGTGTTGAATTATTTTTCAATTATAGAATGTATAATGAGAAATATGAATGTGAGTACCAGAAAGTAAATTAGAATAATTTTAATTACTATAAGCCTAGGCCCCTGTTTGGTTTGAGATCTAATCCGGATCAGGCTTTGTCTTTTTACACCATGTAGACGTAACTTTAATTAACCCAGTCCAGTTCTAGTCTTATTTTATTTGGCAGAAATCAGACCAAGTCAGTCCTAATTTTGGCAAGATTTCTGAATCCCGATCTGGATTTGACTTTGTCTAATGTATTATTTTATTTTATATGTAACACTTAAAAATACAAGTTACAAGGTCAGACCAATCTAATGAGTGTTTGTAATGGGATTGAGTTTCCAAATAAAGATAGGATCAAATCCAAATAAACTAATCCCTCGACTTCATAATCTTGATCCTGAATCAAACACGGCCTAGGAGTCTATTCATGTTATTATTCATTTTGAAATTGTCTTGAGATCGACATCTAACTTCATACCAAATTTAATAAAATTTGGATTATTGACTAAATTAAACATAACTAATTTGAACTTAAGAAGTTATTTACAAAGAAATTCAAGAACATAGATATGTGGTTAATTTGTACTTTTCTCAATCAGAATTTATTTGAGGAAATTTAAATTTTTTGTCTATGTAATTTAACTATTGTAGCTTATGACACATGGGTAAGTCTAATGGCACCTTGTCTGGGATGGGTTCCTCCACATCAACAATTTGCCTTTTCATATATATGTTGTTAAGCCTCTCTACAATTAATAAAATGTGCACACCATGAAAGTAGCTAGGATGTTCAAATAGTATTTTGATAAATCTAACCTAGATTGTTGACTCTCCTACAACCAAATAATCAATGTTATTATGAGAAATGATGGTCATACAATACTACCATGAAATAAGGAAATACATCAAGTTGTTGAATTATACACTTCAAAATAGGAGAATCAAGCACCCATTTAGGCACATAAATAAACAAATATTTAGAACATGATGTAGGCATGCAATAGGATTAGCAAACATATAGGCCGATCGATCCCAAACAATTGAAAACATGCATAGTTAAAGTTTAAAACACTTATCCATACACTTTCAACATGTCATATTTTCATGTCTCCATGCCAACTCCAGAAGCAAGTGCTAAATGAATTAGGATGCACTATGTAAATTTTTCAACTAAACCGTGCATGCCAAAAGCCATTCGGAACCAAATAAATGTCATTTTCATGTACCATTGAAAAACATTTTTTGTGGATGACTTTTGTTCTGGAGGAAAATCTTGATATATAAATCATCGTTCTGGATTGTGAGACAAAAGATGATGCAAAACTAACCATCTCAAAATCGACCTATAATTGGGCTTTCTATAAAGTGAAAAATTAGAATTCATGTCCAAATTTTTAATGTCTAGACTTTGAACTAGATCTGAATTCTATATTGTTCTATAAATTTTAAATGATACCGAAGTTTCAATCCATGTTTAAATATGAATTTTCTCAAATTATAACTCTATTCAAATCATGAATCAAATGGGATTTAATTTATACATCAACTTCGAAAATCAGAATTATTCATATTGACAAAATGCAACTCAAGGCGTGGATTGTAAAATATGTCAACCCGGTAACTACGAATAAAAAGTGGTTTAATTTAGACATTAGCTAATGAAATCTTGCATGTGAGGGGTTCTTTAAAAAATGAAACATACTGATTTTTTCATGTTTCTCTAGTTAAGTGTGTCACTGCTCTAGTAAAAAAAGTTGCATACCAGCTGCGAAAAATTGTAAAAATGATGTCCAACACCATCATCTGCAACTAGTTTTAGAAAAGTAATCAGCTTAAGTTAGTTGTTTGAATAACAACTATCACAACTTTTGTAACATTAATTTTAAAAATCATAACCAAAGAGGTCCAATACTATATGCACACCCTGACATATGATGACTCGTCGTCACATGTCTAGTTCGTGGGTCACATGTCTAGTCCAGGATTATTATTTTTGAACGGGCTTGTTCGTATGAAATTGCCTATGACGATTCCTCAAATAAAATAAAAGATGGTAACATATGTCGACAGATCATGTATTTTCTTTCTTGCACCTAGATATAAAAAATTCCACAGCTCCAATTAAAAAATTACATGCCAACTAAGTAAGTTTTTAAATAACACCTAACACCAACAACCCCTATCACCACTTCGTAACATAAATTATAGCTGAAGCAAATTGCTCGAATATCATGTTTCGTCTCTTTTGTAAACTTTTCAAATACAAAAGTCATTCGAAGCGTTGTCAGAATTGCACACTCATTCGTGTGGTGACTTACCACTGCATGTTTGACCTATTATCACTCTCTTTGAGTGATCAATAACCAACGCTCTAATAAAAAAATTATGCAACAGTTGAAGCAAATTGATATCATGATATATTAATATGTAACTTATCTATACTATATAGAAAAGTCTGTGAGGGAGCTGGATGTAATTTTTTCCATTATTTTTTGAAATTACATATTGGTCTGTATACACCATACTTTTATTTTTTATTTTTTAAATTATATATTATATTAAGAGACACATCTATACTATATAGGAAGCCCGCAGAGGGGGACTGGATACAATTTTTTTATTATTTTTTAAAATTACATATTGATCTTTGTGTGTATGAGAAGTCCTATTAATATGTGTTGTATATATTTTTGTATTTTTTAAGTTAAATTCATAAATTATTGATTGTAGTCTACTATGACACCGTGCATAGCACGGGTTTATGCTTAGTATATAGTTAGTAAAAGAAGAGTGAACTATCCATATACGGAGCAAACCAAAAGCATATAAGTACACAGGACAGGTTCACACGTATATGGAAACCGCAAGCTGACACACGTGTAGAGAGTAAAACGGCACAAATGTAAGAATAGCATGCTGGCACACGTGCAAATGGACAAGTACAAATAACAACGATCACATACATTTATTCATATTGTATTTCATATGATAAAAATGGATAAAATAACTATACAATTAGACTTGTTTAGCATGAGCAATATCTACCATATTATTAAAGTAAAAAAGCATTACAACTGCATCAACGTAAAGGAGACCTAGCAATATGCATGACTCTTTTTGTCAAGTTTATCTGGTTGTCCACTACAGAAGTAATATGATCACGAAATTCCCACACCGTCAACGCCAGCTAGCAACCAAACATCTCGCCCCTAAAAAAACTAGAAAAAAAATATAAATGGCACATTTGCCAATTTTAATTACCTAAATGGCACGTTCTTGAACTTATTGCTCAAAACGGCACATTTCTGGAGCAATGCGTCCCCTGCTGGGACGTATTGTTCTCACGCGAGGCAATGCGTCCCGGCGGGTGACACATTGGTCCCACAGGAGGGCAATGCGTCCCGAACGGGGACGCATTGCCCTTTGTGGGACCAATGCGTCGCGCGGCGAGACGCCCCCAACAGTTAAAAATTGTCACGCGGGCAATGCGTCCCGGATGGGGACGCATTGCACCCTGTGGGACCAATGCGTCGCGTGGCGAGACGCCCCCAACGGCTAGAAATTGCCACGCGGGCAATGCGTCCCGGACGGGGACGCATTGCTGAAAGGCTATTTTACCGTTGGGGCCGCCGTGCGGCGCGGAGCGGTGCCACGTGGGCGCAATGCGTCCCCAACCGGGACGTATTGCTCCCCTATATATATTGGCCGAAAACAACCCCCAAACTCACACCATTCTTCATTTCCTTACTCTTGCTCTATACTCCCATTGTTCTGGAGCTTGTTCTCGGATTTCTACTGCTTTGGGTGATTTCTAGCTTATTTCGGGCGATCTTGGAGCTGATATCTTCTATTGCTCGGAGACGATCTTGGAACTTCTTCTTTCTCTTCTTGTATTCTTCGATTGTCAACACATAACTCTCCATTTCAGGTATTTATTCTACCAAAATTTTAATTTTCAAAATATGAACTTAACTTTATTACGAAATATTACAACTGAAATAATTGTATTGTTACTCTTTAATTGCACATTACTGAAATAATGATGTAGAAAATGACAATTGAAGGCTAATTAATACCTGAAAAATTATTGTTCAAAATTGCAAAATTGTTATTCTGAAATGTTAGTGTTACTGAAAAATTAGCAAAATTGTTGCTATGAAATGTTAGTTAATTTTACTGAAAAAATAGCAAAATTGTTGTTCTTAATTGTTGTTCACTGTTAATGTTATAGAAAAAGTAGTCAAATAAATTTAATTCCAAATTTTTGTTCTTAATTGTTGTTCACTGTTAATGTTATAGAAAAAGTAGTCAAATAAATTTAATTCCAAATTGATCTCACTGCTCTAAAATATTAATTTATGTTAATATAATGTCATAAAATATGACTTTCTTTCCAATTGTATTTTTATATTATTTGGTGGTTCATGTATTTGAATGAATTTCATCTTATCTAATGAAGAATCTTGACAATCTTAAATTTTGTACAATATTTGCACTTTTCATTTAATGTAATATTTGCACTTTTCATAGATATGGCTCCTAGACAAAAAACCTACCGACTCTCCCAGCACCACATTATGTTGGCACAATGGCCTATTACTGACCAGGATGTTTTAGAAAATATTTCCATAGCTGGTTTTGGGCTTGTTCATAGGCTACCATGTATCCACCTTGACCCTACTTTAATCACTGCATTAGTTAACAGGTGGGACAACTCTAGCAATACTTTTAGGCTTCCCCCTTTTGAGATGAGTGTCACTCTTCAGGATGTTGCAGTTCTTTTAGGCCTGAGGATTGATGGCCCACCGGTTATAGCTTCATATCCTTTAGGTGTAGATGAGGGGCAATTTTCTTCATGGACTCACCTTTGTGAGAATTTCTTAGGAGATGCACCAGATGGGATGTCTAAGGGGCATATCTCCTTGATTTGGTTGCGTGAGACCTTCAAGGATATGGATCTGACCGCGGGTGATGAAGAACAACAAGTAGAAATGAGGACAAGGTATATTAGGGCATATCTCTTATATTTCTTAGGTAGTTACCTTATCCCAGATAGTACAGGGGATAGAGTTCATGTTAGGTACCTCCCTCTTGTGTCTGATTTTGCACGTTGTGGCACTCTATCTTGGAGTGCTGCAACTCTAGCTTTCTTATATAGGGAGTTGTATAAGGCAACCACCCGGTCTAGGAGTTACTTTGATAGTCTTCCCGACTATGCTCGGTCGTGGGATCCCATACCCACTCATACCACAGCCCCTGAGCCCACTCCTACTCCTACTCCTACTCCTACTTCTGAGCCCACTCCCACTCCCACTTCTCAGTTCATATCATGGGGACCGACAGGGCCATATTTTTCAGGAGCTGCTTCATATTCCTCATTCATCACCCCACCTCAACCACCATCATACTATGGAGCAAGTTCTTCTTCTGCTCCATACACTCCATTCCCACCACCAATTATTCCCGAGAGCCGACCACCATCTTATGTCACATATTCACCTACTCCGTTTGATTTCTCAGGATGCACCCCACCTGATGCATCCTATCTTAGTTTTCAGAGACCCCTCACCCCACCTCCAGCTTTTCATTTCTTCCCTGATGCTCGCCAGCAGCCTCCTACGCAGTTGTCCCCAGTTCAGCCGTCTCCAGATGACATCGGTACAGAGGATCCTGATGTAGAGGGAGGTGGGCGACGACGTCGTGGGCGAGGACGACGTACTTAGTTTTTTATATATTGTACAGTTTTGTATGTATGTCTTTGTGAGGACATGTATTGTATGTGGATCTATCATATTATGATATCACATTGGTTCATTTTGGATCATGTTGTTGTGTATTATTGTACAGTTATCTATCATATTGTTCTGTTGTGTATTATTTTCTCGTCATGTTGGTTCATATTTTAACCTTGTTTTTAACTACTATCTCATTTTTTTGGATTAAGTTATTATTATATAATCAATTAGGAACCAACCGATGTTGGTTGCAATACACTTATATATTCCATATGCATGTAACGACCTATTGAAATTGACAAATTTATAATAATTGGGTATATTATAGACATCCAAATACAAGTGAATGAATTGTAAATGTACAAATATAATCAATATTGTTAATATACATATCAATAACCATGAAACAATATCAGTGACTGCAAAAATATGATAAAAAAACGCAATGTGTCATGCATGGTGACGCATTGAGGCAATGCGTCCTGCATGGGGACCCATTGATCCCACGGGAGGGCAATGCGTCCAGGTTCGGGACGCATTGCTCTGTTGTGGGACCAATGTGTCTCCCGTCGGGACGCATTACCTCGCGTGAGAGCAATGCGTCCCAGCAGGGGACACATTGCTCCAAAATGTGTCATTTTGAGCAATAAGTTCAAGAACGTGCTATTTAGGTAATTAAAATTGACAAATGTGCCATTTACGTTTTTTTCCAAAAATCTAGACATAATCACCTTCCTATCCGCTCGTCCACCCGGTTTTGGGAAATGGAAACTGACATCACATGTCACAGCAGTAATTAAAGTAATAAAGGATGAGGGAAGTAGAAGAAAGAGAAAATGTTTTTGTCCATAATCCGAAGCGTATTTTTTGATGAAATAAATTATATTAGAATCATTGTAAAAAAATACTTTCCAACATGACTAATGTTGACATATTTTGAAAAAATGATAATATGTGAGAAATATAGTATCTGTATTTTAGGATACCATGCACATATTCTGGGTACAGAAGTACAGTACTCGCGAGTACATGACATTACCTTTACATGTTCTGGGTACAGACGTATAGTACTCGTGAGCATAGTACATCATTTTGTATTTTTCTCAAATCGTGTACAATAGCTTTTTGTTCTTCTATGGATTCGATTGAGCTAATAGTAACAATGAGTTTAATATTGTACTTTTGAATGAAGGAGATCAAGGATTAGATGTTCTTAAACTGAAAGTATTGTACTTTAGTCAAATGTGTATATTTTTAGTAAAATGTGAATTAGTTTATATACGTATAGTATGTGGTTATCGACATTCTTTTATACATGGCATGTCTCGTATAGTACTAACAAGGTCATCAAATCATGTATTGTTGTTATGTCTCGTACGGTACCTCTAGTACTATATGTTAGTACTCTACTTGTATTACAAAATGTGATTGTTAATATTGTACTTCTTGTAAAATGTGTGTATATCCTTATATACAATTTTTGTCAAACGTTACATTCTAAATGTATGCAAAAATCAATATAAATGATAAAATGTATAGTACTTACAAATTTAAGACAAAATATTGATTGTGAAAAACAATGCGGCAATTTGTATTGTACGTCTGTGCATATTACGAGTGTGAATATTTAACAAAAATAGAATATGGTTGTTAGTATTGTACTTCTAGTAGTATTTTTTATATTACAAAATTTGGTTGTTAGTACTATAGTAGAATGTGTGGATATCCTTGTATATGATTTTTGACAAATGTTACATTCTAAGTGTATATAAAAATTAGCATAAATGATAAAATGTACAGTACTTATGAATGGATTTATGACATAATATGTAATATGAAAAATAAAGAAGCAATAAGTATTGTACATAAATGGTCAATCTGAGTACAGTATCCAAAAACGTATTGTAAACTTCTCTCCTCTTTTAATATACTTCTATTTTTTTCAAAGTATGTCAACATTGGTCTTGATAGAAAATATTTTTTATGATGAACATATTGTTGTTTATTTCAACCTAAAATTTCTTACGATTTAAGAGTTATGTACAAAACATTTTTCTCTCTTCAATTTTTTTTCTTTCATGGTGTATTTACTTTTTCTGCCACATCAACATTGACCACACATCCCAACCACCGGGTGGGTAGACGGGGGTGTGTAGCATAGCTCTTATAATAAATAGGCACACATGTAGAAATAGCAGGTTGACACACATGTACAAATGGGCACACCAGTACAAAAAGTAAACGATCACATATTTATTCATATTGTATTTGATATGACAAAAGATTAACTAAACAAAAAACCACAGACTTAAATTTGTTTAGCATAAGTTGCATCTACCACATATTTAGCTAAAAGAAGTACTACTACAATTGCCTCAACGTAAAGGAGACATGACAACATGCGTGACTCTCTTTGCCAAGTTTATGTGATTGTCACTACAAAAGTAATATGAGCACGATATTCTTACACTGTCGACGCTAGCTAGCAACCAAACAACTCGCCCGTGAAAAAATAAGACATCCGTATCCCGAGTTGTCAAAGGGAGCTAGCAACCAAGCGACTCGAATAGCAGACAAGACACTTCTGTTTATTTATTTGATTACGGAAATTTTTCAATAGGGTTGTAAACAGATAGGGTGGGTAGGATAAAAGTTTGTCTTTGTCCTTACCCGCATCAAAGGTGTGAGTAGTAGGTAGGGTTATCATTTTCTTAAAAGTTTATTATCCTACTTTTACCTACACTTTTTTATCCGCAGTATAAATGGGTAGGGTAATGAATGAAATGTGTAAAACAACATGAAGATCAGTATATGATATTTTAAACAACAATATTATATATCCTACTAAGCACAAGACACTCGTAAAATTAGTTTTAGATAGTAATAATTATACATTTGGTGATAGACAACAAAAATAATAATATTTATCACAATATTTTTTTAAAAACAATGTCTAATCTTATTTAATATATATTCTTATTGATGAATTACTCCGATAGATGACTATAAAAGTTGTGACTGCTACCTGCCGTTAACAATTTGAGTATTTAACATTACAAAATAAGAAAGTAACGGTGTTCCTTGTTGGAGTTTTTAGTATACATTAATACATATAGTAGAATCTAAAATTATTAATTCAAATGTATATCAATAATCCAAAGAAATTAATATAGGAGAAGCAGAAGTCATAACCACGAGTTATGTCATAGTTGTTGAGGCGGACGCCTGGGCGCCGCCTGGGCGCCGACTAGTCGGGCAGGCGTCCAGGGTGGCCCCGCCCAGCTGTCCGCTTAGATCCAAGACACATAAATGGCGTCCGCCTGGGCCGCCTAGCCCGCCTGGTCGACCCCGGAGACAGTTGGGCGGCCGCTTAGTTGTGTTGTCGGGCCCAAAGGGCCAGGGCCCATCACCCATGCAATTTTTTTTTTACTTAAACCAAAACCCAACCGTGCCTTTTCAACTTCCGATCCCCCCCCCCGACGTTCTGTTTTCACGCACGGAAGCATCCGCACAGACCGCACGGAAGCAACGCACGCAGCGCCGGCCTCCTCCCTTCCTCTCCGGCCGGCCGACCACCTTCCTTCTTCTTCGGCGGCCGTTCAAGGAGGAGGAACAGAGGCTCTTGCTACTACCCCTCGTCTCATCTTCCACAAGCGAGCATCCTCTGCTTCTCCATGTTCTACGTCTACGTATAACACTCTTACGTGTACGTTTTTGTCAACAACGAATTGTCGTAATGGACGGAGATGTTGATCCTGTGGTACCTGTTGGAGAGTTTCTACCACGCTTCATCGACTTGGTGAATGATGAGTCAAGAAAGGCAAAATCCAAAGACCCCAGGTGGAAATATGGCTTTTGGCCTAATCCAGCCGACAAGAACAAGTTACAATGCGGATTTTGTGGGCACGTCAGCAATGGTGGGATCAACAGACTCAAGCAACACATTATTGGCGGGTTTTCTGATATTGTTAAATGTTCTAGAACTACTGAAGCAATCCGTAATGAATTGAAGGATTACAGAGAACGTACCAAGAAGCGCAAAGTTGATACAAATTTTAATGATAATGTTGTTAATCTGGACGGTGATGATGTAAATCCATCGGCTCCGACAACAGACAACACTGCTGCAAATGCCAATCCGATCGACACTTCAGGCCTTGGTTTCAAAGTCAAGGGTTCTCTTGATGCTTTTTTTTGTCCTAGCCCTGCAGATGTCGTAGCCCAAAGGAAAGCTGGTGGCAAAGTACATAAGACAATAGAATCTGCCTACAAAAAAGAGGCGTTGCAGGTTGCCCATGATAGCATAGCTGCTTGGTTCTACGAAGCAGGTATACCTTTTAATGTTGTTAATCGTACTTCCTTTGAAGTCATGTTAGAAGCAGTGGGTCAGTATGGTAGAGGATTGCTTCCCCCTTCTTACCATCAAATCAGGTTGACACTCTTGGAAAGGCAGTATCAGCAGACAAAAGAACTAGAGAGAGAGCATGAGAAACACTGGAAAATGTTTGGTTGTACTCTCATGTCTGATGGTTGGTCTGATAGGAGACAAAGAGGGCTGATTAATTTTCTTGCTAACACTCCTGAAGGTTCATTTTATTTGTACTCCATTGATGCTACTTCTGCAACTCATACATATGAATACATGTTTATAGTACTTGATGAGGCGATAGGTAAAATTGGGGCTGAAAATGTGGTTCAAGTCATTACAGACAATGCCACTAATTATGTAAGTGCAGGTAAGAAGTTGATGAATAAGCACAAACATTTGTTTTGGACCCCATGTGCTGTGCACTGTGTAGATTTGATGCTTGAAGACATTGGGAACATGAAGAAGTTTGCCCCAATAATCACAAAGGCAAGGAAGGTGACTGCCTACATTTACCAGCATACACGCCTCCATGATGCATTTATCAAGAAAAGCAAAGGGAATACAGAGATCATGCGTCCTGGTACAACCCGTTTTGCTACTTCATTTTTGACTCTTCAAAGTTTGCTTGGCCACAGAGAGACATTGTTTGCTTTGTTCAATTCTACTGCATGGGAGCAAAGCAGTTGGGCGAAGACCACTCAAGGGAAAAAAGTGTCAGCTATTGTACATTCCAGACAATTTTAGAACCGTGTACAAGACTTACTTAGGGCTTCTCAACCCCTAATGCAGATTTTGAGGCTTGTAGATGCTGATGAGAAGCCTCCTATGGGATACATTGCAGCTAGTATTGAGAAGGGAAAAGAAGAAATCATGCTGAATTTTGCCAATAGAGAAAGAGAGTACAAGCCTATCATTGACATAGTGGAGAATAGATGGGCATTTCAGATGAGCCGCCCCCTATACGGTGCAGGGTTCTTGTTAAATCCATCTTTGTACCATGAAGCTAGACTTCAACAGGATCCAAACCTTGGGAGTTACGATTCTGACTTTGTTGACTGTCTTGAGAAGATGGTTGATGGCACCCCACAACAAGACAATGTGTCTACTGAGCTGGATTGGTACAAGGAGAGTCGTGGGATGTTTGGCAAAGACATTGCCATTCGCCATAGGACAGTGAAAACACCAAGTTAGTTATATACTCTATTATTTATATTATTATAATCGTGTACTTGAGCTTTAGTTTGTTACTGATTATATTGTATTTTCTTATAGTTGCTTGGTGGGATTCCTATGGGGGGCAAACACCATCACTTCAAAAGCTTGCTAAGCGTATCCTTGGCTTGTGTTGTACCTCTTCTGCTGCGGAGAGGGCATGGAGTACATTTGACTTTGTAAGAAGAATAAAGAATTAACTAATTTATAAATGTATACTTCATGTTCAAATGACTCACATATGTATATTCTTTTGTAGATTCACACAAAGAGGAGGAACAGGCTAGAGGTTAAGAGAATGGACAAACTTGTCTATATTCAGTATAATAGACAACTTCATGAAAGGTTCAAGAGTAGACGGATTCAGAACCTAGAGAAGAGCTACGACCCTATAGCTCTAGATGAATTAAACTGGAGTAGTGAATGGATGACAGGTGTGCCAGAAGATCCCATTGTTGCTGAAGGTGTTACTTTGAGCCAAGTAGATGGTGCAATGGGTGCTACCGAATATCAAGCTGGGCCTAGTAGGCCTAGAAGATCAACCAACAGAGCTCCAATGGAACTTAGTGATGATGATATTCAGGAAGAGGATGAAGAAATAGCTGATGATGCAGGACTAGATGATGATGAAGTTGGTGATGGAGAGGAGGATGCAGAGGACAATGATGAAGATCCGTTTGAGTTTTAAAATTAGTTTTATATTTGTTTAGACTTTTCAGAGAAGAGACATTTTCATTTAGTATTACATAGGTTGATTGAACTTGCTTGGAAGTTGGAACTATGGAATATTGGAATGTTTTGCAACTTTTATTATTCATCTTCAGCAATGAATTGCGTGTTATGTATTTTTTTCTTATATTTCAATTCACTATTGCAGGCTTGCAGCGATCAGTTTGAGGTATAGAATGTCTCAATTCTCAAATATTTACTGTTTTGTTGTCATTTTAGTAAATATATGAAGGTTGGATAAGTTTTACATACATATATGTATAGTTATATACATAACATAGTATATAAATAATATATATAGGTATATAAAAAAACCACCACCTGGGCGGCCGCCTGGGCGACCTAGTCGGCCTAGGCGACCTGGGCGTTCAGGTGAGGAGGGGCACCGCCTGGCCGCCTCAAAAACTATGAGTTATGCCAAAAACCAAGACTTTCTTACGGAATAAGGACACAGGAAGAAAGCTAAGTGACTCGCCGCCATGGTCCACCCAGGTCCGGATTTTGGACCCTAAACGGGCTTTAATTGAAGTAGAACGTCAGCAACACGGAGGAAAACGGAGGCGATCATGATCATGTTGCAAGAAACGGAATACGACTATCAGTTTCCTTTGCCCCGAACAAAATGAAAATCCACCTCAGCGGAATGACTATTTTTCATCTAGACAAATACGATATTATGATCTTTTCCCAGAGCGTAATTGGTTTTTCAAATCACTTCCAGATCAAGGTTTTTACTAGTTAACCCTGGTAAAACATCCAGGCGGCGTATATTTTTTGAAACGAGGTCCTCGGTAACGAGACATAAGGACTCCTTTATTTTTTATTGAAATTTCAATTTAAATAATAAATCCATAAATTAAGTCTGAACTTAATAAAAATAAAGTACTAACCTCCGGCTCTGGCGAGAATTTGGAAATCTTCTACCAGAAGCACGAGATGATTCTGGGGGGGGGACGGATTTTCCTCCGGAAGACCCGACTGTGGTCAGTCAAGAAGACGGGCGGGATGTGGAGCCGAATCGGAATGAGATCGGGCCCCGGGGGGCTCCGTTTCTCAAGAACCCGAGCTTCAGTCCAGAGAATCTCAATACAGAAATCCAGACTGTTCTGCTCACATAATACAAGTCCAACACTAGCCAATGAGGGGAGTGAAAGGTCAGGAATCCTCCAGAAAAATATCAAACACATCTTCTTTCTTCTTTAATGGAAAGATCCATACAAATTTGGAGAAATCATATATAAATGACACAAAGTATCTAACACCATCATGTGTGTTCATTCTATTTTGCATGAACCTAGGAATTCGGATATGGATTGCTTTCTGGGAAGGCATGCATGACCTTGTTCACCAAATGTCATTTGGATGATTTGACTTATACAACGGGGGTAGAAAGGTACAAGCAAGTATGAATTGTGATCGTCCATGAATCTCACTTTTCGTTCTCATTCCGTTTTTGGGTCGGGATCAGTCATCAGAAGGGTTCGCACCTTTACGGTTCTTTTCCAATCCAAGTCCAAGGGGGGAAAGAGAGACGGAGATCCCGTTAGGGGCGGGCGGGTGATCATGAACATCGGCTCGAATATGCTCTTCCGGGACCGAGCAGTAGGGCGAATCCATGCATCACTCTTTTGCTTGCTATAGGAAAAGAGCTCACTATCACCAAGATTAGATAAAGGATGCATTTCTTAATATGGTTCTCTAAATATTCTGGCAATCTGAATTCTTCCTTGTATGATGATTTGGCGTTGGAGATGTGGGATTTGGTGAGAACTAGGTCCACACTGAATTCTTCCTTGTATGATGATTTGGCGTTGGAGATGTGGGATTTGGTGAGAACTAGGTCCACACCTTTGGCCGTAGATCTGGGTAGGGTATCTATCAATGTTCTTTAGTGACGTCAAGCAAATACCTAATGTTTGCAGCTGGATGGGTTCTCCAGTTCTGAATGATCATGAGTTGTTGGATTTAGGGGTGATTCGCTTTTTTAGCAGTAAAAGCAAGTGGATTATCTTAGAGATGGACTGGATTCGCTGACCTTTAGCTCTCATTGACAAACATGGATTGTTGAAGGTCTCATGCAAGAATGAAAAAACTCATCGCCCCACAAGGGGAGAAATAAGCGTTGACCTAGAGAAAAAGTCTGATTGACGTAATGGCAGAATAGACAGTTGGATCTTAAAAAGACAAATCCAAGTCAAATACAAAATAGGATGCAACATTTTCCCCCTATGAGAAGGAGTCCGAGCAACTCTCTGAAACTGGACTGGAAAAGAAGCTCAATACGTCAGACGGGAGGGTTGGTTTGGCGGGCCCAAGGGCCCGATCCCGAATGACCAAAAGGGGACGAGATCAAGAAGGAGAAAGAGTCAAGGTCAGGAATTCCAGCAAAAAAGGTCGAAACGTCAGAGAAGAGGTGCTTGACATGACAATAGAAGGCCAAGACCATGCCTGAACAAGACATCTTCCCCTAAAAGATGACTTTCAAGGGCAACGAGATAAGGGAGAAGTTGGGTGTGGGGTTCATCATGGGCAGGTACCAAGCAAACATGTTCGAGCAGACCTTCTACAACGACAAAGGTCAGGGAGAGGAGAAAGAATTGAATTGACTCCTTCGTTCGCTTTCATCAAGGCCTTTGATAGAGTCTCATCACGGGGAACATATGTTGTGTCCAAGAAGCCATCTATGAAGCCAAACGAAGGAAAAGAGGATGGTGAAAAATTCTTTGCGGACCTAACCTAATAGAATCTCAAAGGGGACCTCAGGGTGAGTAGAGAAGGGGAAACTCGTCTACAATCGCTTTTGCCAAAAGGATTGACTTGGCGCAGGAGGCCCAACATTTTGGGCTGGAAGGAGGCAAGCAAATTAAGGGAGGCATGGAGGGTCAACTATAATCCCCCGACTACGACGAAGCTTAGCTTCGTAAACTCGATGGGGTAGGGGGGCACCAACCGGGGGAGCGAAGCTTAGCGAGCTTCGGGGTGGCCGACCACTACATAAACTGCTGGCAGAGAAAGCTCGAAGAGCTTCACTTCATTCGTTTCGCGGAAGCCACACAGCACATAGCTGGAAGTCAGAGGGCCGATACTATGTTGTCGTACCCTTCGCTCCCCTGGTGCATTTCCTCCACCAAACAGTAGTATGTAATCATCTCCTAATATTGAAGTCAAAGTTGGCATATGCCAAACATTCATACTCCCTGAAGCCCCAGGCATAAGACCTGGCCCAATTCTGAGTGAGAAAGATAGTGCGACTGTGTTTCAATAGTGGAATCACGTAATAATAATCAAGAAAGAAAATCCAAAATCATGTCATGTTCCCCTTGCTTGTTTACCTACTACTGTACCGATGTGAAGTTGATGAATGGAAGTTTCAACCTTTCTATCAATGTCTTTCGGGATTTGTTAGTTGATCTTGGATAGCTTCGTCGCTTTCTGAAGAAGAGAAGGTCTATGTAATTGATCGAGACTGGCGAGAGAGGACTCCTAACTCCTAAAAAGGTAAATGGGTAAAACGGACTTATCCTTTATCCTATCCTCTTTGGATGGACAAAATAGATAAAAGATAAATGAGTAATGAGTAAAATATATACTTACCTTTAGCCTGCCTACAAGGTATGGGTGGTAGATCAATAGACAATACTAACCTATTTACAGGACTACTTTTCAAATACAAAAGTCATCGGAAGTATTATTAAAATAGTAATCGCACACCCAGTAGCATGGTGACTTGCCACTACGTGTCTGACCCGATTATTACTCTATTTAAATCATCTATAACCAACGCTCAAATAAAAAAAAAATGCAACACTCGAAGCAAATTGACATCATGATATACTGATATATCACTTATAAGTAAAAGAAGAGTAAACGATCCATATAGCGTGACAACACCGGAACAAACTAAAAACACACAGGTACACAGAACTGGTTGACACGTATATGGAAATTGCAAGCTGGCACACATGCAGAGAATAAACCGGCACACATGTACAAATAGTAGGCTGGCACACATGTACAACATACAGGTATAAATAGAAAACGATCACATGCATTTGTTCGTATCGTATTTCATATAATAAAAAATAGACGAAATAAAAAAAACGACACACTCGGACTTGTTCAGCATGAGCTGTATCTACCATATTATTTAGCTAAAAATTATATTACATATGCCTCAACTCAAAGGGGACACGGCAATATGCATGACTCCCTTTCTCAAGTTTATCTGATTATTCACTACAAAAGTAGATCATAAAATTCCCGCCCATCGTTAACGCGAGCTAGCAATCAAACAATTTGCCCCTATGAATTAATAACTCAAATTGTCAAATTGAGCTAGCAATTAAGCAACTCGAACACCAGATAGGACATTTTCGTTTATTTATAGACTTACAGAAATTTTTTAAATACAAAAGTCATTAGAAGCATTGTTGGAATGGCAATGGCACACTCAGTCGCGTGGTGACTTGTGTCTGACCTGATTATTTCTCTGTTTGAGTGGTCTATAACCAATACTTTAATTAAAAAAGTTATAAGACAGTCTGAAGCAAATTGACATCATGGTATTTTACTGTCATCGTATGATAAGTAAAAGAAGAGTAAACGATCTATATAATGCGACAACACCAGAACAAACTAAAAGCATATAGGTACATATGACAGGTTGGCACGTATATGGAAATCGGAAACTGGTATAAATGTGCAGAGAATAAATCAGCACACATGTACAAAGCAGGCTAGCACACATGTCCAAATGGGCACGCAGGACAAATGGCAAAGGATCACATGCATTTAGTCATATCGTATTTCATATGAAAAAAAACGGATGAAACAAAAACTATTCGCTCAGACTTGTTTAGCATGAGCTGCATCTACCATATTATTTTAGCTAAAAAAATATACTACAACTGCCTCAATGTAAAGAAGACATGGCAATATGCTTGACTCCCTTTGTCAAGTTTATCTGGTAATATGATCACAAAATTCCCAAACGTGAGCTAGCAACCAAACAACTCGCCCGTACCCAAACTGTCAAAGGAAGCTAGCAACCAAGCAACTCGAACAGCAGACAGGACACTTCCATTTATTTATAGGGTATGCAGAAGTTCTATATTTAGGTCTATGCTGTCTCTATTCCTTGTGCAACTATCTCCGTATATGTATGTGTTTGTCTTCTTAACTTCCGTATGGTGACTTAAAGCATCGAGCCTCCTCTATCTGACTAGAACGTTTTATTACATCGAGAACTCACTTTTAAAAAACTTAACTGAACTATTTAACCCCCCAAAAAAAATTCGCATAACCCATAGCACCTCTGGTGCATATCATATGAACGAGTTGATAAAATAAAAATCAGATCTTTCTCGGTACAACTAAAGCTAACTAGACCAGGATTTAGCTATATGGCAATTTAACACCGCTTTTCTGGGAACTACCTTATACACAACTCAACAAATCAAGACTGACCCTGAAATGCGATTGCACTACCATCTCTGACAATTCAGTAAAAACACATTCAGAAACGTCAAACAAGAACTCTATTAAACGTCTCTAATTGCATGTTCAAAGCCTCAAGCTTTCTTACGTTCGGTGCATCTGCTACAAGTCCCGCTATGCACAGTATTGATTCTTTCTCAAATTTTGCTATGCTCAGTACCCCTCAACTGTTGCTATTCTCAGTATAAACTCCTCTTCTCCACTCCAAAGATCTGAACTTCTTTTGTGGTAGTTCCCAATATGCCTGGAAGATGGTAAGTCCATTGAAAGAGATACGGTAACTGAAACTCTGAATATCAAAGAGAGAAAAAGTGAGTATGAAATTGGTGTCTCCCACATAGAATGCACTATGAAAGAAGCATGATGTTACAAACCCCACATAAGCCATGAAAATCCAGTACCAACCATTTTTTATCTCCTAAAATGATAATATGTCTACATCTGATCTAAATTTAATTAATGAAGGCCTAAGAGCTTCATTAAGCTCTTGGACCACTATATTGAGATTTTATAGAAGGTATACTAGTCTTCTAAACATGACGCCTCTCACATAATGATTTACATGTCTATATGTAATACTATTTTGTTGAATCAGAGTGCTAGGAACAAAAACTGATGCTTAATTATGAAAACCTCAATTTCTAGTCACTGACCAGACCCTCCCTAAGTGAAACGTAATACAGAAAACTCATTAACCAAAACCCATACAAGACTTAGCCTGCGTTTGGCACGGAACTAGATCCGGATTATTGCCTGTCGCCTAGTGCCAACCCAGCCAAACACTCGACGGATTAGGACCGGTTTCTGTTTGGTTGCGAATCTGGTTTTGGCTCCGTTTCGAGATAACGAAAACCCGAAAACCGGACCAGGCAGTCCCGCAAGAGGTGGGATTCCATTTCCTAACCCGGGGTTGGCTCATAACACGAGTATTCAGCCGCCCCTGACACCCCCCTTTCCCCTCTCCCTCTTCTGTTCTCTCGACAAAACCTATTCTGACCTGCACGACCTGCTCCCCTCTCCCTCTTCTGCTCTCTTTTGGGAGGAACTATTGTCTCTGTGAGTTAAAGTTGCGTCTACCACGCCGAATCGTGGCAGCGCAGGGCCGTAGGGTGAACAGATGGTCAATGAAGCTCACGGATTCAGAATGGAGGTGTGCTTGTTCGTCAGGCATCGCCGAGCCACGATGCCAGGCTAGACGGCGGGAATCAAGATTAGGCATCCCGACTTGTCATCTCCAATTAAAACCCCTTGACGCCCCCTTTTCACTCTGTGCAAGGCGTCGACCAAACCCTAGCGAGGGCACCGCCTGCCGTAGCTTCTATATATTGATGTGTTTCTTCGCCAATCTCCTCCTCATTCAACTTCGCATCCTCCACCAACTGTTCTCGGAAGTCACCGCTGCCGAGCCCTTGTATTTCGAAGTCGCCCATCTATTTGAGAGGTATGTGTTGGCTGAACATATTTTTCTTTTAGTAGGCGGATGTAGTAGTAGGAATGTACACTAATCTTTACTCCCTTTACCTTATCTTCATGTATGTACAGATACTTTCTTGGTGACTGTGTGATCCCCTCTTCTAGGTGGATATTCTTCTTACCGTGTATATCTGCTCAGCAATACGAAACTATTTTTAGTTGATCTGTTATTTTAGTTGTAAGCATAGCCATGTTGAACGGTTGATACAATGAACGATATTGATGTGTTAGATGACCTCATATTGCCATTATCAGCTTGTAATGCATGGCTCAGTGCCCTACCTTGTCAGATGAGTTTAATTGCATTCAGTATTGTATACAAGACTCATATGCAGTCTTGTTTCGATTTCCAAACCCCTTATACCTACTCAACTTAATGTGCTTGGTTCCACGGATGTATGATCTGTTTGATAAAAACACATTATGTATTATGTTTATTTAACTGGGATCCTTGTTTGTCAACTATGTCATAAAATGACACGTTTTATTAGGTAAGGAATTATTAGGTCAAGATTTATTCTCTATGATGGACCAAAACATGTCTATTTTTTCACTTGAATGTGGTCTGAATGCGTCGTTGAGCTTCATTGAGCCCCAAATAAATTAATATGTCATTATTTAACTCATCTACCATTATACCAAATAAATGAAAATGATTTACTTTGAATGATTGTTTGGAAATCATGTCCAACATAGCATGTTCAGCATTACGATTGTGTTGTGAATACTTTCTCTGTTAATAAATAGATCATTATTTAACTACTACACCTAACTGTCTTCGGTGCTTGTTATCCCTAGACTATTACCATACGATTTACAAAAATTATACTGCACCTACAGCCCCTATATTAATTTGATTTTAACCAACATACCTGTAAAATGTCATGACTTACCTCCTATACCTATAAAATGATTATATCTACGTTTTATTTGGTATGGGGACCTTATTCTTTACATAATATGGCACTGTAAGGTCGTATAAGATATTCAGTATTTATTATGATTTTTTTAAAATAGACCAGAACATCCACGTATGACCTCTTTAGTGTAGTATTAAAATATGTACACAACTTACCTATATTGATAATGTCAGATAGCAGGATGTTTCTTATAGTACCCTAATGACTGTTATTTTTTATTAGAATCATTAATGTTGATGTAAGTCATCGAACCCTATTATGATATTCCATGTTTTAATATGACATTATTTGTCTCCTATAACAAACTGTCAGAAATGTTTAATATCCCTACGATATTAACAATTGAATTTATGCCCAAAAAATACTACACATAATAGCACAGAAACAGCTACCATTATACCAAATAAATTAAAATTATTTCGTTTTGATTGATTGCTTCAAGATCATGTACATAATACCATGTTCAGCAATACGATTATGTTGTGAATACTTTCTCTATTAATAAATAGGTCAACATACCTTAATGTGGTATGTATGACCTTATAGTACCCTAATACATTTTAATTATTATTCGAATCAATTCTGCTGTTGTTAATCATCGAACCTAATTGTGAGATATCCAGTTTTTCCAGGGCATTTTTTTCTCTAATAAGGAACTGTCAAAATTGCTTGATATCCCTACGATATTAGCTTATGCTATGGATAAAAAATTTGTCTATTTTAGCAGAAAAACAGCTACCAATACACCAAATAAATTATACTGATTATGTTTGATTGATTGCTTCAAGATCATGTCCAATGTACTATGTTCACCAATCCAATCGTGTTGTGAATACTTTCTTTGTTACTAAATAGGTCAATAATTTACTACTCCACCTATCTGTCCTTATTGCTTGTTATCCCTACTCTATTACTTTTCAATTGGCAAAAATTATCCTGCACCTTCATCTATAACCAAAAATTGAAGGTGTGAATGTCACTGTCATATGTGAGTATTTAAAAGCTACACCCATGTGTCTTCACTGTCTGTCATCCATGTTCTATTACGTACAGCTATTACTTACCTATATTGCTATGTCAGATAGCAGGATATTTACCCTAATGACTTTTATTTTTTATTAGCAGAAAAACACCTATCATTATACGATTATGTTGTGAATAGTTTCTCTATTAATAAATAGGTCAATATTTGACAGATTCCACCTATCTGTCATCAGTGCTTGTTTACCAAATCACATGACCTTTACACCTACCCTAATGACTGTTATTTTTTATTAACTAATTCTCTATGATGGGAACAAATATGTCTCATGTTTCTCTTTAATGTGGTTTTTATGCGACGTTAAGCTTCATTTTATACCTTCCCTGTTATTTGCTTAATTGAATTCATGCCACATCATTGATTTGAAAAAACAATTTCTGTGTGATGGAACAAAATTAGTGTTGTTCCCATTGGTTGTTGTTTGTATGCCACGTTCTTCTTCGTTGAATGGTTTCTTTGTTATTTGCTTAATTGCATATATGCAATCTCATTCCAATATCATGGAATTGATATTGATTCTAATAACAAACTACTAATTGGTCTTAATGTGGAACAAACTACTTATTGGTCTTAATGTGGAACAAACTACTTATATGGAACAAAATATGTGTCATCTTTCCCGTTAATGTGGTCTGTATGACCTTATAGTACCCTAATCAATGTTATTTATTATTAGAATAAATTTTGTTGATGTTAATCATCGAACCTTATTATGAGATTTCCAGTTTCTTTGGGGCAATTTTTTCCTCTAATAAGGAACTGTGAAAATTGCTTGATATCAGCAATACGATTATGTTGTGAATACTTTCTCTGTTAATAAATAGGTCAATATTTGACTCCACCTATCTGACATCAGTGCTTGTTATCCCTAAGCTCTTACCTTTCGATTGGCAAAAATTATACACCTATAGCTATAATAAAAAATAGAAGTGAATTTCATTGTCATAAGTATTTTTAACCATCTATTCAACATAGTCCTCCAATTTATCCAACATACTCTTTAATATTATTTTCCAACAAATGAAAAACATAATACCTTATGACAACTATAATAGACTACTTTAAAACAAGTTATTGCTGTCTAAACTGCACAAACACACCCAAACTAGGTTGGTATAAAGGTTTCGTTTAAACACCCTTACTATAGTGATCTATTGCAGTGTCATTGGTACTGTCTACACTAGACCCGAAGATCTGTATTGTATGGACCAAAGAGTCGGATGAGGCTCTGGTTTCAGCATTGAGGAGACAATATATGGGTAGGTTCATCGACGGAATTTTTACTAGGAACGTGTGGAGGGAAGCGCTACGCGATTGGCAGAACAGGATGGGGAGCCAGGGTTGTACAATGGATCAGGTAAAAACTCGGTGGAAGAACCTTAGGAGAGACTTTGCAAAGATAAAACTGGTGACCAACAAAAGTGGTGTTGGCTGGGATGAGAGCAGGCACAAGCCAATACTGCCTGACACCCCGGAGTGGAGGGAGACACTTGCGATATGTCCAATGATACACCCCCCTAAATATTAAATATTCACTGAAAGTGATTAACATTGACCTAATCAGTAGTGTTTGAGCATTTTAGGGAAATAAGGAACTAGCGAGATTGATCACCAAACCATTCTACCACTACTATGATGTCGAAATGATGGGGGGAGGAACATCGCTAGGGGGGCATCATGCAATGTCCTCAATGGATAGACAACTTCCTTCTAATGTTCCATCTGAAGATGATGTTGTTGTCGACTTAGATACATCTGATCCATTTGTCAGCCAAGAACCAACCGGTTTTATTGAAGATATGGGTTATTTTGGGATGCAAAGTGAGGACAACAACGGCGGAACAGAAAACCAAGGTGTTGGTGCAAGGACTCCTCCCACGCACAGACGCAGGAAGCGAGCCTCAACAACACAGGACAATTGTGGCCTTACTAATGATGTTGTTTCCGAATTCACAAAGGTGTTTGCCAAGGTACATGAGATGGGCACCGGTATAGCCAGTAGATCTAATGATAAAGATGAGTATCAAACAATTTTACACCATTTTCATGCAACGTACCTTCACGCCCATGTCCCTGTTTTTACCACTCTTGTGCATGCCATAAAGGAGTCATCATACCGTAACATTTACCTAAGCCTTCGAGATACCCCACACAAAATTACCATATGGTTGCAAGACCTTTGGAAAATGAAGAACAGAGCTTCTGGATCACAAACACCCTTCACGCCACCATTTCACAATCGCCACCTTCGTCGTTTATAGCACGAGTGGTAATAACAGAGGCCATGCCCCTTAGTCGTTCTTGTGAGGTTGTCTAATTTAAGAACAATATCAATATTGTAGCTCTAATTTAAGAATAATTTTTAAATTTGATGTTGAAATATTTGCTTGCTTTGGGAACAATTTTGAAATTTGGTGTTGTGTAATGTTTTTCATGATTACAAACATATCAATATCATGTTATTTATCGTAGTAACAAATAGTTATGTTTATACATACGACTTGTATATTTTATCATGGTGATTTCATATCTGCAATCTCTCTATTTATTTCTTATGCGGGTAGTCTCTTTAATTATAGACGTCATGGCCGGTAATGAACATCCAGAAACAACTGATGACATTGTACAACTTTGTCATCTTATGTCTGGCCCAGCTAATGTCATTGCTAACGCAATAGCAGACCAAATATCACACAATATCATAGACAATTCAAACGACGGAGCGCACAACAACCAATACCGAGATTGGTTAGTATTAGAAGCGGCCATCAAAAGGTTTTAGAAATAATAATTGGCCATGAAAAGATGGTGTATGACCTGTACCGCATGCTACCTGACACGGTTTTAGCCTTTGTGGACAAACTTGAGGAGCGTGGTTTGTTGAAAAGTACCAGAGGTGTGTAATCAATGGAGGTTGTATGCTACAGTTGCTACTTCCTTCAAATGGTTGGATATGGCCATACCAACCATATTCTAGTTGAGGACTACATTCACTCTGGTGAGACCATAAGTCAAAAATTTAATGAGGTATTGAATGCAGTGTGTGCTTTGTGCAATGAATATATTGTGATGCAAACTACATCCACAACTTCGCACAGGCGCATACTAAAGAGTACAAGATTTTACCCTTGCTTCAAGGTATGACCATCAATTTGTTGACCACCAATTTGTTGCTAGTATAAATACTTTTTTCGTCACTGAATTTCGTATATACTTGTCTTAGTATGCCATTGGGGCAATTGACGGGACACACATCCCCATTTTGGTGAAGCGCGATAGCAGAACCATTATAGAAATAGAAAAGAGAATGTTTCTATGATTGTCATGGTTGTAGTAGACTTCTCAATGGAGTTTACATATATCATGACTGGTTGGGAGGGCTCTGCAGCTGACCAACGAGTACTACACGCAGATACAACCACAGAGGGTTTCAAAGTACCCGTTGGAAAGTATTATCTTGTTGATGTAGGGTACGCCAACTATCGACAATTTCTTGCACCATATCGAAACGTAGATTACCATATAGCAGAGTATCGAGGTAACAGAAACTCATACACCAGCAAGAAGGAGATGTTCAACCACAAACATACTCAACTTCGTAACACTGTTGAACGAGCCTTTGATGTGTTGAAGAAGAGGTTTGCCTACTTTCAAAAAAGAGTGACTTTTCCTGTGCATTCATAGTCTCACATAGTAATGGCTTGTTGTATCATCCACAATTCATCCTACGCCAAAATGATGGTGATCCTTTGATGGACGAAAACTTGGAAGACCATCATAAAACTCTTGACATCTTGAACGATTGGAGTTCTCTCCAACAAACAAGCCAGGTTGATGCTAGGGAAGGAGACGTTTTGCGCGAAAGACTTGCCAATTCTATGTGGGAAAATTGTTGAATTTCATAATTTTTGTAACTTTTGAGACATTAAAACATGTTGTACAACATGTTTGACTTATTCCCTTTTAGTATTTGATGCGTAGGTTAGATGCTTGGTATACCGCCTACTTCTGAGTGTGTCGTTATTTTTGTTCTCAATAGGTTTGCTTCGAATTGGATACTGGGATGCCTTTCTGTCCATGTAGATTTCATTGCATCGTGCGAGTGTATATGGATGGAACAGATGCGACAAATGGTCGTTTCGAAGATAACAATCCACACAAACCGTATTTTACGTGTGGCAGGGGTCTTGTTGAAAATAGGCGTCGTATGATGTTACCCACACAACGAGTCCAACATACCGTGACAGCCCTAAATGCAATTAGGGATGCTACGGTAACACAACTATCATATGCACGAAACGAACGGAAGCACTGATCTTCGTGTTGCGATTTTGCATGTTCCACAAGAGAAGATACACATAGGTTGGTCACTGAAATTACTACACTTAGTAAAAGACAAGACTATCTTCACGAAAAACTTCACATGTCGACTGATAGTGATTCAGCAACAGAGGATGAAGGTTACAATACGTCATAATGTAGAATCCAATGCCTTTTTTTTAGTTAGAAGGAGACTTAGTCTCCCCCCTCCCTCAAACAGGTGCCAGAGCCCGGATGACCCAAGGGATTGTAAATACAATGCGTAACAGGAGGTTTCGAACCTGGGTCCCCCGGGAGGACAGGTCGGGCCGAACCATCTGCGCTACACTGGCCGGGTAAAATCCAATGCCTTCCCAATTATGAATTATGTTGTATGTTTAAACTTGAAGATACATGAATAATTTATTTAACTAAATTCCTACATGGTTGGCTTACTTTCAATTATACCATTACATGTATTTAGATGTCAACGGATGAATCCGAAGGTAGGAGGTGTTTTTGTGGTCTTCTTGCCGCATTGCGGATTAATACAGAAGATGGCAGGTTGTATGACTTCGGCATTCTTAGCAAAAGACCGGGAGAAATGTATTACATCTACTCTACCGAAGAGGTCCGACACGTAAAGGTCCTAAAGACAAGTTGTTATCGACTATGACATGGATATATGTTCGCTAACACTAATCCAAAATTCATATTACAATATAGGGAAAAGATCGTTGCAAATACTTTCATTGGACGGTCGATCTCCCACCAACAACTCATTCTTTGAAGGCTGAGATTAAGTTATTGACTGATGAGTGCAAGTCTATCTGAGGTCAAGCAATGAACATGAAGAATTTTGTTGAAATCTATCATGATGCCGAAGAAGTTTACAAATCATACCAGTACCAGTACGATACACTTTACACTAAGGTTAACAAGTTAGAGGATAATTCTATTGGGTACAACGTCACCTCCAATGACTCCATGACATTTATGTGTCATTTATATTTGAACGATCAATCTTATAAAATTTTATTCAAACGTCAGACATGTTGTTGTAATAAAGGCATTTAAACGTGTAAATGTTATGACAAAGGCGATTACCTATTCTTTTCGAATTGGCAAAATTTGTCATTACGCTCAATATTTTGCATATCTGAATATATTTTAATGAATGCATATTCGTGCATACTCATTTCATGCACCTATACGACTTGTATATTTTATCATTATGTTCAATTTCGAAATTTGGAGTTGTGTAATGATTTTCATGATTACAAACATATCAGTATTATTTTATTTATCGTAGTAAGAAACAAATAGTTATGTTTATACATACGACTTGTATATTTTATTATGGTGATTTCATATCCGCAATCTCTCTATTTATTTCTTATGCGGGTAATCGCTTTAATTATAGACGTCTTGGCTTACCTCCTATACATGTAAAATGTCATGCCTTACCTCCTATACCTGTAAAATGATTTTATCCACATTTTATTTGGTATGAGGACCTCATTCTTTATGTATGTGTGTTTACATAATATGGCACTGAAATGTCGTATAAGGTATTTAGTATTTATTATGGTTTTATCCGCATAATTGAGATATACACCCTTACTTCTGAAATATATTACTTACAGAATCTGTAATATGGTTGGGCATCCAACGAACGTGTTTGCTTTATGGCATCCAGAGCACGATCAGATCCTACTTGATGTCATGAGAAGTCAGTATGACATGGGGAGATGTGTTTGTGGATTTTATACTCGAGAGGCTTGGATGGAGACATGGACTGATATTCGAAACATAACGGGATGCATTTCATAACTTTGAACCAGTTGAAAACCATTTGGAAGAACCTAAAGAAAGACTTTATCAAACAAAATTGTTTCCTTTTTGGCACATTTGCCTACTCATCCCTTAGCGCAATATGTGATCCCCCAGGAGTTGTTGAAAACCTAAACAATGTTGAAAACAACAATGACGCAACTGCGGGATTAGGTGGTGAAGGCAACGAATGAAGTTGCAAAAACTTGTTGACCACCTTAGGGACGTTCATTTCTTTGTTTTATATGCATTAAAAAACGTACCTATTCTTTTCGAATTGGCAACATTTGTCATTATGTTCAATATTTTGCATGTCTGAATATATTTAATGAATGCATATTCGTGCATACTCATTTCATGCACCTATATTTGGACGTAGAATAAAATATTATACCGACTTAGCTATGTAGCTTTGACCATTCATTTTTGAACAACCTGTAGATGTTGCACAATAACAAATTCAATAAAAAGTCAGTGCGCTACACAAAGCGTAAGGATAAGTCGACGAAAGTCGTAGTAGACTAGTAAAAAATGGAATGCGATGTAGATGGGATACCCCTAGACTGGTCAAAGTATATATGTTGTGTCGATGACAACTCAGTCGATTCTTCTTCTTCACCATCACTGGTAAAAATCAACAACTGTCGTTGATTTTCGACTGGCCAATGGACGAGGCCAAGGAATTGATAAAAGCAGAACGGGCAGCAGCACGCGATGAGTTTGAAAAATACTACAAGGCTTTGTTGTGTATCTATAGCGAGGGGTCTATGTCGGATGACCAAGTTTGTCTGGCACAAAAGAGAGCAGACGAACAAAACCTTTCTTCTTCTGAGTAGTGGGCGGGTTTTGTTTTTAAAGTCACTGTACAAGGGAAGAATTGGGTGTGCAGACGTAGTCATGCACCACGAGATGTTGTGTCGGCCAAAAGAATACAATCGATACATCTGGTAGAAAGAGACTACATTTTTGTCGACAAAGAAGTGGAGTCTAATTAGCATGGTAGGAGTTGAACGTTTCACAATGGTCATTCAATGAAACACCTTTGCTGGTTGCAAAATTTAGCTGGAATAGGCGCAGGATACAATATGGTTTTGTTTAGCTACGTTTACAGTTCCCAAATTAAATCAGACTACGTCATGTGACTATTCCAACTGAATTTAGTAACAAGTGTAGGTTTTTCATTGCTTGACCAAACTGAACCGAACAAATCATATCATACCAAATCGGACTTCATTTCCTTGTTGACAAAAATACAGTCTTCTATCTATCGGTTGTTTCCATTGCGTTCTTTAGGCCAGCGTAACAACTCCTGAAGCATGACCACTCATTGTATGGTCATCTAATGCCCTTGCTACACTAGTCTATATGAATTTGTATTTATCAATGTACCGCATGTTTATTTCACTACGTACTACACTTAGTACAAGCTAATGTTAATTGGAAGGTATGTTTCCCGCTACCATCTTGAATGTTGGACATGTACTAAGATTATTCACACGGTACTTAATTTTAAATACCATTTAGCTATATAGTTTCTCATTCTAGATTATCTCCATCATGAATGTTTCTTTACCGACTATACATGCATTTTTCAGTTTAACAAATACATTGAATCCAATTTGTATCATACTTGTCAAGGCGTCCCAGGGCTGCGCCTAGGTGAGGACGCTTTATTTATAATGCTACAGTGACCTAGTTTTGTGGGTTTGGTTGTATATTCACTTATTTTAATGTTTGATATGGCTACACCAATGTTCAAAATTAATAGTGTTGCCTATTATGTGTGCCAAATATCACTTTTAATTGGATCTAATACTCTTAGTACACATTTGATTTTTCTTAGTTTGCACCTTCAATTCAGATTGTACTAAGTAGCTATGCTATGAAGGATAGTGATTACATTGTTTAATACTTGTAGCTATGTATGACAATAAATATATATTTATTTTTTTATCACTCTTTTACATTCTTCACAATATATATTTTCGTGTCCTTGACATTATTGTCAATGATAATATATTAGAAATGTAATTGGTTATTTTTTCATACAATAAAATATATATATGGGGAAATCGACTATAAATATGTAGATAACTACATATATAACTATACAATGTGTGTATGAGTGGGGAAAAACCATGACACATGTATATATACATAAAATATATACATAAATTATTTTTTTAAAGGCCGCTTAGGCGACGCCTAGGCTCGCCTAGTCGCGCCTTGGCGCAAGGCGTCCAGCCCCAACGTCGTGTCGCCTTGCCGCCTTAACAAGTATGGTTTGTATGGGATGCAGAATGTGATGCAGCCAGGGTTGTCAGACTCGAACCGGTCAGTGAACCGGTGAGGCCTCTGGTTCACGGTTCACTGGTTCAACCAGTGGTCTGACCGGTTCAACCGGTGACGTCAGCATGACGTCACTAGTAGTTTAATAATATATAAATGTCTTTGATACTCATGAAAATTATCCCTACAAAAGTTATGAAACATGAATAATAGCATAATTCCTCACAATAACTTGATAAAAAAGACCAAATAACAATATTATACTATTCATGGACAATTTATACACCAACATTTATATAGTATTCAATGTTAAATAACATAAAATAGCAGCAACAATGCATTTCCTTGCTAAATGAGAGAACCGGCCGGTTGGGCAAAAACCGGACCAGTTCACCGGTTCAACCGGTCGGTTCACCGGTTTGATGCCGGTCAGACGTCATTTCCGACTTTTAGAGGAAACCAACCCGGTAGGATGACCGGTTCCCGGTTCAACCGGTTCAACCGGCCGGTCCGGTTCGGTCCTGATAACTATGGATGCAGCCTTAGGAACAGTGCTAGGTCGACAATATTACTTGCGCAAATTATGTGGCCCCTTCTGCACGGCAGGGTTAGCGTGATGCCATAGTCGAGTTTCATGAGATAACTGACAGAACTGATATTAGTATGGGTGTGTTTAAGGCGAGATGGAAAATTTTAAAAATTGTGGATACAGTTCCAAAGACTTTCTGGTCTAGCCCGCAAACTTATCTACCAGGACTACAACAAGATCCAGTTCACCAACAAGACACATCTCATACTTGCAAAATACAGACAGAAGATACATGCATAGTACCCGAGGATGTTGGTAGAAATTGAATAACTTAGTGCAATGAATGTCAGTTTGTATTTGATTGACTATGTTTGCTTCGTATGCAGTTAACTACGCAGACAATATGTTATCTATTCGTATGAAACAATTATTTCTCTGTCATGAATATGAAATAACCCATATTGTTGTCTGTTGTTAGTACTTACATTTATATTATTTTTTCTCAACATTATTTTAAATTCATGTAGCATAACATCTAAATTTTATTCAAACGTCGGACATGTTGTTGTAATAACCCATGTTGTTGTCTGTTATTAGTACTTACATTTATATTACTTTTTCTCAATATGATTTTACATTGTTGTAGGCATAACATCCAAAAAAATTTCAGACTCTCCAACCACAACACCCTAGATCTTCAACAGTCACCATGGCCTGGGCCTCTACCCCAATGTTACTATTCCCTGTTGAAGAACAGTTGGACATCATCCTAAACGATTGTTCCTTAGCACAACTCACTATACCTAAACATTGGCGTTATCTAAACGGAAGACACTACAAGGTTGGTGAAGTGTACGTAAATTTTGAAAATTTATCATATGTTATCGAGGTTAAGTACGATGTTGCCGGAAATCTTGTATCCACATCCGGTTGGTGCAGGTGGGTTAGGAAGATGCTTTAAGCCGTAGCGACAAGCTTTTTCTCCGTCCGGCGACCATAATACCATCAAGGTTTGGATAACCAACATCAACAAGACGCTCGATCATCTCAAACGCTTTCAGTACTCGAAAGAGGAGAGGGAACATTTGGTCAAATCCGATGATAACACACCCGACGAGGTATATTGCAATTGCTACAAAGTCCCTTCACCATAAGTTCAAATTTGTCTAAAGACAACAACGAGCTCCGCGACACAACAACATCAACAAAAAAAACCAAGGTAGTTCCAAGCAACAAATTTATTTTCCTATCTTATTTTGTGTTTCCACTTTTTTTCTTGGAGTAATCAATCTTCATAGCTATTTTTTGTTGTTAAAACTTCAGGAAAAGACCACCATAATGAAAAGGCTCTCACAATTGTTGATTCCGAACTATGTTGTTGTTGTTTAAGTTGTACATCTAGACTAGTTGTGTCTCTCTCTTCCCAGTTATTTTAATTATGCGCATGTTTTGGGATACACCAACCCCCTTGTTTAGTTAGAGTTTTGGACAACAACACTGCTGCATGTTCATAACTATGTCATTTTCATTCATCCCTTGTAGTATTCGCAGAGTGGTTACAATATTTAGCGTTTGTATTACGAAAACAAACTAACCACAATTAAGTAAGCCTAAATTTTATAATATTGAAGTTAATTTCTGCTGTGTAACCAATATAATATAATCAGTTTTTATAATGCAAACATATTTGTATTGAAATCAGTTCGCAAAAAATAAATTGTTCAAATCCTGACCAGGTTGCCAAACAGAATTAGACTGAATCCTGACTAGCAGCCAAACAGAATCAGACTGAAACCAAACTCAAATCTGACCAGCTGACCAGAATCAGACTGGGTTGCCAAACAAAACAGACTGCATCCTAACTACCCCAACCCAGATCATCAGACTAACCCCGACTAACCCAGTCCAGATTCCAGAATCCCTATCCCATGCCAAACGCAGGCTTAGTTACCAACAAATCATATATATACAATACATATCAGAAAACACCACTACCATGAGTTACAAATCATTAATTGACTGCGAGGTTGTGGAGTAGTGATAATCAGGTCTCAAATTAAAGTCCTTCAGCAGTTTATTGGTTTGCACTTATTTTAGACCTTAATTTACAGAACCCCCTAATGTTAGGCCTCCATGATAAATTATGAAGTCCTCGGGGAGTTCTTTCCCCTTTGGCTCCCATACATTGTATTCAACTAAAGTGTCCAGTTTTGACTTTCGTGTTTAAAAGTTACCCTGAAACTTATATCAGGGACATAAGGTAGTATGAAATTTTAAGAGCCAACAGTGCCAACACAATATATGAGTGACCCGGCATGCTACTAAAAAACAAATACAGACAGAGCTACAAGTCTACATATGCCCAAACAAGAATATATATAGGAGCATCATTACATATCTACTAATGCTAATCATCAGTTAATAAGTTGTATTGGCCAGACGGAAAACAGTATATGCATGCACAAGTAATATCACTTAATTTTTTGTTCAACTGTTATCATCTAATTTATATCATGTCAGGTAAATGTAAAAAGAAACTATGTAAGATCCTCAAATTTTCAAGCTTGAACTGGTTCAGCATCAAAGATTGCATTGGCAGGAAAATCAGAATACTACATTTACTTGTATACAGCCATTAATTGAGGTCTGTGAAAAATAATTGACAAGAGATCATCCAATTGTGTTGAAATTCAGCACACAACAAGCACAAGCTCTAAACATGGTACACATCTCTGCAAAAACGTTAATATGGATTATGCTCGACAAGAGTAGAACACCTCTAAGCAATGGAAACTAGTTCTTGATCTTGGGTAGCCATATCATCAGAACATGACTTTCTAATTGCTTCAGTAGCAACATAGTTACAGTTAAGTGGATACTGTTTCAAATAATTTGACCCTTCACGTATGAATTTTAGTAATACACCAAGAAGGTTATTTATAAATCAAACTCCTTTTTAAATGCTTCTACATAATTCTAAAAGGCAAACCTCAAAACAAGAAAACTAGTTTAGCCGTTATAACTACTAAACATAGTGGAGACTAAATAGATAGCAATACAACTTAATATGTCAGCAGCCCAAGTCGTCTTCAACTCTCAAAGCCAAGGGAGGCGTGACCAAGAGAGGCAATTGTCACCATTGTCAAAAACCAGGACATTGGAAAAAGAATTGTCCACTCTATCTGGAAGAACTAAAGAAGAAGGAGGCGACGGACGTCTCCACCTGAAGGTGTCATGAAATAAACTTGTAACATTTTTGAGGTATATGATACCAAGATATAAAATGTAAAGCACCCAATAAATGGGGCAAGTGTTGCCGCCATAGATAGGAGTACTTTAGTTTATTTTCAGCCTTGAAGGCATGTAATAGAGCTATGAACTGCTATTTCATATTTGCCAATGGATAGAAACACCTTATTTTGCATATTGTATGACAATAATGGCAATTAATAAAGTTGATGTTCCTTGTGGCAATGCCTTGTTTATCTTGTGGTACTTGGTATGCATAAGATAAAATGATACCTAAGAGTTATTGATAACTCAAACAATCAAATTAGCATAAATCATGAGAAATTCATTTCTAATTTCCATATGATGGATAAGTCTAGCCTCTTTTTGGTTGGAGAACCAGTAAGAGACATGAATCTCTTGGACATGATCAATCTTCACTAGTCATAGTGGGAGATTGATTATCCTATTAGGTATAATACATTTGATGTATTTACATACCTATTAAAGTTAATGCTAATACTTCAAACATTGTTTAGAGAAATACCAATATGAATATCTTGAAGTGTTCAAGAATATCATAGATGAAGTACGAATTTGGTAAAGTGTTAATTCTTGATGAGATCAAAGAATGAAATACTTGGACCAAATGTTTGAGATCCTTATGAGAGATTATGATTGTGTATCATAGTGAACTCATGATTAAGGCATGATGATGTCTAAATCAAAAGGAGTCATACTCTAAGGAGTTAGAGGATGATTATCAAATAACTAAGTTCTTCTTAAATAAAGAACACCCTACACTAATAAAGGATATTAAGAATCACAAAGTGTTGTGAGTTCTCAAATTCCTTAACAGATTCACCTCAAATATCTATATAATGAGTTGGTCATATGATGAGTCAACAATCTAGATGATATTGAGGAACCGAATTTTGAGTTATGGTTCATGACCATTACATTCTAAATGACTTCCATGTGAACCATAAGGCATGACCTTGATGGTAGCACCCACTGGGATGAAATCCATAAGTGCGAATGAGTCTTAAGCGTTAAGACACATGGATGACGTTTTGAGAAGGATGATGCTTGTTGATTGCAACTTAATGACTAAGAGATTTGGCATACGGATACTAAAACCGCATTCCTATGAGGAATAAAATAAGGATGTGTATGTGACACAACCTATAAGGTTTATGAATCCATTAATGCAAATAAAGTCTATAAGTTACAACGGACTAATCAATGTGATTGATTGAGTACAAGCAACTCAGAGCTGGGATCTTTACTTTGATAATATAGTCAAAGGGTTTGACTGATATGACAAAGATAAAGAAGGGATCTGTGATTTAGTGGGAGCGTATTTACATTCCACATGTCGATGAGGAATGAGATGTTCTAGAATGGAATCATTTGTGGAAATTATCTTTAAGGAAGATAGAGATGTTTCCTATGTGATAGGAATAGAGATCTATAGAGATAGTTCTCCAAAAACCTCTTGACCTGAAAAGATAAAGCATACATTGGCAATCTATACTGAAGGATTCAGTGTGCACAGATTCAGTGGGAGAAAACTTGTCCATGTTACATGGAGTTAGTATCCCAAGGCCAAGTGTCCAATTCTCATAAAGAATGGGAACACTAAGAATAGATATGAATCTATCATGTATGTAATCATCCCATTATCTTGCATGCATGGACATAGCAAGAATAAAATGCATTCATCATCTTGTATGTAGGACATGACAATATGATCATTCTGATAACTCGTATGTGGGACATGACGAGTGGATGTTTGTCTAGTTCCAGTAAGGGTTACTGGAATACCATAAGAACTTGATAAGTACTTGAGAAGTATTATTTCTATGGAAATGAGGAAGGGTTCACTGTAAAGAGTTACATTGATGCGAACTTCCGAAAAGGACAGAAAATTAATCGCAAAATATATATGAGATATATAAAAGTGAATATTTGTTGATAATTGGAAATGTTCCAATAAATATGTTTAAAAAGAAAATGTTGAGTATTCGTGTGTTAGAGAACATTAGTGGATACTATGTGGATCTGGAAGTTCATGACATAAACTTATAGATATTCTGGTCATTGATGACAAGTTAGGAGTGCTTGGTCATGCAATGTGGCTAAAGGTTAGCAAAGGAATACTAGATCGCATATTACCGCAACTCCATCTCATACGTGTGACGTACAGCGAAGAGATGAGAGACATGCAGTTAATACTAACTTTGGCAAGGTGTTGCCATAACTCACTGTGTAAGTACTAGAACATAGTAACATGTAGGACATGTTTGAAGATCACTAAGAATATGATTCAAAGGTGATTGGCTCGCAGTGCAAGTGGGAGTCTGTTGGTATGTATGTCCTAAGAGCCAATCATGGGATGATTGGTGGGATACATTAAGATTCATTTGATAAACATTAAAGGCAAGCTTCCAATTCTTTCTGGTTCAGTCATATGAGATAATGATAGAACATATTGAATGTCTAGAGAATGACAGTACTCAATGATGTATGCTTTCAGGTTCAGGACCTGAATGATGAGATCATACGGATGCTAAGAGTTTGTACATTCTTATTATGTCCCTAGTCGGATGTCAATGTGGAAGGTAGATAGACAACAATGACACACAAGACTAGATTGTGGTGTTGGTTGATGATAGAATCTCGTTAGTCATGATATGGAGATATCAGACCAAACACATAGGTACTTGTTAGAGAACAAGTGTACCGGACAGACCCACCGTGAGTTTGACACATGGAACCATGACATGGTAGTCACAGTCAGTTCTCACAGTGATGGTGGTGAGTGTGATTCTTTGACCTGAAATCACTACACTCAACACATGTCGTTGGGTACACTTTGACATCATCAAACGCAGTCCTGAAACATGGGTTGTTATAAAGTTGATGATTGGGTGGCTTTGACACATGGGGCTTTTGAGGGGTGAGTGATAGATATGGGATTTGTCCCTCCTGAGGGAGTTTGATGTACATGGCCACTTGATGAGTAGGATTGAGATAGGCGTACGCACGCATGTGTGAATCAGTATGTGATATTGATGTCATACATATCTCCTCCAATCTACTCTGAGATCAAGAAAGTGAATGAACGTTGAAAGGATGACTGTTCCATGCCTTGAGTTCATTCGGGATATCAGTGATAAAGGAATTATACATTCACTGTAACACCATTCACAAATTGTAGGATTGAAAGTTGTTCTCCAACTTTCCTTTTCACTTGGGTAGCACTGATGTGCGACTAGGCACCGCTCTTTGCTTGTGAAGTCATAAGTGTTATGGACTTTCACTGCCAACGTAAAATGGGTCTGCAGGGTCACACACATAGGATTTAACCTGGAAGAGGAGTTTATCCACAAACGATGTTTAGATTGATTGCTAAAGGAGTTTAGTAGTTCAATTAAACACTCGATTAATTGATAGCTCAAAATCATAGTGTTCAAGGTGTTGGACTAGATGATTAAGAGTATCGGATTGATTGGAACTACAATTGACTTATTTGCACAGTCTACTGCTCCAACTGATCGGCTCATAGGGTTTGAACCGATCGGCTCAAGTTGGTGAACCGACCGGTTCAAAGTGGTGAGTCGATCAGCTCATGTGTCAATGAAACGATCAGCTCAATTGTTGAACCGGTCGATTCGTGTGACCAACCGAGATCGTTTGGAAAGTCAGAAGACTCTTTTTGCAAATACATATTCGTTTCACTTGTACAAATTTGATTTGGACAAGGACTAATATTTGATTAGTTGGAAACGAACATGAAAGTCAATTTGAATTGGACCAGGACCACGAACCGATCGGCTCAAGCATGAACCGATCGGCTCAGGGTCCCAACCGACCGGTTTAGGTGTGAAACGATCGGCTCAGGTCCCCAACCGATCAGTTCATGCTTGAAACGATCGCTTCAGCTGGCGCAGTTTGTCAGATTTAGTGGAAAAATCTCGAACCCTTCTACTCCTGCTTTAATCCCGCATTTCCCGGGATAGAGAACCATGTCCTATGACCTTCCTATATATATAGGGGTATTGGGGGCTTCTCAGGAACAAAAACTCAGAGCACCAGTTGCTCTGCAAAGTTGTCATTCTCTCTGGTTGTGGTAACCAGGAGAGCCCGAACAAGTGCTACCCGATAAGGGAGGCACAGCAAGGGAAAGACAACTACAGAAAAGCGACTGGTGGTAGGAGAGTGTGTCGGTGACTAGTACGCCGACAAGAGGGTACGACTCCTTCCGGTGCCTTGTGCGACAAGACGATCGGAGTTCCAAGTGGTCCGTGTGAACTACTTCAGAGGCGGGAGACTTCTGCCGCTCGGAGGACAGCTGTAAATCCCGACAGTCCCGGTGACCAGGAGCTGCACAGACACCGTTCAAGACCGGAGGTGAAGACCGTGCAAGCCGCGAGGTAATGTCGCCGAGCAAGCCTCAGGATAAGATATGCCTCTACAAACCATCCTTCCTATTGTATAGACGTTGGCGCGATTCCTTTATTTTGGGTTTGGGAGGAGAAATTTTTGTTTCCGCTGCCTTTTCTGCCTCTCTTTAAAACCCAACTGTGGTATCAGAGCCACATCAACTACTCTATACTTTAGGATTATCGATATGATCGATTTTGGTTTGTCGCCTTTATTTATTGCATACGATGCGAATAAAATTGGCTTTATGCATGTCCAATCCTAAATCCACAAATCCCAATATACATATATGATATGTAATATGAATGCACTCGATACGCGTCGCCCTTAAACGAGTTTTGTGGTGGATGTATAGTGTGGTTATGGCCAATAAACCCTATGTATGTGTGCTTTGTTGAATGTGGTTGCTTGCATCTCGGTCTGCGCACAGATTCCCTATCTATTATTCCTGATGTAACTCGAGATAACTCGAGATTTCTTTCCTACCTTTGCTCCCCCCGAATGTAACTCAGGGTTTCTCAATTCAAATGTAAATAGGATAGAACTTTTATTTCTTGTTATGTCAAAGAACGGCGGACAACCTAACGACAACTGAGACGATCGGTTCAAGGCGTGAATCGATCGGTTGGCGTTCTAGACGACCGATTCGAGGAGCGAGACGAGCGGGTGGAGGCCATGAGGAGATGCACGACGACCAGTGAACCGATCGGCTGGTGGCGCCCATCCGACCGACCTAATGGCGAGCCGATCAATCATGGAGATGAGTTGATCAAACCCAGAACAGCAAAGCACAGAGTTCATCTTGTAAAGGTTGCATGTAATATTGACCTAGATGACCGTGATTCCTCTTGGCTCGAGGAATCACATTAGGATGGCCGAAATCATCCCTTTTATCGTTTCGTATGTTTTATGTGGGATATAGCATGTATATGATATGTACTATATATTGTGGTGATTGGATATGTATATGTACCTATAAAAACCAAATCCATCATTAAATATTAAAGTTTTAGATGCCTTCCAAATGTGACACACGTGAAAAGCTTGATCGGCCAAGTGTGGGCACGCCCTAGCGTGGTGCACCGTCTATCTCGTGGAAGCGTGAAGGATGAATATGTGGGTCTGCCCTAGCAGGGTGCATATTCATCGTGTTGGCTTTGGGTCAGACTTAACAAGGTGACATAGATAGGATCTAGCACTTTGAGGCATGGAGGTGATCATGGCAAGGAGTTGCATATGACATCTTTCAAGAGTTGCATATGATGCAATTGGCAAAAGTTGCCTACCTGAAAGATCTAAGTTGTGGGTGACAGCCCTAGCTGGTCTATGACTCAGAGGATTTCAGGATCTTGACCCACTAGAAGATTGTACACTGCAATCTTCCGAATTGATGGTGAGGGCTATCAATTTGAACAAAAATAGTGGGAGCGATAATTAATTAAAGTCATAATTATATCGTTAACTTTTCAAATCAATCAAATAAGTCAAAACTAAATTTTGGACTAAATTGCGTATATTTCCTTTTGTAGTACAAATGGCAACAAACAACAATCACTTTTCATTGTGATCGGTCCTTCAAAAGAACAAGCTGAATGGGACTAACTTCCACGACTGGTTTAGGACATTGAGAATTGTTCTCACTCAAGCTCTATGTCCTGGATACTCCAGCTCCAGAGGAACCTGCTCTTACCGCACCAAAGGCAGAAAGGGATGCTTATAAATAGCATTCTGAAGATGCCATTGATGCAAAGTGCTTGATGTTGTGCTCCATGAACCACGAGTTGCAGAGACAACATGAGAACATGGGTGTCATTGAGATGATTCAGCATCTCAAGAACATGTATGAAGATCAAGCACGACAAGAGAGATATGATGTCTCTGGGGCACTGTTCAAGTGTGTCATGACAGAAGGAGATCCAGTTGGTCCTCACACGCTCAAAATGATTGGGTATGTGGAGAACCTGACAAGACTGGGATTTCCCCTGAGCCAAGAGTTGGCTACTGACGTGATATTGCAATCATTGCCAGAATCCTACAGTCAGTTTGTCATGAACTATAACATGAACAACTTTGACAGGCCATTGACAGAGTTGTTGGGCATGTTGAGGACAACCGAGGCACAGATGAAGAAGGACAAGCCTAAGTCTGTGATGATGATCAGCAACAAGAAAGGCAAGTCCAAGCGCAAGGGCAAGGGCAAGGCTAAGAAAGGTTCTGATGCTAGCCAGCAGCCCAAGTCGTCTTCAACTCTCAAAGCCAAGGGAGGCGTGACCAAGAGAGGCAATTCTCACCATTGTCAAAAGCCAGGACATTGGAAAAGGAATTGTCCACTCTATCTGGAAGAACTAAAGAAGAAGGAGGCGACGGACGTCTCCACCTGAAGGTGTCATGAAATAAACTTGTACCATTTTTGAGGTATACGATACCAAGATATAAAATGTAAAGCACCCAATAAATAGGGCAAGTGTTGCCGCCATAGATAGGAGTACTTTAGTTTATTTTCAGCCTTGAAGGCATGTAATAGAGTTCTGAACTGCGATTTCATATTTGCCAATGGATAGAAACACCTTACTTTGCATATTGTATGACAATAATGGCAATTAATAAAGTTGATGTTCCTTGTGGCAATGTCTTGTTTATCTTGTGGTACTTGGTATGCATAAGATAAAATGATACCTAAGAGTTATTGATAAAAACAATCAAATTAGCATATATCATGAGAAATTCATTTCTAGTTTCCATATGATGGATAAGTCTAGCCTCTTTTTGGTTAGAGAACCAGTAAGAGACATGAATCTCTTGGACATGATCAATCTTCACTAGTCATAGTGGGAGATTGATTATCCTATTAGGTATAATACATGTGATGTATTTACATACCTATTAGAGTTAATGTTAATACTTCAAACAGTGTTTAGAGAAATACCAATATGAATATCTTGAAGTGTCCAAGAATATCATAGATGAAGTACGAATTTGGTAAAGTGTTAATTCTTGATGAGATCAAAGAATGAAATACTTGGACCAAATGTTTGAGATCCTTATGAGTGATTATGATTGTGTATCATAGTGAACTCATGATTAAGGCATGGTGATGTCTAAATCAAAAGGAGTCATACTCTAAGGAGTTAGAGCATGATTATCAAATAACTAAGTTCTTCTTAAATAAAGAACACCCTACACTAATAAAGGATATTAAGAATCCTTTGTGGAAATTATCTTTAAGGAAGATAGAGATGTTTCCTATGTGATAGGAATAGAGATCTATAGAGATAGTTCTCGAAAAACCTCTTGACCTGAAAAGAGAAAGCATATATTGGCAATTTATACTGAAGGATTCAGTGTGCACAGATTCAGTGGGAGAAAACTTGTCCATGTTACATGGAGTTAGTATCCCAAGGCCAAGTGTCCTATTCTCATGAAGAATGGGAACACTAAGAATAGATATGGCTCTATCATGTATGTAATCATCCCATTATCTTGCATGCATGGACATAGCAAGAATAAAATGCATTCATCATCTTGTATGTAGGACATGACAATATGATCATTCTGATAACTCATATGTGGGACATGACGAGTGGATGTTTGTCTAGTACAGTAAGGGTTACTGAAATACCATAAAAACTTGATAAGTACTTGAGAAGTACTAGTTCTATGGAAATAAGGGTTCACTGTAAAGAGTTGCATTGATGCGAACTTCCGAAAAGGACAGAAAATTAATCGCAAAATATATATGAGATATATAAAAGTGAATATTTGTTGATAATTGGAAACGTTCCAATAAATCCGTTTAAAAGGAAAAAGTCGAGTATCCGTGTGTTAGAGAACATTAGTGGATACTATGTGGATCTGGAAGTTCATGAGATGAACTTATAGATATTCTGGTCATTGATGACAATTTAGGAGTGTTTGGTCATGCAATGTGGCTAAAGGTTAGCAAAGGAATACTAGATCGCATATTACCGCAACTCCATCTCATACGTGTGACGTACAGCGAAGAGATGAGAGATATGCAGTTAATACCGACTTTGGCAAGGTGTTGCCATAACTCACTGCGTAAGCACTAGAACATAGTAACATGTAGGACATGTTTGAAGATCACTAAGAATATGATTCAAAGGTGATTGGCTCGCAGTGCAAGTGGGAGTCTGTTGGTATGTATGCCCTGAGAGCCAATCATGGGATGATTGGTGGGATACATTAAGATTGATTTGATAAACATCAAAGGCAAGCTTCCAATTCTTTCTGGTTCAGTCATATGAGATAATGATAGAACAAATTGAATGTCTAGAGAATGACAGTACTCAATGACGTATGCTTTCAGGTTCAGGACCTGAATGATGAGATCATACGGATGCTAAGAGTTTGTACATTCTTATTATGTCCCTAGTCGGATGTCAATGTGGAAGGTAGATAGACAACAATGACACACAAGACTAGATTGTGGTGTTGGTTGATGATAGAATCTCGTTAGTCATGATATGGAGATATCAGACCAAACACATAGGTACTTGTTAGAGAACAAGTGTACCGGACAGACCCACCGTGAGTTTGACACATGGAACCATGACATGGTAGTCACAGTCAGTTCTCACAGTGATGGTGGTGAGTGTGATTCTTTGACCTGAAATCACTACACTCAACACATGTCGTTGGGTGCACTTTGACATCATCAAACGCAGTCCTGAAACATGGGTTGTTATAAAGTTGATGATTGGGTGGCTTTGACACATGGGGCTTTTGAGGGGTGAGTGATAGATATGGGATTTGTCCCTCCTGAGGGAGTTTGATGTACATGGCCACTTGATGAGTAGGATTGAGATAGGCGTACGCACGCATGTGTGAATCAGTATGTGATATTGATGTCATACATATCTCCTCCAATCTACTCTGAGATTAAGAAAGTGAATGAACGTTGAAAGGATGACTGTTCCATGCCTTGAGTTCATTCGGGATATCAGTGATAAAGGAATTATAGATTCACTGTAACACCATTCACGGATTGTGGGATTGAAAGTTGTTCTCCAACTTTCCTTTTCACTTGGGTAGCACTGATGTGCGACTAGGCACCGCTCTTTGCTTGTGAAGTCATAAGTGTTATGGACTTTCACTGCCAACGTGAAATGGGCCTATAGGGTCACACACATAGGATTTAACCTGGAAGAGGAGTTTATCCACAAACGATGTTTAGATTGATTGCTAAAGGAGTTTAGTAGTTCAATTAAACACTCGATTAATTGATAGCTCAAAATCATAGTGTTCAACGTGTTGGACCAGATGATTAAGAGTATCGGATTGATTGGAACTGCAATTGACTTATTTGCACAATTTACTGCTCCAACCGATCGGCTCATAGGGTTGAACCCATCGGCTCAGGTTGGTGAACCGACCGGCTCAAAGTGGTGAGTCGATCGGCTCATGTGTCAATGAAACGATCAGCTCAATTGTTGAACCAGTCGATTCGTGTGACCAGCCGAGATCGTTTGGAAAGTCAAAAGACTCTTTTTGCAAATACATATTTGTTTCACTTGTACAAATTTGATTTGGACAAGGACTAATATTTGATTAGTTGGAAATGAACATGAAAGTCAATTTGAATTAGACCAAGACCACGAACCGATCGGCTCAAACATGAACCGATCGGCTCAGGGTCCCAACCGACCGGTTCAGGTGTGAACCAATCGGCTCAGGTCCCCAACCGATCGGTTCATGCTTGAAACGATCGGTTCAACTGGCACAGTTTGTCAGATTTTGTGGAAAAATCTCAAACCCTTCTACTCCTACTTCAGAGGCAGGAGACTTCTACTCCTACTTCAGAGGCAGGAGACTTCTGCCGCTCGGAGGACAGCTGTAAATCCCGACAGTCCCGGTGACCAGGAGCTGCACAGACACCGTCCAAGACCGGAGGTGAAGACCGCGCAAGCCGCGAGGTAACGTCGTCGAGCAAGCCTCGGGACAAGGTATGCCTCTACAAACCATCCTTCCTATTGTATAGACGTTGGCGCGATTCCTTTATTCTGGGTTTGGGAGGAGAAATTTTTGTTTCCGTTGCCTTCTCCGCCTCCCTTTAAAACCAACAAGGAGGCCCCATCAACAGTCAAACGGCAACAAGCAAGGACGCAAGTGTCTGATCCCCAACAGCAACAATGTTTTTCATCATCATTATCATCTTCATCATTTAAGCCTCAATCCCAACTATGGTGGGGTCGGCTACATGGATCTTTCTTTTCCGATCAGCTCTATCATGGGCCATACTCTGATTATGATGTATAGATTCAAAATCTCTTTATAAACTCTTTCCAATTTAATTTAGGTTTACCTCTGCTTCTTTTAATTGTACTTGACTCAATAAACTTGTGTTGAATAGGTGTATTTCTGGTTTGTGTTGCACATGTCCATACCATCCTAAACAGCCTTCACGCACCTTGTTTTTTATTCTCACCACCCCCACTTTGTTCTTGATATAGTCATTCCTCAAGCGATTTTTTCTTGTCTTTCCATACATCCATCTCAGCATACACATTTCGACCACATTCATCTTGCTGAGACACTTATTTCTTCTTGTTGAGATATCATCTTGGACATGGTTTAAAATTTCGATTTCGACGCCGTTTCTGATGGCTCAGAAACAGAAATTTTGATGGAAATTTCAACATTTATGGGAATTTCAACACAAGATTTCGACGACCAAATAAAGGAATTAAGTCATGAAATTTTACCAAGATGGTCTACATCCATAAATACACCTATTTATGCAATAAAATCATATATTGATCTTGATGGGGGTCCTACACGTGTGAGTGAAAAGAAGCTAAATTGTTTCAAACTTTCAATGAAGGTTTCCATGCAAATTTCAGTGCCATAAGGAATTATCTCATGCTCATAAATAAATTCAACAACAATCTATTACAGCTTAGACCGTTGAATATCAGTCAATCTATTGTAAATTTGTAATACACTGTAAATTTGTAATACACAAGAAAGTATTAAATTACCTAATGGAAACTAGAGTGTCGTGGCGGCTGATCGAGCCCATGACCCCCACATGGCGGTTGTTGTCCTAACAACCTCATTTATATTGTTGACATATTGATTCCAACTCATGGTATCTTTGTAACATGTATTATATGTTTGTACATGCTCTTTGTATGCTTCATCTCCTACAAATTGCATCATCCCATATGTAGGAAAATACTCCTGCAACGCTTTTAATTTGTCATCTTCATTAAGTGGTATATGTCATATATAAATACCTTGACCTGGAGGGACCTGTCTCTAATGCAATGCTATGTTTTACCCCTATCATTTGTGACCACATGATCTCTATATGCAGGACTAGGACCCCCTTATGGGTGGAACTCATAATTAGTGGGATTTACATAGTCATAATTTCCACTATTTAAAAAAGCTCATTTTAAAAACAATTTTATCCATTATCTAGACAAATAGGATGGATATATATCAAGTTGCATTTGTAAATTAATTGCATTTATATGTAATTTATAACATAGTTTCAAAAATCCTCAAGTTTAAGTTGTAGTCTATCACTTGCAACTTGTAATTTTGGAGTAATCTTTTGATCAAGATGGGGTAAAAGTGGAAGAAACAAATGTAGATGGGAAGGGGAGAGATAAACTTACCCCAGATCCAAAGAACAAGCCTTCAAGAGCAAGAGAATCCAAAAAAATTACCAAAGAAGTAACCCTCCAAGTACAGTAGGTTTTGGGCCATTGATTTCGAAATTGAGAACCCATTTCGATTGTATTTCGCAAAATGCATGCCCAAACTGGCCTTTTTTCAATGAAATTTCTGTATTTTGTCGAAATTTTGCCCCCCTTTACGAAATTTCTATCGAAATTTCAAAACTTTACATACTATTTCTGGACAGTTGCATTTCTATGTCCGATACCTGTTGAAACCAAAATTTTGAGATTTCGACCGGAATTTCGAAACATGATCTTGGACCTCACCCTCCTTTTCAGTAAAAGAACCAAAGTAACGAAATTTATCACACATTTGTAAATCTGTTCCATCCAACTTGACTCCACCATTCACAATTGTAGATAGGCTAATATTGAAATGCATATATTCAGTTTTACTTCTTATCATAAATCTGTTATATTCCAATGCATTTCTCCACTGTTCAACTTTATTATTCAATATTTCTTCTTTCATCAATCAACACAATATCATCAGCAAATAACATGTACCAAGGGATATTATCTTGAATATATTTTGTCAACTCATCCATAACAAGAACAAATAAATATGGGTCGAGTGTTGATCATTGATGTACCCCAACATTATAGAGAAAGTATGTCTCTCCTCCAAGAGTCCTAAGACTTGCATTTGAGTCATTATACAGTCTTTAATGAGGTCAATGTATTGCATAGGCACGCCCTTTTTATGCAAAACCCTCCATAACACTTCTCTAACTACTCGATCATAGGCCTTTTCTAGATCACTAAACACCATATGAAGATCTCTTTTATTTTTTCTATATTTCTTCATAACCTCCTTATCATAAAATTAGCATATGTTGTTGATCTTCATGGCATATAACCAAACTAGTTGTCTGATATTTAGTCTTTGTTCAATAATCCTCTCCCAAAACTTCATCGTGTGACTTATCAGCTTGATACTTCTGAAGTTTGTGCAGCTTTGGACATCTCATTTATTCTTGTAGATTGGGACTATAGTACTAGTTCTCCATTCATCCAACATCTTCTTTGTCTTCATAATCTTGTTAAAGAAATTTGTTAACCACATAGCTCCTTCATCCCCCATTCTCTTCCATACATCAATGGGAATACCGTCAGGACCGCATGTCTTTTTCATTTCCATCCTTTTCAAAGCATTTTTTACTCTCAGATTGTGAGACTCATCGTGTGTAAGGATATCTCTTGCATTCATGTCACCCGAGTTTCTTATTTTGTTCCTAGTATCTCCATTGAAAAGCTTATGAAAGTAATTTCTCCTTTGGTTCTTTATATCATCATCCTTTACCAACACTCTGCCATCTTCATTTTTGATGCACTTTATTTCACTCCAGTCTCTTTCTTCCCTTTCTCGGCCTCACTCAAGGTAATGGGCCAACCCTTACGAGTCCAAAAAAATGGATCTTCTTTGATGACAAAACCACAGATTGGGCTTAATTCAAAGCCCTCCCCTATTCTAAATACGAGCCATGTTATAAATTTCGTTTTCCCCTTCTCTAGTGTCTAACTTCTTATATATCTCATCAAAGTATGTGGACTTGGCCTCTTGAACTGCCTTCTTAGCATTTTTCTTTACTTGTTTGTATCTCTGAAAAGTTGCATCATCTCTAGATTTGGGCAAGCTCCTATATATCTCCCTTTTGAGTTTAATAGCCTTCTGCACTTCATCATTTCATCACCAAGTCTCTTTCTGTGGAGGCCCACACCCTTAGGACTCTCCCAAAGCCTCTTTGACAATCTTTTTTATGCAGGAACTCATAGAGCTAACATCAATCTCAAGTTTCAAGTTCTCTCCTATATAAGTTTAGCATAAAATATCAATTGCTTTTCTCCTTTAATATTCCACCACTTAATCCTTCTATCTTAGCTTATGTTTTGCTTACCTTTGTTGATCTTCATCCAAAACCATCAGCCTATGTTGGGTGGTGAGTTCTTTCCCAGGGATCACTTTACAATCTTTGCATACTTTTTGGTCCAGCCGTCTTGTAAGAAAGTAATCAATTTGGCTACAATTACGCCCACTCTTGAAAGTAATAATATGAGGATCTCTTTTCTTTAAATGTGTATTTGCCAAGATCATATCATAAGCAACTGCAAAATCGAAAATCCTCTTTCCTTCTCCATTTATGCTGCCATATCCAAAACCTCCATGAACTCTCGCATATCCAACATTGCTACTCCCCACATGGTCATTTAAGTTACTCCTAATAATGATCTTTTCCTCTATGGGTATTCCTTGCATCTGTTCATACATGTTTATCCCAAAAACCCTTCTTTGCCTCCTGACTAAGGCCAACTTGGGAGGGCATAAGCAATGGTGTTGTAAGGAGAAAATTTTAAGATGAATGTTTTCTACATATTGGGTGTAATTCTCTTCTTTCTTATCTTTGTTCTCGAGTGGGAGAGCTACCAAGATATAGGGTAATTAAATTTGGATGGGTGAGTTGTATCTTGGTTACATATTACTTGTTGCCATTATTGCCTATGGTTTTCCTCTTCTTGTCCCGGGAGGGTTTTTCCACGTGAATTTGTGTGCCTTCAGTTTTGTAGAGCATTGGCCTTTCTCCACCACAATACCTAACATTTAAGATACCGGCGAAGAGATGATAATTCTTTTGGTCTAATCACTGGCATACTCTCAACCCTAATGTATCATAAGGATTCCTGGAACAGAATCATAATGAAACATGATAGATTACAATGCAATATAGGGACTCACCAGCACTTCTTTTCCAGAATAAGACTCCAGGTCATTAGCTCTGCTTCAGTTATTTATCTAGTTTTGAGACAAATGAAACAAACTTCCGAATGTCTATAAGACCAAAAACCAAAAAGAACAGGTTTCTTAGTCAAATATTGCCCCTATAATGCTTACCATGAACTGATTTGAGACACAATATTGTAGGGGACAATGTTATGGCCAGTTGGGAGGAAAGAAAATCCAAAAAGTAGTGTAAAAATTCTCTACAAGCATTCAAAAATTGTATCCTCATAGGAAGCATGGGCTTTCAAAGAATTCATAGATTTCTGGCCCCTCAAAGCATGACAACGCGCTTTTGCTAAGAAAACCAGTGAGATGCCTAACTTCATTTTCTAAAGGAAAAGTTTGTGTCCTTAATCATGTTAGGCCCAGAAAATTATCTAGTGTGGAATAAGAAGTGCACACTATTCATAAGACTTGGAAATCATGACATCGCAATTTATGAGGAAAAAAGAAATTAGGAAATGAGAAAAGTAAACAGTAAATAACTGTATGCACTACCCCACAAGCTGAAGTAAAAATACCATGCATGCCCAGCTCTTCACAAAACCTCATGTCTTTTCCCTGTCAGTCGAGACTGAATTGACTTGGTCCTGCAAACCCTTCATTGATCAATGGCTTGTTATATAATTCCAACCCCACCTTCAGCCTGCAACTCCTAGAACCCTGATCCCTGGATTCATTTCCCCTATTCTAAGATTTCTCCCTCAGTGACAGAGATGGTTCATTCATCTTGAGAAGTATACAACCTATAATTGGCTAGAGTGCAGGCACTACCGATTCGTAACTTGACCTCATCTCCACTACACTTTCCCACCGGTAGCAGTCACATGACCTAACAAGGAGTTGATGATAAGGATGGGCTACACAGATTTGTGTGCTTAGTCACCAAACATGCTACCGAGAAACAGAGACCGAGGATTAGCTGCAGTTCTAAATAGGGCCAGAAGAACATATAATATGATGGGAGAAAATATATAATGCTGAATCATCTAGACTTATAGCAGTCATCAACTAATGTATTGGTCGTAGTATAAAACAAAATGTGGATGCGCATGTAATATCATCTTTTATCATCACTAGAAAATGTGACAAACATCCATGTACAACCACCGAATGTAGTGGCCTGAATCGTTTGAGAATCAGAGTTTGACAGGCGAAATATGCTACAGTTCAATAAACAGACCAAGTAAATCATTAATTGTGACCTATAAAAAATTATAAACGAGTGATCACCCAAGTGAAATGCTTAAATTCAACCTTCAAACAGTATAACTTTGAAACATGATACACATCTCAATTGTAGGGATTAAAAATCAGTAAGAGACAGTCGTCAAGATGAATTTAGGACTCCCTTGAAGTAATGGAAAAATAGTCTCAGTCTTGGGTAGCCATATCATAACACTTTGGTATTCTATTTATTTGGCTGGTAACATTGTTTTAAGTGCTAGATGTTTATTGTTTCAAACAACTCAGCCATTTGCAACTTCTTTATATAGATACACTACGAAGGATGTATTAATGTATTAATTAGTATTGAATGTTTCTACATAACTCCTAACCGGTAAGTTTTAGAATGAAGAAAACTATTTATGTAGCTAAATAATCTGCAATCAGAATTTAATAGGTCAAGTTGGTACTGTCTAAATGATGATAATGTTTTTGACCTAATCACTACCACACTCTTCCTTAAAGATGGTGATGCCTGGAACAAAATGCATTGAAGCATAATTAATTGTGATACAAAAAAAGGACTCGATCCAGCAATCCTTTCCAGTGTAAGACCTTATGCCATAACCTCTGCTTCAGATATTCATCAAGAACAATTTTCTTAACCAGTAAATGATGAAAGCTAAGACTTCATAAGAACAAATGACCAATAACCAATAAGAACAGGTTTCCTGTTAGATACTGCCGTGCAACAGCATACTAGAAACTAAATCCAAGACACAATAAAAGTAGGGAACAATGTTATGACCAATTGGGAGGAGATAAATGAAAAATACTAGTGCAAAACACCCTACAAGCATTTGGAAAATGTGTCCTCATGGGAAGCATAGGCTTTCTATGAATTCATGGATTTCCAGCCCCGCAAAGTATAGCAATGCACTTTTTGCTAAGATAATCAGAGATAGATACCATATACTTGTTTTCTGACGGGAAATTTCCAGTGCTATAAAAATTATGTAGTGCTGGAATAATAGGTGCACGTTATTTATAAGACTTGGGCATCATAGCCTCACTAGTGCAAGAAGGGAAGAGATATAAGTCAGGAAGCATGGATACTTCCCGGAGGCAGCCGTGTCTGTGTCCAAAACGTGTCCAACATGGACCCGTGGACACGGCCCAGACCTGTCCAAGTCTTCCTTATTTTTATTAGGAGTTGGACACATCCTGAACATGGTTTGGACATGCTAAGACACAACCCATCACTAATTAAGAAGGAGAAACATCCTGTTGCAAATAAACTTCCTCCTCACTATTCCTGATGTACATGTGTCCCCCACCTTATCACATCACCACCTAGTTAACTACTCTTCCTTCACATGTAGACTATGACGTCTCCTCTCTCTCCACTTGTTACCGAGCTCTCTATGCAAAAACGATATGATGGGGAACTCCCCTTGTGTATGTTTTCTTATTGATAGAAGGGCAGCCCCCCTCTCCAATAAATAGGATAAGGGGGAAGAGTACAAACTCAAGAAAAACCCTAATGGGTCAAGACATAATTAGGCCCATATAACAAAGAGACTAAATAACTTAATTAACCAGATTCTCTAACAGTTCCCCTCAAGCTGGAGCTTGGGAGAATCCCAAGTCAGCTTACAAAGAGACAAACAGACTAAAACAAAATAACAAAAGAAAAATCAAGCCCATACAAGAATGCTTCTCCCCCTCAATGTTATAATAAATCACTCAACCATTCAAATACTCCCCCTCGAGTAGATCATCTCAAAAGTGGGTATACAAGTGGGAGCAAGAGCTTCATGATCAGTATGAAGTGTCATCTGGAGCAGAAACATATAGTAGCAAAGTGGAGCAAGTGGCATCATCGTAGTCGCTAGCATCGTCAAGTTCAGAGGTGTTGATACACAGAGGCGGTAGACCAGAGAGTGGTGGTACATAGATGCAAGTAGTCAACAAGCATAAAAAACACAAATAATAAAAGAGTCAACATGTGCAAGGCACGGACAAGTCAAAGAGTGCTGACACAGTAGCAAAAAATAGAAGACATAGTCGGATAAAACACCAGTGTGCAAAGTATCAAGCATATAAAGGACTCCAAGATCCAATGTAGATGAAACTCCATCATGTAAGCCACTGAGAAAATCTTCATCATATTTTTTCCATCATAGTAGCAGACGCCACAGTCCAAAGAGTGTTGAGTCACAGTAGTGGTAGTGGTTGACGTGCGCATGGCACAGACAAAGAGTCAACGTGCAAACAGAGTACAGACAAGTAGAGAGTCAACGTGCAAATAAAGCTCGGACGGCAAATAGTATAAAAGCACAAAGCGGCAAATAAATAGCACAAGTTACAAGAATGACATCGTCGGATAGAAAATCAATCAACAGATTGCACAAGGGAAGTAGAAAACTTCATAGCAATAGTCGACATGATAATGGATAAGTTTCTCAAACTCTTCGTAAGGTAAATAGATCAATAATAGAAGCAGAAGGAACTACATATTAGCGAAAGTAACACCACATAGCAGCAGCAAAAGTAACAAAGAGCAAAAGAACTAAAAACCTCTTTTTTGATCCATCTTATCTCTTCCCTTTACTAATCATTTTTTATTGTCCACCTCAAGCCAACCATGAAAAGATTGAAGAGAATGGTTGGGGTGGAAAGTAAAAAATAATGGTACAGGTAGTGTTTAAGTAGGCAAGTATATGCACGAGCCATGAGGTAATCCACAACTCGAGTCAATGTACAACATGATATGATTGCATAGATCCAGATAGAAAGCCAGTATGCACAATTTGTATATGAGGGGTAGTACAGGCATTGGGGAGGTAGGCAATATGTATGTAGGGCTTGAAAGGGTTGCAGGATTAAAGAACAAAAAAATAGAAAATTGCCAAAAAAAAAGGAACACAGGTGTTGCTGATAAGGATAAAGATAGGAATTTGCCATGTATAGAAGCCTCTGCCATGTTATAGAACGATTGTAGATGAGGTAGCACCCCAAGATGTAGCAACATTAGCATATGACACGCCGTGTCGGCGAGAAACACTATGTGTCGCACATCGATAGATGTAGCAGCAGGCAGCCGACATGTCATGTCTTGAAGAAGACATGTCATGTCTGGTAGCATTAGCCAAAGTAGGAAGAAAGCAGGTGATGGGGAAGTCCCCTTGTGTATGTTTTTTATTAATCATAATTGTCGAGGCGGCAGCCTGGGCGCCACCTAGGCATCGCCTAGTCGCCCCGTCGCCCAAGGGGGGTCCGCCCAACTTCACGCTTAGCCACAAAGGCTTTTTGGGCATCTGCCTGGGCCGACTAGGCGACTAGGCAGCCGCCTAGTCCGCCTAGGCGACCCACAAGCCTGTTGGGTGGCCGCTTAATTGGTTGTCGGCCGCCTAGTCCTCCTGGGCGACTCACAAGCCTGTTGGGCGGCCGCTTAATTGGCTGCCAAGCTCCATTAATTTTTTTTATTTTATTTTATGATATTTGTGTTGTGTGATATATTTTTTCCTAATTCTATATTAAGTATTTCAGCCCTGAAGTGATAGTGTGTCTAAAATATTAACGAACAATTAAGTATGTCTTGCAACATTTTATTGATTCTAGTATACTATACTTATTGTTGTCTCTTTTTTATATTGAATTTGTCTCATTTACTTATTATTATGGTGTAATTTTAATAAATTTGAGAGGTCTGGATAAGTACTACATACATATATGCACAGTTATATACATAAAGTATATAAATATTATATATAAGTATATATTTATATATGTATAATATTGTATTTGTATGTAAAAACACAACGCCTAGGCGACCGCCTAGTCGTCCTAGTCGCCCTAGGCGTCCAGCTAGGGAGAGCCACCGCCTGGCCGCCTAAAAAACTATGTTATTAATAGAAGGGAAGTCCCCCTCCCTATAAATAGGATAAGGGGGAAGTGTACAGCCTCAAGACAAATGCTAATTGGCCAAGACAAAATTGGGTCTATATAACAAAGAGACTAAATTACTTAATTAACTAGACTCTATGACACTCTCCTCTTCGTCTTCCTCGATCTCCTCTTCTTCCTCCACCTCCAATACTTGTGTTCTAATTATCCACCACCTGCACTACCAACAACTACAACCTCCTCTTCCCCCTCTTCTTCCAATATCTGAATGTACATCAATGTGTCACTCTCTTCCACGAATAACAGCATACCTCTTTTTCCTTTGTTGTCCACGACCATCACTATCTTTTTACTGTCATGTGCATATATTTTACTGAAAGTTCGCTTTGACTATTGTTGTGTTTACAATGTGGGCTTGTTTGATAGTATGCCTTTCATGGCTTAATTTCATGATGTGTGCAATGTGAGTTTGAATGAGCATGTCAAATTGAATATAGCTTGGATGAAATAATCTTTGTTTGAAGGGGCTTTTTTTGTGTAAAAATGATATACAAGTATATGTATATTTTTTTGTCGTGTTTGTGTCCTATATTTTTTAAGATTGCCGTATCCAATGTTTGGGGTTCGTGTCCATGCTTCTTCGGCCATAAGTAAATAAAAAGACCAACAGAAAAACATTTTGCACTACCCCTCAATCTGAAGTATAAATGGCAGGCATGCGTAGCTCGTCACAAACCCGTTGCCCTTTCCCTATCAGCGGAAACAAATTGACCTGATCTTCAACCCTTTACTGATCAATGAGTCATGATCTAGTTCCAATCTAACCTTCATCCCTACAACTCCTTGAACCCTGATCCCATGATTCATGTTCCCCACTTATGAGGTTCTCCGTCAGTGGAACAGCTAGCTTAGTCATCCTTGAAAAGAATACATCCTATAACTGGCCAGAGTGCTAGCACTATGACTCGTACCTCGACCCATCTCCACTTTACTTTTTTCACTGGCAGCAGTCAATTGACTAACAAGGGGCTGATGATAAGGACAGATAAACAGAAGTGGGTGGTGGTGTTCTGAGAATTGAAAGTGGAGCAGGATCCTGTTGAGAAGTAGGTGAATCTGTGCTCCCTCTTAGGGTTTCGTCCTCTTTCCAACAACAAAGATTGATCTGCATTGGAGGTCTACAAACATGCAAGCTTGAGAACAATGACTAGGGGTGGAAAATAGGCAAGTTGGAGTAGTGACATTCATGGAAGAGATGAACCTGTGATGATAACAGAAGAGGTAAGGAAAACAACTCTTCTCCAATTAGTTCCCTCTCCTTCCTACAACTTCTTGTTTTCATGTTAACATTCATTCCTTTCATTTGCTATTGTATCTAGGAACCTATTATCTTAGTTTTGATCAGAGCTTGTTATGAAATAACACATGTTATTTTGGTGTTAGTCGTATCCTTCCTTATGACGTGAATTATCAATTTGACTTGAATCAAATTTGGAATAATGCATACTCATCTTGTCGTTGTTGATTGTAATACCCCTCGAAACACCATTGTCTTGAGGGACTTGGTTATTAAAGTATATCAAGAGTTGAAATAACTAACAAGAGTAAAATTTAAAAAATATAAGTGAAATATACAGGAGTCATCATGATTGCATTTACAAGGCTGGCACAACTAATTTATATTCACTACTCACATCAAATTGAGCACAGTCGCCATTATTATTTTAGGGAGAAAAACAAGAATACCATCACAAAGGAAAAGTAATTACTAGTCTAACTATTGATGTTTTGTAAGTTATTTTGACAAATGCAGTGAGGTATCAGGCACATTGAATTATTCATCACAGGGCCTTGTCTACCCTGGGTACTGCTGATAAATCAAATGATTATTTCAGACTCAAAGATGAATCAAGCAATAGCTGAGGAGGGGGTATTAATTGAGATGTATTTTTCAGGTCGATACCTAGACTGCACCTAGGCCACAGCTTAGAAAAATACAAGAAAACTATTTGAGCAACTGGGCAACTTGACATGTCTACTCCACTCTTACATTGTGTTGTAGGGCGTAGGATATGAAATAAATACATAAAATGCTTAATATATGTGACACGTATAAAAATAACATATATGAAAATAATGCAAAATTGGTCATGTGCATAAGTGCCCTATGTGCTTGCCTAGTCAAGCCATTGCCTTATCGCCTTGAAAAATATGCAGATCCAAGTCAAAATTTAAAAGCAAATAGAAACACAAACAACATAGTCAATAGAGACATCTCAATATTCCTTGGCTCCTTTATACTCTCGTAATCATGTATTTGAATCAAGTGTCAAGAAGATTGAATAGGAAATAATCAAGGAAAATGGAGAGAGGAAGTATAAATGGGAAAACAAAACTCAAATCAAGGGAAAGTAAAAAAAACAGCATTAGAACATCTTGAAACATTTTTGCATCTTTATAAATCTCTTAGAAAGGGATTTGGATTAACATTAAGAGGAGGGGGCAAGGAGGTGAAGGTAATGGGGAAATGAGGGATAAAACATACATATATCAAAGAAGAAGAAAGTCCTAAGTCAAGTAGGAACAAGGATCAAACGTCCAAGGACAGGGCCTTATACCCCTTAGGCTTTGATAGAAACTCGTGAAAAGATATTATTGGTCCAAATAGGGACATAGGGAACCTCAAATAATATTTCAACACCACTTCTAAAAAATCACCCAGTATACAGAGCCTGTTTTGGAGCAAAACTCCAACCAATGTCCTTAAACTTGACCTTTTAGTGGATCTCTATGCTTAGTATTGGTTATTAATGCTATTTTGCAGGGCCTTCTTTTAAACTTGATATGTTTTCTCATGTTAGATATCTAATTCCTTTATTACTAGGAATTCATAACCTTAATATCCACATTTAGTTTTTCTTTTGTAAGCTTTATTATGACTTTTATAATGATGCAAAAGACCATAGTACTTACAAATAAGATCCTCATAAATAGAATAGGAACCAAAAGCCCTCATATTTGACATTAGCCTTAATATCCATGTTTCATTTTGCCACAATATGTGCCTTGTATTCAATTTGTTCGTCAAGGACTTTTGTAATCTTTATTATGACTTCTAAAATGGTGCAAATGACCATAGCACTTACAATTAAGATCCTCATAAACAGAATAGGAACCAGAAATACTCATATTTCACATCAAGTATATCTATGCAGTCTAAGGGTGACATTAAGTACATGTATAGCATAGCTTACCATGACAGAGTATGGTCTATTCTATGTTGGTGCAAGTCAGGACATTGACCTACCTAAATCCAGAAATTGCAGAAAAAAGTAAGTTAGAAAGTTGTTGTTTGGAAAATTGTGAAATAACAAACATAATATATTACCTATACAACTGTATCAAGAATCTAATCAGATCCTCGGTCTCTCCAAGAAGGATAGAAGACTCCCGGACACCGTCCTCCCTCCGTCCAAGCTCACTATTCCAGCATCTCCTCAATAGCACTTGAGGAAGATTCCGCAAGCACCGAACCATGATGAGAGCCGCACGCTTCTCCAACTCCTTCATCAGGATAAACCTAGTTCCATTACGATTGGAGCTTTCGACGTTTGACAGAATCCATTCAGTGTAGAGAATCATGCAATGAGCTGCATGTTCTCTCGGCAGATATTCCGTAACATTCTGAGTTCCTGAATCAGCTTGGAGTTGCTTAGCAGCTGCATCTCTCAATATTTTTATAGATCTTGTCCATGTTAATGTTTTAAATGAGTCAAGGTTGACATCTAACCACCTGTAATCGAGATCAAGCCCTTCCCATACTGTCTCTGCTGCTACCAGGGCTTTTTCAGTGATACTGTAATCAAAATTTTTCTCAACAAACCTTGCATACTTGAAGGCTTCACGGATTGCTATGAACAGTGGAGTTGTGGTATATCTTCCAGCATTCGAATCAACACGACTGATGGTAACAAGAGTCGCAAGGGAAAGAGACCAATAGTCGAGGGCCTGCAGCTCAACATTGGAGGCATTCCATGTCTTTGGGTGCTCCCTCAACAGATCCGTTTTGTATCTAATGAGAAATCGGATCAAATGAGACGGTTGGCGTGATTGTCCAGTTCTTATCCACCGTAGTGGATATTCCTTCCATTTTCGGACCACTTTCGATGCAGAAGAATTGTCCTCCTCATTTTCCTCTAAATGCAGGACATAGCCTGTCAATTCTGCTTCTTCAGCAAGGACACTATTACTAGGTGTGGCAGCTCCCAACACAGAAAGTATCAGCTTTTTAGGGCAAATTATCAATCTCCACATTTGTATGTGGATCAACAAGAACAGTTTACAGAAAAAGACTGCCGCAATCTGTAAGTTCAGAAGGATGTCGCATACCAGTTTTTTGAAGAATCGAAGCATTAACCTTACATTCCTACCCTTATCTTCGAACATTGTAAGAGGAGTCTCCCTCCATTCTAGAAGGAGATGCACCCACCTTTTTTCTATTGTAAACAGATAATTCCAACTAGAGAAGCTCCTGGTAGTCTTTGAATTCAGCGATCTAAGCAAAGACCCTATAGTCCCCACAACGATAGTGACTGCCTGGAAGGCGAATACAACAGGCGTAGTCCAATGGTAAGCAGAATTCATATAGCAGGGGCGGGGGCCTTGTGTGTGTCCCCAAGTCTTTAATAAGCTGATTGTGACTGAGATGAAATTAGCCCCTAAACTGGCGTGGCATATCACTGCGTTGAAGGCAGACAGTCCACTACTGCGCAGGATGTAATCCGGGCTTGATGTGAGCGCCAATAGCCAGTACTTGACCATATAGACCTTGAGAACCTCCGGGGGAACTAAACCCGACGTAATCATCATCAGCTGTCTTGTCTCTGCGGCAAGATGGTGGTGTCTGGAGTTGTAACGCTGCTCGAGTATTTTCATCGTGGGGACAATGCTCAAGGAGAAGGAGACCATAGCGATGTACATTACCATCATTGCAATTGAAAAATAGGAGTTGTAGAATAAGAGGCTAGACGCGACACCTGTGGACTCCTGAATCCAAATGTTCACTGAGGTAGTAACAACCAGAATCCCCAGCGCCGCCACGTTGGAGACAATTTCCATTCCGCTCATCAGCCCCAAGGACGGTAATACGTGGTTGATCACGACACACACCAGTACCATCCCACTAAGCCTTGCAAGCTGGTCGAAGACACCCGGCATAGCCGTGGTGATGTCTGAGGGTAGCTTGGCAGCGACGCCGAGAATTGCGAGCATAGTGGCGTTGAGGGATAACACGCCAGGGGCAATCCAGTGTCGACGTCTGCGAATGCTGCACCATAGGTCCCGCACCATAAACACCGTGCATAGAAGTGATGCCACGGCGATGTAGAGACCAACCCATGGCAGTGGGCTGTTGTAGCGAGGATCGCCGTCGGGAATGTCGAAGGTCGTGCACGTCGTTGGGCCGGGCATGGCAGCAGCTTTCGAGGACAGTGATTACTGTGGTAGTCGACTGGTCGGCACTCGCCGACCTAGCGGATGAATGTCGGGAGGGAAAAATCAATTTAGCATGTTACTTGATCAAAATAATACCCTATACATTTTGCTTTTTAACCCATTAAAAGACATAAACATCACACTAGCAATTTCAGATCGCACGGACGGACGCGATCAGACTCGCAACTTTGACCCGACGTCACTCGCATTAAATTCGAAATTGCTTATTGGTTTCAAATCGAAATTTATTTGTGTGTGTAAATTTTAGTTTATAGCGACCCGAATGTCCCGAATCCGACCTGTTCAACTTGAAAATAACCTCAAATAATTAAAAACGAACATTTTGTTGATATTGTTAACATATATCTAATATTAATATTTATAACACTTTTCGCATGTCCTATAAAGAATTTTAAGTTCAAACATGTCATATTTTTACACATTGCATATACTTAATAGTAGAAACTTAGGACTCAAATTAAATCCAAAATTTACTTTACGAGTCAGATGCTTAAGTGGCCCAATCCGATTGCCAGCCCAAAAAAAAGGGCTGACAATCGGATTGGGCCACTTAGGGCATGTTTGGTTTCTTGGATTTTGCCTTATTGGATTGTATTTTGGCATCTATTTATAGAAAGTTTATGTTTGGTTTACCGGATTCCGGAAACGGGACTAATTCCGGGATTTCCGAACATAATAGGAATCCCGCATTTTGGTTTTCATCAAAATTCTCCCGGACATCAAAATCCGGTTGTGGCTGGCCCGTGGATCAAAAAAATTTTAAATCATGTATTTTACAAATCTAGGAAACCAAACATAAAATTTGTATTTGTGGGATTTTGACAATGTAGTATTTTGCAAATACATGATGACATAAATGTAGGATTCTTGAAAATCCAACAAACCAAACGTGCCCTTAGGCATCTGACTCGTAAAGTAAATTTTGGATTTAATTTGAGTCCTAAGTTTCTACTATTAAATATATGCAATGTGCAAAAAAAATGACATGTTTGAAGTTCTTTATAAGACATGCGAAAAATGTTATAAATATTAATCCGATTGCCAGCCCTAGTACCTACATGAGGTGAAAATTTCAATGGATAGGCCGCGGGTTGGATCCGCACAAAGAAACCCACAAAAGATTTGAAAAACTTAGATGATATACAATGAAAAGTCACATCAAAAGAAATCATCTTGACATTTGCTCCTAGACCTCCTTGATGCCTCGCATCAACAAAAAGCCTCTCAATGATACATCTGCTCCTATACCTCCTCGATGCCTCCAACAAAGTTTCAAAAGAAATACCTCCTGTGACAGCAACTATATGCGCCTCATCTTTGCAGTCAAAGGCCCCGAGTTCCTTGGCTCTATCCTTTTGCCGAAACAACATCAACAATTGGATGAGCTTCATGAAGCCACCATCTTCTCCAAACTTGTCATGCGTTTGGGCTGCCACCAAATCCTGGTCTACCCACCCGATATACATAAAACAACTTTCTCCACCCACTTCGGCCACTACGAATACCTCATCATGCCTTGTGGCCGGTCCAATGCTCCCTCCACCTTTCAAAACCTAATGAACAAATCTTTTTGTCCTATTTTTTTCGGTGACAGATTGGTTTATAGCAATTGCATGTCATCACATTTGCACCACCTACGGGCCCACATGCACGCGAAGCTGTCCAAGCGCTACTTCACTGTTGATGAGATAATAGTTGGTGTAAAATAGATTGTTACTTTGACATATTATCATTCAAATGATAGATGCAACCAAGATAGATATGTCATATCTAGATATTGTATTTTTAGTGTCAGATTTTAAGAGTGCAACATAAGTGTGAGCCATAGGGTTAAAATGGTTAGCTCATGAGGAGGTATAAAAGAATCCAGCCCAAATTTTCCCCGACACTAGACATGTGTAGAAAATGTGTAATGCATCCTCTAAGTTACTAAGGCATAAGGTACAAATAAAAGGACTCTGAACACCTCCCAAGTTCTAGTGAGTGTTGCAAAGAAATTCCTTGTGAGTTGTTGACCATTTATAAATAATGGCTCTCATTGGGAAATTGATCTTTGTATAGTGTTTACCCTAAAATTCATGTTATACCATGGTGTATGAAGAAATTTTCGAAATCATAACCTTTAAAATTTGAGCCCCATTCTATGGATGTTGTGGGGAACATTACTGAGAATATAATCGGCGATACCAACCAAGTCAATGTTCTAAAGACAAATATCAAGTGTTTGAGTCTGTTAGATCTAGAAGAAGTGATGAGCTTCAAACATGTGTTAGTGTCAATTGAATTAAAAGCAAAAGCAATCTTTTATCGAGTAGAATAATCTCGTACAAGTACCATGTTGTGCCAAGGGTTTGACTAGAAATTAATTTTATGAAAAGAGCTTGAGGGAGTGGTGATGCAAAGTTGGGTGATAAAACACACTTTTTGTAAATATTTCTAAATTGGCGATTATAACTTCTATAGTATTTTAGAAATATTGCTTGTATGTTAATGATATGACAATATGGTAATGTTGCGGATATAAGAGAGATCCCTGTCCTTTATATAGGAGACGATGGACACAACTCTGGAGACCTCCATACCTTATTTGACTCTATATGGGCCTATAGACTCCAGCCTATATATGGTATGACTATTACTTCTAACAAGTTCAAAGACATATGGTTCCAAGGCTTTATGCGAGTCTAATATTTGGTTGAGATATGACCTAACCAAGTTATAATCCTCTTATCAAAAAGAGCAAAAATGATCCACTAGAACAGAAAGAACAGATAGAGTGAATGGAGAGGAAGATCTATGATACCCTAACATCCAAACTTTGAGATTTGCACAGGTTTCCCCACTTCACATGCTAGCATGTCTTGCACCTTCCTTATCTCCCCAAACAAAGTTCCTCAAAGAGTCTAGTTTTCTTAGAACTAGGGAATGTAGGGGGATACAACTTGGAAAATTGAGAAGATAAGGAAGTCAAAGCATTCAGAAGCACCAGTCTACAAACTCTACTGAGTAAGTTTGATTTTCCAATTAGATAAGGTATCAAATGTTGTGGCTATGATGGAATCACATATTATAGTACAAAAATTCTAAGGTACAAGTGATAGACCCAGATATTTAATGGGTATTGTCTTTCCTGACAAACCCAACATGTTTTCAAACTTGAGCATGCTAGATTGACTAACATGAGTTCCACTCACATAATATTTGTGGGAATTGATTTTGAGACCAGAAGTGTATGAGGATATGAGATATACACTATATTACAGATGTTCGTATCATTAAGCTTAAGAAATATCACAATATCATCAACATTAAATATTCTTGTGAAGTGTTGTGGTGGATCTTGTCTAGAAGCGCTTCCTCAGGCACAAGTTTAATTATGCGAGTAAGTATAGAGATACAGAGGGTGAAGAGAGATGGGGAAAGGGGTTCCCCTTGATGCAATCCATTAGACCTACCAAAATAGCTAAAAGGAGATATGTCAATTAGAGTGAAGAAGTGGCAGGATATAATGTAGTTGTGTATCCACAAAATCCACCTAGGAGGAGGACTGAAACCCTTCATAGTCTGTATGATGCAATTCCAAATTATGTAGTCAAAAGCCTTCCATAAATTGATTTTATGTTTAAGAAGAGGGACGCCCTCTGAGTGGCAGTTGTGTATTAATTCATTGGTTAGTCTATAAGCATCATGAATTTGTTTGACTTTCATGAAAGCATATTGTTCCATACCAATCAGTGTGCCAAGAATAGGTCTAAGATGGTTCTTTATTGTATTAGATGTAATCTTGTAAGAAGAGTTAATCAGATAGATGGATCGAAATTATTTTATGTTAGAGGAGTTGTCTACTTTTTGTCAGGATGATATGGGTATTGTTGAGAATTTATAATCTTAGGGTGATATCATCATTATGTTCAATATATAGGAAAAGAATAATGATGATGATGATGAGGTGTTTGTTAGAAACAAAGATATTATACATTATAAGGCTATGGATGAATGAGTTAAGTAGCCTGATATTATAGGTTTCATGAAGAAGATAAAACTTGTGTTTATGTATCCCTCCTTAATCTAATGAGCTTTACATCTTTGCTTCTAGAGAATTTCTTAGTGGAGAAGTATCTCCTTCACTTCCTCTCTCTTGTAAACAACAAAGGTTGGGTTAGAGTTCAAATTGCAACATAAGTTTTATCTATTTCTCTAGAGTAATAATCTTTCATGAATGTTACTAGAAGTTATAGAGTTCCAAAAGATGACTTTTGTACATAGACGCTTGATGTAATTATCAAGGGAGAACCTAGGCTCAAAGTCATTAAATGCCTTGACCTAGCAATCTTCCACCATATTAGGAAAGGTGTAATGGGAGGTCCAGAGTCTTGTGAAGCTAATGACGTTAGCCTCCTGTGATTTGAATTAGAGTTAAGAATGATGGAGAAATGGTCATAAATAATATGGGAAGAAGTTGTATAATGATTAATGTGACACTCGTTATCACATAAACAACAGATTACACAATACCATGCAAAAATAATCGTTAGCAACAGATTACTGAAAAATACTAAAAATTAAAACCATTTTACAGAAAGATCCATTGCCAGAAAACTCTTTATAAGGAGGCTCACAGCCTGTCATATATATACAACATGGTGAGTTCCTGTTCCATCTGACACAAGTTTTCCATTATCAAAATATGTACATCATTAAACTATAAGCCACAACATCATATTAGTCAAAAGCTCAGTTCGATCGTGAAGCCATAGTGAGACTATCCCCTCAAGGACCTGAGAGTACAGGGATGACACATAGGACTTCTATCTACAATAAGACACAACTAACAACACACCACCTCAAATTTCAGGTCTTCTTCCTACTGCTATCATGTCTCAGCTTACACGATCTCTGCTACCTCGTGCACATCCACCTAAAAAGTTATGGAACCCATGAGGTGAGAAAAAAGTCCCATCGGGGGATATAACTCTCCAACAACACTATTATTATCACAAATATATTGTTATTAGAACAGAAAGTAGAGTTGCACTATACTAATTAGATCTGACCATATATTATGAGCATGGAAGAATATCATCAGAACTTAGCAGTTCTAGATAACTATGATTGAACAGTAGATTAAGTAATTACTTTAAAAGGAATATGAACAACATGTATGACAACTACTGATTATGTCATACAAATACAATTGTAGACTCATTTAATATTTTTGTATTCCATTCTCAGGAGAAATATGATACACATATAACTGAATCTTTCAACAATCAATCTCATCATCATGCACACACTTAGGCACACAATGTTCAAGCTTATGATGCACCCACATTCAAGTACAAGCTTATTATAATCACACACATTAGATCCTATTTTATGCCCAGACATATGCCCTGAGGTTTTGAGTAATACCACCCAAATCCAACCACTCCCTACGAAGGGCTACCAAAGGTGCCATACAAGGTCCAAGGAGAGCCGAACTCCAAGACCTCACCGACTACTCCCGGTCAGTACGAGAGACAACGCATAGACATATTAGTCAACTGCTAATAGTGACATATAGTAAACTATTTAATCAACTAGCCCACCTTGGTACATGTCACGAGTTTAGAGAATAGTTCACTCATGTCTATTTGGGTAAATAGAATTGGCTCACTCATGGCCATTCTAATATATAAAGAATTGGCTCACTCATAGCCATTCTTTTAAAAGGATTGGCTCACACATGGAAATTATTATAAAATAATTGGCTCACACATGGCCATTTGTAAGAAAAGGATTGGATCACTCATGGCCATCCATATCACATAATTATTCTACAGATGAAGGAAGATGATTAACTATGCATCCTCACATATTCAACAATATGTGATCTGATTTAAACTCATTTCACCATCCAACAAGTTTTGACGTTGAATGGATCTATGGCCAAGGCAACCTACAATTTTAGGTGTACCACAACATCTTTTAGCATCAATCAAGTTATAAATATACCACAGAGGTAAATGCTTCAAAGAATATTGTAATACATCCTTAAAGAAATCACATAACAATTATAACACATACTTGTTATTTTATCACAATTATCATGGGATCTCAATCCTTTAAACACACTACTGAGAATCTCATCTCATCATCATTATCACATGCTATGGGGTTTCAATCCCCTTAGTTCATTATTGAACCATGTCACCTCTCACTAGGCAACAACCATCTCTAGGTTATAAGACTCATATACTTGATTATCACAAGCTACGGGGTTTCAATCCCCTTAGTTCATTATTGAACAATGTCACCTATCACTAGGCAATAACCATCTCTAGGTCATAAGACCTATATAAACATCATACATTTTGTGCAAGTATTTCACATGGCCCACAAGGCCCATTCGATCTATATAATGTCACATCATTGTAGCCCATAGTTGGCTATGCTCATTATCTCAAAACATTTGCATGTTTAGGATCTCATGATAAAAGGGATATCAATTTAAATATTAGAACCTTGCCATAAAATAAAAATCCCTCAATCAAGTTACAAGTATAATAAAATGGAAGGTATATTATATTGCCTAAGATTCTTTAACAGTTGAAACACCTATGTGTTACCCTGTCATTTTTTATCATGGGATATCAATCCCTTAAAGTCACCATTGAGTATCACATCACCTTCTAGGAAACATGCCTTTGCCATGTCATCAAACCTATTCACATCCTTCTTGTGATACAATTATTCCATAGGCCTCATAAGGCATAATCAAGCTATACTAGATTATAACCACTAGAGCCCTCATTTGGCTATATCATAATGCCTTCATGGTTAAGATTTCATTATTATAACCATTGATTATTATTATCATGCCATTTCAAGTTACACTCCCTCTTGTGATTAAGGTTAGGGTTTCTCTTTTCAACCGGTTAGGGTTTCCAGGGTTATATTCAATAACCAATCCCTAAACCATAACTCCTCACATCTAGGAGCTTATTTTATAGCCATACATATTCATACATACTTAATAACTTTCATCAATTATCATTAATTGATTATCAACATGAGTGATACAAGTTTCTCTCTCATCCTTATTAGAATATTGGTTTCAAGTTAACTCATTGTATTGCCTTGACCCTCTTTAGAGTGTGTTGGCCTACACTTATCAAAGTGTATCCATCTCGATACATCATCATGTATGACGTGTATTTTACTACGTGCTTAAACACAAGTATACGCGTCGAGTAATATAGGCCTTGTGAGGCCCGAGTCGAACTCAGTGATACATGAATTATTGGGGACTTTTACTAACTAATCGCAATCAGCTAGACCGATTAACAAAGTAGGGTTTTGTTGTTCAAATTAAAAAGAAAATAAAAATCAAACAAAGAAAACAATCGATTAAAGGTTAATTTAATCAATTCAAAAGGATATCTTTAGGATGGCGGTTTCACCGCGGGTCAACATTGTATTAGGTTTCATATAATTCCTCACACTTCTCTCTCTATCCGGGTAGTAGCTTGAAATGAGAATTACCCACTGTCGTGGTGTAATTCACTACTTAGGTTTAGGTTGATTACACCGTCGTAGTAATCATTCCCCTAAACTAAGCGCATTAAAAACGGTCTCTCAGTTCCCACCATTAATTTTACAACTCCTTTGTCAAGAGTTTTATTGATTAACGTAGAATTCGTCTCTTTTCAACCGTTAATCCTTCTGTCGAAGTGATTAAGGGTGTTAAATTATTATTATGGTGATCAAGCATAACAATAGAAATGGAGAAAATGAATCTATACCACGGATTTGAGAGAAAAATATGAATTATTGATATAAAAATGTCATACAATGCATTCCCGGGCTACTCCCGGTCCTAAAGATTGAGGGTTTTAGCCTCTCATGTTCATCTCACACGAATACATGGTAGAAATTGGGGAATTCATAAGAAAAACGGGAAATAAATGGGAAAACCCCTGAACGGAGAAGAACCGGTGGATCCTTGGCGTAGAACACGGGCTTCCCCGCCTATCGGTGGTGGAAATCGTCTTCGGCAGCGTCCGAATCACCCGGGATGAGCTTCTCGGCCTCCATTCTCCTTTTTCTCCTCCTCGGCACTCGTGCAATCCAAAAAATGAGATCCCCCTCTTGTGTGGGCGGCCGTCATTAGGTATAAGTCCCTAATTAGGTTGTCAAATAACAACAGCCGTCCGATCGAGATCAAAACAGATCCAATGCATATCTGCCGGCGTCGATACCATCGACGCGGGTCGATGGTATCGACCCAGCGGATTAGCGGCAGCTTTCCTTTCTTTTATTCTGAGCGCCTGTGGTGATCTCGATACCATCGACTTGGGCGTCGATGGTATCGACTCCTGTAGCGTCGGTTTTGTCTTCTAGCGACGATGTAGCTCTCCTTGTGTCGACAACCTGTGGCTTGGTCGATGGTATCGACTTCCGTCGATGGTATCGACGAAAGCAGATACTTGTTTTTCCTGAAATTTCACAACAAGACCAAGTAAATCCACACAATTTATAATAAGATGATAAATGATGCTCAAAATAGTAAAACAAAGGGGATTTGATATAATATGATGGCAAAGACCAAATTAAGTGAATTATGCAATATTATCCATGAAAATGAGTAATTAGAGCACAAAACACATATGAAAAAGGTCTATAAATGCGACTCAAACTCATCGCATCAAACTCCCCTAAGCTTAAACATTGCTCGCCCTCGAGCAACTAATCCTTAGAATAGAATTGCAGATGTCAACTAAAAATCAACACATCACCCCACATTCCACATGACTCCCACTGAACGTTCTCAAACCAGCCTTTCCTAATCACAGAACAGTAATTACCCTACAGGCGACAATAATCATCAATAAAAGAAATTATCCTTCAAACCGATGAACACTATCACATAAGGCAGTTAACATAATAAAATTTGCCGATTCAGCATTGGTGCATCTTGTGATCGCCTACACTACGTTGCTCGCCCTAACTACCATCTACATGGAAGCAGTTCTCCTGATAAACACGAGTGAGGAGAAAATCACGGTGTCCTACCAATCCGAGCAACGGGTGGATGGAATGGGTGGTTCATGGAAGAATTTGGAAGTATTACACAGTTTCAAAATGCATAAAACAAAATGCCCTAAATGATGTGAATGCACATTAAAAATGCCCTAATGCCTATAATTGGGTGGAATGATGCATGCACTAACCTTCCACCTCAAAAAGAGATAGAAATCTAATTAAGCCACATCATGTACTCAATTTCCTTGTTATGCAAGTGATATCATGTTCCTTTCTCCCTCTTATTCCATTTCCTTCTAAATTCTCTCTTTTTTTTCTTTTCTCAATTTTTTCAAATTTTCAGAATTTTTTTTTCTTTTTCTCTTAGCCCACATATCCATAATTGCTTAGAGATACATGTGTTAGGCTATTTTCTTCATGATTGGAAATCTTTGTACTCTTTCGAGGGTATGTAACAGTTTAGATCACTTTTCAAGACAAACTGAGGTACATGGTGTACTTATGCATGAAAATCATGAAAGTTATGAGTGCAACTACATGACATGCACCTAAAGGTAATGTGCATGAATCACTATACATTTTTTTTCGTTTTATGCAAAAGTATGAAAATAACAATGCAAATCCTATCTACATGCTATGCACGCCAGAAGGAATTAAAACTGTACTTTACTTCCAATTCTTTGGTGGATTATGGAAAAATATGAAGTGGAATGATCACAAGATTAAGTTAGTGAACCTTAGCAAAATATCATGTGTCCCTCCTTACTGACATGTGTAGTAGTTCAAAGGGTTCTTTCTCTTATATCCAATTAAGGTCTCATTACCATTTGATTAGGTTAGGCTCAAACAACCGTTACTATCCACTTTTCATGAGTCAAAGGGGGTGTGGGTGTGACATATTGCTTCATGTTGACATAATCAATCATTTTCATAGGACAAGTTCCCCAAGGACAACCAAGTTAAGCTATCCAAAAGACACAGAAATTTTTAAATTCCCTTAAATTTCCCATGAAAACAGCGAGATGACAATTTTTAAGACATCCACGATTACACTAGATAGATGTGGATCCTAAACAAACTAAAATTGCAAGAACAAATAACAAAGCAAAAACTAAAAACAACTAAAGAAAAGATAAAAGATAGAGCTGTTCCAGCCACCCCCCTAAGCTTGAAATTGACTATGGCCTCATAGTCAAAAACCAACTTAAGGGTGGAACACTGATACCCTGATCAATCCTGCGGAGGCGGTGGTGGGTATTGCGGTGCCGTAGGATCCCAAGACGGGTACTCCCCCTGGAAGCTTGGATCATATTGGGTCCTCGGCGGAGGCTGTGGATAGCCTCCAAAGTAGTCTTGACTCCAGTAATGGTCGAAGAAAGGCTCCTGTTGCGTCTCTATCCGCTGCAACCGGGTGTGCATTTGCTCTTGGTTGGCGAGAATGAGCCGCTCGTTCTCAAACATAGCCCGTTGGTTGTCAAGTACCCGGCTCGTAGTCTCATGAATGCTGGTATACATAACCATGTGCTGCTGCTGAGTCTGCTGGATGTCCTGCAGCATGGTGTACATCCCCTGCATGGAATAGGGATCCTCGGTTGGCTTCTCGTGCTGTGGTGATGGCGGCGGGGGCTGAGATGATGAAGATGCACCCGGATGCATCCTAGGACGCTTCTGTGGTGCCACACGTGCTCGAAGAGGTGTGAAAGCCTCCTCTTCCTCTGCAGCCTCGCCTTCTTGCTCGTCACCTCCGCCTTCTTCCTCGGAGGACTCGATGGCTATGATTGGCCACCGGAAGTGCTGCTTGCCCTCTATGTTGAAGACGTCGTCTGGTAGGGAGCTCTCCTGATAAGCTTGGTTGATGTGGCAATGAGCGTATGCCAACCCGTCCCGGAGAAGAATGAGGTTTGAACGGTGCAAGTGTTGCACGTTCACCTTGCTCCTCGTAGAGATCGGAGTCATGGACTGAAAGTTCAGCCCCAAGTAAAGCGCCAACTTGGTGACAAGACCACCAAAATGGATTGGAGCCTTCCTTGTGCTCCTCTTCACCGCCAGGACGCGCTGTAGCCAGAACACCCCCCAATTGCATGGTTGATGCTTCAGGAGTGCGTAAAGGAAGAACAAGTCACTCTCCTGAAACTTGCTCAAAGCAAGATCACTTCGAGCGAAGAATGTCAAGCTCAACATCCTATGCAAGACCCGGACGAACGGGTGCTCAAAATCTGCTACCGCTGCATTGTGGTAGCTCACGGTCTTCCCCGTCGGCACTGTAACTAGCTCGGAGAAGATCTTTGCATAGTCGGTGCGGGCGTCCGACCTTCGGTGATCATGTGGAGAGTGGATCCAGTTGAAGATTTGATTGAACTGGACCAGTGTGAGATTGTAGTTGTTGTTGAAGAGTCGGAAGGACACCCTTCCCTTGATCCATTCCCGGTCCGATGCTACCACGTCGTTTGGTACGACACAGACGTCGAGAGACGCCATGAACTCCGCCACCAGTTCCTTGTAGGTGGGCCATTCGCCGAAAAACGGCTGCCCATCCGCATGGTACTGCAGCTCGTCAGGGCGTAGGCTTCTACTGGTGTTGCATGCTTGTCCATGAAGCACATAGGCCAAGTTGGCCTCGAATCCCAACTCCTGGATCATGCCCCGGTCCACATACCGGGTGGGCTCGAACTTTTGCTTCATTATCTCCTCGTAGACCTTCCTCACCTCCATGTTGGCATGAATTAGGCGTGGACGAGGGATGGAAGCGGTTGGGGGAGGAACGAACTCCTCGATCTCCATAGGGTGTGCGCTTGAGGACGACGCTCTGGCGGCGTGCACCATGGTTGCGAGAAGATGGGATTAGAAGAAAAGAGCTCGGTGAAGATGGAGAAGAAATTCTCCGCTCGATGAAGATCTCCGCTCGATGACGCTTCTCTTCAGTCTTGGAGGGTCCGGGGGAGTGCTCGGCGCAAAGGAAGATACTTGCTCTGAAGGTGTGACGTCAAATGACGTTGCAAGTCCCCTTAAATAGGCTTGATCGGAGCCCCTATTGACCCGTCGATACCATCAACGCGGGTCGATGGTATCGACACGTCTCGCGGGTATCCGCCTCCCTCGCGAGTATCGACGACTGACGTTTGCTGGATCGAGAAACCCGGATTGCTGACGGGTCGATACCATCGATGCAGCACCCGGATCGCTGACGTGGCTGTTGCGATCGTCGTCGATGTCTGTGTGCGGATCGGTGACATGTCCGTCGATACCATCGACGGATGTCGATGGTATCGACTTGCTTTTATTGCGACACCGCCGTTGTGTTGCATTCAACCTGTGATGATGTTGATACCATCGACGAGGCCGTCGATGGTATCGAGTTGACTGAGCAAAATTCGTCTGAATATCTCCAGAGATCTCGATGGTATCGACTGGGGTGTCGATACCATCGACACTTTTATTGCGACCTGCCTGTGACCATGTCGATACCATCGACGGGGGTGTCGATAGTATCGACGCAGTGTGATTTTTGCTGGTGTCAACCTAAACCCATGTCGATACCATCGACGAGTGTGTCGATGGTATCGACCCTGCCTGTTCCTGCACATTTAACAAACGGATCAAGGTATCTCTTTTTTTTAAAATTAAAATCTAAACAAAATAAAAGCAATCTATGACTCGAATTACACTATCCTACTGTACCAATGATTGGGTTGCCTCCCAACAAGCGCCTTTCTTTAACGTCTTAGGCTAGACGTATGACAGTCATCATCTTTTCACCTTGGGGACTGCACTTAGAGGATCATGCGGTAATTTGAATTCAACACGATCTCCTCCAATGCCCAAAGACAAAGTACCTCTCCCTAAGGCAGTCACAACGTCTGTCGTTGCTTGAAACGGTCTTCCTAGGAGAATTTCACAACTGTGGAGCGGTGGCATATCCATGACGACAAAGTCCACTGGAAATATGAATCTATCCACTTTGACGAGAACATCTTCACATACTCCATAGGGTCTCACGGTAGACCCATCTGCCAATTCAATTGTTGCAGCCAACTTCTTTATCTCTTTTAACCCCAACTTTTGAAATGTAGCCGAAGGCATGAGATTTATACTAGCGCCGGAATCACATTGCGCTTTAGAAACATGATGACCACCTATTGAACACGGTATGTAAAAACCTCCTGGGTCCTTTCTCTTCTTTGGTGAACTCCCATGAATCATAGAGCTCACTGTCTCATTCATCCAATAAATTTCATCGTCTTTTATCCGCCTCTTCTTATTGATGATTTCCTTGATGAACCTCCCATAGGCGGGTACTTTCTCGATCATCTCCACTAATGGAATATTGATGTGGAGTTTTTGGAATATCTCCAGGAATTTCTTAAAATGACGATGCTCTTTCTTTGACTTAGAATTTACCGAATCTGAAACATCAGCTGCATCAGCACGCCTGTGAGGTGGCACATACGTGCTTTTCGGGGGTACCTCCCCTAAGCTTGCTTCAATCACTCTCTCCGACGTGGGATTTAGCGAGACATCTTCAATAGTAGCAGCTTGTTGTGGTTCCTCTCTCGCCTTAGATGTCTCCACATGTGCACAAACAACTTGCACTTGTTCTTCCTGCCTAGGTGGAGATACAATATTCACAACTCTTTGTGATTTTCTGAAGAAAGGGTTTCCGCCCGACAATCCATAGTACGTGCGTGGATATGGTATCGCCGGTGTTGCATGCACATTGAAAGTCATTTTTCTTTCTTCTACAACTTCTTGCACCTGAGATTCCTCCTTAGTGCTTACCACAGATATGTACTTGACTTGTTGGTGTACCTGAGCCACATTTGCATTCTCGGCTGATTTCTGTTGGTTGGCATGCTTAATAGCCGCCACTTCACTCGAAATCTGTGCCACGGTGGTCTCTAATTCCCGCATTTGTGCTCCATGGCTTTGCAGCGTCTGCCCAAACTTGGTTAGAATATCACCTTGAGATTGCAATTGTTTTCCAAACATGGCCATCATCTCTTGGTTTTGCTGGACTATTTGAGTTAGTAATTCAATGTTCTTGTCCTCGGCTTTCTGCTGTGGCTTGGCATCCGGATCCTGTAGAAAATTGTTCGGATCCTTCCATGAAAACTTTTTATCTTTCCTCCATGCATAGTCATTGTTTCTATAGCCCTGTTGTTGCATGAATTTCACTTGGGCCTCCCCATCATCAGATGCATCCTCCTTAGTTAACACCTTCTTGGCTAGAAGATCTAACTTATCATTCAGCTCCCTCACTATTCTAGATTCACCAGCAGCCTTGACATGTTCCACTGCACCTCTGTCGCCCCATGACTGTTTCCTAGCCATGTTCTTTAATATCTCCCAGCATCTGGTGTCCGTATTATTCAGAAAGAATCCGGATCCGGCTGAATCAAGATTACTTCTATCGTGCTCGGAGAGAGCAAAATAGAAGATTTTCACTTGTGTCTCCTTGTCCAATCCATGGTGTGGACATCTCCTCAACATGACCTGGAATCGCTCCCAAGTCTCAGAATATGTTTCACCCGCTTGTTGGGTGAAATTGTGAATCTTCCTAATCATGTCATTGGTCTTCTCAGGAGGGAAAAACCTCTTGAAGAAAACCTCCACCATATGATCCCATGATTCAACGAACTCATCATCGAGGTTATGAAGCCACTCTCGCGCTGCTCCTGCCAACGAACTTGGGAATAGCTTGAGATACAACGCATCTTGTGGAAACCGGTCTATCTTCAACATATCACAGTTCTCCACGAACTGGCTGATGTGGGCAACCGGATCTTCATTTTTCAACCCGTGAAATGCGTTGGATTTGACCAAATTAATCAGTTCCGGGTCGATCTTGTATGTCGGTATGTTGATCGCCTGCTTTTTTATGGGCCCCTTTGATGCTGAGGAAGAAGACGCCTTGATCTTCTCCCATATTGTCTGTGCTTCAGCCATTTCTTCTTCTTGTTCTTGCTCAAATTCAGAATTTATATCACTTTGGTGTTCCTCCTCGTAGTAGTCCTCGTCCTCTGGTCCCGCAGATGGAACCTCAGGTGTGCGATTCACGTACGTGTGTGCACCATGCAAAGTACCTGAAATATGGAAATAGGGGTTCAGTACAATGCTTTGAACGAGTCAACACAATTATAGAGAAATAAAGAAATTTTTGAAATTGTTTTAAAATAAAAAAATGTGGCCTAGAGTGGCCGCTCTTAGCACTCAAAGTGCCAATAATTCGCCGTATCCCCGGCAACGGCCCCAAAAACTTGACGTGTATTTTACTACGCGCTTAAACGCAAGTATACGCGTCGAGTAATATAGGCCTTGTGAGGCCCGAGTCGAACTCAGGGATACGTGAATTATTGGGGACTTTTACTAACTAATCGCAATCAGCTAGACCGATTAACAAAGTAGGGTTTTGTTGTTCAAATTAAAAAGAAAATAAAAATCAAACAAAGAAAACAATCGATTAAAGGTTAATTTAATCAATTCAAAAGGATATCTTTAGGATGGCGGTTTCACCGCGGGTCAACATTGTATTAGGTTTCATATAATTCCTCACACTTCTCTCTCTATCCGGGTAGTGGCCTGAAATGAGAATTACCCACTGTCGTGGTGTAATTCACTACTTAGGTTTAGGTTGATTCCACCGTCGTAGTAATCATTCCCCTAAACTAAGCGCATTAAAAACGGTCTCTCAGTTCCCACCATTAATTTTACAACTCCTTTGTCAAGGGTTTTATTGATTAACGTAGAATTTGTCTCTTTTCAACCGTTAATCCTTCTGTTGAAGTGATTAAGGGTGTTAAATTATTATTATGGTGATCAAGCATAATAATAGAAATGGAGAAAACGAATCTATACCACGGATTTGAGAGAAAAATATGAATTATTGATATAAAAATGTCATACAATGCATTCCCGGGCTACTCCCGGTCCTAAAGATTGAGGGTTTTAGCCTCTCATGTTCATCTCACACGAATACATGGTAGAAATTGGGGAATTCATAAGAAAAACGGGAAATAAATGGGAAAACCCCTAAACGGAGAAGAACCGGTGGATCCTTGGCGTAGAACACGGGCTTCCCCGCCTATCGGTGGTGGAAATCGTCTTCGGCAGCGTCCGAATCACCCGGGATGAGCTTCTCGGCCTCCGTTCTCCTTTTTCTCCTCCTCGGCACTCGTGCAATCCAAAAAATGAGATCCCCCTCTCGTGTGGGCGGCCGTCATTAGGTATAAGTCCCTAATTAGGTTGTCAAATAACAACAGCCATCCGATCGAGATCAAAACAGATCCAACGCATATATGCCGGCATCGATACCATCGACGCGGGTCGATGGTATCGACCCAACGGATTAGCGGAAGCTTTCCTTTCTTTTATTCTGAGCGCCTGTGGTGATCTCGATACCCTCGACTTGGGCGTCGATGGTATCGACTCCTGTAGCGTCGGTTTTGTCTTCTAGCGACGTTGTAGCTCTCCTTGTGTCGACAACCTGTGGCTTGGTCGATGGTATCGACTTCCGTCGATGGTATCGACGGAAGCAGATACTTGTTTTTCCTGAAATTTCACAACAAGACCAAGTAAATCCACACAATTTATAATAAGATGATAAATGATGCTCAAAATAGTAAAACAAATGGGATTTGATATAATATGATGGCAAAGACCAAATTAAGTGAATTATGCAATATTATCCATGAAAATGAGTAATTGGAGCACAAAACACATATGAAAAAGGTCTATAAATGCGACTCAAACTCATCGCATCAATGTATCAACTTGATTGTACTCCTCATGTGTCGGCCTACACTCATCAAAGTGTATCGGCCTACACACTAACCCTTGTGTCGGCCTAGACACATTCACTTGTGTTGGATTGGATACTTGTATCAGCCATTACGCTCTTCACTTGTGTCGGTCTAAGCTCCCCACTTTGTGTTGGGTAGACATATGTATTGACCATGACACTCTTCACTTGTGTCGTCCATGACACATCAAGATGATATCGGTCTTGAGGTGCTTAGAGTAATATCAGCCATAAGCATGACATGGTGTATCACCTTCACCATATCTTGGTGTATCAGCCACACCATGATTTGGTGTATCGACCATACACTCATCTAGTGTGTCGGACATAGCATACTCTAGGGTATCGGCCTCGCCGTTACTTTTTGTGTGTCGGCCAAGGTGTGTCGCCCATCACACTTGTGTTGGGCTAGAGGTGTGTCGGGTTGTTACGGTTAGGGCATATCGGGTTAGCCCTGTAGACTTCATATCTTCACTCAACTTTCAAGATATAGGCTTGCCCCCATATTTAACCTTAGATAACATGCTAGACAACTATAAGAATAATGGCCCTTCACATGTAGCAAACCGGTAATGGGTTAGGACCTCATATGTATCAGTTTTCACTCACATAACCTTATATCGGGTTAGGGTTTCTCAAACCAATATTGGTTTGTGCATGGGAGATTCCATCATCTTCAAGCTCCAACCCTTCATCCACTAACACTCTAGTTCATAGAAAAAAGATCCATATATGCATTATATATCATAAAATCATCATTTAACCAAGGAAAGTCAAAATTGAAAAGGAATCACCAAGTATTACATGATTGAAGGTGAATAATAATAGAGTTGAGTTCAAGTTATATAACCCACCTCAAGATCACCACAAGATCTTCAAGCTTCAAAGATCCACGTTCCCAAGGTTGAAGATGACCTATTCAAAGCTCCAATATTCAGATATAGCTTCACCTCCATCAAGAAGAAGGTATCATAGTTAGAAACTTGGTGAAGAAGAAAAGAAAGAAAGAATTATGATCCAAGATACATAATTCTCCAAGGTTGAAGATGATCATGGCATCACCATAGACAAGATGCTCGACCTTCCTCATAATACTTGAGCTCCTAGGGTTTTCCACCAAGAGAAGGATGATATGAGAGTCAAAATGTTCACTAGTAAGTGAAAAGAGAGGCTTATGTAGTTGAGGTTTAAGAGAGAGTGTGTATATGAAGTGTCACCACCATATGCACTTAGGTGTCACGTGTCCATGCATGGTGACTCCATGCCTCCATGATTATCTCAACATGAAAAACTCTTGTGGATAATTCAAGGATGAGATAGCATCCATTTGATATCTTTCTTGACCAGATATCACAACCCAATATCACTTTATATGCAATCTAATACAACTTTTACAAGGAACGTCTAAACCGATATGCTTCACTTACTTGAGGTGCTTAGCATGATATGAATACTTAAAAAAAGTTTTTAAACTAATACAGAACCTCGTCTATGGTTTCTAAACCGATAGGCACTCCCAGATACTCTTCATAATTGGACACAACCTTATCTAAGGTTCAAGATACTCAACATTCTTTGGTACTTTAACACTAAGAGTGTTGTCACTCAACCAAGATTCAAACAAGGCACCCCCTCCTTTATCTTTCCTCTAAATGATGCTAAGAGAGATAAGGGACACTTTAGAGGTGGTAAATTGCACATCAACTCCATATTTTGGGTAAATTGTAATTTGCACCAAAACTATCATATATAACACAAACAACCTTCAAACATGATCAAACTTGAAACTTGTGCTCTACTTAAGTCTTAATTACTTTTCAAAATATTAAGACAAGGTTATAATCATCTTACTTAGGCAAAACACCTAGGGTTACCTCATAACCCATGTTAGGGGTGTTACAAGTTATCAACCCCTAATAAGGATATCGTCCCCAAAATCTTAGGAGAAAAGAGAAAGGTACTTCCTATTTTAACTCTTCATTATACTTTTATGAAACCAACCAAAGGAATCTCAAAAAAGTAAACTTACTTATGACTAACCAAGATTCTTATACTAAACATCTTGTTTTGTCCATAAGTTGGTTTGAGATTAACTCAAGTTCCACCTTATCACAATTAGAATGTGGTAGGAATTTTTGTCCCACATTACTTATTTCATTATACTCTTTAGATTGTATCAAAATGACTACTTGATCAGAGTAATCAGAAAGATAGAAATATAAGAATCCCATACTTACCTTGTCTTCAATAATTGAATACCTAGCCATGGTATTCAAGCACTGAGATTAGGTAGTATGCACTTTTGTTTTATATTATTTTTTTAAAGTTCTAAGACTTAGTATCTCTAGTTTTGGCTTTTAGTTGTTAAAGTGCCCGCACCAAAGGTGGAAACAATGCCACTAGGGTTCGAGAGCCATGGTGGAGGCCACGGTGGTGGCTATGGAGGCCGTGGCCACAATCTCATGGACCAACATCATTCATCGGACGAGGCAAGAGATTTGTACCATCTGGTGGACAACCCTAACTAGCACGACAATCTAATAAGCTAAGAAAGTGATGAGTATCATGAGGATTCCATGAACGTTGAAGGTGTAGGCAACCCCCCCCCCCACCGTCGTACCTACAAGGAGGTGCATGTTGGAAAGGACATTATCCTTCTTTCCTACATCAACCCAATCTTGTCAGACACCCTCACATAGTCTGACATCCAAGCTGACCTCTCTGGAGTTCTCACTGTCTTCTCCACCAAGAATGAGTTCATCCAACCTTAGTTGGTACCATGGTAGTTTGCAGTAGTCATGAAAGCCATTGGCATCACGATCGGATTCCAAGACCTAGTCAACAAGATCAGAGTGCTATGGCAGCCGATTACGCAATTCAAGATCATTGATCTTGAGAACGGATACAATATCATTCAATTGGGAAATCGAGAGGACGATGAAAAATATATTACGGGTGGACCATGGACTATCTTTGGAAATTATCTATCCATCCAGTTGTGGTATCCATCATTCAGGTCATCATAGAAAATACCTCACAAACTCGTCCTATGGGTGAGAGTTGCGGATATGCCTATTTTCCTTTATCAGAATCAATTGCTCACCCACATTGGTAATACCATTAGTAAGACAATCAAGGTGGATGTTAATACCCTTCTTGGCAATAGGGGGAAATTCACTAGAATTTCTGTGGATGTTAACACACAGAATCCCTTACTCCCTGCAGTCTTCATCAATGGGGAGCATTTTCACCTTGAGTATGAGATTCTTCCTCAATTCTGCTTGCAATGTGGTCGTCTTGGTCATCTAATAGAGGACTGTAAGCATGGAACAGGTCCCCCAAGTGACTTGGCCTCCACATCCATCCCTATCCCGGTCCCAGCAGTCAGGTACATCACCACCATCCATGCCAAGATGACTAAGCAGCTTAACCACAGGCTGTTGGAAAAATTACTACTGTCAATCACCTGCCTAAGCCACAGGGTGAGAAGGGGAGTACATCAGACAAAGTGAAGGCTTTTGTCCATCCGGGAGACAAGGATGATGATTTCCAAATAGTTCTTAGTAAGAAAGCCAAGCAACGTTAGTGTCAGAAAGAGGCAGTTGCAAGGGCTAACCAAGCATCTGAAGTCAAAGGCTCGGGCAATCACCCCCTGCCAACACCTCAGTAAGACTAGCAGAAAATGAAGTGATCTCGGGCATAGAGTTAGACCATGCCTCTGGTAATAGCTTCCAGTTCCAATCCAATGACAATGACATTCCTATAAGTTCCAGCATGTACATTGCTTGCCACAATAAAAGTGACAGTGGTTATGTCATGTTGAGGAATAGGAAAATAGTTTTCCAATCCACCCAAAGTCCAGATAGGATTCACAAGAAAGGTAATGTTGATGGTTTGCATGTAGATCGCTCTTCTACAACCACAACGCCCCATGTGAAACATGTCTTGTAGTTTCAGAAACACCTTTAAGGTGTTGTGCAGGAGCACCTCGAGGAGATGTCTACTGAGGATGATGGGTAGTCTGTGGGACTGTGTCCATCCCTTCAATAATATTCTTAATGAATGTCCTATGCTAGAATATATAAGGTGCTTTCCTTGATAAGAAGATCTGACTCATTAAAGAAATGAAATCCATCCACAAAGTCAACATAGTTGCCATTGTCAAACCTCGTTCCAATGTCCCCACTATTGTTAAAATCATCAAGAGTCTAGGTTACAATTCATCACACAGGGTTGAAGCCAACAACTTCTTTGGATGCATCTGGATAGCCTGGGATCAACACCATTGCTCTGTTGAGATACTTTTTAACTATCGTCAATCCGTGCATTATAGAATTGATAGCTGTTGGTACTTGACCTTTGTCTATGCTAGCCCTAAACCCACAAAATGGGAGTTTCTATGGGAAAGATTGGAGGAAATCTCGTGTTCCATGATTGCTTCATGGGCAGTGCTAGGTGATTTTAACACCATGTTGAATGTTAATGAGAAGTGTGGTAGAAAATAATTCAATAGGCGAGAAAGAAACTGATTCCATGAAGCCCTCATTAACATTGGCCTTGATGAGTTGAAGTCCCAATGCCCCTTCTTCACTTTTAAATGCCTCCATCTTCTTGAACGTCTGGATCATGTTATTGCCAATTCAGACTGGCTCGACAAGTTTGGCAATGGTTTTTCTTTATTCCTTCCTCGTCTGTACTCGGACCACCATCCCATCCTATTGTCCTGTGGCACCAGGACCCCCAAATGATATTTATTTCACACAAAGGAAAGCTGGAATCTTATCCCAAAGTTCCAGCAAGAGTTGTTGAGCTAGTGGCCTGATGGTGTGAACTTCCAGGATGCCATGTGCCTCTTCAAAACAAATGCTATTAAGTGGGATGTAAAGAGAACTCTAAATAAACATAAGGAGAAGCAACGCCTCCTTGCCCGCTTAAACAAACACCAAGTATTGCTCCAATCCCTGAATCCTCCTCTTCTAACAGACCCATCTATTCACCTCCATGACATCCTCCTCAAAGAGGGGGTGGATTGGCAACAGCATGATCACATTGACTGGCTAAAATTTGGTGATCTAAACACTAAGTTTTACCAGTCTTATGTGAAGGCCAGGAGACACTTCAACAAAATATCTCGTTTGCAGAATGCTGATGGAATTTGGATCTCCTCAATTGTCGAGGTCAAAAATCTTCTTTGTTGCTATTTTAAGGACTTGATGACCCAAGCTACTTCACCTGACATCAATCAGATACGTTTGTATCATGTAGTTCTCCCTGCCACCTATGTGTCTGTCCATTCCAGCCTGAACTCCATGTCAAGTGATGTTGAAATAAAAAAGGTTGTCTTCTCTATGGCGCCCTTGAAAGCACCTGACCGGATGGTGTCTACACAAGATTCATTCACCATAATTGGGACCACATCGGCAACTCCATCATCCGCACGATGAAGGAGGCCTTTTAGTCTGAGACCATCAGCTCAGAACTAGCAGAATCCTATATGGTCTTAATTCCTAAAACACCATTGCCTCAATGTTGCAGCAACATGCAGCCAATCTCTCTAAACAACACTTGTTTCAAGGTTATATCCAAGGTCATTGTAGAAAGACTAAAGCCCTTTATGAATGATTTAATTGTGCCAACCCATCAAGCTTCATTCTAGGAAGGCGTATTAGCGATAACATCCTCCTAGTGCAGGAAGTAATTCATTCGATGAAGTCTAAAACTTTCGAGAAACCAATGATGTGCATCAAACTTGATCTTGTGAAGGCTTTCGACATGATGAGTTGGAGCTTCACTCATGACACACTGATGCACACGGGCACCCTCAACAAACTTATTGCTATCATCATGCTGATAATCAGTAAGGGGTCGACTTCCATCTTTTTAGGAGGGCGAGCCTCTTCCTCCTTTCAAGTCTTCACAAGGTGTTCGATGGGGTGACCCTATAAGTCCCTATGTCTTCGTCTAGTGTATGGAAAGACTCAGCCAAGCAATCTCTAATTTGGTGGAAGTAGGATCATGGAAGGAAATCACTTTGTCGCATGGAGGGATGAAGTTATCCCATGTATTCTTTGTGGACAATATCCTTCTCCTTGGTGAGGGCTTGATCGCCCAGACTCGGGTTGTTTGCTCTATTCTAGAGGATTTCTTTGATGCCTCCGGACAACTAGTTTCCAAGCCTAAGTCAAGATGCTTATTCAATAAGAATACTACAAGGCCTCTCTTGCGGTCAATCGGTAGGAAACTTGGCTTCATCTGGATGAGTGATCTTGGGAAGTACTTAGGGGTGCCTATTCTCCACCATTGTGTTAACAAGGAAACACATGGGAACATATTGACAACCATCTAGACCACACTGAATAGTTGGAACTTGAGGCACCTGTCTCTTGTAGGCCGTATAACCTTGGCCAAGTCCACTTTGCATGTGATTCCAACATACACCATGCAGACTATCAAGCTTTCTCCCCGCTATGATGGCATCAACAAACATATCCGTAGATTTGTTTGGTCAGGTGCTCGAAACCATGGGAAAACTTTCCTTGTTTCCTGGAAGAAAGTTTCCTCCAGCAAAGATGTTGGTGATCTCAGCATCAGGGATGCGGGAGATCAGAATGATGCACTAATGATGAAGAATATATGGGCCTTCATCAATGAAACTAATAAAATATGGGTCCAGGTGATGAAAGACATGTTAGAGGACAGTGCTTCACCTCCATCCCATGCTCCCCTTCTTGGAGTTTTATCAAGAAGCATATAGGCCAAGTTATTGACCTCTATCACAAAGCAATAAACAATGGCAAATACACGAATACCTAGGATGCCAAATGGATAGTGGGCCGCTCAGTGTTGGACTTCTCACCAGACTGGCACATCCCTCATGATATATGGGATCTTACAGTTAGCTCTATGGTCATCTCTGATGGTGTGTGGGACTGAGATTTCATATACCACTTCTTACCAGAAGAGACATGGTTTGAAATTGCCCTCATTTCTACCTCAACACTTGAAGATGATGATGACACCTGGATATGGCTATTAGAACCAAGCATCTTGTTCACCTCCCGCTCTATCTATAGGCAGATTCAATAGGGGAAGGAAGTAGCATCTCTTGGCAACTGGAAAAATATTTGGCAAGCTAAGATTTTTGAATGTATTAAGGTGTTCCTTTGGATGATGCAACATGGAGCACTCATGACAAACATGGAGAAATGTCGACGACATATGGATGTGCCAGAAACATGTCCCATATGCAACAACAACTAAGATACTATCACTCATGCCCTTCATGATTGTACAGTAAGCAATGATGTATGGCTACTTCTACTTCATGGAGAAGACCATGCAGATTTGTCACCAGATGACTAGATTGAATGGTGCACTAGGGGGGAACATGGTAGCCATGAGGCTTCTACTCTACGAGTTGTTGCTTGTTGACATCTCTTAATGTGTCGAAATGAGAAACTCCACCAACAAAAGACTTGGCCACCTACTAGGAAGGTCGCCTTTATCAAGGCTTGAATAGAGACGATTCTCAAGATTCCTGACTGTCCTCGTATACCTACTTGCATGGCGGCAATAGCACCCTTGCAGCTTGGTGAGCATTCTCTATATATCTTCATTGATGCAACATTTCGTGATGGCTAGTCAATTGCAACTATTGGAGTCCATGTTGTCAACTCACTTGGAGCTCTTGTCCTAGGCACCTTTCAGCCTATCCTATTGACCTCCTCGCTCGAGAGTGAAATCAAAGCCATTATGTATGCCCTATAGCTTTGCAAAGACAAACACTGGCAGCATTTTTACATCTTCATAGAATCCATGGAGGCTATGGACAACCTGAAAAAACCCAACCCTCTTCCACAGTTCTTGCCTTTATCTAAGGAAGCAATGAACCTATTTGGCGGCCCCTTAGAAGTCTCCATTCACTATGTGCCATGTAGCTTTAATGGAGCTGCTGATAGTCTAACAAATCACTCCATTAACACTCTCAATTCCTTTAGTTTCACTACTCATGTTCCTCCCTGGTTCAAGTATAAGAACTAGATTAATGTTTACCTTGTTTTGTCTACTATAGAGCGTGGAATGAATAAGAACTAGCTCTAATCTTTTCTAAAAAAAAGTATCTCTAGTTTTATACAGGTGTCTCCTTATCACGTTCCCATAAGGCTAATTCAAAGGAAACCCAACAACAACTATCTTTCTTATGATTAATAAGCAGAATAAGGAGAAAATAAGTCAGAATGGAAAAGTTATATCTGACATGTTACCCCTTACGGGTCATTTAGTGTCTTAGGCTGACTCAACACATAGAGTCTAGTCATTGCCTGTTGTTGCCCTCGTCCTCTACTACCTAGAGTAGATAAACCAATTCTAATGCTTGCCCACATCCACGTCCTCCTGTTACACTGAACTGTGGTCCTTGTGAACCTTGATGATTCTACCTTGGTTGTTGTCACATCATTGTGCCTTTGTGGACAAAATGGTCTGGTATGCCCAACTTGTCCACACCTATAACATGTCTTACTCTCATACCATGGTCTTATCGGTCTCATCACTGTCTTAGAAACTATGCTTGAGTCTCCAACTAGAGGTAAACTCCGTCTTCTTTCCTTACTAGATACTTGTTGAACTAGAGGTATTAAAAAATTTGGCTGCTTAGAACCACCAAACGATTGCTCCTGAGATTTTATATACCTCTTCTTAATACTTTCCTCATGCTTCCCTATCAAATATCTCTCTATCCTCCTCAGATTCCACAAATGTGGCAAATCTTTCCCTACTTTCCAAAGAAGTTGCTGAGGTAGACATCTCAACATTCAATCCTTTCTCGAAATGTCAGATCCTTTCTAACTCACTAGCATCCATTTGAGGAAAATCATAAAAGTTCCATAAACCTAGCCTCATGCTCATTAATTATCATGTCCCCATTCCATATCTTCTGAGACTGCAAGATCTTTTTGTCTAAGTACATTTGTGGAAAGTTCTTACTGACAAATTCTCGACGAAATTTCCACCAACTAACCTCTTCTTCATTCCTTTTTACCTCATCTATGGCCCACCAATGGTCATCACTACCCTTCAAAAGGTCCACACCATGCATGACCTTGTCATCATTCGGGATGCTAAGGATCTTAAAGGCTTTCTCTAACTCAGTAAGCCATAGATCTACATCTGTTGGGTCAGCTTTTCCAACATACTCTATAGCCCCTACATGATGTAGACGTTTAAAAGTCTTACCAGAACCCAAAGCTTCTGCATTGGGGACTAGTGCCCTAGGTATCTGATCCACCATGTGCACTATTTCATAAACTTCCCAAAGAGAACATGAAAACAGGGTTCTCTATCATGACTGGATTAGGCAGGGGATTCTCAGGCACTCATTCTTCTCTTGCATGATCCCTTACACCTTCTCCTGGTGCAACAACATTGCTCTCAATAACATCTTTATGCTTTCCCCTTTCTTCTGCATAGGCAGAAGTCACTATAAGATATACTGGAGGACACTAGAATAGACTCAACAACTTAGTCCTATGTCCCTGTAGACTTAGCAAACCTATAGCTCTAATACCAACAAATGTGACACCCGTTATCACACAGACAATGATATTACACAAAACCACGCGGAAATAACCATTAGCAGTGGATTACTGAAAAACACTAAAAATTAAAACAATGTTCCATAAAGATATATTTCCAGAAAACTCTTTACAAGGAGGTCCACATCTTGTCATATATATACAACATGGTGCATTCCTGTTCCATATGACACAAGTTTTGCACTACCAAAATATGTACATGAGTAAACTATAAGCAACAACAACATATTAGTCAAAAGATCAGTTCGATCATGAAACCATAGAGAGACTTTCCCCTCAAGGTCCTGAGAGTATAGTGATGACACATATGACTTCTATCTACAACAAGACACAACTGACAACATACCATATCAAATTTTAGGTCTTCTCCTACTGTTGTCCTGTCTCAGCTTACACGATCTCTGCTACCTCATTCACATCCACTTAAAAAGTTGTAGAACCCACGGGGTGAGACAAAAATACCAGCGGGAGATATAACTCTCCAACAATACTATTATTATCACAAATATATTATTATTAGAACAAAAAGTAAAGTTACACTATACTAAATAGATCTGACCATATATTATGAGCATGGCAGAATATTATCATAATTGAGCAGTTCAGATAACTATTATTGAATAGTAGATCAAGTAATCACTTTAAAAGGAATTTGAACAACATGTATGACAACTTCTGATTATGTTATACAATTACAATTGCAGCCTCATTCAATATTTTTGTATTCCATTCTCAAGAGAAATATGCTACACAGATAAATGAATCTTTCAACAATCAATCTCATGATAATGCATACACTTAGGCACACAATGCTCAAGCTTATGATGCACTCACATTCATGCACAAGCTTATTATAATCACACACATTAGATCATATTTTATGCCCTGACTTATTCCTTAAGGATTTGAGTTGTACCCCCCAAATCTAACTGCCCCCTACGAAGGGCTACCAACGGTGCCATACAAGGTCCAGGGAGAGCCAGACTCCAAGACCTCACCCACTACTCCCAGTTAGTATGAGAGACAATGCATAGACATATTAGTCAACTACTGATAGTGACATATAGTCAACCATTTAATCAATTAGCCCGCCTTGGTACAGGTCACTGTGCTAGATAATAGCTCACTCATGGCAATTTGGATAAATACAATTGACTCAATCATATCCATTCTAATATATAAAGAATTGGCTCACACATGGCCATTGTTTTAAGAAAAGGATTGGCTCACTCATGATCGTCCATATCAAATAATTATTCTATGGATGCAGTAAGATAATTAACTATGCATTCTCACATATTCAACAATATGTGATCTGAGTTAAACTCATTTCACCATCCAACAAGTTCTGACGTTGAACGGGTCTATGGTCAGGGAAACCTACAATCTTAGGTGTATCACAATGTTTTTTAGCATCAATCAAGTTACAAATATACCACATAGGTAAATGCTGCAAAGAATAGTGTAATACATCCTTCAAGAAATCACATAAGAATTATAACACATACTTGTTAATTTATCACAATTATCCTAGGATCTCAATCCTTCAAACACACTACTAAGAATCTCATCTCATCATCATTATCACATGCTATGGGGTTTCCATCCCCTTATTTCATTATTGAACCATGTCACCTCTCACTAGGAAACAACCATCTCTAGGTTATAAGACCCATATACGTGATTATCACATGATACGAGGTTTCTATCCCCTTAGTGCATTATTGAATAATGTCACCTCTCACTAGACAACAACCATCTCTAGGTCATAAGACCCATATTAACATCATACTTGTTGTGCAAGTATTTCACATGGCTCACAAGTCCCATTCAATCTATATAAAGGCACATCACCATAGCCCATACTTGGCTATGCTCATATCTCAAAACACTTGCATGGTTAGGATTTCATGATAAAAGATGTATCAATTTAAATATCAGCACCATGCCATAAAAGAAAAATCTCTCAATGAAGTTACAAGTATGATACAATGGAAGGTATATTATATTGCTTAAGATTCTTTAAAAGATGAAACACCTCTATGTTACCCTATCATTTTCATCATGGGATATCAATCCTTAAACTCACCATTGAGTATCACATCACCTTCTAGGAAACATGCCTATTCTAGGTCATTAGACCTATTCACATCCTACTTGTGATACAATTATTCCATAGGTCTCATAAGGCATAATCAAGATATACTAGATTATAACCACTATATACCTCATTTGTCTATATCCATAATGCCTTCATGGTTAAGATTGCATTATTGTAACCATTGGTTATTATCATCATGCCATTTCAAGTTACAGTCCCTCTTGTGATTAAGGTTAGGGTTTCTCTTTTCAACCGATTAGGGTTTCCAGGGTTATATTCAATAACCAAACCCTAAACCATAATCCTCATATCTAGGATCTTATTTTATTGCCATAAGTATTCATACATACTTAATTAGTTTCAACAATTATCATTAATTGATTACCAACATGAGTGATACAGTTCCTCTCTCATCCTGATCAGAATATTGGTTTCAACTTAACTCATTATATTACCCTAGCCCTCTTTAGAGTGTATTGGCCTACACTTATCAAAGTGTATCCATCTCGTTACATCATCATGTATCAACTTGATTATACTCCTCATGTGTCGGCCTACACTCATCAAAGTGTATCGGCCTACGCACTAACCCTTGTGTCGGCCTAGACACATTCACTTGTGTTGGATTAGATACTTGTATCGACCATAACACTCTTTACTTGTATCGGCCTAAGCTCCCCACTTTGTGTCGGATTAGACACATGTATCAACCATGATACTATTCACTTGTGTCGGCCATAACACATCAAGATGATATCAATCTTGAGGTGCATAGAGAAATATCAGCCATAAGCATGACATGGTGTATCACCTTCACCATATCTTGGTGTATCAACCACACTGTGATTTGGTGTATCAGCCTTACCATCATCTAGTGTGTCATCCATATCATACTCTAGGGTATCGGCCTCACCATTACTTTGTGTGTCGGCCAAGGTGTATCGTCCATCACACTTGTGTTGGGCCAGAGGTGTGTCGGGTGTTAGGGTTAGGGCATATCGGGTTAGCCCTATAAACTTCATATCTTCACTCAAATTTCAAGATATCGGCTTGCCCCCATCTTTAATCTTAGGTATCAGGATAGAAAACTATAATAACAATGGTCCTTCACATGTAACAAATCAGTAACGGGTTAGGACCTCATGTGCATCAGTTCTCCCTCACATAACCTTGTATCGGGTTAGGGTTTCTCAAACCAATATCGATTTGTACATGGGAGATTCCATCATCTTCAAGCTTCCACCCTTCATACACTAACACTCTAGTTCATGGACAACAACCCCATATATCCACTAGATCTCATACAATCATCATTTAACCAAGGAAAATCAAAATTGAAAAGGAATCACCAAGTATTGCATGATTGAAGGTGAATAATAATAGAGTTGAGTTCAAGTTATATAGACTCAAGATCACCACAAGAGCTTCAAGATTAAAAGCTCTAGGTTCCCAAGGTTGAATATGACCTATTCAAATATCCAAGATTTGTCTATAGCTTCACCTCCATCAAGAAGAAGGCATCATAGTTAGAAACTTGGTGAAGAAGAGAAGAAAGAAAGAATTATGATCTGAGATACACAATTCTCCAAGGTTGAAGATGGTCATGGCATCACCTTAGACAAGATGCTCGACTTTCCTCCTGATCCTTGAGCTCCTAGGGTCTTCCACCAAGGGAGGTATTATATGAGAGTTGAAATGTTCACTAGTAGGTGAAAAGAGAGGCTTATATAGTTGAGGTTCAAGAGAGGGAGTGTATGTGAAGTGTCACCACCATATGCACTTAGGTGACACGTGTCCATGCGTGGTGACTCCATGCATCCATGATTATATTGACATGAAAAACTCTTTTAGATAATTCAAGGATGATATATCAGCCATTGGATATCTTTCTTGACAAGATATCACGACCCAATATCACTTTATATGCAAACATATACAACTTTTGCAAGGAACATCTAAACTGATATGCTTCACTTACTTAAGGTGATTAGACAGATATGAATACTTCCAAAAAGTTTCTACACTGATATGGGACCTCCTCTATGGTTTCTAAACTGTTACGAACTCCTGTATACTCTTCATAATTGGATACAACCTTATCTAGGGTTCAAGATACTCAACATTCTTTGGTTCTTTTCCCACCAAGAGTGATATAACTCAACCAAGACTCAAACAAGGCGCCCCCTCCTTTATCATTCCTATAAATGATTCTAAGAGAGATAAGGGACACTTTAGAGGTGGTAAATTTCACATCAACCCCATATTTTGGGTAAATTGCAATTTGCACTAAAACTATCATATATAACACAAACAACCTTCAAACAAGCTCAAACTTGAAACTTGAGATCTCCTTAATTATTAATTACTTTTTAAAATATTAATACATGGTTATAATTATCTTACTTAGGAAAAAATCTAGGGTTACCTCGTAACCCAGGTCAGGGGTGTTATAGTTAAGAGGGAAGATGAATTCCAAGTTTGTGACACTAAGAATATGTTGAGTATTGACTATAACTCACCAGGTTACCAAGTGAAGTTTGTATTGTTGGTCGAAAGATTGAATAGGAGGTTAGAGTTAATTAAAGTTATCAAAATGTCCATTATTGTGAGAGTGAATGTTTTAATTAGAGTCATTATGTTTCTGATCAGATCTTGGTGTAATAAGGTTGATGTCACCCCCAATGATCCAAGAAAAGTTATTGTAATGACCAACATGGAGTTGAGATCAAGGATGAATGGATCTTTGTTGTTATGAAACTCCTCATACAAAATAGTGAAGAAACGTTCCTAATTGTCATTTTATAGATTTAAGATGATCAAGAATTTATACTAGTGAGTAGAAATTTGGGTCAGGTATAGCAGGTTTCAATACACTATAAAACCTCCACTCACTGTGATACCCAGCTTTTGGAACCAATTGGTGATAATATTACCATTTACAGTATGAAGATGAAAATAAGAAAAGGTCGTATGAAGATTATTTAATGGCGATGAGAAGAATTATCTTAAAGTGTCAAAGGATCATCCTACATTTGTAGGAGACTGCTCAACAAATGTTCCAAGATGCAAAAACTATTTGAAAAATTAGGTGAGACAAAAGCATGCATTAGAACTCTAAATTATAGAACAAGGGACAAAATATGGTTATTTACCAAATTTAAGGGTCTAATATCATTCCACTCCATGTCATTTTCTATCTCTAAAAGGTCCAAAATTGCTTCAAGTTGGTTATTAGAATCAATACCAATGATTTTAGCAAAGTTATAGAACTCTTTTTCAGAATCCCATGAAACAAGCTTCTCAATAGGGTCCAAATCATTTTATCAGCCATGTCTTTGTTAGTAGATGAATTAGAAAACATAGTATCTGACAAAACATTAGAAGAAAGATTACTTATAGGAAGAGACCCCCTATTGAGAGGAGAATCAACCAGCATGTTACCACTATAAGGGTTGGATTTATCTATCTCTAGATAAGTCAAAGGACAATTAGTATTATTTTTAGCATTGATAACAACAATCACTCCAAAGGTTACCTTTTCAATCATAAGCTCCACCCAAAGGCCTTTTTGATGCCGAATAGTCTTACCATCATGTTGTTCTTGGTAAGGCCCCAAAATGTTGTTATTGTTGCATAGATTGGAACTTCCCATATGTAGAGGGATGGTAATACCGTTAGGGTTAGAAGCATTTGAGTTATTACAAAATGAGATTTTACTCTATAAATTAGAGAAGCCCTAGTTTACTTGAGGACATTGAGAGGGGTTGTGATTTTGGTTAAGGTTTTTTATGTGGGGATCGTTAAGGTCCTTTCTCACCCAAACACATCCTTTTTTGGAAGAAGTGTTCAAGTGATTCAATTTGGGTTCATGTTTGGAAGAATTGTTAGGATTGCTCTTGGGGACAAACCAAGAAGTGAGGTGTACTAATAGTTTCTACAAAAAGGATGAAATCTCAAGTGGTTTTTAACATACATGTGTATGGGATAGGTTCAATGTCTCACATGGATTTTCAATTTAATTTGACAATGGGTGGGCTTAGATAGCATGATAGGTTGGATTTCTTTAGAGTAGTCAATAGGATGGAGAGTTTCTTGATGAATAAACTACAATTTAGCACCCATGGTGGACTTGTTTTCTCAAAGAAGTATGAAATGTCAACTAGTTCTTCAACAACATGCATTTCTAATACACTTATTGGCCCAAATAAATCTTTAGTTTGATTTAAAGATGGGTGGACTTATAGACCACAACAAGATAGAATGGTTTAGAGTAGTAGGATAGAGAAGCAACCCCAAAAAAGTAGTAGACTGAAGAGTGTCTTAGTGAATATATTATAATTTAGAACCCATGGTGGAGGAGATATCATTAAAGGTATCGTCAACATACCATATATGAGGGTCAATACTAGATATGGATATCCATCTTATAGCACCATCAAAGGCATAAAAGGCACCTTTCTTAGTGGTACATCTTGCAAGTAATGTGTGGATGAATTTTGTATATTCATTAGGGATATCCAATGAGAGGTCCTTGAGGTGTTATGTGGAGGTACCTTTAATCATAGTGTAAACATGTTGACTTTGATAGAAAATCCTAACCCTGGTGATTGAAAAACCAGGAAGAAGATGACCTATGAAACTAGTGGCATAAATGGTATTGATTTTTATATCATTTTTGTCAATGTGGATAGTGACTAAAATTCTCATATTCACTAGAACACGCCTTAGTCTCATGGTATTAACTGACAAATCAATGGCTAGGCCTCCTCAGAAGAACTATTCTCCAATCGCATGATTAGAGAATGGATGGCTACTAGGCTGGAGAGTAAGTGAAGGTGATATGTAACAATATATTAATGATGGTAAAGATTATCATTGTAACTCATATATAACAAACATTTTTATGAAGAAAATGCCATTTGTTTGTGACTTATGGGGTTGGTTACAATCATCTTGAGAGAAGTAGCGCCTCTCTAGATAATTTGTCTACTCATACCAGTTCTAGTCTTTTCCTCTCCAAACAAATATGGAAAATGGTACCCTAGCGAGGGAGAACATGCCTTATGCAAAGCAGGAGACTAGTGTGTGTTCTTTAGTCCATCGAGTGAACCTTGTTGTGTTTTATCCCATAAAGCCTTCACAAAAAGACCCAGTTTTGTTTGTAAATGAAAGGAGAAATGGTCAGGCTCGTTGCATGAGAAACGAAACTTACGGAATTGAAAAAAGGTGTTTATGGCCTAGACAATTGCATCTCTTACAAAATATTCCTTTTTAGTTGTGACTCATTTTTCTGAAAGTGAATTGCAGTCCAAGTATATTCAGAATTCATAGATGTATCTATAAATTGTTGGAGGTTTAGGGAAAAAGACCACAATAGCACATTTTGCAAAAAATATTACCCACTATAGCACCTCAATAAAAAGAATTCCGAATATAGCCCACTTTGTAGTGAAAACTCCATTTTATTTGGCATTTTTCTAATCCAAGTTTAAAGCCATGAATCTATTTGGTGTTTTTCAATTAAATAGTGAAAAAAATATTAAAGAAAAAAGAAAACTGAGAAAACGCCAACGAAATCGGCATTTGAACTCTTTGATTCAAAGTGAAAACGTCAATTCAATTGGCATTTTCTGATTTTTTTAATTTTCTTATAAAATGCCAAATGGACCAGCGCCTTCTGAACTTGGTCTATAAAAACATCAAATGAAATGGCATTTTCACCGCAAAGTGGGCTACATTCAGAATTATTTTCAATGAGGTGGTATAGAGGGCATTATTTTCAACAAAGTGTGCTATTTTGGTTTTTTCCAAAGGTTTATCTTGCTTATTAACAAGTGTTGGAATGTGTAACATACTCAAATATAGGTTTATGACTTAGCCATCCCTTATTTAGGCCCCTATGACTATGTTAATATCAAGATTGTTTTTCCTAATCTAAGATATATTATGATAATTTAAATTCAAATAACATAATATACTTCAAAATTATAATGTGAGATATTAGGATGACATAGACAAGCTAAGTTAATAACAAAAGTCGATATATGAATATACCAATTAATATGTTTGACACCAATTTACCCTTTTGAATTTATATGATTAAAAGATAAAAGAAATTTATTTAATAGGATATCATATGACCCCATTGACTAATTAGGAGGACTAAAGGCATTTAATGAATGATTAATATATGCTTAATGAAATCTAATATTAAACATCAATGAAAGGATGGAATTGATGGCAATATTGGATTTCTCACATGTTAAAGGGCCTACCTGTCAATTTTGGTAGCAATCGGTCTTCAATTGGCCATCCATTTTGTGGTTTGGGTTATTAACTTAATATGCACCATTGTAGTCATTATTACATTAATATGGCATTATCTATCCTTTTTTGGCTTCTAAATGCCCGCTCCCCCCTCTGGATGCATTCAACGCATCCCTGCATCTATGGGAACACTGACTACCACAGATCATGGTGGCCGCTTCTTTTTGTTTTCCTATTCCTCTTCCTTCTCTACTCCGCGATGTTCCTTTCCTTCACCCTTTCAATGTTTCACATGCCTAACACTCAACCAGATGGCCTTAACCTGCGCTAGTTCTCCCCTTCATCCTATCCTTTGTTGTGCCGATCACCTTTGCTGCAAAGGTCATTGTCGCCAGTTGCAGAGGTCGGTGATGGCTCCTGTGGGCACCAACCGCCACTGAATCAAATCCCCCTTTCTAGTATTGATTGTTGTCTGATGTGAATCAGTAGCATGAAGATTCACTGTCATCTCACAACTATGCATACTTGCTTGCGAGCCTGATGCCTTCAAACTCGCCAGCGCAGGGGGTAGTGAGGACTGTGACATCAACCTGGTATGATGGTGTTCCGTCTTCTCAATTTCTTCGCCTCCACCTACCAAAGTGACCTGCCACCAAACAAGCAGATCATTGTCATCTCTTCTTCCTCCTCAACCTGCACCTTGCATTGCCAAGCATAATTAGGAGCGCAGTCAACCAACACCGGTCCTTGTCCTCCTCCAACCAGCAACTCCTCTCCTAATATACAACCACACTGACCCCGCGGTCAAGCACCTGCATCCCACATTGTCGTGCCCAAATCCTTGAATACTTGTTGTGCTAATATGGATCCTGCCTGCATTGGCTTCATCCGAGATGTGCCCTGGGATACCAAGTGTTCTAATGAACTAATGGTTTGAACACCCATATTTCATAATCATGATGATGAGATTAAAAGAGATGAGAATACCCCTGAAGTGATAAGGGATTGAGATCCAATGTTTAATAAATCTTTGAAAAGAAGTTGATAGAAATAATACTCATTCTTTGTAGCATTTTATTATAATGATTTATGTCTGAAAACATGTTTAATGCTAAAAGAATATTGTAATGTACTTAATTAATCAAGTGAAATGGTATCATGTAGAGCCCTGACCATAGATCCATCATCGTCAGTAGTTTGGTGATGGTGAAATAGGTTTTCTTACGGGAACTCCTGAAGGGCATACTTTTGAGTATGTGGGGGTTATGGGCGAGAATATCCTTACACCCTAATGGAGGAATTGATGTGAGGTAAACATTAAATCTCTCAATCCTTTATTATAAATATCGGGATGGATGTACCACTAATCTCCCAATGATGTCATTGCCGAATCGATGCGAGATAAATATAATGTCTCTCGATTGTGAAGAGAGTACAACATGCCACTGTAACTCTAATAGAGAAGTTGCCAGTATACCCTAGAAAGCTATTTAGCAGAGACACTAGATGTCCTACATTTGGTCCTCACACTGACTGAGGAAGATGAGGTCATGGGAATCCGGCTCTTCTATTGACCTATGTATGGTACCAATTTCGATTTCACAATGGTCGGTTGGAGTATGAGCAGTATACCTCATCTCCTCAGGGCTTAAGTATGTTTGTAAAATGTAATCAGCCGTGTAACGTATTTGCTTAGGGTTGAAATATGAGAATCAATGGTTGATGGTACATTACTTAGTATGTCTTAGGCGAATAAATGTTATACATGTTCTTCATATTACTTATTGAATAAATGACATGTTGCTTTGTCAAGGTATAGCTGAAAGGAATTGAATAGAGAATACTGCTCTAATATATTTATACACTGACCTAGCTGCTGTTGAATACTTATGATTCTTTTGCTCAATTTTATTCTATTTAACTACAATAATAATATTTCTGGCGGAGAGTTATATCTCTCGCTGGGGCAATTTTCATTGTCTCACCCCGTGGAATCCAACTTTTTAGGTAGACGCCGAAGAAGAGGTAGAAACCCTATAGCGGGTGAAGAATAGCAGCAGCAATAACAACAAGGACAACAGTGAATCCTCAGGTGGAGACACTGGCTGTCATGTCCTGTATACATAGTCCTATGTGTCGTCTCTGTACTCTCAGGTCCTAGGAGTTAGTAGATAGTTTAATATTGATTTGAGATTTTGGCTTGATGCCTTGAGTTTTTTATACTGCCTATGTACAGTTTAATAGGGCAACTGATGCTTGTAACTCTCGAGAAGGAATGGTATAATAGATGTAATGATGAACCGGAATGTAAATAAGTTACTTTGATTCTTTATGAAAGAGTTTTTCAGTTTATGGATCTCTTTGTAAAAAAATTTAAATTTTTAGTGATTTTCAGTAATTCCGCTGTTAACAAATGCTTCCGCTTAAGTTAATCTTGTTTTTATAAGTTGGACGCCACAATACTAATATGTCACCATTGAAATGAACCTAGACATGTTCGCCCCGAGTGCCCCAATCTTCATAATGGATGAGCACCATCTCAACAACCTCAAGTGCCTCATTAGAATAATGGTAACAATAATGGTAGAAGACATGTGGAAAGAAGAGCTGGAAGAGTTTTTGCTTTAGATAGTGAAGAAGTTCATGAATAGGAACAGGAACAAGGTGATCCATAGTTCTATGTTCGGCTTTATGAGTAGTGTTTTCTTTTTGCATGATGTTTATGTAATGAAGAATAGTGGAACCAGTTGTATCTAAGAAGTAGTTTGACTAAATAAGATGAATACTTTTAAGGGGTGGTAAATCGATTATGTTTAGTTTGCAAGGACAAAAATCCTTTAAGGGTGGCATGTTGTAACATACTGAAATCTAGAACCTAATCTTATTCTAAGGTTAAGAGGTTAAAAGCCTTATTCTTTGGGCTTAGCCAAACAAGGATAAATGAAACATGTGATAGTAGCTAAGTAAAACCCTAACATGCTAATATATGAATAAATCATCCCAACATGTAGACATTTAATCTAATGCTCTCGTGTTCAATAAAGGGTATAAAAAGTGTCATATAATATTTTGATTGTAATATGGTGGTATTTGAAGAATGGTAATAATAATGAAACAATATGCAACTAAATAATAACGGGTCACAAATGTTATTTATGTAAAACTTATCAAAGGAAGATTAATGTAAGAAGAATAACTTCATATTCATTTACTTTGAATCCAAGTTTACTTCAATGATAAGTTTCTCACTCCAATCAACAGGGCGTAGATCAAAGGACCAATTGAGAAGAAGGCATAAATCTTTCATGAGAATTCCTAAGATCTTTTACAGTGGGATTAGGAAATTCATAGTCATAAGCTTCTAGTTTGAATGGTACACTCCAAAGTAAATAGGGCAAGAGTCTAATAGAATATTTGAGTAATTTATATTGATAATTCTAATCATGATGTTTGCGTGATGTTTGAATTAGTTGTATAAAGCATTATAAATAATGTTGTTGTTTGAGATGGTGATGATATGTGGATACAATTTCAGTAATATGAAATGTTGCATACCTTGTGTTAAAGATATATTGTTCAGAATTTGAGACAAATAATAAGAATGTCATTTTAGCTTCTTGATGAGGGTATTTATTGCATAAAATTCTCTAAAAAATAACCCTATATTTTAGCTAGCCTAAAGCACAATAATAGCCACCTTAAAGCTGACAAGACTTATTGCAATTTAGTTTTAGGGTCGAACCCTGAGGATAATATTTTCAAGAATCTTGTCATTAAGTTCAATTCAAATCAAGATCAATATTAAAAATCAAGTAGATAAGAGATGGATTTTTCAAATTGCAAGAAGATTAACTATGATGGAGTATTAATATAGAATACTATGGGAAACATTGGGATGAATTGGGTTTCACCGTCAATGAACATTTGTTCTCTCGCATTGCATCAATTATTCATGTGGATATTAGATCTGGGCCAAGGAAATGCTATATCTTTTTAGAGTATGGAATTCACTGTGATGGAGGTCTCATTACCTACGAATCATTAATCCATCACCCTAGATAACACCCTTCTGATGTATCATATGGGGTTCAATAAAAATTTGTTGATATTATAATCCTAGGTTTCAATGTCTCTATGCCTAGGATTGTAATAGACACACAATATGGGTAGATAGTATACAAAGTGTGTTAAGTAGTAATCAATAATCCAATAATTTCATGTGTATAGCAATTCACACTACATATTTATAAACCATGGGCAGTCGGGTGAATCCCCACACCCTAATGAAGATAGGAAATGAATCACAAGAGTATAAAGGAGAAAAAGAAATCATTTTCACTGGAGTGATGGGGGAACATCATGTGACTCTGGAAAGTGAGAAACACTCTAGTTTGGGAGAAGGGTAGAAACTATTCTCCGCTTCTTCTCCATGCTTTGATCCTTCGGAATTGTTACCTCCAATAATGGGAGTCGAACCCTTTTTCATTCTGTAAAAATCTCCTATGTACTTGCATGATTGGGCCCACCAATTCATTACTTAATTGGCCTAGAGGCACCGTCTGATCATGCACTAGAAAAATGCCAAATGGTTGACCAGATGTCCAGTCAGTCGACTGGGTGTTGGTAAATGTAATGAATGGACCCCAACAGGGCTACTTGCCAAATGGGTTGAGCAAATGGTTGGGGTATAGAATCCTTATTTCTTGTAGACAATTTGTGAATTGGCCAACTCACTTGTCAAGTTGTGAATCGGTAGACTCATTGGTCAAGTTAGTAAACCGGTCACTGATAAGGCTTCTTGAGAATTCATGGGTCAACCAACTCAATTTGGAAATTGGTTGACTGATGAGGTCAACATGGTGGTGAATTCTAATGGCCAAGCGGGTGGGTGGATGATTAGCCGATCGATTGCTTGGACATTAGAGTTTCAGATGTTTTCTCCCTTTAGGTGAATTGGTTGATTGGTGTTTCCATTCAATCAATCGATTATCTCTCATAAATGTGGGTCAAATGTGTAAACACAATTGTCAAGTCGAATATGTCAAACTTCAAATGTATACCCAAATTTAAGAGATGTCTACAAATAAATATAGATTCTATTGTAGTAATACATGGTCGAACATAGGATAAGGAAAAACAATGATGTAAGAACCAAAAAGGCTTGGGTTAGTTTAGTCAAATCAATAGAGATGAATTTGGTATTCTAGTTAAGGAACAAATTAAACTACTTAAAAAGTAAATCTAAATTATAAAAGATCAAATGAAACAAATATAATTGTGAATTTGAAAAAAAGGAAACTTGGGTTGGGTTTCACTAATTTGACCAACGTCAACTATACAAAACCTTCTCTTCTAATTTATATATATTCTTGACATATTTTACAAGTAGTCCTAAAAAGTATCCACACTTCCTTCTCTCGATATCCTGGTGGATTTTCATCTAAAGGTACCTCTCTCTTGGGATGATAACTAATAGTCCAAGGATAAACATATGACATTGATAGAAACTCCTCACTCTCATGTCTCATTAATAATCCATACTCTAAGTAGTCGTGAAATTTATCTTTCAAATTTATTCAGATAATACATCATAAGAAGGTGGCTAATAAAATAAGTGATGCATTCAAATATGAGTATAGAAACAAAAATGCAAGAATATAAGTATATAAATAGAAGAAGAAAAGATTACATGGTTAGGTGGGCTTGAAGACTACTCCCAATACATGATTTTAGCCACTCATGGTGCAAGAAAGAAACACATTACAACTTGAACAAGTCATGATTATAAAAAATCAAATAAACAACAAGAGAAAAGGGAAGAGGTGGGACTTGGATCCAAAGGGGGTTAGACCTTTTATCTTGCGGTGTTGCTTGGTATTTATTGGAATAGGTGGGAATCATTAACATTAGTTTGATATTTGAGAAGTCCTAGAATAAATGCAGTGAAAAGTTATAGAACTGTGAAATTAATGTGGATGGGACCCATCCCATATTTGGATTGATTGAGCAGGCAAGGTTGATAAGTTTTAGGGTCGAAGGTTGATAAGTGTTGCTTGATTGGCAGGCAATCAATCATTTTGACAAATCTTGGTCAGTCACCTTTGGAGGTAGATAAGCTTTGGGAGCTCGATACCTTCAGAAGTCGACAACTTTTTGGGTCGATAGCTTGGTGGGTTCAGAGGTAAATCACAACAGCTTGACTGTCAAGAGGCCGATTGATATTGCTCGATTGATTGCTTAGCACTTGGGACATATCGAGTTGTACATGGAGGTTTATAGTCTTCTTTTGAAGAGCGTTATGATACGCTATCAGGTACATTTTGAGTGCACAGTGCTCAATTGGTAGGTATACATAGGGAGTTCATGTTGTTTATGCACTAGATGATGGCATGCTGACACAATGTTTACTGAGGGAGAGTTTTTCATGTGACTTTGATAGTATGGAGATGAGTGTCGAGTACTTACCCGTTACTATGGAGATATTGTCAAGGAATTGAATTAGAGAGGTCGTCATTTGCTATCTATTTGTGGTGGATAAACTAATATCAGTTACACGATGGACAACCTTTTCAATTTGATTATAGCAATGTTCTTGATAATAGGGTTTTGATTGATAGTACAAAGAAACTAATTTGTATTTGATAAGTAGATACATATGGATATCTATGGACTGAATTAGAAAGTCACGTTAACAAATTTGCATATTGTTGTTGCCTTTTCTTTATTCTTTGTGATTGGGATTCCTTTTCTAAACATCAGCCAAAACTAATATTGTATTCAATAGCAACTTAGAATCGATGTCATTTCTATTTTAGTTCAACCATTAGTTTATTATCCCACAATTTACTTAGTTTGCATGGCATCTCATCTTTCCTCTCTTTGCACTTTCCATTGTAGTCAAATATATTAATGAGTTTCTAGTCTTTCATAACAATATAAAATTATTGCTTATTTTCTTTAATCACCTAGGTCACCTTGATTCTACATATTGATATCTTTGTGTTTTCAGTGCCTATAAGTCAAGGAAATATGCTAATAATGCATGCAAAATTAGAAAAAGACTAAGAATCAAACAATTAATGGAATTTCATGACCAACCAAGGTAAAAAAGTTAAGGTAAAATACATAGTAATATTGCATGCATTTGGGTGTTATCAACCATCCTAAGCTTATAACTTACTTTTACTCAAGCTAGACTCAAACTCAAAGATCCTAAGATAGCATCCAAGCATGGAAATAAATGCTAAAGTTAGGAAAAAAAGTTTTGAATCACAAGTTGCCTAGGGCATGTTGTTTCAGAATGAACCTCCACCACACAAACAAACTTGCTAATGTATATAGAACTAACCAACATATTTAAGTGAATTCACACCAATCCAACAAGATTTACAGGGACGCAAATCATATATATAAGCACTGAAATGCAATCACTTAGGAATCATGCAGGAAAAGAAGGCGAGCATTGAGTTGTATTTAAGAATTTATGTCAATCAATCAATTACAACACACCTCCCACTTATTTATGTCTTGATGTAAAAATAAATGAAAAAAAACTATAGAGATCTTGATCTACATCAAGATGGTCCATGTATCGAGCAACAATCCTTGTAGGCCAGTTGGTCCAAAGAAGTGAGACAAACTCCTCATACTATGACATAACCAACCCTACCACTGGTAAAATCCCACCAATCTCCTAGGGTTTCCTAAAAAACTCTCTAATGAGTTTTGGATGATACTACCAGATGTGGCATACCCGCATTTGCGAGCACATTTGTACATCCGTTGCACATCATCCTTAACTCCCCTGAAGTAGGAAATTAAACCACTCATGATTTTATTCACTATTTTATTCACTCTCTGGCTTGTCACATTGCATTCTATTTAATTGGGTATCGGTGCTAGCTATTTTTAGGATTTTTGTTTTCTTATAGAATTTTGAATTATTTTTGGGATTTTGTGGGTTGTCAAGCCTCTTTTACGTATTTTTTGATGTTTTGACTCGATATAATGCGGGAATGCATGAAGACCATCACAGTAAACAATCCATCTTTATTAAACTCAAAACTCATCATCATTCATTCAAAACCTCTGTGAATATTTTCATATGGTTCAAAATCCTTAAAATAAGAGTCAAATTTGTGAGCATGTCACTCAGAGTTTTGATCTTACAATAGCTCCAACAATCTGACACTTACGTTCATCATTCATTGCATGAAACAGACAAACAAGTAATTTTAAAGTGTGGGTAGCAACACGTAACCTAGAATCCATTGGCCAAATTTAAAGTAAGGAATCAATTAGGTGAATGAAGTTGAAGGTCAAGTAAATATAATGATGATGGGGTGATTTAACACAAGTTGAACATCAAACCCAACATTCATACCAACATAGCACAATTGAAGAAACTAAAAATTATACAACAAAATCCTAGAAAGCAAGAAAAGAGTCTTGATTCTAGCATGATGTGATTTTATAAAATTTTATTGAATGTAAAGAAAAATGCACTAAAGTAAACATGGATGAATACATGAAAATAAAGACAAAGATAGAATAAATAGAAGGGTGTACTATCCTACCACCCCAAGATAAAAAAATTTGCATGTCCTCAAGCAAATCTTTTACTTAGGATAGTAGGGATGGTGTGTCTTACAGTCACTATCGATCTCTGGAAGACTGATTCCCCATTTCCATTGATGTAGAAGATATATGCAAACATAGTTTGCACAATGTCAACCTTAGTAGTTGAAAATTTACCTTGGGAGATACCCAAAATTGGGGTTGTCTATCCAAGTCGTGATGGCTTGCCGCCTACATATGCACCAAAAGATAAATTAAGTATAATCATGCAAAATAAAAGAAAAACTAGGATAAGAAAAGGGGAGGGGGTCTCCTAACCATACCGACACTTAGATACCAAATCCTAAGTTTTGGGACCTAGGTCGCATGTGTCTTCCTGATTGGATCTGTCATGTATGAGTAGAATGTAAAGAGTGGTGGACCTTGCCAAGACTGAAATAGGACAATAAAATTCAAGGACTTGGTGACTTCATATTCTTACTATTCTAAAATGAATTTTTGCCAAAATATATTCCTTATGTAAGCTTCTAGAGGATACCATTCAAGGTATAAAGCTACATAGTAGGGGCCTAGGATGTTAACATATGAACTATTTGGAGAAAAGAGGCTTCAAATGTGACAAATAAAAAATTTCTCCACCCTCCACTCTAAATTTGAGATTGGATATAATACCATATACCCAACTTGGAGGTGGGATATCCAATCATCCACTATACATGGGCCAATCTTATGTGAATCAAGTTGTGAATCCTTCAACCCAAATTTATCACTGAGCAAAGCGGGTAGGATGCTCTCATGAGTTGCAACCATGTTCTAAAATCCTATCAAAACTGCATCCCCCATACTGTAATCACCCTTCAAGGTGGGCAGAGTGCATGTAGAATTGTGTGAACTCTGTTGGTGATCATCATCAGTAAGATCACATTCCTCAAATGTGCATTGATCATCGTCTTCATCTTTATATAAGATTTTTCAATCCAAAGTAGGTGATATGTTAGTAACAAAATGACAATCCTCAACATGTGGAATGTTACTTCGGGTTGGGATCAAAAACATAATGAACCAATCAAGCGAGTCATCAAACTAATATGTAGGCATCAACTTCCATGTAAGGTATTGTAAATCATCATCTACTGACTGCATTGGGTCAAATGAGTGAAATGAAAGGTTGTCTTGGGTGGGGGTTCTTTTTTACAAAATCTAAATGAATCCAACGTATGATCCGAGTAAGAAAGTGATGCAAATTCCTCAAGATTATTGGATTGGGTGTGATGTTTGATGTCTTCATACATGCAAACTGAGTATGTATTTGTTGTATAGACCTAGAATGTGTTGGTGAAGCTCTATTCACTAGTGCATATGATGCTTCTATTGCGGGCATAAACCCCTATCAATTATTGGACCATGCATTCTCGCCTCTTGATCATAGCTGATTATGGATCAACAAGATCTTAGAAGCATGATGAAATGGCTAACTTGAGTGTTTCAATATTTTGTCTTGCATTGACAACTGCTTTTATAAAATCTTGGGTCAAAAACATAACATGAGATGTAGTAGCAATGGTGGAAGTAGATAAAGTTGGTGGGGGTTGATGCAAGGATTCCAACTAAGGTGTGTGATTCTCTATGACTAGTCAACAATCTAGATTGTAAAAGAAGTTAGGGGAGCAAGTGGGCAAGGTGGTTCACCTGTTGTGCCTACATTCGTGGCTACAATGCAAACAAACAAAATATAAAGGGTGTCTAATCAAGTCTATTGCTAAACTTAATAACATTGTCTAAGTCTAAGTAGACATCAATTCTTAGTGGTTGCTTGTTGCCTTGTCAACAACACTAAAAAATGATTGCTCTTAGATGTGGGTTAAAAGTGTAAACACAATTGCCTAGTCGAAGATATCAGACTTCAAATTTATACCCAGCTTCAAGAGACGTTTGCAAGTCAATATGGAGTCTATTGAAATAGTATGGGGTCGAACACAAGGATAAGGAAAAATAATGATGTAAGAATAAAAAAGACTTGGCTTAGTTTAGTCAAGTCAAAAAGGGTGAACTTGGTATTTTAGTTAAGGAATGACTTAATCGACTTAAAGTAATAAATCTAAATCATGAAAGATCAAACAAAATGAAGACAATTTTGAATATGGCACAATAGAACTTGGATTGGGTTCCACCAACTAGACCAGCCTCAACCATAAAAAACCTTCTCTTTTAATTTATGTATATTCTTGACATATTTTGCAAGCAATCATAAAATATATATTCACCTTCCTTCTCTTAAGATCCAGGTAGATTTCTATCTAAAAGGTACCTCTCTCTCGAGATGATAACCAAAAGATTAAGGATAAATGTATGACTTTTGCTATAGTAACTCCTAACTCTAGTGTCCTATAACTAATCCATGCTCCAAATTTTAATTAATTTATTCTCTCAATTTTGTTCATATCATACATCACAATAAGGCAGCCAATCAAACAAGTGATGCATTTAAATAGGAGTGTAGAAATATACTACAAGAATATATGTATATAAATAAAAGAAGGAAAGATTACTTGGTTGGTAGGGCTTGATGGTTACTCCCAACTAAAGTTTATGAGTTTTACCACTCATGGTGTGAGAAAGAAATACAACTTGAACAAGTCACGATTCTCAAAAGAAAACTATGAAACAACAAGAGAAAAAGGAAGAGGTGGGACTTGGATCCAAAGGGGTTGGGCCCTTTGTTTGGTGGCACATGCTTGGTATTTATAGGAATAGATGGGAAGCATTATGGCTGACTTGAGATTTAGGAAGTCATGAAATAAATGTAGGGTAAGTTTTAAAGTTGTGGAATTGATGTATATGGGTCCCAATCCGTATTTGGACTAATCTAACTGGCCAGGCAGATGAGTGATGGGGCTGGAGGTTGAGAAGCGCTGCTTATTTGGCCGAGGTCGATCATTTTGACAATGTTCATTTATCTTCAGAGGTGATAAGCCTTGGGATCTTGATACCTTTGGAGGTTGATAAATCAATTGGGTTGATAGCTCAATGGGGTCAGAGGTCAATCATGACAACTTGATTGTCAAGAGATCGATTGGTATTGCTCGGTCAATTGCTTATCACTTGGGACTTATCTAGGTGTGCATGGAGGTTGATGTCTTCTTATGTTGAGCATGATGATGGGATATCAGGAAAGTGTTTACCGAATGGAGCTCAATTAAGGTATAAAGAGGGAGTTCATGTTGTGCGTGTACTGAATGATGGCATGCTAACACATTATTTATTGCGGGAGAGTTGTTCATGTGGCTTTGATAGTATGGAGAGGAGTGTTGAGTACTTGCCTATTCATCACTATTGTGGAGATGTTGTCAATGAATTGAATTGGAGAGGCCATTGTTTGCTATGTGCTTGTGGTGGATTAAATAATATCAAATGTGGAACAAAAAATCTTTTCAATTGGACTTTAGCAATGTTCTCAGTGTATAAGGCCTTGACTATAAGGCAAAGACATTAATTAGGATTTGATAAGATGACATGTATGGATATCCAAGGACTGAATTAGAATGGAAATTTGATTGCTTTGCATGTTGTTTTATCTTTTTGTTATTCTTTTGTGATTGATATATCTTTTTTTATTATCATCCCATGGTATTGTATTAAATAGCAATTTCAGAATGAATATCATTATTGTTTTGATTCAGCCATTAATCCACTGTCCCACAATCTACTCAATTCTTATGGCTTCTCATTTTTTCTCTCTTTGTGCTTTTCATTGTAGTCAAATATATTAACGAGTTTCCATGCTTTCCGAACAATATAAAACTATTGGCTTGTTTTTTTATCACCATGACCACCTTAATTAGACACATTGATATATTTTTATTGTCGGTTCCTATAATTCAAGAAAATATGCTAGTTAGGCAAGTAAACTTAAAAATAAATACAAGGTACAAAAAGATTGAGAATTAAATAATTAACGGTATATCATGACTAAAAAGGTACAAAAGTTAAGGTCAAACACATAGTAATATTGCATGAATTTGGTTCTATGAATACATAATGCTTATGTTTCCTCCATGAAAAGGTTGCCCAACTAGTCTACTAATGATCAATACAACCGATTGGGAGATGTTCAATGTTGAAGAGCCTCAACCTTTAGTGTATAATCTCCTAATTGTCAAAGATGGGGAAAATTGATCCACTTGGCCTTGATCATGTATGAATCATTGTTTTGGGATGCTTCAGCAGTTTTTGATGATTCCTACAATAAAATGAGAGTTTCTTGTTGAAAAGTCCTAAAATTGAAAATAATGCGATAAAACCCTAATTAAGTTGAAATAAAACAATAAGTGCAATAAATGTATGAAACTATAATTTAAATATGAAAGTAAATTATGATGAATATGAATTCATCAAATAGTTATGAAAGTGAATGTTGATCGTCCCGGAGTGATAGAAAACTAGAGATGGCTGCTAAGTAATAATAACTACCCATATTATGACTCTCTTGCTCTCAATAATGCTTTATCCCTACCACAAAGCATGGCCAAGAAACTATAACCCTTTAGTATCTCTATCCTCACTCCCAACTGTTCTTACAATATATGTTTCCACATCAATATCCCTAATATCATGCAAAAATAAGAAATCCATGACAATTTGAAGAATCTCACATATTATAAAATTGAACATAGTCCAACATTGGGCTGTGAAAAATGGATGAATGGGGTATAATGTGTGCCCCTAGGTGTAAAATGGAATGAAGGGAGGTTTGGAAGGAATTATGTGAATGTGTCCTCTTTAAGACTTGGAATTGTATTTATTTATGGAAATACAAATATTGTATTTTTTACTTTTTATGCAAATTGGTATCTTTTCTCTATATTTGGTGATGCTCCCCTACTACATAGGAGGGGCATGGAAGATGTGAGTGTGGAGGGGCAGGGGAGGATTTCCATGCCAAACTTGTGGTTTTTCACATTTTTGGCTTTTTATTTATTTTGACGGATGGAGGGTAACATGATGAAAGAAGAATCGTAGAAGATAGTTTGGATCATGTGCAATTTATTTATTATTTTTCTATGCATTGGTTAATTTTTGCATTCACTTCATTCAAATAATGTAGAAGGGACATTGCATTTAGTTCCTATCAGTCCCATAGAACTTGTCATCTTTCTAAGGAGCATACAAGTAAGATCATTGGAAAGGGGGTGAGTACTAACCATTGCCATTTTTTCTTAATAATGCATACGATGAGGGTTTACACCATTGAAAGGGGATTGTAAGATGAAATGGATGTGTTTGCATGCAAATTAAAGCAAGAAAAACAAATCTAGAATGAGTTGGTATTCACCTCTTTACAATAAAAATCATAAAGTTTAAAAATTATGATAAAGGCAAGGATGTGTTTGCATAAAAAGGAATTGGATCCTAGCAAGAAAATACATCAAATAACTAACAAGATATGTGTGGGTGTTACATACCACCCATCCTCCACCCAAAATAAAAAAAAAAATTATCATCCCATAGTACATACTAAATTCATATTGGAGGGGAAGAAAAGAACTACCAAGATCACCAATTGCCATGGTCATCCTATGGAAGTGACTCCCACTATTGCAACTTCTATTTCTGATAGAAATGGTTGTGATAGAAAGATTGTAGTTGTTTATAACTCCCTTCTTGATGTTTTGTTAATGGGTCAACATCATGCTAAGTAGGTAGCTCTTCCATAATATCTTCCCAAGTAGTTAGAAGTGGTAAAGGGTTATTTCTGATGTGCACCATTCTCCTCATAGCATAGGTGCATGTTTGGGTAATCAACCTAAAGAGCATGTCATTGATGATGCACATATCACATTAAATATCATTCAGGTGTGGCCCTATTGATGCTACTCCCACGCCATGTAGGCATGTGTATCCTTGATGCCCTATAATAGCTATTTCAAGTTGGTGAAGTCATAAGGGCCATTGGGCTTGACTCTTGAAGAAAGCCATCCCTTGCCACTCTTGAGTGTGAATCCCACCTAATCTGGTAAGGAATGTGGACTACAAACAGGACAACAAAAATTTCTATTTTTCCTTTCAAAAGGGATTTAGCTATTTAGCCTTGTTGATAACACCGCTTGAGCTGCATCCTCCTCTCTTTCTCATCATGGTTACAATGGAAATGAGGGTAACTATTGAGGTAGCTGTTAGGAGATGCCAACCGAGTGACTAGAATGTTGAGTTGACTGGTTGGAAGAATGTGTCATTGGAATGGATAAGTTACTCGATCGACTCATTGATCTGTCAACTCTATTGGGGGCTATCAGCCAATTGGTTGGAAGAGTCAGGAAATTCATCTTGATGAAGGAGCAATGAGGAAGGGTTAAGTTTGGTAATTAAGAGAGACTGGGGTGCCCCATTGGGGAGTCAAATCAATTGACTTAGAGAAGGAGTCAGTCAATTGGATATGACAATGAAACTCAGGGAAGATAGTGAAAATAGGTGGTTGGTGGTGGAGTGGCAAACTTGCAGGTGCTAAATCAGATGGTTGGAAGCATCTTGTTGATCGATTGGGCCTACGGTGGTACACTCATGACTTTTAAACCCTATAATGTTGAAGAATTTGAAGAGGGGGGTGAGGGGAAAATGGTGTGGCAATTTGTGAGCAGAGGAGCATTGTCAACTGACTCATGATTGGTTATCGGTCGATAGGTGAGATAGTAGTTGCAGAGAGGGTGGAGTTCATACCAAAAAGGTCAGGAAATTCATCTCTTGTCTCATACACTTGATGGTAGGTGGGTGAATAAGGCAAGGGGGGTTGAAAAATTGACCCCTTACCTTAATTTAGCATATACTTGAAAAAACTAGTTGATTAACTCATGAATGTGATTCAAACGATTGGGTATCAGTGAATTTGACAATAATATAGATGATCGACTAACTATGAGCCAGTTGATTGGCTCACCCAATTTTTTTAATTATGTCGACTTGTAGATCTCATCCAATTGAACTACTCGTCATGGGATTTGGTCGATCATCCTAGAGGAGCACCATCCACCCTATAGGTGAATCGACTGACTGAATAACCTACTGGTCAACTCATCAACAAGAAGAGTTCTTAGAATTTTACTATGAATCAGTCATCTTCCCAATTGAGTGAATGGAGCAACAATTTGATCAACTGGCCTATTGAAGTATGATGCTAGCTACAGTTGGACCAATCAATCAATAAACCAAACAGATCAGCTTGTCATCCATGAAAACTATGTAAATAGTATGTATCTCCTAATCGATCGAGTGGTTGGTCCAATCAACCTAGCCAGTCGATCGATTGGAGTTCTATAAGTTGATTTGCATCACACTTGAATGAATTCTACTTGTATTCAAAGGCAATCCATATTATAATATAAAACACTAAGTTGACTATAAAATGATGCAGTGTGGTGTAAATGAAGTAGACTATAGTGCATTAGGTGATCTAATTTAGAATGTAATTTTAAAACCAAAAATTGTAAAAACCATTGAGTTGCCTCCTGACAAGTGCCTTATTTAATGTCATTGGTTTGATGTCTATAATTAAATTCACCTTCACATCAATAAGAAGGTGTGTACTAGCTTCTTTAGTTATCAAGACATCCATGGTGTAGTAGCTCTTTAGACGTTTGTCCTTTCACCACAAACTCACTTTTCTATTCACCTCATATAATGGGAGCTCTATAAGGACATGTGTGCTTCATACTTTGATACATAGTCAACTATGACTACTAGATGTGACAAACCATGATATAAGGGAATGGACCCATGTAGTCCACCCCCACACATCAATTTTTTTTTATTTTTTTCTACGAAATTAGGGGTATCTCATCTCTCTTTGATATATTCCATGTTTGCAAACATTGGTCGCACATGAAAAGAAATTATGGGCATCTTTGAATATTGTAGTCCAATAGGAACTGCATCTAAGAGCCTTGGTTGTAGTCTTTGTAAAGCTCGTATGACCCTTAATAGGGTATGAATGACATTTCTCTGGGATTTTGGATGCCTCCTCCCCAGTACACATTTGCGGTCTCAACCATCTACACACAGTTGGAAAAGTATGACTCATCCCAATAATAGTGTATAATGTCATGCATGAATTTCTTTTTGTCATTTGAATGCACTCAAGATGTAAGACATCAACAGTATGATAATTCACAAAGTTTGCAAACCAAGATTAGTTTGTAGACACTTTTATCCAGTCATCAGGTAAAGAGCTATTTGTCAGAATATTGTCTGTGTTGGTAATGTGAAGGCAACTCAGGTGATTAGCCATGATGTTTTCTCTGCCCTTTTTGTCATGGATTTTAAGATATCACTCCTCCAAAATTATAATCTATGCTTTACATTTTTCTTGTTCGACATGTACTGGATTGTTGTGTGGTCTACGTACACAACAACTTGTAAAGGTAATATTAGAACTTGTCAAATGCATAGAGGATGAAAAGTGACACCTTATCCTTTGTGGAGTAGTTTCACTAAACCTTGTCAAGTGTCTTGGAAACATAATAAACAATGTTCTTATTGTCTATGTGTTTCCCCAAATAGCTCCCACTGTAATCATTGGAATCACATTTCAAAGGGTTAAGACCAGTCTGATGCTTGAATAATTGGGTGGATATGACAACATCTTCAGACTATTAAAGCTCTGCATGCATACAACATCAAAATGACATTCAGATTCCTTGAGGAAAATATTGGTCAAAGGAATAATGATCTTCGAGAAGACCCAAATAAACCTATGATAGAATCCTACATGGCCTAGGAAGGCCCTGACTTCCTTGAATGTAGATGGGGTGCAAGTCTATACATGAAAACCATCCTTGCTTTATTTACTATAATGATCTGCTACTTATTTAGTGCCCAAGAACTATGCCTACTTTACCATGAAGTGGCATTTTCCCAATTGAGCACCCTATGTGCCTCTTTGCACTACGCTAGACAAGAGAGGGTGATGTAGGCATGCATTGAAAGAATCTTCATAAAGTGAAATGTCATCCATAAAGACCTTTATGATCATCTCTGTCAGTCCTAAAAGTATGGTTTCTATGCACCATAAAAAGGTGGTGGGAGCATTACAAATACCAAAGGACATTCTTCTGAAGGCATAAGTGTATGACACACATATAAAGGTCATTTTCCCTTAGTCCTATGCATTAATAGGAATGTGGTACTAACTGGGATGATCACCAAGATAACAAAAGAATCATGGTTATATAGATACTCTCGAACATGATCTAGGTTGGGTAGAGGACAATGATCCTTGCATGTGGATTTGTTTGACTTTTTGCAATTGATGCACATCCTCCAACCTACAACAATACATGTAGGGATTAGTTCTTTCTACTCATTCAAAACCATCATGGTGCCTCCCTTCTTTGGAACAACCTGCACATGACTCACCCATGGGGAGTCAAAGATGGGATAGATGATCCCAACAACCAACAATTTAATCACTTCAAAATAGACTACTTCTTTTATGTTGGGATTTAGCATGGTTGTGGGTCTCTATAGGACTTTTAGTCTTCCACCATATGGATCATGTGTGTGCAAATATCTTTACTCATACTTATTGTGACGGCCATCGTCACACCAAATCAAGATAGCTCAAACAAAATGTAGAACTAATATTAAGCATCCAAGATTTACCATAAAACAAGATAGATTAAAATTGATTCCATATTACCACAAAAGCATAAACATAATACATCTGGGTCCATATGAGGCCACTTGTATTACATATCATGTCATAAAATGATACATATTCACCCAAAAAAAATGATACATTTCACTGTTCACTTGGCCAACTTGCCACGACCAGTTTTGTATGATAACCTATTCACATATATACAAACCATATATGTACAACCATGGCCTACTGCAAAACTCGTGTCGATATGTAACGTCTATAAAACACTCCCAAGAACTAGAGAGTATAGGGATGACACATAGGACTCTACTACATAACACTTGCAGCATATCCAACCTTTAACAACTACTGCTCCTCTTGTTGCTCAACCTCAACCACACAATCTCTACCTCATCGTGCATGACCACCTAAAAGATGTGGAAACCCACGGGGTGAGACCAACACCCCAACGAGAGATATAACTCTCACCAAAAACTATTATTAACACAAATAAGCTAAAGCAGTAAAGTAACATTAATTTTAGGTTGAGTAGCTTCAGCTAAATGATATGAATAAAGAAATTAACATTGTTCAAGCATATTAGGCATCTACAATTGAGTAGTAGAACATCTTATACTTTAAAAAGGAATATGAAGAGCATGTATAACAGTTGATTTCTCTTACCGCATTATAAATCAACTAATCATTACAAGAGATAAGGCAAAGGGTCATCCAATGTGAGTCATGTTTCACCATATGAAATATACTACATGGTTGTGTTACGTCTTTTATTATGCCCTGAGGAGATGAGGTATACCGCTCATGCTCCAACTAACCACTGATAAGTCAAAATCAGTGCCACCTAAGATCTAGGAGTCGGACTCCTATGATCTCCCACACCCTCGGTCAGTCTGAGTCTGCCGTAGTGACATATAAAGTCCAACTGCAAAACAACCTAGTTTACCATAATATATAGGCACAACATTAGTGAAAACTGAGTTACGACCACAACTGCACTCCTAGATAGGTATGACCACAACCATCCTTAAAACATATCATATACATATATTGAATCACATCACTTAAGATACAACCTTGACCTTTCTCCTGCCAGGGTATAATCGTGACCAATCCTGTAAAATTCATATACTCAACAATATATGACTTCGAGCTTCCACTAAGGGAGAATCTATTTCACCATCCAGCAAGTACTGACGTTGAAGATGGATCTATGGCATAAGGCAACTACATGATTAAGTTTTCACTTGATTAATTAAGCCAATTGAGTATATTTTAACATCAATAAAGTTACAACATATAAACCCTAAACAAACTCTATAAAGATAAGGGTATGTTGCAACTTCAGAAGATATAAAACAAATAAAGTAAGAACTTATCACATCATCTCTTGATATCACTGCCATACAAGGCCGTCAACATTATCACATCACTAGGGGATATCAATCCCTCATCTCATCACTGGAGGATATCACCTCACACTAGGCATGGAGCCTCTTCCAGGTAATTATACCCAAACCACATAATTCCTACACATCATAATTATCTCATTATGCCTTACAAGGCTCATAAACATCACCATGTAGCATATCAAACACACCATAGCATTCAATATCTATGCCATTTATTCAACCTGCAACATTTAAGTTATACAAGTAGGAGAGAGAAAGAATACTTCATTGCATGCCAGATACTTCAGACAAGGTTAACATCACATCATGTGTTCATAATTAGGGTTAGGGTTTCTTGTATGTATCTCGTTAGGGTGTCTAGAACAATGATATAAAATTTCAAGCCTCAGACCACTACTTCCCATATTCTTGGAGCATAAAGGCCAACCATTGTAAAAGAGTGAAATCATCCCTTTACTAAAAGTTTGAATAATAAAAAATCCATCCCAAACATACTCAAAAGGTATGTTGAAACGGGTGTAAATTTTTCAAATCTTTATATAATGGTATACAAAAGACAAAAGTGTATAGCAACAGAGTAAAAGTAATGACTATATTCAATTTTCATAAAAGTTTACAAAATTCTATAATATCTCACATTAAGGGTTTACATGTAAGATACATCAAAGGATCTAAGATACATGGAACTCTAAACTACTTCAAGTCTTATCTCCAAAGCAACATCTTTAAGAGCTAGGTCCATGCCAAAGGCTACGTTCTCTTTGATCTTGTTCAACACCTTGTGCTTACCTGGGTGGTTGGGAAGTCACCCAGCAAGAGAGAGAAACAAGGTATGTGTCAATAATGAGAACAAGAAACAAATAAAGGAACAACAATGAAACATAAGGATATAGACTCATCATAACATGAGAAGGCCAAGAGAGTGGGGCATAATCAAATAGATGCTTGCTATAACAAGAAAATAGTAAAAGGTTCTCATGCATGATTAATATTGAATACCTTAACTAAGTAGGGTTGAGGCACCTGTCGGAACTCAACCAAATAGGTGAGGAGAGTAACACATTCCAACCTCCTATCAAATATATTATATTAAGGAGAGTAACACATTCCCCTGGGCAAAATAAACACATGCCCTATCTATGGGTGGTTGTATAAAAGTACCACTACACTAGTTAAATAGTCTAATAAAATCAACAAGCCAAAAGAACTATGGAAAGTATAAGCATCAAATAATAGAAATATGGCAGTGGGGTACAAGACCCAAGAAATAATATATCAAATCTAATTTTGAGGCATAGAACAAGAGAAACAATAATAAAGGAAATAAGGTTCATTTCAAGCCTCGTTATAGAAAATAGGGTGGGTTCACAAATATCCCAACTAAAGGGGTATATTTACACATACCTCTCTTACTTATTTCAATTATTCACTTTCACCACTTTAATTGAGTCTAAGGTCCACTTTTCTTATTTTCAATGTACAATCATGTATTAGGGTTTTACACATGTATAAAGGTAAAGAAACCCTAACTTTTATACGTTTTGAACAAAACCTCTATTTAGACTCTTAAAACATCACCATTGATCTTATTAGGTTCTCTTGATTAAGAAAACATATACTTTTATCAATTTTTGAGTTATGATGATTAAAGTGTATTTTTGGTGATTTTTATGTATTAAAATCATTTTTAGAAAACAACTTTCAACAAAACTCTTAACCAAACCTCAGAAGTACTTTTATCAAAAAGATCACATTTTTCGATTCCAAATCATATTTATCTTTAGTTTTTGGACAACTAGAGCAAAAGTTATGATTTTTATAAAATGAACCAATCACAAAATGCCACATCATCAAAATAGGTGAGAGAGAGGGAGAGAGAGAGAGAAAGAGAAGGGTCGGGCCTATGTGAGTTGGTCCAATCAAAGGTGTCTAAGTCACGGGTCAATGCCCACATGGCATCATAAAACAAGGAAACATAACTGGTGAAAGGACGACAATACCCTTGTGTGAGAAATAAAAGAAAAGAGGAGAAAAGGAGGGTAAAATAGGGAAATTGCACAGGGAATTATTCCCCCCTTCTTTCACACCATGGACAACAACAAGCTACTGTTCAGGCATGGATTTGGGTGATCTTGCAAAACACGACCAAATAAACAATCGAGACCAAGGAAAGAACGGAGAAGGTCACGCGAACTTGCCTCTGTATCCAATTGAAGTGTTGGTATCGTTGAGACCCAACACATGATGCCACAAGTCAGGGAAAGGAGGCAGGTTGGTGGTGGCTCAAAACCTAACCAACAAAGAAATTGGACCAAGAGGAAACATGCATTGTTGCTAGCGGTGCTCGGGGTACCTATATACATAGGATTGGGTGCAAGAAATAGGGAAGAGGAAAGTTGCCGCAAATCTCCACATAGGAATATTGGATATTTTATGAAAACACAATGATAGATCATGAGTTATGGCTCGTTAGATGCGGAATTGCAAATAGAAACTGAAGGATAAAAAATCTCACAAAAAGATCGTGAGACGAGGGAGAATCATGTTTTTTAAATCCACCCAAAAACGACGATCCGCTTCTAGTTCGACAAGGAAGGAGACAAGTGAGAACCATTCGATTGAGAATCCAATGGTCGAGATTTGCACCCGTATAGGCTAAAGTCCACGTGATGTGTGGCATTTAATGTATTCCAAATCCAATTCGAATAAAGTGATACATCAAATTTATTTCCCTTTTTCTCTCTCCTCTTTTGAGGGTGCAAACGAATCCTAAATTTAATGAAAATTGACATGTAGCCTATTTTTGATATGAGGAATCCAAATATGTAATTAGATTTTCCTTTTGAGAACTTCCAAATATTATTTTCTCTTTCTTCCATCATTAATGGTTATAAGATTCTCCAAATTTGATGAAACTTCACCCACAAGTCACATTAAGTACTTGGGATATGAATTTTCCATTATCATTACATGTTGAAGTTGTTTGTATATTTATTTAATATTTTGAAGGTTCTACACACTTTCTCTCTCCTAACTTCACATTTATATTAAAGATTATCCAAATTACATGAAAATTCATCCAAAGACTATTTTCAAGGTGTATATTATGAATCTACGATCATTTTCTAATTTTGGAGTCATTAATATATTTTATCTCATGTTTTGGAGGAAAACACACCTTTTATTTTTAAAATAAAAGATATATGGTTAATATTATCCCAAAATTACGAAGCTTGGCCTCCAAGCCAAGCCAAACCCAAGGAAAATGAATCTCAAGTTATCCTTAACCAATTAGTCTTCCCTTTATGAAATTTTGCCCATTGTCCAATATTACCACTAATATTTCTCATATTAAATATATCAACACCACATTATCTTGTTTAAGAAGTTATTATTCATTCCTTTATCTTTTACTTGCTCCATAAGGCTAAGGAAGATTCTAGAACGAATTTGTTTTATCATTATACCACTTAAGTGGTTTATTTGTATATTAGACCCTTAAGTTGAACTTTCACTGAAGTATTTGTGCATAAACCCATTTGTTGGCATAAATAATGAACAAATGTTCACCAAACCAATATTAATTCCACAAATTCAACATCAAGGACAAAAAGGATATAAAGGAAAGGAAAAGCATGGGAAAAGGGTCAAAGATAGAATATATCCAAGATTTCAATTTGTTACAACCAACGTCATTGTTATTCCACAACACAAAGGAACAACATGTCCAAGAAATACCATCGACCAAAGAAGGTAGGAGGCCATAAGGTTAGGCGATCCAAACAACTCATCATGTTTGAAGACACCATCCAAGGCCAGCGACCAAGACCATCAACAACCTACCAATGGTCAAAGAGAATATGTAGGTTGAAGACCACAATGGCCACCAAGAACACCACCAAAATCCATCTGTCAAAGGGAACCAAACACTTCCTACGACCAAAGATCATAGCACCATCTTCAACAACCAAAACAAAGACAAGATCATCGACCAAAATCTTCAAAAAATCAACGACCAAAAAAACCACAAGGCCATTGACCCAAACATTCTCAACAGTCACTCAAGGAACACCATCATCACTTATCAAGGTATGATTAAAGCAAGTGGTTAAGATCAAGGAGTTCAAGCAGCACCAAGGTGAAACATCATGGAAACGACGATCATCAAAACCCTAGACAAGCATCACATAAGGTCAACATGAAAACTATGAGATGATAGATGAAAACCCAAGATCCAAGCACATGTAAATAGAACCAAACTCCATCTCATGAAAGATAACTGAACCAAAAACCAAGATAATAGGACCAAGATCGTGTTGCATATTAGACCATCAACGTCTACATCACTTAGATTTTGGGCATATGAATTAGGGTATAGGTAAAGGAACAAATACATGTAAGATCATTATAGGAACACAACCCTAAACTAGATATCATTATCAACAACATGTAATCACGTTTTAGGAATTAGTTTTGCATGTAGAATTAAAGTGCAATAATAGTAGGGAAAAGAGTTATGTAACCCACCATAAATGATGGTGCAACCACCTCCAATCAAGAAGCTCCATAGGCAAGAGAGAAACCTAGATTTGATTACCTCCATAACCAAGCTAGTAACCACCTCAAAAGAGAATAAAATCCTAGGTTAAAGGTCAAGAAAGAGATCCAAAATGCTAGCCCGAGAAAGAAAGGAAGAAGGAGAAGATCATCATCTCACTTTGGTACTACCATGGAGAACCATGGATTCAACCTCTATGGAGAGACGTTTCTTAAAAGACCACCATGGAGAACCATGGATTCATCCAAGAGAAGAGAAAGAGGTAGGGTTTTATAAAGAAACAAAACTAAGAGGTTGGATTACTTACCAAGGATCAAAGATCACCAACAAAGCAACAAGAGATGATGCTCCAACTTGAGATCACCACATGCAAGATGATTGGCTACCAAAGCTCCAAGGATGAGGTCATCTTCACCACCAAGCTCCAAGGGTCTAACTCCAAGAAAGAAGAGAAATAGAAGATACAAAAGGATCATATGCTTGCAAAAGATAGGGTACATATACCCAAAGGTAGAGAGAGGTGAAAGGGGTTAGGTGTCATGCACATAGGTGCCACTTGTCCAACAAAGATCAACCGTGCATCCACTAAAACCATGCATGCGAGATAGGTCATGAAAAACAATAAAAACCAGAGACCTCACTTGGTCCTAGAGGACCATCGGTGGAATGGAAACATGGCCACAAGGGCTCATGGTCAAAGAGAAACTAGTTGACCAAACACATAAAACCCTAGGTCATCTTAGACCCAAAAGGGAGTTCCAACCTTCTTTGACTGAAGTTAACTCAAGGCTCCACCAAAACACCATCAATCACATAGATTAAAGCTAAGGAAAACATAAGGGTGGTCTCTAAATAAACTAAGAACTCAAACAGTCAACATGTGGTCGACGCCAAACTAGGGCATCCAAGCAAACCCTAGAAACAACATGCAAGGTGTCACCACTTCTCTCCTCATCAACCAAGGCATAACAAGGCACCCACCAACATCATACTATCTCTCATGGTTCCAAGGAACAAAAGGTACAATCTACATGTGACAAATTGCAAGATAAACCCTCAACATGGGTAAATTACAACTTAGTCCAAAACAAGCATAACTAGCTCAAACATCAACCAAACATGAGCAACCTGAAAACATAACCATGTCACATGTCATTAAAGCATCTCAAGAGATTAGAAAAAGCTTCAACCATCTTATTAATCAAATCAAGCACAATTAAACACTAAGCTAGGTTAGGGGTCTTACACCTATAAGATCAGTCATCTTATAACCCAAGGCTGTTTTCCCTTTTCTTAAACAAGTCAACAACTTGTCTTCCTTCTCAGTAGTAAGATCACCATTAATTATCATATAAAAAACATATATCTCATCAAGAAAAATTCATTGCAACCCTTTTGAGAAAGGTCCTCATCCCTGTTGCTTTAGGAGTTGTAATGTGTTCTTCAGCAATAGAGTTGGCATTGGGTTCTTCAAATTCAACATGTGGGTCTTCTTCAAAGTGGCAAGGTGAAGTAGGCATTGCTTTGTATGTGCATCAACTAACTCAATTGCAACTAGATCAATTGGTTTTTCTGTATAAGGGGTCACAAAAAATTGTGTTATCTTTCATGAGACATCTTATTGATGCAGTCTAATATAACAGAATCAACATGGATGCTTGCCCCCTTTAGGCTATCATAAGCATGCGACTCAATTGTCTCCTTCCCCAATCCTGAAAGCAATTTTCTTGCCTCAACACCAATGAAAGCACGTGTTGTATCTAGACAAGGTCAGAAACAAAAGAGGAGTTATCTGATATCTTCCTTAAATTCCATGATAAGGAAGTCGCATGTTACATAAGAGTCCTTTCCAACCCTCTGACAAGAATGTCCTCTAGGATTTATATAGGATTAGTCAGTGAGGAGTCTACAAGTTGTATTGTCACATTGATTGGAAATACATATGTAAATCCCAATCTTTGACATAGACTGAGGGCCATGATTGAAATTTATTAGCCCCAAGATATTCCTAACAGTGTTGTCCCAAAGATAATAAGCAATCCCAAGAGAACGTGCATCCTTTTGATTCTTCATCATTTTATTGAAGACAATATCTAAATATGTCCTAGCTAGATTGATTATATTGTACTACTCAATTCTATACATCTTGGTGTGGAGCACTTGAGGCATTTGGACCATGCAGGTATCTCAGCTAGAGCGTCTATGAAAGGAGTGGCCATGCAAAAAAAATTAAATTCCTTGAATTTTCATGAGCTGAGTGGCATGCCTTGTCTGCTTCATAGGGTTTTGGTAGGGAGGATGTGGATTGTATACTAGAATGTTGGATTAATTATAATCTTTTATTCCTTCATTGTATCATCCGTCTAGTCTTTCTTTGTATTGTCAATATCAATTACCTCATGTATCTTTGCATCATGTATCATTGTTTTTGGTACAAAAATAGATTCATATTTATATACATCAATCATTACATGTGTTATCGGTATGGTGGTTGTCTCTGAAAAGACCTTCCCTATGTGTGCATCAACTATGTTCAATTGTTTTAGGTACTTTAGTTGTTCTCAATCTACCCATAAAAACAACCAACATGTGGGATTTTATGGTGGTGAGTTGAGCCAATTGAGACTCTACAGACTTATCATGAGTATGCTAATTGGATAAATAGTTTGTTGAGATTATGATATCCTTTCAATTGCTAAAAATCTTGATCCAGAGAAGAAGGATTTTCCTATTGATATCCTTGTTGTAGTTGTGACCCTTGAATAGGATTTTGAAATTTCTGCCATTGATTATAACAATTGTTCTAGGTTGTTTTTTCTATAAATGCCTTCATTGTAGTTCCCCTAGATTTTAAAATTTCATTAGTTTTAATATTTGAAAATTGGAGGACACTGAACTTGATTGTTGGCCTATCCTGACCTGAGTGAGAAGCATTTTTAGCACCTTCTTGGTTTTCATATTGTAACCAAGGATGGTTTCTATTTTGGTTTTGATTAAAATACCCATTTCTAGGTATGTTGTGAATGGAGTTCAAGTCCTTCAGTTGATCGTCTTCACCTTAGGATTGTGAGTTGTTCACCAAGATGTCAAATAAAACTTGACATCCCAGAGTAGAGTGGTCTTTACCTTTTCATGTCTCATAGAATAATAATAACAACTTTCACTTACTACTGATGTGGTTGGCCTCTCCTTTCATATGCATGGAAGGAGCTTTCTATACTTTCTTATTTAGTTGCTAATTGATTCATTTATTTGGAAATTAATATGAGTTTAAAGCTATCCTCCACCATAGCCACCATAATCATGGCTTCTTGTCCTTTGTTCCAATTTTCTTGGTTTTTTCCCCTCGACTCAAAACTCTCGATGCACTGTCATAGCTTTGGCACATGGAGTTTCATTTGTAGAATGTCTCTATAGCTGAACTTGTGACATGTTTTAGTGAGGGCATTGATAGAGGATATCCTTGTATATTTATCATGCCTCATCTAGAGACTCTCCTGGGGCCACAATTATCTATTCCTAATCTAGTACATAAGGGAAGGCACGTAGAACTTCTTCAAGAACTTGGTTTTCATCATGTCTCTACAAGAGACTCAGCTGCATTGCATTAGATTTTTTCATTGTCCATTCTTAATATGAGTTATTTATTGTACCGTGAAATATCCTCTCAATCTCAAAATCACAATCTACAATTGAATCACTATTCAAGGAGCATAGCATGCAGAAGAAAAAACAACACCTAAGATTTGAGAAACCACCACAAGTTAGAACTAAAGTAGGAGAAATTTCATTCAAGAGAATATGAAATAGTAGAAATGGTAAAAATATTAATTTTGTGTAGATATACACATACTCAATTGATGTTTCTTCTAGTCCCCACAACGAGACCAAAATTGATGTGGGATTTTATTATAGAAAAATATTCTAAGAATTTAATCTGATATTTTACCTAGGCCAACGTGCAATGATCACCACCTACAAGTGGAAAGGCCTAATTGCATTATAGTTTTAGAATCAAACCTTGAGGATAATCTTTTCAATAATATTGTTATTACATTCAATTTGCATCAAGATCAACATCTAAAACTAAGCGGATAAGAGATATATTATTCTATTTATAAGAAAATTATATTGGAATTGAGTAGATAGTTATATGGGAAACACTAGGGTGGAGGTTTCACGACCATTTCCCATGTCCACTCTCTTGCATTGCACCACTCAATTTCATGAATATTAGATTGGGTGAAGGAAATTATTTATCCATTAGGAGTACATAATTTAGGCGGACAAATTTTTCCAAAGGCTTGAAGTCTTGATACTTACATCCCAAAGAACATATTCCAATGCCCCATCTAGGGTTCAACAAATATTTAATGATATTCTAATCCTATGTTCCAATGTTTCTATGCCAAGGATTGTAATAGATATGCAATATAGATAGCTAACCTATAAATCATGCATTAAATAATTATCAAGAATCCAAAAGGTTCATATCAATAGCAATTCATAGTATGAAATTATAAATTATTGGAATCAGGGCTAATCACTACATGATAAAAGTTGAATCACAAGAGTAAAAATGGAAGAAATCATTGTCACTAGAAAGATGTTGATGTAGGCTATGATCTCTGATAGATGAGCAAGACTCCACTGAGGTAGACGATCAAGTACAACCGAATGGTAGACATTATTCTCTGCTTCTTCTTCACACTCCGAGCCTCCAAAGTCACGGTCTATGATAATGGGATTTGAACCCTTTGTCATTAGTTCAGAATCATACTAGCAATTCATTACTTAAGTGGCTCGACGATGCCCTTTAATCATGTGTAAGAATAATACCAATCAATCGACTGCCTAGTAGTAATTGTAATGTATGGACCCTAGTCCAATGACTTGTAGATGGTACAAGCAAATGGTTGGGGGTTTGGAATCCCTTTTATGTGTGGTTGTGTTGTGAATCAACTGGTTCACTGGTCAGGTGAATCAATTGATCATTTATATGGCTTCTAAAGATGTTTGGACCATTTGAATCAGTTAGCAAACTGTTCAAATGAGATGTAGTATGGTGGTCAACGCTAATGCTCAATTAGGTGACTATCTAAGAAATAGGTTGGTTAGCTGGAAATCATGGTTACTTACATTTTCTCCAGCTAATGAGATTTTGTCTGGTGTGGCTAGTCACTCAATCTGCAATGTCAATGCTTGCTCTATGAAAAGAAGACATAACTAACCAATTAGGTGATCTAGTCGCCTAATTGGGAGTTGTTGCAATACTAAATTGCCTCAATCTTAGTGGATCTATCTCAATGCTTAGAGATGGGGGAAATTTTTGTATGGAAACATGTAGAGATTTAGCTATTGTTCATCCTGCACTCTACAACAGCCCAAAGAAAAGAGAGACAAATGTTCACATCCACCCTGATCCAAGGAGGTTTGATAGAAGAAAAACTGAAATTAAATGGGGAGATAAGTAAATATTATGCAATACTATTAGCAATAGTGTTGTGGGAGAGTGGTATGAATGAGAGATGAGGTTTGCAAACAATATCAATGAGTTTATGGAACTATCTACAAATGGGAGCGAACGGTGTGTTTGTAGGTGGAACCTCAATGAGAACTTGTAATTCAAAGGTAGCATCTGATAGGATATTGGGGGATTGCCATCCTTTAGTTTTACAGAGATTTAAAGCACCAATAATACCATGTAGCTCTGCTTCTAGCAATGAGGTAGTGCGAATGGGAAATCCATGTCCCAGTATCATGTTTCAAGTGTCATCAACAATGTGGATACCAATCCATATTGATTCAGAGTAGTAATGGTAAGCCTCATAAACAAATATGAATAATCAACATCCATTTGAGGGTCTGGATGAACATGGGACTTGAGCAGGCAGTATAGGGAATTCCTTAGGGAGATTGAGCATAGCCATAGATCTTACTTTGAAGAAGGATAGTCGGTCTTCAAAGATTTGTTCTTTTTTTGAGTGAATCATTTCATTCCTAGATTTTTAGATGGCCCAACTAGCAATGATAGGCTGAAGTCCCTCCATAGTCTCACCATATAGTGTGATGATATGATTGATCCACTCCTCCTCAAGTGGATAGAAGAAGTAGGATCCTATGCCTAGAGATATCCAGATTAGCTTACCAAAGGGACAAACTCGAACACACTTAATCAAGGTGTCTCTTATATTAGTATGGATTAGACATGTCTCTTCAGAGGGAATGTGTCTACAAATGTTATCCATGTTGGTCAGTAGATCTTGGTGTTGAAGAATCCATAGCAACACATTTAATCATGTAGGGAGGTGGGACTTCCAGACAACTCTCCAAGCCCCCGCTATAGGAACGTCCTTCTGAGTATGCAACCATTGATATGCTGTCTTCGTTGATTCCAAGGGCCATGACTAAGTGCCAATGCCTTCTTCTAGGTCTAGAGGTTAAATATACTAAATCCTGAACCAAGTCATGGAGGGAGATAAGCGTGGATGAAGGACCAATCCCACTCTACAATGTCTGAGACCATTAGTGATACACAGAGATCATTGAGGTCATCATGAGGTGTGAAATTAGGCATGACGTCAATAATAGAAACCTTGCAACCAATTGTCGACCCATACATTTGTGGATGAGCCCGATTTGATAGTTCTCTGTGACTATGCCTTAATAGTAGTGATGTGATTCTTGATGAAGAGCTAGGATGAAGAGCGAGGTTTATGGCAAGAAACTCCACTGCACATGTATTTTTCATGCAAGACACAAACCCAGAGGGATTGGGGGCTGTTCAAAAATTGCCAAACATATTTTAGCATCAAGGATATATTTTGATCTCTGACATCTTTTATACCAAGTCTCCCAAAATCCCTACACATTGTAAACTTGTTCCAGGACAACATGGACAACCTCTTGTGTTCACGACCACCAAACCATATAAAGTTCTTCACATGGCAATGATTTCATCAAAGAATAAAGGTGATAGTTGGATAGATTGCATGTAATATGAGGAAATATCTTGAAGCATGGATTTCACAAGAGTGACACACCCAACTAAGGATAGATGTCAATTAGACCAACTAGACATGCAATTTTTATATATAGTATTGTGGATTCATACATGGATTTGCTTACATGATGGTAGCATCCCAGGTCTGTAGTGCTCGGGATGCCAAGCTTCTTGTAGAAAGAAGATACATTGACACTGAGAGACCCCTAACCTTGCTTAAAGTATTGAACATACTTAACTATGATAATTGTATTTTTATAACCTTAATATAATCTTGTGATATTCTTTGTAATTATAAGACAAGCTTAAGTTTCAAGTTTGATCCAATTTGGACACTGTTTGTGCAAGTTATACAATTTTATGCACATTTTGAACTTTTCTACAATTTACCCAATTGAGAGGTTTCCTTTACAATTTATCACTTTCATTATGTTCTTTGGATGTTATATAATAATTATTGAGCCTTTTGATCCATGGGGCACCTAGTTGAACCTTGGGTTGGAAGTGTTTTCCTCAAACGTATTTTAGGGTTTACCCCTTTATGGATGAGCTACCTTTAGGAGCTATCAACTAATGATTTATTTGACTGGCTTGGAAATTTGACAAAGGAGAACTAAGAAACAAAGGAGATATAAGCATGTCTCTATTGATGGTGGGGGAGCTGCTTGTGTGGCTTCTTGTATATCCTTAATAGTTTAAGGCCATGGATGCATGGAGAGTTTTTTAGACACCTCATGCTTCTTCTCTTCCTTATCCTAGAGATTTATATATCTATTTTTGAGCTCCCAAATGGAAGTTTTTCTTTCCACCACTTCTCTCCTACTAAGAACCTTGTTCCCTATCTGTTTAAATGTGGAGGACCTATCTAAGGTAGAAGAAGAAGGCACATTTCTTGGTGGAAGCTCCTAGGGTTTTGTTTTGCTCTCTTTTAGGGTTTAAAAATATTCCTTCTAGTGATGTTGACCTAAAAGAGTAAGAATCCTCTTCTTTCCTCCATTTATTTCTTTGTTATCCTTCCTCCTACCTTTCTACATGTTCAAACCTTGTTGTTTTGTGGTAGAAATTGCTCTAAAGCTCTAAAACCCTACCTTTCTAGCTCCTTATGCTTAGGGTTTGCTCATTTGATGAAGAAAGGTGCTAGATGGATGAGTTCACAACTTATGCTTGGATTTTCTACCCTACCTGCTCATGTTTTCTTATGTTTGAGATTTTATCTTCTAATTCGAGGCAAGTTTTATAACTTGCTTCACGTTTATTGCTTACCATAAGCTTGCTAGCTCATGTTCTTGCTTTTAAATGATGATCCGCACACTAAAAAGCTATGCTTGACTTGGATTTCAATTTTCATAATGTTCCCTGTTCTGATTTCAGTTCTAGATGAACCTATGATCATGTGTACATTATTCCTAAGGTATAATATGACTTTTATCAGGTTGGTTTGACAACTGATGGTGCTAAACACCTCTCAACCAATGGTCAATTTTAGGGTTTAAAGTTGATTTCTTCTATAATCCCATGACTCAAAGGTGGTACCATTGCAACAACTGATGGTGTTGTCTTCATGACAACTAATGGTGGTGACCAAGGGTGTCAACTGGAACTCACCCCTTAGGCCAGGTGTTGGCGTAATTAGAATTTTAGTGATTAACAACTAAGTACCCTAATGATGCTATCAATCAATGGTGATAATAGTTTGATATTCGATGGTGATTAATGAATATAGTGTTGATCTAACAACCTATGGTGACTTAATGGTCACTATTGATGGTGTATCAGGGTCTCTAAAACCTATAGTGAGTTAATCATGTAGTTGTATCATTAATTAAGCCTTAAAGTAATGGTTTCTTGGGTCATTTGATGCAATGGTCAGACCTATACTCCAATTGATAATTTTAATATATGAACTTGACCTAATAGTCAAGATCGAATGTTTCTTCATCCAATAAATTGGAATGATGCCTCAATGTAATATGTTGGTCCTAATAAAGTGATTGAATGGTTTCCTTTACGAGATCAACTTAAGAAGCTCATTTACTAATGACTTATTTTAAATAAACAATCGTTTGTGGTTTTACCCTACTCTCAATGGAACTTTTTATGTTGTTAATCAAGGTATGTCTAGGGATGGTGACTGTTTCTAGAGCACAACTCAATGACTTCATAGGTGGTCTATTCAAGATGTTTACTTACATAAACAACCAATGGCTTTACCTCAACATTTAATACTTAGAGCACAACATATTCTCATAGTTTTGGGTGAAGCCTATAGTGTAATGTTATGATTCTAATGATGAGAATTTGATGGTTCAATGCCTTAAACTTGTAGTCTTACCCTTACCCTCGTATGATTATGATTGATAATCACCATAATGAATTAATGGGTAACCAGAATGAGGTATAACTTGTTATAGCATTAATATAACTAAATGATGGTAATTGGGTATGAATAGTCCTTGAATGATTAATACAATCATGGAGTACTCCCTTATTGTTGTTGAAACCTTAGTATGATATAACTTGATGGTTACACCTTGATTTATGTATGGATTCATACTTGAGAATAGTATGGAATGTGATGGTGATTCTTCACCTTATGCATCCATGATCCAATGGGGATGTCATGAGTTAGGGTTTGGGTATAAGTGATGATTAGTACCATTAATTTAATTTATTTTGTTGAACCTAACTATAATGCAAATAGATGAAGATGAGTATTCACGTTTAAGATTCTTATATGATGGAATGATGGTGAAATAACCTCCTTAATATGATCATAACCTTAATATGTTAATTGGTGGTTATCATAGCCACATGGTTGATACTTTCTTATGCTAAACATGTGCATTATGAATATGATGAGGATTAATCATATCTATATTCCTTGCATGTTGATGTAATAATGGAATGTTCTTAATGTTAATATGACCCTGCTATGATTGTTTATGAATATCTCCTAGCTCATTAATGCAATATTGTGCTGATCTGGTGTATTATATGTAAGTGATGTTGTTGAGTCTTGTTATAAGGCATGCAAACATAATGATGATCTTACAGGGAATAGTATGATGGTCTTAATGACCTTTGGGCATGGTGATCCCTGAATGAGGTGTAATTCTCTTGTGTTGATAAGGGTTGATACCATGTGATATTGTGAAAAGGATTTATATCTTGTAATAGTATGATGACTAGTGTAGTCTCATGAATGGCAAGTGAATAGTACTATGTGATGATGAGATGAGAAATTATGTTTCACATGTTTTATATCTTTTGAAGTTGTGATATTTATATGCTTGTTAGAAGTGAATTAGGGTTTGTATGTCCACTTGTTTGATGCAGCCTTAATTCACCCAATTGGCATAACTAATCAAGTGCAACTCTAATCATGTAGTACCCTGTGTCCTAGAGCCATCTTCAGTGTCAGAACTTGCTGGATGGTGAAATGAGTATTCCTAAGGGAAACTTGGAGCATACTATTGAGTATGTGGGGGTGGCAAGTTGAGGATATATCCTTGTCATCAACAATGTAGGTTATGGAGGATGGCTATGGTCATGCCTCAGACATTTGATGTGATTGAGTACAACTACGGTTGTACCTTGGATTAGAGGGTTTTGTATACCCTAGTTTCTAGTGTCGTGACCTGTACCAAGGGAAGACTAGTGGCTATCAACTTGACTATATGTCGATGTAGTGGTAGCTTTGACTGATATGGCACTGCCTTTTTACTCATACTGATCGAGGGGAAGAGGTCTTAGGATACCGACACTCCTAGATCTTGTACGGAACCAAATAACCCTTTGCAGGGGTCAGTTGGAATTTGGGTGGTATGACTCAAACTCCACAGGGCATAATAAAAGATGTAATATAGCTGTCTAGCAAATCTATTAAAGGTTATACATGACGCTTCATATTGGATGATAACCCTTGTTGTTCTTTGTACATAGAGATGATGTTTAATGCATTAAAAGATAGTAGATATTCTTATGTTGTGGATATGCTCATGTTATAAATGTGTACATATAATAGTCATGTTTAAGTTGATAGAAATATTATTATTGTTGGCTATGATTATGACATTCTTGATCACATGTTATTAGCTATGCTTATATTGTTAGCTATGCCTTTGTAACTAGAGATGCCCATACTGCTAATCATGCTTATGTAGATAGTTGTGCTTATATTGTTAGCTCTACTTATGATGTTGATATATTCAAATTGTTAGACATGTTGTTGTTGTTAGATATGCTTATGAAACTAGACTTATTCATGATGTTAGAGATGCTCATGATGCTAGACTCCTTATATTGTTAATAGGGATATGAGAATAGTCTAGCTAATGAAGATAGTTATTATCTGCTCCTTTATGTATTTTATTAATCATCATTGATGTTGAGTTTATTTGTTATATATGATTAAACTGCTTAAACTGTCTCATTACCTAAAAATGTTGGAATCAATAATGTTGTTGGAGGTTATATCTCTTGCTGGGACATGGGTCTCACCCTTGTGGTTCGCCACATCTATTTAGGTAATCGAAAGTGATGAAAACAAACCTGTGGCAGAAAAGAGTAGCTATAGTAATGAATCTTTGAGAAAGTTGATTAGATGTATAGTGTGTCCTAGATTCATTCATGTACTCTTAGGTCTGGGCGGGAAAATTTTGTATATGGTGTTTCAAACGAATCAAAATTTTGTTAGCATGTTAATGCTTGTTTGTGTGGCATATACAAATATTGTTCTCCTCTATATATATGTTGTAGCTAAGGCGATAGAACAATTTGTATCAAATTCTTTCATAGTATGGATATAAGAAAGATATTGGGCTCTTATGCAAATGTTTCTGAGCGGGTGTTGATGTTGAAATTGGTTTTAATTTACCCATATTTTTGGGGTATGTGGTTAATTGGTGATCGGTTGTGTTTTATATTTTGAGTAATGTCATTTAGTGTAATGGTTTATTACAAGTTGGTATCAGAGCTTTAGGTTCGCTGAGTCTATAAGGACGCTAGGACTTAGGACTAGGATGATGTCTAAGTTAGGAACATGACATATAAACATGGTGCATACTGCCTCATCTCAATACTTGGGTGCCCTGGCCAGGTATTCAATTATTGAAGAAAATGTAAGTATGGAACTTTTAGATTGTTATCTTTTTGATTACTTTGATCACATAGTCATTTTGAAACAATCTAAAGAGCATAATGAATCAGAAATCATGGTGCAGATAACTCAATATTACCTCAAGAGAAGATGAGAATTACATCATTTACTATCAAAACATGAATGTTTGGTAACTATAAGAGAAAGATACAATCACATGAAATCTAAATCTGAATACAAATAAGCAAAAGAGGAGTTCTTGAAGATGTAATTCAAGAAGATAATAAAGTAAAAGACAGATAAGTTTGTTCTTATAAAGTGATTCATGGTATGAAATTCACGTAAGATGGAGAGAATTTCTATGATAAGTATACAATGAGAAGATGAATGGGAACAATGACAAAGGAATAAAGTGGAACTCGAGTTAATCTCAGACCAACCTATGTATGTAAGAAAATTTTAATGTAAAATCAGCATGGAATGTGAAAGAAATTAAGGGAGATGATCCTTGTTTAATGAAGAAATTTTGGAATATGATGATTTACCTCTGGATAAGTGGTTGAAAAACATAATAAAACAAGATACCATATCCAAGTGTGATAAATAGTCATCAAGGAAGGAGTAATGAGATATGTTAATCATGATGATTCCTATGCTAATGGCAAGGAACCTGAAATGAAAAAGGTAAAATGATACATACGAAGTTGTAACCTACATAATGAAAATAGAATTGGTTACCTTTTTGCTAGTGACCCTTGAACAATGCTACTATGATATGGGAAGTGTGTTTCCCTTTGTGTCTTTCCTTTCTAGGGAACATCTTTCAAGTGGATCATTGCCACTTGGTATGTGTGGATTCATTGTAAACATGAAGGTGGATAACTTATTATAGCATAAGGTTGCTTGGACTATGGTTCCAATATCATAAAGTTTGTGATGAGTTTACTTTTGAGCCTTCCAATAATTGGGAAGACTCCTCTTATATGTTTTGAGATTTGTTATCTTTGTAAAAGTAGATGAGATAAGGATGTGAGTTCCTTATAGTGCATGATGTGGATACCAAGGTAATGAATCCTAGTATCCAAGATGTATCAATAGTATGGAAGTATGTGAAGGTTGGAGATGTTTATTAAATTAGCATTCCAAGTATTCCTCTCCCTTAGAGAGAGAGAGTTGATGATGACCCTATAAATGTTGTTTGGAAGGAAAAACAAAAGTGATTCTATAATGTTGTGTATGATTCACTGATAGATGGGCAAGACCACTATCAAGGATGGATGGTTTGTTGATCAGTAGACATGTGCTACTGTGTTCCTTTAAGATAAACCTAGGATCAAATATCAATGCATACGAGTTAGAGTGGATGACATAAGTTACATGACTGTGATGAGTTTATGGTTATGTCCTTTAGACTAACCAATGTACCAATAGAATTTATGAATAGGAGGAATAGAGTATTCATGTCATGTCTCACAAGTTGTAGAAAGCTTTGAATGATGACATCTCAAAGTATTCCATAAATGGTCAGTAATATGGTCAATATCTTTGTTAAACCTTAAGAATAATGAAGCAACTATACGTATGTGTGACAAGTCTAGAAAGAGTGAGGTTGACTAAAGTATCCTCTTGGAGTTATGATATCTCTATTAAGTGTATTGTGGGAATCTTGATAAGATGAAGACAGTGTCGTTGTTCTACTCCTAACAAGGTCAATCATGAAGTTATATTTGTTAACGGTTATAGACAAATGTATGATTATTCAACCAAACAAATGGTCCATTAACCATTGAGATAATTCGATAATCCTCCAAAAAACATGCTTCAAAGTTCTTGAAAATTAGGAGATGTGTACCTGGTTGATTGAGTTGTTAATTACAATAACCATTAAAGGGGCATAGAGATGAAAACTTATAAAGTTACATATGATAAGAGATACATGATAATCTATGTTTGTTAAGATCCAGTGAGTATGGCCTATGAGTGATGTGTGATACAATAGATAGAATAGTTCAATATGACAATCAAGTCCCAAAGTTGAAAGGTACTACCAGACATGTACATGTGGTACAACAGTTCCTATGATGAAGTAAGGTTACACATGCAGAAGTTGAGGGAGAAGAATATGACTTCTATGAGAATAATGTGACATCATCATGAGATAAAAGTTACCATGTGGAAGATTTGGGATGAGGTGCATGAGAAGTATCCATCTTTGTTTACCTTGGATTTTGGGGGCAAAATCCATGTTAGGGGTTTATGGTTGAGAGACCCTTGACCTTGCTTAAAGTATTGAACAAACTTAATTATCATAATTTAATGTTTATAACCTTAACATAACCTTGTGATATTCTTTGTAATCATAATACAAGCTTAAGTTTCAAGTTTGGTCCAATTTGGACATTGTTTGTGCAAGTTACGCAATTTTATGCACATTTTGGACTTTTATGCAATTTACCCAATTGAGAGGTTTTAATCGCAATTTATCACTTGCATTATTTTATTTGGATGTTCTTCATAATTCTTGAGATTTTTCATGCATGTTTCACCTATTTGAACCTTGGTTTGGAAGTGTTTTTCTCAAGGGTATTTTAGGGTTTACCCCTTTATGGATGAGCTACCTTTAGGAGCTATCAACTAATGATTTATTTGATTGGCTTGAAATTTCGACAAAGGAGAGCTAATAAGGTCTCTATTGATGGTGGGGGATCTTCTTGTGTGGCTTCTTGTATATCCTTAATAGTTTAAGGCCATGGATGCATGGAGAGCTTTTTAGACACCTCATGCTTCTTCTCTCCCTAATCCTAGAGCTTTATATATCTACTTTTGAGCTCCCAAATGAAAGTTTTGCTTTACACCACTTCTCTCCTGTTAAGAACCTCGTTCCCTATATGTTTATCTGTGGAGGACCTATCTAAGGTACAAGAATAAGAAGGCAAATTTCTTGGTGGAAGCTCCTAGGGTTTTGTTTTGCTCTCTTTTAGGGTTTAAAAAGCTTCTTTCTAGCGATCTTCACCTAAAGAGTAAGAATCCCCTCTTTCCTCCATTTATTTCTTTGTTATCCTTCTTCTTACCTTTCTCCAGGTAGGAATCTTTTTGTTCCATGGTAGAAATTGCTCGAAATATCTAAAACCCTTGCTTTCTTGCTCCTTATGCTTAGGGTTTGCTCATTTGATGAAGAAAGGTGCTAGATGGACGAGTTCATAGCTTATGCTTGGATTTTCTACCCTACCTGCTCGTGTTTTATTCTATTTGGGATTTTATCTTCTAATTATAGTCAATTTTTATAACTTTCTCCACATTTATTTCTTACCATAAGCTTGCTAGCTCATGTTCTTGCTTTTAAATGATATCCATGCACTAAAAAGCTATGCTTGGCTTGGATTTTGATTTTTATAATGTTCCATGTTCTAATTTCAGTTCCGTATGAACCTGGGATCATGTGTACATTATTCCTAAGGTATAATATGACTTATATCAGGTTGGTTTGACAACCAGTGGTGCTAAACACCTATCAACCAATGGTCAATTTTAGGGTTAAAAGCTGATTTCTTCTATAAACACAAGACTCAATGGTGGTACCATTGCAACAACCGATGGTATTGTCTTCATGAAAAATGATGGTGGTAACCAAGGGTGTCAACTGGCATTCACCCCTTAGGTCAGGTGTTGGCCTAATTAGAAGCTTAGTGATTAACAACTAAGTACCCTAATGATGCAATCAATCAATGGTGATATTAGTTTGATATTCGATGGTGATTAATGAATATAGTGTTGATCTAACAACCTATGGTGACTTAATGGTCACTACTGATGGTGGATCGGGTCTCCACAACCTATGGTGAGTTAAGCATGTATTTGTAGCATCAATTAATCCTTAAACCAATGGTTTCTTGGGCCATTTGATGCAATGGTCGGACCTATACTCCAATTGATGGTTTTAATATATGAACTTGACCTAATGGTTAAGATCGAATGTTTCTTCATCCAATAAATTGGAATGATGCCTAAATGTAATATGTTGGTATTAATAAAGTGATTTAAATGGTTTCCTTTATGAGATCAACTTAAGAAGCTCATTTACTAACGACTTGTTTTAAATAAACAATCATTTGTGGGTTTTACCCTATTCTCAATTGAACTTTTTATGTTGTTAATCAAGGGATGTCTAGGGTTAGATGGTGACTCTTTCTAGAGCATGACTCAATGACTTCATAGGTGGTCTGTTCAAGATGTTTACTTATGTAAACGACCAATGGCTTTACCTTTCAACATTTAATGGTTAGAAGTTGATGCCTCAATATTCCCATTGTTTTGGGTGAAGCCTATAGTGTAATGTTATGATTCTAATGATGAGAATTTGATGGTTCAATGCCTTAAACTTGTAGTCTTACCCTTACCCTCATATGATTATGATTGATAATCACCATAATGAATTAATGGGTAACCCTAATGAGGTATAGCTTGTTATACCTAGCTTTAATATAACTAAATGATGGTAATTGGGTATGAATAGTCCTTGAATGATTAATACAATCATGAAGTACTCTCTTATTGTTGTTGAAACCTTAGTATGATATAACATGATGGTTACACCTTGATTTATGTGTGGATTCATATTTGAGAATAGTATGGGATGTGATGGTAATGCTTCACCTTATGCATCCATGATCCAATGGGGATGTCGTTAGTTAGGGTTTGTGTATAAGTGATGATTAGTAACATTAATATAATTTATTTTATTGAACCTAACTCTAATGCAAATAGATGAAGATGAGTATTCATGTTTAACATTCTTATATGAGGGAATGATGGTGAAATAACCTCCTTAATATGATCATAACCTTAATATGTTAATTGGTGGTTATCATAGTCCCATGGTTGATACTTTCTTATGCTAAACATGTGCATTATGAATATAATGAGGGTTAATCATATTTTAATTCCTTGCATGTTTATGTAATAAAGGAATGTTTGTAATGTTAATATAACCCTGCTATGATTGTTTATGAATATCTCTTAGCTCATTAATGAAATATTATGTTGATCCGGTGTATTTTATGTAAGTGATGTTGTTGAGCCTTGTTATAAGGCATGCAAAGATAATGATGATCTTACAGGGAATAGTATGATGGTATTAATGACCTTTGGGCATTATTGAGCCCTAAATGAGGTGTAGTCCTCTTGTGTTGATAAGGGTTGATACCTTGTGATATTGTAAAAAGGATTTATATCTTGTGATAGTATGATGACTAGTGTAGTCTCATGAATGGCAAATGAATAGTACCATGTGATGATGAGATGAGAAATTATGTTTCACATGTTTTATATCTTTTGAAGTTGTGATATTTATATGCTTGCTAAAAGTGAATTAGGGTTTGTATGTCCACTTATTTGATGCAGCCTTTATTCACCCAATTGACATAACTAATCAAGTGCAACTCTAGTCATGTAGTGCCATGTGTCGTAGAGCCATATTTAGTGTCAGAACTTGTTGGATGGTGAAACGAGTATTCCTAAGGAAAACTCGGAGTGCATATTGTTGAGTATGTGGGGGTGGCAAGTTGAGGATATATCCTTGTCATTCACAATGTAGGTTATGGAGGATGGCTATGGTCATGTCTCATACATTTGATGTGATTGAGGACAACTGTCATTGTACCTCGAATTAGAGGGTTTTGTATACCCTAGTTTCTAGTTTTGTGACATGTACCAAGGGTGGACTAGTGGTTAGCGGCTTGACTATATGTCATTGTAGTGGTAGATTTGACTGGTATGTCACTACTTTTTTACTTGTAATGAATGAGGGGAAGAGATCTTAGGATACTGGCACTCCTAGATCTTGTACGGACCCGAATAGCCATTCGTAGGGGTAGGTTGGACTTTGGGTGGTATGACTCAAACTCCCCAGGGCATAATAAAAGATGTAATATAACCATCTAGAAAATCTGTTTAGGGTTATACACAATGCTTCATATTGGATGATAACTCGTGTTGTTCTCTGTACATAGAGATGATGTTTAATGCATTAAAAGATAGTAGATATTCTTATGTCGTAGATATTCTCATGTTATAAATGGGTACAAATAATAGTCATGTTTAAGTTGATAGAGATATTATTACTGTTGGCTATGATTATGACAGTCCTGATCACATGTTGTTAGCTATGCTTATATTGCTAGCTATGCCTTTGTAACTAGAGATGCCCATACTGCTAATAATTCTTATGCAGATAGTTGTGCTTATATTATTAGCTCTACTTATGATGTTGATATGTTCAACTTGTTAGACATGCTGATGTTGTTAGCTATGCTTATGAAACTAGACTTATTCATGATGTTAGAGATGCTCATGCTGCTAGACTCCTTATATTGTTAATAGGGATATGAGAACAGTCTGAATAATGAAGATAGTTATTATCTGCTCTTTTATGTATTTTGTTAATCATCAATGATGTTGAGCTTATTTGTTATATACGATTAAACTACTTAAACTGTCTCATTATCTAAAAATGTTGGAATCAATAAATGTTGTTGGAGGTTATATCTCTTGCTGGGACATGGGTCTCACCCTTGTGGTTCGCCACATCTATTTAGGTAATTGAAAGTGACGAAAACAAACCTGTGGCAGCAAAGAGAAGCTATAGTAATGAATCTTAGATTCATCCCTGTACTCTCAGGTCTGGGCAGGAAAAGTTTGTGTATGGTGTTTCAAACAAATCAGAATTTTGTTAGCATGTTAATGCTTGTTTGTGTGGCATATAAAATATTATTCTCCCATGTATATATGTTGTGGCTAAGGCGATAGAACAATTTGTATCAAATTCTTGTCATTGTATGGATATAAGAAAGATATTGAGCTCTTATGCACATGTTTCTGAGTGGGTGTTGATATTGAAATTGGTTTTTATTTACCCATATTTTTGGGGTATGTGGTTTATTGGTGATTGGTTGTGTTTTATGTTTTGAGTAATCTCATTTAGTGTAATGGGTTCTTACAGACACGAGGTGTATTCAGTGAGAATAAGTAGCATGACTTTTCTTTGGAGATAGTATGACCAAAAACACGAGAAAAATCCTTGAGAACACTATTTTAGTGATTGGCTTGATTATTGGATAAACTTCATCCATGAGAAGAATATTGTCCGGAAACATGATATGAGACCGTGGCGTGCCATTGTAAGAAAAAATTAGGGTTTCCATTTTCCAATGATGTTGGATTGTCATATAGCCTGACTCAATCACTCTATGAAGAGGACAAAGATGTAAGGGCTGATGGGATCACCTTGTCGGACACCCTGGGTGGATTTGAAGGGCTCCATTGGAACATCTTCCCAGAGGATAGAGGTATGGCCACTTGTGAAGATTTTTATGATGAGGCAGGTTCATGAAAGGGTGTCTAAGATAAAGGACCATGAGATTGAGGATATTGATCCACTCACCCTTGATTGTGTGTGAATCATTGTATTTTGGGTCATTGAGCTAGTTTTTTCTCAATTCCTACAATAAAATGAGAGTTTCTTATTAGAAAATTTCCAAAATTGAGAACAGTGCAATAAAACCCTAATTAACATGAAATAAACCAATAAGTGCACGAAATTTTTGAAATCAAAATCTAATATGTGGTGAAATTGTGATGAATACACATTCACAACTTCATGTAGTTCACTTAATATGTTGTCTATTTTTTATATATATTTGTGGGAGTAATCCTCACTGGGACTTTGTATGAATCTCACTTGGTTATTCCATGATGTTTTAGGTGTGATGGTGCATCCGAGAGGATGTGATGATCAAGACTTAAAAGTGATAGCATAGTTGTTTCTAGAGTGTCCATGTACTCTCGTTTGCTTTAGTGTTGTGCGGGTATCTATAATAAATGTTGTGTAATTATTTCCTTGGTGTTTCTCTATGGTTATAAGTTGTAAACTAGATTAGAAATAATGTAATGTCATACCTTCATAGTGTGGATCTTATTATAGTGATATACAATTATATTAATAAAGAACTTTTATTTATTTCTTATTTATCTCCTCCCCTTGTGGTGTTGTGTTGATGACAAGTAGTAAGTTTTAATATGACATCATGTGAGGTTTTATGATGCTTATTCATAGTCAAAGCTTTATGAAGTTTGTCTTACTTAGATTTTTATATTCGGTTCTTGATGGTTGCCAATTTATGTTGGGTTTTAGTTAAGCAACTGTGGTATCAAATATTGGGTTAGGTGAGTCTACATGGACAATACGAACAAGGAATTAATGATAACCAAGTGATGAACATGACACAAGCATGATGCATGCTACTTGATCTTAGTGTTTGGATTCCCTTATAAGGTATCCAAGTGTTAAAGCAAAGTTCGTGCAAAATTTTCTAGTTGTTCTCCTTATGAGTACTTTGACCAAATAGTTATTTGGGAAACAACTCAATAGTATAATAAATATGAATCATCATGGAAAAAATGAGATTAAAGTTTACGAGAGCTACATAACACTAATTAATTATGAAGTTGTTGAACATGTACTAAGTAAAAAATTAGCTTAATAAGTGATATAATGTATTGATCTTATCTCTTGAGAAGAAGAAACCCATAAAAACTTAAGAATTTGATAATCAAAGGAAATAATATGACATAATGATGCTTTATTTGTATATAAAAAATATCAAAAGTGTAAGGACCCTAACTTTTCTTAATCCATAACCATGATTATCTAGCATAATTGGATGCTTAGTTTAAATTAAACTTTGGTTCATGATGTGATAGTAGTTAATTGAGCCATGATTAAAATTTGAATCAACTAGACCTTGTTTGCTTTAGATATACAATTTAACATGACTTGTGGACCTTTCTACAACTAACCCATTTCACAGGGGTCTTGAACTAATCTTAATGTTTTCATAATCAATTACATGATGTTATTAAGAATCTTACAAATTATCTTCTCCTTTGGATGATTTTGAACTTTAATTTCATGGAGTTATATATGTATAAGATGTTTGGTAGTAGTGTTGCATTTTTATCAGTTGATAGAATCTTGTCAGATTGTTGGATGGACAAATCCTTGGTGCTTTATGAGTCTTGAGGTTAATGAATTCTTGGCTTAACCCGATCAGGTAACTAACCGATGGGATCTTGTCAAATCATCAGGCCTATGAACTTGGGTAACCAACAAATATTTTTCTTGTATGAGATCGAAAAAGATTCTCTACGTGTTTGACTAACAATTGAAAATCGATCAAAAAATATTGGATCCAATTCCAACTAGCATTCTATACATTTGACTAATGGAGTTTTATGCAAGTGGATCGACGAGTTTTCTGAGCTTTAGCCCAACGGGCCTCCTGACCGATGAGAGATTAATCTTTTGACCCACCCCTATAAATACCCCCCTTCCTTCTCTACTTTCATCAGTTTGATGGATCATCAAATGCATTCAGAGGAGCCGACGAGAATCCTTGGGAGGACAAAGAAGGTCCATTAGGGCTTGTTGATATGTTGTTCTTAGATACATGTGCTAGATTGAGTCATGTTGGACGGTTTGAAGGATTTTACCCATGTTCTTGTTTTTGCATGTAAAATCTTTCTCCTTATATTGATTTTATTTTTGTTTATCCCTTGCCTCTCTTATTCATGGCCAAGATTCATGTTGTTCCTCACTGGAAGCTTGTACATATGGATGAAGAACCTTTTTTTCTTCTTTTCTGTCTCAGATACATTTGTTCGTGGAGTTTTGATAGACCAAACTTAGTGTATTGTTGGCTGATTTTGGAGTTTCTCCTTCTTGGTCTTTTTTTTCTACTAAGGTGAGTGATAGAACCTTAAAAGAATTTATTACCTACTCTCTACATGCATGGCTTAAATTTTACTCTAGAAATCTATTAATGCTAAAAGATGATCTTTTAAGCATTGTTTTATACAACAAGATGATAATATGATTTCTTAAGTTTTATCTAGACTCTATGACACATTTTGCTGATAAAATGAACCTTTCTTTGATTATGCAAGGTCTCAAATTCGAATTATAAGTGTGATTACTACTAAGTGCTATTTTTATGGAATTTTAGTACCATATAAGAAGGAATCCGACCCATGTACTATATCCTTGTTGTATGATGGTTATCCTATGCAAATTAAGGATCTGTTGTCACTATTATGGTGTTGTAATTATTGTTGGACGGAACCCTAATATTGAAGATAGATCATTCACGATAGGCTTTGAGCATATGATTGTCTATTTCTTAGAAATACCATAACTTTTACATCCATTGGAATCCAATGATGAAATTTTGCATATGGTCTTGCTTATGAATCATTAAGTTTTCTACAAAGTTGCAATTGTTGGTGATACTCCTACATGAAATTATTACAGTTTTGGATCTAAGTGCCCTAATGGGCTTTTACATTTCCAAAATTGTGTCTTGATTTTCTTAACGACCAAGGAGTGATATGAAATTGTTCTATACATTTTATATCTTATGAGGTTGTGAACCCCAATTATTTTGTACGAACCTTTTAGGTGTTTGTATGTAACTTGATTGATATAGTAAAAAATATTTGACTAATTTAAGTAATGAAGTATAACCTTAGTCATGTAGTTCCATGTGACTTTAGAACTATCTCAGTGATTGATGGATAATGAAATGAGTAATCCAAAAGGATCTTAGAGTCATATACTATTTGAGTATATGTGGGTGTAGGGAGGGTATACCCATGTCATCCTGATTCTAAAGTTTTATAAAGCAATTGAGGCAATGCCTCAGAGATGATGTGATTGAGAGAGACTACGTCCGTAACTCATGATTTGGGGGTTTATACCCTGGTTGCTGGTGTTGTGGCCTATGTATCCAAAACAGACTAGGTTGTATTCATAGTTGGGTCGATGTGCCACTACGGTTGTTACTCGTACTGATTGATGGGAAGATATCTTTAGGATTTAGATTATCCTAGATCTTATACGGGGCTGATTGTGACTTTAAAGTGATCAGCTAGTAGTTTGAATGGTATGCCTCAAACTACCCAGGTCATAATAAAATATGTAATTCAGTCGCATAGTATAACTATTAGGGTTAATTGGCAAATCACATTAGATGATAATCATTGCTTTGCTTTACCTTACACCCTTTATATGTGATTAATGCCCTAGAAAATGATATTAACTATGCTTGAACTTTTTATATAAGTTGGATAGTCTTTCAACTTTGTAATACTATCTATCTTAACTGCTTAAAGTACATAATTTGCTTGTAAGCAATACATATTATTAGAGGTTATATTGTGTCGATGAGATATGGGTCTCACCTTGTGGGTTTCCACACTCTTTCTAGGTGATCGAAAATGCAGTCAAAAGCTTGGTAGCAAGGCACACTTTAAATACCTATAGAGGCTGAAAGGTTGGTTGGGTTGTGTAGAGTCCTAGATTCGTCCCTATACTCTCAGGCCTGGGAAGGGTTTTTTGTAGATGATTTATATTGAATTGAAGTTTTGGTTGCATTCCACGTGGAACATGTAAATGTTGTCATTATTGGACAATATCTTTTGTATACATATTGTCTAAGGCCACGAAGCTCATGTAAAGTTACCTCGTATGAATATATATATATATATATATATATATATATATATATATATATATATATATATATATATATATGTGTGTGTGTGTGTGTGTGTGTGTGTGTGTGTGTGTTTGTGTGTGAGTGAGGGGGGATTAAGAGAGGCATTCTCTCCCCCTTTCCCATGCCCTTGGTAGAGGCCAAATGCCCAGAGGGTGGTAAATCAAGACGACAACTGGGATTTGAACCCATGTCCCTTTGTATATATATGAGGGTGTTAAATGAATATATATATGTATGTATATATGTGCAGATTTGGACCTCTGTATGAATGCTATTTATGCAAAATTTTGAAATTTTATTTAGTTTTATTCAATACTTTATTCTTAATATGGTTAACTTGTGTTTGATCGGCTATTTGGTTCAAAGAAATCTTGTTTAGCATGGAGGATTGCCATAATTTGGTGGTATTAGAGCCTTGGGTATGTTGAATATATAGGGACATAGGACCTAGGTTGTTATGTTGTGTTTGTTCCTACATATCCAACATATCTAACAATGGTTTATGGTAATGTAGATATGTCTGGAAAATGTGAAGAACATACTGAGAGTAGCTGACACCTGGAGGTGGCAGTAGGAGATGAGACCAGAATAGCCGGTCCCACCTCCATTTTTGACCCTACAACCATAGTTGTTCTAGCCTTCCATTTAGTTGTTAGACAGTTGATGGTGATGATCATGCATCTGGCGGACAAGGTGCCTACACCTCGACCAAGGGAACCTACCACAAATGTTGCATCTCAGGGTCCAGGGAAGATCTTTGAGAGGTTGAAGTATGCAGGATCCATGGATTATGCGGGAATAATAGACCCAACAGATGTAGACATGGAGTTAATAGAGTTGGAGAAGGCATTCAAGATCATGAATATCTCTAAATAGGATAAGGTGAAACATGCTATCTACCTTCTAAAGGGACGTGTGGGCCACTGATGGGCCATTGAAGAGGAGAAGAGACCTGACGAGGTGGTTGTCTAGGAGGATTTTTGGTGGGAGTTTGTGAGTTGTTACTTTTTAGAGACATATCTAGATGAGAAGATGGCTTGGTTTGAGTAGTTGTGCTAAGTATTGTTGTTGTTAATGACTACAAGGTGAATTTTATGGAGTTGTTGGGGTTCTGTCCTCACATGGTGACCACATAGAAGGAGAGGATTAGAATGTTCAAGAAGGGTTTGAATACCGAGTTGGCAAGGATGACATCTGCTTTGGAATCTCTAGACAAGTTTTCCACCTTCTTGGAGTCTATGAGAAGGATATAGAGAACAACTGTGAAACATAAAGAAGCTACTATAAGAAAGAGGTCAGCTTAGCTAGGATAATCTCTAACAATTCCAAGAAGTCAAGGTTTTCTTTGCCACAATATCAATAGTCACAGTAGAGGTCAACTTTTTCTGGGCCAAGGATACAAGTGTAATCGTAGTGGTCTCCTAGAAAATGGAGGGTCATATCTTTCCACCAACTAAGGCAAAAAATTCAAGTTCACTGTTTGTGATGGAGCCATCTGGGCCACAATATGATATGAGGACCTATTACAAGTGTGGTCCAGAGGGGCATGTGAGATGGTCTTGCCCTATGAAGAACTGGGAGGTTACATAGTATTCAAGGTAGAGCCGATAAGGTTCATAAAAGAAATAGTATACAATAGTGGTGGTAGCAGAGGGCATGGTGTACCATTACATGCATGGTCTTTGGGTCCATGTAAAAGAGGTCAACGAAAATAGGAAATGTCTAGGTTCTATGATATAAGTCACTCAAAAGGAGTGGTCAACCCATGAGTTGTGACCGGTCCAATAAAAGTCTTTCATTCTGACTTATCTACATTACATATGTATCAGTTTTGACTGACCCATGTATGACACACTCATTTATCTCCAGAGAGGTGATAAATAGTTGTAACTTTTCTGTTTGTAGTAGAATTGATAACCTCTTGTTAGAAACCCCTTTGATTGGTTCCTCCATGTTGTAGGAAGCGTGTCCATCTTGCGTTGTTTCTTTCTCTGGATGTACCATTCAAATGGATCTCATGTCACTTGATTTGAAGGATGTGATGTGATCCTAGGGATGGATATACCTTGATAGGTTTAAGTTTGTTTTGAATTATAGTTACAAAGTTGTGATGTTTTGTGATGGTGATGTCTCTTTGACTTTCGAGGAGATAAAAAAATTCTTCCTACATGTCTAGTGTCAGATATGGTAGCAGAGAAGTTATTGAGACAAGGGTGTGAAGCTTTATTAGCTCACGTTGTGGATACCAAGGTGAGGAGTCCTGGTATCCAGGGTGTACCTGTAGTATGTGAGTTTGAGGATGTTTTCCTTGAGGATTTTCCAGATTTTCCACCCCTGAGAGAGATTGATTTTGAAATCAATCTATTTCTTGGCATGCAACCTATACCACAAAAACCTTATAGGATGGCACTAGCTGAGATGAAGGAGTTGAAGAAGTAGTTGTAAGAGCTATTGTAGAAGTGCTTTATATGACCGAGAACTTCCCTTGGGACACTCTGGTGTTGTTTGTGAAGAAGAAGAAGAAGGATGGTTCTATGAGGCTTTGCCTAGACTACTGACAGTTGAACAAGGTCACAGTGAAGAACAAGTACCTATTGCCAAGGATAGGTGACTTGTTTGATCAGTTGAGAGGTGCTACAATGTTTTCTAAGGTAGATCTGAGGTAAGGATATCACTAGTTGAGGATCAAGGTAGATGACATACCAAAGGATGATCTTAGGACTAGGTATGATTAGTATGAGTTTGTTGTTATCTCGTTCAGATTAAACCATGCACTAACAACATTCATGGATCTGATGAACAGAGTGTTCTGACCATACCTTGATTAGTTTGTAGTGATGTTTATAGATTATATCTTGATATACTCCAAGGATAGCCAAAAATATGAGCAACATCTTCATCAGGCATTACAATTTTTAGGAAGCATAGGTTGTATGCTAAGTTCATAAAAAGTGAGTTTTGGTTGATCAAGGTGTCTTTCCTTGGTCATGTCATCTCTAGTAACGACATGTGTATGGACCCCAATAACGTGGAGTCAGTGTTGGGGTGGGAGAATCCCAAGACACCAATTGAAGTTTGAAACTTCCTAGGGTTATCTAGTTACTACAAGAGGTTCATCAAGAACTTCAGTGTTGTAGCTTTACCATTGACCAGGCTAACTAGAAGGGTTTTCCTTTTGTTTTAGATGACAACCGTCAAGGTTCTTTCCAATTTTTGAAGAAGAAGTTGACAAATGCCCAGTGTTGGTGTTGTTGGATCATGGGAAAGGCTACATCATTTGCTATGTTGCTTCAAAAAATGGGTTGGGTTGTGTGTTGATGCTAGACAAGAACATGATTTCTTTTACTTCTCGAAAACTTAAGAAACATGAGGAGAAATACCCAACTCATGATCTAGAGTTAGTAGATGTGGTTCTTGCCTTGAAATTTTGGAGACACTACCTGTATCGAGAGAAGTGTCAAATCTTTAGGATTCATAAGAATTTGCTATACATCTTCTCAAAGCAGGAAATAAATATGAGATGGAGGATATGAATGGAGTTGTTCAAGGACTATGTTTGTACAACATACTATCATCCTAGAAAGGCTAATCTAGTGCTTGATGCATTGAACATAAAGTCATCTTCATCATCATCTTCAAGCAAAGCAAAGTTGCATTTGTTACAAGCGAGACATGTTCATGTCACTTTAGGAAATGAATCTACAGTTAGAAGTCTCCTTGCTAGCAAGTATATTGGCACAATTGCAGGTCAAGCCAACGTTGAGACAACAGATGAGAGATGCTCAGAAGGATATAACTTGATAGGGAATATCAGGTCAAACTTCGGAAGTGGGAAACATGAAGGATTCCATGAGAAAGATGATAGTCCACTAAGCTTTCACAATTGGATGGTGGTTCCTGATGTAGGTAATATGAGGGAGGTGGTACTTAAGAAGGCTCATTCTTCAATGTACGCAATGCATCCTGGCAATACAAAGATGCACTATAATCTAAAGGACTTGTATTAGTGTCCAGGTCTAATGTGTGATGTGACAGAGTTTGTGGCCAAGTGTCTAGTTTGTTAGTAGGTTAAAGCAGAGCATCCAAGCCTACAGGGACAGTGCAACCCTTTCCAATTGAACAGTGGAAATGGGATCACATAAATATGGACTTTGTTGTTAGTCTCCTTATAACAGCTAAAGTTCAGGATTCTATTTGGGTGATTTTTGATCAGTTGACAAAAATCGGCTCACTTTTTACCTTTAAAGATCACTTACATTGTCGAGAAGTTAGCATAGATCTATGTTGATGAAATAGTTTGCCTGCACGGCATACCAATTACCATAGAATCAAATAGAGGTCCTCTATTTGTAGTCAAATTTTGAGAACATCTACATACAATTCTGAGGACACAGTTGAGGTTTAGTACAACTTCCATCCTTAGACAGACGGTCAATAAAAAAGGACCATTCAAACACTAGAAGTTCTTTTAAGAGCATCTGTACTTTAGTTTCTGGGAAGTTGGGATATTCATCTAAGTCTGATTGAGTTTTCCTACAACAACATATTTGAAAGGAGCATAGATATGGCACTGTGTGAGGCTTCGTATGGAAGATGTTATAGGTATCCTCTTTTTTGTGTGATGTCAAAAAGTATCAGTTATTGGGCCATGAGCTAGTACAATAGACTACTGAGAAGATCAAGGTGATTCAACAACAGTTGAAGGGAACACTGGATTGAAAGAATTCATATGTTGATAATCATCATAGATCGTTGGAGTTCCATGTTGAAGACTATTTATATCTCAAGGTTCCCCATTGGAAGGGTGCGTTGAGATTTGGTAAGAATGGTAATTTGGCTCCTAGGTTCATGGGACCTTACTCTATCTTAGGTCGAGTGGGGAAGTTGATTTATAGGTTGGAGTTACCTCCAGAGTTGCACCGGTTCACAATATGTTCCATGTTTCTATGTTGAGGAAATATCATCCAGATACATATCAAATGTACATCAAGTAGAGGTGAATTTAGAGGAAGATGTTACCTATGTAGAGGGTCCAATGTTGATCTTAGATAGGTGTGTACAGAAGCTTAGGAAGAAGTACATAGCTTTAGTGAAGGTATTGTGACATCATCATGGTATAGAGTAAGCCACGTGGGAGTTAGAGGTTGAGATGTGTAGGAAGTACCCTTCTATGTTCGTTTAGGATTTTGGGGGCATAATCCTTGTTTGGGGGTTATAGTTGTATGGCCCCTAACCTTACTTGATTCATAAACATGATTATTTAGCCTAATTAGATTCTTAGTTCAAAATTTAACTTCAGTTCACGATGTGATAGTAGTTTATAAGCCATGGTTAAAATTTGAATCAAATTAGACCTTGTTTGCTTTAGATATACAATTTTGCATGACTTGTGGACTTTTATGCAAATAACCCACTTCATGGGGGCATAGGACTAATCCTAACATTTGCATAATCCATTACATAATGTTCTTAAGAATCTTACAATTTTTCTTCTCCTTTGAATGCTTTTGAACTTTGATTTCATGGGGTTATATATGTATATGTTGTTTAGTAGTAGTGTTGTGTTTTCACCGATTGATGAAATCTTATTAGATCGTTAGGGAAATGGATCCTCAGTGCCCAAAGAGTCTTGAGGTTGATGAAGTGTTGGCTATCCAGTGAAAAATTTGGAGTAGATAGCCCAACAAGGTAGTTGGTGGATTGGATCTTGTCAGATCATCAAGTCAATGAATTTCGGTGACTGACAAGTATTATGCTTATCCAAAATTGAAAGCTTTTGTGTGTGTTTGGTTAATGACTAGATATCAAATAACACGTTTTTGGTGCTGAAGCTGGTGAACATTCTACATCATGTTTGACCCACAGAGTTTCAAGCAAATGGATCGGCATGCTTTTTGAGCTTTAGCCTGACGGGTCTCCTGATCGATGAGAGATCAGTCTTTTAACCCACCCCTACAAATATCCCCTTCCTTTTCTTCTTTCATTCATTTTATGGAGCACTAGATTTAACTAGAGGAGACCAATGAGAATCTCAGGGAGGCTGACGAATGTCCATCATGGCTTGTTGAGTTTTTCTTGGATGCATGCGCTAGATTGAGTTTCCCTTGACGACTTGAAGGATTTTAACTATGTTCTTGCTTCCTTCATGTAAGATCTTTCTCCATGAATCAGTTTTGTTGTTGTTTCTCCCTTCCCTCTCTTCTTCATGGCCTAGATTCATGGTGGTCTTTGCTAGAAGCTTGTACATGTGGATGAAGAACCTTCTTTTCTTCTTATCTATCTTAGATACCTTTGTTATTAGAGTTTTGATAGACCAAGATTGGTGTCTTGTTTGTTGGTTTGGAGTTTATCCTTCTTGGACTTTAGTTATTCTCTACAAAGGCAATTTATATAACCTTATAATCATTTATTGCCTACTTTCTACAAGCATGGCTTAAATCTTTCTCTAGAAATTCACTAAATGCTAAAAGATGGTCTTTTTAAGCATTATTTTATACAACAAGATGATAATACAATTTCTAAAGTTTTGTATCTAGACTATATGAACACTTTATGCTAATAAAATGAACTTTTATTTAAATATGCAAGGTCTAAAATTCGAATTATAAGTGTGATGACTCCTAAAAGTCTTATTCTAATGGAATTTTAGTACCAAATAAAAAAAATATCCGACGCATGTACTATTTCATTGTTGTATGATGGTTATCCTATGAAAATTAAGGACATGTAGTCACTATTATGACATTGTAATGATGTTTTGACAAAACCCTAATACTGAAGGTAGCTCGTTCGTGATAGGTTTTAAGCATATGATTGTCTATTTCTAAGAGATACTATAATCTTTACATCCCTTGGAATCTGGTGATGAGACTTTATATGGTCTTTTTATGAATCATTAAGCTCTCTACAAAGTTTAAATTTCTTGTGATATCCCTACATGAAATAATTACAATTTTGGGCCTAGGTGCCCTAATGGGATTTACATGTCCAAAATTGTGTCTTGATTCTCTTAACGACCAACGAGTTATATAAAATTGTTCTATATATTTTATATCTTATGAGGTTGCGAGCTATAATTATTTTGTAAGAACCTTTTAGGTCTTTGTATGTAACTCGAATGATGTAGTCGAAAATATTTAACTGACTTAAGTAAACATGTGTAACCTTAACCATGCATGTGACTGTAGAACTATCTCAGTTTCAGAACTTGTTGGATAGTAAAATGAGTAATCTATGAGGAGATCAAATTCATATACATTTGAGTATATGCAGGTGCAGAGGGTATATCCATGTCATCCTGATCCCACAGTTTTAGAGAGGGATGGAGGTCGAGTCTCATAGTTTATGTGATGGAGAGTGGTTGCGGTCAACTAAGGTTTAAAGGTTTATATCGTGGTTTCTGGTGTTGTTCCATGTGTATGCAAGATGGACTAGGTTGTATTAGTAGTTGGGCCAATTTACCACTACAATTGTTACTTGTACTGACCGATGGGAAGAGATCTTTAGGATTATTATTATCCTAGATCTTATAAGGGGCTGATTGGAACTTCACAGTGGTCATCTAGTAGTTTGAGTGGTAAGCCTCAAATTACCCAATGCTTAATAAAATATGTAATTCAGACGTGTAGTATACATGTTAGGGTTCTCTAGGAAATCACATTGGATGATAATCATTGTTTTCCTTTTTTTTAGCCTTTATATGTGATTCATGTCCTAGAAAATGGGATTAACTGTGCTTGAACTTTTTATATAAGTTGTATAGTCTTTCAAATCTGTAATACTATCTGTATGGACTACTTAAAGTACACAATCTTCTTGTAAGCAATAAATGTTATGAGGTTATATCATGTTGTTGGGACATGGGTCTCACCTTGTTGGTTTCAATACCCTTTTTAGGTGACCAAAAATGTGGTCAAATCCTTGGTAATGGAGGTGTAATTTGAAGATCTGTAGAGGCTGAGAGGTTGGTTGGGTTGTTTAGAGTCCTAGAGTCATCCATGTACTCTCAGGTCTGGGCAAGGGGTTTTGTAGATGATGTATATTGACTCAAGGTTTTGGTTGTATGCCATGTGTCACATGTAAATGTTGTAATTATTGGACAACATCTTTTTTATATAGGTTGTGGATGAGTCTAGGGAGCTCATGTAAAGTTACTTGGTATGAATATATTATATATATGGAGTTGGACTTTTGTATAAATGTTTCTTATGGAAATGGTGAAATTTTATTCAGTTTATTTGGTACCTTTTTGGTAATATGGTTAATTGGTTTTTGATCGTCGTTTTGGTTGTGAGAAGTCTTGTTTAGCATGGTGGGTTGCCACCAAAAGGAGTTCCTAAGACTCAAAAGGTGCCTTATGTGGATAAGTACCCAATGTTTGGAAACCAAGATTCTACAGAAGGGTGAGATTAAGGAGACATGACTCATTATATGAATCTTTGACTATGTGCAACAATTGGGAGGATCCCATGTAAGAAGATTGGAATCTAGATGATGAGTAAGGGCTTGAGATGATAAGATGTAGGGTGATTGATTATAAGTGTACAACTTAAGTTAATTACAGACAAGCAAGGTATATGTTATGGAAAGGTTGAAGTAAATAATCATGATACATGGAGAAAATACATGAGAAAGGAGAAGTTGAGTCTTCAAAGAGATGAAGACACCTAAATCATACACCTCCCAGGAAGCAGAACCATAAGGAGACTATAGTAGTTACTTAGGTAATATCACTTGTCAATGAAGGAACGCAAGGAATCATGATGATAGTATAAGGATAGGAGTAATCATGGAGGAATAAGGTACAAATAAACATGCAGTTTTCAAAGAATTGGAGAGATTTTGCCATGTTAAAATAAATAACAAGGAATATTAGTAAGTTTAACTACAAATGAGTAAATAGAAACCCTAATATAATAAATCATTAGATTCCTTTGAGTGATATATGATGGTAAGTAAGATTATATTTGAGGTTATGTATGATGTAATGAGGGGCAACTATAAGATCTTGATAAATAATTGTGAGTTCAATTAGTTGATGATATGAAGAAGAAATAATAAGTGATAACATGGGAATTGGATATTATGTTCTTATGTTACTTTCTATGATGGGGGATGAAAAATGTTAGTTGGATGTTTTGGAAGGAGGCCTTGTTAGGCAAGGAAAGGTTCCAACCATAGAACAAAGCCATGATGTCGATGATAATGAATAAAGGTGGGAAAATGGTAGAGTTTATCTATGTGATGATGAGCAAGTTGTGAATATAACAAACTAGTGTGTTACCTAGAGAAAGAGAATGAATCTATGCATGGGGTTGTCCATGGATTGGATGAGCTTTAGCGAAACACATAAACTAGTCTCCTTAATGCAAGAAAACTTAAATGCAGACACCAGATAATAATAGCAAGAACTAAAAAATGAGAATAAATAAGGATGAAACTACATGTAAATTTAATTGACAAGATAAAGAAAGAAACACAAGAACTATGAAGATATAACAAACAAGGACAACTAAGAATGTTAATATCACTAATCCAAAAGTAGATGCCAAGAATTCTTAATAATAGAATTAACGATTCGTAAGAATTTTAAAGTTGAAAATTAACTATAAGGACATACCCAATGAATTAAGAAGGGCTTCATAACTATTAAATACTAATGAGTCTAAGGCAGAATAATCTTACCTAAGATCTATCATAAGAGTTTTACATGTTTTTTTGTTGCCAACCTTTGTGCTGCCTTTAGGAATTTAGGGGTGAAATCCTTGTTAGGGCGTTTGTGGTAAGGCCCCTGATGTATATCAACCCTAATGGTGTAATAATCATGTTTTATTATCATAATTGAATGCTTCATTAAGTTTTAAAAATCAATTCACCAAGGATATATCTAATCTAGTTCAATTTGCATTTTATGCCTTATTTTTGTAATTCATCGAACATAAGAGAACTACTGTGCAAATTCACCATAATTGAGGACCAAATTGTATTTTAAGTGAAAACTAACTAACTTGATGTATTCCTTCGTGAATATTCTTAGTTTTAAGAGGTTTGGATGCTTTTGAACCTTGGTTGAATAGGGTTTCAAACTTGGGTTCGATCCTATTATTACATGGTTTTTCATATGTATTTACATATTTGAAATGCAAATATTTCTATAATAAGAATATGTTAGAAATTTGGTGTACTTTGGTTTAGAAGTAAGGATTTAGCTTGCTAATTATCCTTTTCTATGGTTTTGTGGATTTTACTATTTTCAATAATCCAATAATAGATATGAGGAAAACAAAACGAGAAAATTCCAAAATATATGAATTAATAAGGGTAATGGGTAATTAATAATTTTCATGTGAAATTTTCTAGAAAAGTGGTGTCGAATGCCACTAATGGTTTGGTTTCATTTCCACTTTGTTTTTAATGAGAAAAGTAATCAGAATAAGAGATATGGAAAAGTTAGGAAGATGAAAGAATTGATTTCATGCCTTAAATAATGAGATAAGGAGGGAAACTTGAAGACTAAGAACAAATCTTTAAGTTGAGTATTTTGGTTTCCAATATCGCCCACATCTAAATAAAAGTATTTTAGACTTTTCTTTAAAATTTGGGATTAAAAATATAAAAGGAGAGAGATATATAGATTTTTTATAGAAATCCTAAAGTGAATGGATTAAGGGAAATATACATTAAATGTCTGACTGATTTGGAAATAAAATCAATCCTTTACTCTTTTTGTGGCACAAAAAACACTGGATTAGCATCCGACGATGACTAAGTCATCGTCTACCTCATGCAAAATCAACAAGTCAGAACAGTAGACCGACTTTTTCCTTGCTATACTATCCCTCATCTATGATCAAGCAATTTTTGAAACTTCTCCATTGGATTCATGAAATCAATGTGAACCTACCTGTGAGACTCTACTCGACTTCATGCTTCTCTCCCTACCCTAAATTTGTCTCCCAATATCGTCCTCCACCTCTATATATTCTGAAACCTTATCAAAGTTTCCTTTGCATCGTCCTTGCGACACCAATCACCTCCAAGGAAATTGGTGCCCTCTGTGGATTTGTCGAAGCAAGACGAAGGTTGTGGCATCCTCACTCAACTCTTAGGAAGATAGAACCTTGAAGTTAACAAGTGATTTGATCACCTGCTCGTGAGAGAGAAGAATCGAGGTTGAAGATAAATCTCGTTGAAAAGACCTCTTTGCCACGACACCTATTCTCGTTGGGTAAGGTCCTTTTTTTTCATTGTCCTTCTCGTGTTTATTAAGCCATGCCATGTGAGCGTGGGCGCTAACATAGCGCAAACCGATTGGCCGGTCGTGGCCCCGCACCACGCTGGCAATACCTAGTCAACCGCTAGGTGGCTGCTTGTAATTGACTAGAATTGTTTAATATTGTAAAAATCATAGAAAATTATATGATTGTCCAATGATGATTATTTATACATGAAAGTTGTTTAATAAAATGCAAGGATTACAATAAAAATAGTTCCAAGATCTAGTTTTGCCTTTAATATCAAAATTTACCTTAAGTTACTATCTTTAATGTATGAAAAGCATGGAAACCCTAATTTCTTGTCTCTAATGGTCAAAATATGCTTAAATGACTTTAATGGATAAAGTTGGGTCTTTTTGGATAAAAGGACATCTTTGAATTAATTTGATATTAATAATGTATAAAATATCAAGTTTAGGGTTTGTAAGTAAAAAATACCTTAAAGTGATAGTTAGGGTTTGGAGAGCCAAAACCCTAATTTGACCCCAAAATGCTAACTTGGAACCCAAGTCAGTTTTAATGTGAGTTTATGAACAAAATAGTGATACTTGGGTGCTATGCATTAATTTTAGGGTGATTGCTTACTTAATCTCAAACTGCCCTTATTGCTTGGACTTTGAGTTACATCTGAGAAAGGTATGTGGTTATGCCTATGACTACTCAATTTAAACGACTTCTGTGGTTTCTCGAGGTTTCTCGAATTGATTGCAAATAAATTGTTATTTGTTTATTTAATTCTTGCAATCTATAAAGTCACTATGGATATCATCTAATATAAATGTGACCTGCTCAAACCCTATATGGATATTTGGTGAGTTAAAGAGCATGGGGTGAATAATATACATCATGAGGATGACTAGTGATCAAGCCTGGAATGGTAAGCCACCTCAGGCTAAGATAAGAATGGAAGGCCTATGTATGAAACCAAGCCCAATTGAGGAAAGGTTATGAAATGTCCACTATAGGTACCAAAACCCTTAGAGAGGGTTCCCCATTAAGATTTTTCCCGTAAAGATAGAGAACACCATTGAGAAAAGAGGATAAGTGTGGCAAAGTTAAAATACATAGATGCTTGTCCAATTTTGTAATCATAATTTTTGCTATGGTTGATTACATTATTACACTTACAAGTGAATATTTTTTTTCTCCCACATACCAATATAACTTGTTACAATGATCATTGTTTTGTTTCACAGTGTTTTAGGTTGACTGCTATAATCCTGTAAAATGGATGTCATGAGAAGAAGGCACAAAAAGGAAAGATACTTAAAAGTTACCATGGAGGATCTAGTTAGCTAGTTTCTATTTCCAGCTGCAAACAATAGTTTTCCCATATAATGTAGCTCCCTTGTGGAGATTTTATCTTTCATATTGTAGCAAATACTTTTTTTTGAATGAAATTTATAGGAACCAAAACCCTTAGAGAGGGTTCCCCATTAAGAGTCTGCCCGTAAAGATAGAGCACACCATTGAGAAAAGAGGATAAGTGTGGCAAAGTTAAAATACAAAGATGCTTGTCTAATTTTGTAATCATAATTGTTGATATGGTTGATTACATTATTACACTTACAAGTGAATATTTTTTTTCTCCCACATACCAGTATAAATTGTTATAATGATCATTGTTTTGTTTCACAGTGTTTTAGATTGAACTGCTAATCCTATAAAATAGATGCCATGAGAAGAAGGCAAAAAGGAAAGATATTCAAAAGTTACCATGGAGGATCTAGTTAGATAGTTTCTATTTCCAGTTGCAAACAATAGTTTTCCCATATCATGTAGCTCCCTTGTGGTTATTTTATCTTTCATATTGTAGCAAATACTTTTCTTTTGAATGAAATTTATAATTAGTTTTTATTAATTGTTAAACCTCTATCTTATAAATATGATAATGGTCATTGCCCTCTAGGTCCACCTTAATTAGGGATAATAGGAGGAGGGGGTTGTTACATTTGGTATCATAGATTGGTTTACCACTTAACCTTTAGTAATTATTAAATTTTAAAATTTTGTAGAGCACAAGGGAATGATTAGAGTACTTTCTAAATATGACGGTGTCTAGAAGGTACCATGACACGAGGGCTGGAAAAACTTTCCTTTGCACTACTAGCCGGCTTACGAGGACTCCTGAGCCCGTGCATCCTGCCTGGCCAAATTTGGAGGATTTTACTCAAATAAAATACCTCCAGGATTTCTTTGCATCTTAATTCATCCCTTCTCTACCCTTTGATCCACTCACCGAAACCCTAGGGACCTTTAACTGCTTCCTCTACCCTTTTGAGTATTAGGGTTATGAAGGGTTTGGGTTGTGGATATTAGGATTAGGATATCCTCCACCAAATAATAAAATGCATGTAAACGAGATGTCATGGACATAATTTTATAATATTTATATGACTGAATATGAAATTGAGCGTAATAAAGTTATTTATGTGAACCAGCATGGCCTATACCAAGACTATTGCCATCCTTGAAAACACACTCAGGGAGTATCCAGAGGGGAGTCCCTCCCACAATAAGAGGTTGTCCTCATATAAGAAGAGGAGGTCCATGGAGGGTGAGTCCTCTAAGAAGAGGAAGAGGGAACGTGAGACCTTTTTTGAGAGAGGCCCTGAGCATGAGGTTGTCCCCTTTGATATGACAAATCCTAAAGATAGCCCTAACCTTGAAGGTGAACCTATGATGGAAGATAACCTAGACCATGCTGCTCCACACCAACAGTAGATCAAGTAGTTGTTCATACCCCTGATGCACTCTGGCTGGAGAAACAGAAGAAACTCACTAAGACTATCAGTGCCCTTAAACTCAAAGATGTTTCTAGAGACAAGAATGGTGAACCCCTACCTGATGCCCTCATCTTGGATCCACCATCCATGACTTTTTCCAGATGATTATAGAGAATTTCTAGGGTGAAGATAAAACTAAGGTAGTTGAAAAGGTGGATGTCTGGCTTCTTGCTGTGGAAAATGGCTTTCACATTCTGGAGTTACAATCGAATAGAAAGATCCCCTTTGCCGCTCACCTTCTTGAAGGAGCAACAAAGTTATGGTGGGAAAATCATATCATGGGTGGACTTTCATACTATCTTCTCTGCAAGATTCACACCCACCTCCTCCAAGAAAGAGAAGGAAAATCAGTTCACCCTCCTTTATTAAGGTAACATATCAATGGTAGACTTCACCCGAAAGTTCCGACTCCTAGAGCAGTTTGGATATATGTTGACCAAAGAACGTCAGGTGGATCATTTTGTAGAGCACCTGCAGCGCATGATAAAGCCCCAAGTGATGGCGAGTAAACGTGCAAACTTCACTGAGTCCCTCAACCTTTCCCTATACATGGAGAAGATAGTCATTCCTGTACAGAACCTACCCAAGAGGTACTTATGCTCACTAAAGGCACTTCTGCTCCAAGGAATGATAACAGGAAGGGGTGGGGGATACCAATGGCAAGGGAAGGAATGGAGGAAATGGAAAACTCCATTAATAGAATTGTTACCCCGTGTGTCATGGTTGTGGAAAGAAGCACCTTAGTAGGTATTTTCATGAAAAGAATGTGTGCTATCAATGCCAACAAGAGGAACATATCAAGTCCAATTGTCCCTTCCCTGACCCCAGAGGTCTGGGCCCTGTAGCGGCTCAACCAGCTACTGTAGCACTGTAGGAGAAACCCCTCCCATAGGAGAGCTTATACATGCTCAAAACTTCACCATTAATAATGGAGGCTTAGGTGAATGTGAACCGGCTCTAGAAGGTAACCATCACTAGTTATTTGTTTCCTATCCTTACCATGAAGTGCTTAGTTTGGATGCTACAAATATGGTGAAGTCATTCTTGATATAATGGGCAATAATGTTATAGCTTTGTTTGACTCTGGTTCTACTCATACTTTCATCTCGAGAAATATTTCAACTATGCTTTGTTTGGACTTCAAGGACTTAGGATATATCTCAGAAGTTATTACCCCTAGTGGTCAAGTCTTCTCATCCCTCCCTAAGACACCGATCATACCTGTCAAATATATGGGCAATGAACTCCCTGTTAACTTTATCCAGCTTGATATGAATAATTTTGATGTCATTATAGGTATGGATTGGCTTTAAAACTATAATGCAAAAATAGACTATAGCGAAAAGAAAATAAGAATAGAGAGATTGGGTCATGCACCCTTTACCATTAGAGGTGGGAAAGATGCTACCACCAACCTATATGTGTCAGTTGTGAAAGAGGAATGGATGGTAGCTAAAGGTTGCCTGATAACACTAAATTTTGTGATGTTTTTGGCCCTTATTTCATTATCAAATCTGCCCTTTTAAACTGTTTTCCTCTTCTTTTTGTCATGTTTTTGCATAAACAGGCCACGCTACACTCTTAACTCAATATTATCATCTTTTGTAGAGTTTTCCTCGAATTTTAACTCATTTATCAGCAAAAAGGCCCATCCCGGCCCACGAACGTGTTCCACCTGCATCGGCCTTCTTGCCAACCAGCCGGCCGATACGCTCACTGCCCGACACAGGGCAGCACGATACACTACCGCGCGATACAAGGGTGCCACGCAAGGAGCGGACGAGCGATATACGCCTTTTACCCGACAGGGATTCAGACTCGCCACGACTGCTGAAGCGTGTCGTGCGATATAGGCCACCCACTGACAGGAGCCACTCGTCACGATGACCGACATGCTCCCAGCCCGACATCCTTGTGACGGGCGATACGCATATCGGGAATCCCCGAATCTGAGATGATAGAGCTGATGAAGGACACGTGGCATCCGAGAACCACAATTTCTCCCAACTGCTGCCTATAAATAGCAGCTACAGGACTCCGATGGGACGGGTCAGAAAAAGGTCAGAATCTCTCGAAAGCCAACTTGGGAAAGCATCTGGAGCTAGCATGTCATGCCTCAGGGGTGTATCGGGCGATACTAGGTGAGCACTTCCCCGACCTGAGAGGGAGGGAATGGTTCACTTAGGATCGGTCCCGGGCACCGCTGTAGATCGATATCGGCCAACAAGGACACCTGATATGAGTACCCCATACCCTCAGAAAAACTCTGGCCTGACACGATACCACGCCCGATACGCATCACCAGTCACGGCGTGTCGCCTGAGAGGGTACCGCCTGATACAACCGTATCGGGCGTGAGCACCCCACACGATACATCCGCCCGTCACGAGTGTGTCGCCTGAGAGAGTGTGTCGCCTGATACGGGCCTATCGGGAAAGGCTCCCACCTGGTATCAGGCTGGAGGGATATTGAGGAGCTGCTACTGTCTGTCACCCTTCTAAATCAAGAAGGCGACATTTATCTTTACTTATTTCAGTCATTTACTTTCTTTACTTATGCAATGTAACCAGACCCTTTTATGCTAATGGAATTAGAAGAGTTTTAATTATCTATTGCTTTATGTTTGGTCCCTTTTGTAGGATGATTGTTTTGTTTAACATCCGAACTCTAGCTTGTACGCTTGGATCACGTTTCGACTAGCTACCGAATTGTGTTTTCCCATTGCAGCAGCCTCGAGAGAGGTGTTGTGGCTCTAGTGTTTGGTCCGATACGGGAGTATTAGAGTGCCCAGGATCAGAGTTTCTTTAGCGACCTTTCTACTCTAACTTAGGCCCAGCAACCTCGAGAAAGGTGTTGATGCTTAAGTTAGAGGTACCCGCTTCGAGAGGAGGGGTACATGATGTTTCTGCTGCCGCTTATTTTACCGAAGCTTTCTCCTTCGTTCCTTACTTAAAGCAATAGTATTATCCTCTCTATTTCCGCTGCGCAAAAACCCTAAAAACTGATAAACCTTTAAAACCTTAATTTTCCTCATAGCTCCAGTTGGATATAGTTTTCTTTCATCGATCTTAGCCTGTTGTTCCCTTGGGGAACTTTATCATCTCCTTACCCATACCAGAGTGTAACGTGTCGATTTCGCATTCCCAACACTACCACCCTTATCCCTGTGTTCGACCCCGTATATCTACTTCAACCCCGTAATAAAAGTTGTGAGTGCCTAGAAGGTTTTGGGTTATAAATTTAAAAGTTTGACTACTTCAAATCCGCTCCCTTTTTCGGACGCGTGATTTAGGCCGTTCGTTGCCTTACATTCCTAGCTATAGTGAATGAGCCAAAGCAAAAGGTACATCCCTTAGAGGAAATAGAGGCAGACATGGAGTATGTTGATGTGTTCTCGGAGAATTTTCTAGGCATAATTTTGAAGAGATAATTGGACTTCTCAATAGAGCTAGCTCCTGGGCAAACATGATTTCCAGGACACCATACAGGTTGGCTCCCACCGAATTTCTTGAGTTGAAGAAGCAACTTCATGAACTATTAGACAAGGGCTTCATCTGACCTAGCACATCCACATGGGGAGCACCACTCCTCTTTGTAAAGAAGAAGGACATATCACTTTGTATTTGCATAGACTATAAAATGATGAATCAAGCTATCATTAAGAACAAGTATCCTCTACCCCACATAGATGACATGTTTGACCAGATCCAAATTGCTCAAGTCTTTTCAAAGATTGAATTGAGATCCGGTTACCACCAGTTGTGGGTTAAGAATGAAGATATCCCAAAAACTAATTTTTGAACCCGTTATAGCCACTATAAGTTCTTGGTTATGCCTTTTGGGTTATCTAATGCTCCATGTGTGTTCATGAACCTCATGAATAGTGTATTCTAGCCCTTCCTTGACACCTTTGTCATAGTGTTCGTAGATGACATCCTAGTGTACTTTGATGACTTAGAACAACACTCTAAACACCTATCTAAGGTCCTTGATATCCTGAGAAAGAAGAAGTTTTTGGAAAATTCTCAAAGTGCGAGTTTGGATAGACCGAGTGATGTTCCTCGGGAACATTATATCCAAAGGAACCATTTCTATGGACCCTAACAAGGTAATGGTTGTTTGAGAATGGCCAACCCTAAAGAACACATCTGAGATTCACAACTTCTTGGGATTGGTCAGATACTATCGGCAATTCATCAAGGATTTCTCTAAGACTGCTTTTCCCTTGACCAAGCTTAATCAAAAGGATCAGAGGTTTGTTTGGTACAATTTGTGTGAAGCATGATTCTAGGAGTTGAAGGAAAAGCTTACCTCCACCTTTGTCTTGATAATACCCTCAGGAAATGAAGGCTTTATTGTCTTCACTTATGCACCAAAAAAAGTCTTAGGATGTGTGATGGAATAAAACAAGCATATGTTGCCTTTGCTTACATATGACTCAAGACCAAGTTGAACTATCTGACCCACGATCTAGAACTTGAAACTATTATTAATGCCTTGAAAATTTGGTGAAATTATCTATATGGGGCTACCTTCGACATCCTGACCGACCATAAGAACCTAAAATACTTGTTCACCCAACAATTGCGTTGGATGGAATACCTAAAATATTTTGACTTCACCATAGCCTACCATCCCAGAAAGGCCAATGTGGTTGTCGATGCCCTCAGTAGAAAATGTCTCAGTTGTGCAGTTGGTTTGGTTAACTAGTGGAAGAAGCATGAAGACTTTGCTCGATGGGCTCCAAAACTGTTGGCAAATAGGATTTGTCTTGCCAATATCAAGATCAAGCCTGACCTGTTATCTGATCTTGTATCAGCCTAGATAGCTAGCCAAGAGTTAGAAAAGATGAAGGGTTTGATGGAAAATCCTCAAACAACCTCTTGGTGGGTGTGAATGGTAGAATTGGATATAAGAATCGTATTTGGGTTCCTGAGGATTCACCCTTATATACTCATATCTTGTAAGAGGCTCATGGATCAAAGTACATTATACACCCCGACACCACTAAGATGTTTAAGGACCTGTAATGATACTTCTAGTGGTTAGGAATGAAGAGAGACATAGTTTTGTATGTGGCTAGTTATCTCACAAGCAAGATGGTGAAGGCTGAGCACCAATGACCCACTGGGTTACTATAATCGATTGTGATTCCCGAGTGGAAATGGGATTAGATCACCATGGATTTTGTGGTGGGTCTTTCCAAGACAAAGAAAGGTCATGATGCGATATGGGTTGTGGTGGACTGCCTAACCAAGTCAGCACACTTCCTTGTCCTAAAGTCACTGCTAAGGTGTCAGACTTAGCTGAGATTTACATTATAGAGATAGTTCACTTGCATGGTGTTCTGAGTTCAATTACATCTAATCATGACCCTAAGTTCACTTCAAAGTTGTGGAACAGTCTGACCATAGTAGTCTGGGTGGTAAGAGCTTGGTAAGTCCCAATGAAGGACCTGGGTTTGAATCTCACCAAAGACACTTTGCGGACGACAATCCAAGCTGATTAGGCACGGGAGGGGGGTGACTAGACTACACCCTCTCATGCCTCAAGAGTTTACCATGTCGACTTCACCCGGGGTGGGTTCTCTCAGTCATAAAAAAAGAGAGTTGTGGAAACAAGTTCAAGAAGAACTCAATACGAGGTTAAAATTCAACATAGCTTATCACCCCCAGACTGATGGACAGTCAGAAAGAATGATCTAGACCTTAGAAGATGTATTAAATCATGTGTGATAGATTGGGGTGGATCATGGGAGAAATACCTACCCTTAGCTGAGTTTTCCTATAATAATAGTTACCATGCCAGTATCAGGATGCCTCCATATGAAGCTCTTAATGGGCAATTGTTTCGATCACCCTTCATTGGGATGATATCAATGAGAGGATCCTACTGATATCATAGGAACTACAATTGTATGCTGACAATGTGGATTTGATCAAGCAAAGGATAAAGAGATCTGAAGATTGATAGAAGTCGTATGTTGATGCAAAGCGGATAGACGTGCACTTCACTATAGGTGATCATGTGTTCCTAAAAATCTGACACCGCCAAGCTATAGCTAAGAACAGAGGAAAGTTGAGTCCCCGATACGTGGGTCCATTTGATATTTAGGACTAGATTGGTAAAACCACTTATTGTGTAGTTTTACCACCACAATATAGTATGATGCATGATGTGTTACATGTATCCAATCTGAAGCACTATGTAAAGGATCCTAGCCATGTGTTGAATATTGAGCCTATTGAACTCCAAGGGAGATTGACATATCATGAGTTGCCTGTGAGGATAATAGACTCTAAGGTGAAAGAGCTCAGGAATAAAAAGATATAGATGGTAAAGGTTCTTTGGAAACACCATGGTGAGGATTAAGCAACATGGGAGCTAAAGAAAAACATGGAAAAATCTCATGTTGATCTTTTTATTTGATTAGTTGAATTTTGAGGAAAAAATTCCTATAAGAGGGAAAGGATGTTATAACATAGTTTTTCACATGTATTTACATATTTGAAATGCAAATATTTGTATAATAAGGATATGTTAGAAATTTGGTGTACTTTGTTTTAAAGGTAAGGATTTAACTTGCAAATTCTCCTTTGTTATGGTTTTTTGGATTTTACTATTTTCAATAATCCAAAAAAGATATGAGGAAAAGAAAGAGAGAAAATCCCAAAATAGATGAATTACTAAGGGTAACAGGTAATTAATAATTTACATGTGGAATTATGTGGAATTTTCTAGAAAAGTGGTGTTGAAGGCCACTATTGGTTTGGTTTCCACTTTATTTTTAATAAGAAAAGTAATAAAAAAAGAGATATCAAAAAGTTAGGAAGAAGATTTATTTGATACCTTAAATAATGAGATTAGGAGGGAGACTTTGATACTAAGAAAAACATCTTTAAGTTGAGTATTTTTGGTCTCCAATCTCAACCACATATAGATAAAAGTATTTAATACTTTCCTTTAAAATTTGGTATTAAAAAGATAAAAGGAGAGAGAGAGATGGATTTTAGAAATCCTTAAGTGAATGGATTAAGGGAAATATACATTAAATGTCACAATTAATTTGGAAATAAAATCAATCCTTTACTTTTTTTGCTTGGCACGACATCCACTGATTGGGATCTGAAGATGGCTTAGTCATCATCTACCTCGTGTGAAATAGGCAAGTCAGAATAGTAAATCAACTTTTTCCTTGGTCTTCTCTCCCCCATCCCTGATCGAGAAATTCTAGAAACTTGTCAATTGGATTAGTGAGATCAATGTGAGTTCCTTCCCTACGTTTTGCCTAACTTGGAAAACTCAAGAAGAATTTCCCAATTCACAAACTCGATGGGTAACCCTTCCGCCATGGCCAAGGGTATATATAGGTCTACGACCCTCATGTGGAACCACAAATTGCCTCGTGAGACTCTGGTCGACTTCACACTGCTCTCCCTACCCTCAATTCCTCTCCCAATTGTCCTCCACCTCTAGCCCTTCTAAAACCTTGTTAGAGTTTCCTTTCTACTATCCTTGCGACACCGATCACCTCCAAGGCAATTGGAACCCTCAGTGGATTCATCCAAGCAAGACGAAAGTTGTGACATCCTTTCTCAATGCTCAGGAGGATAGAACCTAAAAGTCAATAGGCTAGTTGACCACTTGCTCGCACGAGAGAAGAATTGAGGTTAAAGATAAACCCCAGTGAAAATACCTCCTTGTCCTAACTCCTATTCTCTTCGTGTAAGGTCCTTTTATGATTGTTTGCCCTATCCTTCTCGTGTTTCCTAAGCCAAGCCATGTGAGTGCGAATGCTTATGTGGTGCAAGCCAATTGGCTTGGTTGTGGCCCCACACCATGCTAGTTATACCTAGTCAGCCCCTAGGTGGTGGCTTGTGATTGGCCAGAATAGTTTAATGTTGTAAAAATTGTAGAAAACTATAGGATTGTCCAATGATGATGATTTATACATGAAAGTTGATTAGAAAAATGCAAGGATTCCCTAAAAATAGTTTCAAAACCTAGTTTTGCCTCTAATTCTAAAATTACCTAAAGTTACTAACTTTAATGTATTAAAAGCATGGAAACTCTTATTTCTTGGCTATAATGATCTAAATAAGCTTAAATGACTCTCATGGATAAAGTTAGATCTTTTTGGATAAAAGTAACATCTTTGACTTAATTTGAGATTGATAATGTATAAAACATCAAGTTTAGGGTTTGTGAGTTAAAAAGGACATCTAAAAATTATGATTAAGGTTTGGAAAGCCAAAACCCTAATTTGACCCCAAAATCCTAACTTGGAACCCAAGCCAGTCTTAATTGAGTATGAACAAAATAGTGATACTTGGGTGTTATGCATTAATTTTAAGGTGTTTGTTTTCTTAATCTCAAACTACACTTATTTCTTGGTCTTTGAGTTACAACTGAGAAAGGTATGTGGTTACCTATGACTACTCGACTTAAATGAATTCTTGGTTTTCTGAGGTTTCCCAGATTGATTGCAAATAAATTGTTGGTTGTTTATTTTATTCTTGCAATCTATAAAGTCATTATATAAATGTGTCATGCTCAAACCCTATTGATCTATGGTGAGTTAAACAGCATGGGGTGAATAATGTCATCCTGGGCATGACTGGTGATCAAGCCTGGAATGGTAGGTCACCTCAGGCCAATCCAGGAATGAAAGACCTATGTATGAAACCAAGCCCGAGTGAGTGAAGGTTATTAAATGTCCACTACAAGGACCAAAACCCTTAGAGAGGGTTCCCCATAAAGAGGCTCCCCCTAAAGAGAGGGCACATTATTGATAAAAGAGAATAAGGGGTGAGGTTAAGACATGAAAATGCTTGTTCAATTTTGTAATCATAATTTTTGTTCTGGTTGATTACATTATTACACTTACATGTGAATACTTTGTTCCCCTGCATACCAGTATAACATATTATATTGATTGTTGTTTTGTTTCACAGTGTTTTAGATTAAACTGTTGTAATGTTGCAAAATGGATGTCATGAGATGAAGGCAAAGAAGTAAAGACACTTAAAAGTTACCATGTAGGGCCGAGTTAGCTAGTTTTTATTTCAAGTTGCAAACAATAGTTTTCCCATATCATGGAACTCCCTGATAGAGAATTTATCTTTCATATTGTAGCAAACTCTTTTCCTTTGAATGAAATTTATAGTTATTTTTGGTTAATTGCTAAACGTCGATCCTATTAATATAACAATGGACATTGCCCTCTCGATCCAAGTTAATTGAGGACAACATGGGGAGGGGGTTGTAACATATCCCTAACACTAACCCTAACATAGGGTATAGTGATAGATTGGTGGAGGTTTGATAGCTTAAACCTAGATGGATTAGCACCCTACACTACCTCAATTAGGTTAGGTAGGTTAAGCCTCTATAGGTTATATAAGTGGGTACCTTAATGGATAGGTGTTAAGGTACCCTCAATAGGTGGTGTAGAGTTTAGCTTAGATATGATAATGTGGAGTAACTCAACATCTCAATCTTTAACCTTTCAGAGGTGGCTCTTTCGACCTTATTAGGTCTTAGGTTGAGACTCTACATGCCTTGAGAGAGTGATGCATCCAGAATTTCACGTCCGAAAGGAGGCAGACTCCAAAGGAATCAAACTTTAAATTTATAATTTGAAACCTTCAAGGACCCCCGCAACTTTATTACAGGGTTGGAGTAGATATACGGGATCGAACATAGGGACGTGGATACGTTTAGACACTTATGACCTCACTCTTGAGTCAGTTAAGCCAATATGATAGTTGATAAAAGTATGGAGCTAGAACTAGTCTAGAAGATTGTCACAAAATAAAATAAAATAAAGTAAAGAAAACAAAACAAAGTCCATAGGATTATACTAATCAAAGAGAAGGAGTTCTCTGGCTATGTAACCACAAGTTGGGCAGTCTATACACCCATTCTTGAGCGTAGACAACCCTCAAACACTTCAGCAAACAACCTGCATCCAAACATAGTATGTATTGTGATACCTATTCTTGTAGGGTCATCCCACTCGCTTTCACGCAACGTGACTAAAACCCAAAAATGACATGAAACCTCTCTCAAGGATGACAAATCAGATAGCCTCTCAGATCTAGAATATTCTAAGATGTTAGGAACATGTGTGATCTAGGCAGAACCTGATAGTGGGCCCGACCATGCTGGGTTGGGCTCGGCCGTACCCAGGTCTATGGTTTTGCACAGATCACCTTGAACCACACTCCTTTCAGATTCCGATCCAAACTACCTTCTCTTATCTATTTCTACAACGAATCTCTCGATATAGGTAGAAATAGAAGTTCAAGCAAGAAAGAGATCAACTGAACTAGCAATCATAACGAGAAAGAGTAGCAAAACATACTAGATCTGAAATAAAACTACTTGCTTAAGGTAAAAGTACATAAACATGCCCAAAATGGGCTACATAGCCAAGAAAGAGCTCAACTAGCCATGGACAGGCATAGTTGGCACCGAGCAAAAATGGAAGAGCATCATTTGTACAGAAATAAAGGAGAAAAGTAGAAGAAAGGAGGAGAAGAAGAGATTTAGCCCATAGAGGAGAGGTGGATCTCACTCCTTAGCCTCCGTATAGGATGGATCTTATCTTTGGGTTACCCTCCTTGATCTTCTAGACTTCTTGGCCTCCTTTCTCCTTGATTTCATCTCAAACAGTAGCTTGGTGGGTGTACGGAGGTGGAAGATAGTTGGGAATGGTAGGATATGGGTGAATGGTGGTGGAAAATGACAGTGGATGGAAGCAAACTAGAGGAACGGATGTAGGATGAGCACTTTAACCCTTTCAGACCTTGGAACTCTCCCACAGGGCTCTGGGAACTAAGAATGTGCAAAACCACAACTTGAAACTAGAAAAATATGTGAACCCCTCTCCAGGTCGTGAGGAGTGGGTATTTATAGGTGAAGGTAGATTGTATGTAATAAGTGGTTGCAGTACGTGTCCCTATCACGACCCTGGTCTTGGCCAATCATGCCAGGCTGGGCATGGTCATGTCAGGGTCATGGTCGAGGCAAATCCCATAGTTGAGGTAGATCTTGCAGTTAAGGCAGATCCCACGGTCGAGGCAGTTGTGTCACGGTCGTGGTCGTGTGCCGCTGTTGCGCTGGTGTACCGCGGTCGAGATGGTGTGTCAGTTGCGACACCTTGGCATCTGCCTGGCCCTGCTGAGCTGGGCCCAACCGTGTCAAGTGTCAGTCGACACGACGTCTTGGATGCAGTTGTAGCATTGTCTTCTTAGCCATGGTCACGACATCTTTCTTGATCGTGGTCACGACGTCATGGAACAAACCCACCCCTCGGGGGGCTATTACTGGTGGCCGATGGGCCCACGTCGATGAACCTTCTTATTGGTGAGGATGTATTCTAATAAAGGATCGGCCATCAAAAATAGGGTCCAAGATATCAAAAGTTTCTTGGGCCCTCTAGTCAGTTTAGCGGGACCACCGTCTCCTAAGCTGATGCACATCGTGTGATGCTAAGTCTGTAGTGGTCGTGACAGATCAAAGTCTAGTTGCTACAAAAACCATGTGTTGGGAAGAAATCTTGGAGAATAGATGTCTTTTTAGGTTCGGTGCCTACAAGTCCCAAAATTGGCTAGTTGAGTAACTTTATCTATGAAAAGATATAAATTACTAAAAGATAAGGATCCAGGGTTATTTTGGGCATATTAAGGCTATAATGACACAAAACCATAAATAAATGATTAGCATAGATGCCTGAATTTGGGTGTTCTTAGAGAGTTACCATAGAAATTTCATCCTTTATGGGTGCACCCTTGATGGTTTGCCTTGATGTCCTAGAAGCCAAGAGCTTCGATAGTTCTTCCCTTATTTGACCTTTGATAGCTTATGGGATTGTTTTGGACTTTCCACCCCATGCCTATATATAACCCCTACCTATCAACACCTTGCCTAATTTTGCAACCTTATAATCTTATATAACGTGGATAAGAAGACCTAGAGCCTTTATAGCTTACCCTCAAGGTTGATAGCCATGGTTTTGTGCTTGCACGTGCATGAAGGTTGAGGATCTTACTCTTCTCTTTAGATCCATGGCTAGATGGATCGTCTTCAAACCTAAAACATTTAATATATTCCTTCTTGTCTCTATTTTCTTGTTTTTTCGCTCTCTTATTCTTCCTTGTCCGAGCTCAATGGAAACCCATGGTGTTTTTAGCGTCCTAGAGATAAATATCACATCTTTTCCCTCTTTTTACCCTAGGGGAGGTTAGATCTTGATATATTGAGCTTGAAAGGATCTTTTAAAGGGCTTATGGTGGTTTTTTAAGGATACTATACATTACATTTAATATGAGTTTGTTTTCTGTATGTTTTTAGGTGGGTTTCTTAATTCTTCCTTGATTAAGCATGCATTCATGGCTTAATCATAAGAAAAATGTATAAATCATATGTTATATTCCTAAAAGTGAAGCTTTTATTGACTTTTTGATTAAGTGAGCTATGAACATGAATTTTCGTTCCTTCCCCTGTCTTCTAATGATGTTTATTAATTATAACAATATGTCCCCTTGATGCTTTAACGACTGAAATTTCAAAACAGGCCCAACTTTACCCTAAAACGACATTTATATAGATTTTTGAATACCATGTTGATATGCAAAGTATATAATCTTCCTTTCTATTTAATTTATCAACTAAAGTGTAAATAACATGTATTCGTTACTGTTATGCTACTGAAATTTCATTGGACTTAGGTTGCATGCCTAAAAGCATCATCTTTATGCTTAAAAATGGCCTTTTATGCATAATCTTATTTTGGTAATATCTCCCTCATATTTTGGAGTTTGTCCAAGAAATTTATATGGTGTTACATGGTTGTCATGTGAATATGTTATACCCTTGAAAGTTATGTTTGAGCCCTTATGAAAATATGACCTCATTATGGCCACAAATGTAAGCTTTTGCTATGTGTGTCCACTTTGAAAGATTTTGTAAACCTTCTTTGATTTCTAAGGCTTCTTATACTTGTATTCTATTGCAGCACATCCTTATACTTTTATACATGCCTTATAATTTGGAATCCTTGTAGATCTTGGCCTTCTTATGGCTGGGTATGACTAATTCTACCATCTATTGGCAGTTAGAAATATAATATGAGACATTTTCAATCTTCTAGAGTTGCTTATACTCAATTTAGGTCAAATCATGAACCTTAATATGTGAATAGAGATGTAAAGTTAAACCTACATGGATATGGTAGCTTGTGATAACATCAAAGTAAGTATATAATATGAGTTGATGTGAGGAAAATCCTTACACAAATGAGGCCTTTTAAATAAATGATGTCAACCTTACATGAAAGAAGATACATAATGAAATATTCCTCTTCTATTGTATTACCTACTATCTTATCCTATTCTATTTAAATAGTATCAACATACTTGGATAAATAAGCTATAACGTCATAGAATGTAACACTACCAGATGTATCTTAAATATGGTCTATTTACACATGCAATTTTGATGCCTTGAGGTTGATGCCTTGAGGACAAATGATATGGTTGATATCATTGGAAGAATGGAATGGGCCAATAACTAAGGAGTTCATACTTAATGAAAATGAATGAAGTAGATGATCATGCAATAGTTTGTGACAGGCTTAAGGTTGAAAATTATGTTATCTCGTGTATTTGTAACACTTGCCTTATGATATCATACACATGAAAATAATCATGTATTTCCTAGAAGAGAAATGTCATGATTACTGAATTTCCTTTGAATAAGAATTCCTTTAAAGAAAATATAGTTTCAAATACTTCATATTAACCCTTGCACTAAATCGTGATGGATAATAATTTTTCATGATTATACCTTATTCTAAAATGCGAATATGAAAATTCCTAAAATTGAGATAATGGCATGTCATGTATGATATCTATATACATATTGAATATGAATGATGAAAAGAGAAATATATCATGATGTTGCATTTTTTAGGATCATGTTGAAAATGTGTAGATAAACGGGGCATGTGTCCCATATTTTAATCCCAAGGATAGCTCCAAGTGAGTATAGTGAGGAATAAGACATGTGACCTAATTGTGATGAAATGGGATAAGAAGAGATGTATGATATTGTTTGTTTATTTGAAAATTAGATTTTCTATTTAATATTTCATAATATATACTACTTTGTATTTTTATACTTATGACTTTTATCTTGTATGAAAATGATAACTAAAATCCCTAATCTATTTAGGCTAAATAAGATAATGACACTTTTATAAAATGGATTTGAAAAGTAAGTAACTGGAATAAATAATGAAGTGTAATCTTCATCATGTATTGTATGTCCTGTCACCATAGGAGCTCCCAGTATCTCGAATTTAGGATAGCAAAATGGATATCCTTGTGGAAGCCTGAGGGTTGTGAGAAGGTGGTCTACGTCGTATATTGTTGAATATATGTTGGCATTCAAATCTTGTTGATTTGGACATCTTAGTACTAGGTTATACCCGTGAGTGTGATTGAGGCTACAACTCCCTTGAATTGTGATCATGTAAAGAACATGTTGATTAGATCTTGTTTTCTTTGACATCTTAATGACACATGATTCATGGTTTATGTGCCCAAGATTGACTTGTTTTGTAGGTTGGTCGTGGTGCCTCTATAGTTGGTTTATGACATATATGCCCCTATGTTCATACTTACACTAGACAAGGTGTGGGAGGATCATATGGAAATTGATGATCCTTTAATCTTATAATGTGGGCATACCGACTTCACAATCATATGCTTGACATTTAAATGGTACACTCCAAACTAACCAAGGAAAGAGTCTAATATGATATACATCTGAGTAGGTGATAATGATAATGCTAAGAATGGTATTTTTAGGGTGTTCATATGTGTTCATCTTAGGCACTATAAGTGATGTTCTTTCAATCCTATTTAAGATAATGGTGATATGTGGATACAATTACAATAATATGAAATGTTTCATACCTTGTGCTAAACATATATTGTTTTAACTTATTATATTAAGAGGATAAGTGGAAATCAATCTAAATAATAACATCATTATTAATTCTTGTAATTTGCTTAATATGATGTCTATGCTTATTTATATATTGGAGAGACAAATCTTCTTGTTGGGAATCTTTATGAGACTCGTGTGTCTCTTACACAATGTTTTAGGTATGTTGGCATAGTGGAAAGGAATGATGATCAAGACATAATAAGTGATAACATATTTGTGTCTAGAGTGTCCATGTATTCTCACTTTCCTACATGTTTGGTGGATAACTATAATACATGAAGAATTCATACAAGTTGTGAACTAGATTAGAATTAATATATTATTGTATCTTCAAGAACATGGATCATTTTTAGTCCTATATGATGATATTTATAAATAAGTTTAGTCATTTTTTATCTGGAGGCCCCTTGTGGTATGATGTTGATGATAAGTAGCAAGTTCTGTACAATGTCATGTGAGGCTTTATGATGATTGTTCCTAGTTGGGTCTTTGTGAAGTTCATCTTATTTTTTTAAGTTGGGTAAAAATATCCTAATGATCATTTGGGGTTGATTAGAGGGACTAGTCCTCATAAGAAGATCCCATCCCTGATAAGAGGAGTGGTGAAATTTTTGGCCATACTAGATGAACATAACAAAGAAACACTTGCCATCAACATTAAAAAGACCTAGGTAAGTCCTATGTCTGGTAATAAGTGTCTACAAGTGACTGATAGGGTGATACCTTAGGGAAGGTAAGGTTTAACCTTTTGATATATGAGGTGGGATCTAGTTGGCATGGATGCAAGAATAATTTTGTAAATGGGGGCATATGATGAAATGGGATGGGGTTGTTGTGAGAATGGAAAATATATGTGATGATTATGTTCAACCAATGGATAAGGACCTAAACCAAGAAAATCATCATGGTTGTGAGTGATGTAAACATATTTTTAGAATTTATTAGGATTTTGAAAGCGTATATGTGTATTAACAAGAAGAGGGACAACCAATTTTCCCCTAGAATGGTGATAGACTACACGAGCAAAATGAAAGTTGGGGGTATATGACAAGACTGCATAGGAAATGACCACCTTCCATTATCATGATTGGTGATGAGTGCAATCATGATTGGTGATGAGTGCAAGACAAGGAGGACAATGAAGAGTTTGGCGTAGAGAGAAATTTTGATAGGCATAAATGTTGCTGATGTTTTCCTAAGAAGGATAAAACCAAAAGAAACTAAGATTAAAAAAGGTTTAAGAACATACGTGAATGACCAATTAAGACATACATCTTAAGTGAATATCGGTGGAAGAAGGCACAAAACCTAGTAGCTTTACCTTTTCAAGCTTTGTGGTGTTGTTGTAGTTGCCCCTCAAGGTGTCGCCACAACCACCACTAGATATTTCAACTTATATATTAGTGTATGTAATAAGTACATACTCTAATAACCATATTTACCATTCTTACATGGTATTATAAGCTAAGATCCAATAAGTGAGAGAAAGAAAAAACACTCCTAGTCGGTGGGCGGGGTGACTCCTTCTCTCTCAATATGGTGCCCACATGCCTTTTTGTATTGTTAATATTTATCCTTTTATTTTTATCTTTCCTCCTTTATAGAATAACTTTCGTATTTTTATATAATATTATTATTAGATTCTTTTCTTTTCTATCGATTTCCTTTATTACCTACTAGCATCTCATCAGCTTCTTTTCTTTTCTTAATGATTTTCTTTTATTTGTGGTCCATTCCCCAACTTTATTTTTTTATATGCAAGCCAATTTCCTATTGTACTCTCTGAGCCATCCACATGCTTTCCTCTCCAAGCTAGCCGCTTGACTTCTTAAGAAAATCCCCCCTTTGATCCTTGAATTTTCATTTCGTCACCCAATTCAATTTTTCTCCTTTTTCTTTTCTATCATCCCTCTTCCTTTCCTCTATTCCCAAGCAAATCTCTTTCTCTCTTCCCCTCCACCAAATTCCATAGTTTGATTTTACTATGTTTATTTTGTATCTTATTGAAGAATAGGGGCATCTGACATCGGGTGTACCATAGAAGGAAACTTGATGATGGGTTCTACCATGTTGTTATTATTCCAATGGTAGTGACAACAATGTTGACTTTGCAACTTTTAAGAAAGGTGGGATCTATGCCATTCTCCTTCTACTTCTCAGTTATCTTCATCCTCAACACCCATATCATCCTCCAGTAAGAAGTTACAATTGTTGCTGTTTGGATGCAATAACTCTAACTTCACTTCTCTCGGCCGCCCCCATTGTGTCGTCTTGCTTCCCAATAGCCGCCTATGCATCTACTACCAACTACACCAGCTGCTTCCACCACATGTCTCTATTGGTATGTATGCCCAAAGAGGCACTCATACAATGATTGTAATGGCATACCTTATAAATTATTTGATTAATGATAAAGGCAATTTCATCTATATATTTGTTCAAATATGAGATGATGATATAATATGAGAGATGTCTAAAGAATGATACTGCTCAATGACATATGTCTTCAGGTTGAGGACCTGAGCAATAATATTATATGTATGATAAGAGTGTTTACATTCTTTATTATGTCCCTGGTGGGATATTATTGTGGAATCTAATAGACAACAATAATACACAAGACTAGAGTGTGTGTTGGTTGATGATAGAATCTCATTAGTCATGGCATGTGATATCAAACCAAACACATAGGTACATGTTAGAGAACAATCTACCAGATAGAACCGCCCTAAGAAGTGATACATGGATAATAGTCATAATCACATCTTAATGTGATAGTGGTGATTGTGATTCTTAGACCTGAATTCACTACTCTCATCACCTGTTGTTTGATGTACTTTAACATCATCCAACGTGATGTTGAATAAGGATTGACATAAAAGTGATGCTTGGGTACATTGTGACACATGAGGATTGACTATGAGTGATGTAAATGGGATTTGTCCCTCCTACTAGAGTTGATATCCTGGCCACTTGATAAGTGAGACTGAGAAAATGTATGACCATACTCATGTGAGACAATATATGATATCAAGATTATATGCATCTCTACAGTCTGTTGTGGTGGAAGGAACATGAATTGAATGATTAAGAGGATGGTGATTCCATGCCTCAAGTTTAATCTGGATATATGAGACAAAGGAATTATACAATCATAGTAACACTGATCATTGATATAGGTTGAAGTTGTTCTCCAACTTTCCAATTACTTGGATAGTAATGATGTTTTATAGATACTGCTCATTTCTTGTGATGTTATAAATCAGTTATGAAAATTCACTACCAATGTCATATGGGACCTATAGGGTCACGCACATAGGATGTACATGGAATTGGAGTTTACTCATGAATAAGGTTTAACTTGGTTACTAAGCTTTTAGGTAATCAATTTAAACAACATTAGCTAATAGTTGGTTGACTGGAGTGTCCACTTGACCGATTGAGAATGTGAGTCAAACGACTGGAGTGTCTAGTTGACCGACTGAAAAGTCCAGTCGACTGACTGGACGATCAATAACTTTGGATCAAGGAGTGATGTTGATGTCATGTTGTGTATTGATCGTTGTGTTGAAAGCCAATATGTTTGTAAAAAAACATTCCATTCGACCAACTAGATGTTCCAATTGACCAAATGGGGTGTCAGTTGACTGACTGGGAGTTTAGTTAACTAACTCTTGATTTGCAACAACTAAAAATTCATGAAAAATCATCTCTTCGGCTCCCAGTTGGTCTAGAAACCCCGACCCTAACCCTCGTATAAATAGAGGGGTAGTCAAGGCTTTCAGAAGTCACAATTAAATTTGACAAATGTTGTCATCTTACAGTTGTGGTAGCATGAGAGACTGAGTAAATCTTACCCGTAAAAGGGAGAAATAGTACGGGAAAATAAGTCTATGCTAGCATGTTGACATAGAAGAGACAAACTTCTTCTCATTGGCTCAAGAAAAGTGTGACAAGGAGTTCCTGGTGGTCTGTGTGGACTATGATAGAGGTGTGGAGGTAATCTCCAACAACCTAGGAGGACTACGTCAGTTGTTGTTCATGGTGTCACACCAGGAGACTGCCCCGACTATCGTCCAGGTGCTACCAGATCTAGAAGTACCATGTTGTGAGGATTGTTGCGGAACTTGCTCCAGGACCATGTACATACCTCGCAACCCCTCTTTCCTAAATACATTTTTGTAACATGATCTTCTTGTTTGGGATACATGTAGGAAATTTTTTTTGGCTGTTTCATCTGTTGTCGGATTTCTCTACAATCTCTCCATATTCTCTTTAGCAACATAGCCACTCTTCCTCCTCTTCATGCTATAGACGTAGGGGTTATCATTCCTCCTATCAAATGTGTCAGCAACATCCCAATGTCTCAGCACACAACCTCTCTACTCTCTAGCGGTGTAGTCGCTTTTCTTCGACCCTCAAATGGTGAGGCGTGGGCAAGCAATCTTTATTTCTTCTTTCTTGATCCGTGAGAGATCCATCCTCCAAGAAAATCAACACCAACAATAGACTCTTTTCAGTGCTAAAGTAAGTATCCTCACCAATAACAACTTTTCTCCAGCACTAATATCAAGATTTCTTTAGTTCTAGTTCAAGGTTTCTCATGCTAGTTAATCTACTATGATGTGATTTAGAGGGAAGTGATCTATGTAGGGGTTGAGTATATCTTTCTTTTTTGAATTTGAGTTTGTATGCCATGTTTGTGTCTTCCTTTGCAGGCTGCACATGTGCTTCACCCATGCTCCAGCTTGAGGGGGATATTATAATATGTATTGGTTATGTTTGTTTAGTCCCATATTTCTGAGTGCATGAGTGCTACCATGTCTAGACTACTATTTATTCAAGACTTGTAGTCACTTATGAGGCGTCTCAATATAATTATATTTATAGTTCTTAAGTTATATTTTAGTGCACACTTAGCTACAATCTATTTTGGTATAAAAGCATTCATATTTGTGTGTTTTTGATTGAAAATGGGATTACAAAGTCATTCCCCACTATAACACTATAATTCAAAGAAGAAAAATCATGCTCCAAACTAGATTAGGACCCTACCCAACTAAGGTTGTATTTTTATGCTAGGGGATGTACAATTGTACAACTTGTTAATCCTAAGGACTGACATGATGGTTAGACTTTTTCTTTAAACAAAATTTGAAGAGGCTATCCCTGTTCTTGGGAGTAGGGTACCCCAGGTAGCCAAATCCAGATCTAAAACCAAATAGGCTCTAATATCCTATCAAGGCATAAAATCCACAATCTCACATTAGCAACCTTCAAGACTTATAAATTGAACAAATTGTTAAAAACAATATGTTTGAGGAAATAATTCCTATTATAGCACATTATGACTTGAAACTTATATTGAAGGTGTTGTTTTACAAAACTAGTGTGAAAAATGATGATTAGTTAGCTGGTTTTAATTAATAAAAATCCATATTTGACCTCAAAATACCAACTTAGGTGTAAATTCTCTACCAAAGTGTGATACATCAAGGATTACTTTCTTACCAGTGTAATGTGAGGTATAATTTTAACCAATATGTGATAAACTAGTCGCTTCTTTACATCATAATACTAAAGAGTCGTGTGACTAAAAACTCACATTTGATCCTATTTGTAGAGTGGGAACCTAGTTGAAATTGTTTTAACATATTCTAAGTGTGGCAATTGATAAAATTTCAAATTTTGCAAGCCACATTGGATCTTGTGATGGTGTTTTCTATTCATATATTTCTAAAAGTACTAATTGACAAAAATAATCCAACTTTTTAGTGTGTGATAACTAATGCCACGACTTAAAATATTCCTTATGTTATAGTTACATTTATTAATAATTTCAAATATTCAACTTGGGAAAAATACATGCTTCATAAAATTTTGAAAATAATAGTTTTAGATAAAAACATATGCCTACTTGTCAACATAGTCTAGCTCATAAAAATTTAAATATACATGTATTTCAAAATATTAACTAGACGTCAATAGTCACATCCGAATAATCTTAATTTATATATATAGCAGATATGCAATATTAGAGTTTACAAGAAGGATCAAAATTTCAAGTTATCAATGAATATACCCCTCTCCGTGATTGTATCACATATAAACTAGGAGTTCTTGAACTAATAATGATCCAAAAAATGGCATGCACCATATTTAAATTATGTTAGTCCTATACCATCACATATTTTCTCTCTATATAGCACATAGTGCTAAAACAAATTCCATGTTTAGGTGGTATTTTCTATCATTAGGGCAACTTCTTTCAAAATAATTGTCATGTTCTTATTTTTGTGACATGCCCATCACATGAGTTGTCGTACCTATTAATTTTTAGAGGGCTATTTATGTACAAGTAAAATAATTCATAACAAATAGAATATTTGACTTATAAAAGGTCTTGAAGTTTGTTCCAATAAATAATAAGTCTTGGGTTTAAATCCTCTTGAAGACAAATTTTAGGGGAAAATAACTCTCGTTGGGCACATTAGCCAGAGGCCAACTTTGTGATGGCATTTCACACTACTTGTCATGGTACATAGGTGACTTGCCACCATGTTTCTAATTCCAAAATTTACTCTGTTAGGGTGGGTCCAATATGACCCTGATTAGGAGAGGTATTCAACATTTAAAAAGTTCTTGGAATTATTTATGCATGTACATTGAAAAATTGCTTTAATATTCTTTTTTCCTTTGTGCACTTGTTAGTCAAAGATTGAAATGATTTTCTAAGTAAAAAAATGACTTTATTTCTGTAGCTTTAGAAATACAAAACAAACGAAAAAATGTTTTTAGTGTAAATAATTATATTAAAGTAAATAATGATGAAACTTAAATTAGTAAATCTTCTCTTAAACTTCAATTTTTTAGTTTTTGACCATATCAAAATTTTCCTTGATTTTTATTTTTTATATGTAATTTACAAAATATGTATATAGTAAAAAAAATTAACACTACTATCTTATAGATCATTATAATAATAAGAAAAAGCTCTTTTTTCCTCTTCTTAAAACTAATGTAAGGTAATAGAAATATTCTGAATTGATTAATAAGAAAAAAAGTTTGTTCACACTATGATTCATGTACCTTTACGTTGGGTTGCGTTAAAAATTCTAATGAATCAAGTATGCTTCTTATAAGTGTAAGTTTCAATACATAATGTTTACTATCTTAAACATTCTGAATCTTTAGATATGTTAACCGGACTCCATGGATTGTCAAGTAGCTCCTACAGGGTAACGTAACATTCTAAACAAATTATCACATGAACTTGTTGTTTTCAGAGCGGGGTGCAAATGTACTCATGTCAAGGATCTCAGGTTCAATCCCAATTGGTTGAAATTTTTTTTGTTTTTAACACAATGTGATCTAGCTCAGCTCCCCACCTTGTCCATCTAATTCAGCCACCCTATTATGACTTTCACCACTTCTAGTGACATCTTATGTATCAACAAGTATTTTTGTTTGGATTAAATGGTTGTTATCCTTCCCACTATTTTGTTGTATTTCCTTATATACTAATTTTAGTATGAGGTATTGAAAATAAATATTAAATCATAACAATACAGTACATGTAAATTTAATAATTTGATGGGGACCAATTAATTTCTTGGTGTAGATGTGAATATGCACGAGAGGAAGCATATTTGAATCATTCTTTCACTTTTTTTAATCGAAGAATAATCCTTGCACTCTAACAACATAAACATGTGATGCACATGTTTCTCAATATTTACATTTAGTTTTCAAATTATTATTTAACCCTTGTATACTAAATCTACATTGTATATGATAGATCATGAGAGATGTTATATGTAATATTTGTATATTTTTATGAAGCTAAAAATTTCCCTTGTCTTTACTAATAAGGATTTTAGACAACTCCCACCGATGCCCGCAAGCATCACACTCTCTTTTTGTTGTTGTTAGCTGATGTGGCATTTCTATGCACTAACAAATCCACCTATGAAAGAGTCTTGTATTTTTACCAAAATAAATGTGTAGTAATACCACCTACAAGCAAATTGGTCTTGTCACATCATAGTTGAGGATCAAACCCAAAGCACATCACTTTTAAGAAACTTTATATTGTTATTTAGTTGTACTAAGACTAATATTTAAAACCCAGAGCTAAGATGATTAATTAAACTAATTTCAAGAGAAATAAACGATCAAAGTAAAATTGAATGAAGATTAATGATGGAAAACACAATAGGAATCAAATTTCACCAACACTATTCACATTTGTACATCTATTTCTTTTAGATACTTTTACGAAGATTTAATTGGAGTCATACAATCCCATCCTTTCAGCTTGAGGGAAATGTGTAAGTGAATATCATTGTAAGCTTGATGTATCATTACTTATAGATCATGTGTTCCATACTCTGGTGAATTCTGATCTTAAGTTCTCATTAGAGCATCAACCAAAGGTAATCAATATTTAAATATTATTTGTAGAAATTCTCTTAGTATACAACTATAATAAATCATGTGAGCAAGTGATCAATCCACAAAACATGCATTAAACCATTAGCAATGAATTAAATGAGGTTTATGGAAAGCATGAAATATAGGAATTATATTTCTAGATATGGGTAGAGAGACTAGTCCCCACACCCTAGTCATATGACTACTCCCTCGACATATCAAGATTATCACAACTGATGGAGGAAGAATACACAGTAATGGTAATGGTTACATACAGGGGTAGCATGCCATCATATGTTGGGTAGAGTTCCTTCTTTCTTATTCCTTATGGGTAATAACCTTGACTTAAGGATAGAGTAGGTGGGTGCACATCATCTTTTTTTAGAGATCGATCAATATGGGTGTGAAGTCAAGATTTCTTGAATTAGGTCGATTACTAAGGTATAAATCTCAGAGAGGTTGATCACCTTAGGTTTATTTTTTTTGTGTTGTTGATGGTCAATCATTGGAAGTTCAAGTGAGATGGTTGATTGGTGTTGAAATATAGGAGGTCGAGCACTCTTATTAGAGAGGTGGATTTTTCTTGACACTGAAGTATCATCTGGAACCATAATAAGTTAATCGCTCTCAATAGAGAGGTTAGTCATTCTAGATGAGAATGGGTTAATCATTCTTGTACTCTCATGGAGAACACTAGTATGACTTGACTGGCATGGCCTCTGAGAGCTAACTTTGGCATGTGTATGACACATATGTATAAGCCTCCATAACCGGCTATCAGTAGCAGGATTCATGCCATGTGGACTATCAAGATCACTTGATTATAACCTAAGCAACCTGGGTAGATGATGATAGCTTGATGCTCAAGCTTGAGGTAGTGTGTGATGGTCAATCATCAGAGCTTGATCATTTACTACTCATGATTATATGGTAGAGTGTGGACTCAGTCAGGTTGAGGTGGAGCTGTTGACCTCAAGATGGGTGCATGTCAACAATTGTTTATCAAGGTTGGAGTTGATTGCATGGATTGATGCTCGAGCTTTGTCTTGGAGGTTGCTTGACCTACAGTAGCATGTAAATTACTTCATGTTGATAAGTTGTTGATTCTTGAGCTCGGGAGTTGCTTGAACTTTGTTTTAGGTTTATCTTTGGCACTAGACTAGTGATGTTAGCATTGCTTTGTGGTGGTCGATCATGTGGAGGTCAATCTTTTTAGTTCATATTGGAAATCAATCAAGGTGGATCTCAATTTATGGAGCTTGATAAGAAGATGTCAAATAGTGGATGATGGATTGTTAGTAGGTCGATGTATATAGTTCGATTGTTAGAGATTGACTAGGCATGATTGATCTTGGATGTAAGACCCCTGGCCTGGGTTTTGGGCTAACCCTAAGTTCTTAGAATCTTTTTTCTAATCAATTTATATGCTTTTACACCTTGTGAAGAACATAAGTCTCCAGTTTGAGCTTGTTTGGATGTTGTTTGTGCCTTGTGTGCTAGTTTTGGAGCAAATTGCAATTTACCCAAAGTAGGGGATGAATGTGCAATTTGTCACATATAGAATGTTCTTTATCTTTCTTGACATCACTTATAGGAGAGAGAAATAAGGAGGCATCTTGTTTGAGCCTTGGTTGAGTGGTGGAACCCTTAGCGGTGATTAGGGTTTTCTAGGGTTTGGTGTGTCTCGACCTATGTGTACCTTGTGGGTTATCTCAACCTAGGTTGCAACCTAGGGTGAGTTATGTTAGTGTTGTGATTGAGACACCCCCTCTAGGTGTTGTGGTCATGACCAATATGGTTTGTTGGTCTTGGGTTGAAACAGTTTCCCTTGTATAGAGTGTCTCAACCTAAGGAGTTTGTTGACCCTTTTGTCTCAGCCATGGACAGTGATCCTTGGTAGATCACAGTCGTGACCATGTTGGGGGAACCTTGGTGGTCGACACCCAACCTATATTGTATCACCGTCTCATGCATGTGTGTGTTAAGTGGTTGCACGTTGGTTTCTTGGGTGGACAAGTGTCCCTTTGGTGCTTTAGGGTGTTGACGCCTCATCTTTCACCCTACTTCTCTCCTCCTTTGTTATATAAACCCTCTTCTCTCCATGCAAGTGTTCCCTTTAGGTCTTCCTTCTTCCTCCATCTCTTTTTCTCATCCTTGGTGCTTGGTGGAGGAAGGAGGGTTGATCCTTGGAGCCTTGGTGATCAAGAACCCTTGCATGTGGTGACTCTTGCTTCATCTTCAACCTTGGTAAGTATATGCCTTTCCTTGATGGTGTTTCTTTTGATCTTCTACCTTCTTCATCTTATCTTTTCTTGGACCTAGACCATGGACCCTCCGTATTAGTCATTTTGGGAGAGGAACTCATGATCACAAGGGTCATAGGCCATGTTTTGACAAGGTGGAACCAAGTGTGAGGAAGTTTCCTTTTCTCTTTCACCCTCTTTCCCTTGGACCAACCTAGGTTTCTTTCTTGCCCTTTCTTGTTCCATCATTGACCATGGTGTATTCTCCTTCTTGATGTGTTTTTGACTGAGAGTGGAGCTTTGGTGGAAGCTTCTTTTCCCCTTGGTGATCGATAGCTTGGAGCTTACAACCCTTGGAGTGATCTTCCTTAAGGAGGGTTATATAACTCTTAAACTTCTATATTAAAGCACTTTTCCTATATGCATGTTGATGTATCTCTCTCTAAAACGTTCCCTTAACATGCTAGTATATGATGCTAAACCCTAAGGCTTGTTTGATGTTAAAACCATACTTGGCTTGAAAGTAATTTGAAACCCTAGTCTTGATACTCGGTTTTGGTGATTATTGTGTTATGGTGGTTTTTCCCCTATCTCTTGATCTTGGTTTTGATCACATGCATGATGATTATGTAATGTTCCATGAAGTTTAGGTCTTATTCTGGAAGTGTTAAACGTGGTTTTTCTCTCTCTTGCATGAGGTATATTTCATGGTGTTTTCATGGCAATTGTGTTAGGGTTTTGATACCCGATTTTGGGTGATGTCTTCCTTCTTGAGGATGGTGGTTTTCCTCATTGCTCTATTCTATTTTGGACGTGGTTTGCTTCAGTTTTTACCTTGGTTATTCTTTTATTGATGATGGATACATGCCTTGTTGGTAGCTTGACCAATAGTGAGCATTTCACCTTGTTTTGCTTTAGATCGCGACACCTTGTTATGTGAAATTTTGATTGATACATATGGCTTGGTTAGGTCGCGGAATCCTACCCTATGATGGTCACGACACTTACCACTATGAGGTTCGAGACACCTACTTGATTTTGGGTCGAGTTTCTTCCCTTGAAGTTGAGGTCGTGACATGTTTTCTTTGATGGGTTAACCCTAGCCATGTGGTCGAAACCCTACTTGATGAAGGGGTCGAGACACCTTGGTTGTGTTGAGGTCACGGCACCTTGGTTGTGTGTGGTCACAACCCTTAGATCATGGTTTCCGATACATCTACATGTTAGATGGTTGTGACCCATGTATGATGGGTGGTCACCATACATGAATAGTGGGTGATCGAAGCATGTACTTGGACACAGAATCGACACATGTATATGAGTAATGATTGAACTATGTCTAGCATTGTTTAGATGATGGTTTAATCAACCTTAATCATGATCCTCAATCTAAAGTGTTCCAAGGATATGGGAGATGTCATACCTAGGGTTTAGTGTTTAAATATAGTTATACAACCCTAATCGGCTAAGTATGAAACCCTAACCCTAACTGTAGGGCCATGTGATATGTTTGCACCTCTCACTTGGAATGGTTATTATGTATGCTATTTTTTCTCTCTTATTTATAAATCACTAACCTTGTAGGTGATATGAACTTGAATGACATGGATATGTGAATGCTATGGTAAATCCTATGTTATATAGGATGGTGATTATGAGTCATGATTGAGGTATAATGTGATGAGGTATGTGCATGGATCATGTGATTGGGTATGATAACATGGTAGATGCCTTGTGCATGATTTGAGGTGATACCCTCTATAGATGTGATTGTAGGATTGATACCCCACACTTATGTGCCATTGGTGATAGCCTTGTGTGGCTTTGTGACTGTAATTACGGCCTTGTGAATGGCAGTGTTGCAGTCTAAGTGATGATGTGACAATTCCACACCTTAAACGTTCTATATCTTCTGAAGTTGTACTATGCTCTTATTCTTGTAGAGCTTGTTTTGTCTTTGTACATTGTAACTTGATTGATGCTAAAAGATATCCAATTGGTTTAATTAATCAAGTTAAACCTAGTCATGTAGGTGCCTTGTGCCATAGATCAATTCCAGTGTCAGTCTTAGTGTTGGATGGTGAAACAAGTTCTCCCTTAGTGGAAGCTCGGAGTCATATACTATTGAGTATGTGCATTCACATGATTGGTTGTGGTTCATACCCTAGCAGGAGTGTGGCTACGAGCCGTACCTTAGTGATTTGACTTAGTATATATTTTCAAAGGATTGGTTTTGTGCCATACCCTGGCAGGAGTGTGACTTCTGGTCATAGCTTAGTTTCACAAGTGATGTGCCTAAATACCAAGGCAGGCTAGGTTGTTTTGCAGATGACTCATATGTTCTGTCACTACAATGTTGCTCTCATGATGATTAGAAGGTGTGGAGAGGTTGTGGATTCTAAATCTTCCATAGAACTTGTATTGCACTGATTTCGACTTAGCAGTTGTCAGTTGGAGTAAGAGTGGTATACCTCATCTCCTTAGGGCATAATAAAATACATTATACAACCATGTAATGTAATTGCATAGGGACAAATGTGGATAACATTGGTTGAAGACTTGCCTTGCTCTTGTACAGTTTAGTTGATAAATGATATACATGTTCTTCATGTTCCTTCTTAGAATATTAATTGTTCTACTACTTACTGATAACTGTCTACTATTGCTTAACATGCTTTACCTATTGGATACATATCATTTAGTTGAATCTACTCAGTTAGTAATTATATTACCTAATTGCTTCAGTTTATATGTGCTTTAATAGATGTTGGAAGAGAGTTATATATCTCGTTGGGACGTTTGGTCTCACCCCATGAGTTTCCACATCTTTTAGGTGGTTGTGCACGACGAGGTGGTGATCATGCAGTTGAGGAAGAGCATCAACAAGAATAGTAGTTGATCTTATTGGAAGTGTTGATAGACTTTTGGTGTTAGAGTCCTAGAGTTGTCCCTATACACTCAAGTCCTGGGGGTATTCTCGATGCGTTTGTGGTTATGTTATCATCGTGAGGATTTTGGCATGTGTACCTTTTGTTGTATAGTCATGGCATACGTACATATATGTGAAACTATTCTTCATGTAAGAGGTTGATGACAAGAATGTTTGAGAACAATGATGTAAGTACCTTGTGATGCATGACATGATATGCAGGTGTCCTATTAAGGACTTACATGTAAAAATTTTAAGCTTGTGGTGCCCTTGCAAAAATGGTTTTAGTTTCTTGTGTTTTATGGTAATATGTTGGCTTGGTGTTGTTTCCACAATTAGTTTTGAGTAATCTTGTTTGTGGAATGTCGGGGCATCACATGGGACTTAATCAAATGTATGTCAATTGTTGAAGCTCGGTCAAGAGATTTCAATTGGTAGAGGTTGATTGCCATGTTAATAAAGGAGATCTATTGTGGTCTTGAACAGAAAATGTTGATCGATTTGTCCTCTGAGCTTGACTAGAATCCATTCGGGACCCCCAGGCACTACTGGTACGAAAAGTATGGAGAGATAAAGCTCCAAATCTACAAAAGGAAGTAAAAAAATATCAAAATATATCAATTTTTCATAAAATATAAATAGGATGGAATGAAGATATTTATAAGTAAGAGTATGAATCTACATGCAAAAATGGTCTAAGAAGTTCAACAAAAGTATGATGATTATTCATTCATCAAAACACCCTGAACTTAAATGTTGATCATCCTCGAGTAACACAAAATCTAAAAAGAACTTACTAAACCAATACTTTCAACACATGTGATTACCTAATCCTCACATCATGTTATTTTCATTTCCACTAAATATGGACAAGATGCCCAACTTCTTGAGATTGTCAAAAACATCTTTCTATATCTCCATTCTATATTTTGCTTCTCAAGTCACTTCCTAACCACCATCTCCAACATTAAGAATGTCTAGCTTAATGAGGGTTTGAAATGGCCGACAGAACAATAAGTATGCATATAATTTGACACTAGTACATATCAAGAGAATGGTAAACTTTTGAGGCATTCATTGTGACTACAGGTAGAAAAGGAAGTGAATGGAGGTATGGAAGTAAGAAGCAAATCCCTCCTCTACTCGATACATGGTTGCATTTTCATCATGTGAATACATATATCACATGATTTTCTTGTGCACATTGTTGGCTAAATTGGACATTATTATAATCCCTTTGTTTGATGATGACAAACATTTCATTCTTGTGGTTTTAACATGCTATTTGAGTGTTTCAGGAATAAGCATAAAAGGTGGTGGATAGCAAAGATTTCGAAGATCCTTATGCTCAAATTTTCTTTATTTTCATGATTGTAATCAATGTAAAAACTTGTACAAGTTTATAATGTACAAGTACTTAGATATCATGTAAATCAAGCGTTTAGATCTTCCTATCCACTCACAACACTTAAATAGGTCATCCCCCAAGATAGTATCACAATTTCGCTTTGATACACACACTTAGTACAAATATAGAACCACCAAAATAGGGACTATCTTGGTCGAACTATTTCTCAACTGAGAGAAAATTGGTTGAAAAAATTCTCGACCGAATATGTCCTCAGTCTAATGCACGAACACCTTTGCATAACCTGCTCAATGCTATCACTGAGAAGGTCTCGGTCGAACTTTACTTCGACCGAGATTGAGTGTCTGGCAGGTTCTATAGCCATTAGACTTGGTGGGAAAAAGTGGTTGGGAGTTGAGTTGAATGTTGGAAAACCACTAACCTTATTCTCCCACTCGGTCGAAGAAAAGTTTGACTGAGATCAACTCGGTCGACAAAGAGTTCGACCGAGCTACATTCTGGATTGCACTTTTCAGCATTAAACAAATAGTCATTGCAATATAATTAGTGGACACATAATGGCTAGTTGAGCACTAAGAACATCCTAGAAGGTGTCTAGAACGTCCCCAAGCATTAACAAACCACTCCTATAAATAGGACAAGCTATAGGACACCCAAGGTATCACTTGTGCATACAATTACCCTTGAGATTCATTCTTTATGAACAACAAGCTGAGATATACTTGCAATCTGTTTCATTGAGCTCTATATTAGTGTCCTATAGCCTAGTATCTCCTAGCACATTCATCCATAGTGGATAGGAGATCAATATGCTTGATATAGGATCAAAGTGTTTTACTCAATTGGTAACATTGTTTCTTTCTTCCAATCTTGTTCCTTCTATTATATTTTGTTCTCCTTTTCTACTCCTAGGTTGGAGGTTGTTGGAGCTTCTTCAGGGGGTGAGGTAGCTCGGTGGACTTAGGATTACTTTAAGAAGGATGTCTCAACGGGAAGCTACTTCAAGAGGAAGGCTACTTTAAGGGGGAGCTTGGAGTTACTTTGAGGAAGGCTGCTTCAAGGTTGGTGGGACTACTTCTCGGTGAAGGCTATCCTAAGGGTTGTGAAGGTAGTTGTATCTTATGCTTTCAAAATCCTGGTTGAGAACAACCGGGTAATGGACTGACTCCCTTAGTAATTGCTAAGGGTGGAACCACTCTAACCACCTTGCCTCCTTCTCCAATCTTTTTGTGGTTGTTTGCTTAAATAATTTTTAAAATTATCATAAAACCCTATTCACCCCCTCCCTCTAGTGTTTTCAATTGGTATCAGAGCAAGGCTTCAAGGAACTTTAACAAGTCTTGAAGAAAATGGGTTATGGAGTACTAAACAACCTCAAATTGGAAGGAACGCTTGTAGCTCAGCCTCCACCATTTGATGGCACCAACTACAACTATTGGAAGAGGAGGATGTAATTCTACTTTCAAGGGATCAGTTGGGATATTTGGAGAATGGTTTCAAATACCTACACTCTTCCTCAAACAGAGTATGCTACATGGGATGCAAATACAGTAAAATTATCCTAATTGAATACAAAAGTTGTAAGTATCCTTTATTGTTCAATTTTCGTAGGTGAGTTTAATAGAATATCAAATTGTGAAACTGCATATGAAATATGGCATAGACTCTTTATTACTTAAGAAGGAACTGTTCAAGTAAATAACTCCAAAATTAGTATGCTTAAACAAAAGTTTGAACAATTTCGTATGGAACCAAATGAGTCTATTAGTGGAATGTATGCAAAGTGTTCTTCTATTGTTAATGGTTTGAATGCATTAGGTAAAGCCATTAGTGAAGAGGATCAAGTGTCCAAAATTCTTAGGTGTTTGCCTTCAAAGTACAAACCAAAGGTGATGACCATTGAAGAATCCAATGATATCACAAGATTGAGGATGGAACAACTCATTGGCAACTTGAAGGCTCATGAAGCCACCCTTGAAGAAGAAGAAAGATTGGCGGCTGAACACAAAAAGGAGAAAAGAAAGGACATTGCATTCAAAGCATCAACCAAGATTAGTCATGACACAAATGAAGGAGATAGTGAAGAAGAAACTCTCATTGTAAACGGTAAGCAGTATAGAAGATCTAAAACTAACAAAAATCCTGGTGTTTCTTCCTTCAAGTGCTTTGAATGTGGCAAAAAGGGACACTTAAAAGGTGATTGTCCTAAACTTAAGAATGGAAAGAAATCATCTCACAAGAAGAAATAAAAAGCCTACAAAGGTGCATGGGATGATTCAAGTGATGATAGTGAAGATGGATAAGAAGAAGTGGAGTGCCTTATTGCTGCAACAAATGAAGAAGAAGATGATGTAAGTCTTTTTGATCTATCTAAAGAAGAGTTAATTGCTAGCATTGAGGAATTATATGATAAATATATTGATTGTAAAAAGAAACTAAAAAGAGTTACTAAAACTAATGAGGACTTGTATGCTAGATTAAATAATCTTGCTTTTGAAAAGGAAAGTATTATTTCTGAAAACTTTACCTTGAAATCATCTTTAAATGATTGTGATATGAAGTTTCTTACTTTAGAAACAAACTATGATCTTCTTTCTCAAGAAAAGGTTGAATTGCTTGCAAAACTAAATAATTTTTAGACTCAACCTATCCTATGTACTCATTTATATTATGATGTTGTTATCAAAGAAAGAGATAGTTTATTGTCTAATCTAGAGCAAGCAAAGTTAGATGTTAAAAGAAGAATGAATGAAATTGCTAAATTACAAAAGGAAATTAGTAGCTTGAAAAACAATGGTATTCTTGATAAGATCCTAAAAGATTCTTCTAGTCATATTGGAATAAGAGGACTAGGTTGTAAGCCCAGAGGAAAATCCTATCAAAAACCTAGAGAGAGAAGGACACAAGTGCCCAAGAACAAAGTTATGTATGTGCCTAAAGACAATCTAGCCAAGAAGAGAAATGAGATTGATTCAATCTGTTGTAACTATTTCTTAAGGCTTGGACATTATTCCTTCTCATGTCCTTACAAGAAAAAGGATGTTGAGTTGGTATGGGTTCCAAAACCCCCAAACTAAATGAATAAAATTAAGTTGAGATATGGCCAAAGACTCTAATTTGGCTATCTTTATGTTTTATCTCAACTTAACATATTAGAACAACAAATTGACCAAAGTAAATTTAATCCATAACTTGAATAAGCATATTTCTGAACGAACTTGCAGAGATACGCTCGATCGACAAACAATTTGACCGAAAGTAATTCGGTCGAGAAACTATTCAACCGACAAAGGCTCTGTATTAAACCTAAAATTACTGGAAAAATAGTAACTTATTCGGTCGAAGTAGAGTTTGGCCGAGCAAATACCCAGTCGAGAAATAGTGGACCGAATCCGGCACTGATTCAACCTGATAAAATTTGTAAAAATAGCAGAAAACTTGGTCAAGAAAATCGTTGACTGAGATGTATTCGATCAAAGAAAAGTTCAACCGAATAAAGTCATGTTGAACCTACTTAATTGATTCAGTTTGCTATCAATATACCTAACTAAAATGATTAGTGGGATTAAAGGAAACCTTTTGAAGAAAAGAAAGTTGAGCCAAATTTGTCAAATCAAAACATATTGATAAGTCTTGCATCACAACTCGATAAAATTGTGAGATAATGTAAATGATGTTCTTACCCAAATTGATGCAAATAATGTTGCTTACAAAGATTAATGATGTTGATTGGAAATCTATACTCTTTTTGCAATTGGACATACTTCAATACAAATATAGCATAGATTGCAAGTTCATTTTCAATTGCTATGATCTTATACATGGTTTGCCTAAAAGTATTTCTTGGCCAATCTGAAAATTATGAACCATGTTGCCTTGAGAAAACTTCATAAATGGAACGTATGGACTTGTTTCTATTGATTAAGAATGATATTGTCATGGCTCACAGTTTTGGAAATAGAGATGATGTTATTTTGCTCTAAGATTGTAAATCAAATACTCTACTTGAAATTTTGTGAAATAAAACATTACATGATAAATTGTTCTAAGTATTTAAATTATAAAGGAATTTCAAAGCTATATTTTTTGCAAATAAGACACTCTTAAAAAGAATTTTTCTTTATATGAAGAAAAGACATACTTTATGATCGTAATTGAGAAAAGTTTAAATAGGAAAATTAATGGAATAAGAGGTCTTGCTTAGAATACAATTATTTCAATATTCTATCTAAAGCCTATTCTAAGAAAATCAAGAGCAAGACACCATTTCAAAAGCAAATATTGCTCACATGAATTAAGTTCTATACAAATTTGATCCTAAGCTATGATTTTTCAAATTGATATAAACTCTTTCAAATTGGTATCCACCTGTTACATAAAGGCTTTATATTCAATCAAGTGGATTATTATGAATGCTTAAACTGGAAATCTGTAGAAATGCCTCTCGATCAAAAAAGAGTTCGACCGAGGGGCGTCGTGGTCGAAGTCATGGTCGACCTAAAATAATCTTGACAAAATGCTTAATTGTAAATCATTTCTTTGCACTCAATCTTAATATATTGGTCCTAAACTTGTTCATCATGTTGAAAATAAGATTTTAGTGCAAATATCTCATAAAAGGTTTGACTTATTGTAATCAAACTTTAATGCTTGTCATTCTTAAACTATTTTGACTATAAGATTATGGGGGAGCTCACAAAACTTTGTAAACATTATGGCAATCTTGATCAAATCAAACTTTAAAAACTAGCTATGTCCTTAGGATTATTGAATTATCTTGATCTAAAATGGACTCACTATATCAATATGGGCTTAACATCCCTCATTATTGATTAGAGATATATTTCTTGATCTTACTATGACGTAAAGAAAATCTCATATCATTTTTAGGGCTAAACATCCCTTGTAAAATGGATGATAAATCAATACATGTATCCATCATGAGCCTAAATGGATCCCATATCATTTCAGGGCTTAACATCCCTTGTAAATGATTGAGAAATCAAAATACATATGCCATGAATCTAAAAGGATCTCATATCATTTCAAGGCTTAATATCATTTGCAAATGATTGAGAAATAAATTGTGGCTAAATTTGACATAAAAATAAGTGGTTTGCATTTAATTGTGTTGATTATCCTTGCTTTAAAAATTGAGCATCAAATTTTTAAATTAAGGGGGAGAAATAAAATTCATACTTAATGTTTAGCTTGGTTATCTTTTTGAAATGACAAAGGGGGAGAAACAATATAAATCATTAACATAAAGTAAAATGAGTTTCATCATCTCTTGGCTAGCACACACTTCACAAAGAGAATGGCTGTAAAAGGTAAACTTCAGGTATGAAACTCATATGATTTATATTTCCTTGATTTATATTTTGGAAATATTTGTCATCTTCAAAAAGGGGGAGATTGTTGGCTAAATTTGACATTATTATAATCCCTTTGTTTTGATGATGACAAACATTTCATTCTTGTGGTTTTAACGTACTATTTGAGTGTTTCGGGAATAAGCATAAAAGGTGGTAGATAGCAAAGATTTGGAAGATCCTTATGCTCAAATTTGCTTTATTTTCATGATTGTAATCAATGTAAAAATTTGTACAAGTTTATAATGTACAAGAACTTAGATATCATGTAAATCAAGCGTTTAGATCTTCCTATCCACTCATAACACTTAAATAGGTCATCCCCCAAGATAGTATCACAATTGTACTTTGATACACACACTTAGTACATATCTAGAACCACCAAAACAGGGACTATCTCGGTCAAACTATTTCTCGACCGATAAAAAAATCAGTCAAAAAAATTCTCGACCGAATATGTCCTCAGTCTAATGCACGAACACCTTTGCATAACCTGCTCAATGCTATCACTGAGAAGGTCTCGATCGGACTTTACTTTGACTGAGATTGAGTGTCTGGCAGGTTCTATAGTCGTTAGACTTGGTGGGAAAAGTGGTTGGGAGTTGAGTTGAACGTTGCAAATCCACTAACCTCAGCCTCCCACTCGGTCAAAGAAAAGTTTGACCTAGATCAACTCGGTCGACAAAGAGTTCGACCGAGCTACATTCTGGACTGTACTTTTCAGCATTAAACAATTAGTCATTGCAATATAATTAGTGGACACATAACGGCTAGTTGAGCACTAAGAACATCCTAGAAGGTGTCTAGAACGTCCCCAAGCATTAGAAAACCACTCCTATAAATAGGACAAGCTATAGGACACCCAAGGTATCACTTGTGCATACAATTACACTTGAGATTCATTCTTTGTGAGCAACAAGCTAAGTTATACTTGCAATCTATTTCATTGAGCTCTACATTAGTGTCCTATAGCCTAGTATCTCCTAGCACGTTCATCCACAGTGGATAGGAGATCAATATGCTTGATATATGATCAAAGTGATGTACTCAATTGGTAACATTGTTTCTTTCTTCCAATCTTGTTCCTTCTATTATATTTTGTTCTCCTTTGCTACTACTAGGTTGGAGGCTGCGGAAAAGAGGTTGTTGGAGCTTCTTCAGGTGGTGAAGGTAGCTCGGTGGACTTAGGATTACTTCAAGAAGGCTGTCTCAACGGGAAGCTACTTCAAGGGGGAGCTTGGAGTTACTTCGAGGAAGGCTGCTTCAAGGTTGGTGGGACTACTTCTAGGTGAAGGCTATCCTAATGGTTGTGAAGGTAGTTGTATCTTATGTAACATCCTTGCGAGGTAATAAAATTCAATTGCTTTCAAAATCCCAGTTGGGAACAACCGGGTAGTGGACTAACTCCCTTAGTATTTACTAAGGGTGGAACCACTCTAAACATCTTACCTCCTTCTCTAATCTTTTTGTGGTTATTTTCTTAAATAATTTTTAAAATTATCATAAAACCCTATTCACCCCCCCTCTAGTGTTTTCACACACTAGCATCTTTTCTTTTTTTGGTGATACACCCTTATTACATAGAAAGGGATATGTAAGAAGTGGATAGAGGCAGAAGGGATGTACCACCCTAAATGTAAGGTTTGGCACACTTTATGTCCTTTTTTTGGTGAATGGAAGGTGAGAATATGGAGGAAGAAGTGTTAAAGAGGGGTCAAATAAATATGCAACTTGATTTACAATTTCATGCATCGAGTTGATCTCCTTGATTTACAAGGTAAGAATGTGGAGGAAGTAGTTACATTAAGGAGGTGAGTGGTGATTTCATGCAAATGTTACACTAGTCAATAGGACAAACGATTTGTTTTATCCTCTTAGCTCCTCTAAAACGTTCATCTTTTCTAGGGAAATATGATTTTGTATTCATATGTCACATAGGGTAATTTCTAACCATTGGTTAGTTTTAAAAATTGGTTCTTTTGAGGTGTTACTTTGAATAAGGAGGGTTGAATGATGTGAAGATACATGGATGGAATTGGAATTTTGAATCTAAGCCTGCTACATAATGGCTTTAATTATTATAAAAAAGAACTGATTTTTTTTACTAAAATGCATTATTGGAAATTTAAGTTGGAAATAGACAGGTGTGGGTGGAAAGTTGAAATCAAACCATCTACCCCCACCCCTAACTTAGTAATTTTTCTCATCTTCAAGAAAATACTAAATCCAAGGTGGAGTGGAAAAATCATGTAGGTTGGACCACAAGATGTGGTTGTATTCCTATCTGCAAGGCATCCTCCATTTGAAATCTAAAATTAAAAATATAAAAGCATAATATTGAATCTTGTGATACATTGTTTAACTAGATGCAAAAAAAATTCCAACACAAAATTGAAAGTAGAAAAAGATGTTACAATTGGGTTGCCTCCCAATAAGTGTCTATGTTTTACATCGTTGAACTGACATGTGAATTCAATTATTTTGTAGATCTAACACATAAAGAATGAGAGGAAGTAACTGCATTCATGTCAGCCATGGTAAAGTATCTCTTCAAGTATTGGTAATTTTTCATGAAGTCGCCAAACTTGTCCCTCCTCAAGATGAAAACACCATGTGAGTAGATATGCTTCATGATGTATGGCTCATACCAACTTGATCAGATTTTACTTGGAAACAGTCAAAGTCACAAGTTCAAAAGCAGAATCTGGTCTCTGAATTGTATGTCTTTCCTCTTCATATGGCCATCATGCCATAATGGTGTTCTCTCTTTGTAGATCCAGATATTTTCATATGCATTTAATCGCAGTTCATCATGCTCTTGCATATGCGATTGCATGTTCTTACCAGCATCCTTTAGATCAACATTAACTACTTGATAGACAATCGAGCTTTATGTTCCAATTCAATTGACAATTGATATGACTTTCAGTAAATTAACCAAAATGAAGTGGTGCCCATAGGTGTTTTGAGTGTAGCTCTATGACCCCAAACAAAGTCATTGATTTTGGTGGACTAATCTATAAGATTACAACTGATAGTTTTCTTTAGAATGGCTTTGACTTGTTGATTAGATACTTGTACTCGCCTACTTGTCTATGGATGATAGAAATATGCTACCTTATGATACACATCAAACATTCTCAATAAGGATTCAAAACTTCATTCTAGAAAATGAGAACTTCCTTTGGAGATGACAGTGCAAGGAACTCCAAAGTGATTCATAATGCCTCTAAATAGCTTGATAGCATACTTTGAATTGCTAGAAATTGTAGGGATGGATTCAACCCATTTAGAGACATAACCTGTTGACTCAAGGTCAATTAGGTCAATGTTGACTCACGTCTAAATTGACTAAACCCTTGTTTTGATGATGACTAACCATTCCACATATTGGTGTCTAATGCTTCTACTTGAGTGATTTCATATTAGGTATAGACACACTCCAAATGTCCTAACTTGCGCATATCAACTTGGAGAAATGACAAGTCAAAGTCAATACAAGTGCATGTTTTTGTAATATGATGTAAATCTATTAGAATCATGTTGTAAATCACTTGTAATGATTGTATGACTTGTAATTAAGATTTAGAAACAATTAGGAGCACTTAGATCGAATGTTTAAGCACTCAAAAGCCATTTTCCAAGATTCACATCAGGCTATTCATCGGACGAGTTGTCAATACACAGAACTCGACCAATCCTGATTGGATCTTGAAAATGACTTTTGATCGGTCAAGTTTACACTTCACAGAACTCGACCGATGGAGTACCTAACCAATTTGATTTTCATTGGTCGGTCGAGTTTCCCCAGGACAAACTCGACCGATGGTATGAATATCGGCTTTGTCTTTTACTCTATCGGTCGAGTTACCCTTATAGAAACTCGACCGATTGCACTGTACGGAAAAGTGCAGAAAAGTGCTTCTAGCCGTTGTTGAGTTGCAACAAGTGAAAATATATATGTTGCAAGCCACAAAATAGCTAGTTTTCATTCTCAAGTGTTCCCAAAGGCTAAGAGGCATCCCCATCTATAAATAGGACCCCTTGGGCTTCATTCCAAGGTTGAGCATTCAATGCAAAACTCTATGTGAGGTCCCTATTTTATAGTTGAGTGCTTCCTACAGCCTCCTCTCTCTCTAAGCTTAATCACTTGCTACATTCCTTAGAGTGAGTACGAAATCTATAAGAGAGCTATTCCTACATGTATATCTTGTGAGGCTCTCACTTCCACCACCTCCCTATCTCTCATTTCAACCATGAAGATGAAGGCTCTCTCTCTTGGCTAAGAGAGGTGAAGAAGAACAAGGGAAGGAGTCCCTTGGTGAAGATCAAGGCTGAAGATTTGAAGTAAGAGTGGGTAAGCCTTGGTGAAGGCAGAAGACTCCTTGCTCAAGTGGGTAAGTCATTGGTGGAAGCTTCTCCGAGTGAAGGTGAAGTCAAAGGCGGAAGATCCAAGAAGAGTGGGTAATCCCTGCAAGGCTGAAGACTTGTGCAAGAGTAGGTAAGTCCTTGGAAGAAGGTGGAAGACTCCTTGCAAAGTGGGTAAGTCCTTGGTAAGGTTGAAGACTCTTTGTATTGGATAGGTAAGTCCTTTGGTTGGTCATGTATTGTAAGTCTTATGAATGAATGTAAGAATGTAATGGTTAGGAAATCCTAGAGGCTGACCTCTCTAGGTAAGTGGACTGACTCACTTCTAGTTTGAAGTGAGGAACCACTCTAAATAGATTGTCCTCTTATGTTTGCTCAATCTCTCTCATCCTTGCTATGCATGTTTTAGTTGCACTCAAATTACCTATTTAGCAACCTTATCTTGTGATATATCTTGAAGGTCTAATGAATTTTTTGAAGTGCATTCAACTCTATTCACCCCCCCTCTAGAGCATCTAATCACTCATCTAGGATCCAATAATTGGTATCAAAGCGGGCTTCTCCAAGTATACTTCAACAAGTAGGAGAAGATGGGTGACTACCAAGGAGGGAGATACTTGATCAGCCTACCAATCTTTGATGGAAGAAATTTCCTCTATTGGAGAAGAAGGCTTCAATTCTAAATCCAAGGATCAAGTCTTGAGATGTGGCAAATGGTGAACAGCCCATACAAGCTACTAAAGACAAATATTAAAGAATGGGATGATGCTACCTTGAAGAAAGCAACCTTGAATGCTAGAGTCATGCACATCCTCTATGCCTCCAGACCCCCACCAAGTTCAACCGGATTTCTTCATGTGAAACATCCTATGAGGTATGGAGAAAGCTATGCATCACTTATGAGGGGATAGATCAAGTGAAGGAAAGAAAAGTCTACATGCTCAAAGGGCTTCTTGAGAACTTCAAGATGGAAAAGGAGGAGAGGATAGCCAACATGTACTCAAGGCTCAACACCATTGTGAATGGTCTTGCGGTTCTAGGACATCCTATGTCTAGTGGAGAGATCAACTCAAAGATCCTTAGAACTCTCCCCAAGAGATGGGAACCCAAGGTGACTTCCATTGAAGAAGCATGGTCTCTTAAGGATATTCCTATTGAATAGCTCATTGGAAATCTACAAGCACATAAAGTCACACTTGACAAGAGAGAAGAAGTTGCAAGACAAGAGGATAAAGAGATCAAGAGAATGAAGAAGGCTAAAATCAAAGTTCAAATCAAGGCTATTATTGGTCAAGCTTCTCCATCCTCTCAAGTTGAAGAAAATGCCATGTACTCCAAGGGTAAACTCTACAAAGGCAAGTACTCCTCCATCCGGTGCTTCACATGTGGAAAGAAGGGTCACTACAAGGAAGATTGCCCATAAGGCAAAAAGACCCATCTTCATAAGAGAAGAGAAGAGAAGTATAAGAAGAAGGAGAAATGGCACTCAAGCTCAAGTGACTCCTCAAACTCAAGCTCAAGTGAAGATTCAAGTGGAGGATCAAGCTCAAACTCTAGTGATGAAGAAGAATGTCATTTTTCTCTTATGGCATCAAAACATGAAGACTCAAATGAGGTAAATCTAAACTCTTTAGATAAAGAATCTTTGATTTCTATTATTCATGATAATTGTGCCTCTCTTAAGTCTTATAAAAGTAAAAAGAAAAAGCTTTCTAAAATTGTTGATAATTTGCATTTAGAACTAGATGATCTTGAACATGCTAATTCTAGCTTGCTTGATGACAAAAATGCTTGTCTTAGTCAAGTAGATTCTCTTAAACTTGGAAATACTAGTTTACTTGATAAGGTTAGATTTATAGAAGCACAACCTCTTACGTCTAGTTCAAATGAAGAGCATACTTTAATTGTTGATTCTCTCATGCATGATATTGATGTTCTTAAATCTGAAAACAAGGACAAAGAATTTGTTTTACAAGAATTAGAATCTGAAAATGGTGTTTGTCTTTCTAAGATTGCTTTGCTTGAAATAGAAAATGCCTCCTTACTTTCTAAAATTAATGTGCTTGAATCATGTTCTAGTTCTACTAGTAGAGAGAATAATGTAGCTGCTCTTCATATTGATAGATATTCTTATTTAACTAAAGCTCTTTGCTTAGAAAATAATCTTTTGCATGCTAGAGATAATATCAATAATTTGTCTTCTACTATTGCTTCTCTTAAGCATGATAATGATAGTTTGAGATCTTCTTTTCAAAGATTCTTAGTTGGTAAAAAGAGCCTTAATGATATCCTACACTATACTACTAAACAAATTGGTAGACATGGTTTGGGGTATGATGGTAGTCAAAGGAACAACAAAGGTAAAGGACCTCCAATCTTCCATGGAGAATCCTCTAGTTCCAAAACTATGGGCACATGTAACTATTGCAATGATATTGGCCATTATTCTACTTGTTATCCCTTTAGGAAAGCACCTAAGAGCAATAGGACTTGGGTTGCTAAACTAACCCCTTCGGACCCAAAAACATGATTGGGGACTATTTCATCTTTCTTCTTGTAGGTAATTGCAAATGGATTGACTTGAGCTATTGAATTGCAAATTGACTTGTCAATCTACATGAAAGAAGAAAGGTGAGATGTGTAGAGGGTGACAACAAATGGAAAAAAGGAATGGTAAGAACAAAGGTAATGCTTATGTTTCTTATAACCAATCCTAAATTGTTTTTGTCAAGATAGTATGCACTATGCATGTGGTTTTTGAGTTAAAAGTGGTATTTTGTGTTTCTCTTCACACTCTTGCTCAAAAACTATTTCTAATGCTTTCATAGTGCATTACTAGCTTGCTTTCACATGTTTGGATAAGGTTTGTATGTTTAGCATGCCTTTAAATATGTTTTTATGAAATATATGTGGCTTTTGACAGCAGCTCTATCGGTCGAGTTTGTCCTGTTTGAAACTCAACCAATAGGCACCAATGGGTGTTGCCAAAAGCTGTCATCAGTCAAGTTGTCAATACACAAAACTCGACCGATAACACTGTGCACAGAATATACATTTGGCTTATTGAATGAGAATTTCCCTCTCAACTAGATTTTCTCAACCAATAGACTTATTCTTTGGAACTCCTTTGGTACCTTTATATATGCATATTTCCATGCTTTAAATTTCTTATCTTTCTTACAACTCTATCTCTCTAATTGCTCTAAATTGGTATATCTATATCTTGCAATTACTTGCTTTGAGTTGTTTTGTAGGTTTTGATGATTATCTCTTTGGATCTCTTGGTTGTATTTAAAGTTGCTTCCGTTGTACTCTAACTTGCTACATATATCTAGGTGTATATCTTATGTTGATACAACCTTGAGGTTCTTAGTGGTAATCATCTTTTGGTAATGATGCATACTTGTTAGTGAGTTATATCCTTTCATGCTTCTAAAATTGCATATCTCTTTGTTTGGATATATCTCTTCATCTACTCATAGCCATGTTTTATCTTGTGTATCTTTTGATATCTCTTGCTATGATCTAGATCCTACTAGTAGTCCTAACTTGTGATAACATCTACTAGTAGTTCATATACATGTAGTTCTAGCCTTGTTTATAATTGGCATCTCTGCTCATCAAGTGGTATATTTCACTATATGTTATGCTTGTATCTTATCTCATACATGCTCAAGCTTGTTCCTTGAATTGCATATCTACTATATTGAGTTTCTTGCATAACATTGTGATGTAGGGTACATAGATCTACATTGTATGTAGAAATTGGAGTATTTTTGGATTTTTATGCAGATTTTGCTCCAGTTTCAGTTTTTGATGCAAGACTAGTGTTTTTCATGCAGAAACGGCCTTCTGAGCAAGGCTCACCGCTATGCCATGAGCCCTATCACTTTTTGGGAAACTTCTGTCATCTTGAGGGTCAAAATTGTGTTTTATTGTTTTTTTGCAGCACTTTATCTTGCACTTTGGGTTGTTCAAGTATATGCTTTAACTTTCTTTTATTTCTATGCTTGGACAAGCCCCTATCTGTTCTCTTCTACTCTCCCTATATAACTTTTTTTATCTCCTTTCCTTTAACAAGTGGTGTTTCTTATTTCTTCATACCCCTACTTTTTGAAATGGCAAAGGGGGAGAAAGGTATGTCTTCTTTTGACAAAACGGGGAGAAGGCATGTCTTACATGAAGAGGAGAAGCATGTTCATGTAAAGGGAGAAGCTAAAGGGGAGAAGACATATATGTGTAGAACATATATGAGTACAAGATATAGTTTCTATAAATGTTATGAAAGCTAACCATGCATGAGAAATAGCATTAATTAAGGGGGAGTATGAGAACTCCACTAGCATCAATTGAGGGGGAGCATATGAACTCAATTCTATTAAAACCCCTAGGTTTCTCCAAAGGTATGACTTTATTTAAATGTTTTCAATACATTTATGGAATGGTTTGTCATCTTCAAAAGGAGGAGAATGTTGACTTAAGGTCAATTAGGTCAATGTTGACTCACGTATAAATTGACTAAACCCTTGTTTTGATGATGACTAACCATTCCACATATTGGTGTCTAATGCTTCTACTTGAGTGATTTCATATTAGGTATAGACACACTCCAATTTCCCTAACTTGCGCATATCAACTTGGAGGAATGACAAGTCAAAGTCAGTACAAGTGCATGTTTTTGTAATATGATGTAAATCCATTAGAATCATGTTGTAAATCACTTTTAATGATTGTATGACTTGTAATTAAGCTTTAGAAACAATTAGGAGCACTTAGATCGAATGTTTAAGCACTCAAAAGTCATTTTCCAAAATTCACATCAGCCTATTCATCGGTCGAGTTGTCAATACATAGAACTCGATCGATCCTGATTGGATCTTAAAAATGACTTTTGATCGGTCAAGTTTACACTTCACAGAACCCGACTGATGGAGTACCTGACCAATTCGATTTTCATTGGTCGGTCGAGTTTCCCCAGGACAAACTCGACCGATGGTCTGAATATCAGCTTTGTCTTATACTCTATCGGTCGAGTTACCCTTATAGAAACTCGACCGATTGCACTGTACGGAAAAGTGCACAAAAGTGCTTCTAGTCGTTGTGGAGTTGCAACAAGTGAAAATATATCTGTTGCAAGCCACAAAATGACTAGTTTTTATTCTTAAGTGTTCCCAAAGCCTAAGAGGCATCCCCAGATATAAATAGGACTCATTGGGCTTCATTCCAAGGTTGAGCATTCAATGCAAAACTCTATGTGAGGTCCCTATTCTATAGTTGAGTGCTTCCTACAGCCTCCTCTCTCTCTCTCTAAGCTTAATCACTTGCTACATTCATTAGAGTGAGTAGGAAATCTGTAAGAGAGCTAGTCCTACATGTATATCTTATGAGGCTCTCACTTCCACCGCCTCCCTATCTCTCATTTCAGCCATGAAGATGAAGGCTCTCTCTCTCTCTTGGCTAAGAGAGGTGAAGAAGAACAAGGGAAGGAGTCCCTTGGTGAAGATCAAGGCTGAAGACTTGGAGCAAGAGTGGGTAAGCCCTTGGTGAAGGCAGAAGACTCCTTGCTCAAGTGGGTAAGTCCTTGGTGGAAGCTTCTCCGAGTGAAGGTGAAGTCAAAGGCGGAAGATCCAAGAAGAGTGGATAATCCCTGCAAGGCTGAAGACTTGTGTAAGAGTAGGTAAGTCCTTGGAAGAAGGTGGAAGACTCCTTGCAAAGTGGGTAAGTCCTTGGTAAGGTTGAAGACTCTTTGTATTGGATAGGTAAGTCCTTTGGTTGGTCATGTATTGTAAGTCTTATGAATGAATATAAGAATGTAATGGTTAGGCAATCTTAGAGGCTGACATCTCTAGGTAAGTGGACTGACTCACTTCTAGTTTGAAGTGAGGAACCACTATAAATAGCTTGTCCTCTTGTGTTTGCTCAATCTCTCTCATCCTTGCTATGCATGTTTTAGTTGCACTCAAATTACCTATTTAGCAACCTTATCTTGTGATATATCTTGAAGGTCTGATGAATTTTGTTTAAGTGCATTCAACTCTATTCACCCCCCTAGAGCATCTAATCACCCATCTAGGATCCAACATAACCTACTACTAAAAATGTAAGAGAAACTGTCTGAAGAAAGGAATTGCCCCATGTAGTCTACTCTACATATATCAAAGATTTTGACTTATTATTAGAGCTTAAAGGGAATTTCATCTCTCTTGGTGATGTTTCCAGACCTTTGATATTTGTGAGAAGACAACACTAATTTATAAGCATCCTTGAATATCATTGGCCAAAATAAATTGCCTTTTAGGACCTTTATTGTAGTCTTTTTAGAAATTTTATGGCCTTTAGTAGGGCCTGAGTGACATTGTTCTAGAATTAAAAAGGCATCCTCCTCGAGAATGCAATGTTGGTAGAGGCCATTAGCACATAATTTGAAAACCTATGATTCATGTAAATGATATTGTCAGACATCATGCATAAATTTCTTCCTTGTGATACTGGTGCATTTTGGGTGAAGAGTACCCCCAACAAGATAGTTAATTAAATCAGCATACCAGGGAAAAGATGTAGAAGCTTTCATGAGTTGATCATCTAGTAGAGATTCATTTATGGGGACAACATCTATATCTTGGATATGAAGGTGACCTAAGTGATCAAAAACTATGTTCTCACTACTCTTCTTGTCTTGTATCTCAAGATCAAACTCTTATATAAGAAGGATCCACTAGATCAATCCAGATTTTGCACCCTTCTTTGACAATGAAAATTGAATTACAGCATGATCAATGTAGACTATAACTTTTGAACCCTCAAGGTATGATATGAATTTATCAAAGGCACATACGAATGCTATAAATTCCTTTTCAGTTGTTTCATAATTTCTCTGAGGTTAGTCTAGAATTTTGGGGGCAAAATAGATAACATGATGTTTCTTTTATAATAGATAACATTTCCATATGCATTTAAGAAAAGTTCAACAAGCTCTTTGAGGTTGATACCATTCTAGTTTCTAAATAATAGCAGTTGAGTAGAGAGCAACTTTTAAATTATTGCAACTCTTCATGCATTCTTTATCAAAGCAAAAGTCAACATCTTTGAGCAATAGATTTTCCATCGACTTAGCTATCTTAGAAAAGTCCCTAATGAATTGTTTATATAACTCTACATGATCTAGTAAGACTCTGACCATTTTTACTCTGGTTGCAAAAGTGATGCTTGGCAATCACTTCTATTTTTGCTTTGTATACCTAATTCCTATGCTACTGATTTTGTGGTCAAGAACGATACCTTATTTCACTATAAAGTGATACTTCTCCCAATTGAGCACCAGATGTGCTTCCTTATAGCATTGAAGTACCATGGAGAGATGAGCTAGGCATAAATTTAATGATTCCCCATAGGCACAAAAGTCATTCATGAAAATTTCATAATTGTTTTAGTTAGTCCACCAATGATAGATGCCATGCATCGTTGGAATATCTGACACATTACATAGCCCAAAGGGCATCCTTATAAAAGGATAGGTCCCAAAGGGACAAGTGAAAGTTGTGTTCTCTTGGTCATCTGCATGGATTTTAATTGGGAAACCCCAAAGTAATCATTAAGATAGTAGATATATTCTTGACGAGCTTGGTGCTCTAATACCTAGTCTAGGAAAAGTATAGGAAAGTGATCCTTATACATAGCTTTATTTAACTTCCTATAGTCAATACACATCCTCCACCCAGTGATAGTACGAGTGGGGATGAGTTCATTCTTCTCAATGTGTACCACTATGGTGCCTCCTTTTTTCGGAACAACTTGAACTGGACTCACCCAAGGCAAGTTAGAGATGGGATAAATGATACCACATTGAGTAGCTTTATGACTTCAAGGCAAACCCTTCCTTCATATTTTGGTTCAGCTTGAGTTGGTTCTCTATAGATGATTTGAAATCTTCCACCATAGGGATATTGTGCATGCATATTGCTTGAATCACTCATGTGAGACCACTCATCTTATAACCTATTGCCTTACACCTTTCCCTTAGCTCAAATTACAGCTTCTCTTCCTACTCAGTTGTGAGATCACCATTTATTAAAATATGGAATACTTTCAAGTGATTGAGGAAGACATACTTCCATACTCCTAGTAGGGATTTCATCTTGGGAGCCTTTGGTGTTTTAAATGGCTCCTCGACAATAGAGACATACTTTAGTGCTTTGAGTTTGACTTTTGGGTCTTCTTTGACTGAATTGAGGTGGATCATGCATTACTTCACCTGATCATAAAAAGACTCACTTGCATTAGTATTTATAAGAAAATTATCAAGACGGTCATCAAGCACTGGATCCTCCTATTTTAGGAGCAACATCTTTTCTATACAATCCAACAAGAAAATGTCTACATGCGTGCTTGGCCGCTTCATGTTGTCAAAAACCATAAATTGAAGGTTATCTTTTCCTAATGTTAGAAGTAAGGTGCCTAACATGATGTTGATTAATGCTCTTTATGTGACTAGGAAGGTCCGCTAAAAATAAAGGGATACATGAGATCCTCCTTTATGTCCATGACAACAAAATAACACAGGACATAAGAGTCCTTTCCCAGCTTGACTGGAACATCTTCAATGATCCCCACTAGAATAGTAATTAAAGAGTTGATGAGAGGTATTGTCATGCCAGTTGGTAGTAGTTTGGTGAATCCTATCCTCTTACATAGGCTATGGGGCATAAGGGATATGATATCCCCAAGGTCGGATAATCCCTCCATACACATAGAGTTTCCAACGTAGCAAGCAATCCCAAATGAGTTTGGATCCTTCTGCTTATTTGGCATTTTATTCTATTTTATATTGGATGATGTTTGGCTAGCTTGACCATCTCAGACTCCTCAATTGTGTATTTACTTATGAGGAGATTCTTCAAGCAATTTGACCAGGCATGTATTTCTCTCAGGGCATCCAAGAAGGAAATGCCCACATGAGTTTTTTCATGGCCTCCTTGAACTTCATAAAGCAAGTGTCTACCTTAGGCAAGCTTGGAATAGAGGATGTGACCTATAAACTAGAATATCTAGTTTGACTATGCTCTCTTTTTAGTAATTAGTTCTTCTAAATGATCTTTCATGCGGTGTTGATGACTTCTCTATCTTGTGCTTCAATATTTTTGAGTTATCATTTCTTCTACCACTAATTCTGGAATTATTGGATCTTATACAATCACAAAATCATCCCCATATTCCTCAATCACTATGGCTTTAGCAAGTGTATCTGAAAAGACTCTCACTAAGCTTGTAGCAACATATTTCAATTATTCTAGATGCTTGGCATTATTTTCTGTCTGGCCAGTCACAACTCCTACTGGATGTGAAGGTTTTCTATTTACCTCCTTAATCGTCCTCATATTTGTCAATACCCTTACATGCTTCACATAATTGTGCCATTGTCATGACATGTTGTTGTTGTGGTTGAATTCATCTTTCATAGGCAATAAAAGACGTCTCAAGATTTTCCTACTTCAGTGCTAATTGCTTTAAGGATTCCACAGTAGATTTAACTCAGAGCTACTTTACGCCATAACCACTTTTAACACTCCCTTTCCTATAGATCTGTTCATGTTGGCTTGATTCTCATCGCCAAGAGTTATTAATTTCCAAGCACTATCTTTGCTCTGAAGTATGAAGTTTCCTTCAGATGAAGAATTTAGAAATCTTTAAATATCATCAACTCGTCCTATATAGAAGAACTTGATGTGTCAATTTTTAGAAGGACCATTTTGTGGCCATTTGTCAAGGAGTTCATTGTATACTTCTCTCATGCCTCTGCTAGAGTTTCACCTAGGACTTGTATAAATTGAGTAATATGGGCCCTAATTGTGTATGTGAGGAAAAGAAAATAGAATCTGTCATAGAATTTGTTGTGGGGTTGGTCCCACATGGTGATAGGGTCACCTGTCAAAGTAGAGTACAAACTCCTCGCTCTGCCTACAAGAAAATATTAAAGGAGATTAGTTTAATAGCATCATTGGAAACTTGATTTTTCTTAGTCGTTGAACATATTTCCACAGCTTTGGAATGTTCTCTTAACAATCCCCCCCCCCCGTGTACCTAAAGATGCATCATACTGTAACAATGTGACCTAATGTGTCCTTTTTTTAAATGAGTGGCATCAATAGGGGGTGGGATAATAGGATGGTGAATATTTATAGATCTAGTTACTAAGAAATCTTTAAGATTTGTTTGTAACTCGGTCCCTTATGTAGCAGCTCAGGCTACACAGATTTCCTCTTATACAACAAGTCGGGTTGCTTGTGTAAGCCTCTCTCACTATTTGTGTGCTATAATTGAGATGACCCGACACCAAACTGATAAACAAATCGTTACAATTAATGTGGAATCAAACATAAGCAGCGGATTACTGAAAAATCACTAAAAATTAAAACCATTTGCAAGGAGATCCATTTCCAGGAAATTCTTATAACAAGAACCAAAATATTATATACACATTTTGGTCCACAAAGTACATATCATGTACCTTCTCTTCTCAAGGATTACATACAACAGTTGCTCTGTTAAATCTACACATAAGCAACATAAAACCTCAAGGCATTCAATGTCAAAATATCATATCAATCATAAAAGCACTAACTACTGACTCCAAGGACCTGAGAGTACAGAGACGACACATAGGACTCTTATCTACAAGACATGATAGTCAGTATCTCCACCTGAGATGTCACTACTGTCCCTGATGCTGCTATCCTTCCCTACTGTAGGGTTTCTACCTCCTCATCCTCGTCCACCTAAAAAGGTTGGATCCCACGGGGGTGAGACAATTGAAATTGTCCCAGCGAGAGATATAACTCTCTGCCAGAAACATTATTATTGCAGATGAATAGGAATAAACTGAGCAGAGGAATCTTTATGGAATCAGTAGGATTTAATCATTATTTAGCAGAATAGAGCAATATCATCTCTTAAAGTATGACAACTATAATTGATAAAGTATTAGATCATCTATTCATTTTAATAAGGAATATGAAGAACATGTATAATATTTATCCACTTTAGGATACAATAAGCAATGCAACATCAACCAATGATTTCCATATTTCATTCTTAAGAAAATACACTACACGACTGATTACATTTGACAATCATACTTATGCCCTGAGGAGATGAAGCATATCATTCATGCTCCAACTGACCACGATTACGTAAAGCATCGGTTCTATACCTAGGTCAATGGAAGATCCGGACTCCATCACCTCATCTGGCTCGGTCAGTACGAGACCACATGCAGGACATCTCGTGTAGGGCTGGCAAAACCTAACCCGACCCGACCCAACTAAAGCGGGTTCAGGTCTTGATTTTTTCGACCCGACCCAAAATGACCCAAACCTAAAAAACCCGAAATTATTTGCGGGTCGGGTCCGGGTTTGCAATTCTCGACCCGAAAAACCCGCTCGACCCGAAATTATATCATTGTATGTATATATATTTTTCCATGTTCTAGCCATATAAATTTTGAACACATACAAACATAAATTTGTGATAGTTTATATAAGACTTTGCTTGCAAAACAATAATTAATTAGCAAATTCTGCAGCAATTTCGGGTCTAGCGGGTTTGAATTTTTGGGTTTTTTGGGTTTCTATTTTTGGGTTTTTCGGGTTTGCATTTTTGGGTTTTTCGGGTTTGCATATTATATAATATTTTCAGGTCCATCGGGTTCATCGGGTCAAACCCGCAAATATGAATTTTGGGTTCGGGTCAAGCAGGTATGACCCATAATTATTTTCAGGTCAGGTTCAGGTCGAGTATATTTGATCTGACCCGAATTTACCCGAAATAGTACCCGCTCAACCTGGACCCGATTACCAGCCCTAATCTCGTGTTTCTGCTAAATAACTTTCCAGGGTATACTGGCAACTTCATTGTAGAGTTATAGCCTATAGCATATACTCTCTTAAGGATATGGCACGTAGCCAATGCATGGTATTGTGGAGTCATGGCCCATAGCCATACTCTTATTGGGATATGGCCCATAACCATTCATTTGCATAGGATATGGCCCGTAGTCATTTCTATGAGGCGTAAGGATATATTCGCCCATTACCCCCACATATTCAAAAATATGCATTCCAGGAGTTCCCATAGGAAAACCTGTTTCACCATCACTAGCTACTGACGATGATGGATCTATGGTCAGGGCTCTACATGATAAGATTTCACTTGATTAATTTAGTGTATTTCCATATTCTTTTAGCATCAGCCAGGTTTTCAAACAGGAATTATTATGACAAATGTTACAAAGAAACATGTAATACTTCTATCAAATGCTTTTCAAAACTTTATAGAACATTGGGATCTCAATCCCTTATCTCGTCACTAGGAATTCACACCCTTCATCAAATATCATCATCATGTTCACTAGATCTGGGTATTCAAACCCTTAGTTCATCACTGAACATTGTTACCACTTATTAGGTAACTAATACCTCCAGGTCATCTGACCAAGGTATTCATGATACTTGTTACACAAGAATCTCACATAGTTCACCAAGCATATTCAACTTCTTGTCACCTTTCACTAGGCAACAAATAAAATAATGGATCACAAGGCCCATTAACATCATAGCTCGTACCTAGTTATGCTTGTCACCTCATGATACCTACATGGTTAGTATACTTAATAACAACCATATCAATTACATATCAATATTATGCAATACAAAGATAATATCACTATTCCCTCATCAGGGTTAGGGTTTCCCATCTTTATCAATTAGGGTTTCACATAGCATCACCCTACTTTAGGGTTTCACATAATCATCACCCTATATTAGGGTTTCACATTTCATTTCAATTAGGGTTTCTCAACCTATTAGCTGAAATTAGGGTTTCCATTCTCCATTGATTAGGATTTCATAATTGCCTAATTAATCCAAACCCTAAGTCAGTGCTTCCACATATCTTGGAGCACATAACATTATTTAAGTATTAAATCATACTTATCATTGTTCCATGTACTTAGGAACACGCATCATCATCATACCTTATTAGGTTGACTTAATCTTTCACTAAGTACATGCACCTATGCCCATCATAGTGTATTGAATGTATTACTTTCATAGGCATCGAATGTTAATCACTCTAATTATACTAATCACCTAAGTACTTTAGAGGTACTTCCATTGAAAACAACCTTGAGTTACTCATCATCATCATTTATGGGGTTATTAGTAATTACATGGTTTGAACCAATCAGACCTTCAAACGGTCTTGGACCAAACCTTCAAATGGTCTTAGACCAATTGAACCTTCAAACGGTCTTGGACCAAACCTTCAAACGGTCTTGGACCAATTGAATCTTCATACGGTCTTGGACCAAACCTTCAAACGGTCTTGGAATTACTTGACCTTCAAATGGTCTTGAAGACCGTTAGACCTTAAATGGTCTTGGTCTCTAGTTGAACTTTTAAACGGTTTGAAGACCGTTAGACCTTAAACGGTCTTGGTCTCTAGTTGAACTTTTAAACAGTTTGAAGACCGTTAGACCTTAAACGGTCTTGGTCTCGACATACTTAAATGGTCTAAAGACCATTAGACCTTAAACGTCCTTGGTCTAAAACCTCAAACGATTTGAGACTGTTAGACCATCAAACGGTCTTGGTCTCAAAATCCTTCAAACGGTCTCGAACCCTTTACTCATCAAATGGTTTTAAAGACTGTTAGACCTTAAACGGTCTTGACCTCTTGCTCATCAAACGGTTTGAAGACCATTAGACCTTAAACGGTCTTGACCTCTAGTCCCTCAAATGGTTTGAAACCGTTTGGTCCTCAAACGGTTTGGGACCGTTTGGTCAATTCAGAGTTGAAACCGATTGAACCTTAATTAGGATTTTGACATCAATTGATCTCGGGTTTTGAAACCAATTGAGCTAGGGTTCTGAAATTAATTGAGTTTGATTGTTTGAAATTATTAGGTCATGAGACCAATTAATCCTTGAATCCATTGAAACCTTTTGGTCTCTAACAGTTTGAAACCTTTTGGTCTCAAACGGTGGTCACCAAACGGTTTGAAACCGTTTGGTCTCTAACGGTTTGAAACTGTTTGACCAACCAAAACTGAAACCGTTTGACAATGATATTCTTGAGTTGTGTGCTAAGATGATGTCATCATCATCAAGCTTCAGACCTCTGAATACTACTATAATATATATGAAAAATTCATCAATTGTTCAAGAAGAAAACAAAAGATCAGCATATGATGAGAAATTGAAATCAATAATAACATTGATGGGTTCAAGTTATATAACCTACCTTCAAAGTAGCTTCAAAGCTTAAAGCTTATTGTCTCTAATGGTGAAAGAAGATCCTTCAACTATCCAAGGTTCGTTTCCAACGCTTTGGATGCAAAAGATGGCCAAGGTTGAGCATTGCTTGGAAGAGAGAAGAAAATCAATGTTGAAATCTGATTTCAACCATCAATTCAAGGTTGAAGATGATCATGGAGCTTACCTTCAGCTTGGGGAACGTTTTCCTCCTGCTCCTAAGCTCCTTGGTCATCAGCCAAAGCAAGGGAAAGGAAGTGGTTTGCAAAATAGCCTTTCAAGTAAGGAGAAAATTGAGTATATGTATTTGATTTTCGAGGAGAGAGAAAGTAGAAGAAAATTCATCCACTTTCATGCCACATGCCCCCTCCCTTCCTTGCCTTCGAATCCATCCTCCTTACTCTCAATTTCCTTTCATTTATCCTTGAATTAAAAGCAACCACTTAAGCACCTTAATTAATATAATATTATTATCCATTTTTAGTGAACATTACTTTTTAATTAACAAATGTGAGTGGGTTTCTTCACCTACTTAGGATATTTCGATGCCACTCAAGGAATTTGGATGTCCTTGCACTATAGGATTTCAAACACAGCCTTTTTAGTTGATGGGCACTTCGATTAATATATTTATTTTTGCTACAAATTAAATTAAGGTTTCAATTATGCTTAAATCTTGATTATTTTATTATCAAGATTATCTCTCCTCAAAAGTAGTTCAAACAAGACGCCCCTTTCTTTTTATTTTCTCTAAATGATACCAAGAAACAGTAGGGACATAATAAATATGGTATTTTACATATCCAACCTTAGGTTTTGGGTAAATTGCAAATTACACCAAAACTAGCATTCAATGCACAAGCATTATTCAAACAAGCTCCTTCTTGGAACTTAGGCTTGTGGAAGCCATGCCTCAACATCATTCTCATTCTTATGATGCTATAACACTTGAGGAACATTTATCATGTAACATTTGCATGTTAACCCCTCAAATTGGGTAAATTGCACTTTAGTCCAAAACAAGCAAATATTGCTTCAACATTATTCAAATAGGACCAAAATTGAAACATAAGCTCTCCTTTAGTCTTAATTACTTTTCAAAGGATAAAGAAAAGAATATAAATGACTTACTTAAGTAAAACTCCCAGGATTAAGCCTTAACCCAGGTCAGGGATGTTACAATTATCCACCCCTAACATGAATTTTGTCCCCGAAATCGTCAAGAGAAAAGAGAAGGGTACTTCCTCCTCATCTCTTCCTCCAGCTCCCGCGTAGCCTCTTCAATGCCACGATGATGCTAGAGAACTTTCACAAGAACTATGTCTTTCTTTTTCAACTTTTTGATTCTCCTATCAAGAATCATCACTGGTCCTTCTATATATGATATATCTTCATTTAATTCTACCTCCACGGGTTGTAAAACTAACTCCGTGTCAGGGTGACACTTCCTTAGCATGGATATATGGAATACTGGATGCAATCTGTGTAGTTCAGGTGGCAACTCCAACTTATAGGATACCCTTCCAATCCGTTCAGTGATTGGATAAGGCCCCATAAATCTAGGAGCTAACTTACCTTTCTTTCCAAATCTAAGAACACCTTTCCAAGGTGAGACCTTGAGATATACTCTGTCTCCAACTTGGAATTCTAAAGGTCTTCGCCGTTTATCAGCGTATGACTTATGTCTATCCTATGCAACCTTTAACTGTTGTTGTATTACTTTAATCTTTTTAGTTGTCTATTGCACTAACTCAGGACCCAAAAGTTGATATTCCCCTATTTCATACCAGCACAATGGAGATCTACAACGTCTACCATATAATGCTTCATATGGTGCCATATCAATACTGTGTTGATAACTATTGTTATAAGTGAATTTTATCAAGCTCAAGTATATATTCCAACTTCCTATAAACTGAAGGACACATGCCCTAAGCAAATCCTCCAAAGTTTGTATAGTCCTCTCAGATTGTCCATCTGTCTGTGGGTGAAAGGTGGTACTAAACCTTAACAGCGTACCCAAAGCTTTATGTAGTCGTTCCCAAAAATGACTCGTGAACTGGGGTCCTCTATCAGAAACAATTGTAGCTGGAACCCCGTGTAAAGGCACTATCTCATCTATATAGATCTGTGCAACTTTCTCAGCAGTATAGGTTGTTTTGATAGGAAGAAAATGTGCTGACTTAGTCAACCTATCAACTATCACCCAAATGGAATCATGACTTTTGGCTGTTCTGGATAAACCAACCACAAAGTCCATGGTTACGTGATCCCATTTCCACTATGGTATAGGTAAAGGTTGCATTGTTCCTGTGGGCTTTTGATGTTCAACTTTGACCTGCTGACACACTGGACACCGCATAACAAACTCAGCTACATCTTTTTTCAAACCAGGCCACCAATACATAGCTTTCAAGTTATGATACATTTTGGTGCTCCCTAGATACATTGCATACATAGATGAGTGAGCTTCCTCCAAGACTAACTTCCTTAAGTCATTGGCATCAGGTACTACCATCCTACCATGGTAACAGACTACCTCATCATCTGACTCATGAAACACATCCTGTTTCTCACTACCATACTCTGACCTGATTTGCTGAGTCACAGTATCAGCTTGTTGTGCCTCTTCGATTTATTGTTTCAGAGTAGGTTTTATGTGCATCTCAGCTAACGGTCCAGCTAATAAGGATACTTTAAACTGTACATTGTTTTGCCTTAAAGAGACAAGCATGTCTCGTTTAAATCACACTAAAGAGTTCAACTATCTTTGTCCATGGTTGGCAATGATGATTTTCTACTTAGTGCATCATCCACTACATTAGCCTTTCATGGATGATAATCAATTGTACGATCGTAGCCCTTGATTAACTCCATCCAGCGGCGCTGTCTCATATTCAACTCATGCTGTGAAAAGATGTATTTTAAATTCTTATGGTCTGTGAAAATCTGGAATGTCTCTCCATAGAGATAATGTCTCCAGATCTTCAACGCATGAACCACTGCAGCTAATTCTAGATCATGTGTTAGATAATTTTCCTCGTGTTTCTTAAGCTGTGAAGAAGCAAAAGAAATCACTTGTTTATCCTACATCAACACACATCCTAGACCGTTCTTAGAAGCATCACAGAAAACAATATACCCCTTTTCCCGCTCAGGTAACACTAACACAGGTGCACTGGTTAACCTTTCTTTCAATGACTGGAAAGAATGTTGACACTTGTCATTCCAGATAAAAGGAACCTCCTTTCTGGTCAACCTGGTTAGGGGTAATGCTACAGAACTGAAATTCTTAATGAACCTCCTATAATAGCCTGCCAGTCCTAGAAAACTACGTATCTCCGTTGGTGTCTTTGGTTGTTCTCACTCCAAGATAGATTCTACCTTTTTAGGATCAACACGGATACCTGAGGCAGATATTACGTGTCCTAGGAAAGACACTTCTGATAACCAAAATTCACACTTGCTAAACTTAGCGTATAGTTTGTGCTCTCTTAGTAAAGTCAGGGCCTGATGAAGGTGTTGCTCATGTTGTTGAGCATCTCTACTATAAATTAGGATGTCATCTATAAAGACTACTATGAATTGATCAAGGAATGGTCGGAAAATTCTGTTCATGAGTTCCATGAATGCAGTTGGTGCATTAGTCAGTCCAAACGACATAACTATGAACTCATAGTGACCATACCTTGTCCTAAAGGCTGACTTAGGAATGTCACTCTCCTTGATACGTAACTGATGGTATCCTGACCTTAGATCTATTTTAGAAAAGATAGTTTCACCACGCAACTGGTCAAATAGGTCATCTATCCTTGGCAGAGGATATTTGTTCTTTATGGTCACCTTGTTGAGCTGTCTATAGTTGATGCATAATTGCATAGACCCATCTTTCTTTTTAACAAAAAGAACCAGAGCACCCCATGGTGAAGTACTCAGTCGAATAAAACCCTTTTCAAGCAACTCTTGTAACTGTTTCTTGAGTTCTGCCATCTCAGCAGGTGCCATTCTATAAGGTGTTTGATCTATAGGTTGTGTACCCAGGATTAGATTAATCTCGAAATCAATCTCTCGGGGTGGAGGAACACGTGGAAGTTCCTCAGGAAACACATCCTCAAACTCCCTAACAATCGGAACTTCAGAAAGACTAGGACTCTCTACTCTGGCATCTACCACATGTGCCAAGAATGTGAAGCATCCTTGTCTCGTCAACTTGTCAGCTACCATTGCTGACACTAGGCAGGTTGGAAGAATCATTCTGTCCCCCTGAAAGATCCATGTATCACCATTGTCGGTGAACATAGCCTGCTTGGAACCGCAGTCCAAGACAACATTATACTTTTCTAGGGTGTCCATCCCAAGGATTATGTCGAACCCATGCATCTCAAGTGGTATAAGATCCACTTCAATGCTATGTTCTGAAAAAGAAAGAACACAGGGAGAACATACCTCCCGCAACACTGCAAATCCAACTAATGGAGTTTCTAATAACAGACTATCTGCTCTATGACTGACAATCATATCGCAGTCATGAATCACTTCTCGAGTGATAAAGGAATGTGTAGCACCCAGATCAATCAAAACAAATACAAAGCAAGACAAAGACATATCAGAATGAAATAATTCCATCTGACATGTCACAACTCATGGATTAACCACTGCCTCGGGCTGATTCATTGCATAGAATCTTGTCGTTGCCTGATGTTGACTTTGTGCTCTGATATTTGATGCAATTGATCCTACCTGGGACGTCTGTCCACATCCTCGAGTGTCACTAGAAAACTATTTCCTCTGATGATCTTGTTGACTCTGCCTCGGTGGTTGGGTTACCATTGTGTTCCCAACTGGACAATCCCTTACTAGATGTCCTACCTGTCTACACTGATGACAAATTCTATTCTCTTGATATGGTCTAAAAGGTCCAGTCACTGACGTTGATGTTGTACTGGGAGCTCTATTTGGAGGGAAACTACGGCCCCTACCCCTACCTGACGTCCGAGACGTCTGGGTATTAAACCTCAATGGTGTTGTTGGTGCAGAAAACCTTAGTTTCTTAAAACTTTCAGACCTCTTTCCTTGGAACTGTGTATGCTCTTTCCTACTGTTGGCATGACGCTTCTCAGTCATGGACCTTTCTATCCGCCTAACGGACTCCACAAAGATAGCAAACCTCTCTCTATTCTCTAGAGCAGATATTGGTGTGGTTAAATCAGTGTTCAAACCCTTCTCAAAACGATGAATCCTCTCCTCATCTGTACCAGCCATGTACAGACAGAACCGTAGAAGCTCCATAAACTTAGCTTCATACTCACTAATGTTCATTGGTCCTTGACTTATCCGCTCAAACTAAGAGATCTTCTCATCCAGTTAAGTCTTAGGAAAATATCTGCTAACGTATTCACGTCGGAATTCTTCCCATCTGACTTCAATACCTGGCCTTTTACCTTCTTCTATGGCCCACCAATGGCCAACACTCCCCTTCAACAGGCACACCACATGTCTAACCTTCTCAGCTTCTGGGATATTAAGAATTTTGAAGGATTTTTCCAGCTCAGTCAGCTACATGTCTATGTCTATTGGGTCAACTGTACCAGCATAATCAATGGCTCCTACCCGTCGAAGCCATTCAAAAGTCTTTCCAGCTCCATGTCCCTCATTGTGAGTTGGTGTCCTAGGTGTAGGTGGTGGCATCCTATCCGCCATATGTGTCATTGTTGCCATGAACTGCCCAAACAAGGCATGGAAAGCTGGGTTTTCTAGTGTAGCTTGGTCAAGCTGGGGATGTTCAGGTACTAGTTCTTCTCTATCCTGATAACTTGCACCCCTTCCTGGTGCAGCAACACTGCTTTCAGCAGCATGTTCTTCATGTGATCCATCCATATTTAAGCTTTACTTCTTCTCCTAAGAGAAGAAGTCACTATCAGATAAACTGAAAGACACTAGAACAGACTCAACGATTTTAATCCTATGTCTCTGTAGACTTAGCGAACCTAGAGCTATGATACCACTGAACTGTGAGATGACCCGACACCAAACTGATAAACAAATAATTACAATTAATGTAGAATTAAACATAAGTAGTGGATTATTGAAAAATCACTAAAAATTAAAACCATTTGCAAGGAGATCCATTTCCAGGAAATTCTTATAACAAGAACCAAAATATTATATACACATTCTAGTCCACAAAGTACATATCATGTACCTTCTCTTCTCGAGGATTACATACAACAGTTTCTCTGTTAAATCTACACATAAGCAACATAAGACCTCGAGGCATTCAATGCCAAAATCTCAGATCGATCATAAAAGCACTAACTATTGACTCCAAGGACCTGAGAGTACAGAGACGACACATAGGACTCTTATCTACAAGACATGACAGTCAGTATCTCCACCTGAGATGTCACTGTTGTCCCTGATGCTGCTGTCCTTCCAATGTTGTAGGGTTTCTACCTCCTCGTCCTCGTCCACCTAAAAAGGTTGGATCACACGGGGGTGAGACAATTGAAATTGTCCCAGCGAGAGATATAACTCTCTGCCAGAAACATTATTATTGCAGATGAACAGTAATAAACTGAGCAGAGGAATCTTTATGGAATCAGTAGGATTTAATCATTATTTAGCAGAATAGAGCAATATCATCTTTTAAAGTATGACAACTATAATTGATAAAGCAGTAGATCAACTATTCATTTTAATAAGGAATATGAAGAAAATGTATAATATTTATCCACTTTAGGATACAATAAGCAATGTAACATCAACCAATGATTTCCGTATTTCATTCTTAAGAAAATACGCTACACGGATGATTACATTTTACAATCATACTTATGCCCTGAGGAGATGAAGTATACCATTCATGCTCCATCTGACCACGATTACGTAAAGCATAGGTTCCATACATAGGTCAATGGAAGAGCCGGACTCCATCACCTCATCTGTCTCGGTCAGTACGAGACCACATGTAGAACATCTTGTGTCTCTGCTAAATAGCTTTCCAGGGTATACTGGCAACTTTGCTATAGAGTTATAGCCTATAGCACATATTATCTTCAGGATATGGCCCGTAGCCAATGCCTGGTATTGTGGAGTCATGGCCCATATCCATACTCTTATTGGGATATGGCCCATAACCATTCATGTGCATAGGATATGGCCCGCAGTCATTCCTATGAGGTGTAAGGATATATTCGCCCATTACCCCCACATATTCAAAAATATGCATTCCAGGAGTTCCCATAGGAAAACCTGTTTCACCAACACCAGCTACTGACGATGATGGATCTATGGTCAGGGCTCTACATGATAAGATTTCACTTGATTAATTAAGTGTATTACCATATTCTTTTAGCATCAGCCAGGTTTACAATCAGGAATTACTATGACAAATGTTACAAAAAAACATGTAATACTTCTATAAAATGCTTTTCAAAACTTTATAGAACATTGGGATCTCAACCCCTTATCTCATCACTAGGAATTCACACCCTTCATCAAATATCATCATGATGTTCACTGGATCTGGGTATTCAAACCCTTAGTTCATCACTGAACATTGTTACCACGTATTAGGTAACTAATACCTCTAGGTCATCTGACCAAGGTATTCATGATACTTGTTACACAAGCATCTCACATAGTTCACCAGGCATATTCAACTTCTTGTCACCTTTCACTAGGCAACAAATAAAATAATGACTCGCATGGCTCATTAACATCATAACTCATACCTGGTTATGCTCATCCCCTCATGATACATGCATGGTAAGTATACTTAATAACAACCATGTCCATTACATATCAATATTATGAAATACAAAGATAATATGACTATTCCCTCATCAGGGTTAGGGCTTTCCATCTTTATCAATTAGGGTTTCACATAGAATCACCCTACTTTAGGGTTTCACATAATCATCACCCTATATTAGGGTTTCACATAACATCACCCTATATTAGGGTTTCACATAACATCACCCTATATTAGGGTTTCACATTTCATTTCAATTAGGGTTTCTCAACCTATTAGCTAAAATTAGGGTTTCCATTCTCCATTGATTAGGATTTCATAATTGCCTCATTAATCCAAACCCTAAGTCAGTGCTTCCACATATCTTGGATAACATAACATTATTTAAGTATTAAATCATACTTATCATTGTTCCATGTACTTAGGAACACGCATCATCATCATCATACCTTATTAGGTTGACTTAATCTTTCACTAAGTACATGCACTTATGCCCATCATAGTGTATTGAATTTATTACTTTCATAGGCATCGAATGTTAATCACTCTAATTATACTAATCACCTAAGTACTTTAGAGGTACTTCCATTGAAAACAACCTTGAGTTACTCGTCATCATCATTTATGGGGTTATTAGTAATTACACGGTTTGAACCAATCGGACCTTCAAACGGTCTTGGACCAATTGAACCTTCAAGCAGTCTTGGACCAAACCTTCAAATGGTCTTGGACCAATTGAATCTTCAAACGGTCTTGGACCAAACCTTCAAACGGTCTTGGAATTACTTGACCTTCAAACAGTCTTGAAGACCGTTAGACCTTAAATGGTCTTGGTCTCTAGTTGAACTTTTAAACAGTTTGAAGACAGTTAGACCTTAAAAGGCCTTGGTCTCAACATCCTTAAATGGTCTAAAGGCCATTAGACCTTAAATGGTCTTGGTCTAAAACCTCAAATGATTTGAGACCATTATACCATCAAATGGTCTTGGTCTCAAAATCCTTCAAACTCTCTTGAACCATTTACTCATCAAACAGTTTTAAAGACCGTTAGACCTTAAACGGTCTTGACCTCTTGCTCATCAAATGGTTTGAAGACCGTTAGACCTTAAATGGTCTTGACCTCTAGTCCCTCAAATGGTTTGAAACTGTTTGGTCCTCAAACGGTTTGGGACCGTTTGGTCAATTCAGAGTTGAAACCGATTGAACCTCAATTAGGGTTTTGACATCAATTGATCTAGGGTTTTGAAACCAATTGAGCTAAGGTTCTGAAATTAATTGAGTTTGATTGTTTGAAATTATTAGGTCATGAGACCAATTGATCCTTGAATCCATTGAAACTATTTGGTCTCTAACGGTTTGAAACTATTTGACCTCTAACGGTTTTGAAACTGATTGGTCACCAAACGGTTTGAAACCGATTGGTCTCTAACGGTTTGAAACTGTTTGACCAACCAAAACTGAAACCATTTAACAATTATATTCTTGAGGTGTGTGCTAAGATTATGTCATCATCATCAAGCTTTAGACCTCCGAATACTACTGTAATATATATGAAAAATTCATCAATTGTTTAAGAAGAAAACAAAAGATCAACATATGATGAGAAATTGAAATCAATAATAACATTGATGGGTTCAAGTTATATAACCCGTCTTCAAAGTAGATTCAAAGCTTCAAGCTTCTCGTCTCTAATGGTGAAAGAAGCTCCTTCAACTATCCAAGGTTCATTTCCAACTCTTTGGATGCAAAAGATGGCCAAGGTTGAGCATTGGTTGGAAGAGAGAAGAAAATCAATGTTGAAATCCGATTTCAACCATCAATTCAAGGTTGAAGATGATCATGGAGCTTACCTTCAGCTTGGGGAAAGTTTTCCTCCTGTCCTAAGCTCCTTGGTTGTCGGCCAAAGCAAGGGAAATAAAGTGGTTTGCAAAATAGCCTTTCAAGTAAGGAGAAAATTGAGTATATGTAATTGATTTTCTAGGAGAGAGAAAGTAGAAGAAAATTCATCCACTTTCATGCCACATGCCCCCTCCCTTCCTTGCCTTCGAAGCCATCCTCCTTACTCTCAATTTCCTTTCATTTATCCTTGAATTAAAAGCAACCACTTAAGCACCTTAATTAATATAATACTATTATCCATTTTTAGTGGACATTACTTTTTAATTAACAAATGTGAGTGGGTTTCTTCACCTACTTAGGATATTTCGATGCCACTCAAGGAATTTGGACGTCCTTGCACTATAGGATTTCAACCACAGCCTTTTTAGTTGATTGGCACTTCAATTAATATATTTATTTTTGCTACAAATTAAATTAGGGTTTCAATTATGCTTAAATCTTGATTATTTTATTATCAAGATTATCTCTCCTCAAAAGTAGTTCAAACAAGACGCCCCTTTATTTTTATTTTCTATAAATGATACCAAGAAACAGTAGGGACATAATAAATGTGGTATTTTACATATCCAACCTTAGGTTTTGGGTAAATTGCAAATTACACCAAAACTAGCATTTAATGCACAAGCACTATTCAAACAAGCTCCTTCTTGGAACTTAGGCTTGTGGAAGCCATGCCTCAGCATCATTCTCATTCTTATGATGCTATAACACTTGAGGAACATTTATCATGTAACATTTGCATGGTAACCCCTCAAATTGGGTAAATTGCACTTTAGTCCAAAACAAGCAAATATTGCTTCAACATTATTCAAATAGGACCAAAATTGAAACATAAGCTCTCCTTTAGTCTTAATTACTTTTCAAAGGATAAAGAAAAGAATATAAACGACTTACTTAAGTAAAAATCCCAGGATTAAGCCTTAACCCAGGTCAGGGATGTTACAACAATGGCCATATTCACCCTTCACATGGCCTCTTGCTAGTTCATTGTGGTTCTATTCTCTTTGTTTTGATTGGGGAAAGTTTGCTCTGAGTCTAGATCAAAACTTGATGCAAGGCTGCCATTTTTGGAGTGTGCATGCACTAATTTGTGATACCTAAAATGAAAGGGTTTTCCATAGTCAGATGGACATAGAAGAATTATTTTTCAACTGAATATACAATAATATCATTGGTAAAATGAAAACCCTAAATTAATCTTAATAAAATGGGATTAAACTAGATGATTCTATTGTCCCCAACAACAAAACTAAATTTTGATGTGGTATTTCTATGCGATAAGAAATTCATCTAGGAAGAGTCCCTAGATTTCTACCAAAACAAACATGCAATAATACTGCCCAGAAGAGGATATATCTTATCACAATATAGTTTAGGATCAAACTTAAAGGACAACTTTTTTGAGAGACTTGTTAGTTTTTATCTAGTTGTAATAAGACTAATATTCTACACCAATATTTTATTTGATTGATTAAACTAAATGTAAGAGAAGTGGGGACATCAAAATAAAACCATGTCTAGATTAATTATGGGAAAATTTGGGGTAAAATCAGGTTTCACCACCACTCTCACATCTACATATATATTTCTTACCCATACTTTTATGAAGATATTCAATTGGAGTCATGAAATTCCCATCCTTTTGGTGTGAGGGAATTGCACAAGTGAATATTGTCGTAAGCTTGATGTCTCACTACTTACAAATCTTGTCTTCACTACTCTGAAGACCTCCCATCTAAAGTTCTCACTAGGGCATCAACCAAATACAATCAATATTCAAATCTCAAATGTAGAAGTTCTCTTGGTCTAATGTTAAATAAATCATGTAGTGTGAGTGATCAAACCATAAAACATGCATTAAACAATTAGAAATGAATTAAGTGAGGTTCATACAAGACATGGAGTATAGAAATTAAATTGCAAGATACATTTAGTGGGGCTTGTCCCCGCACCCCAGTGATAGGACTGCTCCCTTGACATAGTCAAATTAATACAAGTGGTAAAGGAAGAAGACATGATCATGGGTGCATACAAGGGGTAGAATGGCATGATGTGAAAATAGGCAAACTTTCTTCTTTCTTCTTCCTTATAGGTACTAACCATGACTAATGGCTGGAGTAGGTGTATGGATAGAAGCTCAATCAAGGGATAAATTAATTTGGGTGAGAGGTCTTGTAAGGAGTGGGATCCCAGAGGGGAACCACTCCCTACTAAAACAAAAAGGCAACATCCCAAACAAAAACACCAACATAATTATTTTCCAAAGGGATGAAACAAATTTATTCAACATGAATGTATCATAACACCAAAGTAGTAACGGAATTTAAAGATGTATATAACCATTACAAAGCTTGTTGTCATAACTAATCTATCACCACGCAGGGTGACATAAAGGAAAAATTAACTACATATATGACTAGTTGAGGATCACCTAACAATTACAATAAAGCAAAGATCCAATTAACCTTGTTGTGGTCCTGGTCCAACCTGGTTGTCTCCTCCTTGACCTATTTCTAGGGTTGGAAGCATACCCCACATAAGGGAAAAAAAGATAATGTCAGCAAAAAAATGGTATGTGCATGCTAAACAAGAATTGAGCAATATAATGAGAATATGATGTAAAATAAAAGGATTCCCATAGAAAAGTAAAGGACTACCCAACCGGGCATAAAAGAAAAGAATCTCAATAAAAGAGACAAATAAGAGCAAGGTATAAAAATAAGGCACTCATGTGTTTCACATGTGACAATACTAGACAATATAAACATGTAGGTAGGAAATAACACATCTACCAAAAATAATGTGGGGTGACCAGGATCTTGTATACATCTACTCTAAATTATGGGGTGGCAGGGTCTATCAACATCTGCCTCGGCACGTCTGTCCTAATTATTTTCATATGAAGGAATTTTCACATCTACACACATATGTGGGAATTTTCACATCCACATAAAAGAACATGTAACATTATCTAGTAGTCACCACATGATGCATAACAAAAGAATAAGCAATTATAAAAAAGAATAAGAAAGATGAGAACATCCAACAAAATAAAATGGGATCAGAGGATCCATGCCATCACATAATGTACCCTATAAACATCCACTACAAAGGTGGGAAAAGAAGCACATTCACAAAAGAATGTTCCACCATGAGCAAAGCATATGAAAGAGACCAAGAGAATGTCCAAATATGATCACAAGATCAGTAATAATATAATGTACTTCACATGAAGCATATTTTCTAAAAGAACAAGATATGGTGTAGGGTAATGTCCATAGGACTAAGAGAAATATGACAATAGGTGAATTGCTCAAAAAGAATAATAGGGGATGCAAACATACCTTAAAAGAGATGAATAAGAAATTGCTCAATATAGAAATAATGTGGGATGCAATCATACCTCTAAACAGTCCAAGTCAGTCTTAGATCCAAGCCTAGGTCTCCAAAGCACCTATTAGACATATATGTAGAACTAGGGTTAGGTTTTCATTAATTCTTCAAAACCCTAAAATTGTCATTTTAATATTAATGAATTAGGTTATCTTTTTCTAAGTCCAAAAAATATTTTATTATATTTTTCTGACTTTTAAATATTTAGTTATGAATTTTGCAAGTTAATACTTATTTAGGAAAAATCCATTAAAATCACATATTTTCAACATTACATTTTTGCAACAAAAGTTGTACCATTAGAAAGCTCGTATTTTCTAATTTCAAAGCATATTTTATTTTATTTATCTGAGCTATGAATAATTTACTATTAATTTTTGAAAACCAACCAATCGCAAAATTCCACGTCAGCAAGTAGACCCACGAGAGAGGAAGAGAGAGAGGGCGTGCATGTTGAGTTGGCCCAATCAGAGTGGACCAACTCGGCCAGACCCACCTACAACCTGGCTACTTGCATCAAAACGGAAAGAAAACAAATGATCATGAAAAGACCAAAATGCCCCTAAGGCAAAAAAATCAAGTACAAAAGAAACAAAAGGGTATTCAAGGGAATTTCATGTGAGGATTGTCCCCCTCCCTCGACCCCTCATCATGGCTGGAGTTCGTCCATCAAGGATAGGTCACAACCCACTCCTCGGATGCGCTCGGTCTCAGGTGAAGACCTCATGAGTTTCACGGCATCAAGTCGGAGCCGGCAAACCATAACGTAGAACCTTTGGTGCACAAAGTCACCGGGTCGACAAGATCCACCAATGATTAGTGGCTTCACAAGAAGACCACAGTCACAGACAATCAAAACCAACGAAGCAAATGTTCAGACACCTTTGTCCAAAGCCAATGAACACGAGTGAACAAAATCAGAAACATAGATCCAAAAACACGAAGGCAAACCTGAAATATTGCCTAGAACAACAGCACATACTAACGCTCTACATGGGCCGCCAAAACAGACCATGGCGTGATCAAAGAAAGATGGGAAAAGGTAAAGGAAGTTACTAGGAGCGTGTAAGAGTGAGTAATTGAGCTCCAACTCTGCCTATCCACTGCAACGGCCGTCGAAGGCCCAAAGAAGGAAACGAGTAGGTTGGGTACTATGGTAGGATATCTGGGGAAATTGATGGCAAAGGAGAGTTGCAAGGAGTCCGAGAAAAGTTTTAGGGTGACTATTTCAAGTTATCTTATGTAGTTCCTTAGTTGGGTAGTCAAGTAACCCTATGTATTTTATTGATAAGCCTATCCTAGATTTGTGGAATATCAACTAGGGCTTCAATTCCTATCTAAGTTGAATACTTCCATTTCCCAAACCACCTATGTAGTTGAGACTCAATCTTGAGTTATCCCAATCACCCTAGGCTTTTTATGGATGTAATTATGTTGCCACATGGATATGACTCCAGTAGCGTCTAATTCGTGTCTCATGAGCTCTAGGAAGTTAGCTTGAGCACTATAAAGTGTAGGTTGACTTGAATACTAATAGCTAGACATAACTCTAGTTCTCACTTTAAACCATTTATTTGTTGTTCTTCCAACATGCATCAGATACATCCACTTCGATATTGAGCAATCATGAATCAAAAAGACAAATCATAAGTTTTATAGTTGAGATGAGCCTTTTAGTATAAGCTATAAGCTAAACCCATTTAGTTATACTTAGACATGCCTTGCTTTAAACTTGGTGTTTCCCAACATATCCATTCCCAAGGCAATCTACCTAAGGATAGGATACCATCCTCATTGAGCTTGTTATGACTCAAGCATGAGGATTTGTGGATTGAAGATATTACTTTAGCAGAATATTCTAAGGAGTTCACCTCTCTCAACTCCATGGTAAAATTAGATCACCTAGTGAATGCAATGATGGGTAAATTGACTATATTGTTCACCTTGTCCTGTGATGACACAATGATTGTAAACTGTAAAGGGAAGGAGAAACCCTAAATTCTTCCTAGAATGGTTAGACAATCAAATCGCTTGCCTATGTCTTGAGACGATGTAGTGTAATCTATTAAGAGTAACGTGGTGAATGGTGGTTGTGGGGTGTTATAAAGGCTTGATATAGGTTGACCATGTGTAATAAGAATCCAACCTCCTTCCTATGCTATATATTAGAGATTTATTTGTATGCCCTTTTAGGTATTTGTAGAATTAGAACCTTCTAGTGGAATGAAGTGATGATAGAACAATAGTATATGTTTTTTATTGTGGAAGGTGGATGGTTTGGTTTTCGGATCAATTTTGGCGCCAATTTTAGATTTTCATTTCCAAGATTTTATCGTCAAACCTATTTTGTTATTAAATTATATCCACAAAAAGAAATTTTTTAATTTTATTGATGGTTTTGAAACCAAGCCATCACCAGAATGAAGTTTGAGTTGTAGAGATGAAGAAACCCTTGACTGGAATGATCAACCATGAGACCCTAGACCTTAGTATGAAGTAGAGAGTAAGAGGGTTTTAGGTATAAATGACCTAGTTGATCTGCATTTGTTGCCTCTCTAGATGGTTAGTTAGGATTTATCTTGAAATAAGTACTACTTCGGTAACAATTTTAACTACCACCAAACTAGGTAAGTGAGTAAACCATTCCAATTTGCTTACCAGAATATTACATGGATCATTAAAATAAGATTTAAAATTTGTCTTCATGTATTTGAACTGGTGTACCTTAGTGAAGTATGTTACTAAGTAAAAACAAAACCACAATAAGTGGCAAGGGAAATCACCTTAATAATGGATATAATAACTATTAAGGTAACATTAGATTTTGGTGTAACTTCCCTAGCTCAACATCTTATATGAGAATATTATAGAATAATTGAGACATGGAGTGATTTAGTTTCATCTTGGGATTGGACTATAAGTGTGATTTGAGGTGATTAACAATGGTTCACTATATTATGTTGACTAGAAATCTATGTTTTGGTTGGGAAGCATAACTGAATATGTATACCTGGCTATAGATGGATGGATTTCGGGGACAAAATCTTCTTTAAAGTGTGGAGTGTTGTAACATACTGAAATCTAGGTTTATGACTTGTCCATCCCTTATTCTTGGCCCCTATGACTATGTTAATATCAAGATTTTTTTCCTAATCTAAGATATATTATGATCATTTAAATTCAAATAACATTATATAGTTCAAAATCATAATGTGAGGTATTAGGATGACATAGACAAGCTAAGTTAATAACAAAATTTGATATATGAATATACCAATTAATATGTTTGACACCAATTTTACCCTTTCGAATTTATATGATTAAAAGATAAAAGAAATTTATTTAATAGGATATTTATTATATGACCCCATTGACTAATTAGGAGGACTAAAGACATTTAATGAACGATTAATATATGATTAATGAAATCCAATATTAAACATCATCAAAGGATGAAATTGATGGCACATTGGATTTCTCACATGTTAAAGGGCCTACCTATCAATTTTGGTAGCAATCAGACTTCAATTGGCCATCCATTTTGTGGTTTGGGTTCTTAACTTAATATGCACCATTGTAGTCATTACATTAATATGGCATTATCTACCCTTTTTGGCTTGTAAATGCCCGCTCCCCCCTCTGGATGCCTTCAACGCATCCCTACATCTGCGGATCACTGACGTAGATCAGGGTGGCCGCTTCTTTCTGTTTTCCTATTCCTCTTCCTTCTCTACTCTGCGATGTTCCTTTCCTTCACCCTTCCACATGCCTAGCACTCAACCAGATGGCCTTCACCTGTGTTAGTTCTCGCCTTCATCCTCTCCTTCGTTGTGCCGATCACCTTTGCTGCAAAGGTCACTGTCGCCAGTTTCAGAGGTCGGTGATGGCTCCTGTGGGCGCCAACCGCCACTGAATCAAATCCCCCTTTCTAGTATTGATTGTTGTCTGATGTGAATCAGTAGCATGAAGATTCACTGTCATCTCACAACTATGCATACTTGCTTGCGAGCCCTTCAAACTCGCCAGCGGCTACAGGGGGTAGTGAGGACTGCGACATCAACCTGGTACGATGGTGTTCCGTCTCCTCAATTTCTTCGCCTCCACCTACCGAAGTGACCTGCCACCGAGCAAGCAGATCATTGTCCTCTCTTCTTCCTCCTCAACATGCGCCTTGCAGCGCCGAGCATCATTAGGAGCGCAGTCGACCAACACCGATCCTTGTCCTCCTCCAACCAGCAACTCCTCTCCTAATATACAACCACACTGACCCCGCTGTCAAGCACCCGCATCCCACATTGTCGTGCCCAAATCTTTGAATACTTGTTGTGCTAATATGGGTCCTTCCTGCATTGGCTTCAGCTGAGATGCGCCCTGGGATACTGCCGCCCCAGGCGCATGCTTGTTTCTTGGCGTCGTCCTGTTTGGGGAGTTTGAGTTTCCCAGTGTGCTCTGGTGCTAGTCCTCCCTCTTCCTCTACAGTGAAGGGATGGATCTTTCCAAGTTTGGCGAGAGGCTCCTCAACTCTATACATATCAGTCGCTTGCTATCCTTTTCCAGCGTTTCAGCAACCTCCAAACCACAACCATCGCGGAGCATCACCATCGACGTTGGTGGTCTCTGAAAGCTGCATGATCGTTTGACAACCCTTCTCAATGCCTCACTGCCTCTCTCGTACTGGGCGCCCCTCAGCCTTGACAGTAGCAAGCACCTACCGCCTACCCACCAACACGACGACATCCATCCACACTGTCATATGACCAAGGTGGCGCATGCCAATCTGCAGCCTAAAAGTTGGCCATCATTGGTCTCTTCCGCCTCCAATGGAGTTCTGAAACAAGCTGGTAACATGTTGTCCTATCTCCTCATCAACAACGATCATGAAACATGGAGATCCAAGTCCATGTTTCCATACAATGATTGACCTGGCTAGAGAAGACAAGGAGTAGAATAGGACGAGGCTAGCATCAGCCGAGCCTATTACAAATCAGATGACTTTATCCCAAAGTCTAAAGGTTAGTGTCTTCACCTCCTTGCAATTCAGTTGTTAAAATATAGTAATGATAATGATTCAGATCGCATGGTGTATTTATCATACATTAGAAAAATTGATATTATTACCTGATACTTAGTATTAGTAATATGACAATAAGGTCATAGTAGAAATGACACATATACTTGGATGTGAAAAAAAAGAACCTAACTTTGGCAAACTACATCGTTGATCATTTGTAGACCTAATTTCCTTCATAATAGGATGTGTTAGTAACATTATGAGTAATGCCATCCTTGACCAAATATGACCCAAGGGAGAGAAATATCACTTAGAGACTTAAATGGAAAGTAACACACTATCCCTTCAAATATAACCATATGATTGATTCTTGTACCCAAAATATAGTATGGTGAAATACATTAGTTTATCCATATGAATATTGTACAAAAAGAGGTATATGTGTACTCCCTCAGGAGTGTATGCGAGACTTAGATCCTAGGTTGTCACAATAAGTGTATTTCAATAAATATACCTAATATGGAGTATGTACTTGAGCCTAGTCACCTAAACTTGAACTTATGATATGTAGAGAAAAAATAATATTATATGACCTATATGGGGATGAATGCATATTATTACCATATATATATGTTATACATATTTCAAACTATGTGGCCGAGGATGGATGTTAGAACGAAAAAGAATACATATATAATTAGATATTCATTAAATAAGATTAAATTCTTAATATGCCACTAGGCGATTATAGTTGAGCTAATAGGAGTGTATTCACAAGTATGGTTTGATTTAATTAACATACCTAATGTATTCTTAGGGTGAAAACTTGACTCAGACCAAGTATATCTATTGAGTTAGTCATTAGTCTTGAAGATCAAGTATGTACATCCTCTATTTTATTTTGGACATTATTTGACTGATACCTACATTCTTTAACGAGGCATCTTTTGAACTATTAATTCTTTTAGAAACCCAATTGTTTGGACATTCATGTTCCTCATCTTATTTCATTATATTCATGTGGTTGTGACTACTCTGTTTATATGGGTTCTTGAACCTCACCTGCTCTGAATGCCTTTTTTTATGTGAAATTGACTAAAATGATAGTCTTGCCTCTCTATTTTATGCATACTACATGTTTGACTAGAATATCTAGAATAATGGTACTTATGTACAACCATACTTATAAAAGGTGTGTGTATTCCGCCCGGGTTGTGCGTTTACACCCTTGTTTATTTTAAGTCATGATCCTATGTTGTTATGGCCATGTTTTAGGTATTTTTAGTCTACATCGTTATGCATGCAAAAGATTATTGTTTTATGTTGTGATTGTGATTAACTATTTTGGCAAGACATTTTATTCTCATTTTTGGAACATGAATTTAATATGCCTCATTTCTCTTGTTATAATTCTTTTAAACATACCTAATTGCAAATATTCCCCCCATCTTTTGGGAACATCTCGTTTGGCACTTTTAACCCATTATAATGCCCAAAGTGTTTAATTAATGTACATACTCAGCCTTTTTCCGACCTATACTTTGTTTCCTATCTTCTGTGTGATGTTCCCTTCCACCCAAGTGTAGGTACATTAGAAGACAAGGATGCACAAAGATCATATACATGATATTGGACCTAAGGATAACTTGGAATGGCCGAGTTACCCTCTACAATTTGTCTTGCATGTGATTAGGTTTATCTGTATACCTTTATACTTTGCTATACCCACCTTTTATGGTGAGGAACAATTGTTTAAATGAATGATCATGTAACTTTGTAAAAATTATGTTCTGCTGCTTTATTACTACATGGCTCTTGTATTGTATCATTTGAGTGGACCCCCTATCGGGTCTCACTCTTTACAAAATGTCACTCATGAAACCCTAACCAACACCAAATAAGCATAATGGGTAGTATCAGAGAGAAGGGTGTGTTTTTGCTTTTTATAAACCAAATGACAAAGATCTTTATGAACAAGTATACCTGCTTGAGGTGGGGGAACATGTAATTTCACATGTTGAAGTTGTTTTTACATTATTTAATGTTTTGAAGGTTCTACATACTTTCTCTCTCATGAGTTCATCTTTTAATCAAATATTCTCCAAATTGAGTGAAATTTCACCCAAAGACATATTTTAATGTGTAGATTACAAATCCAATATCATTTTCTACTTTTGGAGTCATTAAGTATTTTATATCATATTTTGAAGGAAAATCACATGTTCTTTTCTAAATAAAATATATGTGATTATTATTATATTTTATCTAAAAAAAATTCATGTTTGAAACTTGATTGATGCTAAAAGACATTGTAATGTACCTAATTAATCAAGTGGAATTTCATCATGTAGTGCCCTGACCATAGATCCATCAGCATCAGAATTTGCTGACGGGTTGCTCTGCGGCATAACTCGGAGGGCATATTTTTAAATATGTGGGGGTGATGGGTGCGAATATCCTTACACCCTAATGGGGGATTGATGTGTAGATAAACATGAAATCTCTCAATCCTCCATTATATATGCCTAGATGGATGTATCATGAATCTCCCGATGATGATGAATGTCGAGGATAGATAATTGAGATCTCCTCGAAGAGAGTACAGTTGACGTTGTAGCTCTATAGAGAAGTTGCCAGTATACCTTGGAAAGCTATTTAGCAGTGACACGAGATGTCCTGCCTGTGGTCTCGCACTGACCGAGACGAGTGAGGTCATGGCAGCCGGCTCTCCCATTGACCTTGTATGGTACCGATGTTTTACGTAGCCATAGTCGGTTGGAGTATGAGCAGTATACCTTATCTCCTTAGGGCATAAGTGTGATTTAAAAATGTAATCAGCCATGTAGCATATCTGCTTAAGGATCGAATATGGAAAACATTAATTGATGCACACTTCAGTTATACATCTTAGTTGATAGATGATATTTATGTTTCTTTACATTCCTTGCAAAGTAGATAGATGATTGATAACTCTACCATGGGTGAAGTGGTATCGTTCATAGGGCCTTGGTATCAGCCATAGAAAGTGATATCGTCCATAGCAAGTGATATTTTCCATAGCAAGTTGATATCGGCCATAGTGGAGTTATATTGGCCACAAGTGAAGGGGATATTACTGCTTTATCAGGTAACTTAATGCCATCAGGTCATCTGACCAATGTAAACATAATAATTGCAGTGCAGGTATTTCACATGGCTCTTAAAGCCCATTAATATCTCCTGTTACCTCTCACTAGGCAACACAACATATTATGGCTCACAAGGCCCATAAAGCAATTTCAATAGTAAAATATCATAGCTCATACCTGGCTATGTCCAACATCTCATGAAACCTGCATAATTAGTACGCACGATAACAATTATATCAATTACATATCAGTACTATGCATTGTAAGAGTAACATCACTATTTCCTCTTTTGAGTTAGGATTTCACAATTTATGTCAATTAGGAATAATTTATCTCATTACCCAAGTTTGGGTTATGATTTATCATCATATTGCCCAAAATTAGGGTTTCATACATTATAACCCAAGATTAGGGCTCCACATATCTTCATCCTATGTCAGTATAGGATTTCATATCAAAGTTTCACATGCCAGTACATAGCATTACCTTGAATTAAGTTTTACATCACATTATTATAATTTCATTTTGACATCACCCTTAACTAGGGTTTCACATGACATCACCCTCACATAGGGTTTCATATGGCTTTTCCCTTGATTAGGGTTTCTCATAACATCATCCTCAATTAGGGTTTACTATTCACATCCAATCAAGGTTTATTATTAAAATACCCTGAATTAGGGTTTCTCATGTCATTACCCTAAATTAGTATCATACCATCACCATGGATTAGGGTTTCACCTATCATTGCCCTCAATTAGGGTTAGAGCTCATCAACCTTCTTAAATAGGGTTTCATAATCTCTTTATCAAGGATCATACCCTAATTACACATTCATTCATGTTGAAAGGGTTGAGGTTAAACCACTACATGATTATCATTCATGTAGGAAGTCCTCTCTCTCTCTCATCCTCTATAAGATGATACTTACTTCAGACTTGATTAGATTAGATCAACTCAATCTTAAATGAAGATTGACTCAATGTATCATGTCATTACTTCCATAATCATTAAAGATTAATCATTCAAAAGGTACTAATCACCCTATCTTATTAAGGGTACCAATACTATAATCACCCTTGATTTACATTATGTAATGATCAATTAAACAATTGACCTTTAATCACCTTAAGTTTCCATATGGTTTTGGTTAATTACTTCCCAAACGATCTTGGTCACTTAGACTCCCAAACGGTCTTGACCAACTAGACCTCAAACGGTCTAAAACCATTTAGACCTCCAAATGGTCTAGGTCTAACGGTTTGAAACCGTTTAGAACTTTATGCTCAAAATCGTTTAGCCAAAACATTCTTGAGATCGATTGAGTCTTAATTGGTTTGGGATCGTTTGGTCCCAAATGGTCTTGAGTCCGTTTGGTCCCAAACGATCTTGGGACCATTTGGACTCAAACGGTCTTGAGGCTGTTTGGTCCAAACCTCCTCAAAACCGATTGGACCAAATATGGTCTCAACCACTTATATTGAATTAGGGTTTCCAGGATTGTTACTTAATCAAATGAAATTTCAGCACTTAACCCGATTAGGGTTTGTTACTTAATGAACCTTTAATTGATGAACCCTTTGAAACAATCAATTAAATATAAAGGATCATCAGCCATCAACATTATCATATAATCTCCAAATGGTCAACTATGTCAACTCTTCCAAATGGTTTAAAAATGTTTAGCTTCTAACGGTTTGATGAAACCGTTTGATTTCAAACGGTTTTGTTGAAACCGATTGGAGTATAATTTCTTTGGGAAAAGTGCCCAAGATGATGTCATAATCATCTACCTTCGTTCATTCTAAAACTACTGCCATTTTCATGGTAATTACAGCAATGGATCAAGGGAATTCCGAATAGAAGAAAATGATCAACAAATAATGGGGAATTGAATGCAATAACAACATTTAAGGATTTAAGTTATATAACCCGCCTTCTAATCTGAATCCAAGATTCAAGCTCCACGACTCCAATGGTGGATAAATATTTGACAACTGCCCAAGGTCTGTTCTCAAGCTTTTGGGAGAAAGAGTTGGCTAGAGTTGAAAATCGAGTAGAGAAAATAAGAAATCAAGCATTGATTTTCGGTTTCCACCATGAAACCAAGGTGAAAGAAGGTAAAGAGCTTACCAATAGGTTGGGGGTCATCGTCCTACTATTTCCTAAGCTTCCTTATGCTCGGCCAAAGCAAGGAGAGAAAGGAATTCCAAAAAAGAGTCCTTGAGTGGGTGGAAAATGAGATATGTATAAGGAAATCCAAGGAAAGAGAAAATAGAATTAATTCCTTTAATTTCCAAAATTATTGCCACATTTTCCCTCTCAACTCCTTGGCCACGAAGCCATCTTCTTCAACTTGGAAAACCTATTCATTATCCAAGAATTAAAAGAAAAGAAATTAAGCACCTTAATCATATTATACTAATATCCCATATTTCGTGGGTATTACTTTTTATTAACTTAATGTGAGTGGGCTCTCCACTCACACAAGATATTTTCGTGCCTTTGCAAGGCACAATATCGTACAACCCATTTCCAAATTCATCCCTCACCTTTTGGTTGAAGGGCTCTTCAATTAATATATTTCTTTTTGCATTAAATTGAATTAGGGTTTCAATTATGCATAAATCTTGATTATTTTAATATCAAGATTCTCTCTCCTCCAAAATAATTCAAATGAGGCTCCCCTCTCAATTTATTTTCTCTACATGATGCCAAGAAACATGAGGAACCCTCTATAAGTGATATTTTGTATATTGAACCCTAGGTTTTGGGTAAATTGCACATTACACCAAAACTAGGTTTTAATGCACAAAGATTGCTCAACAAGCTCTATCTTGGTGCTCAAGCTTGTGGAAACCATACCAACATCATTCTCATTATTTTGATGCTTAAACATCTGAGGAACATTTTATCATGTATAATTTGCAATTTAACCCCTCAACTTGGGTAATTTGCACTTTAGTCCAAAACTAACAAAACAATGTTTTAACATTATTCAGGAAGGACTGAAATTGAAATATAAGTTCCTCTCGAGCCTTAATTACTTTTCAAAAGATAAGAGCAAGAATCTAATCAACTTTATTAAGCAAAACACCTAGGGTTAAAACATAACCTAGGTCAGAGATGTTACAAGTACCCTATCCCTTCTTCATGCAATGGGGTCCTCTGGTCGACGTAACCTTCAGGGTGCTTCCTTTTATGATTGTTCTCCTTGTGTGACTGGAAATCGGGATATGATTCCCCAACTAAGGCCTTATCCACCATCTGTTGAAAGGTCAAGGGTAGTTGTGGAATAAGAGAATGACCCACATTGTAGTTAAGCCCTTGAAGTAATAGGTCAATCCTACTTTCCTCACTCAATCCAATGGCATAACATTCCAACAGTAGAAACTTTTGTACAAATGCAAAAATAGATAGGGAACCTTGCTTCAAACTATAGGACTTTGCTTCCTTTTTCTTTAAAGAAACAGTACATATGTACTTCCCATAAAAAATCACCAAAAACTGCTCCCATGTCACGGTTGAGATGTCTCTAGTTCTTAAAATTCCATTCCACCAAACTCGAGCAAATCCATCCAGAACATATGAAGCAAATCTAACCTTCTGGTGTGGAGGACATGCCATACCATCAAAGGTCCTTTCTATGACTAGTACCCAATCATCAGCTTTGTTCACCATCTCTAGATCTCCTTCATCCTTGAAGTAGGGTGGTTGCATCTTCATTGATTCCATTATGGAATACTCCTTATGCTTTTCAGGCAATATGGGTTGTTCATCTTCTCAACCATAGTTGTGGCAAAAAGTTATCGATACATGGCCAACTACTACTTGGGAAAGATGACTATGCCCGAACTGGCAGAGGTAGGGATTTTCTGACCTACTGATGGTCCACTTCCAGTCAGAGGAGTACCTTGAGCCACTGGAGTGGTAAAGGGTGGATCCATCCTTGTCATCCCAAACCTAGGATTCTGGGGTGTCTCGTAACCATACCGCCTGTCAACAATTGAGTTATCTCTCGTCATGAGGGTTTGCCTACACAAGGCAAGGGTACTCGGTATAAGAAACCTATGGAAAAAGGTAAACATCCTAAGGAGACAAGATTGAAATAGTTAGATAACCGATAGCCACTAGCTCTGATACCATGTTGTAAGGAGTGGGTTCCCAGAGGGGAACCACTCCCTACTAAAATAAAAAAGGAAAGATCCCAAACAAAAACACCTACATAATTTTTTTTCCTAAGGGATGAAACCAATTTATTTAACATGAATGTATCATAACACCAAAGTAGTAGCGGAATATAAAGATGTATCTAATCATTAAAAAGCTTGTTATCATAACTAGTCTATCACCACGCAGGGTGACATAAAGGAAAAACTAACTACATATAGGACTATATGAGGATCACCTAACAACTTCAATAAGGCCTCCCACAAAGATCCAATTAACCTTGTTGTGTCCTAGTTCAACCTGGTTGTCTCTTGCTTGACCTATTTTTGGGGTTGGAAGTGTACCCCACATAAGGAAAAGAAAAGATAACGTCAGCAAAAAGATGGTATGTGCATGCTAATTAGGAATTGAGCAATATAATGAGAATGTGATGTAAAATAGAAGGCTTCCCATAGAAAAGTAAAGGGCTACCCAACCGGGCATAAAAGAAAATAATCTCAATAAAAGAGACAAATAAGAGTAAAGTATAAAAATAAGGCACCCATGTGTTTCACCTGTGACAATACTAGACAATATAAATATGTAGGTAGGAAATAACACATCTACCAAAAATAATGTGGGGTGACCAGGGTCTTGTATACATCTCTACAATATGGGGTGACAGGGTCTATCAACATATGCCTTTCCACATTTTCCCTAATGGTTTTCATATGTAGGAATTTTCACATCTGCATGCATATGTGGGAATTTTCACATCCACATAAAAGAATATGTAATATTATACTAGCAGTCACCACATGATGCATAACAAAAGAATAAGAAATTACAAAAGAGAATAAGAAAGATGGGAACATCCAACAAAATAAAATGGCATCAGAGGATCCATGCCATCACATAATGTGCCCTATAAACATCCACTACAAAGGTGGGCAAAGAAGCACATTCACAAAAGAATGTTCCACCATGAGCAAAACATATGAAAGAGACCAAGAGAATGTCCAAATATGGTCACAATATCAGTGAAAATATAATGTAATTCACATGAACCATGATTTATAATGTAATATGGTGTAGGTTAATGTCCATAGTACCAAGAGATATATGACAATAGGTGAATTGCTCCAAAAGAATAATAGGGGATGCAAACATACATTAAAAGAGATGAATAAGAAATTTCTTAATATATAAATAATGTGGGATGCAATCATACCTCTAAACAGTCCAAGTCAGTCCTAGATCCAAGCTTAGGTCTTCAGAGCACCTATTAGGCATATATGTAGAATTAGGGTTAAGTTTTCATTAACTATTCAAAACCCTAAAAATCACCATTTTAATATTAGTGAATTAGGTTATCAAAACCACACCATGTTTTAGATTATCTTTTATGAGTCTAAAACATATTTTATTATATTTTTCTGACTTCAAATATTTAGTTATGAATTTTGCAAGTTATTACTTATTTATGAAAAATCCATTAAAATCACATATTTCCAACATCAAATTTTGGTAACAAAACATGTAGCATTAGAAAGCTTGTATTTTTCTGATTTTAAAGCATATTTTATTTTATTTTTCTGAGCTATGAATTATTTACTGTTAATTTTTTAAAACCAACCAATCACAAAATTCCACGTCAGCAAGTAGACCTGCGAGAGAGGAAGAGAGAGAGGGTGCGCATGCTAAGTTGGCCCAATCAGAGTGGGCCAACTCGACCGGTCCCACCTACAACCTGGATACTCACATCAACGCGGAAAGAAAACAAACGATTATGAAAAGACCAAAATGACCCTAAGGCAAAAAATCAAGTACAAAAGAGATATAAGGGTATCCATGGGAATCTCACACAAGGATTGTCCCCCGCCCTCTACCCCTTGCCATGGCTGGAGCTCAGCCATTCGGGAGAGGCCACAACTCGCTCCTCGGACGTGCTCGGCCTTAGGGGAAGACCTCCTGAGTTTCATGGAATCAAGCCAGAGCCAGCAAACCATAACGCGAAACCTTTGGTGCACAAAGTCATTGGGTCGGAAAGCTCTGCTGAAAGATTAGTGGCTTCATAAGAAGACCATGCTCACAGAAAATTGAAACTAATGAAGCAAAAGTTCAAACACCTTCATTCGAAGCCAACAAACACCAGTGAACAAAACTGGAAATATAAATCTAAAATGTGAAGGCAAACCTGAAATATTGCCCAGGATAACAACACATACCGACGCTCTACATGACCCACCAAAATAGAACATGGCTTGATCAAAGAAAGATGGGCAACGGTAAAGGAAGTTGCCAAGAGCGTATAAGAGCGAGTAATTGAGTTCCAACGCCACCTATCCACCACAACGGTCGTTGGAGCCTAAAGAAGGAAATGAGTAGGTTGGGCACTATGGTAGGATGTCTAGACAAATTGATGGCAGAGGAGAGTTACAAGGAGACTGAGAAAAGTTTCAGGGCATTCGTAAGAGGATGAGGCGTCGAGGGTGCTTGCATGTGAAAAATGGTGTAGAGGACTGAATTGGGCATTTCCAATTTATAGGATTCTAGGGCTCGAGCAAGGGGTCAACAAGTGTGGAATCGAATAAGGAATTTGTAGGAGTAAAAATTGTGAGCAAAACTCAAGCGTAGACTAAGAAATCCTAATTGGAAGTTACTATGTGTGAACATGCCTTGTTTCTTGTGTCATCGAGAGGTAGAGGACGATCCAGTAGCCGTCTGATCAAGAAATGAACGGCCCTAATCCACACGTGCTTAAAATAAAATAATATTTACCGCGTGACAGATGAAAATAAAGGAAACATATACAAATCGAAATCCAATTAAAGTGTGATTGCAATTAATTTCCTATTTTCTCTCTCCTCCATAGAGGGCACAAACAAACTCCAGATTGGATGAAATTTTGCACAAAGGCTAATTAAGGCATGTATATTTCTAATATGAAATTAGATTTTCATTTTGAAGACTTTAATTTTCAAAATAAATCAAATACTATTTTCTCTTTCCTCATGCATTACTGACTTTAAGATTATCCAAATTTGATGAAACTTCACCCACAAGTTAATTTAAGCATGTTGGATACGAATTTGCCCTTAATTTCATAAGTTGATGTTGTTTTTACATTATTTAATGTTCTTGAAGCATCTACATACTTTCTCTCTCCTGATTTCATCTTTTAATCAAATATTCTCCAAATTGAATGAAATTTCACCCAAAGATATATTTTAGTGTGTAGATTACGAATCCAATGTCATTTTCCACTTTGGGGTCATTAAGTATTTTATTTCATATTTTGAAGGAAAAGTACATTTTCTTTTCTAGATAAAGTAGATGTGATTATTATTATCCTAAATTTGTGAAACTTATCATTCAAGTAAACTCGGATTCAAAGTAAACAAATATGAAGTTATTCTTATTCAATTAATCTTCCTTTTATGAGTTTTAAATAATTAAAATTTGTGATCCATCATTATTTAGTTGCATATTATTTCATTATTATTATCATTCTTCAAATACCACCATATTACAATCAAAATATTATATGACACTTTTTATGTACCTTTATTGAACATGAGAGCATTAGATTAAATGTCTACATGTTGGGATGTATTAGCATGTTAGGGTTTCACTTAGCTACTATCATGTGTTTCATTTATCCTTGTTTGGCTAAGCCTAAAGAATAAGGCTTTCAACCTCTTAACCTTGGAATAAGATTAGGTTCTAGATTTCAGTATGTTACGGGTCTAGCATTCTTGAATTGTAGATGTCGATTGACAAGTTATCAATATCATAGAGGTCGATTGCCTTAGGTCGATTATTGTTGAGTTGGTAGTGGTCGATTGTTGGAAGGTTGATCGAGATGGTTAATCAGATATGAACTATAGGAGGTCAATCACTCTCATTAGAAATGTTGTTTGTCTTTAACAACGAAGCAAGCCAATGTCTCTTGAACCACAAGAAGTCAATTTCTCTCATTAGAGAGGTCGATCTCTCGAGGTGAGAACATGCGGATCACTTTGTCCTCTCATGGGGAACACTAGTATGACTTGACAGATGCAACCTCTGAGATAGATTTTGTATGTGTGTACAATGGGTATTCATAGACCTTCACACTCGGGTGTCATTGATGGTATTCATGCCACATAGACGATCAAGATCCCTTGCTTGGAATCTAAGCAACTTGGTAAAGGTCAATAACTTGATGCTTGAGCTCAAGGTCATGTGTGATGGTCGATCATCAGAACTTATCATTTGTATTTTGTTGTTTGAGCTCACTTGGTAGAGCATGGACTTGGTCAAGTTGAGGTGGATCTACAGACCTCAAGATTAGTGCAAGTCAATAGTTGTTTGACTATGATCGAGTTGATTGTGTGGAGTGACACTCGTGCTTCAACATGGTGGTTGATTTACCTACCATGGTAGGTTGATTACTTTGGGTGGATGGGTTGTTGATGCTTGAGATAAGAACCTACTTGACCTTCATTTTAGGTTGATCCTTGGTGCTTGACTAGTGAGTTGGATTAGTTGCTACTTTGTGGTGGTCGACCGATATTTTCGATCATGTAGAGGTCCATCATTGTAATCATTTGGGTGATCAGGAGGTGGAGCTCGATCAACAGAGTTTGACACGAAGACGTTGACTAGTGGATGCTCGATCTTAAGTAGGTTAATGTATATAGTTTGATTGTTGGAGCTTGATCATGCTTGATCGATCTTGGACTTAATCAAATGGATCTCAATTGTTGAATCCCGATCAGGTGATGTTGATTGTCAGAGGTCGATTACTAGGTTGATCAAGGTGATTGACCGCGGTCTTGACTCAAAAAGGTTGATTGATCTGCCATCTGAACATGTCCAAAATCCATCTTGGGACCCCCTAGGCCATGTTTCTACAGTCGATATGGAGAGATAATCTTCAAACACGCAACTTTCTAACAAGAAAAGTATTAAATTCTAACAAATTTTCATAAGATCTAAACATGATGGAATGCAACTATTTCTATGTAGACCTATGAATCTACATGTAAAAATGGTCTTAGAAGTGCAATAAAAGTATGATGAAGAACATCCATTCATCACTAAGGTAGCATGGGATGTGGGGAGGTGTGAAACATAGTTTCTCTTATTGACGTCAAACAAAATCATTATATACGTAAATGTATGGGGTGGGTCCTATTCAATTTTCTTCTTTAGTTTTGCAATCGCACAATGGTCCACATCCTCTAACAAGGAAGTTGTATGATGCATGCCTTTATCCAATATTTATATTTATTTTTCATATTACAAGTTTCCCATTTATATTCTATATTGTACATGAAAGGGTGTGGGATGAGTTGGATTCAATATTTGAATTTAGAATTTCAAAATACAAATTGGCCCTTATGTATTTAGTTAAGATTGTGAGTCTGCTCCCATTGTAACACACCCAACCATGTGCATCTAGCCTAATCTTCCTTACCTTATTCTTTTATTATGATTGCCTTAATAACCTTTTATTGAATTAGTATTTATTAGGATTTATAGAAATAAAAATATGTGGTGTTTTATTAATACCTATTTTGATACTTAAATAGAAATTAATCAAATAATGTTTCATATAGGGATTAGTTCTATACATTTACCACTATAATATATTTTATTTTAAAATTGAAGTTATGGAGCTAACCTATAACTATTTGATAAAGAAAAATAGTCCATGCCAAATATTTAGAATTTTATGACTAAAAGTAAAAGAAAAATGCATTAAAAGTTTGATGCAAGTACAAGACATGTTATATATATATATATATTAATACAGAAACAAATGAGAGCAATAGTCTTCTCCTTTATTTTTTCTTAGAAGTGAGTTTTTATATTGTTGATAAAAATTAACATGAGTTGGAAAACTTAAGTTGTTATTTTTTTGAAGAATTATAATAAAAGTCTAAGTAGACATTTGAATGAAAAGCGATATAAGAACTCACATGATTTGGAGTAATGTGTAACAAAATAGGTAAATTTAGTTTCTACTTTACAAATGTATTTATATAAACAACCATGCCATGATTCTGTTAAAAGACCCAATAAGTCATTCAAGGCACACATAAATATATATTGTGATAATATATATATATATATATATATATATATAGAGAGAGAGAGAGAGAGAGTCAGGCTAGAATACACCCGAGTGTACAGATCGCACGAATACGTTGTTTGCATATCAAGACTATTTTTTGTAAATGTAAACCATTGATCTTCATCGTCATACTATAACTAGGCTATGTACAAATTTTGATCTCATTTAGATGAGTGTAAGCCACTCATCCAAGGGCAACAAAATCAACGTGCGAAACTAATTAGAAATGCAAAAATTTTGCGGTCTTTATAACATGACCTATAAATGTCCAAATGTGCTCAAATTCTGCTTATGGGCTATTCACAAGATGTTTAAGAAGATCAATGGATTAGATTTTTTGACAAATATATTGCATCATGAAAAACTACTTGAGTGTATTCTGCTCTGAATACACTCGAGTGTATTCTAGCCTGACTCTCTCTCTCTCTCTCTCTATATATATATATATATATATATATATATATATATATATATATATATATCAATGTTCAAAATATGCAAAAATTCGTAGCTAGATATTAATAGGTAAATTATACAAGTGGGATAAGTTTTTTTGCCTTTGCTTAACAAATTGTTTTAGGAAAAATAATGCATTATGTGTGTTAATTAAATGTGTGATTGCCTTTCATCGTTATAGAAATCCAATATAATTCTCATTTTCAAATATGGTGATTGAATATGGATTTTAATTACATTATTACATTCAACAGAGTCAAGAAAAGTATCAAATTTTCACAAATTTTCATAAAACCTAAACATGATGGAATGCAACTATTTCTATGTAAAACTATGAATCTACATGTAAAAATGGTCTAAGAAGTGCAATAAATGTATGATGAAGAATATTCATTCATTACTAAGGTAGCATGGGATGTGGGGAGGTGTGCAACATAATTTCTCTTATTAACGTCAAACAAGATCATTATATATGAAAATGTATGGGGTGGGTCCTATTCAATTTTCTTCTTTAGTTTTTCAGTTGCACAATGGTCCTCACACTCTAACAAGGAAGTTGTATGATGCACACCTTTATGCAATATTTATATTTATTTTTCATATTACAAGTTTCCCATTTATATTGTCTATCTATGTTGTACATATAAGGGTGTGGGATGAGTTGGATTCAATATTTGTATTTACTATTTCAAAATACAAATTGGCCCTTATGTATTTAGTTAAGATTATGAGTCTACTCTCATTGTAACATACCCAACCCTATGCATCTAGCCTAATCTTCCTTACCTTATTCTTTTATTATGATGGCCTTAATAACCTTTTATTGAATTAGTGTTTATTAGGATTTATAGAAATGAAAAAATGTGGTGTTTTGTTAATACCTATTTTTATACATAAATAGAAATTAATCAAATAATGTTTCAAATTGGGATTAGTTCTATACATTTACCACTATAATATATTTTAGTTTAAAATTGAAATTTATAGTTTTCCTATAACTATATGATAAAGAAAAATATTCAATCCCGAATATTTAGAATTTTAAGACTAAAGTAAAAGAAAAATACATTAAAAGGTTGCTTCTTGTACCACACACACACACACAAACACACACACACACACACATATATATATATAGAGAGAGAGAGAGAGTCAGGCTGGAATACACTCGTGTATGGATCGCACGGTACACTCAAGTTGTATTTTCATATCAAGACTATTTTTTTATAAAATATAAATCATTGATCTTCATTGTCATACTATAATTAGGCTATATGCGAATTTTGAGCCCATTTGGATGAGTGTAAGTCAGTCATCCAAGGGCAACAAAATCGACGCGCGAAACTAATTTGAAATGTATAATTTTTGTGGTCTTCATAAAATGACCTATAAATGTCCAAATGGGCTCAAATTTGGTATATGAGCTATTCACAAGATGTTTAAGAAGATCAATGGATTAGATTTAAAAAAATATATAGTGCATCATGGAAAATTACTTGAGTGTATTATGCTCCGGATACACTCGAGTGTATTCTAGCCTAACTCTCTCTCTCTCTCTCTCTCTCTATATATATATATATATGTGTGTGTGTGTGTGTGTGTGTGTGTGTGTGTGTGTGTGTGTGTGTGTGTGTGTGTGTGTGGTGGGGGGGGAGCCTTTCCTCCCAGGGTGTTCCACCCAGTGTTATATTTTTGAGAGCACTAGTTTTCTCCTTTATTCTGGGGGGGGAGCCTTTCCCAGGGTGTTCATATAAATGCATTTGTAAAGTAGAAACTAATTTTACCTATTCTGTTACGCATTACTCCAAATCACATCAGTTCTTATACCACTTTTCATTCAAATGTCTACTTAGACTTTTATTATAATTCTTCAAAAAAAATAACAACTTAACTTTTCCAACTCATGTTAATTTTTCTCAACAATATAAAAACTTACTTCTAAGACAAGAATAAAGGAGAAAACTAGTGCTCTCATTTGTTTCTATATTATATGTATACATATACATACATACATACATATATTTATTTGTAGACATGTCTTATTATTCATCAATGATCAAGAATACAAAGATCTTACTCCATATGACTAGTGAATGGTCAAACTTATTTGTGACTAGAGAAGATCACGAGTCTATTTGGCTAAGGCTAGTTTCAACCCAACTTATTAAAGATCAGATGCCTTTATCTCTACGTAAATAGGTAAGTATTCTCTTGCCATAGTTTGAATTCACTAAGAGTTTAGTTAAGTAGATAAATGAAGAGAGGAATGAAATATTGAGATCCTAATTCATATAATATATAATGAATATCATTTTTAGTTTGACCATTACCATGATCTTGAGGTGGATTGGATATTTAGGCTTTTCAACTAAGGTATTTTGTATTCCTTATTATTTTTATCAAGAAATCACCTATATTTACTCTCTCTCTCTCTCTCTTAGTCCTTTGGGACACAATACCCTATGCACTTTTCTCTCTCATCTCTTGGAGGTCGACCCATTGAGTTAGATGATCTTTCGTTTGATATTTTTTATTGACTCTAATTTGTACTTTACTTCATGATGAATCCCTAAATGTCTATATCAACTATTCTTCCTACTTATGTGATGTATGTTTCATATTGTCAATTTATGTGATGGAAATCTCATTAATTCTATTTGTATGACTGAACTTTCACTTGCCTCTACATTATGCATGATTTGTGATTTAGTATCCCTAGAGTAATGTAATGCTTTGGTTTTGTTGAGTTTTATCCCCTGCCAAGTGTGCATTGCCACTCATACTATATATATATATATATATATATATATATATATATATATATATATATATATATATATATATATAATATATCATGAACTAAGCCTCAATCCCTATATATATATACTATGTGCACATGTCATATTATATATATTAAATTTAAACTAACTTATTCTAAAAATATCAAAGATTATTTAGGAACACTGGATTTAGATATAATACTAAAAGTCATACTTACAAACATTTTAACTCAAAGACAGAGGAAATTGAAGTGTATTATCAAATGGAGAACACCAAGATGTCAATTATTTTCATATCATGCAAATCATACTATTACTAGTGATAATATCATAGGTTTTGCATTTTATATCTCCTTTGAGATTAGATTATTTTTTAGTGTGTATTCATACAATATCAAGACAAATAACAAGATCAATATTTATATCTCATCTCATTTGTATACCACTATAAAAATAACAAAACATTACATTCACATATATTGACATTTCCAAATTTTTGTTTATGGAACTCTACATGGCATATTGCAAAGAGTGTAAAAATCTACACTTTCGTCGATCGATATTCATCTAAAATTCCCTCATTTTTAATTTCTATTTTCCTCTTTCTTGTGTAAAGACTAAGGCCCTTTATAGACAAAGTTGGTTCTCCAATAAACTCTTTTGGTTTATAATCATGATCTTTACTCTCCCTAATAGGAAACACACATTCCAATTGCCAATCAATACAAAAAAAATGGCTCAATCCATTAGCTAAGATTTTATAAATGATAATTACTATTTTTCCTTAAGAAAATATGTAAAGGATAGGAAAATAGCATGATTGTGCAACTAATAGTGTAATTTATGTGAAAGCATGTTTAAAAGGAAAATAGCATGATTGTGCAACTAATAGTGTAACTTATGTGAAAGCATGTTTTCCAGATTGAAAATATACACACATAAACATACCTACATGCTCATGCACGTGAAAAAATAGACTCATACATTTTACTTTGATATATTTTATTAATATGTATATGTGAATTTTCACATACTTTTGTAGTTGCCCATGTAATAAACTTATTATTCTTTTATTATAATAATGTATATTTGTTTCGCACCATTTTTTAATTCGGGATAAAATAAATGTACAACAACACCATTTTTTAACCTTGAATAAGGGTACAACTTCTTGCAAAGAGATGCAAGTTTTATATTTTTCAGTATTGGAAATTGTTTACTAAATCCTATTAGTTGTTATAATTGTCAAACTGTTAGAATGGGAACATTGAGTATAGAAACTGAGGGGGATAATAGTTTGAGGTTTAGGATAGTATTTGGGGTTTCAAAATATATATATGTAAGGAAAGAGGGTGGAAGTTTGAAAAATGGCTTGGGTAATTGACAAAATGATATATTACATTTTATAAAGAATTGTGGCTTATTTCATTTGGAACTTGAATAGAATAGTGCATTAATCAGAGATGGGTTGAGATAAGTAATCAAAGAAATAATGAGTGTATTGCTATGTGTCATTAATATTCCGTCAAACTGCACTTATCCATTCGGTTCCCATGTTTTCTTTCCATAATCAAATTATAGATGTTATATTACTAATCAATATTTTCTACTTTCATAGTTAGCTCCTCTCTGTCTATCTCTATAAAAACATTCTAATATTCTTCCATTTTTCTTGGTCAAGATAATTACATTGGATTCTAATTATCCTTCTATTTTTCTCACTTTGCAAATGATATAAGGAGGTGAGAAATATAAATATCCTAGTAGCAAGCACCGAGAGATTGTATAGTTATTATGGGAGAGAATAGTCTAGTTTAGATAAAGAGAGGGGTGAAAACCATAAAAAGAGAGAATGAGTCAAGAGGAAATAAAAGTTATTATTATTATTATTATTATTACTAACATATATTTCTTCACACTTAATCTTAATACACTACATCCTCATATATGAATGGTGTTGCCTTCCCAGTCTCTCTTTTAGGAAATAGATAATTACATCGACTTCTAATTGGTCACTCATATTTTCTTCTACAAGACAATTCAGATGAAACAGGAAAGAACATAAATGGTATGTTCAAAAAAATGAAAATTATTGGTGCAATTATTATGATTGAAGTAATAGATTAGAAATAAACAATGGTGGAAATATGAGAAAACATATTGAAGGAAAATATATCAACTTAAAATATCATTATGTAATTTTGAGGATGCTTATAAAAGAAATAATTATATTTACTTTCAACCAATTCACTCATCATAACATGTGTAGATATAGATAGCAGATGACCATGTGTCTTGCAAATGAAAAGTAATATATTCTAGGTTTCCATTATGTTATAAGAAAATGAAACAAATACAAATAATTAAGACTTATTGTGCACACATGTTATCGACAATAACATGATCTTTTTAAAGAAAGGCATGGATTTCTTACATACATTTGAAATTTTGTAAATGTGGAAAACCATTCGAATTGTTTTGTAAAGTAAGAACAAACGCAAAGGTTTGTAGATACCATCAAGAGTAATTTTTATGATAGACATTGAAAATCACTTAAACAAAACGTAGTATTGAAGTACATATTATTAAGATAATTAATAAAATCAAAATTCATTTCGTTATTACCCATGTATTATTTATACCATAGGAGCTATCGAGCATTTTATGTTTATAGATGTTGAAGTCAACGCAAAGAATCATTAGATTTTAAATAAAACTACTATCTCGTTTCTCCTATTCATAATTATCCTATGATTTTGATATTTGATTAGATACTTGGTAAGATGTGTCTAAGATGTATACCCTCAATGGTGTTTTGTGTTTGAAAGAATGTTGTTGTTGGTCAATCCTTCTTCCAATAAGATATGTTTAGATAAACAAAATATTACTAATCAATTGCAGCATACGAATATCAAAAGAAACATAATTACTACACAATCTAAGATCGTGATCCACTATTTATTATACAAAACTCACATTTCTCCCCCATGAACTACTAATTAGGAAACTCTATGAGACCAAACGGATGTGAAGAGGGAGAATAGCACAGAGTAGGATCACGAGTATTGAGGGAGGTCAAGTTGAGGAGGGAATTGGGATTCTTTTTCTTGTATTATTTTTACAATTTGGATCTTTTTTTAGGATAGAGGGAATTGTGATTTTGTAGAGATGTGATAATGGTAAGTAGGGAGCCGTAATACATCAATAATAGCGGTAAGAGAGATACACAAAGTCATCAGCATGAAACATTTATTGTTCTTTTTACTTTTGTAAAGAGGTAAAATAGAAAAAATCAGATAATTTTAGAAGATAATGGATGATGAACTACATTAGAAAACCTATAATATCGTTGTTTGATGAAAAAAAGACAAAGGGAATGAGTGCACGACGCAAGGAATCATTAGATTTAGATTAAAATTGCTATCTCGTTTATCCTATTCATAATTATCCTATGATTTTAATATTTGATTAGGTACTTGGTAAGATGTGTTTAATATGTATACCCTCGATGGTGTTTTGTGTTTGAAAGCATGTTGGTGTTGGTCAATCGTTCTTCCAATAAGATATGTTTAGATAAATAAAATACTACTAATCAATTGCAGCGAATATCAAAATTAGCGTAATTATTACACAATATAAGATCGTGATCCACTATTTATTATATAGTAACTCACATTTCTCCCCATGATCTACTAATTAGAAAACTCTATGGGAACAAATGGATGTGAAGAGAGAGAATAGCACAGAGTTGAGTCACGAGTATTAAAGGAGGTCAAGTTGAGGAGGGAATTGGGGTATTTTTCTTGTATTATTTTTAAAATATGGATCTTTTTTTCAGGGTAGAGGGAATTGTGAATTTGTAGAGATGGAATAATGGTAAGTAGGGAGCCGTAATACATGAATAATAGCGGTAAGAGAGAGACACAAAGTCATCAGCATGAAACATTAATTGTTTTTTTTTAACTTTTGTAAAGAGGTAAAATAGAAAAAAATCAAATGATTTTATAGGATAATGGATGGTGCACTACATTAGAAATTCTATGATATTGTTGTTTGATGAAAAAAAAACAAAGGGAATGAGTGTATGTGGATAACATGCATGTCTATCTTCATAAAATTAAATGAAGAAAAAAGAAAATATGTAGCCTTGGTAGAAGTTAAGCTTTCATCTACAGAAAGAATAGATGTAAAGCCACAACAACCGACTCATAGCATAGGAATAGGTTGATTGTGGAATGAACAGAAGAATCATGATACTAAGAGGCCATTTTCATTATATATATAAAACACCTAGTTCTTTAGTTGGATGGATGGAAAATCAATGCAATGAATCTATACATGGTGGGAGGCCCGGGGGGGGGGGGGGGGGAATAGAATTGTATATATGCACCCCATCCAACATTTATATAGATCAACAACCTATGTGGAGAACGTTAACAAGGTAGGCTCGACCTTGCATCACTAAAACATGTTGAGCTCAAAGCATAGTCGAGGTTGTTGAGAAGACTGATATGTGCCACCACTTTCAACGCCATCATGGTCACCCCCTTGTGCAGTCTTATGATTGGAATCTGAGGCATATACGTCAATAGAAGTATACAGTGGTGTAACCGTGAACATGCGTTAGAAATGTAACCGTGCACATGCATAGTCGAGGGTGGCAGGGCACACAACTTTTCAAATCTCGAAGAAGTCTCCTTAAATTTGTCACTGATGACGTTGATATCCTGATGCCCTTCTTGTAGGTGCCTTGAGCTCAGCCGTAGAGGTGTTTAGTTCTTGCTTGAACGGAGTCTATGGTCACATCTAGCAGCTGGTAATCTTGTGATTCTTGATAGCTGAAGTAGGATGCAGATGAACATAGTTGCAATCAGTGATGAAGATAGATATTTGAGAAATAATAAGGCTGTGTATTCATGTCAGCCGTGGGTGATGAAGACCAAAAAAGTGAAGATTGCTCTCGCACTATCCATATGTAATAAAATGATAGTTGAAGTTGCGGCATACAAAGTTTCCTCCATGATATGATACTTTTCAATCTGCAAATTCAATATTTAAGTCACAAAAGGACAAAAATGCGGACATCTACTTTTTGGAAATGATGGGATTTGATTATTTTGTGGAATTATGCCTATCAGATGACACACGGCCGCATCCGACAAACTGTTTAGAAAAGAAAATAACTTCACTTTACGTTTCTAATAGTTATCTTTGTATGGCAGTCAACTCCTGGAAGTTAATTAATTAATGGTTGTGGCAACATATCGGATAAAATGGGGAGTGTTCATTAGTCGAGAAACTTACCTGCAACAAATGATATCACAGTACCTAAAACCGTCCGAAATTTCCTCAGCCCAACTGAAGGGATCCTGATAACCTTTTGCCATTGTGTTGCCTCAGTTGTTCAACATAGAGGAGAATTCTACAAGAATGATATAGCAAGCTTTAAAAAAAAGGACAAAAAAACCTAAATGGCACATTTGCCAATTTTAATTACCTAAATGGCATGTTCTTGAGCTTATTGTCCAAAATGGCACATTTCTGGAGCAATACGTCTCCTGCCGGGACGCATTGCTCTCCCGCGAGGCAATGCGTCCCGGTGGGGGACGCATTGGTCCCACAGGAGGGCAATGCGTCCCGAGCCGTGATGCATTGCTCTATTGTGGGACCAATGCGTCCCCCGCCGAGACGCATTGTCCTTTGTGGGACCAATGTGTCGCGGCCCGCGACGCGCCCAACGGCTATAAAATTGCCACGCAGGCAATGCGTCCGGGACGGGGACGCATTGCTCCCAACGCAACGGCTATTTTACCGTTGGGGCCGCCGCGCGGCGCCGGGCGGTGCCACGTGGGCGCAATGCGTCCCCAACCGGGATGCATTGCTCCCCTATATATATTGGCCGAAAACAACCCCCAAACTCACACCATTCTTCATTTCCTTCATCTAGCTCTATACTCCCATTGCTCTGGAGCTTTTCTCGGATTTCTATTGCTTTGGGTGATTTCTAGCTTATTTCGGGCGATCTTGGAGCTGATATCTTCTGCTGTTCGGAGACTATTTGGAGCTTCTTCTTTCTCTTCTTCTATTCTTCGATTGTCAACAGATAACTCTCCATTTCAGGTATTTATTCTACCAAATTTTTAATTTTTAAAATATGAACTTACGAAATATTACAACTGAAATAATTGTATTGTTACTCTTTAATTGCACATTACTGAAATAATGATGTAGAAAATGGCAATTGAAGGCTACTTAATACTTGAAAAATTATTGTTCGAAATTGTAAAATTGTTATTTTGAAATGTTAATGTTACTAAAAAAATTAGCAAAATTGTTGTTCACTGTTAATGTTATAGAAAAAATAGTCCAATAAATTTAATTCCAAATTGATGTCATTACTCTAAAATATTAATTTATGTTGATATAATGTCATAAAATATGAATTTCTTTCAGATGTTAATATAATATTCTAAAATATAGGAACATGGCATCTAGTTCAAATTCACGAATTGTGAAGATGCGATATGATGGGCAATTTCTCTCTGATGGGTCTTATTCTAGTCGATCTGTTAGACCCATAAACATTTCACTTATTAATACCCTATCTGAACTAAAATCATATATCTATACAACACTTGACATCAATCCCAACCACTTCTCTATCAAAATATCCTATCTTTTCCCTGGAGAAAATCATATGCTCGTACAAGTTGATGATGATGATGCATACAGAACCTTGTTATCACTTTCAGCTGATGCCTATATTGATGTGTTTCTTGAAAAAACAAATATCCACCAACAACCTTGTTTAATGAGTCTATTGAATCAATTTCAATCTCAATTCTCTCGGAGTCAACCACCTCAATTCTGTCAAAGTCATTTAACTACTGAATGGAGTCAACCACCTCAATTCAGTCCTACACCTCAATTCAGTCTTAGCAATTTAACTGCTGAGTGGAGTCAACCACCTGAATTTTCTCAAAATCTTAGTACTGAGAATATTGGTGTTGAGGTTGAGGAGGGAGATAATGATATTGATCATGAAGGTGATAATGATAGTGATCATGAAGGTGATAACAATAGTGACATTGAAGGTGGTAATAACAGTGAACCACCTGAGGATGAGTCATCGACTGAAACCGATGATGAGCACACACATCCATTCCCTGACTCTATTGCAGCATTGAGTCATATTCCATCCATATTTGACAACCAATGGCCCCAACATGAACACATTGATTCCAACTATGAAGCTTTTCAAGATGATGACTGGGTGGAAGATTTTTGTCATGAATTTTGTCTCAATTACAATCCTTCCAGTGCTGTTATATATGAGGGTGCTTTATTTGCATCTAAAGTTGTACTGGTTGAGACACTCCAAAAATGGTCGGTACAAAAGAATGTCCAGTACCGTACATTACGCTCAAATAATCGTCATCTTAAACTTGCTTGTATCCATGATGAACGATGTCCTTGGAGATTGACCGCTTGCCAGTCCAAAAAAGCAGGTGGCATGTGGAAGATAAAACGTTGTAAAGCAGGCCACAATTGTGAATTAACTGTTATGAATCATGATCATCACCAAGTCACAGCATTTTATATTGCTCGAATGATAATGCCAATCCTAGTATCACGACTGGATATGTCGACACGAGAAATTCGTGACAAGGTGAATGCTGAACTAAGGCTCAATATATCTTACAAGAAGGCATATCTAGCGAGGAGGAAGGTTGTTTGTAAAATATTTGGAGACTGGGAATCATCATATCATAGTTTGTTGTCGTTCCTAATTTCTCTGACACAATATATTCCAAGAACTATATATGCCCACCTTATTGATGATTATACCCTTCAAACTGAAGGCACTCGTAGATTCAAGCGGGTGTTTTGGGCATTTGGTCCAGCTGTGAGGGGTTGGGCCTATTGTAGGCCTGTTCTTACTGTTGATGGCACATTTTTAATAGGAAAATATACTGGCATACTTCTCCTTGCATGTGGCATAGATGCTGATAATGGTCTATTTCCACTTGTTTTTGCTGTTGTCGAGAAAGAAAATAAGGACTCCTGGGAGTGGTTCTTTGGTTCTCTACAAACTTGTATTCCAATCATTCCACGACGTACAGACTTGTGTATTATTTCTGATCGAATGAGTGGGATTTTTCCAGCCCTTCAATCAAAATTTCATTGGGCTCAACATCGTTATTGTCTTCGACATCTTCGGGAGAACTTCCATAAGCAGTTCAAGTCCAAGGAGTTGAGGGACCTTATGTGGAAGGTGGGATCCACAACTGATACACATGAATTTGATCGTCATATGACTGTTATAGAAACCCTAGAACCAGCAGCGAAGTCGTATTTATTAGGCTAAAATCCAGTACATTGGGCTCTCGCATATGACAGAGGTTGCAGGTATGGGTCATTGACTACCAATCATGTTGAAGGCTGTAATGGAGTCTTAAAAGGTGTTAGAGGTTTGCCAATACAAGCGTTAATTGTTGCCACATACTATCGCTCTGTGACCATGTGGTTGTATAGGCGTAATCTCGCAAATAAACCTGCACAAGATGGATTTAAATGGCCCTTTAAGGTTCATGATAAGCTTTATAATGTTCGAGAGGATGCAAAAAAATTGACAATACACATCCGTGTGAACAATGATGAATGGCTTGTTGGTGACATGGATGGATATAAATTTCAAGTAATAGTGCATCCAAATGGTGGCAGTCAATGCAGCTGTGGTTTTTCACAACAATGGCATTTTCCATGCTCTCATGTTTGGGTAGCTGCAGACTCTGTCAATTGGGATCTTGATGCACTCGTGAGTGCATATTATACAAATGAGGCTTATCTAAATGCATACATAACTGAATTTCGTGGCATTCCCGACAAGAGGTATTGGCCTCAATTTGATGAAAGTAGAGGCATTTATCCCTTATTACCCCCTAGGAAACGAAGGCAAGCTGGAAGACCAAAGAAAAAGAGAAGGCATTCAACTATGGATGTTGATCCTTTTCATAGATATGGCTCCTAGACAAGAAACCTACCGACTCTCCCAGCACCACATTATGTTGGCACAATGGCCTATTACTGACCAGGATATTTTAGACAATATTTCCATAGCTGGTTTTGGGCTTGTTCATAGGCTACCATGTATCCACCTTGACCCTACTTTAATCACTGCATTAGTTAACAGGTGGGACAACTCTAGCAATACTTTTAGGCTTCCCCCTTTTGAGATGAGTGTCACTCTTCAGGATGTTGCAGTTCTTTTAGGCCTGAGGATTGATGGTCCACCGGTTATAGCTTCATATACTTTAGGTGTAGATGAGGGGCAATTTTCTTCATGGACTCACCTTTGTGAGAATTTCTTAGGAGATGCACCAGATGGGATGTCTAAGGGGCATATCTCCTTAATTTGGTTGCGTGAGACCTTCAAGGATATGGATCTGACCGCGGGTGATGAAGAACAATAAGTAGAAATGAGGACAAGGTATACTATGGCATATCTCTTATATTTCTTAGGTAGTTACCTTATCCCAGATAGTACAGGGGATAGAGTTCATGTTAGGTACCTCCCTCTTGTGTCCGATTTTGAACGGTGTGGCACTCTATCTTGGGGTGCTGCAACTCTAGCTTTCTTATATAGGGAGTTGTATAAGGCAACCACCCGGTCTAGGAGAACAACCCATCTATCAGGTTGTGTGTGCCTATTACAGCTGTGGTGTTGGGAGAGGTTGGGAATTGGATGCCCAAGTACAATTGCAATTCGCTGGAATGATTGGCCAGAAGATGTTCCCTTGGGTTACAGGTTAAAGATCAACACAATTAACTTTTTTATTTGTCTAAATATTATGTAGTGTTTATCTAAATTTAGTTTCTCAATTTAATAGGTGGCCTACCTTTGTCCAAAGGAGTCAAACTATCAGGGGAACAATTCAATTTTACGATTCAGCATTTGACCATATTTTGCCCTCACAGGTATAACTTACTTACCTCTGTTGTTTGATATGTTTTATTTATTTACAATTTACTCCGTTTTATATGATACACATTGTTTATATGAATAACACATAGAGTTGACTCCTTACACTGCTGAGGTTCTCGAGAGATTGCCTGCCATTTGTAGAGATGGTAGTGATATTTGGTTGGCACGAGTGCCTCTGTTGTGCTACACAATAGTGGAGTGGCACTTTCCCGACAGAGTACTTGGACAGTTCGGCTTTGTTCAAGTACAACCTACTCTTGAGCTGTCGAAGCTTAGCCGGATAGATGGGAGGGGTCATGCGGCTGAGGATTGGATGCTTCATTATAGGCAGGAGGTGCAGATGTGGAACAACAGACGTGAGAGCTTAGTTCCCGCTCCACCAGCTGATACAGTCTACAGTCCTTAGGTTCACTATGCATGGTATCATCCACAATACATTGTGCCCCCTCCAGATATGCCTCCAAGCATATACTACCCGCAAAGTTATCGTCAGCAGGAATTTGTGAGTATCATTATTATTTTCTTTTACAAATTGTTATTATTTATCTTTGTTATTTGTAATATATGTAATTGGTCTTTATTATGTGTACATACTTTATTTTACAGGTACAAACACATGTGGCGATCCGAGCGGCAGTACAGCACGCCCCTGCACAGATCAGAGACAACATCTATACCATCCAGGGGAGTTACTTTGATAGTCTTCCCGACTATGCTCGGCCGTGGGATCCCATACCCACTCATACCACAGCCCCTGAGCCCACTCCTACTCCTACTCCTACTCCTACTGTTGAGCCCACTCCCACTCCCACTTCTCAGTTCATGTCATGGGGACCGACATCGCTATATTTTTCAGGAGCTGCTTCATATTCCTCATTCATCACCCCACCTCAACCACCATCATACCATGGAGCAAGTTCTTCTTCTGCTCCATACACTCCATTCCCACCAGCAATTATTTCCGAGAGCCGACCACCATCTTATGTCACATATTCACCTACTCTGTTTGATTTCTCAGGATGCACCCCACCTGATGCATCATATCCTGGTTTTCCTAGACCCCTCACCCCACCTCCACCTTTTCATTTCTTCCCTGATGCTCGCCAGCAGCCTCCTACGCAGTTGTCCCCAGTTCAGCAGTATCCAGATGACATCGGTACAGAGGATTCTGATGTAGAGGGACGTGGGCGAGGACGTCGTGGGCGAGGACGACATACTTAGTTTTTTATATATTGTACAGTTTTGTATGTATGCCTTTGTGAGGACATCTATTGTATGTGGATCTATCATATTATGATATCACATTGGTTCATTTTGGATCATGTTGTTGTGGATCTATCATATTGTTCTGTTGTGTATTATTTTCTCGTCATGTTGGTTCATGTTTTAACCTTGTTTTTAATTGCTATCTCATTTATTTGGATTAAGTTCGTATTATATAATCAATTAAGAACCAACCAATGTTGGTTGCAATACACTTATATATTCCATATGCATGTTACGACCTATTGAAATTGACAAATTTATAATAATTGAGTATATTATAGACATCCAAATACAAGTGAACGAATTATAAATGTATAAATATAATCAATATTGTTAATTTACATATCAATAACCATGAAACAATATCAGTGACTGCAAAAATATGATTAAAAAAATCAATGCGTCCTGCATGGGGACGCATTGCTGCAATGCGTCCTGCATGGAGACTCATTGAGCAATGCGTCCCACCTGGAGACGCATTGGTCCCACACAAGGGCAATGCGTCCCGAGCCGTGACGTATTGCACTCCTGTGGGGTCAATGCGTCCCCTTCCGAGACGCATTGCTCTCCGCGTGGCAATGCATCCCGGAGGGGGACACATTGGTCCCACAACAGAGCAATGCGTCACGGCTCGAGACGCATTGCCCTCTTGTGGGACCAATGCGTCTCCCGCCGGGACGCATTGTCTCGCGAGAGAGCAATGCGTCCCAACAGGGGACATATTGCTCCAAAATGTGCCATTTTGGGCAATAAGTTCAAGAACATGCCATTTAGGTAATTAAAATTGGCAAATGTGCCATTTATATTTTTTTGCCAAAAAAAAGATAAACACAACAACGGGCATTAAGTATATTTGATATGAAAATAAATGAAATAATGCCCACCCATCATCCATACTGTACCGTAGGTCCTTATAAGTTGGCCGTCCATATTCTAGCCTCATCCTCTCCTGTACGGTGAGTATTCATCTATGTGAAGAGTGTCCTCATGAATTCTACACGCAATTGACATTGTTAGCCATGACTGCCTCGAACCTCTATGACAACAGTTCCACGATGTTAGAGCGCAGGTGTTCGATGTAGCCAACGCGTTGGATGCGCACAACAACGACAGCGTTCAGCGTGCGTACCTCCGGTTTTGTACCTAGACATCATACTTGTCGTTGACAAGCAGGAGCATCATATATGCACAACTCTGCTTCAATTCGACTCAGAGGAGAGCAACACGAGGAGTTCAGAGCAAGGCGTGGGCAAGGTCGTGGAGAGAGAGGGGAGTTTCGGCATGGGGCCTTATAGGAGTCCTCGCCATCATAGCCGCCCAACATCATACTAAGGATGAAGGACTGGTCGCATAATCGTTTCAATGCCAACTGAGAGGGATGCGGAGAAGGCAGCGATATCTCGATGGAAGAGGGTGAGACAGTCAGTTTTGTGGGTGCGGTGGTGGGAGACAAATTTTTCTAGCGTCGGACGGTTTCTCTTTCGCACGTTTTTACGATTGTGCTTCGGAATGTGTGGATGACGACGGATAATGGACAGTTTGTTAGAGATAGTAACCAGTTTGTTGGGGTAATGCTGATCGTGGAGATGCACGTCGTAAGAAGAGATTATAGAAAACAGGTACCCGTACCATCCGTAAGAGATAGGAGAAAGTGGGGTGCACGGCTCAGTTGGTTTTCTGGGAAAACAATATTTTAAAAAACAAAAAAAATCTCAAAAAAAAAATATATATATATGGGGGGGGGGGACCCGGGTTATATTTTTGAGAGTCTAGCAGTTAATCATTATCTATCAAGATATAGGTTTTTCCCTAGCAGCCACTAACTTTATTTGTACACTAGTGCTATGTTTATCTCACATGCAAGTATGTTGATGGTTTATGTACCCTGAAATATTTATGTGTGCTTTTGTGGAACGTCATACTTTTGTTGAGTGGCAAGGGTTACTGTTACTTATCATCTTATTGAAATTCATTTCCTTTTGATATCCACTTGGATGGTGCTTTTTCTCTTGGATGGAAAGCCTTGCTATATATGTCCTTTTTACTAAAGTTGTTCAATCCATAATATAAGCACATACTAACTTTTATGCCGACAACATCCACTTTGTCTTATCTTGTGGGGTATGCTTCCCACCCCTAGGTGAAAGACATACAAGGCTTGTCATTATGTCGTGGACCTGTCTAGAAGAGATGACTTGTGAGATATGGACTTGGAATAACTTGGATTCCCTCTGCTTAGATCTTGCATTTGTTTCTCTCATGTAAACCCCAAGTGGGAGAATCTTCTATAATTTTCATAAATTGAATGTAGTCATGATATTTATTTCTGTTGTTATACTTCGGTCATTTTGTATACCATTATTTGAGAAATGAAAAGTTTACACCTATTCCAGCATGATTGCTAGTGTGTTTGTATTAGATCGATTTATTCCTAAAATTAAGTAGGGAGTGGATCCCCTCTCATGTCCCACTCCTTACAAGATAGTATCAGAGCCATGGCATTCAGTATTTGCTATTTCAATTTTTTATCTCCCATTGGTTTCCTATCTTATCCCATAAGTTCTTGATAGAGCCCTTATGTGAAATAACATATGTTGCCATGTTTGAGAGGATAAGTGAAGGATATTGAAAGTGATGAAGTATATAGGAGGATTTTAAGTTGTGAACCCTTATATGATGAGACTCTAGTAGATCTTAACCTATGATGTCAGTTAGTTATGGCATGTATCTTAGGATTTTATGAGGTTTGAATTGAGGATGGAATTATCGTATGAGGGTGTTGAAGTAGTTAATAATGAGATCATATATGGACAATTGTGACTTCATTCTCACATTTATTTTTTATCTCATATTTGTTTCATGTCGTGTGATTTTTTGGAGAGAAAAATATTTTCTATTATACAACTACATGTAAAAAAATCTATGACTTATATCAATGCTTTCTTGAGCTAAGCCACGGTGAAGGGATTATGAAGTTTCATAGGGAAACCTTAGAATTAGTTAAAATAGAAATTTCATCCCTAATTTTGAGTCAAAGTGAGGACTAGGACAAGTGGCTTGTGATAAGGGTTTAGTCGACCTACCCTTAGCATCTATGAGTTTTTGGATGTTCATGTGTATCTTAGGGTTATTAGTTTAGAAACATGATAACTGTAAAATTCAACCCTATGTTTTTTTTAAATTGTGGTTCATCTTATTCGTCTTGCCCCTCAAGCAAGCAAATTGATATCACCACATTACATAGGATCATTCACGATCAACATATACCCCGATAGCAAACCATACACAACCAACTCAGTAGCCCTCTCTCAAAACCCCTAGAAAGCTACGCATCAGAGCCATCCTCCACGGTTTTTACCCCTAAGCCCAGCTAGGGGCTCCACTATGTCATCTACATCATCAACCTCGCTTGAATATTTGTCCCCATTAGATTCGCTAACCATCACCCTCACATACGAGTGGTTCGAGCACTCATAATCCCTCTGTGCCCACGAGCCAATGTGGTCACTGCCCCCAGAGGCCTCAAGAAGTCACTGAAACAAGGTCGTCACAGGTGTTGACAATCACCGGCTGCATCTTCCACCCATCTCACAACGGTGTCAACCTTGTCAGCACCTAGCATCCCACCAACATCGGCGACAAGGGCCTCATTAACCTACAGAATAGGAGCCTCGATCCTTTGAACACCATCAGTCAAATTGCCCATCCGGAAATTCCGCGCCAGGTGACCAGGAGACTTGCATCGAAAGCAAGTTAGCAGGGAAGAACATTGATGCCTCTAATGTCCATGTCGAAGGCAATGAAAACAGTGATCCCCGAGAATGGGGTGGTGCCTCTACACCAACCTTCTAGCCTCACATTTGTGTGCCAGGTGTCCCAAAACAAACTGTTTGGGCTGAACATTGGTGCCGCCATTGTCCTCGTTGAAGGCACCAGAAACATGTACATGTATGGGTATGAGGGCCCCTATGGAACAGTTACGGCTCAACAAGGGTCGAAGCTGCCTACGAACTAGATGGTGCTTCCTTGCCTCCAACCAGACCAGCAACATCCCTTCAACTAGTGTCCCCAGCCCAGGAATCCTCCGGTGCTATAGGGACACAAAGATCACCGACCCAAAAGAAGGCCCCCTTGCAGCCGGAGTCGACTGCATCACTGCATGAGACCTCACACACAACCTGACAATGGTTTAAGCCACACTCATCTAGAGCAAGACTCTAGCGCAAACCCACAAACACCTCTTGGGCATTAAAGTTCCCTGAGCAGTCATTCCCCTCCTTTGGCTAAGATCACCCATCCATTAGGACATGGAGGAGCAGTTGCACCTGACTTCCTCCACTCCTGCTCATCGCCAAATTGGTTGTCGCCAACACCCAAGGCTGGATCATTCAGACAGTCATTCCTTCTCCCCATCCCACCATCACCAAATGAGTGCACTCTAACAGTAAGAGAATAAGGAGAATGCCCTCCACACCCCAACCTCAATATCGTAACGTCACCTGGACTGCCTGGGGACACCCTCTCACTAGCAGTCTCACTGTCGTCATCCACAAGGTGGCATCCTCTACGAACGGCACAACCGGACCAGACTTGATCGCACACCGACAAAACATCGAGGACCCCCCCACACACTTCCTGAGTCATCCTCAAGCGACTCCTGAAATCGGTGATGAACATACGCTAGATAGGGTCTCGCCTGGATCAATCAGCTAGCGGTCTCGTCAAAGGGGGTGCTGCACCACCTAGTCCGCCACTGGAGAACACCTCGACTCGATCCTGTGGGAACTAGATGTTGGGAATCAGAGGCCCACTGCTCACTACCGCCAAGTGTGTGTGGGATGGGAAGCCCCACCAGGATCGGCTTGGAGAGCCATCGGCGTCGTCCTCCACGCAGATGTCCTAGATGGGCGAGATCTTATCTGATCTCGGGCTCCCACACCCCCCCTTCCTCGTTGGTGTGTGGCTCTGGGGGAGGCCATGTTCCTACCGCCGCCCCTAGGGCACTGCCCCTAGGGCGCAGCAACCCTATGTGGCTATGACATGCTAGTTGGATGCACAACCTATAACCAACATTGAACACTAAATAATTCTTGACTAAGAGATGCACATGTAACTGTAATTCCTTCAAGATTTATTTAGTTTGACTTATTAGGTTAAGCCTTTTAATGGGTGGAGAGTAGTTGAAATATATGGATGATTATATTAGAGGACAACATCCTTTAAAAGGGTGAAGTGTTGTTACATACCCAACCATGTGTATCTATCCTAATCATCCTAATCATCCTAACCTTGTTTGCTATAATTATAGCCTTAATAACCTTTTCTTGAATTAGTGTTTATTAGGATTTATAGAAATCAAGAGTTGTCGTATTTTAGCTAATAACTATTTTGAGACTTAACTAGTAATTAATTGAAATAATGTTTCAAATAGGGATTAGTTCTATATAATTACCACTATAATAGATTTTAGCTTAAAATTGAAGTTCTGGAGTTTTTTCTATAAGTATATGATAAAGAGAAAGAGTCAAAAACGGATATTGAGAATTTAATGACTAAAAGTAAAAGATAAATACATTAAAAGTTTGCTTCACGTAAAGGCATGTTATATTTATATATTACAAAAATATAGAAAAAAGTGAACACACTATGTAACATCCCCATATTCCGCCATCTTGAGACTACAAAGGCCCAAGAGAACAAATCCAAAAAGTTAGAAATTGTATCAGAGAGTGATCTGGAATCCATATATGCATACATGAGCATACAAACATAACATACACCATAAGCAATCTCAACATTCCACATGTATATTATTGCAAGATGAATTATTATAAGTGAATTACAATTACATATTGAAAAGAGGTTTAACAAGTCTATGAACATGTATTCTAATAGGATCTAAACACAGTAGGTAAACCTATACAACTGCTCACTCACATCTTTTCTCCCATGCTAGCTCTGAACCTAAAAAATATGTGAAACAGACGAATCAACAACGGTTGTGTTCGTGGGTGAAATACTTGTATAGTAACTTGCATAATGAAAGATTTGAAAAAAGAAAGTAAAGGAAAGCATTATTTAATGTGATAATCAGGTAAACACATATTTAGCACTCTTTTGATGCAATTGTACTACTAAGTGATGTCACACTTCACATTTCCTCACCCCTTGAGTCGTGAGGATCCCCGCCCCTTAGGCTATGGGTTTGTGACAACCTTATATCTAAAAATATAGAGAGGAGAGAGAGAGTGTAAACACTTAGTAGCTACAATCCATCCATACTCTCTTTTATGTTCTTTTATGTTTTACAAAGCATATACTACTAATATGCATCCAAGAATTTATATGCAAATACAAGCATCCAAAGTACATCATATCATTATGCATTCGTGAAAACTAGTCTTATAATTGATAAAACCCACATACCTAATTTCCGAGATTCCTTATACATCCATGGTCATCTACTACTGTGGTCATCACCTGATTAGTAACAATTAATGATCATCAATACAAGGTTCACTATAATTAATAGTATTTAGGTCCAGATTAGGTTTACGCCAAAACTAGGCTCAACTGGCCTAAATCACATCTCTGATATTTTTGTACTAGAACTATAGGTCATTATTTAGGTATGATTCAATTTTTGAAATTTTCTGATGTTTGGTCTATTTTATAGAATTAATATGAGGTTAAAAGCATCTAAATATGAATTAATTGGGAAAGACCTAGTATTTGGGCATAATACTTAGAACAGAGTCCATAATCAAATGTATATCATATAAGTGTTCATCACTATTTTTCTCAGATTTAATATACACCATTTGCTTATTATTCTGGCTAACTAACCCTAAAATGGAGCATTATCGTCTATACTAGAAACAATCATTTAATATTCTTCAAAAGTCTAATCTAGGTATCCAGAGTTTAGGGATATTTTTAAGGAATGTATAGGGGAAGGGAGTTGTTTTTAATCTATTTTCTAAGAGTGCTAGTATTTCTAGGGTTTAAAATTGATTTACATGTTCTGGTTAATTGCAGCCATTGGATCTAGGGATCTAGTAGTGCTAGATTCATGCCACGTCACTCAGAGGGGGAGTAGGGGGTGTGGTTCTTTGGATCATGCACTGGGTTGAGCAAAGTGTCTGGTGAAATCACCGCTAGACCGGATGAGTGTCTCATCTCCTTTGTTCTCGACTCCCCCGCAAGCCCTCTAGTACAGCGTTGTCGCGACGCTCGATCTCAGGTGAGCATAAGTGTGTGCTTTTTGTCTCTCCCTCGCAGACTAAGGGTTGGATAAGCTCTATTGTCCACCTTTCCTCCAAGCCGACACTACATCACAGCAAGTGGCGAAAGGGTGACGCCAAACTAGAGGACAACTCTGTACTCCTCTGTTCAGTTGCGAGCATCATCAGGGGACTGGATAATGGCAAGGAATCGTGATAGGAAGATGGGGCTTCACTGCAAGCAAAAGATTACTTGGGATTTAATATTTCTTCACATATTCAAGTGGCCACCAAGACATGCTCAGAGGGACTCAGACCAGCAAATCCTTGAGCTTGTTGGTCCATCACCACTGCTAAGGGGAGGCTCGGAAGGGGGAAACGGAATCCTCTTGCCAGTGATTCAATATAGAGGCGTCGGGAGCATGGTTAGGCATCTAGGAGCATGTTTCCTTTCTTGATTGGATGTGGCAGGGAGAAGCAACATATTTGTCATGAGATCGGATCTCTAGAGGATCTCGTGGTGGTTTAATGGAGGTTCTAATCTCTCTCCATCCCTCCACAACCTAGTGGGTTGGTGTGGAGCTTGGTGGCATGAGGCGTCATAGTGGGAAAAGGAACGGGGACAAGTTGGTTTCCCACAGTCTCTATGACTAGCCAGAGTGTCCAAGGAGGAACTCTAGAACCCACAAACTAAGCTGCACTGCTGATTGATCATGGTTCACCCTCCTGGATTCCAACTCTCCTCCTTGACGAGACCGAGTTCATTTGATAAGCTGAGGTATCCTCAGCGCTGGCCAAGTATTAGGAAAAGCCTACTGACCTCCTATACAGATTCATGTGGAGACTATAGTGAGACTAGAGATGGAACTCCCTCCTCTAGTGAGAAAAAAAAATAATCTGGATTCAGAAGCTGCTGAGAAGGCAGATCTAAGGGCTCAGTTGGAATCATATTTGTCTCATTAATAATGGATGGGGATGGCCTCCTCCTTGACATTGCCAACCCTCCATCTTGTAGAAGTCGAAGATGATAATCAGCTTGTTGGATCTTTATCCACTGGCCACTAGGGTGCCAAACTACCCAGTCAAGTTATGACTAAATAAAGTCACACCCATCTACACAATGGGTTGGTTGTGTGACAGAAAAGGAAAAAAACTTGGTCTAATCATCTCGACCTTAATCTTCCAATCAAAGTTCCACTATCATATTTCTCAATTGCAAGCCCCAAAGAATATGATATTTCATACATAGATTTATCATAGCCAGGTCTAATACTTCACTAAAAACGAGCTCAATTATAGGTGTTTGACCAATCATGTATATTCCTCAAAAAGGTGCAATCCAGGGACTATATGATCCCAAAAAAAAAATACCAAGTTACTCATTATAAACCTTAATGCATTGTTTGGTGACCCATATAAGCAGCATGATACATAAATAAATCATTTTGTTCCATGTTTGTCATAAACTAGTATATTGGGTATCAAATTCCTAAAACCAAGGTCATCACATTCATCCCACTTTATATGGAATTTCGTCCTTGAAATTCAACTAATTGCATGCTTAAGGGGACATAACAGAGTCCAACTTCATATAGGTCAATAGTTCTAGGTGCCAAGGCTATCGTAGCACTTAATGAACCCTAAGTTGTCATTTAGGTTTTTGGTCCAATAGGGGTACCCACCCCACCTTATGAAAAGTGAAGGATCATTTTTTTAAAGGAAGTGGAGCATCATTAGAGCTTAGTTACCACATAAGATTCTTGTATTCTAGGATTTGCATCATTCATATTTAGTTCATGATAAGGCTTTTATTCATTCATATGAAGTCAAGAAGGTACTACTAGAGGTTTCATCTTTCATCCCTTATAATTGTATAAGGTGATGTCAAGGTTTCATGTCATGTATTAGCAAAATTTTCACATTAAACAACATTATTGTGATTTATGATCAACATCACTCTAGGATGTCATCACTATAGGGAATTGATTTTCACATTTACATATTAGGGTTTTCACCCTATGGTGTGAGAGTTGTCATCAATCTAGAGTCTTATATATATAATGATTGAGGTTAGGCACTATATTTTGTAATCATGCAACAATGATATATTTATTTCAAGCTCATGATTGTAAACATATATATTTCATGTATGCTATGAATGGAAGGATAATATACTGAGGAAAGATTATCATGATGTCAGCCTCATATCTTTCATGTATGATAGGTGGAATTATACAATAGGTCAAGCTTATCTAAGTGACTCTTCATACATAATCATCGAAATAGCTCAAGTTAGGTTTCTAACATCATATATATAGAAAGAAAAGGAGAAGATATACATGCATTGTTTAGTATCTTATGAACAAGACATTTTACTTCAAGAATTGGCATTTCATATATCACCTCACTTGCAGCTAATGATGGGTGTCACAAACATAAGTCACTTAATCTAGGACCTAACTCAGTCAAAGGATTGACTTTATCACTATGGGTCGTCTACCCATAACATCATCTTTACCCAAATCTCAAATATAGGATTTAGATAAAATGTTTGAATCATGCATAAGGACTCAACTCATCTACTCATGAGTATCCCAGTCTAGGACAACATCATTTCACATATATCTCATTTTTTTCATATATTGTAGGGTAGGTCATGAGCCCTTCTCCTTGTGGGTCTCACTCTCTCTAGAGCTCACTACGTATCTTGTCCTAAAAATGGAGGTCCTCCTTTGTAAAAGAGCTTGAGACTCGTGCATATCCAACTTTATTTTAACTTAATTCATCTTAAGTATGAAAAGACTACGTACTATCATCACCAGGACTTAGCTTAGATTCTCAAAATTTGGATTCAACTCGTATACAACTTAGACCTTTATAAGGAAACTTATACCATCATAGATCAAATTTAGATAAGATTACACATGTTTATTTCATATATAAATCACTCATCTACTCTAACTGTCACATATCCAGTAAGGGTCTAGACATCTACTCTAGAACTACTCTCTCTTCTAGAATGATGTCACTCCCTTTCACTTAAGTTGCATGAACACTAACTACTCTCCAGTGTGAGGGACACATTTTTATATTTACATATATATAATCAAATAGTATATAATTTTTTTGAGAAGACGTCAGAAAAAACAGTCGAGGCTCGAGTCGATTGGATAACAAAACCAAATCAGCAAAATCAAGTGTCTGGCACACAGTAGATAGTCTAGTGACATGTCACCTGGCGAAATGGTGAGAACACGGAATAGACTAGTGTAGCTACCTAATACATATGAGCTCTGTATAGAAAGGGTTTCACACACTTGTCTAAACCTAGTTCTCAAACATCTAGGTTTTAACTTAGAGGCTAAGTCAAAACTTACTCCTATAGAATAACTTACGAAGTTTCCAGGGTTTAAAGTGAAAGGTGAAATTTAATTTTTATATTTCATGGTGAGCAATTGTTAGGTGCAGCTATTGTTCATGCTCTGATGCCAACTGTAACATCCTCGGATTTCTCCATCTCGAGCCTACAAAGGCCCGAGAGGACAAATCCAAAAATGTTAGAAATTGTATCAGAGAGCGATGCGGAAGCAACATACGTATAGATGAGCATACAACATAACATACACCATAAGCAATCTCAACATTCCCCATATATATTATTGCAAGATGGATTATTACAAGTGAATTACAATTACATATTGAAAAGAGGTTTAACAAGTCTATGAACATGTATGCTAACATGATCTAAACACATTAGGTAAACCTATACAACTGATCACTCACATCTTTTCTCCCATGCTAGCTCTGAACATAGAAAATATGTGAAACAAACGGATCAACAAAAGTTGTGTACGTGGGTGAAATACTTGCATAATGAAAGATTTGAAGAAAGAAAGTAAAAGAAAATATTATTTAATGTAGTAATTAGGTAAACACATATTTTAGCAGTATTTTGATGTGATTGTACTTCTAAGTGATGTTTCACTTCACATTTCCTCGCCCCTTGAGCTATGAGGATCCTCGCCCCTTGGGCTATGGGGTTGTTCTGACCTTATATTTAGAAAGAGATAGAGAGGGGGGAGGGAGGGAGAGAATGTAAACACTTAGTATAAAATCCATCCATATTCTTATTTATATTTTTTTATGTTTGACGAAGCATATACTAGTAATATGCATCCAAGAATTTATATGCAAATACAAGCATCCAAAGTACATCATATCATTATGCATTCATGAAAACTAGTCTTATACTTAATAAAACTCACGTACCTAAGTTCAAAGCTTCCTTATACATCCAAGGTCATCTACTACTTTGGTCATCACGTGATGAGTAACAATTAATGGTCATTAATACAAGGTTCACTATAATTAATTGTATTTAGGTCCATATTAGGGTTATGCCAAAACTAGGCTCAACTAGCCTAAAACATGTCTCTGATATTTTCTTACTGATCTAGAGGTCATTATTTAGGTCGGATTCAATTTTTTAAATTTTTTGATGTTTTGTCTATTTTCTAGAATTAATATGAGATTAAAAGCATCTAAATATGAATTAATCGGGAAAGACCTGATATTTGGAAATAATACTTATATCAGAGTCCATAATCAAATTTTATATCATATAAGTTTTTATCACTATTTTAATGATAATTAATATACATCATTTGCTCGTTATTTTGGCTAACTAACCCTAAAATGGAGCATTATCGTCTATACTAGAAACAATCATTTAATATTCAAAAGCCTGATCTAGGTATCCAGTAATATAGTGAACATTTTTCTGAGTCTAGGGATATTTTTGGGGAATTTATAGGGGAAGGGAGCTATTTTTAATCTATTTTCTAGGAGTACTAGTATTTTCGGGGTTTAAAGTTGATTTACATGTTCTGGTTAATTGCAGCCGTCAGATCTAGGGATCCAGCAGCGCTAGATCCGTGCCACGTCTCTCAGAGGGTGGGTAGGTGGGGAGTGGTTCTTTGGGTCACATACTGGGTTGAGCGCCCCCCGCCCCCCGCCCCCCCCCCCCCCCCCCCCCCCAAGCCCTCTACTACAGCGCTGCCGCAACGCTCGATCTCAGGTGAGCGAATGTGTGAGCTTTTCGTCTCTCCCTCACAGACTAAGGGTTGGAGAAGCTCCGTTGCCCACCTTTCCTCCAGGTCGGCGCCGCATCTCAGCAAGTGGCGAAAGGGCGACGCCAAACTAGAGGACAGCTCCGTACTCTTCGGTTGTGAGCATCACCGGGGGACTGGGTAACGGCGAGGAATCGTGGTAGGAATGTGGGGCTTCACCGCAAGCAGAAGATTCCTTGGTATTTGATAGTTTTTCATAGATTCAAGTGGCCACCAAGAGATGCTCAGAGGGACTCAGACCAGCAAATCCTTGAGCTTGCTGGCCCATCGTCGCTGCTAGGGGGGGGGCTCAGAAGGGGGAAACGGAATGCTCTTGCCAGTGATCCAGTCTAGAGGCGTCGGGAGCATGGTTAGGCATCTAGGAGCATGTTTCCTTACTTGATTTGATGTGGCAGGGAGAAGCAGCATCGTTGCCGCGAGATTGGATTTCTGGAGGATCTCGTGGTGGTTTGATGGAGGTTCTAATCTCTCTCCATCCCTCCACAGCCTAGCGGGTTGGCATGGAGCTTGGTGGCATGAGGCGTCGTAGCGGGAAAAGGAACAGGGACAAGTTGATTTCCCACAGTGTCTGCGAATAGCCAGAGCGTCCAAGGAGGAACTCTAGAACCCAAGAACTGAGAAGCACTGCTGATAGCCGGCGTATGATCATGGTTCACCCTCCTGGATTCCAACTCTCCTCCATGACGAGGCTGAGTTCATTTGATAATCGGAGGCCTCCTAAAAGTTGGCCAAGCAGTAGGAAAAGCTCACTGACCTCCTATACAGATTCAGGTGGAGACAATAGTGAGACCTGAGATGGAACTCCCTCCTCTGGCCAGCAAAATCCACAATCTGGAGGGTGATTCAGAAGCTGCAAAGAAGGCGGATCTAAGGGCTCAGCTGGAATCATATTTGCCTCGCTAACAGTGATGGGGATGGCCTCCTTGAGGAAAAAAAATCAAAGTAGACAACTTTGACTAAAATAATTTCCGATGTAAACAACTTTTGAATTTTTTTACGATGGCCTCCTCCTTGAGGTAAAAAAATCGAAGTAGACAACTTTGACTAAAATAACTTTCGATGTAAACAACTTTTGAATTTTTTTTACAAAAGTAGACAAGTTTGAGGGAGTGGGGGCAGCGGCTTCCAAGGGAAACGCCATCCCCCATGGCTTCTTCATTTTGGAGCTGCCACATGTGGCCTCCACTACCCCTTTTGGAAATTTTATATTCCCCCCTTATTTTTCTTGCCAATTACAAGTTTGTATCATCTCCCACTTTTTGTTTTTAAAACACATTGCACACCTACACTTGTACGTGTGTTTACTTTAAGAAATTAGAAGATCATATAAATCATCCCCCCTCCCATTGCAGATAAATATAAATTATGATTACAATAGACTAACGACTAAATCATTACATAAAAAAATACAAAGAGTACGTAGAAATACATAATTGAAATGTTAAATCTAAATCATTGCTCTCTTTGCGAGCCTGATGGTGGATAGTCAGGATAGGAAAATGGATCTTCAATAAAATCATCACTCGGAGCTGAACTAGTGAGTAAATCTGCATATTGTTGAATATAGTATGGTTGCCTAACCCCCTGCTGATCAACCTCTGCTGATTGAATTCATGTTGAGTAAATACTGGTTAGTTGAATCATGTCTTACTAATTCCAAGCGTACTGGTCTCTAATTGAGTAGAAAGTGGCTGAAAAATCCATGTTTGGTTGAAGCCTTCTCGAGACCAAGAGAATGTAGACGACACTCCATGTGAGCTGAATGATGGAAAAGGCATGAGCTCAGGCTGACTGATCCTCGGTTGGACAAAAGCAGATTGACTAAGTGATGACATAGGCATGGCCTCAGGATGGCTAATATCTGACTGGGTAAATATAGGTTGGCTACTTGATGTCACAGGAATGTCAAAATTTGAAGAAGGTTGTGTACATGTGGGTCTAGTGTATGTCAAAGAAGTTGAAAGGTGTATGGAAGATGGGCCTACATCACCAGGGGTCCAATGCTCAAATGGAGGTGCCTCATATGATGGTTGAGTTGTGGTGGCATCATATGGAGTTGAAACTGCTGAAAATTGTGGTTGTTGATAAGGAGGAAGCTGCTCAAAATAAATATTTTGTATGTTGATGATTTTATCACGTGCCTCTACTCATCCTTCTTCATGTGTTGGTTTTTCCAACACGTCTCTAATCTTTATGTGTGTTTGTAGCTCTGATAAAAAATGAAATACCACAATCATAAAATAAAATATAATAAAAAACTATAAAGAAAACGATAATGAATATCAATTTACTTACATTTTCTCGCTCCACATAACCTCTAGGATAATATTGTGATGGAGGCACTATAGGACGACTGCAGACATACTCGGATTCATACCAAGAATATTGTTGTGGTATATCAGTCATGATAGGTAATTGAACTAAAAGTGCATGTCTATTGTTCCAAATGGTTACTTCTGTATGATAAAAGCTCAACCAATCTGTAGTAGGTCGTCCTCTCCCATCAACTCTAGCATATTTTGGAAATGGTTGTGGTTGTGGTTGAGCTTGAGCTCCAAATTGACGAAGCACTCTATCAGGTACATGCCACTCTATTAAATTTCTGCATATCATTGGAACTCGTGCAATCCAAATATTTTGACCTTCACAACAAATTGTTGGTAATATGTCTAATATATGTTGCGAGTATGGAGTCCATGTAACCTATACAAATAAATTGATTGTTGATACATATAGTTTTATATACTCATTTCATCATTGACATATGATTTGTAAAGAAAAATATGCTACATGATTGGGTTGTTGCATATCAATTTCATTATCATAAAGCTTGACATCAGATGTAGGAGTCGACACACATGTCATCAAGTGGTTCCACCTATTTTATTATAAAATTAGTTTGATTCAATGTATAATTATAATTGTTGCAAGATATTGAAAAATAAATTACTTAATACTAACATGTAGCCTAATGGTATTCCTTGCGGCCAAACATAACCCTCAGGTATTGTAGCCTGTCCAGGACGACCTACATGAAGGTTCTCCCATGACCACAACTGTAATAAAACTAAACAACCAGCTATACGAGAATCTGGTTCTAATATACATATAGTTGCCTTGTATAGCTCCCTATACAACCCAGCTAAAACCGCACTACCCCAAGACAACAACCTGCATCGCTCAAAATCAGAAACAAGTGGTAAATATCGTAAGTGGACATCATTTCATGTGCCATTTGGAAGAAGAAATCCCCCACAAAGTATAGTAGGTAGCATGTAGTATATTGTCTCACTTGTTGCTCATTGGCATTAACTAAGTTCAAGGTAGAAAATGAAGACCGTAACCAACCCAAGGATTTCTGTCCAGTTAACCTTCATGTTGGATGTGTACCTAAATAGTGATCACACATGTCACTCCAAGAATGAAATTGACCTTCTCCACTTCCTATAGGGTACCAACATATAATTGCGTCCCCATCTACACATAAACCCAGAAGAACTGCTACATCTTGTAGTGTAATTGTCATTTCTCCTATCGGAAAATGAAATGTGTTTGTAGATGGATGCGATTGGTGCACAAGTGCAGTTATCAAAGAGGGATCTAGAAGTAGATGTGTAAGTGTAGTGACTGCACCAAACCCAGCTATAGTAATGTACTGCCTAACTCTGTCGTCCTGAATAGGCCACTTGTGCAACTCCTTAGAATGTTGAGAAAGTCGCAAAGGATGTATTCTTCATTGTGACATGTCTACATAATTAAATAGATGTCAAATTAATCACTACATAAATATCAAGCTAATTACATAAATGCCAAATAAACTATTACATGGATGCAATTTGTACTACATAAATATCAATCCAATTACATAAATGCCAAATAAACTATTACATGGATGCAATTTGCACTACATAAATATCAAGCCAATTACATAAATGCCAAATAAACTATTACATGGATGCAATTTTCACTACATAAATATCAAGCCTTACATAAATGTCAAATAAACTATTACATGGATGCAATTTTTGTTGGTATGTATGCCCTGAGAGCCAATCATGGGATGATTGGTGGGATACATTAAGATTGATTTGATAAACATCAAAGGCAAGCTTCTAATTCTTTCTAGTTCAGTCATATGCGATAATGATAGAACAGATTGGATGTCTAGATAATGACAATACTCAATGATGTATGCTTTCAGGTTGAGGACCTGAACGATGGGATCATACGGATGCTAAGAGTTTGTACATTCTCATTATGTCACTAGTCGGATGTCATTGTGGAAGGTAGATAGACAACAATGACACACAAGACTAAATTGTGGTGTTGGTTGATGACAGAATCTCATTAGTCATGATATGGAGATATCAAACCAAACACATAGGTGCTTGTTAGAGAACAAGTGTACTGGACAGACCCACCGTGAGTTTGACACATGGAACCATGACATGGTAGTCACAGTCAGTTCTCACAGTGACGGTGGTGAGTGTGATTCTTTGACCTGAAATCACTACACTCAACACATGTCGTTGAGTACACTTTGACATCATCAAACACAGTCCTGAAACATGGGTTGTTATAAAGGTGATGATTGGGTGACTTTGACACATGGGGCTTTTGAGGGGTGAGTGATAGATATGGGATTTGTCCCTCCTGAGGGAGTTTGATATCCATGGCCACTTGATGAGTAGGATTGAGATAGGCGTGCGCACGCATGTGTGAATCAGTATGAGATATTGATATCATACATATCTCCTCCAATCTACTCTGAGATCAAGAAAGTGAATGAACGTTGACAGGATGATTGTTCCATCCATTGAGTTCATTCGGGATATCAGTGACAAAAGAATTATACATTCGCTGTAACACCATTCACGGATTGTAGGATTGAAAGTTGTTCTCCAACTTTCTATTTTGCTTGGGTAGCACTGATGTGCGACTAGGCACCGCTCTTTGCTTGTGAAGTCATAAGTGTTATGGACTTTCACTGCCAACGTGAAATGGACCTGCAGGGTCACACACATAGGATTTAACCTGGAAGAGGAGTTTATCCACAAACAATGTTTAGATTGATTACTAAAGGAGTTTAGTAGTTCAATTAAACACTCAATCGATTGATAGCTCAATATCATAGTGTTCAAGGTGTTGGACCAATTGATTAGAGTATCAGATTGATTGAAATTGTGATTGATTTTGCACAATCTACACTTCCAATTGATCGTCTCATGAGATGAACCGATCGGCTCAGGTTAGTGAACCGATCGGTTCAACTGATGAGACGATCAGCTCATGTGCAATGAACTGGTCGACTCAAATGTTGAACCGATTGGATGATGTGACCAACAAAGATCATTTGGAAAGTCGATTTTGCAAATACAATTTGTTTCACTTGTACAAATTCGATTTGGACAAGGATTAATATTTGATTAATCGGAGACAAATTTGAAAGTCAGTTTGAGTTAGACCAGGACCACGAACCGATCGGCTCATGTGATGAACCGATCGGTTCAGGTGTGAACCGATCGGTTGAGGTCACCAAATGACCGTTTCATGTGTGAAACGATCGGTTCAGTTGGTGCAAGTTGCTTGTTTTATAGAAAATCTCGAACCCTTCTACTCCTGCTTTAATCCCGCATTGCCCGGGATAGAGAACTCTGTCCCATGACCCTCCTATATATAGGGGTATTGGGGGCTTCTCTGGTGAACAACTCAGTGCATCAGTTTCTCTACAAAGTTATCGTTCTCTCTGGTTTTGGTAACTGAGAGAGAGCCCGAGCAAGTGCTACCCGATAAGGGAGGCACAACAAAGGAAAGACAACTGCTGAAAAGCAACTGGTTGCAGGAGAGTGTGTCAATGACTAGTACGCCAATAGGAGGGTGTGACTCCTTTTGATTCCTTATGGGACAAGGAGATCAAAGTTCCAGGTGGTCTGTGTGGACTACTTCAGAGGCGGGAGACTTCTACCGCTCAGAGGATAGCTGTCAATCCCGACAGTCCCGGTGAGACCAGGGGCTGCACAGACATCGTCCAAGACCGGAGGTGAAGACCGTGCAAGACACGAGGTAACGTTGCCGAGCAAGCCTCGGGACAAGGTATGCATCTACAAATCATCCTTCCTATTGTATAGATGTTGACGCGATTCCTTTATTCTGGGTTTGGGAGAAGAAATTTTTTATTTCTACTGCCTTCTCTGTCTCCCCTAAAACCCAACAGTGGTATCAGAGCCACGTCAACTGCTCTATGATTTAGGATTATCGATATGATCGATTTTGGTTTGTTGCCTTTATTTATTGCATACGATGCGAATAAAATTGACTTTATGCATGTCCAATCCTAAATCCACAAATCCCAATATACATATATGATATGTAATATGAATGCACTCGATACGCGTCGCCCTTAAATGAGTTTTGTGGTGGATGTATAGCGTGGTTATTGCCAATCAACCCTATGTATGTGTGTTTGGTTGTATGTGGTTGCTTGCATCTCGGTCTGCGTACCGATTTCCTATCTCCTATTACTGATGTAACTCGAGATAACTCGAGATTTCTTTCCTACCTTTGCTCCCCCCGAATGTAACTCGGGGTTTCCCAATTCAAATGTAAATAGGATAGCTTTTATTTCCTGTTATGTCAAAGAACGGCGGACAACTTGATGACAACTAAGACGATCGTTTCACGATCGACCGGTTGGCGATCCAGACAATCGGTTCGAGGAGCGAGACTGTGGCAACACATCCCACTATCACACAGACAGCGAGGAGTTATGTGAAAATGTGCGGAACACACCATAAACCACAAATTACCAAAAACATGGGTTAATTAAAACCGGTTGCAGAAAGTAGATAAACTAAGAAACTATTACATTCCAATCCACATCCTGCAAGAAAACAGGTCATATAAACATTTACAAGCCTTGATACGTGTTCACAGCTTAGGAGATCAGTTGTCATGTCATCACATGAGTTCATCACCTGTTTATACATACATAACGGCCCACATCCGGCCAGCAGCAGGATATACAAAACGTCATCGGCTATACATCGTGAAACAACGTCAAAACACCTCCAAGGACCTGAGAGTACAGGGATGACTCTAAGACTCTACTACAAAATGATCAAAACAGCAGCATGTCCATCTCTTGCCTTCTACTGCTCTTCTTGCTGCTCGACCGCAACTCCGTGACCATCACCACGCCTGGCGCGAACACCTAAAAAGGTTATAAACCAGTGGGGTGAGACACACAGTGCCAGCGAGAAACATAACTCCCCGCCAAAACTACAGAACCTCAGAAGATGAAGCAACAACAACAGATAACTGATAAAAGGTATAACAAGAGCAGTCCATATAGCAAAGCTATTCATACCATCAAGCTTACCAGGCTATACGAAAGGCAGATAACCAAGCATCTCTTTATGGAACATGATTAACAAGATAAGAGTTATAAGATCTTACCTCATAACATAAGGAACGTATAAGTAACTGCAAGTATAACGAGATTAACTACACAAGCAAGGCCTCAATCAATGTTCTGTGTTTTGCCTTAAGCAGTAAATACTATTCGGCTGAATTACGTATTGTTATGCCATGAGCAAGTGAGCCGTGCCGCTCAAATACAACTTTAGGTTGCAAAACCCAAGCTGGTGCCATACAAGGTCAATGGAAAAGCCGGACTCCACGACCTCTCTGCCTCGTGGTCAGTGTACGAGTACAACACAAGCAGGACCGCAGTCTCATGCTTAAATGGCCTCAGCCACAGGGTCAGATCCCGCAGGCTACCCTCGGCCTAGCCCGCCTTGGTATAGGTCTCGGCACTAGTGAAACTGAGCCACAGGCCGATTCACTGTGCTCTGAGCCATGAACGCATTCATGCTCCCATATCACATATCCTGAGCCTTGGGCCTGTTCACCATTCTCTATACATATCCCGAGTCTGCAACCGCAGCTGCACTCGAATCCTCACTATTTTAGGCTAGGAGAAACCTCGCATATTCAAAAATATGTGATGTGGGTTAACCTGCAGGAGAACCCGTTTCACCATCACCAGCTCCTGGCGATGATGGATCTATGGCCAGGGCAAACTACATGATATGTTCCACTGTATTAGTTAGTATATTTTAAGTGGATTGTTGAGGCAATCAAGTTGTATAGCATGCAGACTATAATAAGAATAAATAACATGAAACTCAACATCATGCTTTTACTATCATCAACATGATCATGGTCCATCACAAGGATCCAACATTACATTGCCATGGGATCTCAATCCCTCATCACATAGTGTCACTGCCTCTCAAGGCTTACATCATCACCATGGGATAGCAATCCCAGATCATCATTAGAGAAAAACATCTCATTAAGGCACTCTAGCCAAACTCAGGTCTTCCGACCAAACACACCATGCATGTTATCTCATCAACAAGAGTAACCATCAGAGCAGTGTTACTCAAACATATATACCTCATAGCCCTTTACATGGCTATGCATCTGTACCTGCATGATTAGTATGCACAATCATCATAGATTATCAGAAGAGTTATATTATCAACATAGGGCAGTACTGATGATTATATACTTTATCATTCATGCCTCAACCTGTGACCATAGGCATAGGTCATCTCATCATGCAAGCATCTTTCATGCTTACCATTTATTCAGCATTATACATATAGTTCCAGATTATCATAAACACATGTACTACCATGTCAAGCTACATATATGTGATCCATTATATCAACTATCAAGTATGTCAGGGATCACTATCATAAATCAAACGTGATTACATCAGCAAAGACTAGTGTATCAGTTTCAATACAAGGAACAAGACCCTCACTATAAGCGCCCACTACCCTCACCAAAGGTAGTATCAGGCAGGGCACTCTCCCCTATTGCCCAACACTCCCACCACATAACGGTCAAGCAACCAGCTACATATCGGACAAGCATAACAGCAAGGGTGTCGAGCTACCTTAGGGTGTATCGGGAAACCAAAGCACAACGACCCCCACCAGCATAATGTACAGCTTGGCCCAAGGGCATGCCGTACAACACTGTGTCGTGCAACGACGCGTCGTGCACAAGGTGTATCGGGCAGCACCACTAGACAAGGCATAACGCCCAAGGGTATAACTCAGCCTGTCGCTCAACCAGCCTAGCCATGATCTATCGGCCAACACAAGGCAACAACGGAGGTGCAACGCCCGACACAGGGCCACGCCCACAACATCCAAGGGGATAACAGCACCAAGCAACCAACAGTGCTAGGCGTGTCGGGTAGGATACACAACTAGGTGTGACGCCCGACACACACACACACACAAGGGCAACAGCCAACGTTCTACTCATCTAGGTATAACGGCCAGGGCACAACCTCAAACGACACCAAGGAAAGCATGTCGTCTAGCTAGCTAACCACATCTATCGGCCGACACACAAAGCCAAGGCCAAGGGGTGACACCCACCACAGAACCAACTAACAAGCTTCCACAACATTAGGGTATAACGAGGTTAAGTGTGTCGGGCAGGGTACTTATCATGGTGTGATGCCCGACACAACAAGGCCGGAGCCAGGTGTGTGACGCCCGACACAACATCACAACAGGTCGACCAAGGTTCTATCCAAAGAAGGATATCGGGCAACATCAACCTCAATACTGTATCGGTCAAGATGCCACTCCACGAGGTCATCATCAACCTCAAGAACAAGGGCACCAAAACCCTAAAGGATCGAGAAGATGGCTCACCTCTCAACAACTAAGAGAGAGGGGTCTTGCGCACCTTCTTATCACCAATCGGGAAACACAAGGAACAACCACAACCAAGGTCCACAACCACCACATAGCTCACCTTTCAAGTCCATGGTGAGAGGAGGGTGTTGCTCAAGCCACTAGAACACAAGCTCACCTCTCAACTTAAGCGAGAGAGGAGTATTGCCCATATTACTAGAGCTCAAGCTCACTCCTCTAGACCTACGAGAGAAAGGGGTGTTTCTCACCAAGAAACCCTAGAACATAGGTTCGGCCAACAAGGACAACTTAAGCAAGAAGCTCAACTAACAACATACATAGCTGATATGATCGCAAGAAAGCATACAAGAACATAAAAGAGGTAGTATAGTTAGGGTTAGGAGTTATGTAACCTGCCTTAAGCAAGCTCCAAGCTCCAAGAACCACCAAGGAAGAAGAGCAAGGCACTCTAGGGTTCGGCCACCACTAGAGGAAGAAGGAGACTCCAAGAAGGATCGGCCACCAAGCTTGCAAAGGAAGGGGGTGTCGTGCACCAAGGGAGAGGGAAACTAAGGAACTAAAGGGATCCTTAGCAAGGGAAAGGAAACACATATATAGGAGAGGATGGAGGAGAAACCAAGGTATAACAAAGCAAGGTGTCGCCCACCTAGGGACACTTGTCTATGAGAAAAGCCACCACTCTAACATGCCCTAAACACATGTCCAAGGCCATTGCCACATGAAAGCATCAAGCACCAAGTGTCCACTAGTGGTGACACAAACGAGGTCAAAGAGAGTCAAAGGGTCCATGGGCGACACACCTCCACACCATGGCCGACACAACCACACCATTACCGACACACACCCTGGGCGACACACCACAGGCTGACACAAGCACAGGCCGACACACCTAGGCCAACACAGGGCACTCTTGCCCGACACAAGGTCCAAAGAAGCAAAGACAAGGCACCACAAAGCCCAACAAGCTCAACCAAGCCCCAAAGGAACTCAAGCAACGAGCCCAAACCTTCCTCTCAACACTAAAGGAAGCAAGGAGAGGGAGGAACACCTCACAAGGTGGCAAACTTGCCCACAAACCCTAGACTTAGGTTAATTGCAAGTAGCACCTCCAGCTCTCAACAAAGCACCAACAAACCCTAATCACCACCAAAGGTGATTAGCAAGCAACCAAGCATCAGGGTTAAGCAAAGCAAATAGGATAAGCCCTAAACGGAGGTCAGGGTCCTTACAAACTAACCCCCTACAAAGGGATTTTGCCCTCAAAATCCGAAGAGAAAAGCAAGGGATACTTCCTCCTCATTTCTTCCTCAAGCTCCCACGTGGCTTCCTCAACACCACGATGATGCCAAAAAACCTTTACAAGAACCAGGTCCTTCCTCTTCAACTTCTTAACTCTCTTATCAAGGATCATCACAGGACCTTCCTTGTAGGTCACATCTTTATCAAGCTCAACTTCGTCTAGCTGTATCACTGTCCCTGTACCCGGATGACTTTTTTTCAGCATACTGATATGGAATACTGGATGTAATCTGTGCAACTCTGGCGGCAGCTCTAACTCATAAGCTACCTTGCCAACTTTTGCTATGACAGGGTATGGCCCCATATAACTGGGTGCTAGATTACCCTTCCGGCCAAACCTTAGCACACCTTTCCATGGCGAGACTTTAAGATACACTTTGTCTCCTACCTGGAACTCCAAAGGTCGTCGGCGATTGTCTGCATAAGACTTCTACCTGTCTTGTGCCGCTTTCAACTGTTGTTGTATCACCTTGATCTTTTATGTCGTCTACTGTACTAACTCAGGACCCAACAACTGATATTCACCAGACTCATACCAACACAAAGGAGATATGCACTTCCTTCCATATAAGGCCTCATAAGGAGCCATGTTAATGCTCTATTGATAACTATTGTTGTAGGCGAACTCTATCAAACTGAGATGTATGTCCCAACTTCCTAGAAACTGCAAAATACAAGTTCAAAGGAGATCCTCCAGAATTTGAATAGTCCTCTCAGACTGTCCATCTGTCTGCGGGTGGAAGGCGGTACTGAACTTCAACTGTGTTCCCAACGCCTTGTGCAACTGTTCCCAGAAATGACTCATGAACTGAGGACCTCTGTCAGAAACTATCGTCGCTGGCACACTGTGCAAACGTACTATCTCATCCACATATACTTGAGCGAGCTTCTCGGCTATATATGTTATCTTTACTGGTATGAAATGGGAGGACTTCTTCAATCTGTCCACTATTACCCAAATGGAATCATGATTCCTAGTTGTCCTGGGTAGACCAACTAAAAAATCCATGGTTATATGATCCCATTTCCACTGCGGTATCGGCAGGGGTTGCAATGTACCTGCCGGCTTCTGATGCTCAGCCTTAACTTGCTGACATACTGCACACCTAGCCACAAACTCAGCTACATCTTTCTTCAAGCTGGGCCACCAATACAAGTCCTTCAGACTATGATACATCTTGATGAATCCTGGATGCATAGCATACATCGACGTGTGTGCTTCCTCGAGCACTAACTTCCTCAGATCATCAACATCGGGGACCACCATCCTATCACGATAGCAAACTAGTCCATCCTCAGACTCATGGAACCCATCACACTTTTCACTGCCGAACTCTGATCTGATCAACTGTACTGTATCATATGTTTGCTGTGCATCTTTGATCTGTTGTCTCAGCATAGGCTTGACTTGCATCTGTGCTAAAAGTCTAGCTAACGTGTAAACTTCCATCTGCACATTCATCTGCCGTAAGGAAACAAGCATATCCGTCTATGGCATACCAGGGAACTCAACTGTGCCTTCTTTGAAGGAAATGAAGAAGACTTTCGGCTAAGCGCATCAGCTACCACATTCGCCTTACCAGGATGATACTCGATGGTATAGTCATAATCATTGATTAACCCCATCCATCGATGATGTCGCATGTTCAACTCATGTTGTGAAAAGATGTACTTCAGATTCTTATGATCCGTAAAGATCTGACACACTTCCCCGTAAAGATAGTGTCTCCAAATCTTTAACGCATGAACCACTGCTTCCAACTCCAAATCATGAGTCAGATAGTTCTCCTCATGTTTCTTAAGTTGTCGCGAAGCAAAAGAAACCACATGATCTTCCTGCATCAGCACACAACCTAAACCTTTCTTGGAAGCATCGTAGAAAACAACATAGCCCTTCCCAGGCTCTGGCAGCACTAGTACTGGAGCATTAGTCAACTTCTCCTTCAAACTTTGGAAGGCAAGATCATCCCAGACAAAAGGTACATCCTTTCTGGTCAACTTTGTCATCGATAACACAATCGTACTGAAGTCCTTGATAAACCTCCGGTAGTATCCTGCCAAACCCAGGAAACTACGAACTTCCGTCGGCGTCTTCGGCTGCTCCCATTCTGCAACGGACTCCACCTTTTTCGGGTCCACTTTGACTCCTTCTGCAGATATCACATGACCCAAGAAAGTTACTTCTTCCAACCAGAACTCACACTTACTGAACTTGGCGTACAATTGATGTTGACGAAGAAGAGTCAACGCTAGTCGAAGATGTCACTCATGCTCTTGCCTGTCCCGACTATAGATCAAGATGTCATTTATAAAGACCACAACAAACTGATCTAGAAACGGACGGAACACTCTGTTCATCAAATCCATAAAAGAAGCAGGCGCATTGGTTAGCCCAAACGACATAATCACAAACTCAAAGTGACCATACCTCGTCCTAAAAGCTGACTTTGGTATGTCATCTGCCTTAATCCTCAACTGATGATATCCGGACCGTAGATCGATCTTTGAAAACACTATAGCGCCACGTAACTGATTGAACTGATCGTCTATCCTCGGCAATGGGTACTTGTTCTTGATCGTGACTTTGTTTAATTGTCGGTAATCTATACATAACCACATTGATCCATCTTTCTTCTTAACGAAAAACACTGGAGCACCCCAAGGCGACATACTCGGTCGGATGAAACCTTTCTCCAACAAATCTTGCAACTGCTTCTTAAGCTCTACCATCTCTATTGGAGCCATTCTATACGGTGTCTGTGCAACTGGTTGCGTTCCTGGAACCAGATTGATCTCGAAATCAATCTCTCAGGGTGGAGGAACACCAGGGAACTCATCAGGAAACACATCCACAAACTCTCGGACAACTGTCATCTCCTCAAGGCTAGGACCTTTCGCCTTGGTATCTACAACGTGAGCTAAGAACGCCTCACATCCTTGTCATAACAACTTTTCTACCACCATAGCGGATACTAGACATGTCGGAAGAATCTTCCTATCTCCTTGGAAGATCCACTTCTCTCCATCATCATCAAACACAGCCTGCTTGGAACCACAGTCCAAAACAACCTTATACTTCTCTAAGGTATCCATCCCAAGGATCACATCGAAACCATGCATATCAAGTGGTATAAGATCCACTTGCATATCGTGTCCCCAAAAAGATAAGACACAAGATGGACACTCTTCTCGAAGCATCGAGGAACCATCAAGAGGGCTTTCTAACAACAAACTATCTTTCTTACAACTAACAGGTAAACGACAGTTTTCAAGCATACTATAGGCGATAAAAGAGTGTGTAGCACCCGGGTCAACCAGAACAGATATAAAGCAAGAAGAAGACATATCAGAATGAAATAACTCCATCTGACCTGTCACCACTCGCGGGTTGACTATCGCCTCCGGCTGACTCATAGCATAGAATCGAGTCATTGCTTGCTGTCCACGTCCTCTGCTTCCTTGAGCAGACGATCCCTCTTGCGACGCTTGACCGCGTCCTTGCCCTCTGCTACTACTGGGTTGTTGTCTATCTGACCCTCGTTGATTCTGCCTTGGCTGTTGTGTCACTTCAACATCTCTATTCGGGAAGTTGAACCTGAAATGCCCGATCTGACCACAAAGATGGCATGACCTATCTTCAAACCGTGACCTAGATGGCCCTGTCACTGCCATAGAAGTTGTACTATGTGCCCTTGACGGTGAAGAAACATAACCTCTTCCCTTACTCGGAGACCACTGCGATGGTACACTGGAACCTCTCATCACGAAAGGTGTTGAAAACCTTGACTTCTTGAAGCCACCAAACCTCTGTCCCTGGAACTGAGCAGGCATATTCTTAGACATAGATTCTCTTTTCTCCCTAACTGACCGTTCAATCCTCCTGACAGATTCCAAAAACATAGCAAACCACTCATGGTTCTCCAACGCAGAAACAGGTGTTGTCAGCTCAGAACTTAGACCCTTCTCAAAACGTCTGATTCGCTCTTCATCTGTCATCGCCATGTAAGGACAAAACCTCAACAGATCCATGAACTTGGCCTCATACTCGGTGATGCTCATCGTTCCTTGCTGCATGCTCTCAAACTGACTGATCTTCTCATCCAGATATGTCTTCGGAAAGTATCTACTGACGAACTCATGTTGAAAGACCTCCCAACTGATCGCCTCACCGGGTCGCTTCTCCTCCTCGATGGTCCACCAATGACCAGCACTACCTTTCGAAAGGTAGACAGTGTGCTTGACTTTGTCTGCTTCGGGGATGGCGAGGATCCGAAAAGCCTTCTCAAGACTTGTCAGCCACAAATCTGCATCCGTTGGATCAGCTGTTCCAGCATAATCCAAAACTCTGACTCGGCAAAGCCGCTCAAAGGTCTTCCCAATATCCGATGTTTCTCCATGGGGAGCATGTGCTCTCGGCGGAGGCACTGGCAATCTTTCTACCATGAGATTCATCGTAGCTATCATCTGCCCCATAAGCTATTGGTAGGCAGGGTTTTCGAGAATGGCTGGATCAAGTTGGGGGACCTCAGGCACCCGATCTTCATGTGCCTGCCCTATAGCTCCGTCAACTGATGCAGCATCGCTATTCTCGGCAGCATGTTCTTCATGGTTTCCAGACATCTTGGCTTTTCTTCCGCTGAAGGCAGAAGATGATTGTAAGAAAATCTAGAAAACTCACAAGAACATACACAACCTAGTCCTAAATCCTTGTAGACTCAGCAAACCTAGAGCTCTGATACCAAACTTGTGGCAAGACATCCCACTATCACACAGACATCGAGGTGTTACGTGAAAATGTGCAGAAGACACCATAAACCACAAATTACCAAAAACACGGGTTAATTAAAACCGATTGTAGAAAGCAGATAAACTAAGAAACTATTACATTCTTATCCACATCCTGTAAGAAAACAGGTCATATAAACATTTACAAGCCTTGATACGTGTTCACAGGTTAGGAGATCAGTTGTCCTGTCATCACATGAGTTCATCACCTGTTTATACATACAGAACGACCCACATCCGGCCAGTAGCATGATATACAAAACGTCATCGGCTATACATCGTGAAACAACGTCAAAATACCTCCAACGCCTGAGAGTACAGGGATGACTCTAAGACTCTACTACAAAATGATCAAAACAGCAACATGTCCATCTCTTGCCTTCTACTGCTCTTCTTGCTGCTCGGCCACAACTCCGCGACCACCACCACACCTGGCACGAACACCTAAAAAGGTTATAAACCAGCGGGGTGAGACACACAATTCCAGCGAGAAACATAACTCCCCACCAAAACTACAGAATCTCAGAAGATGAAGCAACAACATCAGATAACTGATAAAAGGTATAACAAGAGCAGTCCATATAGCAAAGTTATTTATACCATCAAGCTTACCAGGTTGTACGGAAGGCAGATAACTAAGAATCTCTTTATGGAACATGATTAACAAGATAAGAGTTATAAGATCTTACCTCATAACATAAGGAACGTATAAGTAACTGCAAGTATAACGAGATTAACTACACAAGCAAGGACTCAATCAATGTTCTGTTTTTTGCCTTAAGCAGTAAATACTATTCGGCTGAATTACGTATTGTTATGCCCTGAGCAAGTGAGCCATACCGCTCAAATCCAACTTTAGGTTGCGAAACCCAAGTCGGTGCCATACAAGGTCAATGGAAGAGCCGGACTCCACGACCTCTCTGCCACGTGGTCAGTGCATGAGTACAACACAAGCAGGACCGCAGTCTCATGCTTAAGTGGCCTCAGCTATAGGGTCAGCTCCCGCAGGCTACCCTCTGCCTAGCCCGCCTTGGTACAGGTCTCAGCGCTAGTGAAACTGAGCCACGGGCCTGTTCACCGTGCTCTGAGCCATGAACACATTCATGCTCCCATATCACATATCCTAAGCCATGGGCCTGTTCACCATGCTCTATACATATCCCGAGTCTGCAACCGCAACTGCACTCGAATCCTCACTATTTTAGGCTAGGAGAAACCTCACATATTCAACAATAAGCGCTCCGGGTTAACCCGCAGGAGAACCCGTTTCACCATCACCAGCTCCTGACGATGATGGATCTATGGCCAGGGCAAACTACATGATATGTTCCACTGTGATTAGTTAGTATAGTTTAAGTGGATTGTTGAGGCAATCAAGTTGTATAGCATGCAAACTATAACAAGAATAAATAACATGAAATTCAACATCATGCTTTTACTATCATCAACATCATCCTGGTCCATCACAAGGATCCAATATTACATTGCCATGTGACGTGTATTTTACTACGCGCTAAAAACGCAAGTGTACGCGTCGAGTAATATAGGCCTTGTGAGGCCCGAGTCGAACTCAGGGATACGTGAATTATTGGAGACTTCTACTAACTAATCGCAATCAGCTAGACCGATTAACAAAGTAGGGTTTTGTTGTTCAAATTAAAAGAAAATAAAAATCAAACAAAGAAAACAATCGATTAAAGGTTAATTTAATCAATTAAAAGGGATATCTTTAGGATGGCGGTTTCACCGCGGGTCAACATTATATTAAGTTTCATATAATTACTCATACTTCTCTCTCTATCTGGGTAGTGGCCTGAAAACAGAATTACCCACTGTCGTGGTGTAATTCACTACTTAGATTTAGGTTGATTCCACCGTCGTAGTAATCATTCCCCTAAACTAAGTGCATTATAAACGGTCTCTCAGTTCCCACCATTAATTTTACAACTCCTTTGTCAAGGGTTTTATTGATTAATGTAGAATTCGTCTCTTTTCAACCGTTAATCCTTCTGTCGAAGTGATTAAGGGCATTAAGTTATTATTATGGTGATCAAGCATAACAATAGAAATGGAGAAAACAAATTTATACCACGGATATGAGAGAAAAATATGAATTATCAATATAAAATCATCATACAATGTATCCCCGGGCTACTCCCGGTCCTAAAGATTGAGGGTTTTAGCCTCTCATGTTCATCTTACACGAATACATGGTAGAAATTGGGGAATTCATAAGAAAAACGTGAAATAAATGGGAAAACCCCTGAACGGAGAAGAACCGGTGGATCCTTGGCGTAGAACACAAGCTTTCCCCGCCTGTCGGTGGTGGAAATTGTCTTCGGCAGCGTCTGAATCACCCGGGATGAGCTTCTCGGCCTCCGTTCTCCTTTCTCTCCTCCTCGGCACTCGTGCAAAACCAAAAACGAGATGATTCCCTCTCTGGGCGGCCGTCATTAGGTATAAGTCCCTAATTAGTTCGTCAAATAACAACAGCCGTCCGATCGAGATCAAAACAGATCCAACGCATATCTGCCGGCGTCGATACCATCGACGCGGGTCGATGGTATCGACCCAGCGGATTAGCGGCAGCTTTCCTTTATTTTATTCTGAGCGCCTGTGGTGATCTCGATACCATCGACTTGTGTGTCGATGGTATCGACACCTTTAGCGTCGGTTGTTGTCGTTTAGCGACGTTGTAGCTCTCCTTGTGTCGATGGCATCGACTTGGGTCGATGGTATCGACATTTTCCTCGCCAGCAACTTGAAGGGATCTCGATACCATCGACGTAGGTGTCGATGGTATCGACACTGTATTGCTCTTCTCGGCTGACAACGTGTGGCTTGGTCGATGGTATCGACTTCCGTCGATGGTATCGACGGAAGCAGATACTTGTTCTTCCTGAAATTTCACAACAGGCCCAAGTAAATCCACACAATTTATAATAAGATGATAAATAATGCTCAAAATAGTAAAACGAAGGGGATTTGGTATAAAATGATGGCAAAGACCAAATAAAGTGAATTATGCAATAATATCCATGAAAATGAGTAATTAAGGCACAAAACACATATCAAATAGGTCTCTAAATGCGACTCAAAATCATCGCATCACCATGTGATCTCAATCCCTCATCACATAGTGTCACTGCCTCTCAAGGCTTACATCATCACCATGGGATAGCAATACCACATCATCATTAGAGAATAACATCTAATTAAGGCACTCTAGCCAAACTCAGGTCTTCTGACCAAACACATCATACATGTTATCTCATCAACAAGAGTAACCATCAGAGCAGTGTTACTCAAACATATATACCTCATAGCCCTTTACCTGGCTATGCATTTGTACCTGCATGATTAGTATGCACAATCATCATAGATTATCAGAAGAGTTATATTATCAACATAGGGCAGTACTAATAATTATATACTTTATCATTCATGCCTCAACCTGTGACCATAGGCATAGGTCATCTCATCATGCAAGCATCTTTCATGCTTACCATTTATTCAGCATTATACATATAGTTCCAGATGATCATAAACACAGGTACTACCATGTCAAGCTACATAGATGTGATCCATTATATCAACTATCAAGTATGTCAGGGATCACTATCATAAATCAAACGTGATTACATCAGCAAAGACTAGCATATCGGTTTCCATACAAGGAACAAGACCCTCACTATAAGCGCCCACTACCCTCACCAAAGGTAGTATCGGGCAGGGCAATCTCCCCTATCGCCCAACACTCCCACCACATAACGGTCAAGCAACCAGCTACATATCGACCAAGCATAAAATCAAGGGTGTCGGGCTACCTTAGGGTGTATCGGGCAACCAAAGCACAACGACCCCCACCAGCATAACGTACAGCTTGGCCCAAGGGCATGTCGTGCAACACTGTGTCGTGCAACGACGCGTCGTGCACAAGGTGTATCGGGCAGCACCACTAGACAAGGCATAACGCCCAAGGGTATAACTTAGCCTGTCGCTCAACCAGCCTAGCCATGATCTATCGGCCAACACAAGGCAACAACGGAGGTGTGATGCCCGACACAGGGCCACGCCCACACGTCCAAGGGGATAACATCACCAAGCAACCAATAGTGTTAGGCATGTCAGGAAGGATACACAACCAGGTGTGACGCCCGACACACACACACACACAAGGGCAATGGCCAACATTCTACTCATCTAGGTATAACGACCAGGGCACAACCTCAAACGACAGCAAGGAAAGCATGTCGTCCAGCTAGCTAACCACATCTATCGGCCGAAACACAAAGCCAAGGCCAAGGGGTGACACCCACCACAGAACCAACTAACAAGCTTCCACAACATCAGGGTATAATGAGGTTAAGTGTGTCGGGCAGGGTACTTATCATGGTGTGATGCCCGACACAACAAGGCAGGATCCAGGTGTGTGACGTGCGACACAACACCACAATAGGTTGACCAAGGTTCTAGCCAAAGAAGGATATTGGGCAGCATCAACCTCAAGACTGTATCGGTCAAGATGCCACTCCACAAGGTCATCATCAACCTCAAGCACAAGGGCACCAAAACCCTAAAGGATCGAGAAGATGGCTCACCTCTCAACAACCAAGAGAGAGGGTCTTGCGCACCTTCTTATCACCAATTGGGCAACACAAGGAACAACCACAACCAAGGTCCACAACCACCACATAGCTCACCTTTCAAGTCCATGGTTAGAGGAGGGTGTTGCTCAAGCCACTAGAACACAAACTCACCTCTCAACTTAAGCGAGAGAGGAGTATTGCCCATATTACTAGAGCTCAAGCTCACTCCTCTAGACCTAGGAGAGAAAGGGGTGATGCTCACCAAGAAACCCTAGAACATAGGTTCGGCCAACAAGGACAACTTAAGCAAGAAGCTCAACTAACAACATACATAGTCGATATGATCGCAAGAAAGCATACAAGAACATAGAAGAGGTAGTATAGTTAGGGTTAGGAGTTATGTAACCTGCCTTAAGCAAGCTCCAAGCTCCAAGAACCACCAAGGAAGAAGAGCAAGGCACTCTAGGGTTCGGCCACCACTAGAGTAAGAAGGAGACTCCAAGAAGGATCAGCCACCAAGCTTGCAAAAGAAGGGGGTGTCGTGCACCAAGGGAGAGGGAAACTAAGGAACTAAAGGGATCCTTAGCAAGGGAAAGGAAACACATATATAGGAGGGGATGGAGGAGAAACTAAGGTAGAACAAAGCAAGGTGTCGCCCACCTAGGGACACTTGTCTATGAGCAAAGCCACCACTCTAACATGCCCTAAACACATGTCCAAGGCCATTTCCACATGCAAGCATCAAGCACCAAGTGTCCACTAGTGGTGACACAAACGAGGTCAAAGATAGTCAAAGGGTCCATGGGCGACACACCTCCACACCATGGCCGACACACACCCTGGGCGACACACCACAGGCCGACACAAGCACAGGACGACACACCTAGGCCGACACAGGGCACTCTTGCCGGACACAAGGTCCAAAGAAGCAAAGACAAGGCACCACAAAGCCCAACAAGCTCAACCAAGCCCCAAAGGAACTCAAGCAATGAGCCCAAACCTTCCTCTCAACACTAGAGGAGGCAAGGAGAGGGAGGAACACCTCACAAGGTGGCAAACTTGCCCACAAACCCTAGACTTAGGTTAATTGCAAGTAGCACCTCCAGCTCTCAACAAAGTACCAACAAACCCTAATCACCACCAAAGGTGATTAGCAAGCAACCAAGCATCATGGTTAAGCAAAGCAAATAGGATAAGCCCTAAACGGAGGTTAGGGTCCTTACAGAGATGAGTGGGTGGCGGCCATGAGGAGATGCACGATGACCAGGCAAACCGATCGGTTGGAGGATCCAACTGATCGGCTGGTGGCACTCGGACGACCGGTCAAGGCGAGCAGGTCATTCATATGATGAGTTTATCAACTCGGACTGCTACAACACAAAGTTCATCCTGTACATGTTGCATGTGATGTAGACCTAGATGACCGTGATTCCTCTTGGCTTGAGGAATCACATTAGGATGGCCATAATCATTGCTTTTATCGTTTCACATGTTTTCTGTGGGATATAGCATGTATATGATACATACTATATATTGTGGTGATTGGATATGTATATGTACCTATAAAAATCAAATCCCTCATTAAATATTAAAGTTTTAGATGCCATCCAAAAGTGACACACGTAAAAAGCTTGATCAGCCAAGTGTGGGCACGCCCTAGCATGGTGCACTGTCTATCTTGTGGAAGCGTGAAGGATGGATATGTGGGTCTGCCCTAGCAGGGTGCATATTCATCATGTTGGCTTTGGGTCGGACTTAACAAGGTGACCTAGATAGGATCTAGCACCTTGAGGCATGGAGGTGATCATGACAATGAGTTGCATATGACATCTTTCAAGAGTTGCATATGATGCAATTGGCAAAAGTTGCCTACTTGGAAGATCTAAGTTATGGGTGACAACCCTAGCTGGTCCATAACTCAGAGGATTTCAGGATCTTGACCCACTAGAAGATTGTACGCTGCAATCTTCCGAATTGATGGTGAGGGCTATCAATTTGAACAAAAATAGTGGGAGTGACAATTAATTAAAATCCTAATTATATCGTCAACTTTTCAAATCAATCAAATAAGTCAAAATTGAGTTTTGGACTAAATTGCATATATTTCCTTTTGTAGTACAAATGGCTAATCAACAATAATCACTTTATTTGCGATCAGTCTTTGAGACCAACAAATTAAATGGGAATAATTGGTTAGAACGTTGAGAAGTGTTCTCAATCGAAGAGCGAAAGCTCTAAATCCTAGTTATACCAGAACCAGATGAACTCGATCCCACCACACCAATGGTTGAAAGTATGCTTATGGAAGCATACCGAAGATGCCATTAATGTGGAGTGCTTGATGTTGTGTTCTCTGAACTATGAGTTGTAGAGACAACATGAGACATATGATGTCTCCAAGACACTGTCCTAATATGTCATGATAGAAGGAGATCTAGTAAGGTATTCACACACTCAATGTGATTGGGTATGTGGAAAAACCTAACTAAGAAGGATTCCCTCTGAGCCAAGAGTTGGCTTTTGGTATGATACTGCAAATGTTGTGAAAATCATACAGTTCATGATGAACTTTGACATAAACAACTTTGACAAGCGTTGACAAAGTTGTTGAACATGTTGAGGACAGTAGAGGCAAAAATGAAGAAGGATAAGCCTAAGTCTGTGATGTTGATCAACAAAAAGAAAGGCAAGTCCAAGGGAAAGGGCAAGGGCAAGGGCAAAGCTAAAGAAGGGTTCTGATGCTAGCAAGTAGCCCAAGTCATCTTCAGCCTCAAGGCACATGGGAGGGTGAACGAGGGAATTGCCCTCTATATCCGGAAGAACAAAAGAAGAAGAAGGAGGGGATGGAGATCTCCACCTAAGGTATCATGAAATGAACCGCTTCTGAGGTATATGATACCAAGATGAAGATCTGACATATATGATATGTAAGATCTACAAAGAAGTGATGGCCTTTACGAAAGGACCAAGAAAGGAGTACCCATCATAGGAGCAAGTCTTGCTACCATAGATAGGAGTACCTTTCAGTTTATTTCAGCCTAGAGGGCATGAAATAGAGTTGAGAACTATTGTTTCAATTTTCCAATAGAAACACTTTATTGTTGCATGTTGTAGTGACAAGATGATTATCAATATAGTTGATATTTCAAAGATATGATCTTTATGGCAATGCCTTGTTTATCTTGTGGTACTTGATATGCATAAGATAAAATGATACCTAAAAGTGATTGATAACTCAAACAATCATATTAGCATAAATCATGAGAAATTCATCTCTAGTTTCCATATGATGGATAAATCTAGACTCTTTTGGTTAGAGAACCAGTAAGAGACATGAATCTCTTAGACATGATTAATCAATCTTCACTAGTGGTATTGGGAGAATGATTATCCTACTAGGCATAATACATGTGATGTATTTACATACCTATTGGACTTAATGCTAGTACTTCGAATGGTGTTTGGAGAAATACCAATATGAATATCTTGAAGTATTCAAGAATATCGTGGATGAAGTACGAATTTGGTAAAGTGTTAATTCTTGATTAGATCAATAGATGAAATACTTAGAGCAAATGTTTGAGAACCTTGTGAGTGATTATGATAGTGTATCATAGTGAACTCATGATTAAGGCATGGTGATGTCTAAATCAAAAGGAGTCATACTCTAAGAAGTTAGAGGATGATTATCAAATAACTAAATTCTTCTTAAATAAAGAATACCCCACACTAATAAAGGACATTAAGAATCACAAGGAGTTGTGAGTTCTTATATCCTTGACAGATACACCTCGATTATCTATATGATGAGTTGGTCATGTGATGAGTCAACTATCTATATGAATATGAGGAACCGAATTTTGAGTTATGGTTTATGACCATTACATCCTAAATGACTTCCATGTGAACCATAAGGTATGACCTTGATGTTAGCACCCATTGGAATGAAATCCATAAGTGTGAATGAGTCTTAAGCGTTAAGACACATGGATAACATTTTGAGAAGGATGATGCTTGTTGATTGCAACTTAATGACTAAGAAATTTGGCATATGGATACTAAAACCGCATTCCTATAAGGAATAAAACAAGGATGTCTACGTGACACAACCTATAAGGTTTATGAATCCATTAATGCAAATGAAGTCTATAAGTTACAATAGACTAATCAATGTGATTGATTGAGTACAAGCAACTCAGAATTGGATCTTTACTTTGATAATATAGTCAAAGGGTTTGACTGATATGTCAAAGATAAAGAAGGGATTTGTGATTTAGTGGGAGCGTATTCACATTCCACATGTTGATGTGAAATGGAAATGTTCTAGAATGGAAATCCAAAGTGGAAATTATCTTTAGGGAAGATAGAGACGTTTCCTATGTGATAGGAATAGAGATCTATAGAGATAGTTCTCGAAAACCTCTTGACCTGAAAAGAGAGAGCATACATTGGCAATCTATACTGAAGGGTTCAGTATGCATAGATTCAGTGGGAGAAAACTTGTCCATGTTACATGTAGTTCGTATTCCAAGGCCAAGTGTCCAATTCTTATGAAGAATGGGAACACTAAGAATAGATATGGATCTATCATGTATGTAATCATCCCATTATATTGCATGTATGGACATGGCAAGAACAAAATGCATTTATCATCTTGTATGTAGGACATGACAACATGATATGCTCATCCTGATAACTCGTATGTGGGACACGACGAGTGGATGTCTGTCTAGTTTCAGTAAGGGTTACTGGAAGACCATGAGAACTTGAGAAGTACTAGTTCTATGGAAGGGTTCACTGTAAAGAGTTACACTGATGCGAACTTTCGAAAAGGACATAAAATAAATCACAATATGTATATGGGATATATATAAAATTGAATGTTTGTTGATAGTTGGAAACGTTCCAATAAAGTTGTTTAAAAGGAAAGGCTGAGTATCCGTGTGTTAGAGAACATCAGTGGATACTATATGGATCTGAAAGTTCATGAGATGAACTTATAGATATTCCGATCTTTGATGACAAGTAAGGAGTACTTGGTCATGCAATGTGGTTAAAGGTTAGAAAAGGAATACTAGATCACATATTACGTCATCTCCATCTCATACGTATGACGTACAACGAAGAGATGAGAGACATGCAATTAATACCGACTTTGGCAAGGTGTTGCCATAACTCACTATGTTAGCACTAGAGCATAGTAACATGTGGGACATGTTTGAAGATCACTATGAATATGATTCAAGAGTGATTGGCTCACAGTGCAAGTGGGAGTTTGTTCGTATGTATTCCCTGAGAGCCAATCGTGGGATGATTGGTGGGATACATTAAGATTGATTTGATAAACATCAAAGGCAAGCTTCCAATTCTTTCTAGTTCAGTCATATGAGATAATGATAGAACAGATTGAATGTCAGAGAATGATGCTACTCAATGATGTATGCTTTCAGGTTGAGGACCTGAACGATGGGATCATACGGATGCTAAGAGTTTGTACATTCTCATTATGTCCCTAGTCGGATGTCATTGTGGAAGGTAGATAGACAACAATGACACACAAGACTAGATTGTGGTGTTGGTTGATGATAGAATCTCATTATTCATGATATGGAGATATCAAACCAAACACATAGGTGCTTCTTAGAGAACAAGTGTACCGGACAGACCCACCATGAGTTTGACACATGGAACCATGACATGGTAGTCACAGTCAGTTCTTACAGTGATGGTGGTGAGTGTGATTCTTTGACCTAAAATCACTACACTCAACACATGTCGTTGGGTACACTTTGACATCATCAAACGCAATCCTGAAACATGGGTTGTTATAAAGGTGATGATTGGGTGACTTTGACACATGGGGATTTTGAGGGGTGAGTGATAGGTATGGGATTTGTCCCTCCTGAGGGAGTTTGATATCCATGGCCACTTGATGAGTAGGATTGAGATAGGCATGTGCACGCATGTGTGAATCAGTATGAGATATTGATGTCATACATATCTCCTCCAATCTACTCTGAGATCAAGAAAGTGAATGAACGTTGACAGGATGATTGTTCCATGCCTTGAGTTCATTCGAGATATCAACGACAAAAGAATTATACATTCGCTGTAATACCATTCACAGATTGTAGGATTGAAAGTTGTTCTCCAACTTTCTATTTCACTTGGGTAGCACTGATGTGTGACTAGGCACCGCTCTTTGCTTGTGAAGTCATAAGTGTTATGGACTTTCACTGCCAACGTGAAATGGACCTGTAGGGTCACACACATAGGATTAAACCTGGAAGAGGAGTTTATCCACAAACAATGTTTAGATTGATTACTAAAAGAGTTTAGTAGTTTAATTAAACACTCAATCGATTGATAGCTCAATATCATAGTGTTCAAGGTGTTGGACAAATTGATTAGAGTATCAAATTGATTGAAACTGTGATTGAATGATTTTGCACAATTTGCATTTCCAACCGATCGGTTCATGAGATTAACCGATCAGCTCATGTTGGTGAACTGATCGGCTCAACTGATGAGACGATCGGCTCATGTGCAATGAACTAGTCGACTCATGTGACCAACGAAGATCGTTTGGAAAGTCGATTTTGCAAATACAATTTATTTCACTTATACAAATTTGATTTGGACAAGGATTAATATTTGATTAATCAGAGACAAATTTGAAAGTCAGTTTGAGTTGGACCAGGACCACGAATCGATCGGCTCATGTAATGAACCGATCGGCTCAGGTGTTCCAAATGATCGGTTCAGGTGTGAACCGATTGGTTGAGGTCACCAAATGACCATTTCAAGTGTGAAACGATCGGTTCAGCTGGCGCAAGTTGCTTGTTTTTTGGAAAATCTCGAACCCTTCTACTCCTGCTTTAATCCCGCATTGCTCGGGATAGAGTACCATGTCCCATGACCCTCCTATATATAGGGGTATTAGGGGCTTCTCTGGTGAACAACTCAGTGCATCAGTTGCTCTGCAAAGTTGTCGTTCTCTCTGGTTTTGGTAACTGAGAGAGATCCCGAGCAAGTGCTACCCAATAAGGGAGACACAACAAGGGAAAGACAATTGCAGAAAATCAACTGGTTGCAGGAGAGTGTGTCAGTGACTAGTACGCCGACAGGAGGGTGCGACTCCTTCCGATTCCTTGTGGGATAAGGAGATCGGAGTTCCAGGTGGTCCGTGTGGAATACTTCAGAGGCGGGAGACTTCTGCCACTCAGAGGACAACTGTCAATCCCGACAGTCCCGGTGAGACCAGGAGCTACACAGACACCGTCCAAGACCAGAGGTGAAGACCGTGCAAGCCGCGAGGTAATGTCGCCGAGCAAGCCTCGGGACAAGGTACGCCTCTACAAACCATCCTTCCTATTATATAGACGTTGACACGATTCCTTTATTTTAGGTTTGGGGGAAGAAATTTTTTGTTTCCACTGCCTTCTCTATCTCCCCTAAAACCCAACAATTTTCACTACTACTTAGAAGCCCCAGTACAAGTTCTAATGTTGTGGCCAAAGTATCCACACTTTGTGCAGTTGTAAGATGCACGAGAAGGATCTAGGTCCATATTTGTTTTGCATCTTCCAGTCTTTGGTCTCCCCCTTTTTCTTGGTTTGCAAATTGGTGGTAGAAGTAGAACAATTCCTTTGCTCGGATCAAACTGTGGCCAATGCCTCTTGTCTGGAATTCCACTAAATGTTGCATTATATTTCGCCTTATATTTGGTGACTGTAAACCATTTGCTAAAGAACATTTCCCACTTAAATCGGATGATATACCCAACGGAAATTACATGAGGACATGGGATGTATTTTAGTTGGGGTACACCACAACTGCAAAAAGATGTATCGTTGCATTGTAAATTGCAACGATATTTATGGCCATACATATCATCAACAACAAACTCATAGTTGTTCACTTGCAATGAGACATGTAAATAGTTTGTTTTACTTTTTGCATCATTGTATTCATTCATCCACCGCTCTGGGAAAGGGTTATTCTTGTCCCAAGCTTCAGCATTGTTATGCCTCTTCAAGAACATGGAGACCACATGATAGTATGTGCTTAAGATCAGAGCCTGTATTGGAAGGTTTCTCAAACTTTTCAAGACTCCATTGATGCACTCTACATGATTGGTTGTAAGAATCTCATATCTATAACCTCGATCACATGAAAGTGCCCAAACTGTTGGATCAGCGTCTACTAGCCACTTATGTGCACATGGATTCAATACTTTGATTTCATCCATATGTTGATCAAATACAATGTGCTCAGTTGCATAAGCCACTTTTGTCATGATGTCAAACAATTCCTTAGATTTGAATTTTCTATGGAAGTTGTCACGAACGTGGCGAAAACAGTTTCGTTGAAAGGAGTTTGGCAATTGATGTCTGATTGCATTTCCTATGCTACACATCCTGTCAGAAATAATGCACAAATTATCACGTATGGCCAATTCTGGGATCAACGAAGTTAGGGTCCCAAGGAACCACTCCCATGAATCATTATTTTCCCCTTCAACTACAGCAAAGGCCAGAGGAAATATACCATTTGTTGCATCAATGCCAGTTACAACTAGAAGAGTGTCCTTATATTTTCCTATAAGAAATGTTCCATCGACACAAAGAACTAGATGACAATGAGCCCATCCAGCAATAGAAGGTCTGAAATCCCAAAAGAGATGATAAAATGTGATTGTACCATGAACACGTGCTGCATAATCACTATGCTGGTAAGAATATTGTGACCCAGATATATATCTTTCATGCAACTCAAAAAAGGAAGGACATTTAGATAAGATTCTTCCCAATCTCCAAAAATCCCAGAGATAGCCTTCCTTCGTGCACTATTTGCCTTCCTGTATGAGATATTCAATTTTAATTCAGTGTTTACTTTATCACGTATTTGTATAGTTCTCATATCCAACCTCACAGCTAAGATTGGCATAATCATTCGGGCAATAAAACTTGAGGTACATTGGTGATGGTCCGCATTTAAGATTGGGTTGCAACATGTGTGTTCACCATTATATTTGGTGATCTTCGACAAGCCACCCGCCCGTTTAGAAACACAAACATTTAACCTCCAAGAGCACTCATTGCTAAGTATACATATGAGGGTGAGGACTGATTTAGTAGAACACTCAGTACGATATTGCACGTTGGTATTGATTGACCACTTTTGAATTTTTTCAATTAACTCAGATTTTGATTGAAAATTTGAACTTTTTTGGAACTCATGTGTCGATGCAGATGCAAATTCTAGAGAAACATGTTTCATAAAGTCATTGACCCAATCATCCTCTTAAAAATGTTGATAGTTACTATTAATATTTTGATCAACCCAGTCATCTGCAAATAGTCCTGGTGTGGTGCTAAGGACAGTTCTAGTGTCACTAAAAAATAATTCTTCTACTTGTGGATCATTCAAGATATTATCATCATGTTCATCATTTCAAGTTTCATCGCTATCTCCCTCATTGTCAGAATCGTCATCATCATTATTCGAATATAATGAAGGGACATTTCGTGAAGGTCTGAAGTCGTCCACATTTGAAATGATATTTAGATTAGTGGAGTGAACTTGGCTCAACATGTTCATATTGTACCCCCAACCAGGATATGATATATTAGAAGGGGTAAACATGGAGCCAGAAGGATCAACACTTTGAGTCATATCATAGCCATGATAAGGTATTTTTTCAAGATAAACATCAATGGGATAGCCAGAACAAAGAGTTAACATGACCCTAAAAGCTTCATCATCCAACAATTGAACATATACGACTTTCACACCAGGAAATAGATATGTGAATTTGATTGAAAACATTCTCGGATCAATTGCTAGTAGGTTGTGAATGTAAGATTTTAAGTCCAATAGTGTATTGAAATTTGGCAGTTGGACATGCCTATATGATTGTCCAGAATAAGAACCATCTGTAAGAAAGTGACCATCATAATGTAGCATTATAATAGGCGGGAGTGTGGCCATTTTCCTAATTTAGCAAGTAGTATGTTAGGATTCAAGATTTAAAATTATTTATTTATATTAACTATTAATTTAAGTCTAAAAAAAACTGATATTTGTATTCAATATCATTAGATAGTAATATCATATAAACTAATAAATAATAAAAGACTTACTTGTTTGTAGCAAGTCGTATCCAACACAAAATGAAAGAAATATGAATAATAATAAGAAGATCGAAGCTCCCAAATACGGATTAGATAGAAGAAAATGCTCCTTGTTGCTTCAAATATATCAAGAAAAGAACATCTTTGAGCCATAAAATTAATATATGCACACTTGCAAAGAACAACACACTATTGTGAAGAGAGATAAAAACAAGAACAAGAACAACTAGAAGAAGAAGTGAGGGAGTGATTTGAAAGAGTAGAGGGGGGTCAAATTTATAAGTAAAATTTCTAGCTGTTGGAAAATAGCCGTTGGGCAACGGTAAAAATTTGCCAACGTCTCTCTCGGTCACACTAGCCCCGACCCGCTGCCACACGTCAGTCCCAGGGTGAAGACGCCATGGGTCACGACGTCTTCATTCTGGAGCTGCCATTTGGCAGCACGAGAATGAAGACGTCGTGACCCATGGCGCCTTCATCCTGAGACTGACACGCGGTAGCGATTCTGGGATAGCCAGCTCCGAAAGTCATCTATTGTGGTAAATTTGTTTAAAAGTTGCTTATGTCAGTGTTTAATTTGCTCAAACTTGTCCATTTTGATTTTCCCCTCCTTGACGTTGTCAACCCCGCATCTAGTGGAAGTCAAAGATGATAATCGACTTGTTAGATCTTTATCCACTGCCACTAGGGCGCCAAGCTACCCAGTCAACTTATGACTAAACAGTCACACCCATCTACACAGTGGGTTGGTTGTGACAGAAAAGGAAAAGAAACTTGGTCTAATCATCTCAACCTTAATCTTCCAATCAAAGTTCCACTATCATATTTCTCAATTGCAAGCCCCAAAGAATATGATATTTCATGCATACATTTATCATAGCCAAGTCTAACACTCCACTAAAAATGAGCTCAGTTATAGATGTTTGACCAGTCACGTATATTCCTCAAAAAGGTGCAATCCAAGAACTATATGATCCCAAAAAATTACCAAGTTACTCATTCTAAACCTTAATGCATTGTTTGGTGACCCACATAAGCAGCATGATACGTAAATAAATCATTTTGCTCCATGTTTGTCATGAATTAGTATATTGGGTATCAAATTTCTAAAACTAAGGTCATCACACAATAGTTTTCTCCATTATTCTTGTCTTAGAAGTAAGTTTTTATATTGTTGAGAAAATCAACATAAGTTGGGAAACTTAAGATGTTTTTTGTTAGAAGAATTATAATGAAAGTCTAAGCGAACATTTGAATGAAAAGTGATAAAGAATTGATGTGATTTGGAGTAACAAATAACAATATAAAATTAGTTTCTACCAAATAAACCATACAAGGCACGCATAAATATATATGTTATGAACTATAATTCATTGTTCAAAATATGTAAAAATGCAATATATATATATATATATATATATATATATATATATATATATATAAATGAACAATTTTTTCAAGTGGGACAATTTATTTTTCCTTTGGCTAACAAATTGTTTTATGGAAAATAATGCATTGTGTGTTAAATGTGTGAATTTTCTTTCCTCATTATGTAATTCCAATATAACCCCATTTTCAAATATGGTGACTGAATATGAATCTTAATGACATTATTCTATTTAATGCAATATGTGTGTCTATATATATATATATATATATATATATATATATATAAGACATAAAAGCCTTCTCTCTCATACATAAAAATATAATGTAGATAGAATTATCCTCTCTAGCCTAATGTAAAAATAGTAGACTCCCATTATGAAGTTTACAATCCATTCAAAATATGCCGCAACATAAAACACATCTAATAACTAAATGAATACCAATTAAAAAATTATAATAATATTGTTTGTACATTTTTATTCAAAAAATCCCTCATTCCTCAAGAATTCTTCAAAAATGGATAATCATTGATTTGGTAATCTCATCATCATTATTTTGATTTCATAAAAATTTAACAAAAATGCTATATTATAAATACCATGGATATCTTCACATGTTTCATCGTTGAAGCTATTGATATAACTCAAATTCTTGATTTGTAAGTTTAGAATAATTTCTGAAAGATCAAAACTCATAATTGTAATCTATTAGTGAAAAATTATTGTGAAGACACGTACTAAAATAAATAAATAAAAGGATATACTTCCCTCATGAGTACATAATTTTGGAAGGATCATAAAAGACAAATATAGTAACGTAATACACATTATGATAATGTTTATTTAATAATACCAAAACATTTTATATATGAAATGTTACACAAAACAATCTAAAAATAAGTGATGATGTCAAATTGTCCTTACTTGATTTGATGTGGCAGGGAGAAGCACCATCGTTGCCGCAAGATTGGATTTTTGAAGGATCTTGTGGTGGTTTGATGGAGGTTCTAATCTCTCTCCATCCCTCCACAGCCTAGCGGGTTGGCATGGAGCTTGGCGGCATGAGGCGTCGTAGTGCGAAAAGGAACAGGGACAAGTTGATTTCCCACATTGTATGTGAATAGCCAGAGCGTCCAAGGAGGAATTCTAGAACCCAAGAACTGAGAAGCACTGCTGATAGCAGGCGTATGATCATGGTTCACCCTCCTGGATTCTAACTCTCCTCCATGACAAGGCTGAGTTCATTTGATAATCTAAGGCCTCCTAAAAGTTGGCCAAGCAGTAGGAAAAGCTCACTGACCTCCTATACAGATTCAGGTGGAGATAATAGTGAGACCACAGATGGAACTCCCTCCTCTGGCCAGCAAAAGCTACAATCTGTAGGGTGGTTCAGAAGCTGCAAAGAAGGTGGATCTAAGGGCTCAGCTGGAATCATATTTTCCTCGCTAACAGTGGATGGGGATGGCCTCCTCCTTGACGTTGTCAACCCCGCATCTAGTGGAAGTTGAAGATGATAATCGACTTGTTGGATCTTTATCCACTAGCCACTAGGGCGCCAAGCTTCCCAGTCAAGTTACGACTAAACAGTCACACTCGTCTACACTGTGGGTTGGTTGTGATAGAAAAGGAAAAGAAACTTGGTCTAATCATCTCAACCTTAATCTTTCAATCAAAGTTCCACTATCATATTTCTCAATTGCAAGCCCCAAAGAATATGATATTTCATACATACATTTATCATAGACAAGTCTAATACTCTACTAAAAATGAGCTCAATTACACGTGTTTGACCAATCATGTATATTCCTCAAAAAGGTGCAATCCAAGAACTATATGATCCCAAAAAATTACCAAGTTACTCATTATAAACCTTAATGCATTGTTTGGTAACCCACATAAGAAGCATGATACGTAAATAAATCATTTTTCTCCATGTTTATCATGAACTAGTATATTGGGTATCAAATTTTTAAAACTAAGGTCATCACACACTAGTTTTCTCCATTAATCTTGTCTTAGAAGTAAGTTTTGTTGAGAAAATCAACATAAGTTGGGAAACTTAAGATATATTTTGTTAGAAGAATTATAATGAAAGTCTAAGCGGACATTTGAATGAAAAGTGATAAAGAATTGATATGATTTGGAGTAACACATTACAATATAAAATTAGTTTCTACCTAATAAACCATACAAGGCACACATAAATATATATGTTATGAACTATAATTCAATGTTCAAAATATGTAAAAATGCAATATATATATATATATATATATATATGAACAATTTTTACAAGTGGGACAATTTATTTTGCCTTTGGCCAACAAATTGTTTTATGGAAAATAATGCATTGTGTGTTAAATGTGTGAATTTTCTTTCCTCATTATGTAATTCCAATATAACCCCATTTTCAAATATGGTGATTGAATATGAATCTTAATGACATTATTCTATTTAATGCAATATGTGTGTGTGTATAATAATAATAATAATAGTAATAATAATAGAAGACATGAAAGCCTTTTCTCTGATACATAAAAATATAATGTAGATAGAACTATCCTCTCTAGCCTAATGTAAAAATAGTAGACTCCCATTATGAAGTTTACATTCCATTCAAAATATGTCACAACATAAAACACATCTAATAACTAAATGAATACCAATTAAAAATTTATAATAATATTGTTTGTACATTTTTATTCAAAAAATCTCTCATTCCTCCATAATTCTTCAAAAATGAAAAATCATTGATTTAGTAATCTCATCATCATTATTTTGATTTCATAAAAATTTAACAAAAATGCTATATTATAAATACCATGAATATCTTCACATGTTTCATCTTTGAAGCTATTGATATAACTCAAATTCCTGATTTGCAAGTTTAGAATAATTGTTGAAAGATCAAAACTCATAATTGTAATCTATTAGTGAAAAATTACTATGAAGACACGTACTAAAATAAATAAATAAAAGGATATACTTCCCTCGTGAGTATATAATTTTGAAAGGATCATAAAAGACAAATATAGTAACGTAATATACATTATGATAATGTTTATTTAATAATATAAAAACATTTTACATATGAAATGTTCCATTAAACAATCTAAAAACAAGTGATGATGTCAAACTGTCCTTACTTGATTTGATGTGGCAGGGAGAATGTCATGATCGCATCTAAGCTTAATTGGTAAACTAGGGTTTACTTGGATGATTGTATGCTTAGCTAAGTTGATCATTGTTTAAAGCTTGATTAGTGATGGTTGTTAAGTTTTGATATTTTAAATATAATGAGAATATTTAATCATACTTTAATTCATATAATTAGGGTTTAAGATTTGGAAATCCTAATCGGCCCAAATTAGGGTTTTGATGATATATGAATACAAAATTTTATAAGTATAGTGTCTCACTAAATGATTTTTAGTATTTTATATGTAACTCTGATTGAATTAAAATTTATATATGAGTTGTATATCTTAAATGTAAACACTACTGAAAAATATCAGAATTTTTGGAGAATGTTTTGACCTGTTTGGAAACTCGACCGATCATATTTTTATATTGATATAGCGGTATGGTAATTGAATTTTATATTTTTATTGGTATATCCAATTGATCTAAAATTTTAACAGTACTTGATAAACTCAATAATAAACACCATATTAAATTGGAGTAATTTTTGGATGACTTTTGATCTCTACAGAGAGGGTGTCGGTCGAATTCTGTGAAGGACAAACTCGACCGACCATGCTGTCGACTGCAATATAGCAGTGTAATATTTGATTTTTATTTATTTATTGGTAACTCCAAATGATCTAAACTTTTTACTAGATATCTAAAACGAAATCATAAATAACATGTAAAATTTTCATAAATTTTGGAGGATCTGTTAGCTATTCAGTAGACAAATTACAATAACATATGTATGACAGAAAATTCAGTTGAAATAAGAGAAAGTATAGTGAGGGGTCAATGTGAAATTGACCCAAGAAGCTCAATTGCTCTATATGGTCAAACTAATACACAAGGAGATCTCATAATTCGTGATTCAATCTAGAGAAATGAAATCCTAGAGAGAGAACGAGAGTTAGGGTTTGAGAGGAGAAAGTGGTGGAATTGCTGATCTAGGGTTTTGCGGTCCGAGGAATGATGGAATCAAGTAAGTTTAGCTTCTTTGCATAGACTTTAATGGTGAATCTTATCTCACATATGAAGATTCCATACCTCCTCTTATTTGATACAAAATGGTATCAAAACCTCCCCTTTTCTCACTCTTTCTTCATAATCCTTCATTTTTAGGGTTTCCGAGTTGAAAAGAAGAAGAATCAGGTGAATTGCTTGGGATTTGATATGAAATCGAGATTTTCAGGGATGAGCTACGTTTTTAAGGTGTTTTCACACCTTAGGGTGAGTGAGAACTTCCTTTAAATAGTATATTGCATGAAACTTGGTTAAATCATCCATAATCCTTAATTGCTTAGTATGCGACTACAAACCCTGATTGTCTGTTTGATCTAAGTTGTTGCAAAATGATATGAAATGGAATATTCCTCTATTTGGATGAATTTCAGATGATAAAATCATATTAGAAATGTATAAAATACATACTAATGAGAATTCCCTAAATATTCACAGAGGTTATAAGAGTAAATTGAAATATAGGGAATTTGTCTATGACTGAAATTGTTGTTTAATTAAATAGAGAAATTTGTTTATCTGGATCCCCTTGGTTATGAATGATTATTTATCTGAATGTGTAATACATATATGCCAGATACTATCTTGGATTTCTTTTAAGGTGAATAGTGTTTGTTTGATATCTCAGTAAAGAGGGAGAAACCCTAGATATGAGGAAAGTTGGATATTTATGAATAGATATCTTGAAATCCATTTGAAGGGATTTTCTTGACATGATAGACTTTATTTATTCAATTTTATTATTAGTGCATGATATCTCAGTGAATGGCATGGAAACCTAAATTCAGCTCAGTTCCAAGGTTTCATACATATATTGATTATATATGATTTGTTGAAGGCAGTCTTTATTCAGTGAATGTTTATGTCGTATGAAATCCTTATGAGAGCCATGTGATAAGTGAATGAGGTAAATGAAACCCTAAGGATAGGGTGTTAAATGAATCAAGTATTGTGATATCAATGTTCTTAGTATGAGATGTGGTGATGCTAACAGTTCAATTGTATGATTCTAGTGTATAAAGTGCCAAGTTGACATATATTCTGTTTATTGAAGAATTTTAGTCTGCATGTATGTATAGTATGATGATTACTCAGAATATTACAGTGTTTTGAATATACTGCTCTGCCAAGTTAAGTAAGAAAGTACATGCCGTATTTATAAGCTTCAAATGAATAGACTCAGTACCATAGAGATACCAGAGTCAAGAATAAGTAATAGAAAGATACAATATAGTAAGAGTTTTTCAAGAATAATAAAATAATAGACATAGGTGCCTTGAACACCATAGATTTCCTACGGATGTCTGCACTGTAGGGAGGAAACGATCCACCTTGGCAGCGACCAGTATATGGGGATCAGAACACACCCACAGAGCGTGCGGGGAGATGAAGCCCTTGAGGAAGTCTCCTAAGAGAAGATAGGTTACCCAACATGAACCGGAGGTCCCGATGGTAACCCAAAGGTACCCACAAAGTGTACCAAGATGAGGCCCACAGAGCGTCTCAGACCCTCCGCCTGTGTACTCAGCCTAGAGGAGAGGTCCAGTTAAAGGCCAACTATTTAGCCGCCTTAGTCAGACGTGACGGTTCGAGTCAAGTATACCTGGATTCAGTTCTAGGCTTAGCTTCCCGGGTTTTAAGCTAAGTCTTGTATGGTGAGATTGTAATTCGTTACGATTCTTCATATGTAGAGTACACTGCATATGATCAGGGCATAATAAGATGAATGAGAGGTTAAACAAGTGTGTGCAATTATTCAATTACTTTTTGTATGTTTCTGAATTTTATTAGTTCTCTTTATGATCAATCAAGCATTTATATATTGATTCACTCTTGTAGATATCTAGAGTATTCTGCCATATTTATGATTGTCAGTGATTAGACTCTTTAAAGCTTACTACTGTTATAATTGATATTAGTTGCTCAAAAGTATATCTATAATTATATCAGTGCTTTAGACTATTTCTTTGAAGTACTCATTCACTAAGAGAGTAGGCTCACCCCTCTACTCATAATTTTTTTTAGGAAAATCACATGGACTTGAAGATATCATTGCATCAGAGTAGATCTGTCACAAGAGTTAAGTCTGAGTATAGTTAAGTTCAGTCGGCCCTTGTCACTCTAGGTCCTTGTAAAGAAATAAGAGACAGTTGTAAATGATGATGTATAGCATTATTCCTTTTTTAGCAATATATGTGAATCTACAAGTCTTATGGGTTTAAAGGTATGAGAAACATAATGAATTTTTATACATGCATTTTTACTGTTGAAATCAGATTAGAGAAATCAAAGTTTAGATTCTCTTGTAAAGTTAGTTTGTGTGATTGCATGTGAGAAACAAAATGAAGAAAAAAAGTTAAGGGTGATCTTTGTATTACGTTAAATCCTCAATTTATGCCCTAATATCATGATTAGTGGTAATTGTGAGATTGGGGTGTAACATAGAAGCAACATCGTTGCTACGAGATTGGATTTCTGGAGGATCTCGTGGTGGTTTGATGGAGGTTCTAATCTCTCTCCATCCCTCCACAGCCTAGCGGGTTGGCATGGAGCTTGGCGGCATGAGGTGTCATAGTGCGAAAAGGAATAGGAACAAGTTGGTTTCCCACAGTGTCTGTGAATAGCCAGAGCGTCCAAGGAGGAGCTCTAGAACCCAAGAACTGAGAAGCATTGTTGATAGCCGACGTATGATCATGGTTCACCCTCCTGGATTCCAACTCTCCTCTATGATGAGGCTGAGTTCATTTGATAATCTAAGGCATCCTACAAGTTGGCCGAGTAGTAGGAAAAGCACACTGACCTCCTATATAGATTCAAGTTGGGACAATAATGAGACCAGAGATGGAACTCCCTCCTCTGGCCAACAAAAGCCATAATCTGGAGGGTGGTTCAGAATCTGCAAAGAAGGCAGATCTAAGGGCTCATCTGGAATCATATTTGCCTCGCTAACATTGGATGGGGATGGCCTCCTCCTTGACGTTGTCAACCCCGCATCTAGTGGAAGTCGAAGATGATAATCGACTTGTTGGATCTTTATCCACTGGCCACTAGGGTGTTGTGACAATGTGAGTTTTCCCTCTTTTTATTAAATTAATTTAGTTCTCACCTTTATAATGATCATTCAGAATATCTTTTGACTCCTTGATCAGTATAGATACTCAAAATCAAATCCTTTTGTATTCTATGAATTTTATGCACTCTTGGACACTTTAATTTAACTTAATACACCTCTTTGAGAAAATTCTTGAGTTTGACTCATTAACTTTATCCTTTGGTCTCCAAACTTTGGCACATTATTCTACACTTCATGTTGAAGTTATGGTCCAAATTTGAGAGCATTTGTACCTTCCCATGATTTTATACAGTTTTTCTAAGATTCCAATGTTTTCTTAGCTTTTTAGCCCTTTTCCTACCTTTTTCCACCTTTTTCTTCTGTTGCTGGGCCCGGCCCATTCCTTACTTGGGGCGCCGCTGGGCAAGGTGGACTGACCCAGTAGCATTGGATTTTAATCCAACGGCACTTGGGTCGTCCCCTACCTCGCGCCTGATAAGGCAGGTACACGGTGGACCAAGCCACCTTGTTTCCTAGCCCGATCGACCAAACTGATGGGTGTCACCCCAATAACTCAACCAATAGATCCGCAGCTCCTTCTCGAATCTTCCGCAAGGGTCCATGTTGTGAAATCGCGGCTTGAGGGTCAAGCAATGTATGCCAACACATGGGGTGCGCCGCCCCCTATGGCAACCCTAACCCTAGCCCCAAAGATCTATATAAACCCTCCCTTGAATTCGTCCTGCCCCCACGAAGTCAAACGGCACCCTCACTTCCCACTCCGAGCTCTCTCGCTCCCGCTCCCGCTCCCTTTGTCTCCGGCCGCCGCACCGCCGCAGAGCAACTCTGCTCGCGGGCTGGTCCTTTTGTTAGGACAGACAGCAGCAGCCACCCGATCCTGGTCCACGCTACTCCCGGCTGAGATCGAACGGCCACGATCCCTGCGTGAGCCCCTCCTCTTTTCCTTCTCCGTGAATACACGTGGCTGGGACCACGGCTTCCTTCCACCGCTGATCGGCTTCGCGTTCCCACGGTAGATCGACGATCGACGGCTCCTCTTTTTCGGTATTTTGCTGCTCTCTGCCCTAAATTCCATTTAATAGCCTAAATCTTACAAAAAGGATATCTCGAGATTCCTAACTCGGAAAATTATGAACAAGTAGTCAAAATTGATCAGAAAAATCCAATTGATCTGTTAAAAATACTTATGAAGCCTAATTCTCGATTTTTATCACTGATAACCCTAAATCTTGTTTCTTTAATGATTTAATTTGTTTAATGATTCAACCATGATGTTTAACCTTTGTGGAATCCCTATTTCGGATTATAATGGTCCTTTTGAGACATCAAATCACTTTTGACAAGATTAAGGTTATATCTAATCTTCTTAATCTTTGCCCTAAAATATGAATCATATACCTTGAAACAAGGGTTGTTAATGATATGATGGTGATCTACCCTAATCTAGAAAGGCCTTTTGATCATATGATCCCTGATCTAACTTGATCCAAATAATAATATTTTGTTCCCATATTGGAAATGATCTAGAGATTTGGATAATGTTTTGGATAATGATATTGATAAGTAGGATTGACATATATTCCTAAAATTACCTAGGAAGGTCATCCATCCATGAAACATGTTTGATACTTGAATATTTGTTGGACTTATGGGGAATGTTGTTGATGACCTAAACCTAAGGTAGAAATAGGGAAATGTAACCCTGATCTCGATTAATTAAGTATGATCTTTTAAACTATGATCTTGACCCTTGATCCAATATTTTGATCTAGGATCTGACTCAAAGGGTTGATCTTTTCTCTCTCTTGGGATCTGTACTCCAAATACCCTTTTAGAAAGGTACGCTATTATACTATTCCTCCTTGGTTGTATGATGATATTTTCTTAGGTATCTCTTGAAATATGCTTGGCTAGTTATTTGGATGAAATATTGTTCCCTATGAATAGTCTTCCATTTTTCTCCTATATTATATGTTGAGAAACATGGAACCTAAATCACTAGACCCATTATGACCGCCTGTATATTGATGTTGATAATGATGTTGGAAAAGTGAATAATGTTGATATTGAAATATAGGCAAAAACCCCTCTTTGGAAGGTGGGATTTTGCACTCCTATCTCCTAGGGTGAGAAGGAGTTTGGTGACCCTCCCATCGCGTTGGGATAGTAGAGTCACCCAAACTAATATAAGCATGCTTCTTGAATTACAGCATAATGGGAAATTCGTAATAAAATTTGTAGTTCAATAACATTTTGGTTTTTGGAAATCATTCGATAATGTTTTGAAGCATAAGTCCTACCAAGCATACTAGTTTTCCTTATAAACTGCTTTACTTGTTTTTATATAGCGTACCGTGCAATTGCATTGACATTGTGTCTTGATTTTCTCGATTTTAGGTAATACAAGGAACTAGATTCATCTACTCTTTCATCTACTGCAATAAAGACTGCTACATCTTATGGACTCTACATGGGAGCTAATTGTAAAAGGGATGTAGTTGTAGGCTAATTCTTATCTTTTCTTTTTTCCTGTTGCCTACGGGCCCTATGTACTAAACCTTTTTGGTTCATTTTAATAAAGAAGGATGTTATTTCATTTTTGCATATTATCTGTGTGTGATTTTTGGGCCACTCAGGGACGGGCGCTCTCATCCCTCTAACACTGCCCTTTTGGACAGTGGGATTGGGATTAGGGTAAGAACGGATCTGTGACAGTTGGTATCAGAGCCATAACACACTTCATATGCATTAGTGAAATGATATTCTTAATCGCTGAACCAAGGAAGCCCTAAAAATTCACTATGGTGAAAACTGAGGTGTCTAGAAAGAGCACAAAGGGGGTTTTGGCATGATTCCTCCTATCCGTCTTCACGGTGGTTGAGGTTCCTCCTGCTCCACCTGGCCTTAGTTGATCCAGAAATGGATGGAAGGACTTCCTATAACCCTAGAGAGTCTTCTAGCATCTTATCTCTTATTTAAGGATTACCCAAGCCACCTATTAGAAGGAAATAGGATGACTCCTCATATTCTCGTTCTCCTTAAGGTGTCATGACTTGATCTATATACTCTCTCTATTTTGGGTAAATTAAGGACGGGAACAACTAAAATTCAAAAATAAATTGAGAAAAACTTGTTGCGATATTTCCATGATCTATCATATTCTTGCTTTGAAAGTAATAAATAAGAAAACTTATATTAGTTGAACTCTTGCAGATGGCCCCAAAAACCAGGAACAACAGAGATGGTGAAGGGACCTCTGGTACTAAAGATAAGGGGAAGAAGCCCCGCATGGAGGATGATGAAGATGTCGGTTCTGCCAATAAGACCAACAATATGGGGGAATGGGAGTTAAAACAAAAAGCCATCATGGATGCCCTTCATGACCTAGCTGTTCGTACCGCATCTCTTGTACCAACCCAAAACCCAAAACCCACCACTATCTAGGATTTTCTGAAACTCAGCCCTGAAACCTTCTATGGGGAAGACAAAGATGATGTCCTAGACAAAGCTGATGCCTAGTTAGTGTCCATGGAAAACACCTTTAGGGTTTTGAGGTGCCCTGAACAAGACAAAGTTGGTTTTGCCACCTACCAGTTGAAGGGAGCAGCCAAATTGTGGTGGGAGAATTACATCCGATCACAACAGGTCATCCCTGTCAACTGGGAAGCCTTCAAACCCATTTTTACCAACCGTTTCCAACCCACATCTGAGAGAAAGGAAAAACAAAAACAATTCCTCACCCTGACCCAAGGAACCAACACAGTGGCTGAATACAGCCGACAGTTCCGCTTGCTAGAGAGACATGTCACCAACCTCACTGAAGAACAAAAACTTGACCGTTACATTGATGGGCTTTTCATTACCCTAAAAGCTTTTGTATCCTCATCCAAACCTGCCACTTTCCAAGATGCCTATGACCATGCCTTGTCCATGGAGAGAACCCTGGGGATGGGACATGGGAAACCTTTGCCTACCCTTGCCTACCTAGGCCTGACTGAAGTTGCACCTGCAAAACCTGAACCAAAGGGAAAACCCTATGTTGGTGGCAATAAGAACAGAAACCGACAGAAGAACCAGAGGAATCCTCCCGCCCAAGGCCAGAACCAGAACTACAACCGTGGTCCTGCACAAAACCAGAATCATGGCCAAAATAGGGGCCCAAGCCGGAATGCCAATATTCCTCGTTGCCGTAACTGTGGTAACTTCCACCCTGGCCAGTGCAAGTATCCGTCCCCGGTCTGCCATTACTGCAAACAGGAGAGTCACTTCAGAGATAGCTGCCCCCACCCTCCTCCAGCATGGGCCAGGCAAGGTGAACATAGACAGGCTCGTGTCTTTGCTGTGAATGCAGATGAGGCGAAGGCCAATGAAAACAAACTCATGGAAGGTACCTTTTAAATTCAAGATTATTTCCAGAACTTTATATCGTGATTATCTTGTACATAGTCCTTACACGAAATATATGTATACGTAGGTATGATGCAAATCTCCGATCATTTTGTTGTTACTCTTTTTGACTCGGGGTCAACAAACACCTTCATGTCTAAGAATCTTGCTTGTATGTTGAATCTTGAAATAAGGGACTTAGGGTACGTACTTGATGTAACTACCCCAAGTGGGAAGATGAAAGTCTCCTACTATATTGTCAAGAAAGTCCCTCTATCTTATGCTGGACGTAGTTTTGAGTCAGATTTCATAATCTTAGACATGGAAGACTTTGACCTTATTTTAGGGATGGATTGGCTCCATAAAAATCATGCTCTAATCGATTGTCGTGCCAAGAAAGTCATTATTTCCAAACCCAATCTCCCTATTCTTGTAATTCCTGGAAGGAAAGATCGAAATCAAAATGTTGTCATTTCTCTGATTAAAGCTCAAAACTTGATAGCTAAAGGGTGCAAAGCATACCTGGCAACTGTAACCATAGTCAATCCTGATACAAGTGCCCTAGAAAATATTGATATAGTGCGAGAACACCCGAGTGTTTTTCCTGAGGAGCTCCCTGGGCTACCACCAGACCGTGATGTTGAGTTTTCTATTGATTTAGCACCTGGTACCGCACCTATTTCTCGAGAACCCTATCGGATGGCTCCTGCTGAATTGACTGAGCTGAAAAAGCAGTTGCAGGAATTACTTGACAAGGGTTTCATCCGCCCTAGTACCTCTCCTTGGGGAGCCCCCGTCTTATTTGTCAAGAAAAAGGATGGTTCCCTTCGCATGTGTATAGACTATCGCATGATCAATCAAGCTACTGTGAAAAACAAGTATCCGCTGCCCAGAATTGATGACCTTTTCGATCAACTCCGTTCTGCCCATGTCTTTTCAAAAATTGATCTTCGTTCTGGTTACCACCAACTCAAAGTTAAGGATGAAGACATTCCTAAAACAGCCTTTCGAACCCAATACGGGCATTATGAATTCCTTGTCATGCCTTTTGGGTTAACTAATGCCCCTGGTGTGTTCATGAATTTGATGAATAGTGTCTTCCAACCCTTCCTCGATGAGTTTGTAGTGGTATTCATTGATGATATATTGATATATTCGACTGATACTGAATCACACCGCATCCATCTTCGCAAAGTTCTTGACATCCTCCAATCCCAGAAATTCTATGCAAAACTGTCCAAATGTGAATTCTGGATTTCTGAAGTCATGTTCTTGGGCCACATAATTTCTGGTGGGAAAATTTCTGTTGACCCTGCCAAAGTCTCAGCTGTTCTCGAGTGGCAAGTCCCAAAGAATGTTTCAGAAATCCGCAGCTTTCTAGGTCTTGCTGGCTATTATCGACGTTTTATCCAGAATTTCAGCAGAACTGCCTTGCCTCTCACTAAGCTCACCAGGAAAGGAGAACAGTTTATCTGGTCAAAGGAGTGTGAGTCCAGTTTTCAAGAGCTAAAGACAAAGCTCACAACTGCACCTGTCTTGACTCTTCCCTCGGGAAATGATGGGTTCTTCATCATCACCGACGCATCACGGTTTGGTCTGGGTTGTGTTCTCCTGCAAGAAAGAAAAGTAGTTGCTTATGCCTCTCGACAATTGAAGCCAAATGAGGTCAACTACCCAACCCATGACCTCGAACTTGCCACCATCATATATGCTTTGAAAATATGGCGACACTACTTGTACGGTGCCACCTTCGACATCCTCACCGACCACAAGAGTCTGAAATACATCTTGACACAGAAGGATCTAAATCTCAGACAGAGGCATTGGCTCGAGTACCTTAAAGACTATGACTTCACCATTGCCTACCACCCCGGTAAGGAAAATGTGGTGGCCGATGCACTCAGCAGAAAGCAGGCTAAATGTGCTGCTGTCTTTACTACGGAATGGAAGAACATGGAAGTCATGTCTCTTTGGGCCCCAAGGCGTATGGGCAACGTTCTTAGATTGGCCAGTATCCATGTAAAACCGGGCCTCCTGTCTGAAATCCTGGCAGCTCAAAAGAATAGCAAGAGCCTTGATGATATGACTAAGCTTTTAGAGAAGCCCCGAACTCATATGACAGTCGGTATGGATGGTGGAATCCGATACAAATAGCGCATATGGGTCCCAGAAGATTCAATCATGATAGATATGGTGTTACGAGAAGCTCACGGGTCAAAATATACTGTGCATCCTGGATCGACAAAGATGTACAAGGATCTGCAAAGGCACTTTTGGTGGAGGAATATGAAGACCGACATTGCTAATTTCATCTCCAAGTGTCTGACCTGCCAACAGATCAAGGCTGAACATCAACGTCCAGGAGGTCTTCTACAACCCCTACCTATCCCCGAGTGGAAATGGGAAAACATCACCATGGATTTCGTGGTGGGACTACCCAGGACCAGGAAAGGGAGTGATGCCATTTGGGTTGTAGTTGATTGTCTGACTAAATCGGCCCATTTTATTCCAATCAAGACAACAACTAAGGTTCCTGAGTTAGCTGAACTTTACATTCAAGAGATAGTCAGGCTGCATGGAATTCCTATTTCTATAGTGTCTGATTGTGATGCAAAGTTCACTTCTCACTTGTGGCGACAAGTACAGGAAGAACTGGGAACTCAACTGAACTTCAGCACTGCTTATCACCCCCAAACCGACAGACAATCTGAGAGGACAATCCAGGTTCTAGAAGACTTGCTGAGATCTTGCGTTCTCGATTGGGGTGGTTCTTGGGACCACTACCTTCCTCTCGTTGAGTTTGCCTACAACAATAGCTACCAATCCAGTATTGGCATGCCTCCCTATGAAGCTCTGTATGGAAGACCATGTAGATCTCCTCTTTACTGGGATGAAGTAGGCAAAAGACGAATTCTGAAGTCTGAGGAACTACAACTCTATTCTGATAATGTCAACCTAATCAAGCAAAGGTTAAAAAGGGCACAAGATCGTCAGAAGTCTTATGCTGATGCACACAGGACTGACACTCAATTCTTAGTAGGTGATCATGTTTTCCTGAAGATTCGACCCATTCGAGCCATTGCAAAGAACAAAGGAAAACTCAGTCCTAGATATGTGGGTCCTTTTGAAATTCTGGATCATATTGGGGAATGTGCTTATAGGTTGGCTCTACCTCCGCAATATAGCATGATGCACAATGTCTTTCATGTGTCGAACCTGAAGCGGTATGTCAAAGACCCTAGTCATGTCCTCAATCATGAACCAATTGAATTAAAAGACACCCTTGTGTACCAAGAAACTCTAGTCAAGATACTTGATACTCGCACCAAGGAACTCAGAAATAAGAAAATCGATATGGTTAGGGTGTTGTGGAAGCACCATGGGAGTGATTATGCTACTTGGGAGTTGAAGTCAGACATGGAGGAACGTTTTCCTGACCTCTTCAAGGAAGTTGAATTTTGAGGACAAAATTCCTTATAAGGAGGGGAGGATGTGACAATGTGAGTTTTCCCTCTTTTTATTAAATTAATTTAGTTCTCACCTTTATAATGATCATTCAGAATATCTTTTGACTCCTTGATCAGTATAGATACTCAAAATCAAATCCTTTTGTATTCTATGAATTTTATGCACTCTTGGACACTTTAATTTAACTTAATACACCTCTTTGAGAAAATACTTGAGTTTGACTAATTAACTTTATCCTTTGGTCTCCAAAATTTGGCACATTATTCTACACTTCATTTTGAAGTTATGGTCCAAGTTTGAGAGTATTTGGACCTTCCCATGATTTTATACAGTTTTTCTAAGATTCCAATGTTTTCTTAGCTTTTTAGCCCTTTTCCTACCTTTTTCCACCTTTTTCTTCTATTGCTGGGCCCGGCCCATTCCTTACTTGGGGCACCGCTGGGCAAGGTGGACTGACCCAGCAGCGTTGGATTTTAATCCAACGGCGCTGGGGTCGTCCCCTACCTCGCGCCTGATAAGGCAGGTACACGGTGGACCAAGCCACCTTGTTTCCTAGCCCGATCGACCAAACCGATGGGTGTCGCCCCAATAACTCAACCAATAGATCCGCAGCTCCTTCTCGAATCTTATAAAAGGGTCCGTGTTGTGAAATCGCGGCTTGAGGGTCAAGCAATGTATGCCGACACATGGGGTGCGCCGCCCCCTATGGCAACCCTAACCCTAGCCCCAAATATCTATATAAACCCTCCCTTGAATTTGTCCTGCCCCCACAAAGTCAAACGGCGCCCTCACTTCCCACTCCGAGCTCTCTCGCTCCTGCTCCCTTTGTCTCCGGCCACCGCACCACCGCGGAGCAACTCTGCTCGCGGGCTGGTCCTTTTGTTAGGACAGACAGCAGCAGCCACCCGATCCTGGTCCACGCTACTCCCGGCTGAGATCGAACGGCCACGATCCCTGCGCGAGCCCCTCCTCTTTTCCTTCTCCATGAATACACGTGCCTGGGAGCACGGATTCCTTCCACCGCTGATTGGCTTCGCATTCCCACGGTAGATCGACGATCGACGGCTCCTCTTTTTCGGTATTTTGCTGCTCTCTGCCCTAAATTCCATTTAATAGCCTAAATCTTACAAAAAAGATATCTCGAGATTCCTAACTCGGAAAATTATGAACAAGTAGTCAAAATTGATCAGAAAAATCCAATTGATCTGTTAAAAATACTTATGAAGCCTAATTCTCGATGCTTATCACTGATAACCCTAAATCTTGTTTCTTTAATGATTTAATTTGTTTAATGATTCAACCATGATGTTTAACCTTTGTGAAATCCCTATTTCAGATTATAATGGTCCTTTTGAGACATCAAATCACTTTTGACAAGATTAATGTTATATCTAATCTTCTTAACTATTTGCCCTAAAATATGAATCATATACCTTGAAACAAGGGTTGTTAATGATATGATGGTGATCTACCCTAATCTAGAAAGGCCTTTTGATCATATGATCCCTGATCTAACTTGATCCAAATAATAATATTTTGTTCACATATTGGAAATGATATAGAGATTTGGATAATGTTTTGGATAATGATATTGATAATTAGGATTGAAATATATTCCTAAAATTACCTAGGAAGGTCATCCATCCATGAAACATGTTTGATACTTGGATATTTGTTGGACTTATGGGGAATGTTGTTGATGACCTAAACCTAAGGTAGAAATAGGGAAATGTAACCCTAATCTCGATTAATTAAGTATGATCTTTTAAACTATGATCTTGACCCTTGATCCAATATTTTGATCTAGGATCTGACTCAAAGGGTTGATCTTTTCTCTCTCTTGGGATCTGTACTCCAAATACCCTTTTAGAAAGGTACGCTATTATACTACTCCTCCTTGGTTGTATGATGATATTTTCTTAGGTATCTCTTGAAATATGCTTGGCTAGTTATTTGGATGAAATATTGTTCCCTATGAATAGTCTTCCGTTTTTCTCCTATATTATATGTTGAGAAACATGGAACCTAAATCACTAGACCCATTATGACTGCCCGTATATTGATGTTGATAATGATGTTGGAAAAGTGAATAATGTTGATATTGAAATATAGGCAAAAACCCCACTTTGGAAGGTGGGATTTTGCACTCCTATCTCCTAGGGTGAGAAGGAGTTTGGTGACCCTCCCATCGCGTTGGGATAGTAGAGTCACCCAAACTAATATAAGCATGCTTCTTGAATTACAGCATAATGGGAAATTCGTAATAAAATTTGTAGTTGAATAACATTTTGGTTTTTGGAAATCATTTGATAATGTTTTGAAGCATAAGTCCTGCCAATCATACTAGTTTTCCTTATAAACTACTTTACTTGTTTTTATATAGCGTACCGTGCAATTGCATTGACATTGTGTCTTGATTTTCTCGATTTTAGGTAATGCAAGGAACTAGATTCATCTACTCTTTCATCTACTGCAATAAATACTGCTACATCTTATGGACTCTACATGGGAGCTAATTGTAAAAGGGATGTAGTTGTAGGCTAATTCTTATCTTTTCTTTTTGCCTGTTGCCTACGGGCCCTATGTACTAAACCTTTTTGGTTCATTTTAATAAAGAAGGATGTTATTTCATTTTTGCATATTATCTGTATGTGATTTTCGGGCCACTCAGGGACAAGCGCTCTCATCCCTCTAACACTGCCCTTTTGGACAGTGGGATTGGGATTAGGGTAAGAACGGATCCGTGACAGGTGCCAAGCTACCCAGTCAAGTTACGACTAAACAATCACATTCATCTACACAGTGGGTTGGTTGTGACAGAAAAGGAAAAGAAACTTGGTCTAATCATCTCAACCTTAATCTTCCAATCAACGTTCCACTATCATATTTCTCAATTGCAAGCCCCAAAGAATATGATATTTCATACGTACATTTATCATAGACAAGTCTAATACTCCACTAAAAATGAACTCAGTTACAGGTGTTTGACCAGTCACATATATTCCTCAAAAAGGTGCAACCCAAGAGCTATATGATCCCAAAAAATTACCAAGTTACTCATTCTAAACCTTAATGCATTGTTTGGTGACCCACATAAGCAGCATGATACGTAAATAAATCATTTTGCTCAATGTTTGTCAAGAACTAGTATATTGAGTATCAAATTTCTAAAACTAAGGTCATCACACACTAGTTTTCTCCATTATTCTTGTCTTAGAAGTAAGTTTTTATATTGTTGAGAAAATCAACATAAGTTAGGAAACTTAAGATGTTTTTTGTTAGAAGAATTATAATGAAAGTCTAAGCGGATATTTGAGTGAAAAGTGATAAAGAATTGATGTGATTTGGAGTAACACATAACAATATAAAATTAGTTTCTACCTAATAAACCATACAAGGCACACATAAATATATATGTTATGAACTATAATTCAATGTTCAAAATATGTAAAAATGCAATATATATATATACATGAACAATTTTTACAAGTGGGACAATTTATTTTGCCTTTGGCTAACAAATTGTTTTATGGAAAATAATGCATTGTGTGTTAAATGTGTGAATTTTCTTTCCTCATTATGTAATTCCAATATAACCCCATTTTCAAATATGGTGATTGAATATAAATCTGAATGAAATTATTCTATTTAATGAAATATATATATACATGAACAATTTTTACAAGTGGGGCAATTTATTTTGCCTTTGGCGAACAAATTGTTTTATGGAAAATAATGCATTGTGCGTTAAATGTGTGAATTTTCTTTCCTCATTATGTAATTCCAATATAACCCCATTTTCAAATATGGTGATTGAATATGAATCTTAATGACATTATTCTATTTAATGCAATATGTATATATATATATATAATAATAATAAAAGACATGAAAGCCTTATCTCTCATACATAAAAATATAATGTAGATAGAATTATCCTCTCTAGCCTAATGTTAAAATAGTAGACTCCCATTATAAAATTTACAATCCATTCAAAATATGCCGCAACATTAAACACATCTAATAACTAAATGAATACCAATTAAAAAAATTATTATTATATTATTTGTACATTTTTATTTAAAAAATCCCTCATTCCTCCATAATTCTTCAAAAATGGAAAATCATTGATTTGGTAATCTCATCGTCATTATTTTGATTTCATAAAGATTTAACAAAAATGCTATATTATAAATACCATGAATATTTTCACATGTTTCATCGTTGAAGCTATTGATATAACTCAAATTCTTGATTTGCAAGTTTAGAATAATTGTTGAAAGATCAAAACTCACAATTGTAATCTATTAGTGAAAAACTACTATGAAGACACGTACTAAAATAAATAAATAAAAGGATATACTTCCCTCATGAGTATATAATTTTGAAAGGATCCTAAAAGACAGATATAATAATGTAATACACATTATGATAATATTTACTTAATAATACCAAAATATTTTATATATGAAATGTTCCACTAAACAATCTAAAAACAAGTGATGATGTCAAACTATCCTTACTTGATTTGATGTGGCAAGGAGAAGCATCATCGTTGTCGTGAGATTGGATTTCTGGAGGATCTCGTGGTGGTTTGATGGAGGTTCTAATCTCTCTCCATCCCTCCACAGCCTAGCGGGTTGGCATGGAGCTTGGTGGCATGAGGCATCGAAGTGTGAAAAGGAATAGGGACAAGTTGGTTTCCCACAGCGTCTGTGAATAGCTAGAGCGTCCAAGGAGGAACTCTAGAACCCAAGAACTGAGAAGCACTGCTGATAGCCGGCGTATGATCATGGTTCACCCTCCTGGATTCCAACTCTCATCCATGACGAGGCTGAGTTCATTTGATAATACGAAGCCTCCTAAAAGTTGGTCAAGCAGTAGGAAAAGCTCACTGACCTCCTATACAGATTCAGGTGGAGACAATAGTGAGACCAGAGATGGAACTCCCTCCTCTTGCCAGCAAAAGCCATAATCTGGAGGGTGGTTCAGAAGCTGCAAAGAAGGTGGATCTAAGGGCTCAGCTGGAATCATATTTGCCTCGCTAACAGTGGATGGGGATGGCCTCCTCCTTGACGTTGTCAACCCCGCATCTAGTGGAAGTCGAAGATGATATTCGACTTGTTGGATCTTTATCCACTGGCCACTAGGGCGCTAAGCTGTCTAGTCAAGTTACGACTAAACAGTCACACCCATCTACACAGTGGGTTGGTTGTGACAGAAAAGGAAGAGAAACTTGGTCTAATCATCTCAACCTTAATCTTCCAATCAAAGTTCCACTATCATATTTCTCAATTGCAAGCCCCAAAGAATATGATATTTCATACGTACATTTATCATAGCCAAGTCTAATACTCCACTAAAAATGAGCTCAATTACAGGTGTTTGACCAGTCACGTATATTCCTCAAAAAGGTGCAATCCAAGAACTATATGATCCCAAAAAATTACCAAGTTACTCATTATAAACCTTAATACATTGTTTGGTGACCCACATAAGTAGCATGATACGTAAATAAATCATTTGGTCCATGTTTGTCATGAACTAGTATATTGGGTATCAAATTTCTAAAACTAAGGTCATCACACACTAGTTTTCTCCTTTATTCTTGTCTTAGAAGTAAGTTTTTATATTGTTGAGAAAATCAACATAAGTTGGGAAACTTAAGATGTTTTTTATTAGAAGAATTATAATGAAAGTCTAAGTGGACATTTGAATGAAAAGTGATAAAGAATTGATGTGATTTGGAGTAACACGTAACAATATAAAATTAGTTTCTACCCAATAAACCGTACAAGGCACGCATTAATATATATGTTATGAACTGTTATTCAATGTTCAAAATATGTAAAAATGCAATATATATATATATATATATATATATATATGAACAATTTTTATAAGTGGGACAATTTATTTTGCCTTTGGATAACAAATTGTTTTATGGAAAATAATGCATTGTGTGTTAAATGTGTGAATTTTCTTTCGTCATTATGTAATTCCAATATAACCCCATTTTCAAATATGGTGATTGAATATGAATCTTATATATATATATATATATATATATATATATATATATATATATATATATAAGACATGAAAGCCTTCTCTCTCATACATAAAAATATAATGTAGATAGAATTATCCTCTCTAGCCTTATGTAAAAACAGTAGACTCCCATTAAGAAGTTTACAATCCATTCAAAATATGTCGCAACATAAAACACATCTAATAACTAAATGAATACTAATTAAAAAATTATAATAATATTGTTTGTGTAAGGCCCCTGAACTTTCTTAATGAGTTGAAGGAGCTTAATTACCATACTTTAAAGCTTATAACTCTAATATAACCTTTTGATATGTTTTGAAATCATAACGCAAGCTTAAGTTTCAAATTTGGTCCAATTTGGACACTGTTTGAGAAAGTTATGCAATTTTCCATATATTTCAGACTTTTCTGCAATTTACCCAATTGAGGGGTTTTCTTTGCAATTTGTCACATACATTATATTCATTAGTTGTTATATTATCATTCTTGAGATTTTTGAGCCATGGGGACCCTATTTGAGTCATGCTTTGAAGGTGTTTTTATCAAGGGCATTTTAGGGTTTTCCCCCTTCATGGATGAGCTACCTTTAGTAGCTATCAACTAAGGAATTATGTGATTGGCTGAGAATTTCGTCAAAGGCAAGCCAAGCAGGTCTAGAGGGACGGTGGGAGAGCTGTGTGTGTGTGTGTGTGCTTATGTATTTTAATAATATAAAGCCATGGATACTTGGATATATATTAGAATTTCAATATTTTTTTTCTTTTTCTTAATATTAAAGTGTTATATACTTATCCAAAAGCCCACAAACGAGCCATTTGCTCTCCATTCTCTCTCTCCTTCTCCCAGCCTCGTCCTCCCTCTGTTCAGCTGCGATTTTTGCTGCCCAAGGAAGAAGAAGGTGGGGATCCTCTTGGAAACAAATTCTAGGGTTGAAATTGATTCTCTTTTTGGGTGTATGATGCTTCCCCCAAGTGATACTAACCTAAAAGTGTAAGTTTTTCCTTATTTCCTCCATCCAATTCTTTGTTCCTCTTCCTCCTACATCTCTCCAGGTCGGAACCATGGTTTTCCATGGTGAAAGTTCCCCTAGAACTCAAAACTCCTTCCTTCTTGTCTCTTTTCTAGGGTTTTGCTTGTTTATGGAGAAAATTGCATAGTTGGCCAAGTTCAGATCTGAATCCAAGGTTTCCTTGCCCTATTTGCTCGAGATTTTTGCTGTTGGATATCTGAACTACTCTATAGAGGCGAGTTATATAACATTCTTCACTTATATTGCTTATTAGAAGCTTGTTAGTTCATGATTATGCTTGAATGTGATGATCTAAGCATAGTGGAATTATGCTTGTTTAGAATTACGAATTTTGTGGTGTTTCCTATTTTATTCCAGTTCTATATGAACCTGTAAACTTGTGTAAAGCCTTTATAAGGTGTAACATGATTTGGGACAGGTTGATAGCAACAACCTATGGCATTATGTACAAAACAAATGATGGTGCAAATTAGGGTTTTTAAACTATTTCCTTCCCTATCACATAATTGATTGTTATACCATTCAATAACCAATAGTGTTGCTATCTTAGCAACTTAGGTTCGTGATCAAGGGTGTAAAATTTATAGTTACAACCTATGGTTACCACCTTAGGACAGGTTTTGACTCAATTATACATTTAATTATCATCCACTAAGTATTTTAATGATGTTATCAATCGATGATGATATTGGCCTATTATTTGATGATGTTAATTGAATGTATTACTGATCTAACAACCAATGGTGACTTAATGATCACAATTAATGGTGGATCAGGTCATCACCATATATGATGAATTAGGAATGAAATTGTAGATTTGACTATACCTTGAACCAATGGTTCCTAGGTTCAATTGATCTAATGGTTAGACCTATACTTCAATTGATAACCTTGAACAATGAACCTGATCCAATGAATAATATTGGATGCTTTAACATCCAATGGATTTGAATAAATCACATGTTATTATATGTGGTTCCTAGTGAATATAATTCAATGGTTCATTACCATTAATTGGCAGCATTACCTTTGCCATTGTATAGTTATATTTGATAAATCACTATAATAAGTGGATGTGTAACTCCCGTGTGATCTAGCTTGTTATACCTAACCTTGATGTAATTATTTGATGTTGATTGGTTATAATACGACCTCTTGAATGATTAATGTGATAATGAATTACATTCTTCTTGTGTTGAAACCACATTGTAGTACAATTTCAATATCATAGTGCATTGCCATGTTAATATCTATGGATACATATGTGCTAATGATCTTTTGAGCCTTGTTTAAGGCATGGAATGATGATGATAACCTTACTATACATAATGTGATGGTCTTAATGACCTTTGGGCAAGCTTGAAGCCATGATTGAGGTGAAATCCTCTTTATGTTCCAATAAGGGTTAAAACCCTGGAACTTGTGATAAGATATTGGTATCTTGGAAATAGTATCATGATAAGTGTGGTCCATTAATTTGCAATGAATGATAGGATGTGGTAATATGATTAAGATTTTTACATCAAATGTTTTATATCCTTTGAATTCATTATACATATATTCTTGTTAGAAAATAATTAGGGTTTGAATGTCCACTTGTATGATAAAGCCTTAACGCATTCAATTGGCAGTAATTAATCAAGTGTAACCCTAATCATGTAGAGCCCTGTGCCGTAGAGCCATCTTCAGTGTCAGAATTTACTGGATGGTGAAACGAGTATTCCCAAGGGAAACTCGGAGCGCATACTGTTGAGTATGTGGGGGTGGCAAGTTGAGGATATATTCTTGTCATCCACAATTGCAGGTTATGGAGGATGGCTATGGTCATGCCTCAGACATTTGATGTGATTGAGGACAAATGCGGTTGTACCTCGGATTAGAGGGTTTTGTATACCCTGTGTTCTAGTGTCGTAACTTGTACCAAGTACGAACTAGTTGTTATCAGTTGACTATATGTCACTGTTGGCAGTTTGACTGGTATGTCACTGCGGTTTACTCGTACTGACCGAGGGGAAGAGATCTTAGGATACCGGCACTCCTAGATCTTATACGGAACTGAATAGCACTTCACAGTGGTCAGTTGGACTTTGAGTGGTACGACTCAAACTCCCCAGGGCATAATAATAAAAGATATAATACCAGCCGTGTAGTATAATTGCTAGGGTTTAAATACGTATCACATTGGTTGACTAACCCTTGTATTGTCTTTACACTACATATTTCTTACATGATGTAGACTTATGAAAACTGTGTAATTCTACTTGATGCTTCAACTTATTTGCTTAACTGCTTAGTATGCTTAAATTGTTCAATATGTTCATATTGCTTATTCAATACCCTAACTGCTCTATGTAATTACTGTTAATTAATAAGTTATAATCAATATATGTTGGAGAGAGTTATATCTCTCGCTGGGACTGGGTCTCACCCGTGGGTAACCACATTTTTTTTAGGTGGTCGCGGGCAGCGTGGTCGAGGTCGTGCTGTGGAAGAGAACCAACCTGGTGATCAATAGATTCAGAAGGTTGGTTAGTTGTAGATGTTAGTTATAGATGTTAGTAGTACAGTCCTAGGGTCGTCCCTGTACTCTCAGGTCCTGGTATAGGATGTGTTTTCTAGAAGATATACTTGTATCGACATGAGATTTTGGTCGTATGCCAATGTTTGTAAATATATGGCATGTACATGTGAAATATCTTTTGTATGCAGGATGTGACTGAGGTCTTTGGACCCTTATGAAACTGCTTGATACAATATATGAGAATGGAATGATGGACATTTTATCAATGTTCTAAAGTTTGTTTACACCTTTGGAATCGGTTTTAATTATTCTGCATTTTTGACAATGTGATTAATTAGTAGTTGATCGTGTTTTGAGTTTTGAGTAATCTCGTTTAACGTGATGAGGTGTCACAGTTAAGTTGGTATCAGAGCTCTAGGTTTACCGAGTCTACAGGGACATAGGACTTAGGTTTGAGTCTGTTCTTATGTATCCAACATATCTGATCATAGTTTATGCTTATGCAGATATGTCTGGAGGACATGAAGAACATGTTGAGAGTAGCTATGTTGCACCAGGAGGAGGTGCAGGGAGGCAGGCACGCAATGAGAGAGTGCCAGAAGCAGGGCCAGAACAGCCCACAATGACTCATCTAGACCCGACAATGATTGCCAATCCTGAGTTTCAGCATATGTTTAGACAAATGATGGCCACAATCACACATATTGCTGACAGAGCACCAGCACCTCCAGCTAGGGCAGCCGCCTCTAATGTGGAGTCCCTAGGTATCGGGAAGACATTTGAACGTCTTAGACGTGTTGGGGCAATTGAATATGCAGGTACTTCTGATCCAGCAGACGCTGACATGTGGTTGACTGAGCTGGAAAAAGCTTTCAAAATCCTAAACATCATTGAAGAAGACAAAGTTAAGCATGCAGTATACTTGTTGAAGGGCAGTGCTGGCCACTGGTGGGCCATAGAAGAGGAGAAAAGGCCAGGAGTTGTGATAGGATGGGAGGAGTTTCGGAGGGAATTTGTTAGTCGATATTTTCCAGAGACCTATCTAGATGAGAAAATCTCTCCGTTCGAGAAGATTCGTCAAGGAGCTATGAATATCAATGAGTATGAATCAAAGTTTATGGAACTTCTGAGGTTTTGCCCACACATGGCAGCAACAGACAAGGAAAGGATCCGGAGATTTGAGAAGGGTCTGAGTACAGAGTTGACTACTACAGCATCAGCCTTGGAGAACAGGGAAAGGTTTTCCACCTTTGTGGAATCTGTCAGGAGGATTGAGAGGTCTGCCATAGAGAAGCGTGATGCTAATGCTAAGAAGCGACCTATGCAGTTTCAAGGGCAATCATCTGGAGGCTTTAAGAAGCCAAGGTTTTTCCCATCATCGTCACAACCAAGGTCAACCTTCACTGAACCAAGATCACATGCACCATCACAGTGGACCCCGAGCCAGGGTAGAGGTCACAATTTTCCACCGACGGGAGCCCGCAGTACCTCATCAGTTTCAGTGACAGGGCCATTTAGGCCATATCAGGACACCAGAACATGTTACAAGTGTGGGAAAGTGGGGCATACAAGACCTTATTGCCCTATGAAAGATGAGGAGGTGACTCAGCAGGCAAGGCAAAGTCAACAAGGTCCACAACAACGACAGTTTCATAGTGGTAGTGGCAGAGGACGTGGTCAGGTGTCCCATGCAGGATCCTCAGGACAGGTGAGTAGAGGACGTGGACGGCAGCAGGCGACAGCTAGGTTCTATGCCATGACCCAGCCTGAAGCAGTGGTCAATCCACGAGTCGTGACAGGTCAGATGGAGTTATTTCATTCTGATATGTCTGCTTCCTGTTTCATATCTGTGTTAGTAGACCCGGGTGCGACACACTCTTTTATTACCAGAGAGGTGATAGATAGTTGTTATCTACCTGTTAGCCTTAGATCTGATAGCCTGCGGCTAGAGACTCCTTTGGTTGATTCTGCCGAGTTGCTAGAAGTGTGCTCTTCTTGTGTTATTTCTTTCTCTGGACATAACATTCAAGTGGATCTTCTGCCACTTGACATGCATGGTTTTGATGTAATCCTAGGAATGGATACCTTGGAGAAATACAAGGTAGTCTTGGACTGTAGTACTAAGGTGGCGACATTCCATGATGGAGATGTACAGTGGATTTTTCAGGGTGATAGGAAGATTCTTCCTACATGTTTGATGTCAGCCATGACAGCTGAGCGGTTGATGAGACAAGGATGTGAGGCTTTCTTAGCTCATGTTGTGGATACCAAGGCGGTAGGTCCTAGTATCCAGGAGTTACCAGTGGTGCGAGAATTTGAGGATGTCTTTCCTGAGGAATTTCCTAGCATTCCCCCTCCTAGAGAGATTGAGTTTGAGATCAATCTTGTTCCTGGAACACAACCCATAGCACAGTCAGCATACAGAATGGCACCAGCAGAGATGCAGGAGTTAAAGAAACAATTACAAGAACTATTAGAGAAGGGTTTTATTAGGCCGAGCACTTCCCCTTGGGGTGCCCCAGTGTTGTTTGTTAAAAAGAAGGATGGTTCAATGAGGCTGTGTATAGACTACAGACAATTGAACAAGGTGACAATAAAGAATAAGTATCCTTTGCCGAGGATTGATGATCTTTTTGATCAGTTGAGAGGTGCCACTGTGTTTTCAAAGATAGACCTGAGGTCAGGTTACCATCAGTTGAGAATTAAGGCTGATGACATACCTAAGTCAGCTTTTAGGACTAGGTATGGTCATTATGAGTTTGTGGTTATGCCATTTGGGCTAACCAATGCACCTGCAGCTTTTATGGACCTAATGAATAGGGTGTTTAGACCTTATCTTGATCAGTGTGTTGTCGTGTTCATAGATGATATTCTGATATACTCCAAGGATAGTCATCAACATGAGCAACACCTTCGCCAAGCATTGACTTTGTTGAGGCAGCACCAACTTTATGCTAAGTTCAGCAAGTGTGAATTCTGGTTAGCTGAAGTGTCTTTTCTGGGCCATGTTATATCTGCAGAAGGCATTTGTGTTGATCCCAAGAAAGTGGAATCTGTACTAGAATGGGAGCAACCAAAAACACCGACAGAGATCCGTAGTTTCCTTGGTCTGGCAGGTTACTATAGGAGGTTCATCAAAGACTTCAGTTCTATAGCGTTACCCCTAACTAGGTTAACCAGGAAGGATGTTCCTTTTTCTTGGAATGACAAGTGTCAACGTTCTTTCCAGATTTTGAAGGAAAAGTTGACTAGTGCACCGGTGTTAGTACTGCCAGAGCAAGGGAAAGGTTATATTGTCTTTTGTGATGCTTCAAAGAATGGGTTGGGATGCGTGTTGATGCAGGATAAAAATGTGATTTCTTTTGCTTCACGACAGCTTAAGAAACATGAGGAGAATTACCCAACACATGATTTGGAGCTTGCTGCAGTGGTCCATGCCTTAAAGATCTGGAGACACTATCTTTATGGTGAAAAGTGTCAGATCTTCACTGACCACAAGAATCTACAGTATATCTTCTCAAAACAGGAGTTGAATATGAGGCAGAGGAGATGGATGGAGCTGATTAAGGATTATGATTGCACAATAGACTACCATCCAGGGAAAGCTAATGTGGTAGCTGATGCATTGAGTAGAAAGTCATCTTCATCATTAAGGGTAGATAATGCACAATTAAATTCCTTGATGTGCCATAAGAGAGATATGCTAGTATCTCTTCGCCAGATGAATGTACAACTAGAAGTTTCCTTGCTGGCAGGATTGTTGGCACAGTTACAAGTGAAACCTACCTTGAGACAACAGATTCATGATGTACAACAAAATGATACTGTGATACAGAATATCCGATCAGGGATTGGTAGTGAAAAGTATGATGGCTTTCACGAGGCAGATGATGGTACAGTTTGTTACCATAATAGGATAGTAATTCCTGATGTTGATGGGTTGAGGAAGATGGTACTTGAGGAGGCTCACTCCTCCATGTATGCAATGCATCCTGGAAGTACCAAGATGTATCAAAACTTGAAAGACATGTATTGGTGGCCAGGTCTAAAGCGTGATGTGGCAGAGTTCATTGCTAAATGTCCAGTTTGTCAGCAGGTGAAGGCTGAGCACCAAAAACCTGCAGGGACATTACAATCCTTGCCAATACCACAATGGAAATGGGATCATATTACTATGGACTTTGTGGTTGGTCTTCCTAGGACAACCAAGGGTCATGATTCCATATGGGTGATAGTAGACAGATTGACTAAGTCAGCTCATTTTCTGCCAGTTAAAATGACATTTACAGCAGAGAAATTGGCACAAATATATGTTGATGAGATAGTCCGTCTGCATGGCATTCCAGTGACTATAGTTTCTGATAGAGGTCCACAGTTTACAAGTCATTTTTGGGAGCGTCTGCATTCAGCAATGGGAACACAGCTGAGATTCAGCACAGCTTTTCATCCGCAGACTGATGGCCAGTCAGAAAGGACTATTCAAACTTTAGAGGATCTCTTAAGGGCATGTGTGCTACAATTTCTTGGTAGTTGGGATGTACATCTAACTCTGATAGAGTTTGCGTACAACAATAGCTATCAAAGAAGCATAAATATGGCTCCTTATGAGGCTCTGTATGGGAGACGATGTCGGTCTCCTCTTTGCTGGTATGAGACCGGTGAATATCAACTTTTGGGTCCTGAGCTAGTACAACAGACTACAGAAAAGGTTAAAGTGATACAACAACAGTTGAAAGCAGCCCAGGACAGGCAGAAATCTTATGCAGATAATCGACGCAGACCACTTGAGTTCCAAGTGGGAGATAGAGTATATCTTAAGGTTTCTCCTTGGAAAGGTGTGTTGAGGTTTGGAAAGAAGGGTAAGTTGGCTCCTAGATTTATGGGACCATACCCTATCCTAGCTCGTGTTGGAAAGGTAGCATATAAGTTGGAGCTACCACCAGAGCTACATAGATTGCATAATGTCTTTCACATCTCTATGTTGAGGAAATGCCATCCAGATACTGAACAGACAATTCAACCAGTAGAGGTTAAGTTAGATGAGGATATTTCCTATGTTGAGGGTCCTGTGTTAATCCTGGATAGAAGGGTGAAAAAGCTGAAGAGAAAGGATATAATACTAGTGAAAGTTTTGTGGAATCACCGTGGCATTGAGGAAGCCACATGGGAACTAGAGAATGAGATGCGTAGAAAATACCCATCTCTTTTTGCGTAGGATTTCGGGGCGAAATCCTTGTTAGGGGTTTATAGTTGTAAGGCCCCTGAACTTTCTTAATGAGTTGAAGGAGCTTAATTACCATACTTTAAAGCTTATAACTCTAATATAACCTTTTGATATGTTTTGAAATCATAACGCAAGCTTAAGTTTCAAATTTGGTCCAATTTGGACACTGTTTGAGAAAGTTATGCAATTTTCCATATATTTCAGACTTTTCTGCAATTTACCCAATTGAGGGGTTTTCTTTGCAATTTGTCACATACATTATATTCATTAGTTGTTATATTATCATTCTTGAGATTTTTGAGCCATGGGGACCCTATTTGAGTCATGCTTTGAAGGTGTTTTTATCAAGGGCATTTTAGGGTTTTCCCCCTTCATGGATGAGCTACCTTTAGTAGCTATCAACTAAGGAATTATGTGATTGGCTGAGAATTTCGTCAAAGGCAAGCCAAGCAGGTCTAGAGGGACGGTGGGAGAGCTGTGTGTGTGTGTGTGTGCTTATGTATTTTAATAATATAAAGCCATGGATACTTGGATATATATTAGAATTTCAATATTTTTTTTCTTTTTCTTAATATTAAAGTGTTATATACTTATCCAAAAGCCCACAAACGAGCCATTTGCTCTCCATTCTCTCTCTCCTTCTCCCAGCCTCGTCCTCCCTCTGTTCAGCTGCGATTTTTGCTGCCCAAGGAAGAAGAAGGTGGGGATCCTCTTGGAAACAAATTCTAGGGTTGAAATTGATTCTCTTTTTGGGTGTATGATGCTTCCCCCAAGTGATACTAACCTAAAAGTGTAAGTTTTTCCTTATTTCCTCCATCCAATTCTTTGTTCCTCTTCCTCCTACATCTCTCCAGGTCGGAACCATGGTTTTCCATGGTGAAAGTTCCCCTAGAACTCAAAACTCCTTCCTTCTTGTCTCTTTTCTAGGGTTTTGCTTGTTTATGGAGAAAATTGCATAGTTGGCCAAGTTCAGATCTGAATCCAAGGTTTCCTTGCCCTATTTGCTCGAGATTTTTGCTGTTGGATATCTGAACTACTCTATAGAGGCGAGTTATATAACATTCTTCACTTATATTGCTTATTAGAAGCTTGTTAGTTCATGATTATGCTTGAATGTGATGATCTAAGCATAGTGGAATTATGCTTGTTTAGAATTACGAATTTTGTGGTGTTTCCTATTTTATTCCAGTTCTATATGAACCTGTAAACTTGTGTAAAGCCTTTATAAGGTGTAACATGATTTGGGACAGGTTGATAGCAACAACCTATGGCATTATGTACAAAACAAATGATGGTGCAAATTAGGGTTTTTAAACTATTTCCTTCCCTATCACATAATTGATTGTTATACCATTCAATAACCAATAGTGTTGCTATCTTAGCAACTTAGGTTCGTGATCAAGGGTGTAAAATTTATAGTTACAACCTATGGTTACCACCTTAGGACAGGTTTTGACTCAATTATACATTTAATTATCATCCACTAAGTATTTTAATGATGTTATCAATCGATGATGATATTGGCCTATTATTTGATGATGTTAATTGAATGTATTACTGATCTAACAACCAATGGTGACTTAATGATCACAATTAATGGTGGATCAGGTCATCACCATATATGATGAATTAGGAATGAAATTGTAGATTTGACTATACCTTGAACCAATGGTTCCTAGGTTCAATTGATCTAATGGTTAGACCTATACTTCAATTGATAACCTTGAACAATGAACCTGATCCAATGAATAATATTGGATGCTTTAACATCCAATGGATTTGAATAAATCACATGTTATTATATGTGGTTCCTAGTGAATATAATTCAATGGTTCATTACCATTAATTGGCAGCATTACCTTTGCCATTGTATAGTTATATTTGATAAATCACTATAATAAGTGGATGTGTAACTCCCGTGTGATCTAGCTTGTTATACCTAACCTTGATGTAATTATTTGATGTTGATTGGTTATAATACGACCTCTTGAATGATTAATGTGATAATGAATTACATTCTTCTTGTGTTGAAACCACATTGTAGTACAATTTCAATATCATAGTGCATTGCCATGTTAATATCTATGGATACATATGTGCTAATGATCTTTTGAGCCTTGTTTAAGGCATGGAATGATGATGATAACCTTACTATACATAATGTGATGGTCTTAATGACCTTTGGGCAAGCTTGAAGCCATGATTGAGGTGAAATCCTCTTTATGTTCCAATAAGGGTTAAAACCCTGGAACTTGTGATAAGATATTGGTATCTTGGAAATAGTATCATGATAAGTGTGGTCCATTAATTTGCAATGAATGATAGGATGTGGTAATATGATTAAGATTTTTACATCAAATGTTTTATATCCTTTGAATTCATTATACATATATTCTTGTTAGAAAATAATTAGGGTTTGAATGTCCACTTGTATGATAAAGCCTTAACGCATTCAATTGGCAGTAATTAATCAAGTGTAACCCTAATCATGTAGAGCCCTGTGCCGTAGAGCCATCTTCAGTGTCAGAATTTACTGGATGGTGAAACGAGTATTCCCAAGGGAAACTCGGAGCGCATACTGTTGAGTATGTGGGGGTGGCAAGTTGAGGATATATTCTTGTCATCCACAATTGCAGGTTATGGAGGATGGCTATGGTCATGCCTCAGACATTTGATGTGATTGAGGACAAATGCGGTTGTACCTCGGATTAGAGGGTTTTGTATACCCTGTGTTCTAGTGTCGTAACTTGTACCAAGTACGAACTAGTTGTTATCAGTTGACTATATGTCACTGTTGGCAGTTTGACTGGTATGTCACTGCGGTTTACTCGTACTGACCGAGGGGAAGAGATCTTAGGATACCGGCACTCCTAGATCTTATACGGAACTGAATAGCACTTCACAGTGGTCAGTTGGACTTTGAGTGGTACGACTCAAACTCCCCAGGGCATAATAATAAAAGATATAATACCAGCCGTGTAGTATAATTGCTAGGGTTTAAATACGTATCACATTGGTTGACTAACCCTTGTATTGTCTTTACACTACATATTTCTTACATGATGTAGACTTATGAAAACTGTGTAATTCTACTTGATGCTTCAACTTATTTGCTTAACTGCTTAGTATGCTTAAATTGTTCAATATGTTCATATTGCTTATTCAATACCCTAACTGCTCTATGTAATTACTGTTAATTAATAAGTTATAATCAATATATGTTGGAGAGAGTTATATCTCTCGCTGGGACTGGGTCTCACCCGTGGGTAACCACATTTTTTTTAGGTGGTCGCGGGCAGCGTGGTCGAGGTCGTGCTGTGGAAGAGAACCAACCTGGTGATCAATAGATTCAGAAGGTTGGTTAGTTGTAGATGTTAGTTATAGATGTTAGTAGTACAGTCCTAGGGTCGTCCCTGTACTCTCAGGTCCTGGTATAGGATGTGTTTTCTAGAAGATATACTTGTATCGACATGAGATTTTGGTCGTATGCCAATGTTTGTAAATATATGGCATGTACATGTGAAATATCTTTTGTATGCAGGATGTGACTGAGGTCTTTGGACCCTTATGCAAATGCTTGATACAATATATGAGAATGGAATGATGGACATTTTATCAATGTTCTAAAGTTTGTTTACACCTTTGGAATCGGTTTTAATTATTCTGCATTTTTGACAATGTGATTAATTAGTAGTTGATCGTGTTTTGAGTTTTGAGTAATCTCGTTTAACGTGATGAGGTGTCACAGTTTGTACATTTTTATTCAAAAAAATCCCTCATTCTTCCAAAATTCTTAAAAAATGGAAAATCATTGATTTGGTAATCTCATCATCATTATTTTGATTTCATAAAAATTTAACAAAAATGCTATATTATAAATACCATGAATATCTTCACATGTTTCATTGTTGAAGCTATTGATATAACTCAAATTCTTGATTTGCATGTTTAGAATAATTGTTGAAAGATCAAAACTCATAATTGTAATCTATTAGTGAAAAATTACTGTGAAGACGCGTACTAAAAGAAAAAAAGGATATACTCCCCTCATGAGTATATAATTTTGAAAGGATCATAAAAGACAAATATAGTAACGTAATACACATTATGATAATGTTTATTTAATAATACCATAACATTTTATATATGAAATGTTCCACTAAACAATCGAAAAACAAGTGATGATGCCAAACTGGATTTGTAATGTATAAGTTAGTCTATTTATGATATTTCACGTCAATTGGATAATTCTAAGTTGCCATAAACAAATTATAAAAAGAATAAGCATGATAATGCTATAAGGACACTAATAAATAATTGTTGAAAGATCAAAACTCATAATGGTAATCTATTAGTGAAAAATTACTGTGAAGACACGTACTAAAAGAAAAAAAAGGATATACTCCCCTCATGAGTATATAATTTTGAAAGGATCATAAAAGACAAATATAGTAACGTAATACACATTATGATAATGTTTATTTAATAATACCATAACATTTTATATATGAAATGTTCCACTAAACAACCGAAAAACAAGTGATGATGCCAAACTGGATTTGTAATGTATAAGTTAGTCTATTTATGATATTTCACGTCAATTGGATAATTCTAAGTTGCCATAAACAAATTATAAAAAGAATAAGCATGATAATGCTATAAGGACACTAATAAAAAAAATAAAATAGGAAGCATATGTTTAGTTTCTATTATAAACATCATAATTCGACTACATGTCACATTCACTTTGTTTAGTTGATGTTTGTTTCCTTGAACAAATATAAAACAAATGATAAAAATACTAGTATATAAGGAAATATTATTGTTTTATTTGGGTTGCATTTTTCTAATATTTTCTATAACACTAAATTTTGTATCTCTAAAAGGAAATCAGTCATACAACAACTAACTCTCGTTCTTAGTTCTATGATATCTCTATCCTCTTTTATCTATCCACAAGCCTATTATGTCGGGTGTTATGCGGAAGGTTGCTCATGATTTCCTCTTCTCTTCTCCCTTCCCTATTCTTCCCTCCACCATGACCATGAAACAACACTACCTACCACCATGACACACTCTTTCAAAAGAAGCATAGAATACCATCAAAGCATCATATTTTTAGTGCACAAACAATGCTCCATTAGCCTTGGCATGCGTCCTTGGTTCTTTTCCTCATGTTGATGGACTATTCAAAGAACTCCATGATAATACATGATGACTTGTGCAAAATACCCAAGAGTACCTAAGAGAAGCTATTACCACCACGACCATTGACCTACAACTCAAAGAGTTTGGACAGTGTAGACAATATGGATTCATGGACATTGCAAACTTGAACCAAACCCTCAACCTTCCTTGATCCCTTTGACCTCCATCAATGTTTTGAAGCCAACTATTGGTCTATAGTCATGTCTTATTTTTCATCAATGATCAAGAATGCGGAGATCTTACTCCATGTGCTAGTCAATGGCTAACCCTATTTGTGACAAGAGAAGATCACGAGTCTATTTGGATAGGGCTACTTTCAACCCAACTTGTTAAAGATCAGATGACTTCATCTTCAAGGCAGTATGTCAATATTCTCTTGCCATAGTTTGAATTCATCAGATTTTATTCAAGTAGATAAGCAAAAAGAAGAATGAAATATTGAGATCCTAATTTATATAATAGATAATGAATATAGGTCTTTGTGTGTCCATTACCTTGATCTTGAGGTGTATTGGATATTCAGGCTTTCAACTAAGTCGTGTTTCTTTATTATTCATATTGAGCAATCACCTATATTTATTCTCTCTCTTGGTTCTTTAGGACACACTATCATATATACTTTTCTCTCTCTTCTCTGAGAGGTTGATTAGTGTGAGTTAGATGATGCACATATTTTTTTTGCATATTCTTATTAACTCTAATTTGTTATTTACTTCATGATGAACCCCTGATTGTGGATATGAACTATTTTACTCATTTACATGGTGTATGTTTTGTATTGTCCATTCAGCCATGGAAATCTCATTAATTTTATTCATATAACTAAAATTTCACTTACCTCTACATTATGCATGCTTCGTGATTCGGTAATGCTTTGGTTTTATTGGATTTATTCCCTTTTGGGTGCATCTTTCCACTCGTATTACATATATGGCACTTTTTCACCCATAGTGCGCCTTTTCACTGGACGCTATATTTTTGAGAGTCTAGTAGTACGTCATGCTCTATCAAGTTATGGTTTTTTACCCTAATGGCCATAGGCTTTATATTTACACTAGTGATATACTTGTCTCACGTGCATGCATGTTAATGATTTATGTGCCCTAAAATATTTACGTGTACTTTTGTGGCACTCCATACTTTTGTTTAATGACAAGTGTTACTGTTACTTTTAATATTATTGAAATTCCTTTCTTTTTGATATTCACTTGGATGGTAATTTTCCTCATATGTGAGAAGCCTTCTTATATTTGATGTCCTTTTTTCTAAAGTTTCTCAATCCATATTTTAAGCACATACAAACTTTTATGTTGACAACATCCACTTTGTCTTATCTTATGGGGTATGCTTCCAAAGACATAGAAGGCTTGTCACGATGACGTGGACCTGGATAAATGAGATGACTCTTAGGAGTTAAACTTGGAAGAGCTTGGTTTCCCTCTGCTTAGATCTTGGAATTGTTATTTTCATGCAAACTATAAGTCGGAGAATATTTTGTAATCTTGAAAATTTGAATATAGTCATGATATTTATTTTCGCTGCTATACTTTTGTCATTTTGTATTCCATTATTTGATAAATGAAAAATTTACACCTATTCCAACATACTTGTTAGTGTGTCCAGATTTGATGGATTTATTCCTAAATTTAAGTAGGGAATGGATCCCCTCTTGGGTCTCACTCATTACATCTCTACATCACAACACATTATCATTTTATAGTTGTTGGAGTTGGAGGTTTAGGAGGAACCAAGATCGAAGAAGGTGGATGGCATGGTCAGATGTTGAGTGGCGAGGAGGCATAGTTTGAAGATCTATAGAGATAGAGAGGTTGGTTGGGTTGTGTAGAGTCCTAAAGCCGTTCCCGTACTCTCATGTACGATCAATGAGTTTTATATATCGTGTATATCGACTCAAGGCTTTTATTGTATATTTTGAACAGTGCAAAGGTTGTACATATATGGACAACATCTTTTGTAACATGTTGTGGATGAGGCCACTAAACTCATGCAAGTCACTTGTAATTAATATATATCTATATGTATGTGAAGTTGGACCTTTGTTTAATTGTTGCTTGGTATGTTTGGGAATTTTATTTGGTTTTAATTTTTTACCTTTTTGGTAACATAATTAATTAGTGTTGAATCGTTGTTTTGGTTTTGAGTAATCTCATTTATTGTGGTGGGTTGCCAATACTATATATGTATTGATAAAATTTTCCATCACTCTCATGACAATAGAAAAATTTAATCTAATCTAGAGAGGTCTGTGTTGATTATCTAAGAGAGGACCCTCAAGAAATCAACAAAGTGATGCAACACTGTGTTTGTGTTCAAAGTCATCTAATGTTCTCAAACATGTGCAGTACCTAATGTTATGAAGTATGTGCACCGCATGAGTTTATGCTTGTTATTATACATAACATGTTCATTCAAATATTATGTATATTATGCTTTGCCTAATTATAAACTACATGTTTAGGACATATTTTTTTCTTCTAGTACTATAAAGATATGGAATAAACCCTTTCCATGCACATACTTCTAAACACAAGATATCACATGAATGTAACATCACCCATTCTTGCCTAAAAGAAGGTTTCTTAGTTCTCTTGAGGGTGACAAAAAGGTTGACAAATATTGTACTAAGCATAGTGTGAGGGAAGACGAAGAAGAATATCAGTAAAAAAGAAAAGAATGGATTAAAGAGAGAATCACCTTGGCTCCCATATGCTAAATAGAAGTGATGACTAATTTCTAGTGTTGGCATACTGCACAAACCCTTCTTGACATAAATAGGAGCAACTATGTCCTCCATCTCCTCCAACCTTACTTCTCCTCACACTCTAAGCCCTATCACCTACAAATAGATTGTGGGATGCAGTGCGGATGCTAGTGAGATTTGGTTCACATGATTATTATAATAAACAAGATCCAATTTATATTTAGAAAAACTATTTGCAAACATCATATCAAACTTTGCAAAGAGGTCATGTGATGCAATTTGGAGACGATGGGAGTCATCTCATACCTATATTTAAATAAACAAGAGCCATTTTGTATTTGGAAAAACTAATTATGAAAATCATATCAAACTTTGCAAAGAGATCATACTATGCATTGTGGAGACTAATGAAAGTTGGCTCATAACCTCATTAGAATAAACAAGAGCTAATATGTAATTCAAAAAAGTAAATGAATTTTCTTTCACGACATTTCCTTTTCGATCTGCATGTTTATTTCATAACGACAAATAGAGCTCAATTACCAACATGTTTCCATCACAATTGAGCATTCAAGAGAGTTGATCAGACTAGTATTGCCATGTCATTCTCCATTTCAGCTAATGTATATGAAGAAAATCCAATCATAAATGTCTACTTGATTGTGTTGAATTTAATCCTAAATTATTTCAACAAAATTGAAAAATAAGTTACATGTTGCATACACATCCAAAGATGTCTACATCTTTTGATAGCATACTTTGAAATCATACTATAATTTATTTGGATAAAACAAAAGAGCAAGTTACACATTGTTTGAAAATCAACATCTAGAAAGTCAATCGAGTTAGGCTTACATCATTGAGAGTAAATTTGACCACCCAACTCACACAATTGATCCATATTTACATTTTTGGCCTTCAATATCCACGTCAATATCATGTTAGACTAAAAATAAAGTAAACCAAGCATATTTGTACCTTTCAATGTCAACCAAACAAGTATTATAAACTATTAAAAAAGGTATCCTACGATCTATCTTCTACACTTAGTTAGCCAATTTGCTATTTAAACATTCAATTATAATATGTGTTGTGGTAACATGTTATATGCCTATGTTTCATTTATACGTTGCTAAATAGCACATTATATGTCTATGTTTTATTTTTGTATCGTTGGATGTGCTATGTTACTCCAACTTTTTTATTGAAATGATTTTATAATTTCCTAAAACCTTTTTATATGAGACAAAACATGAGAAAATTGTTCAAATTGCGAATAATTTACTATAGTAACTTTTCTTAAAGTGAATTATTTTGTGTGTTTAGAGTATAATTAGATATAACTAATGCATCCTCACTTCTAGGTGGATTGACACTACATTGTATATAGGTAAACCACCTAAATGCTTAAATGATTAAGCTTCATTGACATCATTGTATGATAAAAAACAATAAAATGTATACACTCTCATAGACTGGAGCAAGGATCAAATATACCAAAGTTTTAAACTTTTAAATTTACACATAAGATCATATATGATTTTGACATGCGTGGTATTTTGTTGTGATGAAATATGTACACTTATTTGCTTAGTACATGCTTCCAACTTTTTGTTATGATGTTTCTTTTACCCTATAAATAAGGGCCAATGACAGACAAGTGCACCTACTTTTCCCACCAGCCAACATGGCTACTTGTGACGACTTCATAACTTTTATTTTTTCCATTTTTCTATTTGTCTTTTTTAAATTGATGTAATGAAAGATATGTTTATCCAAGCAAATAGATAAATTTAAATATATGTTTGTGAGCTCAACTTGTCCTTTTTGTATGCTTACTTACCGCCTTTTGAATTTTTTTGCTTCATTTTTATTTTCTTTTAAATTAACTCCATCCAAGTCATGTTTATCCATGCAGATTGATCCTACTAGAATGTTTGTCTTCTTCAATATAAGTGTATGACCTTTGTCTGTATGTTTGAACAACACATCTACATGCTTCACTAGTTTGTTGACGTACTTGAGCAATTTTTCTATGAGCTTAGCGGTCCAATCTATTTATATGTGCCTACAGTCTTTCAGAGTAGTAATAATTTTGTTAAATTCACGGTCTACGTTAATGGGAGTTGGCCATTAATTGATTGAGTTGTGCTCTTTTAGCGTGTTGTATGCAAATCATTGTGTGTGTTATAAGAGAAGCATGAATTGTTTTTGTAATATTGCTCTACAAGTTAAATGAGTAAATTGATAATTAATCCAGTTGTTCCCTTCTAATGGATTGTATATAAATTTTTGCCAAAGAAAAATGATCCTAACATGTTTGTCTACTTCAAGAGAAGTCTATGAGATATGTCTGCATGTTTTAGCAACACATCTACATGCTTCACCAGTTTGTCTGTGTACTTGAGCACTCTATTCATGAGCTTAGTGGTTCAGTCTGTTTGTGTGCTAACTTGATTATTGTCTTCTGGAGTGGTGATGATTTTGGTGATTCTACATTTTAGGTTGGTGGGAGTCAGCCATCAATTGATCAAGGTGTTCTCTTTTAGCGAATTGTATGCAAGTTATTGTGCATACAACAAGGAGAGCACATATTATTTTTGTAATATCATGCTACATGTTACCGGGAGTTAGCTGACAATCAATCCACTTGTTCTCATATGTAAATAATTTGAGCTAATTATATAATTTATTGAGTGAAGGTGATTTGATAGTGACACGTACATGTTGAAGGGATTCAAATCGATGGTTTATTGAGTTGTTCTCTTTTTACATATTGTATGTTAATTATCAACTATGTGTAAATCATTGAAAACTATTATCTATTAGATGTCAGCAAGTACATACCCAAAATGGAGAGGACAAACACTTGTGCATTACAGGTTGAAAAGAATCTGATGACAACTAATCATGTCTCTTTTGACATCATCATCATCACCACCATCTAAGCCTCAAACCCAACCATGTTGGGTTCGGCTACATGGATCCTTCTTTTTCAATCAACTCTATTATGGGCCATACTCTGGTCAAGATGTAAAGATTTAAAATCTCCATTTATAAGTTCTCCCCAAATTCATTTAGGCCCGCCTCTGCTTCTTTTCATTGTGCTTGAGTCAATAACCTTGCTTCAGATAGGTGCATTTGTTGGTTGGCGTTGCATGTGACCATACCATCTTAGACGACCTTCACACACTTGTCCTTGATGCTCATCACCTCTACTTTGTTCCTGATAAAGTTGTTCCTCATATGATCTTTTTTGTCTTTCCACACATCCATCTCAGCATACACATTTCTGCCACATTTTGCTTGTTGAGACCTTGTTTCTTCACTGCCCAACATTCACTCCCACATAGCATGATTGGACATATAATTGTTTTATAAAGCTTACTTTTTAATATGACTGGTATCTTCTAGTCACATACTACTCTAGTTGCACTCCTCCACTTCAACCATCCTAATGTTGTCCTATGACAAACATTTTCTTGGACCTCACCCTCCTTTTCAATAATAAACTCGATTAGCAAAATTTATCACATGCAAATACATCCATTCCATCCAACTGGACTCCACCATTCACAATTCTAGATTGCCCAAAATTACAATACTTATATTCAATTTTACTTCTAATGTTCATAAACCTGTTAGATTCTAATGCATTTCTCCATATTTCAACTTTATCATTCAATGTTTCTTTTCTTTCATCAATCAACAAAATACCATCACCAAGGGATATTATCTTAAACATGCTTTGTCAACTCATCCATAACAAGAACAAATAGATATGGTTTGAGTGTCGATCCTTGATGTACCCCAGCGATGATAGGAAAACTCTATCTCTCCTCTAGAAGTCCTAATACTTGCAGTTGAGTCATCACACATGTCTTTAACCATGTCAATATATTGAATGAGCACACTCTATGCATGCAAAACACTCCATAACACTTCCCTGGGTACTCAATCATATGTCTTTTCCACATCAACAAACACCATATGAAGATCTTCTTTTGTTTTCTCTATACTAATGTCATCTATTGTTGATCTTCCTAGCATTAAACCAAACTTGTTGTTTGATATCTATGTTGTTGATCTTAGTCTTTGCTCAATAATCTTCTCCCAAAGCTTCATAGTATGAATAATCAACCTGATACCTCTATACTTGGAAATCTCCTCTGTTCTTGTAGATCGGGACCATAACACTGTTTCCCTATTCATCTGACATCTTCTCTGTCTTCATAATCTTGTTAAAGAAATTTGATAACCACATGACTCCTTCATCTCTTATACCCTTCCATACATCAATTGGAATACCATATAGATCACATGCCTTGTTCATTTTTATCTTTCTCAAAATATTGACCTCATCTAGTAAAAACTCATCTTTTGGAAGTGATGTCTCTTTTGACATATTGAAAAAAAATGTTTTCGGACTTTCACTTGCTCAACACTTGCAACGTGCTAGTTTTTTAGAAAAAAAACACATGCTTCCAGCTAGTGGGTTGAAAATTCCGAACAATTGTTTCATTGATATTTTTTCATGTTCCACGGCCAATCCCTTCAGAACAAATATTTTCCGCAGGGTATTCCTATTTTCTCCCCCACCAAAAGTCTACCACTAGGGTTTTAGCCCACTGACTTGCGGGAGAGAACAAGTGGAAGGGAGTGTGCAGAGCTGGTTGGAGCGATGGCAATGGCCATGGCGAGGTCGAGGTCAAGGTCCTCTGCCACTCGCCTTCTCGCCTCCTTCCTCTCTGACCCCAAATACCTGCCTTCTGCTCTATGCCCCCTCGCAGTCCAAATTCTAGAGAACGCTCCTAGCAAGCTCTCACTATCGAGGTTCCTCTCTGCAAGTAGTGCGGTGAGGTCCAAGGACGAGAAAGAGGCAGTCTGGAAGGATGCCCTGGAGAAGGTCCGCAACATCGGGATCTCTGCTCACATTGACTCCGGGAAGACCACGCTGACTGAACGGGTCCTATTTTACACGGGACGAATTCAGAGCATCCATGAGGTCAGGGGAAGGGATGGTGTCGGCGCGAAGATGGATTCCATGGACCTGGAGAGGGAGAAAGGAATCACCATCCAGTCTGCGGCTACTTACTGCACTTGGAATGACTATCAGGTAATTGGTGGATCTCACCTCCCTCAAGAATTGTGTTTGGAAGGGGACACCGGTCAATTTTTCATACCTGTATCTGAATTTACTCACATATGGTATCACACGCATGTAGTGTCATAGACGAATCCTTGGCGCTCATTCAGTGCTTTTGCAGTATAAGTACTCTAAAGATTCGCATATCAGGTTTTTGCAGTACAGGTTGACTTGTATACTGTTTCACCATCCTTTTGGGATCTAGCGCTAAATATTCTCAGAGACTTTGACCAAAGTACACCCCAATATAACAGGAAAGCTACCAGCTAGGAGGAGTCGATCCAGTATGCTGTAAGTTGCTTGTTACCGTGCCTAAATCTAACAGCTGTAGGCACTAGATGACATATAACATGAGCAAGCGGTGATTCATGCTGATCTTGGGTTTGCACGGTAGTTTTCACCTGCATTTTCTAGATTAGGAAAATAAATACAGCAAGAGAAAGCATCCAACAATGTTTCTTAAACACTAGCAGAAGAAACATCTTTACCAGGAGTTTGTACTCAGCAGAAATTTTATAATAACCATTATTCTGCAAAGGAGGCCTGAAGTTTCATCTAGTTAAGAAGCAATAGCAATGGATGTATCTTATTTAAACTATAATCCAGTGAGGTGTGTTGAATCTGTATGGAAGAAAAAGATGCTTTTTTGAAAGGAGTGAGACTATGCTCGTGTGCTCATAGCATCCTAAAAAAATGGCCATGGAGGCTCATAGAAGGAAAGGGCGCCGTACCGTGGTCATCTTAGGGAATATTAGAGGTATAGGACTTGGCTCTCTCGAACCTTTCATGGAATTGTTCTTTGCTTCCTTGGAAAGAAATCCTTCAAGAGTCTGAAAATTGAATACCGCTACTCAATCGTTACTAGGTAATGTCCCCCATTCAATTCATATATTGCTAGGACAGATGGGTTGGATATCACATTATCACCCTAAACGAATGATTATCCTTATTGGTACACATGGTAGAAGTGCGTTCAGTGGTTCATGTTTGACGATCCTGAGGATGCGAAGGGCTAGGCTAGATCTTTGACATAGAGGTCAAACTCTCAAGTTGTTTATGATATAGTTGGGGGCTTTTGGACAGGCTTAAGATGTAGAAATGTATCTAAGACCAAAGAGGTTGGAGACTTGGAGCTAAGTGCAGGTGGCAGAATAGTGAAAAAATCTTCACTGTTATCACCATGCACAAGAAAATGATCAAGAGATTGGAGGATTAATAATGTCACGGCTGAAGAGGATTGGAAAACCTCTAATCCTCTGACATCATCCTATGTAGATTACATCTAGAAAGACTTGCTAATATGGAAAATTTGTTTAGTTCGACTTAAGAGTATCTTGGTCAAAAAACCTATAATACAAATAATAAGAAAAATGGTCATTTAGAGCCTGTGGAAGGATTCTAAGATTACATAGCACTTGGAGAGGCTGCGAATTTACTCCCTCCTGTGAGGGAGACATTGGATAAAGTGCGAGATGACTGTTTCAGCAAAAGAATAAGATATTCCTGTCCATTAATTTCTTTAGTGATTATGCCTTTGTAGAAAGAGGGGAACTTCAGAGTATTTCCGATGACTAGTACCGTGCAACTAGTTGTTACCAATGTAACCATAAATTAATAACTACTGTTTTTGGTTGGAGATAGTGGTGAATTTGAAGCAGACAGATAACACATAACATACTATGTATAGTTTAGATTAACGGCATATTAAGGTATATAAGTAAGCTGCATGTTCAAGGCGCTCTACATCGTCAGGCCTGTAAATCGTATATACTGATTTCATGAGCTAAACTCTGTACCATTGTTTTTTTTTTAAAAAGCTCCTCTCACGCGGTAGTGTCTTATTGGCATGAGTAAATACCTTGAGTGAGGGTATGCCTCAACTCTACATGTTGATTATATTTCATAGATGTATCATGTATGCACTGAATTAAAAAGCGGCCGCTTAAGCGGGCTGCAAAGGCCATCCGCCTAATATTGCCCTTAGGCGCCCGCTTTTTTCCCGCTTCATTCAAATGCCTGCTTTTTTCCCGCTTCACCCACTTTTTTCCCGCTTTTTGAAAAAAAAATGCTGCTGTAAGCATGTAATGTTAATTAATTATATAATCCAAGTAGTATTGAGTATAATATATGAAGCTTGTATACATTAAATGTTCTATGATATACCTAGTCCTACTTTAGAATGCAAACTTTGTATGTAAGTTGTATATAATAGGGTACTGCTGTAATATATCCAAGTAAATATCATATTACTCTATTATACTTCTAATGGTTTTACTGATTTTACTGATATTCTTGCAGATTTGGTTCATTAGTAATTGATACTACTGGTTAGTATTACTGATTTCCTTAGAAATATATTTTTTATATACACATACATGTAATTTTGTATATAAATATATAAGAGTTTAAGCATCCGCTTTTTCAAAAATCGCCCGCTTAAGCGCCCGCCTGCCGCTTGAGCGGCTACAAGGTCCCATCCGCACGCCTCCCGCTTCCCGTTTTTTAATACATTGCATGTATGTGTTTTAGTCGTCTTTCTATTCCCATAAAATTTGACTTTTGATGACCGAGCGTGGTGAATATATTATATCATATTGTGATCATCTGGAGTTGATTATTTTTGTAATAATTTAAATATTCAGCTATCATTTTTTGAGGCAGTCGCCGATCATGCATCGAGGCGCACATCTACACCTCAAATTAGAAAGCTACCTCATCTTGCTTCACGCCATTCACAACCCACTTCTACACCTTAAAACTCACCAATTTAGTAGTTTAAGGTCTTTGCCTCGTGGGCCATGTTGATATAGTAGTTTTCATATTCATTGAAAAAGAGGATTACATGGGACCTCCTATATATAGGAGAATCCAAGATGTGGTGTACCTTAGGAACAAGATAAGTGAGAGGAGAATACATGGGATATGGGCCGTACCCATGTAGCATATTAGGGATAAAGAGAGGCATACTCTCCCCCTCTCCCACGTTGGTGGCGGAGGCTGAATGCTCGGGAGGGTGGTAAACCAACGTGGCAACTGAGATTCGAACCCGGGTCCCTTTGTTAGAGGACGCCGTGCTTGACCACTTGAGCCACTCCTTGTCGGCTCTATGTAGCATATTAGAATAAAGAAAAGAAAAATATATTAATCTCTAACACTCCCCCCGAGCTGGGGTGTACACATCAAGTAGACGCATCTTGTTACTCATGTACTTGAAGAGTGATGGAGTTAGTGGCTTGATGAAAATATCTCATACCTTTTCAATTTGTATTCACATAATGTCTGACAATTCATCACGACATTACCGATTTTCAGATGAAGTGACAATCAACTTCAATATGCTTTGCTTGTTCATGGAAAACATGATTAGCTATGTGAGTAACTTGCTTGATTGTCACACTTGAGAACTGTTGGAGATATGAGTGGTATGTTGAGTTTATATAAAATGGACATATAGCTGTGAGACATATCTCAGTAGTTGGCTTTAATATTGGATTTGGCAACTACAACTCGCTTCTTGCATCTCTAAGAAAGAAGGTATTTTCTAAGAAATAAACAATATCTAAAAGTTGATAGTCTGTCAGGGGAATCTCTTGTCCAATCAACAACAACAAAACTAGTAACATCAAGACTAATCAACATTTTTGGTCCTTTTCCCAATTTCTGGTGATCCTTTTTAAATATTTTAAGATATGTGTAATAGAAGTCAAATGGCACGTTTCGGGCAAGTTGATGAATTGGCTAACGACTCCAACGACATAGGAAATATGTGGTTAGGTGATTGTAAGATAAATAAGCTTCTCGTCAACCTTTCTGTAGTATGCCAGAGCCGATACTTGTTATTATAGTCCATGGGTGTTGAGACTTGCTTAGCATTCAACATATCTGTTTCATGAAGAAGGTTTAGTGTCTGTTTTTGTTGTAACAAGTTAAACCTCATCTTGGAGCGAAGGACTTCAATACTAAGGAAAAGACATAAGAGTTCCAAATGTTTTGTATGAACATTTTCTAAATGGATTGCTTTAGACTAAAGATGCCTTGAACATCACTCCCTGTGATCACAATATCATCCACATATACAACAAGAACTAGTAGCCCTCATTGCATGTTTATATAGAATAATGATCATCACTCGTTGATCGTTGAAAATGTAGAGATTCTAGAAGTGTACTCGATTTCTTGAACTAGGCACACGGTGATTGCTTGAGGCCGTAGATTGCTTTCTTTGAATAATATACCTTTCCACACTTCTCCTGATGTGAATATCTAGGAGGGAGATCCATATATACTTCCTCAAGAAGATCACCATGGGCAAATATTTTCTTGATGTCCAATTGACAAAGAGGTCAATCATAGTCTGTGGCAAAGAAAGCAAAATTTGAAATAGCCAATTCGGGTAACTGGAGAGAAGGACTGAGAGAAGTCAATGCTCAATGTTTGAATATACCGTTTGACCTCAAGATGTGCCTTTAGGTGCAACCCTCCCATGAACTTGATGCTTTATTGTAAAAACCCATCTGCAACCGACAATATTTTCTATTGTAGGTGTATCAACCAATTCCCATGTGTTATTATGTAGGACAACCATTTTTTTATTAGTGGCTTGATTCCGATTAGGGTGACAAAGTGCCTGTTTGTAATTCTTGGAAGTTGTGGATTAATCCAGGGCTGTAGCTTACAAACATGTATGTCGAGAAAGACGAGAAAGACAACATACAACTGAGATATTATGGCAAATTGTACAAGTGCATACCCCTTTGCGAAGTGAAATAGGGTGATTGTCTATAGACGATTCAGGTGGATCTCCTAATCAGTGTTTTAAAAAGCGTCCTAGGCGGCCGCTTAAGCGCTACAAGGTGCTGTCCGCCTAAAAACTCCCTTAAGCGCCGCTTAACAAATTTTGAGAAAAATGGCCGCTTTTTGCCCGCTTAACCCGCTTTTTGCCCGCCTGGCGATTAATCGGCTGCAAGGTCCCGTCTGCATGCTTCCCGCTTCGCGCTTTTTAAAACCTTGCTCCTAATAATGAGGGGTCACTAGGCGTAGCTGTGATCTCTTTTTTCGAAGTCACCATGGTATGGGATGCAGAGGTGATGAGATAATAATTTGCATAGTTTCGTTTGGTGGCGTGTAGATAGCTGAAGAGTTGGATGTTGGAAAAACATGATGTCCTCATGAAAGGTAACATCAACAAACGTGTACATCTGTTTCATAGACAAATATAACACTTGTAGCATTTCTGGGTAGTAGGCACCCTAAGTATACACATCCTTGACAACCAAAGTGGAGAGCTTGTTCGCTTTTGACAAAATTATGGACAATGGCAGTACAACCAAAACTTTTGAGCCAAAGGTAAATTGATTTTTGTGGGGAAACACCCCAGAGAAGGGAGAGGCACCTTGTAGAACAGAAGAGGAATATTGATTAATCTGAAAACAAGTTGTAAGCACAAGATCTAACAAAAAATGCTTAGGCATTCGAGTATGCATCATTAAAGTGCGAGCAATATCAATAAGATGGTGTTTCTTGCATTCAACGACCCCCTTTTTTGGGGTGTATATGCGCATAAACATTGATGAATCATCCCAACAATGCAAGATAAATGCGACACTGCCTGTTGTACATATTCAAATTCGTTATCAGTCCATTAAAGTTTAATACTTGATTGAAATTGCACATTAACAAAATGATGAAAATATTTAATTAAAGCTAGGACCTCATGACAGGATTTCATAAAAAATAATCAAGTCATTAGAGAATAATCGTCCAAAAAAATTAAGCAATAGCGATGGTCTCATGGAGCAAAATGTCAATCAAATTTGCAAAATTTTGATCAAAATTTCCAATTTTTTTTCCAATCTGACATCTAAACACACAAACACTGTGAATGGGAAGTAATTTCATAAAAAAATGCACCTAGGCTCAAAATTCTGCAAATTAGGGAAAAATTTCGTAGTGAAATACCTAGTTTGGGCTGTAATTTCTCTAAATTGCACCGAAACACAGCTTGCATATTGAGAGATGTGTTTCTTGGGGCTGCTGCTACCAAATCTTGGATGTTTGGGCGATTTTCTTCGAATCTCTTGCTTCCAGAGGCGATTTTTTTCTTGATTCTAAGTATGTTTTTGCTATCCCTAACCCATCTACACCTATTTCTATTCCCACACGCTTCTATAGAGATCTAAAGAAATATTTTGAAACTGACAAAGTTCTAAGTGCTAGATCTTTTGAAAATCGCACAATCTATAGCCAAAACTTAAATACTTAGTTATTACTTAGCTAATACTACTTAGTACTTCCTAATTAATACTAAACTAAATTAGTAGTTACTAGTTAGTAATATATGTTATACAACTTGTTATTTGTAAGTTTGTAACTTGCAACTGTTATGTTTTAAGTTGTAACTGTGGGTTTGTTATTTTGTAACAATCTAACAAACATGACAAATTATGTTCAATTGTGCACTCATCAAGATATGGATTTCACCCTAACCTCTCAACATTATAATTTATTATATAATCTTGTGTGTTTATGTTTACACATTGTGTTTGCAAAATATCATAATTTAGTTCCTTTATTTTACCACTGATGTTGTCATCGAATTGATAGTCCATTACTCACTAAATTTCTAGTCCTCCATGGAGAATGACAACCCATTGGATAATGCCTAACGAAAAAATCATAAGCACAACTCGCAATCCAGGGAAAGCCAACTATATTTGTAGATCACAATCGGGCTGGATGAAGGTCAAGCCATATTATCTATGATTGCCTTTTCACTTCCATGAGCACTTGGTATCAATAAAGAAGCTATTGCTGCCATAGTAGTGGTTCTTGGAGAGACCCTCTATGCTTGAAAGGTAGCCTTGCACGGGGAAGAGGTGGAGATTGAACCTGGTGAAAAGTATATGTAGGTGAAGAATGATGATGAGGCCTGTTAGGGTAGGACACCTCCTTTTGCCCATCACTCGTGTATTGTCTACATGTTCTTAGAGAGACCATGTATGCTTGAAAGGTAGCCTTGTGCAGGGAAGAGGTGGAGATGGAACCTGGAGAGAAGTATATGTAGGTGAAGGATGATGATGAGGCCTTTCAGGGTAGGACACCTCCTTATGCCCATCACTCATGTACTGTCTACACCTCCATAGAAAATGACATGCCCTGACAAAAGCATCATAGGCAGAATTCAACAATCTAAGGAAAGGGCACCTAGACTTGCATGAAGAGATCAACCTATTACTTGGAGATAAAGTGTTCTCACACAAGACGACAAGGGTTTCCTTGCTCTTCGCACCCTTTGTCACCCATTTTGAGCAATTCTCAACATGCCAGACTTGGGCATGGTATGAAAACCCCTAGCTTGAGGACAATGCTTGCAGTTGAACAGAGATCAAATGTCATTTTGCCACCCTCCATATATATTTATACATGTACTATAACATATGATCACTTGCTCCACATTTTTATGTGATATTTATGATTATTGACTTTTTTTATAATCTACAATTTTGAACAACTAAGTGGCCCTCCACGGAGAATGGCATCCTCTGGGCATATGCCCTGGCAAAAGCATCTTAGACACAACTCTTAGTCTAAGGAGAGGCCACCCAAATATGCTACAACCACCAAAATAGAAGAGCTCAACTAAATACTTGAAGGTAAGGTGTCCCACACATTTTGGCATGGGCCTCCTTGACACTCTACACACCCTTTGTAGCCCATTTTGGTACAATTCTCAGCTCACCACACTTGGACATGGCAGGAAAAACCCTAGCTTGAGGACTGTGCTGGCAGTTGCACCGAGGTCGATTATCATTTACTCTCAAAATATATGTTCATACATGCAATATAACATATTAACATATGATCACTTGCTTAACATTTGTATCTGATATTTATGTTTTTATTATTGTTTTATTGATTTACAAGCTTGATGTTTTTGAACAAATCAATGGGAAATTATATCGAGAGTTTCTTGTTATGGCTCATGCTTGTCTTGGAAATGCAAAACGGTTTTGTGTTTTACCTTGTGTGATAATGCTAATCCAACTATTGATTTTTTTATGGTTCAATGCAGGTTAATATTATTGACACTCCAGGTCATGTGGACTTCACGATCGAAGTTGAAAGAGCTCTACGCGTTCTTGATGGTGCCGTTCTTGTTCTCTGTAGTGTTGGTGGAGTGCAGAGCCAGTCAATTACTGTAGACCGGCAGATGAGAAGATATGAGGTTCCTAGGGTTGCTTTCATTAATAAACTTGATAGGATGGGTGCTGACCCGTGGAGGGTTATAAGCCAGGTCAGTTGAGTTTTGTTATTTTGACTAGTATTTTTTATCTTAATACATAAAGTGCTGGTGTTTATGATGTAGCTGTAATTATTGTGCTTTTCTCTATGCATCTTTCCTCCAACATAAAGGATAACTGTATGCTGTAGCCTGTAGTAGAATACTGATATGTCAATTGTAGAAAGAGCACCAATCTAACTGATGGAACAATAGCTGCTTTTGGAAATTTATCACTTTTCTCGATGAGATTAATCGGTGAAGCCAGTAGTCTCTTACAATTTTATTAAATTACGCCACATCTCCTATATATAATCTTCACCGATTAGGTGCTGTAAGAGTTATTGGTACATGCGACAAGATATAGATATCAAACTCAAGTGCTACTAAAAGATTTCAGAAAAAGTCCATTGCTGCTGTTTGTTGCCCAACTCTCCTATATTGTCACCAGATTGTTCCCCATATGTTGACCAAAAGCAATGCCAAGTAGTCAAGAGAACTCCTCAAGATATTTCAATCCCCTTTTTTATTTTTACAGAAATGCTTTCTTAGAAGCTCGGGCAACAAATTGGGCTCCGAGTCCCTTCTGCATGGCAAAGCTAAATATATGTTATAGTTAGAAGTCATTGAACAACTAACTATATTGGCTTAGAATATTGTATAGCTTACCTTGTAGTTAGAGGCATAATAAGTGAAGATCTAAGATAATAATCATCCAAAAAATAATTGGATGAATACATCGAACAAATCTCATAATATATTCCAAAAGATAATATCGGTTTGTCTATATCATATCTATGTGTGTGGCTGTGTGCGCACATTTACATGTTTTTGTGTAACTGTGGAATGTAACCAGAGCTAGTAATATTGATTATGATATATGGAAAATTTCATGATTTGTTATTGTTAGTTTCAGAATGTGTATGGAGAAAATAAGGTGGGATATTTGTTATTAGATAGAAGATAACTCCCCTCCTATATATAGGAGAGGAGGCAAGTTCAAGGAAGCATAACTTAACCATAGTTGTTGAGGTGCCCGCCTAGGCGTCGACTAGGCGGTTAGGCGCCCAAGAGGGGTCCACCTAGCCCCTCGCTTACCTAAAACTGAAAGTGGACGCCTACGCGAGCGCCTAGTACCGCCTGGGCGACCGCCTAGGGACACCTAGGGCGCCTGGACAGTTTAGACAGCTTTTTTTCCTGGTTTTTTATGTTGGGATAAGGTCATTTTAACATGTATTTGACATTTGTAAGTTCTTGTTAGGATTTTTTAGCTGCTATCTCACTCTTCCATTGCTATTTAGGGTGCAGATCATAGAATATACGCAAATACCTCATTTATGTGATATAAGTTATACTATATATAATATAAAATATGCAGAAAATAAAAAAATATGGCAACGCCTAGGCGGACTAGGCGCCCTAGATGGACTAGGCGCCCAACCAAAGCATGCCACCACCTGGCCGCCTTGAATACTATGAACTTAACCCTTATGGAGCAAGACAACTTGGACCCATGTACATAATAAACTATCATTCTTACACTCCCCCTCAAGCTGGAGCATATGTGAAACACATGCCCAACTTGCTAATACATGAAAAAGATAAAATAGCTACAAAAATTGATCTCCCTTACAAGAAATAATCTCTCCCCGAATCCTGCAAATGCTACAATTGAAACATTCTTAACATTCTCCCCTGAAGAAGAGAGCACGTAGTAGCAAATAGGCCTTCTTCCCTTGATGCCAGGCCAGCAAAAGCAACTATGAATAATTTCTAAAACTTTGGTGAGAACCTGGAGCACAATAGATGGTAGATGGTATTTGTAAAAGTCATCAGAGTCGCCATAGTTGTCGAAGTAGTTCTACGCAACAAACACCAACGCTCTGAATAATGCGTGGTAGTTGGGATAAGAGCACCGTTACAGGAATATTGCGCCATAGCAGTGTGGGCACGTGCTTGAGATGCGCTACTATAGAAATATGCACTATAGTAGGTGTCAATAACACGAATGAATATGCAGAAACTAGACAACATGGCCAGATGATATAACTTTTTCTCTACGTCATATCTCTTCTACTCATATTACTCTATTCTATCCTTCACTCCAACCACGAAAGGGATCATGAGAGTGGTTGGGTTGGAGTCATAAACATTGATATAGGAATGATGGCACAAAAATAAAGCACTACAAATTTACGTCTTGGTTTGCTTCTACATAATCAAACGACCCTCATCATGTTTTAAAATCTCTATTTCGATGCTGTTTAGGATTGCTCAGAAACAGAAGTTACAAAAATTTTGACATTTATGCTCATGTTACACAAGATTTACACTAGATTTCAACAACCAAATATTATGTCATGAAAGTTCGACTTATGATGGTCTATACACATGTTACACCCAATTATGCAACAACACTATGTTAATATTTGGCGTGGCGGCCCCTACATGTGTGAGTAAAAAGATACAGAATTGTTTCGATGGGGATTTTGATGACGATTTTAATAACAGAATGAAGGATTAGGTTTATAGAAATTTTCAAGCGAAATCTATTACAATGTAGTATATAGAGTACCCTCCCCCCTACCACACCATCACTATCATGAAGATGCGATCTTTGAAAATTCTAAAATCAAGTAACAATAATCACCACTTTAAATCAATTGATACTCTATAGCTTATGCTATAAATCATAATAGAGGGGAAGTAATAAAATTATTATGAATTTAGGTTTTACTAATATTATATAAAAGGCAAAAATGACTAAAATTAGTTGATATTAATTATTATATATTGAATATATCAATTGTATACATGATTTAACTATATATTGTTCCCATTGGTAGTTGAAATTCGATGTATATAGCTTAACATCATACGTAACAATTCTAAAAAATAGTCTTTTTCATGTTTGACATCTAAAATTGTATATTAATTAGTTTCATATGTGGAGTATTACATATCTATAAAATATTTTTGATTAGGTCATCTCATTTAATAATTTAAGTATAAAATTACCATTTCTTAAGTGTTACATAATATAAATGAACTTAACGTCAAAAAAGTCAAAATTTGCTCATTTTGGAAATATGTTATCCATTATCTTGAGAAATGGGATACATATCAAGTTAAATTTGTAAATTAATTGTAGAGACATGTAATTGTAATTTTATATATCTATCACTAATTGACAAGTTTTAGTTGTAGTCTATCACTTGCAAGTTGCAATTTGGAGTAATCTTTTAGATTTGGATCAGTAAATTAAATCCACACGTGCACATGCACGTGCCCTATCGAATTAGTTTGATTTTTTTAGTCTATGAAATTCAAAATGTGTTAATAAATCATGTTAAGACCATACAATGCATCCATTTATAGGTTCAGAAACAATTATTTCGTCATGATAACTTTTGATTGATTAAAAAAATGTAAAATTTAGGTATTTTAATTTTGAGAATAAGATGACACTTATCTATTTTTTAGTTTACTTTTATCTTTTAATTCTTGATTTAAATGGATATAAATGGTTCTTAGAAATTTATTCTTTGAGAAAATATCTTTAAAATATGCATTATTTCACAGAGCACTAATATGCAACGAATTTTTAAGTTTAAAGTAAGGCTAAAGGCAATGATGCTGGATTTGAATTAGGAGAAGTAAGGAAAGAGAAATATATATTAAATATGGTAACAAATGTATTAATTCAATTGACTTTTAATTTTTCAGTTCCCTCACATTTTGTCTCTATATATTCTTGATTATTCCACTCCATATATTTTCTAGTATTTTCCATTTAATCCTCTTGACCTCTCAAATTAACGTACTCCCTCTCTTTCCCCTCTTGATCTTCTATATGCCTGCAATTTAATACCTTATTTATCTCCCTTCCTCTCTCTTCCTCCATTTCCATGTATTTCTCTTTCCTGGATTTTCTCTTACAAGACAAAGTCTGTTCTGATTTTTTTCCTCCATAAGTCTTAAATGGAATTCTCCACTGATAAAATAATAATCTTAAGTTTATTCATACATAGACCCAGGTTGCATTATTGACGGAGGCAAAAAGATACGATTAGAGTGGAGAGAATGACTTCATAACAAAGAATAAATACTTAATTGTTTTTTTCACAGTTTCATGGTCCCAAGCATGCAGTTTTGTTTCAACACATACTTCAATTTTGAAGTGTTGATCCATATTTGATTTATTTATTGGGATATTAACATCTGATGCTGTAAATTGAAACCACTAATTGGTTAAAAAATCTTTAAATAAATCATTTTTGTGTGTATCTGGGTCTCTGGATTGAGGTCAAGAATTTTAAGAAACAAAAAAGCAAAAGTCTAACATGAAGAAGAACCATTCTCTTACAACATATACATTCTAAAAGCAAAAACAAGAGTGGCATATCATATATCATATGAGAATCCATTGAAATTTTCAAGTAAAAGACGATATAGATGAATTTTAGAAATCTCTTGAGAATAAAAGCTTCCATTGAAATTTTCAAGTAAAAGACGATATAGATGAATTTTAGAAATCTCTTGAGAATAAAAGCTTGCGTCTTCAATCCATATACTTAAGTTTCTTGCTTAAGTTATTTAAAATATATAAAAGATACAAATACAAAACACCACCTTTTTTCAAATCAAACTAAGAACAAACACTATATTGTGTAATCTAGATGTGCATTCGTGTATGAGGGTTCAATTCCTAACGTGTTCTTTCAACATCTAAGTGGAGCCTTGCAGTTCAAGAGATAATAAGATACACCCCTTGTAGGAGGCTCCAGAGATAATAAGATACACCCCTTGTAGGAGGCTTCATATCATATGAGATCAACTAGATACTCTCCCATATAAGACGTGAGGCCCTATATGTGGCTTGTCTCATTTTTTCGAAGATTATACAAAATGCCATGGTGAGTGCAATAAATGGTTCTCCATGTTATCAATATTGCATACGTATGTCTCCGTTGCTCTCTGTGCTCTATCATTGACATCCGGGTTGTTCTATTATTGAATTGTGATGCATTAGAAGAAATTACAAACTGTTGTACTTGTGAAAAGTTTAAACAATAAAAATACCACTAAAATTGACAAGAAAAGGAAAAGTGCATGGAACATTCATTAAGAAACAATTTTTTTCTTGCAACTATTGCGCTGATGCACAATGAACCTATACATTTGAAAATTAGGTTCCTAGTGCAGTTAAGTACAATGCACAATGAGTTATGTCTTTTTTCAAAAAAAAATTCAATACATGATATGACAAAGAAGGCATTGAAAACAATGAGTTATATGCAAAATAGAAGACTCAAAGACTAAGGAACATACAATAAACAAACTTCAACCTAAGTCACCTTAACGCCAAAATGATATGATTACGTGTAATTATGTTTCCAGGCACTATGAAAGGAGTGCCTCCATACTTCTCTATTGTCATGGTTCAACACATACTAAGAATTTGTAGAGGGATGTCGAGTGCTGAGATGATCTCAGATATAAGGTTGGGTTCTTCAGGACATGCACAATATTATGGAAACAGAGGCTGACCGTGAAAGTCAAAATACTGTTGGGAAACACTCACAAACCAAATTTCCTCTTTGATATTGTCTGCTTAGTTTACAGAAAGGTCTTGTCAACGGAAGAGTCACTCTTGCGCAAAGAGGGGTGGCAGTTTTGAACCCTTTAGCAGTAGTTGGGCCAAGGTTCTTCTTGTTTGACTTGTAGTCGAGATTATTAATCTGTAGTACTCCGCATAGGGCTGAAGCGATAACCATTGTGTTAAAAATTTCTGCAGCATTTCTAGAGATGAAACATGGGGTCTTAACGACACCTCTTTGACGTGTTTGAAAAGAAGATGAGCAGGAAAGCAACATTAGAAAGAAAAACAAAATGGAAGGAGGTGATTTTTACTGATTTAGCCAACCGGCTTATATTATCCTACACAACCTTAATATTTTTCTTTCTTGATCCAATGGACGAACTTACACCTTTTCTGAGTTCTCTCACCACATTAGCACCACACAACAGATTGGCACAGGTGCATGCTTGAGGACAGTGAGGAAATTGAATAAAAAGGGGCAACAGGGACGCCTGACTGCGTGATTGTTATGTATGGATTCAGCTGCTACTCCAGGAGCGAGGGAGGCCGATGGTGTTGAGACAACATGTCCTCCGCAAATGAAAGAAGATGATCAGGCTATGTTGGATGCTTGGTTATGTGGTGTAGACTAATGAGAGTGGAACCAAGATCATACTGCTCCTTGACTGATGCTTATGCTTGCATGGACTTGTAGATGGCAGATGCCATAATTTGGCGCTCGGGTATGTGACTGTTGGTGGAGAAGTGGAGAATCCAATGGTAGTTATACGGGAAGTGGAGGATGAAAGAAAGTGAGAAGAGATCGAAGAGGTTGGAGAGATATATGGGTTGAGGAGCGTTAGTTTTTTAAAGACTGTAATATGCTCGACACCATTTTCTTTCGTCAAAGGAAGTGAGTAAATCAAGAGATCGTGGGATAATTTTGAATAATCGGTTCAGAGATTTTTTTTAAACTAAAAATGAGATAAACCTGAGTTCTTTTAAGTAACGCCTTAGAAATCACTGGTCTCCTGGGACTTATTTCTATTTTGGAAGAGAGTGATTAAATCCATTTGGGAGTTGAGCGGTAAGTTAGATTTGGTCTTTTATCTAGAAAAGGGGACGTTGATCGTAGAAAATTGTGGGTTCTGGTTCATGGGGGGGGAATAAAGGTAAGTTGTAACGCAAGTAGTGATAAGAAAAGACAAACTCTTTGAATAATGAAAGAAGAGAGGGAATTAAAGAAAGGAGAGATAAAAATCCAGCGTGGATTTAATAGTTGACTTAGACTTGGTATTTGAATTGATGGTCGGAGTGGGTGAGAGAAAGAGAGTGAAACAGAGAGAATATGGAGAGTCGTGGAAGGGAAAGAAGTGGGGTCGTGAGAGGAAAAGAACGTAGTTGCAACGAAAAGACAACAACAAAATATAGAAAGTGCTTGAAACAAGAAAAGAATAGAGAGAGTTGATGAGAGCAAAAACGGTTTTACCGTACAAATAGAAACGACAAGATTACTTTTTTGTTGAGTGGGGAAAGTAATACATGAAAACAAAAAGAGAGAGTAAGTTCGACCAAGAAATATCGCGAGGCAGTTGCTGAGTTTGTTTTTGAAGATGACAAAGTGGATTTTGTTGTATTGTAAGTGGGGCATTAATTTTAGAGATGCGGGAGAAAAAAACCAAAATAAGGAAAAAGATTAGAAAAAAACTACCTTAAGTAGAGACTTGGGGTGCAATTAATGGCGAGAGTCAGTACGTTAGGATAGGAAGAATCCTTTTGAGTGCTGAAGTTTACGAAAGGGACGCGGGATTGAGTCATCATATCAATGTTCAAAATTTTGTCGAAATTGGCGAAATTTCGCTAATTATTTCGATGCCGCCAACGATCGGACATAGAAATGGCCTTACATGTCTGTACGTAGGGAATTTCGCCAGAAAAAATTGAAATTTCGACAATTATATCGAATTTCGACAAAATCAGGTAAATTTCTATGAAAAAAAGGCCCATTTGGTCCGCATTTTGACGAAATTTCGAAAAATACATCTATTATTTCGAGAAATGGGGTACGATGTCTGCAGATTTTACTATGTGATTCCTTGGGCATGTTAGGGGCAATCTAAGTTATGTTTCTTCTCTTCCTAACCTAATTCTACCTCTCTCTCCTATTTCTCTCACTTCTATAAAGATCTACAAAGGAAATATTTAAAAATGTGTGTGGGAGTGATATCTATGACTATGTGATTCCTTGGGCCTATTAGGGGCAATCTAAGTTATGTTTCTTCTCTTCCTAACCTAATTCTACCTCTCTCTTCTATTTCTCTCACTTCTATAAAGATCTACAAAGGAAATATTTAAAAATGTGTGTGGGAGTGATATCTATGACTATGATGACCCACTAATTTCATTTTTGAGGTCACATGATTTATGTTATAGTGCGCAAAATTAGCATGACTATCTAGATATTTTGTATGTATGCCATTATCAATCACATCTCTAACTACATGGTTGCCTCCTATAGGCTCTCGCTACAAAAGCACCGACGATGAACAAAGCTTGAGTTAATCCATTAATATGTATTTTATCACTTGTAAGCATATGGAGATTAATAGTGAGACATATCTATGCTTGTATAAAAAAAAACATGAGCCAATATGTAGGTATAATTAACAACGAGGATGACAACCATCATGGTTCAACTAGATGCATAAACTTCAGTACTCACATACCACCGCGACATTGTTTATGTACTACATCCTGTCATCCTACTGAGAGGTCCTACCATCCTAGATCATGCTATGTCTCCATAAATTTGTGTCTTTAAGCCTATATATTGTGCTTGCAAACTATGATGACTATTCATTCATTTCGTCATTCAATTGACCTCAAAATCTCCATCGAAATTGTTCAGCTTCCTTCTCTCACACATGAGGAGCCCCACCCCCTCACATATCCAATATGAAATATTATTGCATATTTGAGTAGATCTACACTAGTAGATTGTTCTTGTAAAATTTTGCTAAATAATTCGACCATTTGGTCATCAAAACGCCAGGAATGCATCTGTCGAAATTTCCGTCGAAATTTGTCGAAATTTCTGTTTCTGTGGCTACCGAAACGGCGTCGAAATCGGACATTTTCTTCCTTGCATCATATAGTTCTGAGAGGAGAGAGATGGAAAACGTGGGAGGGATTGTAGGTCCTGAATCGTGGGTGGGAAACATGGAAGTTGTTAGTGGTTATTATTTTATACATTTATTAGAATTTTTAAAAATGGAATGGGCAAAGAGGGGGATGGATGGGTGTTGGGGATCATGGCTTTGAGGAGAATAGAGAAAAAATTAAACCCTAAAAAAAGGAGAGAAGAGAAAGACTCAAGGAGAGTGCAATATTTCAAAATGATGCAATTTGATTGGCTAGGGGCATGTTTTTGCAAGCCCAACGATGATGAGGATGAGCTTGAGCAGACCTCTCTGCTGCCTTGCATATGGTGGGTTGGATCCTGATTTGTGATGGTTGTTTCTATTCTACTCCTATGTCGAGTGCCGGGGTTGCATTTGCGCTTTTACTAAAGATGATGGTTGCACTACAAAGTACAAACTTAGTCTCAAACTACTTTGGTGGACATGCTAGGCCTACAACGAAAGCCATTACTTGGACCGTATTAACTACGTTGGTTTGACAACACCGCACGATTGATCAAACAACAATGTTTGGTTCAGTTCTCATTTTTATGGTGTCTACAAGGATGTTGTTTATTGTAACATTGTACCCCTTTAGGTTGCTCAATTGTGTGCTCGGTTGTCCATGGCAGGATGACCGTCGCGTCAATGATGACAACTGATGTAACACCTACACTTTCAACATGTTAGGCTGCTTTTGTTTGTTCCTTGCACATCACGCCCAACTCCAATAGGTGCTTAGTGTCATCCCTCCAACTGTCACTTGACAAAGCCACTTAGGGCCTCGATTTGACTCATCCACCGGTGGCTCGCCTTTTGAATCCCTGGAGAGTTGATGCAGCATGAATGCATCATAGTTTGATTTTGTGTTGCATTTATAAGTAGGGACCTAAGTACAATCTATCTAACTATGTGCACTTATCTGCAAGTTTTAGTTGTTTGATTTTTAATTATACATTCTGTTTGACAATTATTCAATTTCCTCAGATCTACGGGTTTGTGCCTTTTATTATAAACTAGTAAACACACACGTGCACTTGCACGTGACACATTAAGCATGTTTAGTTTGAAAAGTGTATGAGAGAGAGATTGACAAAGTGGTGGTGAAAAATAATGGTATTATTATTGTTTATATAAGCAATAGAAAAGAATCAAAACCATGACAAGAAAGAGGACTAAAGGGAAATGTGTGAATTTCAACAAGAACTCTTCTATAGCAATGTATATTTCACAGAAGAATTGAAACCATGACAAGAAAGAGGGTTAAAGGAAAATGTGGGAATTTCAACAATTACTCTTCTATAGCATTGTTATATTACACATGGTGCTAGTGCAGATAATGTAAAATAAATTTTTGTTAATGGAGCATTTTTGGAATTTCTCCATTGAAATTTAAAATCTTATTGTAAATACTACAATGAATATAATATCATTGTATATTTTTAAGTAAGTTTTCCTATTCCGTTCTAACTTAACATTTATTTATTCATGTTTATTGATATCTGATTGCAGTTATATATATAAGGTGATTGAGTTGTCAAAAAAAAATAATAAGGTGATTGGAGTGGGTGAAAAGCAAAGATGAAACACTTGTGCTCATCATGAAATCCTTTATTGATTATAGTTAGTTCTACTGCTATATATATTTATATGTATGAGTTCATCAAGAGAAGGAAAGAGAAGAGAGAAGTGTAGCCATTAGAAATATGTTCATTAAATCATTCTTATTTATCACTTTTATATGATCAAACAAAAGCTAGTGTGACCTAATTGGGTGTGGGCGTGCGGGTGTGTGCGTTTGTTTGTGCATGAGAGAGAGAGAGAGAGCGGACTTAGGGGTTATTAAAGATAGAAATTAAGAGACCGAGACTCTTGGATAAATTAATGAAGTTGTTGGAAGAGTGTGTAACATAGATAGAGTTTGGGATTGATTGAGAGAGAAATATCTCTCCTCCTTTATTGGACGCCTGGGAGGTTAGTAAATTAAGAAATAGTGAAATACTTGTCCATATAGTTTAGACATAGTTCCCTTCATTGGGGAGTATCAGTGTTCGCCTACTGCATTATCCTTGCCGGCATAAGAAACTCAAGGTGTCACAACAAAGCAAGTCGTGTTTATTCAACTTTTTTGAAAAAAAAAATGTTATGAATAAAATGCCGTACATGATTTGACATTTAATATTAATATATATACAGGCAATTTCGAAGAAGATTCTTTTTGTTGTATACATTTAGCTAGCATTTGATTAACTTAGACAGTTACATGCAAATCTATATATACAGAACTCGTAAATTAAACTTAATTTATGAAAAAGCACTCAAATATGCAATTGATTGGTGAAAGAGACTAACACTGGCATAGCAATAATATTTTTTTAACGGGCTATATAAACTAATATACAATGTTGGTACACACGAGTTCCTTTTTTTGTTGAGAATTATCCTCTGAATAAAGTAGACTAAATTTTTATAGACAAAATTTTCCTGAAAAGTTCCATTAAATGTGTACATGAGAAGTGAGACTTCTCATCTAAACAATGCACATTGTGTCAAATTACTATAAACACAAACAAATTCTATTTTTTTTTAATTAAAAAAAAATAAAATAAGGAAAAAAACCATAATGGCACAATTTGGAAAAAAATATTCTGGATATAGCACTTATGTGAAAACAATTCCCAACATAGCCTACTTTTATGAAAAGACGCCACTTCGATTGCCATTTTTCAAGTCCAGTAGGTAAAAATGCCATTAAATTTGGAGCTTCTAATAAAAAGTTGAAAAAAAAAGTGAAAATGCCAAAACAAGTGGCGTTTTCTCCTCAACGTTGGGGGTGAAAAATGCCACTTCTTTTGGCAAACTTTACTCTTTTTTTTCCAATTTTTATTAAAAGCTCCAAATTTAATGGCTTTTTCTCCTCCTGGATGTGTTCAAATGGTGTATTCTCACCAAGGTGGACTATATCTGTTGGGAATTATTTTCAAAGGGGTGTAATATCCGAAATATTTTTTTCTAAAGTGTACCATTTTAGTTAATCTGACGCTATGCACATTGTGCAAAATAAGCAACACTAACATTAATACAAGTGAGGAATGGTCCAGAAATGAGCAATTTCCAATCATGCAGGTTTAAAAACGGCGTCAAGCTCCACAGAGTCCGCATGCAAAAGCGCTCTATACCCTGACACCTCTACTGTTGCCATTCATCTCTATTGAAGCAGACAATGTTAGACATCTCCGCGGAATTGCCATGGACCACACCCACTCCAACACAGAAGCTAAGTACAACCTGACGTTCCCCAACTCCGGACACGGCTGCGGCAGCTCGGTCTCCTCATCAACGTGCACCTACGACTGCATGGAACTCCTGTCCGACGTGCTTGTCAAGGAAAGAAGGAAGCAGACGCCAACGTGGAGACATGGTTGAGCGCGGAGCTGACCAACCAAGTGACGTGCTCGGAGTCGCTGGAGCTGTAGCCGCCACCTAATAAGGAGCTCATAGAGATCCAGTCTGACCGGCTTAGATTCGGGAGATGGCTCCGGTCGAGGTCTTCGGCTGTAGGCGGTGAGGACAACACTTCCGGATGTCACTGTTGGCGGCTGACAGGAGGCTTCTTGAGGTGTCCCCTTCTAAATTCACCCCTCACATGGTCGTGGTGAAAGATGACAGGGGGACACACCCTAGTATAGACCACAGGTTGGCATTTATGCCGCTCTAGTAAGCCGGGTGTAGTGGGAGGAACGGTCATCTACGTCATGGCACCATGGCGGTTCAAAATTTCAGTCACCCCTATCATCCTTTGGTGTTTTTCAATCACTCGAACCAAGATTTACCGTACCACTTCTATGTCTGAAAAAACAGTGTATTAGAGCAGTTCATGGCTTGGCACATGGATTGAGTTTGACGTCTCCTGCAAGGCGGAGGTGTAATGAGGGAAGAAGCCACACACATCACAAAAGACAGAAAAACACAAAGATTTTTTTAACAAGACACTACCAGTAACAAGTTTCAAGACATACAGCAAGAAAGTAGCTTACTACCATATAGTCATCGTTCTAAACTCGATTGTCGACTACCTCAGCAATACTATATCAAAATACATCCAGTGGAAATTTGCAGGCCAAGATGATTCCTATCCTACCTGAGTACCAGTCAGGATCCGGAACCAGAAACCAGCCATGGTCGCCATCTTATCTCCTTAATTGCACAGATTGTGCTACCGACACCGCTGATTGAGACCCAATGACGTCAATAGTACAAGTAAGAAATGGTATAGAAGTTAGCAAATCAAGTTAGCAAATCAAGAAAGCAAACAAATGTAATCATAGGAAGAAGAACTCTTAAGGAAAAGCCCTAGAAAAGTAAAAGAGTTCGCGGGACCTTTACGTAGAAAAAGAAGAGCCCTCATGTCTGTCACTGAAATATATTGATGTATTCATAAGATCAACAAAGGAACCTGTAGTTACAGTCTTGTTCCTATTGATGCCAGAAGAGTAAAATTTAGACGGAGGCAACACAGCCAAATGAATCCTGGAAATGAGAACGCCAGCCTGATTGCTCTGTGTGTTGATTTTACCATCGGCGGTTCATCCATTCAAGGGCGTGAATGCGGTTGCAGAACTCGTCAATGCATGAGTCGATATGAGGGTGGTTGCTGAAGTGAAAGATTGAGGGGTAGTGGGGGTGGGATACGTGATCTGGTCGGTTACTTGTTTTATTGTGAGAAAGGAAGGGAGTTGTTAGTGTAATATAGGGGATAAGGGGAGCATTGACAGGGAACGGAGAAAAATTAGGAATTAAAATAGATATAAATGTGAGAAGGGTGAGCTAAGCAGAGTGTAGGGATTTAATTTGGAGTGTTCTCATTGGTACATTTTTTTTCAGGAATACTAGATGACAGTATTGTAAGTAATTTGAAAATGTTCATCTTTTTATAATAGTATATAGATGGGGAATATCCGTAAGAAGAGGAAAAGATAATAGAGGGAAATTTTTGGAGAGGAGAGTGGTGTTGGAAAGGGAGAATAAGGAGATAGTGGCCGAAAGATAAACAAAGAGATAGAAGAAGATTGATGGCATTTTGTTGTGGAACGTGTGGTGAGTGGTGACATCTTTTAGGGGGGATATTATTAGTGGAAAAAGCAACCATTCAAGGAGAAAGAAAAAAGATGACAAGGCGAGAGAAAAGGAAGAGAATCTCATGTCGTCAATGACTTCTAATTTATGATGAGGACTACGCTTCAATGTCGTCAGTGGCTAAATTATAAGCAACGACGTGTGCAAAACGTTTTGGGTAGGTGGTTATTTAAAGTAATGCTGCAAATTTATTTACAATATCTAATAGTGTGATTATGTTAGTGGAAGAGAGATATCAAGTGTGACAACAGAACAGAGGACACAAAGGAAGTTGTTGGGACATGATAATGGGAAGAGAGCAACGGCAAGAGTAGTGTAGCAAATTAAGGAGATGTTATTACGATGAGAAAACAGAAATAAAGGTAATATGAGAGAAAAAGAAAGTGGGGGCAGTGAGAGGTGATGGAGGTTGTCAGTCGTGTGTGTGTTTTTTTGGGGGCGGGAGAGGGGTGGTGTGAGGAGATAATTGAGAACAATTGATTTTGGGAACCCCAAGGAATATGGAAAATGACTTGGGAAAGGGGTTAAGATAGAGAATTTAATAGTTTAAATAGAATGAAATTGGTTGCCTATCATAGAAGGTTGTTTTTGATGTAAGGGGGAAATTATGAGGAGTAAGGGGGGTCGACGAAGAGGGGGCGATGGGGGAGTTCAACGGATTGTTTTGAATGAAAACGTTTTGCAAGTGGTGGGAAGTTATAAAGGAGGAGGTAAAACATGATAGCGGGAGTGGAGGAGACCATTGAGTGGAGTGGAATAGTTTGTCTTCCATGATGGTCATGAAGTTGTTGGAATGGTTGGGTCAAAACAAAACAAAAAAAAGCAAACAAACCATAAAAAAAGGAGTGAAAAGAGAGAGAGTTAAGGAGAGTTCACAATTTAAAAAATGCAGTTCTCTGATTGGCTAGTGGCATAAGTGTAATTAAGATAACTTATTGACTCTTTTATAGTAGTATAGATACTGGCCTTTGGGGATTATCTCATGCAGATGACATTCTAGATTTCTTTTCTAATTCCGTGATCTCTTTAATTCTGATGCAATTCTGCATCAGGTATGCTGTGAGGTGGGCAGAGAGGGGACGGCACTGATGGACCATGGTCTTTTTTAATAAACAATGCATCGACGGATTTTGCATGCCTATTTAAAAAAAAAAACTCATTAAACATTTTAGTTGGGCTTCTAATAGGACTGACACCTGATTCTTCCAAAAGTATGGTTACGTGGGGGCTATTTGAGCCTCTTGAAGTGAGCGCCTGAGTGGCTGAGGCAGTCGCTCTTCGCTAGCTTGCCTAGCTGATATTGAAGCACTAGTGGGTTGGGTACTAAGTGGCGCCTGGACTAATTTTGACGACATTGGCCAAAAGAGCAAGATAACTCATATTTGTTGATACCTTTTTTTTAATTATTTACTTATGTGTCTGGTTATGTATTTGCACCTGCTTATGCTTGCATGGAAGTAGATGTGACTGTACCTTTGTCGAGATTCACTTTAACTGCTTGCTAAGAGCAGCATGTCTACTGATTTTACCATGATGGCATGCTTGGCATAATAATTGTTCATACATCTTGAATCGCCGAGATTTAACTATTCCATGCAAGTTGGTTTTCATTCACATATAGATAAAGAAAGCAAAATCTTTTTACTTTCTATTGGAATTTACTATATTTTTGACAAGAAATCTTTTTCAGGCATTGTTTTTGAACATTAGTTGTAAGGTGTAAACCTGTGGTTTGATATATGCTTAATAACGATTTAGTTAGGTATACAATATAGTTGAATTGGGACAGTCACTCATATTTTTGGTATTGATACTCGATATAATATGTTGTAACCTGTTATCTCTACTCGTTAATAATATCCGACACTCTGGGTCATCTTGTTTTATAAGTGATCCAGAAAAAGCTTCTTGTTTCCATATTTCAAATTTACATTCACTCAGTGAATTAAAAAACGGCCAGGCGGGCTGCTTAAGCGCCCATGACCCCCAGCCGCTTAATTTTGCCATTAATCGTCCGTTTAATCATTTTGAACAAAATCGCCCGCTTTTTGCCCGCCTCACCCGCTTTTTGCCTGCTTTTTTCCCGCTTTTGTCTAAAAATCCTAATGTAAGCATCTAACATTAATTAATTACATAGCCAAGTAGTGTTGACTATAATATACGAAACTTATATACATTAAATGTTCTATGATATAGCTAGTCCTAATTTAGAATGCATACTTTGTGTGTAAGCTGTAATAATTGGGTACTGCTGTAATGCATCTATGTAAATATCCTATTGCTCTATTATACTAGTAATGCATGATTAGTTTTACTGATTTCTTTGCTGCTTTCAGTGATTAATGATTGGTACTGCTGGTTAGTATTACTTTAGTGATTACTTTAATTCAATAATTCATAGTTTGTTATATACAATTACTGATCTGCTTGCTGATTTTAGTGATTAGAGATGCTGATTGATAGTAAGTATTGATGAATACTTAGTTAATTACTGATTTGCTGATTAGATATGTATAGAAGTTCCTTATAAATATATTTTTTATATACACATACATGTAATTTGTATAAAAATATATAAAATTTAGACACCCGCTTTTTCAAAAATCGCCCGCTTAATCGCCCGCCTACCGCTTAATCGGTTACAGGGTGCCGTCCGCACGCCTCCCGCTTCCCGCTTTCTAATACATTGCATTCACTGTTTCTTTCTTTCATTTATATTTCTTTGAGGATTCAATAATTTACTGGCGTAACTGTCTATTTCTAGACGAGGGCTAAGCTCAGACATCACAGTGCTGCTGTTCAAGTGCCTATTGGTTTGGAAGATGAATTTGAGGGTTTAGTGGATATTGTAAACTTGAAGGCATTCTCATTTCAGGGTTCACATGGGTGAGCTATAACCATTCTCGTTTTGTTTCTTTTTATCAGTTCAAAAGCAATAATACCATCATGTATCTTATTTCTTTAGTGAAAATATTGTTACTGTGGACATACCTTCCAAACTGGAGACATTGGTAACAGAGAAGAGGCATGAGCTTATAGAAACTGTATCTGAAGTTGACGACCAACTTGCCGAGGCATTTCTCAGTGATGAGCCAATATCAGGGGAGGACTTACAGGTATTCACGGAGTTTTGCTAATTTCTCTGTTATTATTAGACTTGATTTCTTATTGGTCATGGCTAAAATGCTTTCAGGCTTATTGCAGCGTCATTATCAACTTCTTCAGTTGATTGATCCTTGTAAAAATTAAAAGTCGTTGTAGTGCTTTTAAGCTGTATATCACATACAAGTCTGGGCATATATAATAAAAATTTGGTTCAATATGGCAAAAGGTGGTATGTATCCAGGGACGGTGCTTCATAGAGTACGCACAGTCCGCAGTCATCATTTGCAAGTGCACACCTTTTTCTTATGTCTTTACCAAACAGACGTTAGTTTGGGTTAATCAAAAACTCTTTTTAAAAGTATTACTTCTTTATTTCTTTGATTCATTGTTCCTTACAGAAAAATACAAAGCTGTAATAGTACTTAGAAGCTGCACATCTCATATGAATTGTGATATGCATTACAGATTGATCTAACGTTCTAGGATGCGGTTTTTATCCTTGATGGTTCTGCATAAGGCATACACGGTCTGGAATCATCGACACATTTCTAAATATTTGTTGTATTTACTAAACATATACTGCTATTGGTACATACACGTGTGCCTGTGTGTGTATCGTTAAATTAACATATAAGATCTTATATAAGTTAGTAATGATAGATACCCTTATAATTGGGATAACATAAGTATTCATATCGGAAGCATTCAGAATTGATTTATCTTGGTGAGCAATATCTTCACAAGTGTTCACTTCTATGTAGCTGTAGTAAGACTTTTATAATAGAATCAAACACTAAGTACACAGGATAAAATGCATACCATACATGTTGGGTACATGGCGTTTACTCCAACTATCTGGTCAATGGTTGACAATTCTGCCTTGTGAATTTCACGCTTATCTGAATAGATGGTAGCATAAAGTTTTTTTAAACAGCTACATGTAATGAATGCGTTTAGGCTTTTTTGATTTAGCATGAGTTATGGATGGTTGAAATCTTTCAGCTCATTTTATAGATAGATTAACCTCCAACAACCTCCAACTGATGGACGGTATTTCTGAATAAAAAAAAGGAGAAGCATGGATATGAAAAGGATGTGTAAATTTGAGAAAATATAATTGGTTAATAATTAACTACAAAGGGGCACCTCTATTTGTAAGAATTTCTTATCATTTTAGTCATTCTTCAGGGGCTTTTCACTGCCTTCTCTTTATAACGTTTTTCAGTCAAATTATAAACTTGTTCAGAATATGAACATTGTACAAGGATGTCTTGGTTTGTAACATAGACAACTTACCTTCATTTTTGTCTAAGAAAAGATAACTGCCACATATATTGTTCTCTAAGAATGGATGCTTACAGTTTATCTATGCTTACCTGGAACAAGCTATATTTTATAACGTTTCAAGGGATCTCTAATTTGAGGCCCCGCATTTTAGTTGTTTTGACTGATAAGATAATCCTGTCAGTTCAACCACATAAGCTTTGTAGTCATTCAACAAAATCTTTTTAGTATTATGTAAATATTATTCAGTAATACTGTGCTCGGATGTTTACCTAGATTGTATTCTCCTCACAACCCCACATTGATCTACTGGGTGGGTTCTGGTTTTCCACCTTACACTACTTTATCAATTGGGCACTGAGGGTGGAAACTAGGAGGGAGCACCACATTGTAATCTTACAGTAAATTGTTTAGGCTTATGCTTATCAATTTTAACAATGCTTTATCCTTTCCCACTTGCAGATGGCTATTCGCAGGGCTACTATAGCTCGAAAGTTTGTACCTGTCTTTATGGGGAGTGCTTTCAAAAACAAGGTATCTGAATCAACCTGCTTTCGGTTTGCACATCTGCTTTCTTTTTATAATTTGTCTCTGTTTTTCCTTTCTTTGCTCAACTCCTCTTGCCCTCATTTGGAAATAGTTCAATGCATGTAGTGGTCTGGGATCATTTGCAGGGTCCCCAGGCCAGAACAGAAGGTACCCATTGTAGAATTTTCTGTAACATCAGCTACCGACAGAATAAAAAATATAGCTAGTAGAGATGGAAGCATACCAAGATAATATTGAACATATTCAATAACATGGTTACATGGGTTAGCTCCAAATGAGGTACTCCTGAAGGCAAAAGCTAATAAAAGTGAAGAGGCATCAGTGGGCACTTCAAATGATAGCATTTCAAATTTACTTGTTGTATATTGCCATGCATTCAAAAGTTCACACAGAATGAGTCAATGTTTGTGGATACTGCAATGACTGTCTACTTTAAAAAGCAAACACGGAGAAAGTAAATAGGCATCAGTCAAGGATTTGAAAAAATATTGTGTCAAATTCACTTGTCGTTTTACCAAAGTTCACACAGAATGTGTCCATCTCTTGAGTACTGCCATGGCTGCCTTTTTATGTAACAGGCTGGTAGGAAGCATGGAGACAGATAGAGATACAAACACGGAAAATGTTGAATTAAAAAAAACAGGACACTGGCATGGCTGTAGAATTTAAAATGTATATGTTAGTTTTGAGAAATTGTAGATGGATATGTATTATACATGTATGATTTAGAAGTGGAGGGTATTGTAGCTTGATGACATCTTTGGCAGTCATGTCCTTATAGATGCTTTCTTTGGATGGGGCATGCTCCATTGGCACATGCATGGGCAAGGGAACATAAGACTGGGAGGCCAAGATCTTAGATTTAAAGAGTCCTTGATATCAGAATAAAACTGAGTGGTTTTAATGAAAACCACATAGGCCTGGCAATAGGTCGGGTTTTACAGACCCGACCCGACCTGACCCGAAGATTTCTGGTTATTAAAGACCCGAAAATTACCCGACCCTATTTTCACCCGACCCGAAAGGTGAGACCCGGCCCGACCCATAATACCTGAATTTCATTTTTTTTTTATATATCTGCCACACCCATTTTTGACCCGACCCAGGAGTTTGGACCCGGCCTGATTCATAATACTACCTGAACATTGTTTACGTACTTTATCTTCTTGCTAAATGGATAGGCAGAGATGTTTATTTTTTACACATTTTAGTGCAGCACAGCGTATAATTTTAAAGTTTTGACATCCATTAATAATGCAGTAAGCATCTGTTTCACATCCATTTTCATAACTTCCATAATAAACATTACACGTCCATTTAATAAACAGTAAACGTCCATTTCACATCAGAAGAAACACACCCTCCACAATACAAAATATAATATTATTGTGAATATACCTACTACAGATTCAAAAATTCACACAATAAAACACTAATTAATGCATTTCCCCCAGAAATTCTGAAACAAATGTATACATCCTCAATTTGCTTGACATTTGCATCACAGAAAAGGTCCAACAGATGAACAGCTCCAATAGGAACATCTGCAAACACTTGTACACCCAAATAGGAAATAACTAGTAAATCTAACAGCTTTTTAATTCCAGCCCGTCCGACCATTAGCTACCACCTCCTCCTTTGCCGAAGGTCCATATCTGCATGACCAGCAGGCACAGAGAGGGGAAGAACATTAGATTTATTAGCTACTCATAATCATTTGAATGACAAGCAAGCACTTGAGTAATCGGTGGGAAGAACTGTTATTTTTAAATGGTCTTTCGTGAGTTGTAAACCAGCGGCACATAATATCATATCAATGAACAATTATGAGTAAGAACCGAAAGAAAAATTAATATACAGATTTTTGGCCTTCCTGTCAGAACTACCTTTGTCTAGTTAAGAGGAGAGCGGAGCAGGTAGGCATATAGTAAAAGCACATAAGCCCATGAGTCTGGGTGCATATGAGGAGGTTTCCTGGATTAGCGCGGAGATTAGCATTAGAAATATTTTCTTAAATATATTTGGACACAAGGATAGCGTGGAGGATGGATTGGAATGATCATATTTAGCATTTCAATTTGATTTGGGGAAAAAAGAAATTGAAAGGCAATGTCGGAGGATCAAGGTGGAGGAAATCGGAGCAAAGCAACTGTGCTTGTGTAGCCAGCGACGGTACACAGACCGAGATCAAGTCTCATGACGGAGAAATCGAGAGAGGCGAAGAAAACCCATGTAAATCGAGAGAGGTGAAGAAAATGAATAGAAGGGAGGCGCAAGGAGGCATGTGGGTGTTAAGAGACCAACCTGGAAGCACAGAATCCCGATTCTCGTCTCTGCGCAGCCGCCGAAGAAGGATCTACTGACGTCTGACCCTATTTCTTCTCCTTGCCGGCTGGCCGTCGCTGAGAATCTAGGAAGATCCGTTTCCTTGCGGGCTTTCTGTCAACGATAGTTTTCACCTTGCAGGTTTGCGGTGGCTAGGGTTAGGGTGAACGAACGAGAGAGACAGAGAGTCTGAGAGAGTCCGGGTGAGACTCGTGAGAGAGACGGAAGTCACGGAACAGAACAAAGGGTTTGAGGCTTTTGAGTTTTGAGTTTAGTGTGCGGGGATTCGGGCCGATAACAGGTCTTCCGTTGGACCGCTGCTCTGCTCTCGGGTCCCTTGGGTCCTTAGATTTTTCTGGGTACAGCTGTGCCCGACCTAAAGTTATAAGACCCAATTTGGGTTTGCACGACTTGGACCCGGACCCTATATCAAACTCAAAAGACCCTATTTTTGGGTCGGGTTGCAGTATTTTTGCCAGGCCTAAAACCACAGCAGAACTGATACCCCCTGTTTTATTCAATCGGATCCTAAAAACGATAACTAGTCTGCATAGTGGAATAGCAAAGAAATATACATTTAGTGGAAACATGACAATTTGTTATGTCCTTGGGTAAGAATTTTGGTAAAGAAAGTACAACAACAAATTCTTGACTGTAAAAACGAAAGGGGTTATATTTAGGGTACATAAGGGAGAAGAGAGAAGGGAAGGGGATTTTTTATTCATAATTGAAGAGGGCATGCAGTTGATTATGAAGCAAGCTTGGAATAGAGCTTCAGACGAAAAATGTTTGGGAACATGGGAGCATAAAAAAGTTGGTTGTTTTTGTGTTCTACGTCCCCACTTCGCTTCAGTGTATAAGAACATGAAGTGTGATGGATGGTATCTTGGTCCCTGCAGAATTTGGTAAGATTTGTTTGGACTTTGAGAAATTCGAGAGCATTATTAGTTCAAATAACTTGGTGGGCAGGATAATTGAGTTTTGATCTCGAAGCCAACAAGGTGTTAACAATATTTAAAAATGCATCTGATTCTTGAGTAAAAAAGTATGTAGCTTGGGAAAAACCACAAATAAAGGAAGTATTTGTAGCCAAAAGTACTTGGGATCATGCTAGGATCCCTCACTTCAGAATGTATATAATCAAAAGTTGCATTAATTGATATGGAAAAATGCTTAGGAAACCACACACGAGTTTGTTTGCCTAGTCGGCAAAATTCTCATTCAAGACTTGAATTAGAAATCGCAGGAATAAAAAAATTAAATTTATAATATGCCAAGAGAGAGGTGCCTTAGATTAAAGTGTCATTGAGAAATCAAAACCGAGGAGGATAGATTATTTTTTGTATTGTAATCGAGGCTAGTAGAGATCATTTGAACCTTCATAACCCCCCGCCAACCATCATCCTATGAAGATGTTGCTTAATACAATAGTGTGGAGGAAGGTGAGGGAGCATTCTTTTTGTCCTATTAATTTGCTGATAGATGGGCAGTTAAGAGGGAACTGGGGTACAAAGAGTAGAATGTCACAGTAGAGAAGAGGCATGAGCAATCACATTGCCTTACAGCAATGAATCTAGTGCCATTAACAAGCATAACATGCATAATACTTGAAGATTTGGTCAAACAATTAAACATAGAGGCACTACTGCATATATGAGAAGAAGCATCATTTTCAATGAACCAATGATCATTACTTGATATCTGGAGTAGTTAGTCAGTAAAGCTACTCTTTGTGAGGGGAGCAGGAGGCTGATTGAGAACAACAACCAATGGTTCAGCGAAGAGATTGATATGGTCAGGTGAGCGAATAGAAGAGCCAGAGTTATCCTTTGTAGAGACTTTGTTTTCCCAAGCATGAATGCCATGTTTAGCCCCGCAGCATTCCTCAATGTGATTGTTGCGAGCACAAATATGCAATGTCGGGGTCGAGAAGATCGTCCAACTCATCACGTCCATGTCCCCTTGAAGAGCGATCACAACGGGATCCAAAAAGAAGGGCAATAACATCTGGTGGATAGACAATAACAACGTTCCTTGAACGAGAGACATTGGAAATACTTTAAGACTTTATCATCACAAGGAACATGATTACTTCCCAAATCTGTTCAGTTAAGCTAGAGACCAATGCCAGGGAGGCTGGATAAGGAACTAAACATGTTCAATTTTTTTTACGCCATTGTTTAGAAAAGCGGTATGCGGTGTACGTGCAAAAAGGGTGCCATATAGAGTATCATGAAATGCTGGGGAATATGTGGGAGTATATGTGGTTTTGGATTTCCCCCAACAAACTAAGTAGTCATAAAATGATGTTGAGTTTATAAAAATAATAAATAAAAAATGTGGATTATGTAATTATATATATATCTAATTGTAAACATATATGCATGTATGATATGTTTATGTATGTATATATATACATATATTTGTATGTTTCTGCTGTTCATATATTGATATATACTAAAGATACTATTATATGTGTTAGAGCATGTGTGTAAATGTGAATAAATCAAAATGTATACATTGACATACAATTATGCGTGTGGAATGGGTGTGTATGTAGGTGTATTATATATGTATATGTATATGAATATTTCAAATGTAATAATACAAATGTGTGTACAAATTTCGTATATAGCAAAATGTACAATTATAACAAACAACAATGCATTTAAATATATAATAATAATAATAATAATAATAATAATAATAATAATGATAATAATAATAATAATAATAATAATAATAATAAAATGTTCATATCCATATATAAGTATTTTTGTTTTGTAAAAACGCAAGTAACGGGCTGTTCAAAATACAGAATTTAATTGACGACTTAATTAGCCAAGTGGGAGTATATATATACGACTGGAACCGCTTAGTGACCAATAATAATATGCGGTGTGGTAGGATGACTGCATCGGCAGTTGTGGGAGTATATGAAACTGTGTGGACCGATTCCCCCAACAATGCTCTATATCTATGCTATGTTGCTTCTCGAGTTTGGTAATATTAAATGTATGAGGATGGCACATCTCAAAGTTGTTACAAAATTTTTTGAAGTAAAATTGTGTTTCGATGTCATTGCTAAATTTCGACACATCTTTGACAAAAATTAAGCTAAAAATAGTGATTTCATGATGAAAATTGATATATTTCATCAAATCTAGCTTAAAAACAATATATATGTTTATATATAGCCATTCATACATGTTTACAAATGTACAAAAACACAGTCACATGCAAATATATAGGACTTTATCTTTGTGTCAACTTCGACTTGCATCGAAGTTTACCAGGTTTCTACATCGACATGGAACATCGTCAGACGAAGACATATGTAATCCTGTGTTGTACAAGCACCCGCCTGGGCGGTGCCTAGGCTTAAGTCAACCTGCCTCAAACTGGGCGCCCAACCTTCTAATTGACCAAAGTTTTTGCCTAAGGCCTTTTGAGGCCCAAATTAAGCCAATTCACGGCTAATTTAGCATACATTCGATCTGAATTTGATCAAATTGAGTCATTTTATGGTTTAATTGGGTCTGATTTATTCCAAACGGGGTCAATTTAGGGTAAATTAGGTCTGATTTGGTGGAAACATGCCTGATTTGGGGGAATTAGGTCTGATTTGGTCATGTAAAGCGTCGTTTAGATCGACATAGGGAAATTTAGGGTTAGTTAGGTTTGATTTGGTTAGGTTTGATTTTAGGCCAAATTATGTCAATTTTGAGGAGATTAGGTCTGATTTTGGGAAAACAAGTCTGATTTTGGGGAAATGGTCTGATATGGTGAGATAGGTCTAATTTAGCCGGAAATGGTCTGATATGGTGAGATAGGTCTAATTTGGCCAAATTAGATATTATTTAGGTCAATATAGGGAAAATTTGAGGAAATTAGGTCTGATTGGATCATAATATACAAAATTAGGTTTTATTTAGGCCAAATCATGTCAAAACTGGGCACATTAGATCTAATTTAGGGGAAACAAGTATGATTTGGGGGAAATTGTTCTAAATTGGATGACTAAGTCTTATTCAGCCAAATTTTGTCTGGTGAATATATGAAAGATATATGGAAATTGGGATTGATTAGGTCATGGTATACAAAATTAGGTCTGGTTTAGGAAAAAATTAGGGTAAACTAGTTCAAATTTGATCAAATTTGGATCAAACGAGTTCAAATTAGGGCCAGCCAGTTCTAGTTTAGGTCTTGTTAGTTTTGATTTAGCTTAAATTCTACATAATAGTATTATACATGTTTTGGCTACAAACATAATACATGTTTAGCTTTCTGATTTCTAGAAGAATTTTGTTTAGGTAAAACCTATACAATTCAATCCATATGTAATGATTTTGTTGCTTTCTTCATACAATGCTAGCACATTGATTGCATATTTATCATGTATATTTATATGTGTACGGAACTGAGGATTGTATTTTTTAGAAATTTCACATATATCTGTTAAAATAAAAAATATATAAAACGTCTGGAAACGCCTGGGCCTCCGCCTGGGCACCTAGGCTCTCTGGCCGTCCCCCTAGAACGCCTGGCCGCCTATACAACCATGGTAATATTGAGGATCAACCGCCAGATGTTGAGGATGTTAAGTACCATGCACTAGACAATATAATCAATTTATTTGTTTAGAGGTCAAGGTGGGATCCATATCTTGAGGAGTGAATGCACAAGTGAATAAAAATGTCAAGTTTGTTAGACAGTTACAAACTTTAAGTTACAACTTAGAATTTAAAACTTACAGTTACATGTTACAAACTTACGAACTACAACTTGTATAAGTCTAGTATTAGCATCTAACTAGGTTACATGGGACATTTTACATAGATCCAAGAAAGAACTTTCTTATTTTCAGAGTATTTCTCTAGATCTTTATAGAAGAGTGTAGAAATTGAAGAAGGTAATGTATAGGTGGTCTAGGGATAGGAAAAACACACCCTAGAGTTAATAAAATAGCCTCTAGAATCAAGAGATTTAAAGATTGCCAAAATACCCAAGATGTATTAGCAACGGCCTAGGAATGAATTGCTCAAAATTTAAGTTTTGTTTCTGTCATTTCTTGAAATTACGACCCAATTTGAACCTTTTGTTGCAATTTTTGTGAAATTACACCCCATTCCCTGCATTTGTGCAGTTTGATGTTTGATAGCCAATACGAATGAAATTTCGATCAAAATTTTGTTCCATGTCGCCGGATACAAGTTTGAGTTTTGTCACTTGCAATAATTATCATGCACTCTCTTCGGATGCTACACATGCAAGTTGATCCCATATTTCTTTGGCTGGAATGAGTCAAAGCGGAGTGGTGCTGATGCGTGGTTCAATACTGAGTGAGCATCAACGAGTAGGGTGGCAAGGGCTGAGCCAGTGAGACTTGCTTGAGTAGTGGCATAGATCTCGAGGGAGCGATGCCACATGAGATAGTTCTTGCTATCTAGTTTGCCAGTAGTGATTTAATTGCGTGAGGAGTCCATAAAAGATGCCATGGTGATGGGCTAGTAGGAAACGAGATACCACAATAGCATAGATCATGCAATGTTTGTAATGGAAATCCTAATGAATAAAATCTCAAATCTAAGACTAATTAGCTAAATCTAAACTAATCTAAAACAAATAATCAAGAGGAATAATAATCATCAAAAGATTTCATTTATCAAGTCTGCTTTTGAAGAAAGCCTTACAAAGACTATATATAGGTGTTTAAACCCAACTCTCTACACAACTAGCCAATGTGAGACTAAACCACATGCTTTACAAGACAAACTGGGAAAATATCAAATAACCCCTAAAATGCAAGGAAACTGATATAACATTATAAAACTACTAAAAAAGACCATTTAAAAGGCTACGCTTGTCCTACATCAGTTTGGTTAACTTACACACATTTCTGATTGCTCAGTACATCGTACAATGTTGTTGCAGCGTTTGTAAAAAAGGGAAAGAGGAAATAAATGGGGTCACACACCTTCTCGCAGTAGGGGCAACGACAACAGGTGGATGGGTACATGCTGTGTGAGAGCATCACACCAATGATATGGCATGTTGGGTTACACAACAGGCCTAAGTCGACAACGTCAACAAAAACCCGGTCACGCACATCGTGTCATTGAGGCCCGCAATTTTTGATACCCTGATTGTATGAATAACAGAAGGTGTGGCTACATACACGAACATGGAGGTGATGAGCACCAGGAGTGCCCATCAGACCTCAAACAGGGTGGGGAAACATAACATAAAAAACTAAAATAGCAAAATAAAGGCCAAGCATAAAGCCAATAAGCATAGTCACAGTATACTCTAGCTCTTCGAAAAAGTCACGCTTAAAACACGATTTTTCCCTGAACGGATCAAATCACCGAATAACTCCAAATTTCTGAATATTACGTTTTGCTCAGGTACTCTTCACGAATTATTCACGTCTGGCATTTTCTTCCCGTTTATAAGGTTTTTTACGTACTTCCCCATTTTACACTTTTTAAGATGTTGACTTAATTTGAGTGTATGTGTGTGTATATTATATATATGTATGTAATATATGATTCGTTAATCACATTTTTAGTGTACGCTTTTTACCTGAATTTCCTGCATAATTCCCGAATCCCAACATTTTCAACTTGACCGAATGTGTCCCAAATACCGAATTTGTGACTATGCCCATAAGGGTGGTCCTGAGTTCACCAACAACTGGGATACGTTCGTAGCATGGGGTTTGGTTCCCCTAAGTACAAACCCACTAAAACTAAAGAGTGCACAAAATAAAACTTGAGATCACTATAGCAACATCATAGTCGGTGGCAACACATATCTCATGCAAGGGTGGGGCAGATTAGGTGATGTAGGACGATTGTAGCCTTTGGCTTAGTGATTTGAGTAACATATATCTTGTTTAATTAATTTTAAACTGTTAGGTGTTAATTGATATTTTTCCAGTTTTGGATTTTGTAAAGCATGTTGTTTAGTCCCACATTGGCTAGCTTTCTAATTTGTCGATCTTAAACTCCTATATATAGGGCCTATATAGGTTGTCAAGGCGGCTAGGCGGTCAGCATTTCCCAAGGGGCGCCTAGCCCGCCTAGGCGCCTAGGCGGGCGCCTAGGCTGTTCTGGGCGTTTTTTATATTTTGTATCTTTTTCAGTATGTTAATTTGATTCTTATTATACATATATATTACATATAATACCATATAGAAAACATAAAAAGAGGGCAGAATGAGGTTATGACAGCAGTAGCAGGAGATGGGAATAGGAAGAAAAAGGGGAAGTAATATCAACAAGCCTGCAACAACAATTGGAGCAGGAGACTTAGAAAAGAAAGCAGGGAAAAAGGGTGATGTAAAAGAGGAAAGTAGAAAGTACAACATCATCAACATTACGAAGCATAGGTGATGTAAAAGAGGATTTGAAGAAAACAGAATAAAAAAAAACACAGCAGTAGTAGGATTTCGGAGTAGGAGGGGATATAGGAGGAATAACTCAAAAAAAAACGCAGCAGCAGTAGGATTAAGGACTAAAATGCAGAAGGGATAAAAAAAGAAAAGAAAAAGAAGCAAGAACAACAAACATATGAGGAAGTGATTTTATGACTTACCAATTTGGCCCAAATCAAACATGTTTTCCCTAATTTTCCAAAATTTGGCCTGATTTTGCCTAAATCAGACCTATTTCAGCCATAAATTGACTCAAGCTAATCTAATTCGACCAAATCCAGACTTGATTCACGCTAATTTATCCTTTAAATGACTTAATTTAGGCTTAAAAGGCCTTAGACACCCATATAATGCACATACTGGGCTGGGCGCCGAGTTTGGGCAGCCTTGCCTAGCTCCTAGGACGCCTAGGCGGGCGCCTTGACAACTATGATATAGGCTATGTAAGCCTTTTTAGAAGGCAGACTTGATTGACATATTTTAAACGTAGTTATATTTCCTTTGCTTAGTTGTATCCAATTACTTTAGATTTTAATCATTAGGTTCCCATCATCATGGCATCTCAGTCACCCTCTAGGGATTGGATCAGGTCAACATCGACATCGGAATTGATATCACCGACCTGGGTAGATTAGATGTATCATCTTTCCGATTGAAGGAGAAGGCACAAAGCACTGCTTTCCCCTTGCGCGTCGAGCCTGCATTACCTAGATGGAGAAAAAACATCTCCAAAAATTAAAGGAATTGTAGTTGCTGGCAATAACTTATATTGAGGCACAGGTTATGTGGTCGGAAGGAGAAGGCACCAAGCACCACTTTCCTCTTAAGCGCAGGACCTGTATCAACTAGATGGAGAAAGAGCATCTTCACAAATTAAAGGAATTGTAGATGTGGGCAACATATATTTTAGGCACACATTATGTGGTCGAAAGGTCAACGACAATAGAAACATGATTACACACTGTATGATTGCTGCAGGTGCTGTATGGTCAGAAGATCATTGAGAATGAGTAGTAGAAAATAGAGGGGGAGTATCAAAATGCTGCTACAGTTTCTCCATGACACCTTTATGCATCAAACGACTAGAAGCAAGAACTCCTAAGCATGGTTGCCATTGGAGGTGACTGGATAGAGCGGTACGAATTCCCAAGGAATAAGCCTAGGGCATGAGGCAATATCAGAATGCCATGAGAAAGAAAGGGGGTGGGTTTGGTTGGTGGATATTGCCATAGAGGGGAGGCGGTGTTGAAAGATGGATGATGACTTAGGAGATTGTGGTAGGAGGGAAGGAGTTTCTCTAGGGATCTATCTCTCATACCATGTAAAATGGTATTGTACTCATAACTTGATGATTTAGATGTGATTAAAAGACTCTTATAAGTAGGAGTTTAGTCATGCCTAAACTCTTGTAGTGACAAATATGCGAGTAAAACACATCAAATTAATGACATAGCATATGCCCAATAAATGGGCTCATATAAGTTGGGATGGCAATCGGGTTTGGGTTGACCAGGTTTTATTTTGGGTCAATACTTTTTGGCCAAACCCTAAACTTGCAAAAGATGGGTTTTTGGGTCAGAACCCTTGACCCTAACTCGAACCACAAATATTTTTGGGTTTATCGGGTCTGACCCGTAAATCCAAATACCAAGAGAACATTTAAAAAATGCCATGATTTGTCTAATCATTAATAATTACCAAGTGTAATTAGCAAATTTCAATATTATTTAGAAACATATATAAAGCTTATTGTAGTATGTTCAAAAGTTTTTGACTCAAATTCATAACATAATTAGCATAATAAATCTTACAAACCAATACAAAACCATGTAGAGTTGTCAAAATAAACTTCATGAACGATGGATAAGTAATTTAGTAGGTGACTGGATGTCTTAAACTTTAGTATTTGTAATTTATTTGTATATACAACTGTGAATTTCGGGTCGATCGGGTCAATTCGGGTCTAAAGTCCAAACCTGGACCTCTCCCCAAAAATCATTTCGTGTTCTCTGTGTTTGGGTCAATTTTGAGTCGTGTCAAAAATTTTAGACCCTAACCCGCTTAAAAATTTCAGGTTCGGGTCGGGTCCATCTGGTCAGGTCTTGTTTTGCCAGCCCTACATATAAGTACTTAAACAACATACACAAACACAACAAACATGTTTGGGAAAAGAACCAGGCCTCGGTTCAGCGGACTGGTTCTACTATCAACTTTAATATATTTAATAGTACTGCTCCATTTGTATACTTCTTAGGAATGAATTTTAATGTTCCGTTTTGAAATTGTGGGATGAATACTGATTTTACCATCGTAACTATCTGATGGTAAACTATTCTTTTCATACAAATTTTGGTGGATAAATACTAAGTGTTCTGTACTCTTACTGTTGCTTATACTAATTGGCATATATATGCAGCGAATCTATTTGAAAAATTAGCTCCAGACATGGAAGACAACTTTTGTTGCATGATTTTGAAATATCTTCCGCATTTTCTAATTTTAAAAAACGTCTTTTTCTGAATGTTTTGTTTTAAATTTGTGTGGATTCTGATTTACCCCCTTACTACCCTCATTTTACAGTAAATTAAAATAGTATGCCTTACCCCCAAAAGCTAGCAGATTGAAACTAGTGGTTTCTAACTGATCTTTTATATGTATTTTTTTTACCATGGTATTTATGCTCTGGTGTTTGCATTGATGGTGCTTGCATAGGGTGTACAACCACTCCTGGATGGTGTAATTAGCTATTTGCCCTGTCCTACAGAAGTCGACAATTATGCTCTGGATCAATCAAAATCCGAGGAGAAGGTGCAAGACACCATTCGTGCATTTAAAAAAAATGGAACTTTACCACATATTTCTGAACTATTTGAGATGAATAACATGCTCTTCTCTTATTCAGGTTTTATTAAGTGGTAGTCCAACTGGACCTCTTGTTGCCCTTGCATTCAAACTGGAGGAAGGACGTTTTGGCCAGCTAACTTATCTGAGGTATTCTAGAACGATTGTTCTTGATGTCTTTCCTAGAGAAAATTTCTATTTCCTTTCAAAAAGTTGAAAGAAAATTTATATATGCAATATTTGCTTACAAGGAATGTTCTGAACTTTACCTAATCAATCCAACATTTTTAATGCAGAATCTATGAAGGTGTAATTAGAAAAGGTGATTTTATTACCAATGTGAACTCTGGCAAGAAGATAAAAGTAAGTACATCTCTTCTTAAATATGACCTTAGATGTTTTTGTATTTTGATGGAATTGGGGGAAATACATAATGAGTGGAAGTGAGCTTAGGGCATAAATGTTTATATGATTGGCAGCATGTTTGTACTTGCTATATTCTTGATCTATGCTACAATTTTTCCCTCTACCCCATGAATCCTTTCTACTGTCCAAAAAAATCTCCTTATCATAATTTACATCGGTCATACCTAAAACAAATTTATGACCATACTATACGTTTTTGTTCTCGCCATTAAAATATTTCATTCTCTAAACCTGAATCAGTCTTTTGGATATGTAATGAAGTATTTTTAAAATTGCACAAACATTCTAGCTTGATTTTCTTAAAATCTAGATAATGTAACTCTCACAGTTCATGTACACGCACAAATAGGCATACAGTATACTGCCTCATGCTCCCATGCACATCCATTCTGGCCACTTCATGGTCACACGAGATATTTTGTTTAACGAGTTGGCAGAACATGTGCGTGTATTTTCGTATAAGTTTAAAAAAATTCCCATGACTATGATATGAACCATATCAAAATTTTTTGGCATTACCTACTCAAAAACATAAATTTATTATGTTGGTAGCTTATGTATAAAATCGTTCCAACCAAAGTTGTATACGGTCATAAGCTTATATGCATATGCAAAACAATGATTGATCTGAAATCCATTAGCCACCGTTTAATTGTCTTGAATTATACCTTAAAACTTTGAAATGATCTTCATTATGTTTTAAGAATGTTTAGGCCTAGTTTGGCTACGATACTTGAATGCCTAGTACTTCAGCAGTGCCATGGAAAATGATGTGCCAAGTTCTGGCCTTGACAGCACGTGCCAGAACGTCTGGGAAAACGGGAGGCTAGATGTTAAATTTCCTCGGAGTCTGACATGACTGGCAAAGTCTCTTATTACCAGTATAGACATTTAGACTGAGTTGTTGCTCACACACATCTTACATACAACACGAAATCATTAAGATCAAATGCTACATTTGAAACGTGACCTAAGTGAAGATTCAGTCTCAACCACACAATTATCATCAATACTATTTGATTAAAACTTAAATGTAACAAATGATGTCAGATTGTATACGATATTTGAAATTGCCAAGGATTCAGTCTCAACTACACAATAATCATCAATAGAATTTGATTAAAAATTAATTGTTACAAATGATGTCAAATTATATTTGATATTTGGAATTGCCAACATAATTGAAAATTTTGATTTCTCTAGCCCCCTCCTCTTTGTATGCACATGCATCACAGTTACCATTCTTTATCAAAGTTTGAAATAGGTATACTGACTCAAATTTATCTAGCGATACCAACATGGAACATCAATTTGTGTGAAATTAGACAGGAAAAACTATTTTCACCAGTCTATGCAAATTTAATATGTTTGATAATTGACATAGAAATACACTTATGGATTTTCTTTTCTTACAACAGTCTAGTCAGATTCACAATCTTCTCCTATCTCAAAAATCCTGTGTTAAAACAACATTTTTAACGCTATAATATGACCCATATACTCTTCAAGCTAAACTATTGAATTGATCACAAATTTATCATGTATTCATTTTGATTACAAATCTTTCTTGAAGTTTGTGATCTTATCATGCTGTGCTTTCAACTGTTTATCACCTTTAGCATGGTCCAGATGAAATATATCTGTATTTATGCAATATGGTCGGAGGTCACTGCATTGGACATTCAATTGGTTGAAAATTTATGTATCTTATAACATACTAGTTTGTTTCCGCATAAGCGAATTGAATATATGTTGGTTATGTAATATTATGTGTTTATTTCTTGCATTTTGTTTAGTCTTCCATGACTTGTGAACTTTGAGGATTTTTAATTTGATTGATTAAAATCCTAAATATTTACTATAAATTATCAATAAATGTTGTGTCATGGAAGCATGGGTGATCTCCATGTAGTTTTATTGTCTTATTTAGAGTAACTTTAATTTATATTATTCAGTATAACCTTGTTTAGCTTGGATAGAGCTTCTCAGGAAAAGTTTGCATTCTTTAGATCATTTAGAATTTGGACAAAAAGCTTTCATTTGAGATGGGTGTTTATTTATTTTGGCAACGACTCTATGACCTAAAAAACCCAGGCATAAAAGGATCCATAAGCTAACCCCAATGTGATTGGGTTAGAGGCTCAGATTAAGGACTGGTGTATTTGATATTGCTACTCATTTAATGCAAAGATGAGTGCTTACTGGTATTCCAAAGAAAATTTCTATAGATTCAATCTTTACTATATTAACAAAAAAATGAAAATACTAATTCTTGAATTTATGTGTAATTTCCTGGACTTAGATATACTTACATATTGTCATCTAGGAAATTGAGTTGTTTATTGAGGATTTTGATTTGAAAACATCAAGGTTTTCAGACCGAAGTGTTGGTCAACCTGAAGAAGAGTCCGGGTTAAGAGTCTTTGGTTCAACCATGGGGTCGACCTAGTTGACCGGGTGATGTCATAATAATATTATATGTATATTAGATGATTACATGCACACCCTAAACCCTCAATTCTAAACCGTTTAGATAACTCTAAACTCTAAACCCTTTCCCTAACCCTAAATCCTCTATGAGAACTTAAAACCTAAACGCTAAATCTGAAACCTAAAGGCGTGGTCATTGCGTCAAATGAGGTTTACTAAAATTAGGTTTGTTTTTGATCCATTTAGGCCTAAGTTGATAAAAATAATCTTGCTTTTGCTCAATTTAGCAAGGTTTTCAAACTCGACCCAGAGATCGACCCGACAAAGCTCCTGGGTTATGGGTCTCTGGTTCAATCGCCGGGGCGACCCGGTTGACCCGATGACGCCAACATGACGCCATATACATAATGTTATTACACACATGCATGTATATGCATGTATGTTACAATAGAATGTAATGCCCATACATATATTACCATATAAGTGTGTTCATATATGTACATAATCTACTGTATGAAACTATGAGATGATGAATTATGAAACATCAAACATACAAAACCAAGTATCTATTCATAAAGAAGCAAACAAATGATCTTGTAATGATTACAACAAGTGACAAATGCAAATAAGTTAATATATCAATGTATGGAATAGTTGGGGTTGCATGGAAGGATTTTAAAATCAGTCAAATGGTCATTTAGGGAAAGAAAAATAAAACCAACAAAACCCGCTCTGGTATTTGACATGAGGGCCAGGTCACTGGGTCAGCGGTTAAACCGACTGGGTCACTGGTTCAACTCCGAGTATTGCCAAAAATGGGTTTTAGCCCCACCCGACCCGTAAAACTTGCCATGTGGAGGTCCAACTGGCCGAGTCAGGTCGGGTTTTAAAAACTATGCAATTTAGGGATATTAGGGCAAAATGAAGCAAGTTCGTCCTAATCAGGTCTAATTTGAGACAATTAGGGCAAGTTGATTTTCATTTTGTTCCAATACAGATGCGTTAGACTCAATAGCATCACTTCCATAGACTCAATAGCATCACTTCCATAGACTCAATAGCATCTCAGACAACCCTCTACATCTTATCCTCAAATAATGCCACTATTTAGAATGTATGTGTAACAATTAGTTTTACCACTAAAATAATTGCAAATAACTAGTTAATACTATTTGTAAGTAGATCTTGTGATCATGATGTACATGTAAGAGATGAAGTTGTAAATCTATGATCACCATTATGATTTAAAACAAAAGTAAATTTAGGGTTTGAGGTTTATTTGCCATTTTTCGTGTGAAACAAAATTTCAATTAAGATTTGTGTGATTTTTTTTAAATTAAGATATGGGGTTTGAATGATAGAAAATACAAGGAAATATAAATTGTAGCTTGGATTGGAATTTTTTGAGCTTCAATTGTTAAATTTTGCTTTCCCCCTTTTCTCCCATCAAAAAACAACAAACCCCTATCTAGAAAACCCGACTTTTATGTTGATACCTATGTTTCAGGAAGACATGTATGTATATACATACATATTTGATGCATTTAACTATTGAGGTCACAGACATACAATCTTTGTGAGTGAAATAGTATGAAATGAAGTAAAAAGTAGTTGAGCAATAACAATGAACTGTCTTGGGGAGTGGGGGGTTGGAGGTTTAGTGTTGTAGAAAGATTAAAAGATGTATTCAACGTATGTTGTATATTTTTGATACAAGACACCCTCTCCTATATATAGGAGAGGTGGACACAACCTAGACCTGATGGACTGACTGACTTAATGGACTGACTTATATGGGCTTACAGACACGAGCCCATATTACATGACTAATATCTCCTTTTTACTTCTAACACTCCCCCGCAAGCTGGAGCATGGAAGAATCACGCGACCAGCTTGGACATTGACAAGACAGACTTAGACAGAATACAAACATAGACGAAAAGGAAGATAGACTTTGCACAACATTTGCACTCCCCTTTGAATTTGCTTGCTCTCCTTGGACGTTGACATCTTGACCTTCTCGATGTCTTTGAATTAGCAGGTCTGACCTGAGACTATTGAAGCTTTAACCAAAACTTGAATTAGCATCTTGACCTTCTCGATGCTTGTAAGCTGAAGAAATCGGAGACAACTCTTTGGGCTTTAACATCTTAACCAGCTCAATGTCTTTCCCTACCCAAAAAGGAGACAGCCCACATGACTACCATCTTCTTGCCTTGACGATGAAGACCTGTGGATGGCAACTCAGAAGCTCCAATCTGTAGACAACCTGCATGACATAGAATGAGAGAAATTTCTTCTCTCTCTTAACTTGACTTGGCTCTTCATCTCTCTTCTTCTCCTTATACTCATTCTTCTCTTCTCATCTCTATATCTCCCCCGCACACCAACCATAAAGAGACCACAAGAGTGGTTGGGGTGGACAAAGACAAAGATAAACTCCCCTTTCACAAGTAGGGGATATGGGTTGGGGGGGACATGAGTGGATGAGGAAGAGTTGAACAAGACCAACTTGACTTTGGCAGCAGCAATGCACTTGAATGGACCAAAAAGATTGACTTTGGACAGCAACAAGAGACCAGAATAGTCGTGCTACAGTACTCCGCCGGTGACAACGCCTGGGAAGAATGACCAATGCTCCCTCCTTGGAGTACCTTTGCCCTTGACCTTCTAGGGCAGCGTAGCAGGGTCAGGGGCGCCCTTTTTGGACCAGATTTAAGGGGGAAACAACCCTCTGTCACTCCTTTGTTGAAGCCGCAAACTGCTGCAATAAAAGGCTGTTGACAGCAGCCCAAACTCTTGCTGATTTAGAGAAGAAAGAGAGATATAAAAGGTAGCTGCAAGCACCATTTGGGAGCTAGGACCAAGGGGAAGGACATCCCAAAAGGGTTTGACAGAATTTCAACCGGAGAAGCAGCAGCATCCACTTTACTGGCCGTCAAGCTACAGTACGACACTGTAGTAACGAACGTAAAACTTCAAGCTGCTGCATTTCTTGATGGTTGAAGACCCCGTGAAGACTTTATTGGAGAGTTTGACGGCTCTCACTGGGTTTCCCCTATACCTTTGATGTAGATGACAACTGCGGAAGCTCGAAGAGAAACCAAACTTGACTTTGACGGAGAGAAAGGCAACCACAATGGGGGGATGAAACTGGACAGCTGTTTCTTGACGACAACTTTTGAGACAGCTAGAGAAGACTTGGAGACGAAGCTAGGGGGAGCTGGAGACAACAGGAGACGACGTCGGAGGAGAAACTAAACGGCTGGAGACGACAACCTTACAGAAGAGGAAGGACTAGGCCAACTACTCGCCAACATAGATGGCCCTGCGGGCAGCCAACCATGACGGCGGCTGCCGCCCGCAGGCGGAGAACTCCTTTTGCTCTCTCTACAGCCTAACCCTAGGCTCTGATACCATGTAGAAAGATTAAAAGATGTATTCAACGTATGTTGTATATTTTTGATAAAAGACACCCTCTCCTATATATAGGAGAGGTGGACACAACCTAGACCTGATGGACTGACTGACTTAATGGACTGACTTATATGGGCTTACAGACACGAGCCCATATTACATGACTAATATCTCCTTTTTACTTCTAACAAGTGTATATCATGAGTTTTGTGTACATGGTTTGGTAAAAAAGAGCAAACGACTTAAATAAAAAAAATTGTGAAAAGTCACGAAGAATCGTGAAAATTTGTATAAATCACGAAAAAGCGGGAAAAATTGTGAAAAGTCACAAAAAATCGGTGATTGGCGTCACAAAAAATCGGCGATTGGCGTATTAATCGTTATGAACATTTAGGGCGACCAACATACTAATCGGATGCTGAGTGTAGGAACAAACACCTTTCCTTTGACTAATGGGAGGATGTAAGTCTGAAGTTACCTGGGACTCTGAGAGGTGTTATGATATGTCGGTAAAGGAGGAGGTGGTTGTTGAGGGGCCATGGAGGGGACGGTAACCTTAGGTCTTCTCTTGTACACCTTGATAGGAGGAGGAAGAGCTTTAGTTGGTTCAGTGGGATAATAACCACTTGAGATAGGGGAGTGAGATAAAGCAGACCCCTTTTTAGAGTAGTGCATCATGTGTTTCAAAAAGACGACATCCACACTAACAAACGATTGTCTTTTGACGTGATCATAACACCCATATCCTTTTTGAGTTTGTGAATAATCCAGAAAAACACACTTAGTAGAACTAGGGTGAAGTTTAGATATCCCGGGGCGGAGATTCTTATCAAACAAGTTTCGATATCCCGGGGCGGAGATTCTTATCAAACAAGTGATGTCAAAGATGCGTGGCAATACAAAAAACAAAGTTGCATTTGGATACAAAAGAGAGAGGAATTCAATTGTGCAATATAGAAGAAGGCATGTAGTTAATTATGTAGCACACAGTAGAAACAACTTCAGGCCAAAACATTGTCGGAACATGATAGTGAAAAAGAATAGTGCATGCTACTTCAAGAAGGTGACAATTCATCCTCTCTGTCGCACCATTTTGTTATGGTCTGTAAGAGTAGGAAGTCTGATGAATGGTACCCCGAGCAATACAATACTGATCCACTAATTTTTGCATAACTTGTATGTCATTATCAGTTCTAAAGATTTTAACAGTTGTATTGGGTTTGGATCTCAGTGAAAAAGGTGGTCATAGATTTCAAAATATTACTGCTATCCTTTAAAAGAAACAACCAAGTTGCCCTAGAATGGTCATTAATAAAATTCATAAAGTAGCGAAATTGGGACATGCTAGTAACTAAACACGGTCCCCAGATATTAACATGAACAATATCAAACAATTTTTTAGAACTAATCTCTTTCTTCATGAAATACAACCCGAGTCTGCTTGCCAAATTGGGCTAGATTTACACAAATATTGTTTATCCGAATTTTCAAAAAATAGGCATTGCAGTTTAGCAGTAGAAGGATGTTCCAGACGGTAGTGCCATTGTAGGTACTGCAGACTGAATCCCATCAGACAATGTCACATGAGGGACCCGAGTTGTTTTAGATAAGGATGTAAAAAGGGTAGATTAACTAGAGATATGAGCTAATGCTTCTGAGGCGGTGACCCATTTATTTTACTGTAAGTAGCTGGAGGGAGATGCAAGTAAAACATAAGAATCTCCATCTAGAGCTTGCATTTGCGAGGATAGACGAGCCTGGTAAAGTTTTTCAAACTCCGAGCGAATCCACTCAACCGTAGGCTGAGTTGAACTGGAGGCAACTTCAATCGTATCTTCAAAAGCATCAGAGTTTACATGGTTCGCGCATGTAGGTGCACCATGCTTATCCTAGCAACAATCCTCATTGTGGTTTGTCCGCCCACAGAAGTTGCAGAAGTGGTTGACAGTTGGTGGTTGAGGTTGTCCTCGTCCAGGTACAGGTGGAGGACCATGTCTAAGAGTACTAGAAGCACAACCACCACAACCTTGTCCACGACCTCAAGGGCCGAGTGATAAGAAGAGATAGTAGGTAGGGAAGTAGAAGAAAGGCGTTGAACGCCCTTGAGAACATCCCTTAGTGTTGGTAAGGGATCACTTAGATAAGATCTTATAAAATACACTAGAGAAAGAATGAGGAAGTCCATCCAAGAACTAAACCAATTGAAATTTGTTGCGTTGCCACTGAACTTTTTTGATGTCAAAAGAAAGAAGATATACTCCATATTCATCTAGAGTGGCAATCATTGGTGGTAATAATCTTTGGCAGATCCACCAGTAGAATACTTCTTCTTCACCAGATTCTTGAAGATCTCAAAAACCTTCAGATTCTGTTGGTGAGAGTACACATGGGTAGTTGATCCCACATAGCTTTGGCATTTTGAAATTGGAGGAGAGATTGATTGATCTCCTGTTCGACATTGTTCACCATCCACGTCATAAATCAGGAATCATATTTGGACCAGTAAGTGTAGGCTTGCTTGGTTTTTTCAGTAGAGCTTAGCATTATGAGGAATTTCAGCATCGATAGAGATATGGGAATAACACCCTTGGGCTTTGGCATAGAGTTCAAAAAATGCCGACCAAAGATGATAGTTTGATCCGTCAAACTTCACGGTCGCAACACAATGATCAAGGATGATTTGTGGTCGCCATAGGAAACAGAGTGATGACGCAGACAAATAAGAGTAAGCAGTAGCAACAGATCTGGATCAACAAATCGGAAAGACCCACATAGGGGCAGTAGAGAGCAGTAACAAATATGAATCAACATTCAACAGATCTGACAAACCCACATAGGAGAAACAAAGAGAAAAAAAGGACCTACGCCACCACGATGTGAGAGTTACTCCACCATTTGGCGTAGACAGGCAACAAGGATGGTGCTTTTAGATCTTCATCGTGCTATTTTAGAATGTGGCGGGAGACGAAATGGAGGAAGAATGAACGTAAAGAGGCTGATAAGTGGAGAAGAGGGTGGCAACTGGCTACTTGGTGGAAGTAGAGTGGGGCTGTTGGGTGGTGGGAGGGGTGGAGGCTGTTGGTTGCGACGGAAGGAAGTAGTGGGTAGATGGAGTGGCTATATGTGTGGGGCAAGGAATAAGGTTTCGCCAAAACTGGCGAAATTTCGCCCCAAAATACCGATTTCGGTGGCATCTGGTACGAAACCATGCAACCATACCGCTATGTCGAAATCGTCGAATTTGTTTGCCCAAAATTCGAAATTTTATCAGGGAGTAGGAAAATCTCCTTTCCTCCCACATGAAGGACCCCCACCTATCCCCATATCAAATTTTATTGCATAAATCGATGCATTTAGGTGTAATGATCATGCCTGTAAAATTTCATGGCTTATTTCATTGATTTTGGCGTCGAAACAGGCACTGTTGCATTTATCAAAATTTTTGTCGAAATTTCAGTAAATTTCGGTTTCCATGTTGTCGAAACGACATCGAAATCAGATACCTTATTCCTTGGTGTGGGGGTGTCTAGGAGGCTAGTGAGAGGGTGGCGGCGGGAGAAAAGAGAGGAAGGGAGAGTAGCACGAGGTAGGTGAAGCAATGCAATAGCGGCGACGGGTGATGGAGGGGACAGTAGCAGTGAGGAAGGTGGGTGCAACAGAGGCAGGTGAGGGGGGGCTAGGGTGAGAGAGGGAAGGGAGGGGTGGCGACTAGGGTGAGAGAGGGATGGGAAGCATTAGGGTTGGTGGAAGGGATTAAGGAGGATCATAGCTGTATGACACCATATAGAATAAGAAACCTTTATTGGATGTGTCTAAAACAAATACAAGGAGCTCTCTGTTATAGGATAAAAGAGTAAGTGAGAAATAGAATCGGGCAATATGGGATAAAAGAAAAGCCAAAGACAAGACAAGTCTAAAGCACACAATATACTAATAGTTCCCATGCGTAACAAACATTGTATTTAACATTAATTATGTTAATATAACTTGTTATTGTATGCATTGCACATTTAAAGTTATAGCATAAGGTCAAATTCTACATATATAATGTTACACTACTAGAATTCTACTTCCACATCAATATCATCTCCCTATACCAAACACCATGTTTGTTTGAGTTTTTTACAACAAGGCTCAGATTTTGATGATGAACGACGACAAATTTTGATGATGAACGACGACTGGAATTAGGAGGAAGTTGCAAGGTAGAAGGGAAGACATTAGGAAAAAGAGAGAGACACAAAGAGGAGTAATAGGAGGTAGGGGTGAGCATCGGTCCAAAACCGGACCGGACCGGACCGAGGACCTAATATCAATAATTTTTGGACCGTAGACCGGACGGTTTGGTGGTCAGACCGGACCGGGACCGGACCGTTTTGACCGCGGACCGGACCGGACCGAAGACCGAATTTATTAAAATTCCCGGACCGCGGACCGGACCGAAATCGAAATGGACCGGACCGAACCGGACCAAATTGAGCGGTCCGGTCCGGTTTTGCGGTCTGGACCGTTATTTGCTCACCCCTACATGCATCGGTCCAAAACCGGACCGGACCGGACCGGACCGAACCGGACCGGACCGAGGACCGAATATCAATAATTTTTGGACCGTAGACCGGACCGTTTGGTGGTCAGACCGGACTGGGACCGGACCGTTTTGACCGCGGACCGGACCGGACCGAAGACCGAATTTATTGAAATTCCCGGACCGCGGACCGGACCGAAATCGAAATGGACCGGACCGAACCGGACCGAATTGAGCGGTCCGGTCCGGTTTTGCGGTCTGGAACGTTATTTGCTCACCCCTAATAGGAGGAAGACAAAAATTTCGGATTACCAGCAGTGCCAGAAAGTTGCTGTTGATTCCACCTTTGGCAGCTGATGGCTGCAACAACGTATTCGGCTAGGCTTCAGAGCGGCTGGAGTCTAAACCAAAGGACCTGGCGGTCGCAACAAAGAAGGGGACATGGCCAAGGATTGCCCGACTAAGCAATAGAGAAGAAGAGATGAGCAGCTGAGGGAGCAGGGAGCAAGGAACAAGGTGACCGATACCGACGTCGTTTCGACAACTTGGAAATAGGTATTTATCGGTATACCGACAGAAATATCGACAGATGCAATCTTGGCCGTTTCGACGCCATAATGAACGAATTAATTTATGAAATTGTACAGGTGTAATCTCTACACCTAAATGCATCGTTTTATGCAATAAAATTCTATATTGGGTGTGGGGGGGTCCATCATGGGGGAGGTAAGGAATCTGTCCTGTTTCGTTGGGATTTTAATGAAGGTTTTCGATGACAAAATGTAGGAATTAAGATATGAAATTTTACTAGCACAAACCACACACTTAAATACACACAATTATGCAATAATATACAATTTACACATATGAATAACATATCTACTTACAACTCACATCAACTGTATGTTGAGTGGCGCGCTGGTTCTCCACACAGTAATGAGTTGATATTACTGAGATATTGCGGCCATGACACGCACATCCTATAAAGGTGGTTGTATGTAGTCACATGCTCCTCACACACATCATTATTGGCAAATTGTATGAAGTTCCATGTTGCTCATTCATGTGCGATACTGTATAAGTGTTTAATACTCCTTTATATTATATTCACATTATTCTTTAGTAAAACATCTTCCACTAAACACAAAAAAGTAACTAATTATATCAATACTAATTGTAATATGCTTAGATAGATTGTATGATAATAGTAATTAATAGTGTTGTAAGTAGGTAGATCTAGTGATAATATTGTAGATCTATATAATATACTTATAGATGTATGTATAGTTCGCGTAAACATATAAAAATTGGAGTAATACTAGAGGCTTTGGCGGTAAAAAACACTTTTTTTAGGTGAAAGTGGAAGAAAAAAGTAGGAAAAAGAGATGGAGAGGTTGCTAATGGTAGAAATGAAAGAGATTAGTTATAATTACCTTAATTTGGGTTGGTATTAGCTCCAATCGCCAAAAATCATTCAAATGCACCTTCTTTTCTCCTCCCAATAAGTAACTACAGTCATTCTCGCAAAAAACGGTATACCCATCGGTATATCGCCGGTTTCGGTCGGTACAGTGAAGTTAGTAGTGCATTTTGCACCGAAGTCATCGAAACATGGCGGTATTGGCGGTATACATGTCGGTATTATCGATATTTGCGATCCTCTTGATACGCGCGCATGTTTCGGTATCGGTATTTCGGTCGAAATACCGCTGATACCGGCGAAACTTCATTCCTTGGCAGGGAGCTGTAGCGGCAACAACCCTTGCAAGAATGAACTCCGACGGCGGCAACCGTAAAAACTTGATTTGTCGCCATAATCGGGCGAGCGTTAGAAGGCGAGCCCTAAAATCTCAACACACGAGATTGGGGAAGCAGGGAGTATCACGGGGGGGGGGACATAGAGTAGCCATTGGGGGGTTGTGTGTATACATGTGGGTCCAACAGGGATCAAAGGTTTAGCAAATACACAACCAGTTCAAGAAACCTGTGACCGGGTCGCCGAGTCACCAGTTCAACCGACCGGGTTACCGGTTCAACTGCTTGTTAACCCTCAAAACGGGTTTTGAAGCCACCCGATCCGCCCAGCCTTCAGGGTGACAGTTCAATCGGTTGAACCGGTCGGATCAGGTCGGGTGTCATAATTTTGTTTTTCACCATCTTTTTTGATTGTCAGACTTTTTCCTGTCATAATCTTAAATGAGTTCCCTTATTGACAAGATGAATTAAAGTAATATGTTAGTATAGTGTTTATGATAACTTGAATATAGGATTACTTTAATCACATGCTAGGAAGATATATACTTCTCGGAGGCTGATGTGGCTGTCTTGGACACATGTCCAGCTTGGGCACGTGTCCAACTTGGACACCATGGATATAGTTGGACTTGCGGAATACATGTCCACGGTAAATACCTGTTAGACACATGTCAGGACGACCACATGATCTACCTCCTTTTCCTCCTTCCCATCAACCCATTATCTTCTTCCTTCTCCTTACATGTCCTCCTCTCCACTTCCTCATGCTCCACTAATAGTCTCCTCCCCTTCCTCACCACCACGAAAATGTGTCACAACCTCCGCTATGTCTACTGCTACCTCCCACTCATCTTTAATTAACAACTTAAACACACATCATCCTAATGCACCATGTGCATAATGATACTGTGATCCAACCCATCCTCTTCTTCTATGCCATTGTCATCTCTTCTCCCTTCTCTTCAGTTTAATATTTAATACACATCCTCTTCCTCTTTCTCACCACTGATAGCAAATATTCTTTGCTGTCTAGTGTATACTATACACTTTTCGTTCATGTTAGTGTTCTTAAACTGTTATTGCAATTTTGTTGTAGGTTATAAATCGTGGGCTTCATTCATATTTTGTTTTATTGTTATTTTGATTTCATTGTCATTTGCGTTATGTGCTTGATTTATATGTGAGTTTGCGGTAGTATTTTTGTATTCAATGTCAAACAATTAGTATAAAATGGCTAACTAGTAGGCTTGGGCTTGGTCTGGTCAAGTCTGGTTTGATCCTAAAACCATAAACCAAACCACATATAGTAAACTTAACCGCCAAAAAGATCTAGACCGAACTTAACTTGACCACAAAATATGGTCAGTTTGGTTATGTTTGGTTAAAACCACTACTACCTAGTACTTACTAGCCCCAAATTTAAATAAAGATCGATGATAATTTGATTAAATTTTTAAGGCTAGTCATACTTTAATAACATGAAATAGGTATTATTGTCTAAACATTAGATGAACGATTCTATATTGCATGCAATGCTGAAATGTAAATTAATTTAAAGATTATATATATTTGTGTGTGTGTGTATATATATGTCATGTACAACATGGATATAAATGTCCTTTACAACAATAATAGTGAGTATAATGTTGATATAATTTGATGTGCTGTGTATACATCAACTCAATCATGATTAGGCTATATTACTTTAGTGTGTGTGTGTATATATATATATATATATATATATATATATATATATAGTCAGGCTAGAATACACTCGAGTGTACAGATCGCATGAATACACTCGTGTATTTGCATATCAAGACCATTTTTTGCAAAATGTAAACCATTGATCTTCACTGTCGTACTATAACTAAGCTACATGCAAATTTTGAGCCCATTTGGTAAGTCACTCATCCAAGGGCAACAAAATCGACGCACGAAACTAATTTGAAATGCATAATTTTTACGGTCTTTATAACATGACCTATAAATGTCCAAATGTGCTCAAATTTTGTATATGTGCTATTCACAAGATGTTTAAGAAGATCAGCGGATTAGATTTTTGAAAAAAATATTACATCATGAAAAACTACTTGAGTGTATTTTGCTCCGAATACACTCGAGTGTATTCTAGCCTGACCCTCTCTCTCTCTCTATATATATAGACACACACATACACATATATGGAGTTGGTCAAGTTCGGTCTGATTGGTTAACTAGTTGCCCAGATTATGACCACTTGACCAGACCAATTAAGGATGGTCTAAACACTTTTCAAACCAAATTTTGCTGCAATACCCATCCAGACCAGACTTAACCATGCAGTTTGGTCAACTTTGATTTGGTCTGATGGTCAAGTTTGGTTTCCTATCCAGCCTACTAACTAAGTATATTAAACCAGTAGCTGAAATATATTAAATCAATTGCTAACTAGCTATATTAAACCAGTGCTGTGATTCCTCTTTTCATGATGTTTTCCTAGTTGACTGAAAATCTCCCCAATTTTATACTGAATTTCTTACAAATTCCTGCACAATTCCCGAAAGCTAAACATTTCGGCCTCACCGTGCTTCCTAGATCACTTGGTATGTTAGCTGACCAAGATCTATGCTATACATTGTAGTAGCTTCATGTGACATTCTATGAGTACTTCTTTGCATGTATATGTATCTATTTGTATGCAGTTTACATGCATATCTATAAACCGATATGATTCCCTATCTTTTCACAATTTTTTCCTCGCCGACTGAATCCTCCCAAATGTATGCTGAATTATACACAAATTTCCCGCAGAGTTCCCAAATGCTGAAATTCAGCCTTGCTGAATGGATCCTAACCTCTTTTATTTGGTGATTTTGGTGGTAGTCATATCATTATTGTGACTATGGTTCATGGCCAACCTCTTATATTTCTCCTATTAATAGCTACAATGCATTTAGACAATTTTTCAAGCGAGAGCTTTAATATCATTGTGTAGTTTTATAAAAAAACTATAAACAACTTGCATTGACTCATTGAGGAGCTTCATGGAGAAACAGAGAAGAAAGAAAATAAACTTAACAAAGAGATCTGCTAGTTGATTGGCAGACTTGTCCCGTAGTTAAGTACTGCGACCTGATTGTCCTGCTTAAGTTCTATCTAATCTTAAAAAAAGGCAGATTTGAAGCCCATGAATTCCAGAACTCACTAGTAGTGTGTACTCTTGCTTTATGCTCTAACTCTTTACTCATCAAATGACTACAATTTTATTTTCATTTTTTTGCCTAAACTAGAGTACCACCGGAATAGAAGGCTATTCACCTCCTATTTATAGGATAAGTAGCCCATTCCTTATCAGGGATTGCCTGTACTTGAAGTCGTCCGTTGCTCTTACATGTAATGCAATGCTTTTGGCATATATTAAAATTAGATTCAAAGTAGAAGAAACATTTGGATATATATATCTGCCTCATAATTTTGCTTATCAATGAAATGCCTGCGACGATTTCTCCCTTATCACCATTCAGCTTGGGGCTGGAAGGTTAGATTTTTGCTACTTATTCGTACCCATCAGTCTGTTTTCTTTATGGGTATACTTTCTCTAAGAAATGGCGGTGTCACACTCTCACTCGCAACCTCGATACCATGGACTGATGGAAATACTTGCTCAACATTGAACCTTTTGGTTACATCCTAAAAATAGAATTGCCATAGGCAATATTGTTGGGTAATAGGGGCATATAGTATAGTAGTGGAAACAAAAAATTATCTATCTGTATTCCCATAACAAGATCACGTCAATTACTATGAAATAGGAAGGATGGTTTAAGCGACTTATACCTGTACTTGGAGCAAGTCCTGCAACAAAACTCGCTTCTTTGCAACTGCTGATAAGTTCCTCTTGGACGGTGGCTGTGCAACTCCTGGTCTTCACCACTAACAACTGTTTGCGCAACCTCTGCAGCGTTTCCGATGATCTCATCACGGACTGCAGGTTGACTTTGCTCTCCGAGCAACAGACTCCTGCCTCTAGTTCTCTCTCGTTGACTATCTCTCCCTGTTGGGTAGGACTTGCCTGGGCTCTCTTGGTTACCATAACCAAAGAGGACAACAGTTGTCAGAGGAACTGATTCTAGTTGTCTGTGTTGTGTATTGTGCTCTGGGAAGCCCCCAACACCCCTCCTTTTATAGGCGAGGTTAGGGTAAGGGTTTCCATATTGTACGGGATTGCGTGGGAGTAGAAGGGATAGGAAGAACTTGAACTTTCACAACCTATGAGACGCTAAACGGTCGTCTGGAACACCCACACGGTCGTCTGGCAAACCCAAACGGTCGTTTGGTGTGCGTATGGCTGTATAGGCGGCCATACGTTCCAGGTGGGATGCCCAAACAGCCTAGGCGCCCAGGCGGAGGTCCAAACATTTTTATATATTTTTTATTTTAACAGATATATGTAATTTTTTTGAAAAATACAATCCTTACACATAAATATACATGATAAATATGCAATCAATGTGCTAGCGTCGTATGAAGAAAGCAACAAAATTATTAGATATGGATTGAATTGTGGAAGTTTTACCTAAATAAAGTTCATATAGAAATCAGAAAGCTAAACATGTATAATGTTTGTAGCCAAAACATGTATAATACTATTACGTAGAATTTAGGCCCTAATTTGAACTCATTTGATCCAAATTTGATCAAATTTGACCATTTAACCCTAATTTTTGCTTAAACCTGACCTAATTTTGTATACTATGACCTTATCAATCCCAATTTCCATAAGTTTTTCATATATTCACCTAAATGAGACAAAATTTGGCCTAATAAGACCTAGTCATCCAATTTAGAACAATTTCCCCCAAACCATACTTGTTACCCCTAAATTAGACCTCATGTACCCAATTTTGACATGATTTGGCCTAAAACCTAATTTTGTATATTATGATCCAATCAGACCTAATTTCCCCAAATTTTCCCTATATTGACCTAAACAATATCTAATTTGGTCAAATTAGACCTAATCTCACCATATCAGACCATTTCCCCAAAGTCAGACTTATTTTCCCCAAATCAGACCTACTCTGCTCAAATTTGACATAATTTGGCCTAAAATGAAATCTAATTTGCATAACATGACCTAATCAAACCTAACTAACCCTAAATTTCCCTATGTTGATCTAAACGAGGCCTTACATGGCCAAAGCAGACCTAATTCCCCCAAATTACACGTAATTCCCCCCCAAATCAGGCATGTTTTCCCCCAAATCAGACCTAATTTATCCTAAATTGATGCCATTTGGGATAAATCAGACCTAATTTAACCATAAAATGACTCAATTTGATCAAATTCAGATCTAATTTATGCTAAATTAGCCTTGAATTTGCTTAATTTGGGCCTCAAAAGGCTTTAGGCAACAACTAAGGTCGATTAGGGGCCTGGGCGCCCAGTTTGAGGCGGGCTGACTTAAGCCAAGGCGCCGCCCAGGCGGGCGCCTGTACAACACTGGGTGTGCGAGACGGTCGTCTCGCACTACCAAACAGCCGTTCGACAGTTCCCAATTGGATACGAATTTGGCAACTTCGATTCCAATTAATATCACATTACTTGCACTCTAAGTAAAGTACAATCAAAACTATTTGGGAAACATCGCGAACCTTCGTTCGGCCCAAACGAGCAGTCTCACTCAAGCGAGACGTCCATCTCGCTCACCCAGACGCCCGTCTGGTGAGTTGAGATGAGCCAATGTGATTGAACCGGTCAGTTCAAGGGCAGAATTTAGCCAATTCAAACTCTGATTACCCTGACAGCCCAAACGGTCTCAACACTTGAGACGCTCGTCTGGCTGCCCAAACGACCGTTTCACTTAGTGAGATGGTTGTTTGGCACTCCAGTCAGCCAATTAGTCGATCAATTGTGTGAATTGAATACCTAAACAGTTTAGTATCAATCCAATTGTCATTCAAGGTAAAACTCCTCTTCTAGATGAGTCCTATGTGTGGTGACCCTATAGGTCCCATGTCACGTTGGCAGTAAATGTCTATAACTGGCTTATGACATCACAAGCAGAGAGTGGTGCCTAGTCGCACATCAGTGCTACCCAAGTGAATTGAAAGTTGGAGAACAACTTCAATCTACCATCTGTGTAAGGTGTTGCAGCAATTGTATAATTCCTTTGTCTCTGATATCCAGGATGAACTCAAGGCATGGAAGGTCATCCTCTCAACGTTCATTCCATGTTCCTTGAACCAAGAGCAGATGGTCTGAGATAATGTGACCTCAATATCATATGTTGATTCACATGTGCATGTGCATGCATTTCTCTATATCGCTTATCAAGTGGCGAGGATAACATACTCCAGTAGGAGGGACAAATCCCATATCTATCACTCACAGTCTATCCCCATGTGTCAAAGTCACCCAATCATCACCGTTATAACAACCCATGTTTCAGGACTGCATTTGATGATGTCAAAGCGTACCCAACGACATGTGACCAGTGTAGTGATTTCAGATCTAAGAATCACAGTCACCACCTTCACTATGAGAGATGACTGTGATTGCCACAATCGTGTGTCAGTCTGAAGGTGGGTTTGTCCGATACACTGTTATCTAACATGTATCTGTGTGCTTGGTTTGATATTTCCATATCATGACTAATGAGATTTAGTTATCAAGCAACTCACATTCTGATCTTATGTGTCATTGTCGTCTATCAACCTTCCACAATAACAGCCGATTAGGGACATAATAGAATATGTATATGTACTCTTAACATCCGTATGATCTCATCCACAAGGGTAATAACTTGAATACGTTCGTCAATTGAGTAATATTATTCTCTAGACATTCATAGTGTTTCTTCATTATCTCATAACTGAATGAATTGGAAGCTTGCCTTTATAAGTATTAAACAAATCCTTTAAGGTATATAACATGTCAATTTAACACGTGATTGGCTTTATGGGCATACCTTACCAACAAATATCACCTACATAAGATGATTCTCCGATCTTTGGATGCCACAAATTCGAGGGTTCTGCTTTATTCTCACTACCAAACTGCAATGAACTCCACGTCTTGCTCTATGTAATCACTTCTTTGATTTCCCTGTGCATGCACAAATTCATCTAATCTATTGCTGGCCAAGGAAAGGTAGAAGCTGTAAATAGGAAGTTTTAATAGATGCTATGATGGCAGATGAAGAAAAGTTCTCTGATCTTTGTCCTATGTTACTTTCCGTATGCATGTTGCATTCTTTTGTAACCTATTTAAACCTGCAAACATCTCTTTATTTACACAGTTTATTCACTTTGATTCAGGTTCCTCGCCTAGTTCGGATGCATGCTGATGAGATGGAGGTATGGTTTATCATTTGTCTAGGATTTTTTTTTCTGATAGGAAGTGTATCAATTTTAATGGAAATATTCAATGTCCTATTTTTAATGTTCGAAATAGGATATTCAAGAGGGTTATGCCGGACAAATTGTTGCTGTTTTTGGTGTTGATTGCGCTTCAGGTTGACAAATTAAATTTATCGTGTATTTCTGTAGCTTTCCTGCAATGCTTCTTATTTTCTTTTTGTATCAGGTGACACTTTCACTGATGGATCGGTTAAGTACACAATGACCTCCATTAATGTTCCTGAGCCCGTTATGTCCTTGGCTGTTAATCCTATTTCCAAGGATTCTGGAGGACAAGTACGTGACGTTGCTATTCCAATGATGATTTTGTTTTGCCCTTCTCCAAAGTTGTTTCCCACAAGTGATTTATATAGAATATCTTTTCAGTTTTCAAAGGCTCTAAATCGCTTCCAGAGGGAAGATCCAACGTTCCGGGTTGGTTTAGACCCTGAAAGTGGTCAGGTTTGTCCATCCCTTACTGATTCTTTGGGTTGTTGGCATTTTGGTGCCTAAGTACAACAACATCTATCTTTTGGTTCTTGATACATTTTTTCAGACGATTATTTCTGGAATGGGTGAGTTGCATCTGGACATCTATGTTGAGCGTATTCGGAGAGAGTATAAGGTGTCACTTTTGACTCTTTCTTTGTTTTAAACTATAACAATTTATATTTACTAAATATGTTGTGCGTGCCACCCAAGATTGATGCAAGTGTGGGAAAGCCTCGTGTTAACTTCCGAGAGACAGTATCACAACGAGCCCGGTTTGATTATCTTCACAAGAAGCAGTCTGGTGGTTCAGGGCAATACGGACGAGTGACAGGGTATGAATCTTTCTGCTGTTGTAAGTTTGTCGAAGTTTGTAGTAATCTGACAATTCTGCATGGTTGTGTTAGTTGAACGTGTGAAGTGCACAATGTTGCTCGTTTTATATGATCACTGGAGTAGAGTGGAGGGAGTGTTGCTTGTTGAGAGTGAGAGGAGCATTTTTCATTAGCAACCTTATATCTTTTGCATAGAGCCAAGGGCGAAAATTTCCATTTATCGATGCTGTTTTTGTGGAGATAGATTTATACAGGAATTTTGACGGACCTCACCCTAAGAATATGGTTTCGAGGAATATTGTGAATCTCCCAACAATAGGCAGGAACTCTGATGATCTCCCCCCTTCTATATCCTAACATCCTACCGTCTACTGTTTAAATGCAACAGCCATGAGTTATGATGTATAAAAAGTATAAATATAAAGTAAAACCATTAAGAAAATATAGAAAGGAACTCTCTTACGTCTCTGTCAGTTGATTGTTCCATTATGGATCTTGGTTTTTTTGTTAGAGAGGTGCACATTCCCTGATTTATGCGAAGTGGGGGCTTGCAGCCTTGCACACCTAATCCCTGTGTTATGAAAATCAGTAATCGGACAGGGTAACGAATAGAGTATATACGGTATTCAGGAGTATAAGCGGGAGCATAATCGGTTTCAATCGGCTTTGAAGTTTTTAAATTAATTATGTATTTACATAAATTTATATGTTGGTCTATATAATTATATGTATAAAGTGAAAATAACAGATGAGGATGTAAGTTATGTAACAAGAAGCATAAGTTCATGTCGAATGTCAAGTAAGCATCCTAAAGATAATAATAGTTTAACACGTCCTGAAATGTACTAAACAAGTAAAACACCAAATAACCACGTAACTCATGTCTAAATCACATGACATAGTACATCAACCTAGGAAGCATGGACACTTCCCGGAGGCTGTCGTGTCTGTGTCGAACACGTGTCCTACATGGATACGCCGTGGACAAGCCTGGACACACGACAGACATGGTTCCTGCTTGCCCAACTTCATTTTTCATATATGCAATATGCAATATGGACATGGCGTGGACACGTCTTGGACACTTCTTGAACACGTCTGACCCAGCCCAAATGTCTTGGACACTACTTGCAGCAGCCCAAATGTCTTGGACACTACTTGCAGCAATTGAGTGAATAGTAGCTAGGCGTTGGAGCCATAGTTTTCATACCTGACCCGGAGGTCGACCTGGAAGAGATCTCGGGTCACGAGTCTCTGGTTCAACTGTCGGGTCGTCCCCTGGTGACATCATATATATATATATATATATATATATATATATAATGTATAGAACTATAGATATACAAACTGCAAATAGAACATAATCTCGTCATTGATTATTTAAAGTTTCAAATGAGTGCCCGAAAATTAAATAAGCAATCAAATAGGCAATAGGTGCATGCAAATTGCAAAGAATCATACATGAGTCATAACTGATAATCTCAAATTCTTAATGTCTCATACACAAAAAAGACTACCAAGTCTGGCATCCATCCATCATTAAGTCAATTGTTTGGAAACAAAATGATCACACATGAATATAAACTAGTGAACTAGAAAGATATCATCAATAATCTCTCATCCATTCTTCGTCGCCATCTTCATCCTCGTTTCTGTCCCGATCATCATCACTAGGATAGGATCAACCTCTGGCATATCTTGATTGTCTTCTTAGTTTTCTATAAATTATTCAACCACATCAGAATGTGCACATAGTCTAGTTATCAACATGTATGATAATGCTCTGGATTTTACTTTTTGCCTCTTTCTTTTGTTACCCCCAACCTCCTCAAGTTTCTCAAACATTTCTTCAACCTCATTATTATCAAGCAAAGGTGGATCTTCATCATCCATAACCCAATCATCCGTGACATGAATTGCATCGATGTCAATAGGATCAAAGTTTTGTTGCTTCAAAAGACGTCTATAAATTATGTTTTGTTAGCTAAGTTTACTTCTAAAATGTTACACATATTTGAAAGCTATATTGAGAAAACATACCGACTTTGAAGCCTTAGGTTGCGTCTAATGTATAGTAAATCATTCAACCTTTGATGCTTCAATCTATTCCGCCTTTTGGAGTGGAGATGCTCAAATGCATTCCAATTTCTTTCGCATCCAGATGGGCTACAAGTTTGGCTTAACACACGAACTACAACCTTTTTTAGTTTCTGAGCCTAATCCCCAAACATTTTCCACCACTCGCCTACATATTACACATAAGATGTTCATATGTCAATAAAATGTAAACTTGACAACAAAATAAATATTTTATTAAGTAGATTGATATGGTAATTCCTGACAGTTGCTCATTGATGGAGCAAATAGCCATTTTCTCCCAAAATTCCCTTCTTTGTTTTTGAACTTCTCCAATTTCTTTGTAACTTTTTGTAGGAGAAACAAATTCCCATCAACCATCTTTTCAATAACATCATACAATTCGGTAGTAATCTCAGAATGCGTAAAAAAATTGGCTGTATCATAATGAAATTTAGGGTTAAGCCAAAGGCCAACATCATGCAAATTTCTATGCAATTGTTTGTCCCATCTTTCATCAATGATCTTCCAATAGGGACATAGCCTTTCTTCTTATTAGAAAAAAGTTTCCTTATTGCCTCTTTGGCTCTATCCATAGCTTCATACAGATATTTCATGGAAGGTCTTTCATCTGAATCTACTATTCTCAGCACCCTAACCAATGGCTTACATACTCTAGTAATAGTAGAGCAATTCTTTTAGAACTCCTGATTCAAGATAAGTTCTTCCACTGCCTTTCCTTTATCCTTGACATATCTAGAATCTTGAAAATCCTTGCTAAGGAAACCACTATGCAAATCATGCTTATGGGCAAGCAAACTCTGCGTAGGAAGGAAATTTGTTGTAAACCTTGTAGGACCTGGGCGCACTAGCTTTGTCCCTCCCCCTCCCTTCTTTTGAGTAGATGCAACACATATATATGATTGTAGACATATATGGTTATCTTGGAAGCTTGAGAAACCACATCTTGGATTAGTGGCTTGGCACCAATGTCTTTTAAGAGTAGGTTCAAACAAGGCGCTGCACAAGGAGATCTATACATATGGCGATATTTATTTTGAAGTTGTGTTCCTGCTAAGACATAATTAGATGCATTGTCAGTCACAACATGAACAACATGGTTAGGACCAATCCATTCTATCATGTCCTTGAGCAATAAAAAATATGTTATCAACAATCTTCACCACCTCACTAGCATCTACATATCTTACAAAGGTTGCCCCTTTAGGACAATACACTAAGAAATTGATCAATGTCCTTTTTCTTGTGTCTTTCCATCCATCAACCATGACTGTGCAACCTGCTTGACTCCAACATTCACGAAAAGTGTCCACAAACAACTGCATTTCCTTCTTTTCCCTCTTCAAACAAGTCATTCTCAACTTGTGATAAGAGGGTCCCACGTAACCAGGCCGCATTCATGCTATCCCATCAATCATAGGCTGAAAATGAGGAGAGTTAATTGTGTTGAAGGGAATTCCTGTATCATACAACCACCTGGCAATTAGTTGCTTTACACGATCCTTTGCGTCTTGGGACATCAACACACTCCTCAGGCTTGGTTGAGCACCGACTGTAGTCCTAGGAGCAAATAAGTGAGAACCTGTTCCCTTCTTTTGTTGGAGTTCTGTGTTTTCAACATCCACCACAGTCGTTCCCCTAGTGGAAGAGTTATTGGCAGTTTCACAACTCCCAACATTCCCACTAGACTGACTACACAATGCAGGCCCATATTCATGTGAAGTTTCATAGTCTTGTACCACTTTCTTTTTCTTCTCCTCTATCTCCTTAAGAAGCCCAAGCATTTGTTCTCTAACATCATGAGGAACCTCTCTACAAATCTCCATATCACCAGATTTCACTGCCAAGTGGTGTTTCATTCTATTTATCCCCCATCTTTAGTGGTCTTCCCACAATAGCAACACTTCCAAATCTTCTTCCCACTACTAGGATCAATTAGTTCATCTACATGTCCCCAAGCAAGATCACTTTTCCCCTGAACATTTTGATGTGTTGGCACAGTGTAGTCTTGTCGTGTTGACATCTCTAACAATAACACAAATTAGAAGTGAAAAATCAAATAAGTTGCAATAGCATTACAAAAACATCCAATAGAATTACACAAACAAACACTTAGATTGTAATAGAAATATAGAATTACACAAACAATGGGATTAGCAATACTTATTAGTTATTACTAGCAAGTGGCAACTAGCAACATAGTAGGAAATTTGAAAAAGAAAATGACCAACAGTAAGATTTAATCAATTCAAACAAAATTACAACAAACATATAACACATAGGCATATGTCTGAGGCTGATTAGTTATTACCTAAAATGGAGTAATTTAAACCTCGAATTTAACACCAATAGAAGCAGAAAACAAGTTTGGCGTCACTGCATCAATATCACCTCCCAACACGTTTGTTCGAGACTTTGACAACAATGATCAAATTTTGATGATGAACAACAACTGGAATTAGGAGGTAGAAGTTGCAAGGTAGAAGGAAGGGAAGAGATTAGGAAAAAGGGAATCACGAAAAGTAGAAATAGAGGGAAGACAAAAAAAGAGTCGGATCACTAGTAGTCCGTATCTTGCTGGAAAGTGGAAACTTGCTGTTGGTTCCACCTTAGGCGGCTGCTGGTTGCAACAACGTCTCCGGCCAGGCTTTAGAGCAGTTGAAGGGCGAAGCAAAGGAGCTGGCGGCGGCGACAGAGAAGGGGGCAGCACAACAGAGTAGTTGGACCAAGCAACGTAGAAGAAGAGATCAACAGCTGTTGTGGCGACGACCCTTGCAAGGTCGGACCAAAGATGCCGGCAGAATCGGGGGAGCGGGAGAACACAGAGAGCCCCGCACACGTGATCGAGAAGTAGGAGGTATCGGGGGGAGGGGGAACAATACCGAGTAATCGCTGGGGGTTTCATGCGTAAAACAGGTGGGTCCAGCATGCCTCTAACTCATAGTTTTAAATTTTCACTGAATTGTCAAAATTTCCATAATTATTTCCACACCGATGGCCATCGGACATCGAAATGCACTGCCAATACGGACTGTGCATCGAAAATTTTCTTTCTTTTTAATGTATTATGGATTGCCTAGAGCTTTTTTTGCACAATTTTGTGTTTTTAAGTTTATACATTGTCCTTGCAACCTATAATGACTTAATTTATTGATTTCACCATTGAAAAATGACATCAAAATTCTCATCAAAATCCCCATTGATACAAATCAGGGTCACAAATCAGGGTCCTTCACTCACACATGTGGAGACCCCCACCCCCACTTATCCAAGATGAAAGATTATTGCATATTTGAGTACATCTACACTAGTAGACATTTCTGGTAAAATTTCATAAATTAATTGTTAATTTTGCCGTTGAAACCGAATTTTCCATCGAAATTTCGGTAATTTTTTGTTTCTGTGGCTAGTGAAACGACATCGAAATCGGACATTTTCTTCCTTGATCTAACCTTTAGCAAATACCCAGCCGGTTCAAGGAACCTGAGGCTGGGTCGCCGGTTCAACCGGTCAGGTCACCGGTTTTGATTTTTTAACCTCAAAAACGGGTTTTGAAGCTGCCCGACCCGCCCAGCCTTCCGGGTGACAGTTCAATAGGTTGAATGGTCGGGTCAGGTCGGGTTTCATAACTCTGGTTGGAGCTACTGCAAGCAGCCCCCACAAGGAGATGGAGCTACTACAAGCAGCTTTTACAATAGCAACCACTAGGAGTCGAAGCCGCCACAAGCAACGACCATTTGCAGCAGGAGCTGCCAACACCTAGATCAGCCACATGCTGCAGGAGCTGCCAACACCTAGATCAGCCACATGGAGCAGGAGCTGCCATTACCTAGATCAACCACACTAGCTGCAGCTTCCTTCCCATCTAGGAACTCCTTCCTCTTCTTTGTCTATATTTTCTTTTCTAGTTCCTTTTTTCCTTCCTCTTCTTCCAACTTCATTGGTCCTCTAGTCTAATGTGTACGCTCCTCTACACTTCTCTTCTTCCTACTCCATGGAAAACTGTCCTTCCCTCTTTTTCCTCCTTCCAACATGTAGTCCTCCTGTTTTCTTGTCTCTTCCCTCTACCTTCCACTCCTACACGACTACTAAATGTGTTAACCACCTCTTACTTCACGCCACCAATACACAATTCCCTCCATCACCATTGCTTCCCTCCTCTTCCCTATACTCCACTCCTCCATAAGTGTTGTAACTAAAAATTGTTGCTGTCCAGTGTTCACAATTAATTTCCAATGATTTTTCTTTAGTTTATCATTCTTGGATATTATAGTATATTTTTGCCTTATTGATTAGCATAGTGGGTTGGAATACATATGTGAACATAATGTGGGTATTTTGGTGATCTTTGTTCATGCTTGTTGCTGAGAATTATGAATTATATGGATAATGCATAAAATTATATACATATGTAAATATATGTATGTATGTGTATATGTATATATATTACCGTGTCCATGTCTTGAATTTTTGAAAGCTGTCGTGTCCCATGTCCGTGTCTGTGTCCATGTCCGTGCTTCTTAGACATCAACATAATGGTATCTGCACATCTAATCTCTAGATCTTCGTCATCAAACTTCACAAAATTAGATTAATGATCATCTCCATCCTCGAACTGCAACCCCTTTTGACTTTTAATCCTTCTGAATTTACTCCCATGTTCACCTTGATCTCTTGTTTAATGCCATCATCAACTACATGGCATGATGAGATAATGTTTCAAAAAAGGGTCCATGTGGCCCATATAACATTCAGACCCTTGACCGAACCGCATATCTGAAATCGGTGCCTATCAGACCATTGTCGCATATAAGGCCGCATAGCTGCACATAACGCCAATTAATTACTGATTTTTAAGTGGACAAATTCCTAAGGTGGCAATTTTTCTAACACCCACCTGTTCTTCATGTAATAAAACCACCATCTATAATCAACATACCTTCTGCTTCCATTTGCTCTTTTTTTTACGTTTCATTCATCTATGGTTTTACGTTTAACTCATTATTGCATATTTGTATATTTTTAAGTTGTGTTTGACTGCTTATTTAGCTCATTATTGCATATCTGTATATATTTTAGGTTGTTTTTGACTCTATATTTGCATGATTGCATCAAAAATATGTAATTATACAAATGAAATATATAATTTTATGATTTTTGTATATTTATATAGATAAAAAAAATCCAACACCACATATTCCTACATACAACAACTACTCTATTCACTAACCTCTCCGAACGTACAAAACATACCGCTTTTCAAAACACTGTGATGTGATATTACCCTCTATGTGAGCTAAGTCCTGCATTAGGTGATTTACACCCCCTTGATCTCCTTCTTGCATAGAGAAAAAAAAAACCTTGCTGGGTTTGTTTTTATCTTTGAGGAAAAAAAATATTATGCTGGGTCAGTTGACCCATGTGGAATTATGCGCAATTGGGGTGTCTCAGACTTGGTGTTAGCCCCAATCATGGGTTGATTCCTCTAGAGACAATAACTAAAAGAAATCAAACAAACAGACACAATCACAATTCCACATATGCTAAATCTTACACAAGCAATTAGATGAAGAGGCAATTAGGAAAATGGATCTAATTAAATGAGCATGCAATTAGATGAATAGTAATTAAATGGATATACAATGAGGCATCTATGAACAAGCAATTATATAAAGAGGCAATTAGACAGACACATGTAAGAGCAAAACCATTATCTAATAGTAATCAACTAGGTGTCTATATGCAAATGAATAAGACAAGATTCCAATAAATTATCATTTCAATAATAGTGAAAAGCAAAACAATTATCAAATGTGTAATTGGACGAATGAGTCATTGAAGGAGGTGGAATGGTACGTGATACCAAAAATTAGATATAACGAAATCAATACTTATAGGAGGGGATACATAATTCTACATGAGGAAATGGAAAAAATGGAATAGAAGGACAGGGTGTGGGAATAAGGAAAAATGTCAGTATTAGATTAATGGAGGAATAGGGGGATAAAGGAGGAGTAATCAGAGGAGTAGGGAGAATTGGATGTGAAATAAAGTGACAGAGGGAGAACAAGTGTAGTTAGTCTATAATTAGAGTTGGACGAAAAGAAGAAATTAGAGAAGAAGATGGTGGATGGATTATAGGGTGTAGAAGAGTAGGGAGAATTGGATGTGAAATAAGGTGACAAAGGGAGAACAAGTGTAGTTAGTCTGTGATTAGAGTTGGACGAGAAAAAAAAATTAGAGAAGAAGATGGTGGATGGGTTATAGGGTGTAGAAGAGGAAATTGAAACGTGGAAGAAGGTAGAAGAAAAATAAGGGAGAAGTGAATTAGTAATTAGAGTGGGGGGAGGCGTCACAGTAGAGGCCCTAGAGGGGAATCTAAAGTAGAATGTAGCTAATAATTATAACGGAAATATTTTTTTTTGCCGTAGAATGTAGTATCACAAACAACCGTTGGGAGAAGAAAAAGTTTGAGAGAAGAAAATGGAGTTGACATTGACTAAACGAATAAGTAGAAAAGAAGTGGACATGAGAAGGACTTACCATAGTCAAGCTTATGTCGTTGCCAAGAAGAAACATCGTCGTCACCAAGAATGTGGTTATGCACCTACAACAACAACCAAAGCCTACATCAACGACCAAAGGAGACACTGGGGACAAGGAGGGAGAAGAGGCCGTTGAGGAAGAGAAGGCCGCCACTGGAGGAAAAGGCCTCCGCCAAGTTGAAGAGAGGGGGAAGGGGGGATTGCAACCCCTGCTCCTATTTGCTTCCCCACAAGTTTTTCACAAGTGAGGGAGAGGGTTGGGAATTGGGGTGATACGAGGGTTATTGGGGGTCTGGGGTCAAAAGTGTTAGGGTCGGGGGATGGCATGATTCGAAATGAGTATTTGTTTGTTTTTTTCTTTCTATAAGCGTGCATGTTTAGAAAAGCGATAATTAATCGACTGAATTATCGGGAATGGGGTCTGGTCTGAATAGTACATCAATTTGACATCATCAGAGCGACACTCTGTCCAAACCGCTTAATCGGTCGATTATTCAATCGCTCGGATCGTTATCTTGAACAGTGGGAGCCACTTTGAGAAAAATTACTCAATAGTTAGTGTGTATCCTTAAACGACACAACGTGTTGTGAGGCACTTCATCTTGCTAACAATGTGGTGCTTGATAGTAGATAACCTTCTATAACCTTTATATTCCGATCAAAAGTGGATGTTAAGCTTAGCAGTGTGGTGCAGAGCACACATGTTTTCATGCATCACATGTTGTCAACATAAGATGTGATTATAGCCTATATGATAGTCTCGTGATTTGCAACATAATATAAAAACATTAATAAACATATTTATCTTGGAATCAAGTGATGTGTAACGAGTGATGGTATACTCAATTGTATTGTGTGATGGTTTATATAGACTCTAGTTAATATGCACCTCGAAATCAAAATCGCGGAAGAATAAGTGAATCATTCTAAGTTACTACCATATGCTCTTTTTTGGGAAGCAAACAAATTGAAATGGGTTACTCCTAATTTAAGAGATCTATTCCTCTTGTATATCTTCACAACTAGTGATTTGAGAACACCGAAATCAAATCACGACAACTCAAATGGAGGTATATAAGGGCATAAGAGATATTGGCGTGGTGGAGGCAAGTGGCAAAGCATCATGTGAGGATAATCAAGGAGCATACTCAAAGAAGTTACACTAAAACAAATTTAACTCGTCTGGAATGAGGTCAAAGCAACCAAACCTTTCTTGGGTATGAGAATCATTGTTAAGTAGAGTGGTATGCGGTGTAATGGGCAAAGTGGTTACCACATAATGTATGTGCGGTATGCGGGAGTATATACGCTTTTGAATTGTTCCCAATCAAATAATTGCATATAATCTTAAAACCATATATTGAATTTGTAATGGTATATACGTAAATAAATCTAAGCATATCAAAATATATGTATTTTATGTCTATATGTATAAATGTATATATATATTTAGCACGTACACACATGTGCGTCTTCACACTATGCTCTATAACTTCATCTTGGATTTGTGAAACCTCTCTTGTTCATTGAGCTCCTTATAATCAAATAAAGCTTCTATTGCTATGGAGACCAAAAAAAAGCTTCTATTGCTATACATTCAATCGAGAAGCTCTCATCTCCCAACTTTCTTACAAAGATGAGTTGGTTAATTACAACACCTTGATCCTTGTGATGATCTTCCTTATATACAGAAATTGCATGTGACACCTAGGTTGAAACATGGACATTGTCCTCGGATTACACTGCACCCCATGATCTTTCACGTCCGTCGTCTCGCATGTATGATTCTTTCTCGGTGTTGTTTGTCACTTGATGATGTCGGTGAGAACCTTGTTAAACTCGTTAATTGCTATGTGCTAGTTAGACTGACAGCTAAACCTATCTGGGTTGGATTTCCAAGTGCCAACTAGCCCGAGTGATACTAGGGACAATTAAGTAGTAAAGAATAATGCTATATGACAAATTTCTTATGAGCTCAAACTCGTGATGGTAGTAAGGCAGTACAAGTTGAACATCTTTTAGAGGAAACCTTTGGGGATGGTCTCGTATAAGGGTGTCAAAAAATTGGTTTTGGGTAGGACACCAACCCCGGTTGTTACAAAATAGCTCTAATGTAAAACTACATACTAACTAATAAAAGAAGATGAAGCAATGGCTAAAAGGATAATTCTTATTCATCAACTATGTTTCAACAAAGGCACATATAGAGCCTTTATATAGGCTTCTAAAAGAAAGAATAAACGGGCAGTAGCCAATGTAAGACTAATCCACTTGACTTTACAAGAGCCCAAAAATGAGAAAAAGGACATAATAAAATAAAGCATGCTAATAAAGCCTAACTAGTGACACGGCGACGACTACACTCATAAGTGCGTAAAGGTGGGGCCTGTGTTACATCAAGTTCAACCCAGAAGCGATCTGGAACCAAATTTAACCGAATCAGGTTTCATATTGTGTAACCTGGAACCAAACTCGGACCATGTACTTATGTTTAGTACACTTGATATGAAGTACCATGTACCTAATTAGAATTTGTATTCTCTAATTTTTTCAAACCAGATTCAATTCGGTTAAAGAAATCATTACCCGGAACCGACCTAGTTTCGATTGGGACATCAACATCCAGTCCCGGAATCAACCCATATTTATAAAATCCAATCCCAAAATCGGGTTTTTCGGGTCAAACATTGTCAGGATCATGGGTTCAGACAAAATTTGACAGCCCTGGTCTCTTAAATGGCCAACTGCACAAGCATATCACACTGGCTTCAATTCTTAGAACCTAACCCAAATAGTAATATATCTTATGAGCTGGATCCTTGAAGAACATTTTGATTGTGCGAAAGGCAATCTGGTCCACAACAATAGATATTTTCAAGAATCTTTTGGATTCAATGGCTTATGTAATCACCAAAAACCTTACTGAATTGTGAAAATACCACCTTGTGTATAGTGGGGTCAACCTTTGTCTAAAAAATCGCCTTGGAGTAGATCGTTTCAGTTAGCATCCTTCTACATAATTATGTTGTCTTACTGGAGTGCTACTTGTCTGGTAAGACACCACCCCCATTGTTTGAGTTTTTTTGTATGCTTCTTCATATTTCTTATATGTTAGAGATTGTAGTAGTTAATTTCCTTCACCTTGCATTAGTTGCATAAATTTTATACAGTGGTCCATATATTGTTGTTTCCATTTGGAGATTGTTGCTTAGGTTTCTATAACTATAGTGACATATTTGAGATTCAACAATTTTTCAGATTGCTTGAAGAATCGGACCTTGAGGAAATTTTGGAATGAATGCTAAAGCTCAGTCAAAGTTTGTTTAATTATTTTGGGAAAAAAATGCGAAATAGTTGGGACATGTAGATAGTATATGTAGGTATCTAAACTTGTTTAGTCACATGGGCATATGCATGTATATGATATATATGTATGCATATATACATATCTTGATGTAGATGTATACGCACAACATGAAAGATCCCATAAATTTGGAAGAGACTATTGTTTTGCAAGATGGAGAGAGGAAACCTTCACAATTGTCGTCTAGGAGAGGGGGGAATGCATGATGTTGGAATCAGTTAGGTCACATCCTACGAGGGACACTAAACTCACTATAAAAGCTGAAATCGAAGTTACCTTTGAAAATGTCTATATAAAAAGGAAAAGTTTGTGAAAAATTGTTGAAATTCACAACGAATCGAACAAGTTCGTTAAAATCGTGAAATGTTGCCGACCTGCACTTTATTCGTTAAGAATATCCATATGACGCAAGAATCATGGAAAATGCAACTCTTTTAGATAGGAAGGGACGTTTTTTTACTAGGTATATACCTATCTAAACCAATACACAATATATAGGTGTGGCTAGGCGTTCCCCAGGGGTGCTTGCCTTGGCGTTTTGTATTTTTCATTTCTTCCATATATATATAAACTAATCTAGGCGGGCGCCTAAGCCTAGATTAGACGATCAACACATGTCAACGCTTAAGCGACCATTTTTTAATACAATGGTCAAACATAAAGAACATATATCATGCCTAAAGTGATAAAAAGAGGAGTGGTTGTAGGACGTGACTTAGGATCATCATTTGAAATCTTGGTTTTATCCATGACCACTATAGTTGTACTTGCTAAAAGGCTGGCATTGTTAGAAGTTGCTTCTAGTAACATGAAGTGAATGTTGGCGCAGACTAGAACAACAACTTATAATATTATATGTGAGGATTAGAAAAGAAAACAACAAAGACAAAGGTGGATTAATCTTTTTCTTTATACTTCCGGTTGGTGTAGAAGAGAGAAATGCTTGTTGTATTGGGGCATGTAACATCAATGGCTGCTATGATAGCATAATGCACTGAATGGGTTCAAGACCTAGCATATTGCTATTGGATTGCTACTGGTGACCACACATGCCTAGGTGGTTGGTTGCCCATAGGTGGATGTAATATCTATCCACCCTTTTTATCCTTTACTGTTAGGGTGCTTTAAACTGCTCTAATACCATGTGGAAAATGAGGTGGGAGGAAAATTAGATAATCCATTAGGAAAAATTTACTCCAATTAATTTGAGAGAGGACTAATGCAAGCATGGACTCAAGTCCTAAAGGACCAATCACACACATGCCTTTATACATAATAAACCCAATAACTAGTAACTCTTACAAGCTTCATGTGTTTGTTGAGACTGGGCTTGTTGGTGAGGGACTTCTCTGTGCATGGAACTTCTAGTGTATTCCACTGTCTCATGATTTGTCTCCTTGACCTCTTTCACCAGATCTAGAAGGATGCCGTTCTTGGCTTTTTGTGTAGATATCCAAAATGAGTGTCTTCATTTGTTTAACATTTCTCCCCTAGGCGCCAGGCGTCTGCCCTGACAACACTGGTGATGTGGAACACATCGTGAAGAAGAAGAACCAAGAAGATCAACAATAGTTCTCAAAATTCAATTCATATTCAACTGCCTGAATAAAGATCCCAAGGCTGGTTTTATAGCACTACATGACTTGACTTACAAGAAATGGAAATAAACTCCTATTTGCTAAATTTCAGAGTTAAATAAAACCTAAAAGAAAGAAAAGCATAAAGATTTACGGCTAAGTACATTAACTAGATAATTTGCACTTAAGTCCCTAAATATAAAAATAAAGCAAAAACAAATAGAATAAAGTCTAATACGTCCTACATCAATTCCCGCCTGGTTCAAAAGACGAGCCACCGGTGAGTCGGTACATATCCTACGCAGGCTCTCCTGATAGTGGCCGATGGTAGGATAAACGAATTGGACGCCGCCGTGCGATCAGAGTTGGGGTATTGTCAAACTCAATCATGCCATAATGTTCATGCCATAGTAGAGACTTTATCATTGGAGCATCTGGAAGTATTGGCGACACCAAGGTGGCTCTATAGCCATCATCAATTGGAAAAGCATATATTTTGTTTAAGGACTTTGGTAATTGGCGCGGTGCAAGGTTGACATCATCTCCCACTAAAGGAAGCATCGAGGAACGAACAACCACCATATCAATATTGCTTGGACCGTTGACACCATCCCTTACTGGAGGTGGTGGAGGCATCGTCTCAGACTCGTCTTTGCCAGTTGCTGGATCACGAGTGGGGATTGCATCTTTCTCATCAACCTCATATGCATTGTTTTGGCTATGGTCACTCGAAGGAGGCGTATCCTCAGGCTTGCAGTCGTCTAAATGAAGTCGAATGTCCTCCCGAATTGGAACGAGCATGTCCACTCTATTGTTGACTTGTTATTGCTTGTAATTCCGAGGTAAGAATTGTAGCATGAACAAGGGATGCAGTTCAGTCCATGTGTAGACGGGCTCGACTAGCTGTTGTTTGTTTCACCATGTTAAGGCAGCTCCTCGAAACTTATTAGTGACGATAAGGAGTTTGGTTGCATTGCCCATGGTTTTGGATATCTGAAAATACTTGTCGGCGTAGTCCAACCGGTCAAGCACAATCTTGGAATCGCGCTCACTATAGAACTCCAGTATATTCATGTGTTGTATCTTGACATGAGCTGAAGTACGGAGAAATTTGATTTTTGTGCTTGCTCAAGTGTTGCATACCATTATTGCGGGCTAGATTTTGCAAATATCTGTCGTGCTTCTGTGCAAAGTCATCCAGTCGACATTGAATATCTGCCAGAATTGAACGAATTGCGTCCACCTTGTTGTCAAGTTGTTGAAGAGTCGCCATGATTTTTTGGAGAAGAAAACCTCCTTGAAGTTGATGTAGAAGGAGATGCCTCTAGGGATGGCAATGGTGTGATTTTTCCGTCAACCGCCCCATACCAAACCAAACCGCTAAAAAAATAAATCATGCGGGTCTCCGCCCCACTTCTACCACGGGTTTTTTCCCCACTGCCTGGGTGACCATGGGAAACCAACAACCCACCACTACCGGGTACAATATATGCACGACAACAAACTATTCCTCCAACACAGTTACGACAACAGACTACCACTCGCTCCCGCAACCGACTGTTCTCCGTCCCAATCTGCTACATCTACATGTCTGCCAACTCCACCGCATAGCCATCGCTGTCGTGCACTCCACCACCACCTCCATCCGGTCTGCTAGATGCATGCCACCTCCACTGCATAGTCGCCGCCATGCTGCACACATCATTGGTACCGGGAAGACGATGTGGAGCTGCACTTCCGTGCGTAGGCTTCATCATAGTCAGCCTCGTAGTAGCCTCCACCTTAATTGTATACTTATTCTTCTTCCCTTGGTCTTCGACTACGACCCTCCGCCCTCGTCTCCGTCAGGTGTCTCTAGCACCTCGGCGTCACACAGGCAGCAAAAGCACAAAGCGATCAGTCTGCGATCACTAGCTGCACACAGCCGGCTGCAGAGAGAAGACAGATAGGAGGGAGAAGAAACCCGCAAATCTACGGACGGTGCATGAGCAGATCATGACCGGCGGGCCATTCAGGTGAGCCACCATGCCGGAGAAGGTGACGATGACGCCCATCCGCACCCACCATGCCGGCCAGGCCAACCAAGGGTTGCCAAATCGGACCAAACTCTTGGGACTTGGGAGCGGCGGAGCTCATGGCAGGCTGGGGAATGGAATTCTGGAGGATGAAGAGAAAGGTTGCGTGGTGGTCCCTGTGAACGTGAATTGTTGAGGCTGGTACTAGACTACTAGCTTTGACGTTATGAAAATCTCGTGATTGACCATTCTCAAATATATACTAAAAGTAAAACACAATTGTGGATACCCATCCACCGAACCATACCATACAGGTACTATGGATATTTATACCAATATCTACCATACTCAGCTGGGTGACCGAAAAACGAGATGGGGTGGGTCGGGGGATGGTTGTCCAATGGTAGCTGGATTATTTTGCCACCCCTAGATGCCTCTGAAGGAAGTTTGATCCAGTGTGCTTGACCCGCGGGGCTACATACTAGCAGGATGGAGGGTTCGATGAACTGGAAACAGACCAAGAGGGTTCTGTGCGTAGGGAAAGGACCTTGTGAGGCTACTGGTTTGGCGTCCTATCCCGCAGACGCATGGCTGTGGCTGGGGGGGGAGATCATGGGAGAGGGATGGGCGACAGAGGTCTGGCGAGCACATAAGATGTGGAGTCAATGGGGATGGGTGAGGTCAGGCGGAGTTGTTGGTGTCTCACTAGGATGTAGGAGGGTTTATCGGGTGTTTTGACGGAGAAGTGGAGAGGGAGTGGAATTTTTGGTGGTGTCGGGAAGACGTTTTGTGATACATGCTTGCACTGGGTGCCGGCATGGGGGAAGCAGGACATGGCCGCCTGTGTTGGAGGTTAGAGACTGAGAGAAGTGAGGAGCTTGGGACGGGCAGTGGCTGTTCACGAGAGGACAGGGATGCGGGATTCTGGGTTAGCAGGCTTTGCGGAAGGCTGTACGGTGAAAGAATAGGGAGGCATGTGTGTTGGGACGACGGTTTGCGCGGTTGGTGTAGAGAAGGGAATTGGTGATCAAGCTTGCGGGAAGCTGGATCCCAAGTGAGGAAGCGAGGTTCCTGTTGTTGGGGAAGGCTGGGCCGATTTTGCGTGTTAAAGGATAAACGGCAGGAAGGCTTGCGGGTTGAAGCAGGCCACATAGGGCATCAACAGAAGAGATTAGGGCGACAGTGGCGTGGAAGAACAAGTGTGAGAGAGACTTGTAGAGACCAAAAGGGTGGGCGGGGGGAGATTAGAGGTGTTAGAATCTCTGCTTTCCTTGGAGTTAACTGTGAAGGTAGGAAGAAGAAGAGGGAAGGAGAAGAGGTCGTGCCCTAATGAATTTAGGGTTTGTCTCTGATACCACTTGATGCGGAACATATGATGAAGAAGAACAAAGAAGTTAAACGACAATTCTCAAAAATCAATTCATATTCAACTTCCTGAAAAGAGATCCCAAGACTGGCTTTTCTAAAATCACTTGACCTACAAGAAATGGAAATAAACTCCTATTTACTAAAATTCGGAATTAAATAAAACCTAAAATAAAGAAAAGCATAAAGATTATGTCTAAGTACATTAACTAGAGAATTTACACTTAAGTCTCGAAATATAAAAATAAAGCAAAAACAAATAGAATAAAGCCTAATACATACTACATCAACTGGTTTCCATCTTGACTAATTCAAGAGAGCAGGCCATTTTATTGTATTTTTTATTTTATTCTTTGATTACATACTTGATTTCGTGAAGAATGTATGGCTGCTCAGAAATACGGACTTTGATGCCATTTTCTTGTGACGAGTATGGCCTGCAATGAATCAAATCTTTTGTGAAGCACCACGAGCATCACAACTAAATTAAGGAAAAACACCCTAGAGAAGTCATACAACCATGGAATCCCTTGTCTGTGCTTCGGTATAGTGAAATACGAGTAATGAAGAAAAATGGTTCAACCCAAAAACCTACCTTCATAGTATCTCAGACATAATAGAAGATGACGTAGTAGTATAATAAATATCAAATCGGTTGTTCTCAAGGCCAATTGCTTGATTGGGATGCTTTAGTGCTACATTTTGGATGGGCATGACTGATCCAACCACTAGAGTTGACTGGGCAACATTGTTGTAGTGTATTTGAAAATGAATTCTTGCTAGTACAACTTCATGGATTTCATTCATAGCTTTGCAACAAGTTTCATTTGCAATTTTTTTTGAAGTTGTAAAACAACAATATGTTGGCCTGGATTGCCAATTTATGGCATGGGGATGATTGGATTGCTCCTAATACATTCATTCATGGATGTTGTGGTGGCAATGGAATTAATGTTCTGAAGACATACACGATATTGTAGCACTAGTTATTACTATGTAAATATGTAATCAATGTTCTGGCATATGTGAGCTCTTCACGATATTAAAGCTCCTAAGAAAAGCCTGTGGAGAACATGAGTTCCTGACAGGATACACCGCCTCAATAAACATTTAATCTGTACAATCCTCTATATCGGTTTTTAGGAAGTAATTAATAGGCAAAGAGATGATCCCATTAGGTTAAAACCTACCATTATAATAGGGAAGATAATAATTACAACCTTGTATTTAAACCCTATTGGGTCAAATATCCTACACCTTTATACATAATCACGCTGATAACTAGCAACTCTCAATACTCCTCCGATAGCTTGAGCATGGAGATTGTCATGTTTGACTTGCCAGGTTGACACAAACATGACGAAGATACTTCTACAAAAAAGATAATCAATGACGGTATTACTCAGCTCAACACATACAAAAACCACTCCATGTGAATTTCAAAATTTAACACTCAAGCACTCCCCATCAAACAAGTAATATCATTATCAGGTATCAACAAATATTGATAAACGGACAGCTTGAAAAGCATCTGGAGAAACGATCTACAACAAATGGTGTCTTCATCTCAGTCGATAGCGTCATCAAGCAGTCTAGAGAGCATTTGGTCATAGGTAGAGGATTCTAGAGGCGTTGTTACACCATAGTATATTTCCCACATGCACAAGAAAGCCAAAACAAGCAACTGAACATAAAAGCATATAGCCAAGGAAGCACAGACACATTTCTAGACACGGACACTGACACGGATACGGACACGGGACACGGCAAATTTAAAAAATGTAGGACACGGACACGGCATTGGGTGAGGGGAAAATGTTTTTTTAATATATCAATATGTGTGGATGTATGATGTATGAACTGGAATTTATTTTTAAGTTTGTCCAGATTAAGGTATCTATGTATATATAATCTTATATGCATGTAGAGGTGTGTCTTTGTGTGTGTAGTAGATATAATGTGAAGAACAAAACTAAACACGTAGTTTTTGTAAATATAGTATATTACAGAATATTTATATATATGAGGTTCATATTACTCATTTAACCAGCTTATTAGACCATAATTTGATTCATAGTATCTGATTCAGTGCTTAGACTTTACATGTTTTTTCTTTCAACAGATTTGCTTGTAATTGTGATCAGATCTTAGCTCTATGTGACATTTTCTCAGTGATAGGACATGAACAGAAGCTGTATATTCAAAATTTGCATCGTCAAATATGGTATTACAGCAGCATCTGCTGTAGTGAAGTGTCCAGGAAGTGTCCGGGCAGTGTCCAGCTGTGTCCGGTGTGCTGAAAAAAACTAAATTGAACTGGACACGTCCCAGCCGTGTCCAAAACGTTTTGAGCCGTGTCCGGGAAGTATCCTTGTCCGAAATGTGTCCGACACGGACACGGGGGCTGTCTAGAAGTGTCCGTGCTTCCTTGCATATAGCACAAGCAAAAGGTAGTGAGATGACATAGTCGGTCGATAGTGCTTCAAACAGTAGAAGTGTATGGAATACACACATTGCTAAACTAATAACATAACTCCAAAGGCCTAGTTATATAACAAGGTAGTAGCTCCGTGGTCAAATAGATAAAAACCTTCATAACAAAAAACGGCCATAAAAAAATCTGTCTTCACTCATCTCTTTTGCTCACTCACATCACTCCCCTCAATGCAACGACAAACATATCCAAGAGAGTGGTTACGGTGGAGAAACAAGGTATGATTCAAAGGGGTGTAGGATAACATGCAAGGGCCAGTTGTGAACAACTTGACAAGAAATGAGAGGAGGTATAGCATTAGGAGATACTAATGTTTAGGCAGAACTTTGATGGATAACCCCGATTCAAGATTCCAACTTTTTTTGACATAGATAGCTTTCTGCAACAACGAATGTAGACGACAACACGAGGGGAGGGAGGTGGTACCGTGATTGCAGGCGGGCAAAGAGAAGAAGGGTGCAGTGGCGGTGCCAGTCGGAATGGAAGCAGATGGCAGCAATGACAACAGCACGGGAGGGAGGAAACAGGGACATCGGGGAGAGGGGATTACATTGGCAACAAGGATGGAGGCGTCGACCCTCAGGACATAGCAAGGATGGCCAACAGGGCACATCCCTCCATTGTAAAATTGGAGGGGAGGGGGCAACGATGGTTGCAGTGGGACCCCTTAATGGGTTGGCAGCGACACCATCTTAGCCTAATGGGTCGGCTGTGGCAGGCAGTAGTGGACAAGGTGGCGATTTTGAAACAATAATTAGGAGGGGCTGCAAGCCGTAGCCCAATAGCTTTTCATTGGGATCTTCAAGTGGAGCAGAGAGAGAGAGAGAGAGAGAGAGAGAGAGAGAGAGCGAGACTGACTAGATATAGAGGGCTGCTGGAAGAGGGGGGCAGTAGGAGACTAGGAGAGACAAGGGTGGCCGTCCCCAGATGGACCAGCCTCTATTTTTTAGGTTTACGCTTTATGGTGAATCTGTCTGCTCTGATACCATGCTCAAAATTGATTACTAGACAGAGAAACTGTTCCATTTGTTTTAGCCCTACTCCTATATACAGGAGAACGTGAGAATTACAAACTTGGAGTATCCTAATGGGCCAAACATACTTAGGTCCTTATATGTGCTAACCAAATAAATAATTACTCTCAACATTGCTGTTTCAAATTACAATTCCAGATAACGTTTTGCATTGACATCATTTAAGGCCTTGTATTGAAGTTAAAATTACTAGTTTATGACTTGATAAAAATACATATCCAGTAATTCTACATTGTGATACTTCTTGTTCAAATTCCTCCTAGTTGCACAATGTGACCTCTTATTCATGCCTGCACATGATGATGTACCTTTTCCAATTGATGTTCCAATTTTTCATATCCATTCATGAATCATACATTCATACTGGATGCAAGTCAGCCATCAATGTCTGGAATCAGTTCCTTGTCGACGAGTTGAGTGGGCAAACAAACTTCATCAAAACATGTGTTGCTAAACAATTTTGTCAAAGGAATTGACCTTGGCTTGAGTTAGCAGGCAAAACTAACAATAATAAAAGTCTAGTATTGTTGGCAAGTTTTTCAACATTATTATCATGTCGGTACTGTGTCGAAAGGTATTAGAATTTTACTGGCCAGGTATGGTACTCTTTGAGTGGAGAGAATTTAGTTATTCGTTCAATTTGCTTTGAAGTATATTGTTATGCATTTATCTAATCGTGAATCATGTTGGACAATACCTTTCTTGACAATTTCATCTGATTCCAGATGAGAATTTAGACAACCGTTTGCATAACATCAGTGTTTTATTTTTCCATATTTGTAGCAGTTGTGCTAACTTGAGTTCCGTTTTAGCGGCTCATCACATTCATTCTAACAATTGAAAACATATTTCCAGTTTTAGCTCATTTGAACATCAACTATTTTTTTAACCGAAGCATATCTAAATCAGCTTTTTACTCTAGTTCCTACCAAAATGATATAAATCTATTTGCAAAAGTTTCTTACATAAAAGATAAAAGCCTAACCAACATGTGAACTTTAGCACTAAGACACTTTTCCTTGAACAGGTATATTGAGCCACTTCCATTGGATTCACCAACAAAGTTTGAATTTGAGAATATGATAATCGGTTCAGCCATTCCCCCTGGATTTGTTCCCGCTATTGAGAAGGGATTCAGAGAAGCTTGCAACTCGTTAGTGCAATGTTTAGAACTATAGTAATATATATACATTATTCCTCCAGCTTTATTGGTTTTCTTCTTTGTCTATTACAGTGGAGCTTTAATAGGTCATCCAGTTGAATACATCCGTGTGGTTCTGACTGATGGTGCTGCACATTCGGTTGACTCGAGTGAGCTTGCTTTCAAGCTTGCTTCTATATACGCTTTTAGACAGGTGAATCTCATATCAGTTCAACTCGAAGTTTGCTATGCCATTCTCTCATACATCTATCTTATCTTGTATATAGCTGATAATTTTTTCTATAACACGCCCCTTTTTGACAGTGCTATGAGGCTGCTAAGCCTACAATTCTGGAACCTGTGATGATCGTGGAACTGAAAGTGCCAATGGAGTATCAAGGAACTGTATCCGGCGATATGAATAAGTCAGTACCATAGTTCTTTAGACTACTTCAATGTTCCTTGTCATTTTCATGTTTGGTTCTAATGCACACGTTCATGGAAATGACAGGAGGAAGGGTATGATTGTTGGAAACGATCAGGAGGGAGAGGACACCATCATGACCATTCATGTACGTACATTCTTGTTTCCTTTGCCTTCACGTGAACATCTATATCCATCTCAGTTTGTGCATCTTGCCTGGAAGAATTCCCCCTCCCTCTTCCTTTCCCCTTCTCTCTCTCACACACATACACGAGATCCTTTGGCCGAGGTTAATGTAGCTAACATATTGCAGACATATAACAGTGATACCGCAAAATGTGTCTTGATCCAGCTTGGAAAAGGGTTTATGTAGCAGTGTGTGGAACTCTCATTTGTTCTTTCTTTTTTTGTTTAAAAAAATTGACAGCCTATGCGTAATTAAAACCTGTCTACACATTTTGGTTGTTTGTCATCTCCTTTCATTAAGTTGCATTTGTTGTTTTCGTGACAATATTGATCTCTGCTGATGATATGCAACTAATTTCAGGTCCCCCTGAACAATATGTTTGGATATGCGACGGCGCTACGCTCTATGACACAGGTGCAGTCTGTTGCCTCATTTGTTGCCGTCAAGAAGATGCAATTACCTCTCCTCCTGACTCTCTTTAACTGATGCATTGCAGGGAAAAGGTGAGTTCACCATGGAATACAAGGAGCATTTGCCAGTATCTCAAGAGACACAAATGAGGCTAGTAAACAATTACAACGCCACTAAGACTGGTGGCTAGAAAAGACATCATCATTGGCGGTGCCGTCCTACAATTTTGACGCATGACAATTTTTTGGGAGTTACAATTTGTGTTGGCAATGGTGCCATCTAAGCAGTATTCACAAAACTGAACAAAATAATCAGGTGATTATTTTTCTACAGGCCGAAATATATTTATCTTAATAATGTGATTTATAGGCAGCAGCTGTACGCCAAATTGATAGGAAACACAAGTTATTCCGAAATCTGTATAAAATCATCTGTGCTAGATTTAGTGGTAATTGTATCAGATTGTGTATATAGAGCAAAGCTTTTTCTTATTTCAATTGTATGCGCCTCAAGTATATTTGTGCTCATGGCTGTGTTTGCCGCAAGTATTGTATTTGAACTATCATATAACGTCCAAAGAAACACGTGTTCCTTATAACCTCTTAATGGAAAGGATGATACAAGATTGTTGAGAAAATCTGATCTGCCATGGAGTGCAAGAATTTCGTATCTATTTAACGTACATTATTGGCTGATGGTGAATTGGATTCAAGTCGAACCATATAGGACATCATTGCTCAGTTTATAGAGGAGAAATAGTTTACATAGCATAATCAAGAATAAAAAGGCTGGCCATTCTTTGTGGTTAGGTTGAAAATGCCGAGCCAGTTAGACACTTTTTAGTGGTATTTCTGTACTCTTCATTTGTAAGATTGTACTCCTTTTTGTATTTTTGGCTTTTGTGATACGTATACGTCATTGTGATTTTCATCTATTTTGTTTTAATTTGATTGTGCCATTCATCCAATAATGTCATAGTGGAGTTTTTGAAGGTATAGTGTATTCATTCACGAAATTTTCTCTGTGCAGCTACGAAATTCCAGTTGAATGCTATGTAATAAATAAATAGTTAACATGATAAGTTGAATGAATATGATAAATGGTTTTGACACTTGCTGTATCTTCTCATTATTGTTCCTCCTAAGTTGTGCCAATACAAAATTGGATTACCTTGAATGAAGACAGTTTCGTTTTGTGCGGATGTTGTGTAACAAAGTTGAAGTTTGTGTGTTGTCCAAGTCCCGGTGATAATAATCATTGCTATGCAACGGTGATTATTGGCACGGCTAACTTTTTAAAATCTTTTATAAAGCCCAAAGACGGATGCCCCCCTCCCCCACAACCCCAAATCTTGTAGTGGGTGTAATGTGTCATAAACTACAATAGTGATGATGAATTCTCATATAAGTTAGCTATTATGAAAAGAAATAACAGCAACAAATGGTAGTGATGAAAATAACCACAATGGCGAATCACAACGTTTTTCTTTGAAAACTTGGCAGTTAATTTGTTATACGTATTCTCTTGTAGCAAGGTTTAAAATTTAGGTCACAGAACCATCTTATTTGGGGAAAACATGGTAGTACTACCATTACAATTTCGAGGGTCGAGAGGGGTACATGTAGACGGCTACATGAAGGTGTGAAGGTACTTAATATGGCTGGCTGTACAATTATCTTCTTCAATGGCAATCCTCATGTGACCCAAAGAGTAGCTGAAGTTCACCGAAGTTTGCAGCCATGACGATGCCTCACTTTTGCCTCAATAGGTAAACCCACCTTGATTTTTCAATTCACTCCCGCGCATTCACTTGTAGAATTTTTAAGATAACCAAAAAAGGAGGTTGAGTTTTTCAACACACTAACACCCACCTTCTCTTCCACACATTTTCCTTACGGTTCACGCCCTCCGGTAGACTTATGTGTATCATTCAAATAAGTGATAGCAATGTTAGCTTACCATGCTCTACTACTGCTGGCTTGTCTATGGGGTTATAATTGGTATTTTCCAAGACCATGCTATAGCATACTATTTTTACCTTCTAGATATACCAGCAACAGACCACAGATTGAATACGACGGTCCATTCTCTTTGCGTTGCGACAGACCAAATCCAATGACTCCATGTGTGATGCTAGTAGGATCACATAGTTTGATATTTATCTAGAACCCTTTGGCGTGTTGATAATCTCTCAACAGATGAATGGTGGTTTCTTCATGATTCCAGTGTCTGGTATTGGTTATGATCGCTGCGTGGCATACTGGCCAAAAGGTAAACTTGATCTTGCTTGGGGCTTTCATGTTCCAAATATGTACTCACAGACCACCTATCTTTTTCTCCTCAGTATTCTAGATGAGTCTGTAGGAGCATTTGATAGAGTAGATCCCATATGCTTCCATTTTCCATGCACAGATATCTTTCCTCGTATCATCGGTTGGCTTAGATTCACCATCATTGTACATTCACAAGAGGTAGATATTGATTGCGGAACATCTCGTCCCAGTTGCCATCTAGATCAACGGGGCTAGCCACTTTCATATCGTTGATATTACACTATATAAAAGTGATGCAAATATTCTTTATACATATTTTCTGTTGGTCTGATAGTCATTCCACACTGATGTAGTCTCAACATTGAGGATAACACGCTCACTGTTTATCTCAATCATATCTTGGCTCTCATAGGCCCCCCCTCCATAAGGGAGTAGCTTGTACAACCTTTAACCTTCATACTTATCTCTAACTCCCTTTTTCCATAGAGATTTCCTTCACGACTTCAAGTCCCATGCATTCTTCACGATGCATTGTTGACCTCTCATAAATTTAATGCCTAGACCATCATTTCCCACACAAGAGGTGACCATGTCTCATAAAACAAGGGAGACGTGTCGATCCCTATTACCAACACCCCAAATAATTCTTCTTATAGTTTGATCCATGTTGTATTACAAGTTAGATGAGATCATAGTATCTTGCATGATATACATAGGGATAGTAGAAAGGACAAACTTCACCAAGAAAAATTCTACAAGTAGTGGATAGAGTTCTTGTTGCTGATGCATTGATGCATTTTTCAATTTTTTTGGAGGGCATTAGCATAGGTAGACTTCTTAACTTGATATGAATAATGGGCACCTTTCGGTAGTTACCCATGCCCTTGGTTTTCCTTATAGTGTGATTACTCATTGGATTGGGGAAGATGCTCCAAGTCTTCTCTTTAGAGATAAGTTGTCCTGGTGCCTGCTCAAAGGTTGAGAAACATTACATAATCTCTTCCATTTGACTACATGTGACATTTACATCAAGAACAACATCATTTGCAGTGTAGATATGAGAATTGTTAGGTCCTTTTTGAAAAATGTTTATAGGCTATGCACACGACGAAGAGATAAGGTGGCAAGGGTTCACCTTGTCTAAGGCCTTTGCTAGTTTTGAACTTAGGTAGAGGTTTGTAGTTCTTGATGATGCTAGTTTATCCATTAGGGAGGGCATGCAGAACATAATTTGATTTCTTTCCAACCTACACATTTGATGTATATGCTATAAAGGTGCACAAAGTTTGATCACATGACTTTGATAGGTCAATTTTTATTACCATACGTAGTATTGAGTGCTTCCTTCTCATGCCATGCATGAGCTCTTGATCTAAGATAATTTTGTATGAGTTCTTCCTTCTTGGGAGAAAACTTTTGAATTAGGTGAAATCTAATATGAGATGTACCGTTTGAATCACTCCACAACTACCTTAGATGCAACTGTAACGTTTGAATCACTCAACAACTACCTTAGATGCAACTATAAGACATGTTGTTGATAGTGGTAAGTTTCAATTGATTTGCAACTTGTTGGAATTTTCTCTTTATGAACTAAGACATTGTTGTAATCCCCTAGAGTTTTTTAAGAATTGATTCATTATTATAAACACTTCTTATAGTCATCATTGATTTTTGAACTACACTCTAATTCTTCTCAAGGAAGGAATTATCAATATTGTCATGCCCTATAACTTTTTAGGGGCCAAGTTTCTTAAGTATGCTCCATACTTTAGTTTCATATGGTTGAGTAGATTTCTACCCTAGTTGGTTAATTGTGAGACGTCTATAAAAACTTGGCATGGAGTTCATATCTTCATGAGATAAAGTGCTACTAGTAGTGATCAACTCTTTGAAGTCAGCGTTGACCATCGCCTTGGTGTGGTTGTTGTCAATGATTCAAACACCAATGAGGTTCCTAAGGGATGTAATTAATTTTTTTGTCCATTTATATGCCATGTGATATGGCTTTTTTTTAGCTTTCCTCCTCCATAATTAGTATATTCTCAAGGATTTATTCTTGCTTGATACATTATTTCTCCTGGAGCAGTACTAGTGTTCATGCACAACTCTTATTAGAGACATATGGTATCATTTAGGACTTTCTCGTTGAGTCTTTGCTTCTCCTTGTCTTTGTTTCATCCCCATTTTATGACCGACTGCTTGATTTTTTGTATTACTTTGAATAGTGTAGTTGGTCATTCCAGTGCAATAAAATTCGAGGAAATTGTGTCCTTAAAGCGTCAATGTTATTTTTTGTGGTTACTTTTCTCACTGGAACATGGTTCTGATTAGAATGGATGCATTTGATATTCTCATAAATATAGTTTGGTAAGTTTTTGGATTCACAACAAATTTGCAACCACTTGGTCCAATTGTTGACGTAGAACACCTATGTTAAAAGTGAACTTTGGACCGATAATCCAATGTCATTGAGTGGGACTATTTAGTGCATTTGTCATGGAACCATTTATCACGCCAATCCATCCTCCAAACAACTATAAAGTCAATGACTGAAGGACCCGAGTGTCTGTCCCTAGCATGGTAATATCAAAGTGCAAATGCAGAAGCATAAAGTTTTAGCATACAATGAACATTTAACAAGATATAAGAACCAACATTATCTTAAAATTCAACAAGTATTATTAAGCAACATCAATTATTACATAGTTTTAATTACACATTGAGAGGTACATTATACAAGTCTGAACTATGATCTTACAACAAGTATACTTGAACACTTACTCACTAGTCGTCAACTCCCAAGCTATCTCTAAACATAAAAAATATGTGAAACAAGCAGGTCAACACACAAGGTGTTGTGTACGTGATATATATATATATATATATATATATATATATATATATGTGTGTGTGTGTGTGTGTGTGTGTGTGTGTGTGTGTGTGTGTATACACATATAAGCTTTACATAATTTGAAAAGATTCCATAAGTAAACAAATAAGAATAAATTAGTTAAGTACTTAGCAAAATGGGAGCCCATGTTTTATGTCATATTCAATTGTACCAACAAAATGATGCATTCATTAAGGACTTTGACCAACTTCCCATTAGAAGTGTCTGTGAGGGTGCTCAAGATCAGCTACCTCTACTCATCCAAATGGTCTACCCTATCTTGACAAGTCAAGTAGGATGCCCAACTTTGTGTCCTTACCCCATGAATACAAACAACTACATAATGTTTGTCTAATGGATTTTTGCATTATTTGTTCTAGTTATAAAATCAATGAGGAAAAGAATTGAGTACAATAAGAATACTACATGGAAATATGTGCAAGTAAACAAGCATACATACATATTAAGTTGCAAACAAGAAACCCATAATAATTTAGTTATGAAAGCATGTACCTAATTTAGAGATTCATAACCCAACTTATCTTTGATCATCTATCCACAAGACACACATGATTAAGAACAAGATTGCATTCTTGCATTAGATTCTCATCAATTACCCTAACTATTCCATTTTTGTGGTTTAGGAAAAAGCTAATTTCAAGTTGCTTTTTAGTGCATTTGATATTCTTTTACTAATTTAGGGTCCATCATATAGTTTAATTTTTAATTTTGATGTTCCATTCATTTTATATGTATTTTACAAGGTTTAGGTCACTTATGCACATGTTAGGGTCACAAGACTCTAAATAGGGAGACAAGATCATGTTTCATTAAGTCAAGGGGAACAAACATAAAATATGATTTACATCAGTAATATTATGACATAAGGAACATATATCAAAATTAGGTGGATGTACAAAGGTCTAGACATCATAAGATTCAAGATTTGTATCAACATCTCCAACATACATGCTATTATCCACATTGACCACTTAGACCATTAGGTTTCAACATATGACTCAGGTGGGTCATCCAAGTGATCAAAAGGATGAGTGAGATTTGATTTTTTAGGGGATAAAATAAGATTAAGGTTCACATAAAGATTAGGGCACAAGATATGCAAGTAAGTCACATGTGTCACCCTAAGTCAACAATAGTGGACTAAGGGTCACCACTACTAACAAATACAAAAATGGACGAATCTTAGATATTAAGATCACCAAACATCACATGACTACTTATTTCAAGGATGTAAGTGGGTTGGATGCCTCAAATAAGGTAAAAAACATCATTTGAATCAAGCATAACCAATATCACCATAATGGGGTCACATTCATGAATTGAAGGTCACAAGCACCAAATTAGGATGTAGAGGCCCATAGAGTGACATAGAAACATAGAGGAGATGCATACTACTGATTTTCATGATTATGGTGAGATTAAATGTCATTCAGAGTCATGGTTACAACTTGGCCAAGATTCATCATTTAAAGTCCTAAAAGACACATTTATGGTACATCTAACACTATGGCGCAATAAATAGCATAGTAGGGTCAAAATGATTCTTAGATCATAGTTATACATATGCTACTGTTTTGGAACGAACCTAATGATTTGAGGCATAAAATGTCACATTTGTGCACAAGTTCATGATTTAAGCATTAAAGGCTCACTTTAAGTAACATTGAGGCAAAAATCCTAATTGGATATAAGAAATGAATGCAAAATAACTTTCTAGAAAGATCCACAAAAATTACTTATTAGATGAGCAAGAGTGCAAAAATGCATCAAAGATCCAAGCCTTACTATGATCAATCATTAATTTGAATTCAATAGACCAAAGCTAGAATCTTTTAGAGAAACATGCAAGTAAACAAGGTAATTAGGGACTGTAAACTAGTTCACATTGTAGATCTCATCAATATGATCAATTTGGTATATTGGTTTATCTGATATGGCCAAAGGGTTTGATAGTTCTATGTTTTACAAAAATATTCATAAAAACTATAGGAACAAATAGATGGGTTACATTAAGTTTAAATCTCGGCAAATCCACATCGTTGGCAGTAGATCCAACGGCTCAGCCCACCCAGATCACATCTTTGCTGGTACCATGCTAGACACTTGATTGGGCATTTTATGGAGAGTGGAAGAGGGAGGATGTGATATGGGGTTGCCTATGATCGGTGTTGCTGACCACCCACACTCTCTGTCCAGCGCTACCCGCCGCTCCCTCCAATAAGAATGAGATCGTGGGTAGGGCCTCCGCCATCACAATCACTGCCCATGATGTAGGAGTAGAGGCTGAGGTTGTAGGGCTCTAACCACACAGAAGAAAGGCCGTCCAAGTCTCCTGGGGCTCGATGAGCTTGAATCTGGAGCTATTGCATCAAAAATGAAAGGTAGAAGAAACCCCAAAGCTCTATGGAGACAACCATAATCCCTAGACAGTGGAAGAGGAAGAAGGAAAACAAGTGACAAGGTTCATAAATATAGAAGAATTGAGAGAAGAAAAGATACATGAGAAGAAAATAGATTATTTAGTCATTCAAATTTTTTCTTCCAAAAGTGTTAAGAAAGTCGCCTATTGGTTGGCCCTAAAGCCACTACTTCAATAACAAGGGAAGGGTACACAGATTGAAAATGAGCCCATGGCCCTTGGATCTCTGATCTATCATATGACAACCAAGAATAGAAGAATTTAAGGTTAAGGAATGGGAAAGGAAGTGACCAGGACATGCACCCTCTCATGGACCTTTAAGTGGCATCCCAAAGAATAGGAAAAGGAAGCAAATTGGAAATACATCAAAGTAAATCAAGAGATCTTTGAAATCTCATAACTTGGGCTTAGCAGGTCCAAATGAGGTGATTTTGTGTCATTGGATGCATAATTGGATCCTCTACCTCATGAAATACATTAAGGAACTACAAAATCATATTGAAGAGGTTTAATTTCATGTGCAAGATGGTGATTCGTTAAAACATGGATTTATTTTCAACTTTGCAATTTAAAGTCACATGTTTCATCTGTAAAATTATTGAAGTGACCAGAATGGAGTGTCACCACACAAACTATAAAATTAAAATCAAATTGAGTAATAAGACCACTTGGAGAGAGAGAGAAAGATTATATTATGTGAGAGAGAAAAGTTAGGTTGTCACAACATACTTGAAAGGATTAATATCACTATATATCACATGAAAGAGAAACATTAGGTTGTCACATCATCCTTAAAATGATTAGCATCACTATAATTGAATATCTCAATGCATAGTTGTTCATGTGGAAACAATATGGAGCTGAAATATCCAATGAACGTCTAAGATTGAACCATATTCCTACCTAGTTGCACAAGGTGTGACCGAGGTATAGTATTCCATGTAGGGTTAGGGCTGACATACATCATTAGGTAGGTATTTCCCCTGATACAACCATGGATAAATTACATGTGAATTTGGATAATATCTATATCACACTCTCATTCATTTCATAGGAGCCATATACTCCATGAGAAAACACATGCTTTGACTATGTGAGAGCTCTTATAATGCATGTCTATGTTAGCTTCATCAACAATCACACAAGGGATTCTAGGCTTAATTATGACAAATTGCTTAGGTTTATATATGTTAGACAATCTTTAAGAGATCATCTATTTTAATCATTACCGGTTCCTCTAAAGAGTCAAGAGATTCCATTAATAATTAAACAACTAGAAAGAGTGTGGTAACCTTAAATATTCTAAACACCACCTATGTGTATCACAATACTTGATCCTTGCTCCTAATGTCCTCTCCTAGCTTGCCTCTTGTATTATAAGGATGGAGTTTGTAAATGGATGTAGAATAGTATTCATCTTCATCTTCACCATCTTATCTTTTATCTACCAGCTAATGGTAATTTTTGATACTTGACATGATTTTCTTTGGGATTTTTGTTATCAAGTGTCAAATCTTCTTTTTGTACAACAACATTTTCCTCCAAGGTAACTCTGTCTAGAGGTTTAGTGTCTCCTCCTGGCTTGACTACATGACTGTCTGCCTTCACCATCACCAATGCGATAATGGCTTTATTTTTCTCTCCCAACACAACCTCATTATTGGTAATATTCTATAGTAATCCTATGTTCCCTCTTATGGATTATTATGTCTCTTGTTCTTCCTCCATTGATTTGAGAGCTTAGGGATTTCCAGTGTCTTCTCCTTCTCTTGAGGAGTAGGTTGTCTAGCTTCTACCAATGCTCATATTGATTCTCATCCTCAAGGATGTGTTAATTCTAGCCTTCTTGTTTTTGTGTTGGTTCACCTGGTTCCTTTCCATGTTTCTCATTTTGTCCTTGTCATAATGTTCTTCCCATAATAAACATGCCATTTTTCATTTTCCTCCACACATAGCACGACACCAACATCATCTTTTAAAGGAGGGGGTGGGGTAGCAAGCTCATTATTTAGACCATTACAATTTTTGTATACGTGGTCAAGTTTTTTACAAGACAGAGGTTAGATAGAAATTCAATCTCCATTTTGTATTCATTTCCATTAATGAGAGTACTTGGGTTGATAAACTTGATAATGTTTATGCCAATGACAAGACTTGGGAACTTGTTCCTCATAAATGTCTTAGGGAATTCATTTTAATCTGTCTTCCATAACCTGTCCCATTTGGTGAAATATCTCTTTGTTGTAGTAGTTAATAGGCACATTCAGAACCCTTATATATGTGACAATGAGGTGTAACATTCCTTGATCTGGTTGGAAGCATCCAACCACTTCCACAAAACCACAAAGAGGGCCCAAGGACCAATTGTTAACACTTCAAATAATCAAGTTTATTAGAGAACTTTGGGGTATAGAATTGATTGGTGAGTTCATATAAGTGGAACCTCCTTACAAAATGACACAAGAGATAATATATCACACATTTTCAGTTAACCTACTTCTCAGTCTATTAACTTTATGAGGACATCATACTTATATGATTTTCTTAGGGTCTCTTCTACCTTAAGGGGAATGAAAACCATAAGGAATGTTTAGTCATGTAAAACTCAATATCTTCACAGTTGGATTTCCTCTGGTTTGTGTTCAATGAAAAATACTATACTTTTTCCTTTATTAATTCCTGTCAAATCCTCCTTGAACGACTTGTTCATTAGGCCAACAAGGTTATCAGGTGGGAACATATTGCCATCTTCCCTATAATCTTGAGCAACCTTGGAGGTTTTGATATCAATTCCATCCACTTCTTGTTCCATGGAAATTAACCAGCAATCAACAATATCCTGAAATTAATGCATAACATCCAAGTGTCATTATTTTATCCAAAACATTCTCAAGATAGACTTGGATTCCACCTTAGGATTTCTAGGCCAACTTTAGAGTTTTATTAGGGTTTTAGCCTCCATAAAGCTTTTATCACTTTTAATGCCCTTTTAGTTCACAAACCCTAATTTCAACATCATAGGAACAATTGAATGCCAATTAAATCTAATATGTCTCTTTTACACTAAAACCACCATCTTTATCCTTTTAAGTCATATCAAGATCATTAATCCCAATTATCATGTTCGAGTTCTTTTAGATTGACAAATCAATGATTATAACCCACATATGGACTTAAATCATCATATATCACATTTTCTAGGTTATCAAACTCTAATTTATCAGTACTTACACTAGGAAACCCTAATTATCCAAATCATTCACATTAAGGATCTTTGATACTCAAATTGGCCTTGGGACAACATATCTTTGTCTTATTCATAGATTTGCACAATGAAAACCATTAAAATTCATATCAACATAAATTAGGGTTTCTAAGCCCATTAATGCATATTCATGTACATGGAACCCTAAATTAATCCAACTACACATAAAGATCATCCTTTTGGATCTAATTTTCCCTTTTTGTTAACAACATGTTAATATCAACTTTAAACATCCATATAACCCTTCCCAATTCATTAATCATCAAAGATTAGAGTTTTTCATTAATTAAACCATTAACGATAGAATCTTTACATACTTTTTGAATTTCAATAAGAATTAAGCTTCAAATATAATTTCTTTGTGTTCCTCTCGTTCTGAGGATTAATTTTCATATATTGACTTTATTCATCAGAGCTTCCTATCAAAAGTTATGATTTTTGCAAGAAAAGACATTATCTTGTTATTTTTGGAAAAACGTCGGTCGTTTGATTGATGGTCCGTTGGACCATGCTGGATCCAACGATCCACGATCGCACACCCCACCTGAGATTGAAAAGAAACCAAATATAGAAATGCCCTTACCTTTCTTCTCAAGCATCGGGGGCAAGGAGGTCTCTTTCCCCTTTCTCTTCTTCTTCCTCGCGATTCCCTATTCAAGGCCCATCGTTGCCCGAAGGTCAACTGCTAGGTGACTTCACAAACCCAACTTCCCCAGCAACCGGTGATGCCTCCTCCTCCTTCGCCACGAGCCACTGAACTCGACGATTGTCTCAGCTCTGCTAGAGCTGGCCAGAGTCGCGGGGACGGAGGAGCTCTTCTCTGACGAGGTAGTTTGGACCAGAGCAGGGGTAAAGACCATCATCCAAAGTGAAATTGTTTGCAGGGTCGTGATCGCAAAGAGCAACAAGGCCTCTCAGAGACGTTTGCAGCTCATTTGGGGGTCAACAACCCTCCTTTTATAGGAGGAAACTCGTGGAACCGACCTGCCTCTGTGGTAGTTTGGGTGAATATGCTAAAAGCAATGAAACCCTAAGAAATCTAGGGTTAAACAACTCAGACTGGCCTCCCAAAGGTGTTGGAGTTGTTTCCAAAACACGAGATGCATCAGAGAGAGAGAGATGCCGTAGAAGAAATCGGGACTGCTACCCGACTTGCCTGTTCAGACACAAGGAGAATGATTACGGTGGTCCCTAGGATCCAAAATCCACGACTCAGATTAAACCCAGAGTATTTCGATTAGGATTGTTAAATCGTGACATTTATTGATGCCCACTTACTTTAGGAAACTTTAAAAATTCATATCTCTCAAACCACTTGTCCAATTAATACCAAATTTTAAAGGAAAGTCTATAAAGACTTAATATGCTTATATTCCATGTTTTGAGACAAAATATAAAAGGAATAACTCCTTTTATTCATTGCAAGTCAATAACTTATAAGGCATATATTTATGCCTTAAAACTTATATTTTCTCTCTCCTAATCTTTTATTTTCTTTATTTTGATTCTTATCACCATTAGAAACCATGTGAACATGAAATATTTTCTAAGATGGATCCATTATCCATATATCCATATATTTCTTGTAATATTATTATTATCTCATATTTCCTTCTAAATAAAGCAATATTTAATTGATCATTTCTCTTTCTTGTTGCATTATCTTTACAACTTGGACTCCTTGGAACCCAAGGAACCCAAAAGGCATGAAATCCACCTTTGGATAATATTCCTTTGCCTTCTAGAGGTTTCTACATCTTTCTTTACTCCATTTCTTAATTATTCATTTAGTAATTGAATTTCCTTTTTCTTTTCCTTGTTATTGGGCCCAATAGCCAATAAAGCCCACAAAGCCACCAATAAGGCTATTGCAAATGAAATTCATACAATCCAATCAAATCACATCATTATTTGTTCATATATCTTTAATAGGAGAAATTACATTTCTCACCAAAAGAACCCAAGATTGGGGTTGTAACATCCTTCCCCTCTTATATGATTTTTTCCCTCAAAATTCCACCAAACATATAAACAATTCAGGATAAGACTTTTCCATATCCATCATTGGCTCCCATATGGCTTCATCCTCTCCATGGCGCTTCCAAAGAACCTTTATCATCTCATATTCTTTACTCTTGAGCTCTCTCTTACCTTGGTATCTCGTACCCTTATAGGTGACTTAGGGTAAGTTAGCCTCCCTTGGGAGCTCACTAGGTTCATTGCTCAGCCCATGGCTCAGGTACCTCACATAGTGCTCTAGATCGAAATCGTGGAACACATCATACATCATGTTATCTTGAGGGGTAAGGCTAAATATAACCATCTCCACCAATTTATCCCGAATGGACCCATGTATCAGGGACTCAGCTTTCTCAACTATAGCTCAGAGGGGTTGGATTTTCATATCACATATTCTCCCACAATGAACTGCATGTTAGTCTACTTTGCATCAGCTCACAACTCATGTCGCCCCTAGGCTTTCTTTCAGCCATCGCACGATCAAAGCGACTTCATCTGCACACACTGTGGCCTTTTTCTGACCTTCGCGAGGTCCTTCACCCACATCATCTTAATGAAGCGGTGACTGACACAACCTCCCTTACAGAGCTTCTTACATCCCAGAACTGGCTATGGTGGCTAACATCACAACTTTCATAAGACAAGAACTGTCTCCATGTATCACCCTCAACGAGCACACACACTCTCATTAGACCCTCTAGTCTGGATCATACCAACCATCAGTTAGGGGTGATAAGCTGTACTAGCATCGAGTTCATCATGTATCTACTCCCACCTCACGGAAGTGAATCTTTAGGTCATATTCCAGAACTTTTGAACTCACATCATTGTGTAGTTGAACCATCTCTCTTACATGTGGTTCAACCAGATCTATCTCCCGACAGTATTCTCTCTTTCTCTTAGATCATGTCATCTAGGTAAGGTGATCTACCATAACCCATATTGCATCTTGACCTTCCTTGGTCTATGGGAGACTTACCACAACATCCATAGTGTTGAACTCCCATTCCCTCTTGGGGACTCTTTATCCTCTATATCAACTCATTGGGTTACTGGTGTTCATCCTTCACCTCCTGACATGCATGGGGACAAGCCGCATGCAACTTCATCTTAGACATCCAAAGTACTACTGCAACTTACTATCTTAGTAGTACCACGGTGTATGGTGAATCTTAAAATCATGATCTCCTGTATGTCATGATTCCTCAAGGTTGATTCCTCAAAAACCCTGAATCACTCTAATCATGGGTTTTAACACTTTCTTTCAGAGAAGTGCATCAGAGGTTCTACAATCATCCTTCAATCACAACATGCCCTAGGCTGGCTAACCAAGCAACCAATAACTCGATTAACGGATGTTGTTACATCTGAGTGTTAGCCAACCACATCTCATGAACTTAGGGTTCACCTAACCACCTCTTCCAGCCTTTCCACTAGCTAGACTAGATAGTTGCATATCAATTAGAGCATCCATTACCACCTTTCATCTTTATGTGTTAGGTAATGTTGAAGACATACACCTCCATGTATTCCACTTATTATCTCATCTCAGATTCTAAGTCTATCTTTATCAAGAAAACTCTGAGCTCATCCTCTTGGTTATCGAACTCAACCTTGTATAACTCATATATTCCACATAGCTCATGATAAAACATCCTCATAAGATGACTACCTTAGTTCTTTTGGTGCTTGTAAACCATCCACACATCGTACACTCCACAAGAGTACACTATTATCTCTATCCTCATACATCATAGCAATGTTTCCACTCACATCATCTTTATCCTTAGTGTATGACATGCGTACTGCCCTATCTCTCACCCCCATAACGAGAGGAAATAAGCATTTGGCAGCCGTCCAAACACAAAGTTCTTCCCGTTCCAAGAGTAGAGATGGTGCATCCCACATTGCCAGTACAACTTCCAATCTAAGTTGAAATGTGTAACACATGTCTCCATATCATGAACATCTTGACATCAGGGTTACATCCATGGAAAACTGGTCTCGAACCCACTTGGGTCACCACACAATCCCTCGTCATCTCCTCTAGGTCTGTAGGGTGCTAGTACTTTTAGGGTCATCCCTCTTCCCTTATGCACCAGAGAGTGCCCTCCTCATCTGCCCTTTGGGTCCCATGAGTTCATGAAGGTGATCAATCTCCTATCCCATGGTCCTCAGACAATGATAGCTTTTACTTCCCGACCCTATGGTCACGTGCAACTAGGGAATTAGGCAACTCCTACTCTCATCGGTCTTATTCCTACTTGACCCTAGGATAGACTTAGGATTCTAACATAGTACATATGCAACTTGAAACCTTACCCAAGTCTCCATCATCTCTCTTGTCATTCATGGTCTGACTTACATCCTTTCGTAGGGATCATGGAGACCTACCTACCTTGGTTAGGCTCCATACTGGTTACCTCCATGGTAACACATCCACATGCACTTAGTGATGGTTATCTATGGGTCTACATGTTCATTCTCATACTATGCACTCTCCACTTAGCTTCTTAAGGTCCTATGAGACCCCTTTGGGTTACCTCAAACCCAAAAAAAGTTGTATAGACCCTACAGAAGGGTCCCTCTCCCAGGATGGGAGGAAACTACATGTTGATAGCAACAAAGGTCACAAACGTCTCTATGTCTAAGGTTTATATCCACATGATCATGCTTAGCCCTAGAAAGCTACTAAGGCACATAGCTAACAAACAGACCACCTTCTAAACCATACTAGGTCTCCATGGTAGGTCATACTTTTTCTCAATCCTCAATATTGTACCAAGATCATACTTGCCCATGTCACCAACTTATATGCGAGGGGTTCATCAAACATACACCTTAATCCAAGGGGTTTCCCTTTCCTCTAAACACGAGGGGTGCCATGCTCCTATGCGTAGGAACTCAAACATTCGTGTAAGCATCAGGTGCACCAAGAACTACTACTTCCCCTCTTATAGGTCTAGGAACCCTAGGTTCACCTTTTATGCAACAGATGTCCAACTGCATGCTCAACATTCTAACAACGAACCAAATATGTATGAGGTGCATCATGCACGTCCTATTATCCTTCCACTTGAACAACACCTCAGAGTCGAGTCCTCCTCAAGGACAACCAAATAGGTATAAGACCTTACAGCTTGTTACTAAACCTCCTCAGGGTCTAAGGAACTCTTCTCGCTATCCCTAGTAGGTAAGCACCTATGTCATCTGCCCATAGGTACCAGCAAATTCATCTTTCTTCTAGGGTTTGGTTCCTCTAAAGGAAACCAAGATACCAAAAGCCTTTAGGGATCATGCATGAGGCAACCACATCCATCCACGTAGGTCGCAACATACCCAACATCTCAGGGATCCTCCTATCCCAGAGTCCAAGCTTCCAACCTTCTTGCTTGGGTCCTATTCTCTCTCTCTAGAGCTAACCCTACAAACAACCTTACTACTAGAGGTCCTCTCTCCATGAAGGCAGATCAAGCTCACAAGCATACCCCTACATGGGTGAAACCTATGTTCAAACTTATGTTCGCTCAAGATTATCCATGGCTCTTCATGCTTATCTCATAAGCTATCCATCATGCCCTTCTGGCCTCAGTTTAACTTACTTCCAGCACTACTAACGTACCATGGGTGCATGTTATGCCCTACTCGTACAAGCCCATATGGTTTCTATATGTTCTTCTCTAACCTCATCAATGAAGGAGTTATCCTTCACCCTAACGTGCACGACCCTTCACATGGTTGGATCACCAAGGTACTAGGTCAGCTAACACTACTACAGAAACCCCATTTGGCGTCGGTCTTTTAACCCCATTTGGCATCGGTTTCCGACCGACGCCTATGTGGGCGCCGCTAAAGGTCGAACATTTCGGCGTCGGTTTTTTAACCGACGCCTATTTAACCTATAGGCGTCGGTCTTTTAGTAGACAACCGACGCCAAAATGGTTCGCGCCACAGAAAACGGCGTCATCTAGGGCACTTTCTGCGTCGGTGATTTACTAAAAAACCAACGCCTATATTCCATGTAGCGTCGGTCTTTTAGTTGATAACCGAGGCATAAAGTGTCCTAGATGACGCCGTTTTCTGTGGCGCGAACCCTTTTGGCGTCGGTTATATACCAAACGACTGACGCCTATACTTCAAGACGACACGGCCGTGCTTCCCTGCACGGCCGTGTTTAGTACTATAGGCATCGGTTTTATATGCATAACCGATGCCTTTTCCACCACGGCCGTGCTATCCTGCACGGTCGGGTTGTTTGTACTATTAGGCGTCGGTTATCTATAAATAACCGACGCTGTATGTCTTTGCTGACGGTTTTCATTAAATAACCGACGCCTATTTATATATATATTTTTTTCATATCAGTTTGCAGGCATGCTGTGGCTGGTCAGTAGGATGAGAACCTGCAGTTCAGTTTTCTGAACTGCAGGTTTACGACATCCATTGATATCAGCCTACAAACAGGCCGCAAACCTGTAAAAGTCACAAAAAAATTTCACACAAGTACATACATGTACATACATTCAGACATCAATTCAATTCTCACATTCACACATATAGAAACATTCAAATACATGTATTAACATTCAGAAATATTCATTTACAAAGTATCATTCATTATCGCTATCAACATCCCAATTATATCTTACAGTTGCCACTGCTTGTATGGCTTTTGCCCATTCTTCTCTTACTTCATTTTATGCTTCCATCGTATATGGAGCATGAATATTTTTTAAGCGTTTACCTGTAGTGTTGTCAGTTTTAAACACCTGCAAAGAGAATGATGTATATATATAAGTAATAATATAAAAATAAGATAAGATTGATATATTGCATACTAACTAATGAGACTATATATAATACCTCATGTATGGTATCGATGTCCAATGCGGCATATTTGATAATCATCTGCATAAATCACATCACATAGTATGCGCATGCCCAACCATTGTCTTGTGTAGCACACTATAAATTGAAACATACAAAATAATACAACTAAGCACAATTCACATCAATAATATATATATTCGAGTCGGGAACTTACTTGTACGTTCTGCCAATTTATTGGCTGGTTCTTTTTCCTTGGGACCGTTCCTCCAGCCTTTTTGAATGCATCTAAACCCCTACATGTTAATATAACACAATAAATTGCATAAGTAAATAGTAATGTAATAAAAGATGTTAACGGATATAAAAATGAAATATTTCTCACCAGAATAATGGCATTCTCATTACGTGTCCAATTTTAGGGTTCAATGTACTCCCCGCAGGATCTAGATAATAAACAGTGAATGTCCCGGGGACAATAACTAGTAACTCCCAATGTCTACCGCTAGAGGTAAGAAGTTAACAATTAATAACTCAAAATGCAAAATAAAAATGGAATTTTCTTAAGTCCAAATTATAAATAAAGTAAACTTACTTGACATTGAATGGAGCTATTATTATCGTCTTCTTTTGCTGACCAAAAATTGTAAAAGCATCTATACAGTATTGTTGAACATTATCAGGGTCTTTAGCTACCAAACTAATCAATGATGGAATCAAAAATCCCAAATGATCAAATGCAAATTGTTTGCAATGATCTTCGACTAAGTAGCTGCAAAACATATAGGCGTATGCATTAATATATAAGAAACCAGATCACCAGATCTTACACAAGGTATATGGATGTATAAACAAGATCTCACCTTATCCATGTCTCTATCATTGATGTATTCAGCCAATCATACATAAACAGCTCAATAATATCTTGTATAAATAAAGAGCTATCGTATGATTGACCTGCATAATCTGCATCTAAAGAAATAATTATAGGGCAATGTACATTATGTGCCCGTAGCCAACATGCCATTCCCCTACAAGCAGGACCTAACGGGTATGTTAGGTCAGTTGGAACCCAATCGGGTAATGTGGGAAGTGGAAGTGGAGGCCTAGGTGCTCCTGGTGTCTTCTTTTTAACCTGTACATATAATTTCAGATCAGTTGACATCATATATACACATTAACAGTCTAAATCAATGTAAATTTATCTTACAATTTCAGTCGTGTAGACGACATCTGCTTTGGGCCACAATATCACCCCGCCTTCTGCATCAGCAAGTCTATCAATATCCGGGTGGGGATATGGCAATGTAGCTTCTCTCCAATCAGGTAACACACGTATTGGGCTCACACGAACGTAGCCCTGTGGCATTGGAGTCCCGTGAAACATTGCCCCAGGAAGGGACGGGTAAGCCTGCGCCTCTGCAACAACGTAGTCTTGCATTCTTAAGCGGCATGGCTTCAATGCCTACAAATTTACGTAAAGAATATTATACATATATACATATCATCTTGAAAACATAACAACTTGAAAAGACTAACTACAATGTCATAAAAAATACTTACAGCAGACGTGCTAGGCGATGGGTCTCCAGGATTACTCGCAGTCTGTGCATCAGGAGAAGAGTGGGTCGCCATAGGCGTATTGGAAGCCTGAGATGCCTGCCACCGCAGCAATTCTTCCTTGACCTTCTCAGCAACTACATCGTTGACCTTCTTAGCAACTAAATCCTCAACTCTCTTATTCTCCTATACATGGATAAAAGAAACATTAGCTTCTTATTAATGAATTTCCTTTTGCAGTAACATTCTAAAAAAAGAATAGGTTACCTCTTCTTGAGAAAGTCCCGCTCTGGGTTTGTGCTGGGATGGCCCAAAGAATGCTTTGATGCCAACACCAGCACCGACACCTCTAACACGTCCAGGATGCTCTGGGTTACCCAGAGCAACTGTCAATTCATCCCTTGTGCCCTGAGGGATGAACGTGCCTTGTTTCCTCTGCTCGTGCAGCTCCCGCTAATCACCATAAACAGAAATTGGTAAGTTAACACCACAAATAATCAATATTCAAACGATTTCTCTAAGAGTGTTATTTTACCATTTTTGCAGCCGCCTCAGCAGTTACAGGCTTCTTTATTTCACCCTTCTCGTTTTGCCTGCCAGCTATCCAGATATCATGGCGAGGCATGGGTGTGGCAGACTCCTGAGTAGGAGCAGACTCCTGAGTAGCCGCAGACTCCGCCTGTAGTCTTTGGCGAACGCTTGCATAGCCTTTTGGACCCATAGTGTGGTCATGCACATTCAGTGCACGTCTTGCTTTTTGTGCGTCACTGAGGGCCTAGTTAGTATGCACATTAATGATTTGGTTAGTAGCACTAAATGCTAATCTTGAATAGGTGAATACAATGTATATTAATTAAATTAGGAGTGACGCCTAATACCTTGAATTCTTCAGATTTTCTTGAAGCAACAAAATTGTCCCAATCTTCTTTGTCCAAGAAGTTCCATTGTTCAAGGGTTGACTTCTTCTTCTTATCACCCTCTTTTATGTATTCTCTGTTCAGATTTTTCCTATAATTCCTAAGCATCTTTCTAGCGCGTTGCATCACATTTTTACGATGCAACTTCTCATCCAATGCAAACATATTCTATAAAATAGAAATGTTATTAACTAGTATCCAAAATAGAATTGCAAATAATAGAATTTGTAATCTACAAAATAGAATTGCAAATAATAATAACTCACGCATAAATCCTTCCATATCAAGTCTTTTTTCCCTTGAGGAACTTTATGCCAATTGTCATACTTAACACCACAATGGCTCCGAGTGGTACACCCAAGATAGTTCACAAAATTATTGCGGTTCACTCCAATTGGATTTCCTCCATTATCAAACTCCACCACCAATTTGGATCCACTACCACTTAGCGCTAATAACTTCTTCAACAGAGTGATGCCCCTTTTCTTGTTAAGTGTTTGGTGTTGCGCATCAAGTTGCTCCAGTGCTTCAGTGGGTACAGGTGCATCAACCTAAAATTTGACAAAAATAAAACACACTAAATTAGCCCAATATAGAAATATAGGATATATGACATAACTAGAAGATAATGAATTTTATAGAAATACAGGATATGTTTTTAGAACTTACATTAGTATCCTCGCCATGCTCGTCATGGACAGCATGCTCATCATGGACTTCATGCTCATCATGGACATCATGCTCATCATGGTCAACCATCTGAAAATGTCATTAAAAAGGCAAACATTTAGCATTTCTATTAACTAGAAAAAGGCAAACATTTAGCATTTGTATTAACTAGAAAAAGGCAAACATTTAGCATTTGTATTAACTAGAAAAAGTCAAACATTTAGCATTTGTATTAACTAGAAAAAGGCAAACATTTAGCATTTGTATAAACATACATGTCTCTAAAATTGTGATCTTTTATCAATTAACAATCCTTCATTGTGATCTCCGCGCACATATAAGTCATCATTAGCTTCAATATTTTGTGGAGTTGGCAACCCAACTGAGAATGGACTGGAGTCATCATACTTATCATAGTACTCTTCTTCATCTATAGGATCTTCAATGAACTGTCTTTTACCATGAAGAACAACCGACCATTTATCATTTGCAGGATCATCGATATAGAATATTTGTTTCGCCTGTGATGCCAATATGAATGGTTCACCCTTCTCGCCAATCTTTTCAAAGTTCACCAAAGTGAAACCCAATTCATCCACTATAACTCCTTTGGTGTTATCAACCCAATTACATTTAAAGAGCGGAATTTTGAAATCTATGTAGTCAAACTCCCAAATGTCCTCAATGACACCGTAATATGACATTTTAGCTTCACGTGGACTCTTATCCTTTGCACTTGCAAAGTACATAGTCGACGCTTGAAGAGTGACCCCACTATTTTGGACGACACTCTTATCATCTTGGCGCTTTGTGTAATATGTGAATCCATTAATGTCAAACCCTTCATAAGACATAACATTCGGTTTTGGTTTAAAGGCGAGGCATTTGATAGTTTCTGTAATATCATTTGGTGTTTGAGATAGTTGATGTAAGACTTTATCTTCAAACCACTTAGTAAAAGTCTTATTATGCTCTCTAGCAAGCCACATTGAACTTGCTCGAGGATGTTGTCTCTTTATGAAATTGGTATGTTCCTCGATATAAACACTCACTTCGTCCATATTGTGTAAAATATACAAGTGAGCTTGTTCCAACTGCTCACGGCTGATTACTTTCACCCGTGATCCCAAAATTCCTTTGCCCTCCTCAATATTCTTGTCATTATCAGGAGTGTCATTACCACTGAAAAAGTCATTGCAAAAATCCATAACCTCTCTCGCCACATAACCTTCAATAATACTCCCTTCAGGCCGATAACGGTTTCGAACATCAATTTTAAAAACGCTCATGTATCGTTCAAAGGGATACATCCAATGCAAGAAAACTGGTCCCAACATTTTCACTTCCCTAGTCAAGTGGACAACAAGATGTACCATGATATCAAAGAACGAAGGAGGGAAATACATCTCAAGCTGACATAGGGTAACAACCACTTCTCTTTGCAAATTATCGAGAGTATCAGGGTCAATAACTTTGCTGCATAGACTGTTGAAAAAGAAACAAAGTTTGGTAATTGCAAACCTTACATGCTTCGGCAATATAGATCAAATTGCCACAGGCAATATTTGTTGCATTAGAGTGTGACAATCATGAGATTTAAGACCTATCAACTTCAGATCTTTCATTGATACCAATCTATGGATGTTGGATGAGTAACCATGTGGCACCTTAACATTTACCAAGCATTCACAAAAAGTTTTCTTCTCCTTTCTAGACAACGTGTAACAAGCGGGAGGTAAGTATGTTCTTTTATTACCCATTTCACGTAATTCTGTTAATTCTGACCTTATTCCCATTTCACGTAGGTCCAGTCTGGATTTTATCCCATCTTTAGTCTTACCTGGTATATTTAATAGAGTACCAATGATGCTATCACAGACATTTTTCTCAACGTGCATTACATCGATACAATGCCTGACTGTCAAAGAACTCCAATAAGGAAGATCCCAAAATATTGACTTCTTCTTGAATGAAGAATTGTCACTCCGTGTGGCCATACTACATTGTGATTTCTTACCAAATTCATTGACAATGTCTTTTACTCTTTCATAAACAACATCCCCTGGTATAGGTTTAGGTGCACTCCGTTCATCATTCCATCCATTGAATGCTTTGCGCTTCCTACGATACGGATGGAATTTTGAAAGAAACCTTCGATGACCAAGATATACAGTCTTGCCGCCATGTTTTAGTCTTATTGAATCAGTGTTTTCTTCACATATAGGACACACTTTAGCTCCTTTGACACTATATCCAGACAAATTCCCATATGCTGGAAAGTCATTAATAGTGCAAAACAACATAGCGTGCAAACGAAATGTCTCTCTTGCTGAAGCATCATAGGTCATCACACCTTCAGCCCAAAGTTTCTTTAAGTCATCAATCAAAGGTTCAAGATAAACATCGATATCATTTCCGGGTTGTTTAGGGCCCGATATCAACAATGACAACATAACGTACTTATTTTTCATACACATCCAGGGAGGAAGATTGTATATAACAAGCATGACTGGCCAAGTGCTATGTTGGCTGCTCAATGTCCCGTATGGATTCATCCCATCTGTACAAAGCCCAAGTCTTAGATTCCTATCTTCTTCACAAAATTTAGGGTACAATAGATCAATCTTCTTCCACTGTGGGGAATCAAACGCATGTCGTAGGATCCCATCATTATTTTTCTTAACATCTGCATGCCACCTCAAATTCTTCGCATCTTTCGGATTTGCAAACAAGCGTTGAAACCGTGATATTATAGGTAGATACCACAACACCTTGGCAGGAGAACCAGTTTTGGACTCCCCCGAAGTCGTCAATTTATACTGTGACACACCACATTTTGGACAATCTTTCAAATCTACATAGTCCTTTTGAAATAATACACAATCATTCGGGCATGCGTGTATCTTCTTGGCCTCCATTCCCATTGGGCACAACATTTTCTTTACCTGGTATGTTGAGATTGGAAGCTCATTTCCTTAAGGAAGAATTTCTTTCAACAAAGTCAACAATGAAGTGAAGCTTTTGTCGCTCCATCTATTGTTAGCTTTCAACTTATACAATCTCAACACAGCGCTAAGCTTCGTAAACTTAGCACAGCCTGTGTATAACGGTATCTCAGCATCATGCACAATGTTTGTAAAGATAGGAGGTGGATCGGTGTGCTCTACCCTACAACTATCCAGCATCGCATCAACGATGTCTGCTGGAACTGGTTCGTTCACATTTACGTCATCGGAGGCTATTTCTTCTTCCACCCAAGCACTGCTATCGACATCTACTGGTTTTGATTTTGAAATCTCTCCATGCCAGTGCCATTCCTGTATAGCCTTGTACAATCCCGTTGCACATGACATGACTTTTGATTTCCTCACCAGTGTTGACTTTCAAGTTGTTACCGCAATGCCTACATGGACAGTAGAACCTATCTGTAGGTTTTTTCCTATGTTCCTCGGAAAATCTAATAAACTGATCAAGACCAGATATAAACTCTGGGGTGCAAAGATTACGAATGGACATCCATGATCTATCCATTCTATGATCAGAGAAAACAAGTATATATTAGGAAAACAAGTGATTGTTCATTCTAATTTATACCAATGTACAAGTAATATAAAAAACAATGATTGTTCACATTCTAGGCCAACAAACACATTTGATGTCATTCTTATATATAATAAATGTGTACCACCTATCCCATCCTTGAACACCTAATCTCACTAGTAAGTGTATAATGTGTATTGGGTTTTCAAGAAAATTTCGGCAGCATTTCCCCGCTGTTCTCTAAGTACATATGTACTTAGAGAACAAACGGGGAAATGCTACCAAAATTTTCTCGAAAACTCAATACACATTATACACTTACATCCTAAGTGAGATTAGGTGTTCAAGAACAGTCCCAAACCGGGGACTATCCAAGATTTACTCCTAATGAGTCAATCTTGGACGGGTTTCTAGGCCAACAAACACAATAATAGATATCTACAATGAAGCCGGACTCCATACAAATAGTATATAATTTAGTGATTGTTCATTCTAATTTATACCAATGTACAAGTAATATAAAAAACAATGATTGTTCACATTCTAGGCCTACAAACACATTTGATGTCATTCTTATATATAATAAATGTGTACCACCTATCCCATCCTTGAACACCTAATCTCACTAGTAAGTGTATAGTGTGTATTGGGTTTTCAAGAAAATTTCGGCAGCATTTCCCCGCTGTTCTCTAAGTACATATGTACTTAGAGAACAAACGGGGAAATGCTACCAAAATTTTCTCGAAAACTCAATACACATTATACACTTACATCCTAAGTGAGATTAGGTGTTCAAGAACAGTCCCAAACCGGGGACTATCCAAGATTTACTCCTAATGAGTCAATCTTGGACGGGTTTCTAGGCCAACAAACACAATAATAGATATCTACAATGAAGCCGGACTCCATACAAATAGTATATAATTTAGTGATTGTTCATTCTAATTTATACCAATGTACAAGTAATATAAAAAACAATGATTGTTCACATTCTAGGCCTACAAACACATTTGATGTCATTCTTATATATAATAAATGTGTACCACCTATCCCATCCTTGAACACCTAATCTCACTAGTAAGTGTATAATGTGTATTGGGTTTTCAAGAAAATTTCGGCAGCATTTCCCCGCTGTTCTCTAAGTACATATGTACTTAGAGAACAAACGGGGAAATGCTACCAAAATTTTCTCGAAAACTCAATACACATTATACACTTACATCCTAAGTGAGATTAGGTGTTCAAGAACAGTCCCAAACCGGGGACTATCCAAGATTTACTCCTAATGAGTCAATCTTGGACGGGTTTCTAGGCCAACAAACACAATAATAGATATCTACAATGAAGCCGGACTCCATACAAACAATATATAATTTAGTGATTGTTCATTCTAATTTATACCAATGTACAAGTAATATAAAAAACAATGATTGTTCACATTCTAGGCCTACAAACACATTTGATGTCATTCTTATATATAATAAATGTGTACCACCTATCCCATCCTTGAACACCTAATCTCACTAGTAAGTGTATAATGTGTATTGGGTTTTCAAGAAAATTTCGGCAGCATTTCCCCGCTGTTCTCTAAGTACATATGTACTTAGAGAACAAACGGGGAAATGCTACCAAAATTTTCTCGAAAACTCAATACACATTATACACTTACATCCTAAGTGAGATTAGGTGTTCAAGAACAGTCCCAAAGTGGGGACTATCCAAGATTTACTCCTAATGAGTCAATCTTGGACGAGTTTCTAGGCCAACAAACACAATAATAGATATCTACAATGAAGCCGGACTCCATACAAACAGTACATAATTTAGTGATTGTTCATTCTAATTTATACCGATGTACAAGTAATATAAAAAACAATGATTGTTCACATTCTAGGCCAACAAACACATGTGATGTCATTCTTATATATAATAAATGTGTACCACCTATAACAAACACATTGTCCAACATTAGGTTCAACACTTGAAACATACATTCGTTTTCAACATAAAAAAATTGTATCATTAGGGTCCAACATGTGGATTATATGGGACATACACATCAAGGTGGTCATAAGGGAGGATATTTCCTTATTTATGAGTAAGCGATATAAGATTAAGATCCATATGAAAATTAGGGCAGAAGGAAGAAATAAATCTTCTTTAGGATACAATAGACCCTTATGGATGTATTTAGGGTCATAGGTACCATCATAGAACAAAAGGGGTACACTCTAGGATTTAAGATCACACTACATCATGAATTTTATACAAAATTACATGTATGTGTATATAAAAAATATATTTATAAAGAACTTCTATACATATCTAATCAACAAATCAGTAATTAACTAAGTATTCATCAATACTTACTATTAATCAGTATCTCTAATCATTAAAATTGGCAAGCAGATCAGTTATTGTAAATAACAAACTATGAATTGTTGAATTAAATTAATCACTAAAGAAATACTAACCAGTAGTATCAATCATTAATCACTGAAAGCAGCAAGGAAATCAGTAAAACTAACCTCAGTAGAAACAGGACGCTGGGCGTCAGCAGGAAGAAAGGAAGGAGCTAGGGCAGGCAGGTGGGCAAGCAGGAGGGCACCAGGCGTGGCGGAGGTGCCGGTTCTCAGGCGTGGCGGCGGCGCAGCGGATGGAGCAGCAGGGCGGGCAACAGGTGGCTGGAGCAGCAGGGCGGCGACGCAGGCGGTTAGAGCAGCAGGCGGCGGCGGCGGAGAAGAAATGCGCCGGAGAAGAAGGGCGCCGGAGAAGGGACGCCAGAGATGGAGCGCCGGAGAGAAGCGCCGGAGAAAACTAGCAGCAGCAGCACATAATCGTCAGAGAAATCACCGCAACAGGGAAATAGGGTAGCAATGAAACAGAAGAAAGGGGAAGAGTCGGGCGATCGCGGGTTATAAGTTCTCAAATAGCGTCGGTTGTTTACAACAACCGACGCCTAAACATCTTTAGCGTCGGTTGTTAGAAAAAACCGACGTCCAATTGGACGATATTTTCATGAAATTATTTGGCGGGAACCACTTTCAGCGTCGGTTATACAAAAATAACCGACGCTGACAGTGACACTTTTCGCGCAAATTTTCATCGCGCATAGGCGTCGGTTTCTACGTATATAACCGACGCTGAAAATGAAACTATTTTTTTGATCGAAATATGGATTTCGCGGGCGACTTTACGCGTCGGTTTGTTATAAACAACTGACGCTTAATACAAAGCGGTACCCGTGTCTGGCTGGTCTTCGAATATAGACGTCGGGTTGCTTAAACAACCGACGCCTTAAATGTTAGGCGTCGGTTTTCCTTAATAACCGACGCCCATAAAAGTGACACTGAATGCTATTTCTGTAGTAGTGTAACCTCACATGGCACATACAATCATAGGTATCAAAAACCAAAAGCATGTCAACCCACACATGGTCAACCATGACATCCATCTCATCATGCCATCTCTCTCTCTAACCTCCACTTAGGGTTAGGGTTAGCATCATCCTCAGAGGATGTGCCAGGTCTCTACCTTTAATGGAGGTCTCTTCCTCCAAGACCAACTCTACTTCATCCTCCTGACAAGAAGGTCTAACCTCAGGTCTCTCCCGAGGGCATGACAACACATGTCATACGACCTAGGCATGCAACTATTCTTTAGTTTACACTTAAACTATTAAGCTTATGTCCATGACATCTTGTTTACATGCTTTTCATTAATTTAGTGGAGGATTCCTTAACCTTATCATACATACCCTATCCTCAAGAGGGTGAGGAAGAGAGAGAAAAACCTAAACCTTAGAATCTTAACAGAATTAGGGTTGAGAAGGGACGAAAATAGATGAGAGAGTCCTAAAGGTATCTTATTTCGAGTCAGATCCTAAGACATTGGCCAGGAAGTCACACAGATCCGAGAGTCCTCGTATTCCGACTAGTAGTGCGGAGGAAAATATTGCCAGCCCCCGGACGTGATCCTTTTCTAGACACCTCTATATTTTGGAAAATCCTCTAATAACTCCATCGATTCTATGGAATTTGTAAAATTTAATAATTACTAAAGATTAAATGAGGAACCAATACTCTGATACCAAATGTAATGACCCTGCCTCCCGGTAGCCCCCAATTAAGGGAGACCAAGAGGTCAGAGCCGTTATCCCAATTTCCCGGATCAAAGGTTCGACAAATAATCAGTAAGAATTATTAAATTCTACCATGACTATACTAAAAGATGGAATAAAATAAAACTTTGCATACCTTTTTTAAAAACTTGGATATCTAACTTCTATCCACATCTGGACTCTATTCTAACTAATCCTCCTTGCACTTTATTTCTTAATTTCACAATATGCCACTTTACTGTTTGTCCTTTTCAATTTGTACCTAAACACCGACAAACAAAACGTCGGTCAGCATAAATGAATATGCCAGTATGTGGGGGAAACCACCAATCATGCATTTAGTTGTAACAACATATTGAAATCAATTATGATTTAGCAAACAACTTTACATTTTACACATGACTACTCAATCCATACATACCCTAGCCTCTGCGCTATCCCTGCAGTGGACTTGGATACTACCTCTCACGTGGTAGATCCCAATTAACCCCCATGATCCTACCTAACAGGTAGATCAATACATAGGGTTGAGGAGTCGCATGGCACTACCCATGGGCAGCCCAATCCCTAACTCATGATATGCTAAAGAGTTGCATGACACTACCCATAAGTAGCCCAATCACTAACTCTTGATAACCCGATGGTCCTACCTAATAGGTAGACCATAAATTAGGTTACCCTTTTCATCATTAGCAAAGCCACAAAGGAGGACTAGGATATGAGCTAGTCATGTATACATATTTAAGGTGATAATCGTAGTCACTTTATAGCTGCATGAAATAAAAGTCATCCAAGCAGTTATTTTTAGGAAACCGATAAAACATCCGGGAATCTCCGTGAAACTAAAGTGATTAACCATAAACATAACCACATACCTGATCCAAAGTAACTTGATGTCCAAGCATTAATATTCAAGACAATCAAACAAGCAATCGACAATATCCTAAAATTAATACATAACATCCAAGTGTCATTATTTTATCCAAAACATTCTCAAGATCGACTTGGATTCCACCTTAGGATTTCTAGGCCAACTTTAGAGTTTTATTAGGGTTTTATCCTCCATAAATCTTTTATCACTTTTAGTGCCCTTTTAGTTAACAAACCCTAATTTCAACATCATAGACACAATTGAATGTCAATTAAATCTAATATGTCTCTTTTACACTAAAACTACCATCTTTATCCTTTTAAGTCATATCAAGATCATTAAGCCCAATTATCATGTTCGAGTTCTTTTAGATTGACAAATCAATGATTATAACCCACATGGACTTAAATCATCATATATCACATTTTCTAGGTTAGCAAACTCTAATTTATCAGTACTTACACTAGGAAACCCTAATTATCCAAATCATTCACATTAAGGATCTTTGATACTCAAATTGGCCTTGGGACAACATATCTCTGTCTTATTCATGGATTTGCACAATTAAAACCATTAAAATTCATATCAACATAAATTAGGGTTTCTAAGCCCATTAAGGCATATTCATGTACATGGATCCCTAAATTAATCCAACTACACATAAATATCATCCTTTTGGATCTAATTTGCCCTTTTTATTAACAACATGTTAATATCAACTTTAAACATCCATATAACCCTTCCCAATTCATTAATCATCAAAGATTAGAGTTTTTCATTAAAAGTTATGAAATCTACCTTTGGATAATATTCCTTTGCCTTCTAGAGGTTTCTACATCTTTCTTTTCTCCATTTCGTAATTATTCATTTAGTACTTGAATTTCCTTTTTCTTTTCCTTATTATTGGGCCCAATAGCCAATAAAGCCCACAAAGCCACCAATAAGGCTATTGCAAATGAAATTCATACAATCCAATCAAATCACATCATTATTTGTTCATATATCTTTAATAGGAGAAATTACATTTCTCACCAAAAGAACCCAAGATTGGGTTTGTAACACTTTTGGTATTACAATTTTATAGGGGAAATTGGATCGAGTTTTACCTAGCAAGCACACTCACCAACATGCAAATAGTATACCCATTGCATTCCCTTATCATAGTTAATGAGAAATCAACATTTTTGTTTATTCCATCCTCTCTCTAGCTCATGATATATCTTGAACCTATGTATCTCTCTCTCGAGATGAAAAACAAACAACCAGAAGTACAACCAGATAACCAATAGCTCAAATGTTACAACACTCTCATTCATTCACACTACTCTCTAGTTCAGATATCATAAAATAACACTCTTTGTAGGTCATAAGAAATAAAACATTATCTTGTTATTTTTTGAAAAACGTCAGTCGTTTGATCGATGGTCCGTTGGACCATGCTGGATCCAACGATCTGCGATCGCACGCCCCACCCAGGATTGAAAAGAAACCAAAGATAGAAATGTCCTTACCTTTCTTCTCAAATTTTGGGGGCAAGGAGGTCTTTTCCCCCTTTCTCTTCTTCTTCCTCACGATTCCTTGTTCACGGCCCAGCGTTGCCCAGTGGTCAACTGCTAGGTTGACTTTGCGAACCCAGCTTCCCCAGCAATCAGTGATGCCTCCTCTTCCTTCGCCACAATCCATCAAACGCGACGGTTGTCTCAGCTCTGCTAGAGCCGGCCGGAGTCGCCGGGACAGAGGAGCTCTTCTCCAGTGAGGTAGTTTGGACCAGGGTAGGGGTGAATACCAGCGTCCAAAGAGAAATTGTTCGCATGGTCATGATCGCGAAGAGCAACATGGCATCTTGGAGACGCTTGCATCTTACCGAGCTAGCTAAGGAAGACATGCACACATTATGGGGATGATACACCATGGCTCTCATTTGCGACAGACAGTTCTTCAAGGACCCGGCAATGGGACGTGACGACGTACCCCACTATTTGTTCTTTGTTATTCAACGTCCTCAAAAGAAACCATTCAGACAAGTTCTAAAGGAGTTGGAGCAACAAAAACAACAGACTGTCATGGTCCCAGAAAAATGACAATGGGACCCCTACACTTTAGATATGACAGAAGATAAGGGGGACATAGATCTGCTAACAGGAGCTACCATTAATAGATCCTCCAATGATATCATGCCTCTATCTGATATACCACCGATATTTCCAAACTTTGACCTTGTTGCATGAAAGAGTCTTTCAGATAATGAACTCAGACCCTTTTATAGTAGGAAATTCGTGGAACTGACCTGCCTCTATGGCATTTTGGGCGAATCTTCTAGAAGCAATGAAACCCTAAGAAATCTAGGGTTAAACAACTCGGACTGGCCTCCCGAAGGTGTTGGAGTTGTTTCCAAAACACGAGATGGATCACAGAGAGAGAGAGATGTCGTAGAATAAATTAGGACTGCTACCCGACTTGCCTATTCAAGCGTAAGGGGCACGATGACCGTGGTCCCTAGGATCACTCAAATTAAACCCAAAGTATTTCGATTAGGATTGTTAAATCGTGACATTTATTGATACCCACTTACTTTAGGAAACTTTAAAAATTCATATCTCCCAAACCACTTGTCCAAATAATACCAAATTTTAAAGGAAAGTCTATAAAGACTTAGTATGCTTATATTCCAAGTTTGGAGCCAATATACAAAAGGAATAACTCCTTTTTCTTCGTTGCAAGTCAATAACTTATAAGGCATATATTTATGCCTTAAAACTTATATTTTCTCTCTCCTAATCTTTTATTTTCTTTATTTTGATTCTTCTCACCATTAGAAACCATGTGAACACGGAATCTTTTCTAATATGGATCCATTATCCATATATCCACATATTTCTTGTAATCTTACTATTATCTCATATTTCCTTCTAAATAAAGCAATATTTTATTGATCGTTTCTCTTTCTTATTGCATTATCTTTGCAAATTGGACTCCTTGGAACCCAAGGAATCCAAAAGTCACGAAATCCACCTTTGGAGATTATTCCTTTGCCTTCTAGAGGTTTCTACATCTTTCTAATCTCCATTTCTTAATTATTCATTTACTAATTGTATTTCCTTTTTCTTTTCCTTGTTATAGGGCCCAATAGCCAATAAAGCCCACAAAGAAACCAATAAGGCTATTGCAAATGAAATTCATACAATCCAATCAAATCACATCATTATTTGTTCATATATCTTTAATAGGAGAAATTACATTTCTCACCAAAAGAACCCAAGATTGGGGTTGTAACACTTTTGGTATTACAATTTTATAGGGGAAATTGGATCGAGTTTTACCTAGCAAGCACAGTCACCAACATGCAAACAGTATACCCATTGCATACCCTTATCATAGTTAATGAGAAATCAACATTTAGGTTTATTCCATCCTCTCTCTATCTCATGATATATCTTGAACCTATGTATCTCTCTCTCGAGATGAAAAACAAACAACCAGAAGTACAACCAGATAACCAATATCTCAAATGTTACAACACTCTCATTTATTCACACTACTCTCTAGTTCAGATATCATAAAATAACACTCTTTGTAGGTCATAAGAAATAAAACATTAGAAGATGGTATCTAAGAATGTCAGTGATGCAATATGAATAATAGTAGGGAGATAAACCAACCAAGAACATATACATATTAATGGTGTAAGATATTTTACATAGTTGGGAGGGCCTGGTTGATTAAAGTAATTATCCACTCATGTTATTGAGAGACAATGATAATTTACATTAATGAATGACCATATCCAAAAAAGGTATGAATGGAATGACATGGTGTATGAAGGAAGAGAACAATTAACATAGAATTAATCTTGTTAGAATACTAGTTGTTGATGTAGATCTCCCTCTCTTTGGTCAATGATGATGGAGGTAGGGAAAGTACAATAGTTGTATACAAACCACAATACCTTCAAATGCCTTTTGTAGATGATTTGCAGTGGGCAATGGGTGATGAGAAAACCATTTATGGTCAATGAAGATAGAGGATCGTTCCCCTGGTTTCCTTCTCTTGAAGGTTGGTTACAGAAGCTTAATGATGGGTTCATGATCAACAATACAAAAGGGACTTCATCTTCATCAATTGTTAGTGAATGATGTGGCAAGAGTTTGTGCATAGAAAAAGAGATGCCTCTTGGAGAGGCAAGAGGTCCCTATTTTATAGGGATAATGAGGGTTCTATAGGAATCTTCAAGTACTATGTGGGGAGTACTATGTGGGGAGTACTTCTCTTGCGGTCCAAGCAATGAAAAATGTGTCTCAGGGAACACATAGTACCTTCCTACGATAATGTGATAACAAAAACCTCGTTGGTTGACGAAGGCCAACACCCACATCAGTTGGTGTGCAATGTCTTCATTGGTCGATGAGGAAGAACCCTTATCAATTGCTAGCATCACTGACTAGAATTTATCTGTTGCCTTGTCATTTGAAAAATTAATACACCCTTTAATTGATGAGGCATCAATTAGAATATGATTAATTGAATAACACCCATGGTGTCCTTAGTCAATAAGGTACTGGCCTTCTCGGTTTATGGCCTCATCTATTGACTCTTGATCAATCTTCATCGGTTGCTAGTGCTTTGTCGATTGGTAGCTCACTGGTCGATGGGGTGTAAGTCAATGAGCCATTGGCCAATGAGATGTAATTTGCTTGATGGAAGTCTTGATTGACGACTTCACTGACCGATGGGTCTAGGTCGATGAACACTCTAACCAAGGATATTCTCATTGACTTATGAAGGCACTATTTGTACTGATGGTTGATGAGGCTTCCAAATGATGGAGTTGCTATATGATACCAAAATTTGGGAATTTCTCTACATAATGAAAATTACTTGTATTATTAAGAGTTCAATCATAATGAAAATTTCGAAACTTCAAAAATCACGAGGCAAAGGAGGGTTGAAAGGACATAAAACATCCAAAAAATTAGATGTATCAATCACCCCCCAAATATAGCATATAGCTTGTCCCCTGGTTAGTAAAAGAAATAGAAGGTAGGTAAACCACTTGGGGCTGTATGAATGATAAGAATCAAAATAAAATAACCATGATTTTATTATAGCCTATTACCAAGATATCTATATTTTGTGATATTCGTTTAGAAAATTCCATTTGAACTTAGAGTGCGTTGATATTTATTGACCACTCTCTTGTTAAGACTTGGGACTTTCCTTGGTGATGTCAACCCTGAGTCCTATTTCCTAGTTGTGCATCTGAACATTGTTTGTAGAGGTATCTTTCACTTCCATATTTTATTTTCTTAATTGTATAAGTTGCACAAATGGGTAGGCTAGAGGATGAGGTGTAGTTTTACTTTGCTGGGTCACTCAACAAAGGTCTATTTTATGGGAAAGTGGTCCTTGTAGTCCAATCCAGTTGGCTTTAGAGTGACTTCACAACTTAGTACCACTACCCCATATTGATTTGTCTTTAGGGAACATCGATAAATACTAAGGGTATACCATACTGAGCTTTTGGGTATTATTTTTGGTAGTGATCTATCTGCATTCTTGCACGCAACCATAAACCTATAGGTTAGCACCCTTAGTTCCTAGCATGGAACAATTCCCATGATTTTTTTCAATTCTTTTTGGCTTTTTCACATTTTTGGGATATTAGGGTTTTTAGCAGGTGCCCTCCATTTTTAGGATTTTTCTCAAGGAAGCGGAGTAGACTTATTCCTTTTTTTTGGATGTATGCACTTCTACAAAATATTTAATGTCCCGTGTGATCACCAAATGGGGGTGATATATGGATTGATATCCTCATTGTTCGCATGTTGTTTTTAAAGGTTTTGAGCATTTTGTTTACAACATGTATCATCTTAAGATAAGGTTGGTGTAAAAGCATGATAGTTTGGAAAGAAATGAAGTTATATTTATCTACTTAGTATCTTGTTTTCATTCAAATAACATATTGTATATTGGAAATAATTAGATCTAACTTTGAGGTGAAGGAAACATCTGGAAGATTGAAAAAAATTTGCAAAACATCAAAATTTACTCCTCCTAGGGATTCAAAATTTCTCATGTTATGGTAAACATATAGGAAAATTATTTATGCGCTAGAAAGTAGATTTTGAAAATTTTAAAGAAAAATAAAGTAAATAAAAAAGTAAAAGAGTTGTACCTACCTCACTTGTTTACAACCTCAATCACTCTATTTGTGACGACCCACTCCCCCATTACCCACCATTGAAGGAAACATAGGGATAAAGATCATCGTCTCATTTCTAAGATCCAAACTTGAAATATCAAACAATAAGTATAACTTCATAAAACATAACTTTATTTTATATATAAGTTGCTAACTTCTCTTAAAGGAATTACTTATCAATGGGTAATAACTATATGATAGGAAACATTATCTCTTTCATTTATCTAATCTTCCCCGTGTCTGTAGTTTATTTCTTTTTGATGCATTCATTTGGATATTCATTTCTTTAGTCTTTAATGTATGCTATCTTCCTGAAATTTTGATAAAAAAATGTGGATCTATATATTCTATACTGTGTACATGGGAAAAAATGTATTCAGATATGTGTAACAACATAACATGCATATTAAAAAAATTAATAACAACATCTAAACATTTATTTTGTGTATAATTCATTAAACCCAAATTTCTGCAATCTCTTAGGGTGCAAGTTCTTCCTGTATATCCCAACATTGGGCTCGTAGGGTATTGATTCAACCCTATTTTAGGGCTTCATCTTGTGTTATATTGAATTTCAATCAAATGTATACCTGTTAGATTACATGCTATTTCCCTCAATATGCATTTTTTATAAAATGATCTTATGGACATTATTTGCATGTTTTTTAGGCATTTGGACCACGCTTGATGGAAGAGAGATAGAGGAGTGATCCTAGGGTTTCTCTACCCTTGGAGAGGCCTAAAATGAAGTACAATGCTCCCTCAACCTACCCCTAGTGGCCAAAGATCCATTGAAGTAAAGATGGCCAAGAAAATCCAAGGAAACAAGTCAAAGTGCTAATTCAAAAGCCAGCACAGCTGTGGTACCACAGAACGACCATTCTAGCACAGTTGCAAATCAACAGAGCCATCTCCAAGCAAAGCTAGAGTCACCATGGTTGTGCCACATAGAATGGCCTTGGTGAACTAACCCAGAACAGCCGTTCCACCTAACACTACTGTGTGAGAGCAGAGGCAGAATGGCCCTGGAGCCAAACAGGCTGTGCATTTGAGCCACCACGGTCGTACCACCTTCAGTATAAAATCAACCACTTTCCTGGGATTTTTCACCATTTCTCACCACGGTCGTTCCCATCCACCACGACCATTCTCACCCCTCCCCACCACGGCCGTGCTACTCATAAAAACCTAGCTTCTTTTACACTACATTTCCCATACTACCCCCACTTGACCTAGTGCTTCCCCCACACCTATATATACCTAGGTGGTGGCTCCAACACGAGGTTAGCTACCTTATACCACCTCTTAGCTCCCCATTTTCTCCCCTTATCTATTCCGCTCCATTTCCACCTCCATTCCACTCCATTTCACCATTTCCATCACTAAACCCTAGTTTCTTCTTATTTCCACCCATTTCCACCATCATCCCATGTCATTTCACCTTGGAGGAGAGAGGAGGACATCCAACAAAAGTTGAAGTGGAGGATTTCTCCATATACACCGAGCTCCATGGCTTCTTCTATCTCTCTTCCTTATTTTTGTACTTTGCATTGTTATGAGTTGCTAGGCCCCCTGGGTGGGCTGTTTCGGGTGTAAAATGTTACTTTGATACAATGTTGGGGGAAAATGATATGTAAACATTGTAATTTCATTTGCTAATGATTATGTTATATTTCTATCTCACTCTTCATGAATTTCTTATCGGTTTGTGCTGGAAATCACCTAGGAATTTAATGAAATTGATTATATGTGTGAATTTTGGGATTTGCTCCTAGATCCAAATTTTGGATCCCTAGCTAGCTATTGAGAGATATAAGTAGCCAATTTAGATGAAATTGGTTTTCTTAGCATGGAGATTTCTCAAGTCTATAATGTGAGAGATGGGAGGCCTAAAACCTCACTTCCACTCCCATTACTAACCTCAACCCCTAATCATCCTAAAATCATCCAACCTAGAAACCTAGACTTGTTTAGACTCTAATTGAGTTACACCTAAATTCTAACCCAATTGAGCATCACAAGGGTAGTAGGGAGTGTTAGGGACTAGTTCCCTTATACACAACCTAACATATCTATGGCCAATTAGTAGCTTAGTCTAATTCATCAGACTCTAGCTTGTTTTTTGGTTTGACAATCTAAATGGAATCATAGTGTTCATATTCCACCCCCAACTTAATTGATAGGTGCATCCCCTAAACAACCCACATCTCCCTTAATTGCTTTAAAACCCTAATTTCCATCTTTCTTAGCTAGTGTTATCTTAATTAGCTCTTTTCTTGCTTAGATAGATTCTTGCCCTGCTCTTGCTTTGTCTTGCAAGTTTAGGTCTCTACTTGATCTTTTGCCCTATTTGCTAGATTAGTGTAGTGTAGACCTTTTCTTGCCTTACCTTGCCTTTCTTGCTAAGTAGAACTAATTGTCTAGGGTTAACTTAGGTTTCAATTTGATTTTCTTTCCTTTACTTTCTTTCTTTCTTAACTTAGTTTAACAATCCAAACAACCTTCAAACCCTTAACCCTAGTATCCACAGTAGGAACCTAGCCTAAAAAACTAACCTATCTCTAGTGCCCCCTTTTCTCCCTGTAGATCGAACCTATACTTGCTACCCTCCTATACTACGATATGACCCCGTGCGCTTGTGGGTGTAGTGTTTTGGTTTTTGAGAGTGTGTTAAGTTAGGTCCATTATAAATTCGAAAGTTTAATCCACTATGTGTTTCTATCCATGGGGTTGCATCTATTCAAACTCCAATTGAGTAGTGTGTAACTCCATTGGCAGGAGCGCACCAAGCTTTCTGGAGTCATTGCTGGGGATTAAAGGCACTTGGACTAGCTAGTTAGTTTTACTTTGACTTTTCCTATTGACCTCATCATTGCTCTTATTTATTATTTATTCTTTGCATTCTTTGTGCATATTGGTTTTTTAACTTGTTATCTTTTGTTTGATTGTGCCTTGTGAATGTGACAAGCCACTTAGGGGAAGACAAGAGGGTAGGCCAAAATGCACCCACAAGACACTTCAGGATTACTTCATGTCTAGAAAATACAAATCACCCATTGCTAGTAGGGTTGATCAAATGCCATGGGAGAAATTCTCCATCCCTCCAGGTCTTCTTGGGCTCCTACCCATCTTCTATGAATAGGAGAGTGAGAACCCCTACAAGCACTTGGACTCCTTCCTTGAAGTATGCTCCACCTTCAAGACACTGATGGCTACCTATGACACCATCTGGTTGACCTTGTTCTCATTTTCCCTCAAAGATAAAGACAAAGATTGGTATGACTCAAGAAGGGACATCATGACTTGGAAAGTGATGAAGAATGCATTATTAAGACAACTCTACTCTATAGCAAGGTTAACACAAATGTGGTGTGCCGTGACAAGTTTTAGTCAAATGGGAAATGAGCAGTTTCACAATGCATGGGAGAGGTTTAAGAAGATATTGAGAGGGTGCCCACACCATGAGATCCCTTTGTAGCAACTAGTTCAATCCTTTTACTTCGGTCTATCTCTAAAGGACAAAGATACAGTAGACTCTTCTTGTGGAGGAGTTTTCATGGCTAGGCCACCTGAGGAGATATGGCCTTTGTTTGAGCAGCTGGCTGAAGGGTCAAAATTTTGAGCTTCTAGCATGATGAATGATGGGGGAAATGACTTTGGTGTGACACCCCCTACTCACAATGACTTGAGCTCGCAAGTGATGAAGATTCTTAGTGACATGGTGAGTTTCATGAAGAACCAGGTGACAAATGTTCCTTGCCACCCGGTCAATTCTATTGAGTTCTATGGTGAAGAAAAGAAGACACCTCACCCGTATAGCTACTAAGAGCCACAAAGTCTAAGATATAGCTCAAGGTTTGAGGAAGAAGTCCTATCTAGGTTGAACAGATTTGATGACATACAATTGAATGTGATAAGGCTTGAGGAGAGGATAGAGCAGCTATCTTCCATAATTTCTCTCCAAGAAGAAAAATTGTCTTCAAAACCCATCTTTAGTTTCAATGAAGCAAGTGGACCAATGCCCGCTTCTCAAGTTTTCTATAGTCCACTTCTCATGCAAGTGCAACCCATATATCACTTTCAAGCCAATCCCAAGCCTTATACACAACCCCCCCTCCATAACCACCAATTTCTCAACAATTCACCTTCCAACCTCAATTCTCCCCTCCACCCCAATTTCAACACCAAGTGTCATCTCCACCTCCTCCACAACCACAACTAGCTCCCCCTCTCCACCATGAGAAAGGAAGTGCTATGAAAATTCTAAGGAGTGAGAAATCTCTTGAGCAGCCCGCAAGTCAAAGAATGGTTGATAAAAAAAGCTAAGGTAGCCAAGTGGTGATACTATGATTGAGATTGCCAAAGATGATTCTGTGATACATCCTGTTGATTTTGGGATACCATGTGCTCCACCTCATACTCCATTTGTAGTCCCCACCATCCCTAGTGTTCCATCTCATGTTGATGCAAGCAAGGCCAAAGAAGGTGAGCCACCATTCATTGAAGCATTAGATGAGCCACTGGAAGTAAGGAGGAGACAAAAGTACAATGTTGACATTCTTAAGGTGTTTCTCCAAGTGAAGGTCAATTGTCCATTGTTGGATGCTATTAAGAAAATCCCATCATATGCCAAGTTTCTAAAAAACTTATGCACTGTGAAGAGAAGGTCAATGGGGAGGATATCAAAGAAAGTGAAGTTGATTAAACAAGTGAGCTCTATCCTCCAACACTCACTCCCCGTCAAGAGAAAAGACCCATGAGCTCCAATCATACCTATCTACATTGGGGGACATCGCATAGGAAAATCCCTATTTGATTTGGGAAAGTGTGAATTTGATGTCGTATAGTGTTCATGTTGAGCTGTGTTTAGGCAAGTTGGAACAGGCACATTGCACTCACCAATTGGCAGACCGCTCCATGAAAGTGCCTAGACGACGAGTGGATGATGTCTTGGTGATGATTGACAAGGAAAGGAGAGCAGTGATCCCAATTGATTTCATTGTTCTTGACATGGAGCCGGATGATAGGAAGATCCCATCATCTTGAGGAGACCATTCTTATCTACAGTTGATGCTGAGATACATGTTCGCACGACATAATGGAAGTCTCTTTCATGGACATGAAGATAAAGATCAACATATACAAGTCCTCAATCTGACAAGTTCAAAATGAGGAAATTGGATATGGTCACTTCAAGAGTCCTATTGATCATTTGAGAAGAGGATGTCTAGATGAAGGACTTGATGATAGCTTTGGTGATCAAAGGTATGAGGAACATAGATTGAATGCAAATGAGAGATGCATCTTTTACAAGAATGGGCACATGAGGATGCCAAATGGATGAATTTTTGAAGAATCTCCAAGAAGCCTAGCTGAAGGCATGAAACTCAACGCTTGTGGGAGGAAACCCACCTAGGTTTGGTAATTTTTCACCCAACCTTCCATTTTTGATACTTTTGCTTTGTTTTTACACTTTTCCAAGAAATCACACAAACACACTTATTTTTAATAGTTTTTCTTTAGTTTTAAGATGTGCAGGTGAAAATAGGGTAAAATGAGGAAAATTAGATGAAGTTTTGACAAATGATCCATGAAAAATTATTTTGGACCAAAGATTTGATGTTTGATGAGATTCAAGTTGAAATCAATAGCCACAGTACTCACCATGGCTATGGTGACATGGAACAAATGTGGTGGTGCATTCACAATCAACAAGGGAATCAAGAAAAATCGAATTGAAGAACATACCTACCACAACCGTGCAAGGCAGCACAGCCATGTATCCATCCACATAGAACGACTGTGTGGAGTACCACATCGTACAGCAAGAAAGCCACCACGTCCATGCCATGCAGCACGGCCGTGCTACAGCCCGACTCCAGCACTTAAGTCTGTGTTTTGCAAAAATCACAAATCATTTCAATTTTCAACTCCGCGAATGCCACGACCATTCCTTGCAAATGACGACCGTGTAGAACCTCCCAACCACTCCACCACCCTTGAATATCCACTAAATCACCCCCAATATATATACAATAAATACCCCACCATTTCCACTACCTTAATCTCCAATTTTCATCCTTTTTCATGAGCAAAACACCTCATTTCTCTCCAATCCGCCCCAAAAGCCCTATTCTTCGGTGAAAACCTAAAATCCCATTTTCTCCACTAATTTCGATCCAAAATAAAGAAAATGGATAAGAAGTTTGTGTCTAAGACCAAGTAGATCATCTCCTACGGATGCCGGCCCAATAACACGTCCTCTTCAGCCCCGACGGCTCCCCTTCCCTTCCCGGTACCATCGGCAACCTCCGGTTCACAAGGGGAATCACCCCATGCGGCTGTGGTGGTGGATCCCATGATGGAGGAGTTGTAAAGAACCGAAACCACCTCTCTACTAAAAATTTGAACAATAAAACCTCCAGTCCAAACACACTCAGAAGGTATGATGGAGTGGGTGTAAAATTTTCAAATCTTTATATAATGGTAACAAAAGACCAAAGTATAGCAGCGGAATAAAAACTTGACTATATTCAATTACAAAACAAAGGGCTACAACTTACATCACAAGGATCCATGTAGAGGAAATCTAAACCACCTCAAGATTGTATCCAAGCTTTAACTTCACAATCTAAGTCCGGGTCCACATGTCAAGCCATCTCCAAACACACTCAGAAGGTATGATGGAGTGGGTGTAAAATTTTCAAATCTTTATATAATGGTAACAAAAGACCAAAGTATAGCAGCGGAATAAAAACTTGACTATATTCAATTACAAAACAAAGGGCTACAACTTACATCACAAGGATCCATGTAGAGGAAATCTAAACCACCTCAAGATTGTATCCAAGCTTTAACTTCACAATCTAAGTCCGGGTCCACATGTCAAGCCATCCATGTCCTTCACCTAGGGTTGGAACCATACCCCAACAAAAGAGAAACAATAGGAGACATCAACAAAGGCTGGTATGTGCATACTAATAGCAATCTGAGCAATTTATAAAGAATAAGGGACATCAAAATAAAGGCTTCCCAAGAAATAGATAAGGACTACCCAATCGGGCATAAAAGATAAGAATCATCATCATAAAAAAATACTTGCCATAATCAACACAATAAAGTAGTGCCACATAAGCACATATCAAGATTTGGGAACATAACCCATAAATATTTTTAGGCACATAACCCATCATCAATTTGGGCACATAACCCATCATAAACATCATCAACCTGCATGCATGTGAGATAAACATAGCTCTTGAACAATATAAACACAATTGGCGGCCAACCCTCATAAAGTTGAAACCTGATAGAGAAAGGAATACTGTCAATCTCCCAAATATATAAAAACATGGGCCAAGAATCACATATCTTGCCCTGGGTACGAGGTTCCTTTCCATCCCAAAAAGAGTAGGAAATATCACATCTTCTATAAACAAAACCAATGCAATTTACACTACTCTAGTGCTACTGAATCACATATCATGTATAATGTAGAGGCAAGTAGAATAGTATAGTCAGATCATACAAACTAGTCCCACATAAGTGACCAACATATATATCCACCTCATAAGTGGGCAAAAGACATCACATGTCACCAAATAATATCCAACATGCACTAAGGCATAAGATAACGTCAAGAGAATATCTAAGATTACCACAAACAAGATAGTTCACAAGAACCATGATATCAAAAGATAAGATCAATGTGTATAGGATATTGTCCATAGGACCAAGAGAAAGATGAAACATAGACTAATTACTTAAAAGAATAATTGGGGCTGCAAACATACCTCAAAATAGAGTCCAAACTCCAAAGCACTCCTAGATCCAAGTTTAGGTCACCAAGGGCCTATTAAAGCATATAGTGGAATTAGGGTTAGGTCTCCATTAATTATTCAAAACCCTAAAAAAAACCTTTTTATTAATGTGTGAATTAGGTTTCTAAAACCATACCATATATTAGTATATGTCATTAGGAGTCCAAAACATATTTTATCACATTTTTCTGACTTATATATAATTAGTTATGTATTTTAGAAGTTAATTCATCATTAATTAAATTCATTGAAAACACATGTCATTAAACATTAGATTTAGCCATCAAAACTTATACCATTAGAAAGCCCTTCTTTTTCTAAATCCAATGAGTATTTATTCATATTTTTCTAATAAATGTATAACTACTTATTAATTTTATAAAACTCGGCCAATCACATAGGCAAAAGAATTCCATGTCAGCGTCAACACAAGCTGAGATGGCCCAATAAGAAGCTGGAAACTCATGTGGGACCCACTGACAGCGAGGCTGATGCGCTTAAGTAGAGAGAACCCAAAAGCAAGGTGAAACGTTTGTTTTACCCTTCATCGAAAAACAAAGAAAGAAGGAAGAAAGGAGGGGTAAAGTTGAGAAACGATTGAGGGGATTCTTGCTCCTCGCGCTCTCCCGACCCTACCTGCGAGAAGCAGCAACATCCAGAGAGAAGAGTTGGCAGCTGACTCTAAAACACCCCAGAACCGAGCCTCCTGACTTCACAAGGTCCAGATGGAGCCAAAGAACCCGAAAACACAAGAAACCGCGAGGAAAAGCACAACGCAGCTAATGCAGGTTCAAGGTACAGAAGAAGAAAACTAAACTCGGAAATCGGTGATACACAAAACTATGGACAAAGGGACATACGGACAACTTTGAGGACCTCTACCGAACATAGGGGTTCCATCCCCGACTTGGGAGAAGCTTAGGTGTACATTGCTGGAAGATCGTTTTGAATCAGATGCTGCTCGAGACAGGGAGTCTGATCAACCAAAACAGGGGCAAGGAAGAGCTCGAACTCAGGTTACCCGTGATGTGGGGAAGGTGGAGAGATGCTGGATTGAACGGCGATGACATATCTACAGAAGGAGGGACCGCCAAAGCCAAAAATGCACCCCGACCTAGGCATCAAACTCTGGGGATCATTGGGTTCAATTAAAAGGCAGAGGGTGCTTTACAAGGTCCTTTTATGCCTCCAGACCCAACGATATATATAGAGGAGGGTCGTGGCTACCCCAACTAAAAAAAAGGAAAAGTGGGCGGAGAATAGGGATTTGGGGTTTTCAGATAGGAAAGGTTTTAGATGGGGAAAGTAGGGTCTAAACGATGTAGCTCGATGAGACAGAAACATAGGAAATGAAATCGGGGCAAAAGGTTAATCATAGAGGGAGAACGATCGAATCGAAAACCAACGGTACAGTACACACGACAATGGTCTCCTACCCAAGGTAGGAGATGATGCAGGAGTCGTCAGATCAAAAAAACAGACGATCAGGATCTCACGCTATAGTAACGGGAAATAAAGTTCAACGTGTGGCATGATACAAAAAAGAAATTATAGTTGGACAAGAATGTGAATAAAGTGATACATAAATTTCCTTTCCTTTTTCTCTCTCCTCAAATACGGGCTCAAACATGATCCAAATTAAGTGCAATTTGACACAGAGGCCAATTCAGGCATGTAGATTCTGATTATGAGATTAGATTTTCCTTTTGAGAACTTTTAATGTGTCAAATAAATCAAATTATATTTTCTCTTTCCTCCATTAAGGGCATTAAGATTATCCAAATTTGATGAAACTTGACCCACAAGTCATATTTAATGTGTTGGATACGAATTTGCCATCAATTTTACATATTGGAGTTATTTATTTATTTATTTTATTTTTTGAAGGTTCTACACACTTTCTCTCTCCTAATTTAACATTTTAAGCAAACTTTCTATAAATTGGATGAAAATTCACCCAAAGGCTATATTTATTATGTAGATTATGAATCTAAGATTATTTTCCTCTTTTGGCATCATTTATTATTTTATTTGATATATTGGGGAAAACCAAGATCTTCTTTTCCAATTTGAATTAAATGAATTATTATTATGTGAATAATGTGAAACTTGACTCCCAAGGTAATTGGGACCCAAGGAACATGAAATTAAACTTAGATTTTATTTTTGGAACTTCTTTTTATGAGATATGTCATATGGCCCATTAGTGGCCCATTAGTTCATTATTTATCTAATTAAGTTATGTATGGTCATATTACCTCTAAATGAATCATGTGACATGTTAAATTACATTAAGGTGATATATTCATGCATTAGATTAGGCCTAACCTCAATCTTGTTTGGCTAAGACTAAAAGGTCAAACTTCTAGGGTAGGGTTCGAGACTCGGTATGTTGGGAGTCTTCTAGACAACATAGAGGAGGTAGGGAAGCAACCCAACCATCATTCTCAGAAGCTCGCCCATCAGTTTCGACAGCTCAACCATCCTTTACAGCTGCATGAACTTTGACATCTATGACACCACAACCACAGCCACAACCACAACCGAGAGCACGATGGCAACTATTGATAGATGATGCATATGAGGAAATGCCAGATGCATAGCTAGAAGATGCAACTGAAGTGTGTCATGGGGCAACACCTGATAGTCAGAGTAAGAAAGCGAAGAAGCCAAAGCATCCAGAGTGCTTGATACACTGAGTGATTGCCACTCACTACGTGTGCTAGGAGACGATGAAAACTTTGGGCATATTCAATTTTTTTCAGGATATCATGGAGCCCGTTGGGCTAGTTGAGGTGGACCACAATGTAGGAGACCTATTTGGAGCTTGCACATCAATTATTTGAAACACTAGAGAAGGTCTCGCAGGATGCCATCAGTTTCACCTTGGGGAGTAGCACCTACCTTATCACTCCATCCGTTCTAAATGACATATTTACTCTGACTCTGAAGGCAACAATGTCACTTGATCAAGGAAGCACTAATAGAGAAACCAATGCAAACTACTTTGCAATGTGGAAGAAACTCACAGGGCAAAGCAATTTATGGCGGGTAAATCAAAGACTAGTCTGATTCACAATGCCATCTTCAGATACATTCAGAAGGTCTTGGCAAACACCATCTTCTCTCGATATGAAAATCAAGGCAGTTGCACCAGGAAAGACCTTTTTGTGTTGGGATGGATGGTACACGGAAAGCTTGTAAATTTGGGTTCCCTTATTATTGATCATATGAAGACAATTTTGTCCAAGAGAAAGAATCCATTTATTATGGGAGGGATTGTAACTTCAATTTCTTTGGCCCTAGGGCATGATGTATCTAGCTACACAAAGGCAAAAGGAGGAAAACTAGTTGACCTGCATTACTTGACTTTCTCATCGATGATATCAGTGGTCGATCATAAGATTTTCTACCAGGTCAATTCTCCTTATGCAGGGGATTCACTTGAGCTCCCCTACCATGCCACACCTCTCCTAGAGGGATGTGGTCCATCTCTAAATTTTGTGGACATCTTGAGGAGGTAGAAAGAGGAGCATCCTAGAGATACATGGAAGCAACAGTCCATAGATCTACCTGAGGGGCTTGGAGAGTCACATGAAGCTGTCAAGAGGAGGACAACTGAGGAGGGAGAGAATTGCAGGGTGAGGCATCGTGAGGCGGAGACATCACAACAACTGCAATAACCCACAACAAACGCATGTGACATGTCCACCACACATGCGCAACTGGAGGGCATCCAGAGCACTCAAGATCACATATTGAGCACCCAAGAGGGTATTATACAGGCACAGGGGGTTTCCAACACACCCATTATGCCATGTGGTTAGACCATCAACAAACACATTATCAGGTTAACCACTTATATCATTTCCAGCATGCCCAGTCACAGAGGAACCCCCCAATGGGGGAATATTGGTGGAGTTTACTGTCAGCATATCGAGACAACTACCCACCTCCATAGTTAGATTACTGGGGTTCCTACTACCAACATCCTCCATCATAGGGAGGAGAACCACCACCACAATGATCATCTATCCTATCATTCCTAGACTTTAGTGTCATGCTGAGGACAACATGATTCAAAAGTTTGGGGTGGTAGGGCGGTATGCCCTTTTCTATTTTTCACTCTCATTTTGCAATTCACTTGCCATTTAATTTTGTTTTCTTGCTTTTGTTTGTTTTAGTTTAGAATTTACCTACTTTGCACACCTGCATGTCATGTACTTTACTTTCTTGTCATTTTTTGTAATTTTCAAAATTTTTGCCCTTTTTGCCATACATTACATATCATGTAGATGTTTGGTAATTTTTTCATGTTTTATCTAGAATTTGCTTATTTCCTGCTTTATGTTCGATAATATATGCTTAGATGTGATTGAAGGCAACTTGGCACCATTTTGGCCATTTTTTTCCCAAATTTGAGATTTCTTGCCTAAAAGTGTGTTTCGACCCAATCTCCACTCTTTGGATTAAAAATGATGACATTTAACAAATGCAAGTGAATAATCATTGTTTATTACTAAATGGTATCAATTCTTGACTTTTTACATGCATGCCACCTCTCTTGTGTTTGTAATGATCTGGTTGAATTGTGACTTGAGCAAGCTATGAGCGCTTAGTGCCTATGAAATCATTTGATAGAAGTATAAATTTCAGGTTGTTTATTCATGTGGTGTGAAATTATTGGATGGTGTTGGATTAATTTTCATGCAGGAGATCTTATGATGAGAATCACGCCAGTGACCCCTCTTTGACCTGACTCTTCACTCACCATCTTATTACCACTCCGCATCATGAGATTCCAAAGTGCACGTATCAGCCGTGGCCACCTCCAAAAGTTTGGGGTGGCTACATCTACATCTCACCGCTTCACTCTCATCACCATATGCCCTATCTATTCCAAGGGTAAAGAAAAAGAAAAAAGGAAAATGTAAAAATGAAATAAAAAGATGACCCTATTTAAGAGCATCTAAATAAAGAAAAGATGAGTGTGTAAAAGCACTCCAAAAGCTTACCACAATCCTTTCTTCCATTTTCATACCCATTGAGCTAGGAAACATCAAACCTAGCTCATTTTGCCCTTTCCGCAGCCACGTGGGTCATTTTGTGTGATTTGAAACATAAGGTTGAATGCATGAAGGTGAAACAACACTCCTATTCATCCTTGATTAACACCATCATGAAACAGTTTACCTAGAACTACATGAAAGAAAAACATATAGTTTGTGTGTTTTATGCATTATGTTTGAATTTCATATGATTTGTGCTCTTTTCATGATTGGTTTGTGAAAGCAGGAGAGGAGAGAGGTGGAATGCATGAACTTAGTCAATATTTATCACATTATGCAATAAACATATTTTGCATTACATTTGTCATTTCTTGATTGTGAAAAAATTGCAGAGAGATTGAGTTGAAGCATACTTGAGGACAAGTATGTTTTAAGTATGGGGTGGCAATTCAGCCCTATTTTAGGGTTTCATCTTGTGTCATATTGCATTTCAATCACATCTATATCTATCATATTACATGTTATTTCCCTCAATATGCATATTTGTATAAAATGCACTTATCGACATTATTTGCATGATGTTTAGGCATTTAGACCATACTTGATGGAAGGGAGAGAGAAAGAGTGATCCTAGGGTTTCTCTACCCTTGGAGAGGATTAAAGTGAAGTGCGATGCTCCATCAACCTATCCCTAGTGGCCAAAGATCCATTAAAGCAAAGAGATCCAAGAAAATCCAAGAAAACAAGTCAAAGTACTAATCTAGAAGTCAACACGACTATGGTACCATAGAACGACCGTGCTAGCACACTTGCAAATCAACAGAGCCATCTCCAAGAAAAGTTAGAGTCACCACGGTCGTGCCCGATAGAATGGCCGTGCTGAATTGACCCAGAACGACCGTGCCACCTTGCATGACTGTGTGAGAGCAGAGGCAGAATGACTGTGGATCCAAGAACGGGTTGTGCATTTTGAGCAACCATGGCCATGCTACCCTAGCCCCACCACGTTCGTGGTGACCACCACGGTCGTGCTACCTTTAGTACAAACCAACCACTTCCCTATAATTTTTCACCATTTCTCACCACGGGCGTTCCCATCCACCACGACCATTCTCACCCCTTCCTACCATGGCTATGGTGACCACCACGGCTGTGCTACTCACAGAAACCTAGCTACTTTTGCACTGCACTTCCCATACTACCCCTACTTGACCTAGTGCCTCCCCCACACCTATATATACCTAGGTGGCAGCTCCAACACATGGTTAGCTACCTTCTACCACCTCTTAGCTCCCCATTTACTCCCCTTAGCTATTCCACTCCATTTCCACCTCCATTCCACTCCATTTCACAATTTCCACCACCAAAACCCTAGTTTCTTATTGTTTCCACCCATTTCTACCACCATCCCATGTCATTTCACCTTAGAGGAGAGAGGAGGACATCTAGTAGTAGCTGAAGTGGATGATTTCACCACCTACACTGAGATCCATGGCTTCTTATCTCTCTCTCCCTTCTTTTTGTACTTTGCATTGTTATGAGTAGCTAGGCCCCTTGGGTGGGCTGTTTGGGGTGTAAAATGTTACTTTGATACCATGTTGGGGGAAAATGATATGTAAACATTGTAATTTCACTTGCTAATGATTATGTTCTATTTCTATCTCACTCTTCATGAATTTCTTGTTGGTTTGTGCTTGAAATCACCTAGGAATTTAGGGAAATTGATTATATGTGTGAATTTTGGGATTTGCTCGTAGATCTAATTCTTGGATCCCTAGCTAGCTATCCATCCTTCTACATCCTAATAAATTCTTCTAACCCTATTTGAGAGATATAAATAGCTAGTTTATATGAAATTGGTGTGCTTAGCATGGAGCTTTCTCCAGAATGTGAGTGATGGGAGGCCTAAAACCTCACTTCCACTCCCATTACTAACCTCAGCCCCTAATCATTCTAAAATCATCTAACCAAGAAACCCAGGCTTGTTTAGACTCTAATTGAATTACACCTAAACCCTAACCCAATTGAGCCTCACAGGGGGTAGTAGGGAGTGTTAGGGACTAGTTTCCCTATACACAACCTAGCATATCCATGACCAGTTAGTAGCTTAGGCTAATTCATTAGACGCTAGCTTGTTGTTTGGTTTGATAATCTAAATGGAATCATAGTGTTAATATGTCACCCCAACTTATTTGATAAGTGCATCCCCAAAACATCCCATATCTCCCTTAATTGCTTTAAAACCCTAGTTTCCATCTTACTTAGCTAGTGTTAGCTTAATTAGCTATTTTCTTGCTTAGATAGATTCTTGTCCTGCTCTTGCTTTGTCTTGCTAGTTTAGGTCTCTACTTGCTCTTTTTTCCTATTTGCTAGCTTAGTTTAGTGTAGACCTTTTACTGCCTTACCTTGTCTTTCTTGCTTAGTAGAACTAATTGTCTAGGGTTAAATTAGGTTTCAATCTTGTTTGCTTTCTTTCTCAACTTAGTTTAACAATCAAAACAACCTTCAAACCCTTAACCCTAGTCTCTGCAGTAGGAACCTAGCCCCAAAAAACTGACCTAGATCTAGTGCCCCCTTTTCTCCCTGTGGATCGACCCTATACTTTCCTCCCTCCTATACTACGACATGACCCCATGCAGTTGTAGGTGTAGTGTTTTGGGTTTTGAGAGTGTGTTAAGTTAAGTCCATTATAAATTTGAAATTTCAATCCACCGTGTGTTTTTGTCCGCATGGTTGCATCTATTCAAACTTCAATTGAGTAGTGTGTAACAGCATTGGCAGGAGCGCACCACGTATACCAATGTTTCCCCTTTGTTCTAGCATTGAGCTCGTTGTATCCGTCTAGAAATGGACTTCATAGCACTATTCCAATCGTGGATTTGTCCCATCATTTTTGGTTGGATTTACAAATCTTGGGAGTGCTTGTCCCCATCATATTTCTCGTAAGAGATAGTGTTAGGTTCAAAGAATTGTTCTTAGTATAAGTGATACACATATGATATTATCTTGAACTGAAAGTAAATAAACATCCAAGAAACATATCATGATATCAAGCATCATGAAAAATTGACAATCCTCAAAAGTCGATAAAGTAATTAGCCATAAAATAACCACATACCTTTAATGAAGACAACATGGAGTCATGTACTTTGACGCAATTTTACCGTGCGTATAAACGCAAGTGAACACGTCGAGTAGTATAGGCCTTTGTGAGGCCCGAGTCGAACTCAGGGATACGTGCAATCGTCCAGGACTCCTACTAACTACTCGCGATCAGCTAAGCCGAATAACAAGTTGAGAGTTGTTAAAAATAAAAGAAAATAAACAAAACAAAAGAAGCAATCGATTAAATGTTGGTTTAATCAATTCAAAAGGGTATCTTTAGGATTGCGGTTTCACCGCGGGGATTCATTGTATTGAATTCTATATAGCTACTCAATTTTATCTCTCTATCTGGGTAGTGGCCTGAAATCAGAATTGCCCACTGTCGTGGTACAATTCACTACCTATGTCTAGGTCGGTTCCACCGTCGTAGTAACCTATACCCTAAACTAGGTGCATTATGAACGATCCCTCAGTATCCAACATTAATTTTACACCACCTTGTTCAAGGGATTTATCGATTAATGTAGATTTCATCTCTTTTCAACCGTTAATCCTTCCTTCAAAGTGATTAAGGGAATTAGGTTATTATTATGGTGATCAAGCATAACAATACATGGAGAAAATGAAACTATACCAAGGATTTGAGGGATAAAATATGATTCACTATTATAAAATTGTCATACAATGAATTCCCGGGATACTCCCGGTCCTAAAGACGAAGGGGATTAGCCCCGCATGTTCATCTCACACAAGTACATGGTAGAAATAGGGAAAAACATGTGAAAAACGTGGAATGAAAGGGAAAACCCCTGAACGGAGAAGAACCGGTTGATCCTCGGTGTAGGATGTGTGCTCTACTGCCTCTCGGTGGTGGAATCCGTCTCCTTCGGCCTCCGGATCAACAAGTATGAGCTTTTAGCCTCCGTTCTCCTCTCTACCACTCCTCGGTACTCGTGCAATGGCTAATGAGATGATCCCCCGCTCTGGGCGACCGTCATTAGCTATATCTCAGTCATTAGGTCGCTAATTCACCGTAGCTGTCCGATTGAGATCATTAGAAAGCCAACTCATATCCTACGGCGTCGATACCATCGACGCGAGTCGATGGTATCGACCCGCTGTAGCTGCGGCCGGCTGCAAACCCTTCCTTTATCGCGCCCAACAGTATCTCGATACCATCGACGTGGATCGATGGTATCGACTTCCTTTAGGCGTCGGTCTTTGTAAGCTTCCGACACTGTAGCCTCCAGGTGTCGATGGTATCGACTGAGCGTCGATACTATCGACCGGTTTCTCGCCAACAAGCTGATGGTATCTCGATACCATCGACACCACAGTCGATAGTATCGACTTTTTCCTGCTTCTTTCGGCTGGAAACCTGTGATAAAGTCGATGGTATCGACTTCCGTCGATGGTATCGACGGAAGCAGATACTCATTTTTCCTAAAATTTAAACATGAAACCAAATAAGTTCACACAAATAATAATAATTTGACAATTAATGTTCAAAACGATAAATAAACGGGGATTTGACATAAAATAGCAGCAAAGACCAAAGTGGATGAATTATGCGATATTAACCATAGAAATGACTAATTAAAGCATAAAACACATATGAAACATATCTATAAATGCGACTCAAAATCATCACATCAAACTCCCCTAAGCTTGAACGTTGCTCTCCCTCGAGCAACTAATCCTTAGAATAGAATTACCAATGTCAAATGAAAAACAACACACCACAACCAACGTCCCATATGACTCCCACCGGACGTTCACATACTGGCCCTCTCTAACCACAGAACGATAATTACCCTGAAGGCGACAATAATCATCTATAAAAGAAATTGACCTCAAAACTGATGAACACTATCACATAAGGCAGTTAACATAATAAAACTCACCGGTTCAGACTTGGTGTATCTTGTGATCGCCTATACTATGTTGCTCTCCCTAACTACCATCTACATGGAAGCAGTTCTCCTGATATTCATTAGTGAGGAGAAATTCACGGTGGCCTACCAATCCGAGCAAAGGGTGGATGAACATGGGTGGATCATGGAAGAAAGTGGAAGTATGATATAGTTTCAACATGCATAAAACAAAAAATGCCCTAAATGATGCAAATGCACATGAGGAATGCCCTAATGTCTAAGATTAGGTGGAATGATGCATGCACTAACCATCTGTCTCAAAATGAGATGGATATCTAATTAAGCTACATCATGTACTCAATTATCTTGAATTGCAAGGTGATATTATGTTCCTTTTTCTTCTTATTCTTGTTGCCTCTACATAACTCTTTTTTTCTTTTTTCATTATGCATATTTTTCAGATTTTTCTCTTTTTCTCTTTTTTTTTCAACCCTTATATCCATAATTGATAATGAATATTTGATTGGGCTTATTTTTCTTCATACTCAGAAATTTGCACTAATTAGAAGGTATGGAACAATTTAATTCACCATTGGAGGAAAATTGAGATACATGATATACTTAATGCATGAAAATTATGAATGCAACTACATGGCATGCACCTAAGGGTAATGTGCATGTAGCACTATTCTAATTTTTTTTTCTTTTTATGCAGAACGTATAGACAATTGCAATGCAAGTCCTATCTAGATGCTATGCAATCAAAAAGAGTTAAAACTATACTCTACTTCCAATTCTTGGGTGGATTATGGAAACAATGAAGTGGAACGATCACAAGACTAGATGACTGAACCTTAGAAAGATATTATGCGTCCCTCCTTACTGACCTGTGTAGTAGTTTAGAGGTTTCTCTCTCTTACATCCAATTATAGTCTCATTACCATTTGGTCAGTTTAGGCTCAAACAACCATTTCCGTCCTCTTTCATGAATCATTAGGAGTCTAGTTGTGAATTTTTTTGTTTTAAAGTTGACAAAACCAATCATTTTCATAGGATATGTACCCAAGATTAAACAAGACAAGCTTTTCAAACACACAAAAATTTTAAACTTCCCTTCATTTTCCCATGCACTATTGATGAGATGACACAACATTATGACATCCACGATTACACTAGATAGCATGTGGATCCTACAAAAGCTAAAATTGCAAGAAACAAATAACAAGAACAAAAGCAATAATGCTAAAAACTAAAAACAATAAAAGATAAAGCTGTTCCAACTACCCCCCTAAGCTTGAATTCGACTATGGCCTCATAGTCAAAAACAAACTTAAAGATTGGAACAGTGATACCGTATCAGTCCTGTGGTGGTGGGGGCGGGTATTGCGGCGCCGTGGGGTCCCAAGACGGGTACTGCCCCTGAAAAGAAGGATCATACTGGGGCATCAGAGGAGGTTGTGGATACCCCCCAAAATAGTTTTGACTCCAGTAATGATCATAAAACGGCTGTTGTTGCATCTCCATCCTGTTCATCCGATCATGCATGAACTGTTGATTGTCGAGGATGAGACGCTCGTTCTCAAAAATCGCCTGCTGATTGACAAAAAGCCGGTTGGTAGTATCTTGAATACCGGCATAGGTGGCGGTGTGGCTATGCTGGGTCCGCTGGATCTTTTGCAACATCGCGTACATGCCCTGCATAGAATAGGCATCCTCGCTCGGCTGCGAGGGCTGTGGTGGTGGAGGCGGATGCAGAGAAGATGAAGATGCACCCGGATGCATCCGAGGACGTTTCCGTGGTGCTACTCGTGCTCGAAGAGGTGTGAATGCCCCCTCTTCCTCTTCATCCTCGTCATCATTTCCGTCATCTCTGCCTTCTTCATCAGAGTCTGCGATGGCTATGATTGGCCACCGGAAATGCTGCACACCGTCGATGTTGAAAACGGGACCGGGAAGAGAATATTCTTGATATGCTTGATTTACGTGGCAATGTGCAAACGCCACGCCATCTCGGAGAAGCAACATATTGGACCGGTGAAGATGCTGCAAGTTTACCTTGCTTCTTGTAGAGAGAGGAGTGAGGGTCTGAAAATTCAATCCCAGATATGCAGCCAGCTTGGTGATTAGCCCGCCGAAATGAATCGGGGCTTTCCTCGTACTCCTCTTCACGTCCAATACGCGTTGCAGAAAGAATGCACCCCAATTGCATTCTTGTTTCTTCAGAAGTTTATACAGAAAGAAAAGGTCCGACCCCTGAAATTTGCTAAGGGCCAGATCAACCCAAGCAAAAACTATGGAACTCAGCATCCGGTGCAAGACCCGGATGAAGGGATGCTCAAAATCAGCTACCGCGGCATTGTGGTAGCTCACCGACTTCCCCGGAGGCACCGTCACCAGCTCGGAGAAGATCGCGTCATAGTCGGTGCGGTGGTCCGGCCGCCGGTGGTCGTACTGGGAATGGTTCCAGTTGAAAATCATGTTGAACTGCTTGAGCGTGAGGATGTAGTCGTGGTTTTACAGCCGGAAAGACACCCGGCCCTGGATCCACTCCCAGTCGGTGGCGTTAATGTCGTTGGGAATGACGCAGACGTCCAGTGACGCCATGAATTCCGCCACCAACTCCTTGTACGTGGGCCAGTCGCCGAAGAATGGCTAGCCATCTTGGTGAAATTCCAGTTCGCCAGGCTTTATTGGTGTGTGACGGGCCTGCCCATTAAGAACATAGGCGAAGTTGGCCTCAAATCCGAGATCTCGGATCATCTCCCGGTCCACATACCGGGTGGGCTCGATCTTCCTCCGCATGATCTCCTCGTAGATCTTTCGGACCTCTGAGGAAGGATGGACGAGTCGGGGATGTGCGACCGACGCTGGCGGCGGTGGAACGAATTCCGAGATCTCCATCGGATTCGCGCGAGAGGAAGATGCTCCAGCGCCGTGAACCATATTTGCGATGAGAAAGGGATTGGAAAGAGAGCTCGGTGAAGATTAGAGAGTTGAATCTCCGCTCGATGAAGACCTTCGCTCGTTGCTTCTCTTCTTCAGGCTTGGATGGCTCGGGGGAGTGCTCGGCGCAAAGGAAGGAGATCGCTCTAAAGGTGTGACGTCAACTGACGTAATGAGTCTCCTTAAATAGACTTGGCCGGCTCTACTATTGACCCGTCGATACCATCGACGCGGATCGATGGTATCAACGCTCGTCGATACTATCCGCCCCCATCGTGAGTATCGACGGTCGTCGATTGCTGGATCTTGCAACCCGGATCGCTGACGTGTCGATACCATCGACGGGGGTCGATGGTATCGACGCTGCACCCGGATCGACCTTCTTGATGCCGCGATCACCGTTGATCTACTCGCTCGGATCGGTGACGTGGACGGTCGATACCATCGACGGATGTCGATAGTATCGACCCTCGGGTTAGGGTGAATCCTCGCGAGGCCCGGCCACCGCCTTTCTCCATTGAAATCATCGATACCATCAACCCACCCGTCGATGGTATCGACATCAATGAGACAATTTCGTCTGTAAATCTTCAGAGATCTTCATGGTATCGACGGGCATGTCGATACCATCGACTTTATTTTCTCGACCTGCCTGGTGGATGGTCGATACCATCGACGAGGCCGTCGATGGTATCGACGCAGAACAAAATCCGCAGTCGTCAACCTGTATCATGGTCGATACCATCGACCAGTGTGTCGATGGTATCGACTCTTCCCCAGCCTGCACAAATAACAAACCGATCACGGTATCTTTTTTATACTAAAAACTAAGTAAAAACAAATTAAACTACGAATGTAAATGAACAAAACGAAGGTACCAATGGTTGGGTTGCCTCCCAACAAGCGCCCTTATTTAACGTCTTAGGCTAGACGGCTTTCAGCACCTCATTCATCCAGAACGAAAATGAGTTTGACCTCATTCACTTTCTTCTTGTAGCTCTCACCAAAATAGAGCTTCAACCTTGTCCATTTACCAAGAACGTGGTATCACCATCACACACTAAGATCGCGCCATGTGGTTTGACCTCCTCTACCACGAACGGTCCACTCCACCGGGATTTTAGCTTCCCAGGATGCAACTTGAGTCATGAATTGAACAACAAAACACTGTCTCCCTTTTTGAACGTGCGCAACTGGATGTGGCGGTCGTGGATCAGCTTTGTGCGCTCCTTGTATATCCGTGCGTTCTCATACGCCGTCATCCGCAGCTCATCCAACTCATTCAATTCCAGCAGTCTTTTCCTCCCCGCTTCATTGTAACTCAGATTTAGCCTTCTTAGCACCCAATGCGCCTTGTGCTCCAACTCTACCGGTAGGTGACAAGCCCGGCCATACGCCAACCTAAAAGGTGTGGTGCCTATAGGGGTTTTGTAGGCCGTCCTGTATGCCCACAAAGCATCTGACTGTAGGGCACTCCAATTTTTCCTCGTGGACGCCACCGTACGCTCTAAAATCTTCTTAATTTCCCGGTTGGAGACCTCCACCTGGCCTTGAGTTTGCGGATGGTATGGGGTACCTATGTTGTGCTTAACCCCATATTTCTTCAATAATGCAGAGAATTTTTGATTCCTAAAATGCGTACCCCCATCACTGATTATCATTCGGGGCACCCCAAACCTACAGAAAATATTTTCTTTCATGAATCTACACACTACAATTGAATCATTAGTCCTTGTGGGGATTGCTTCCACCCACTTCGACACATAATCAACTTCTAATAAAATATATAATTTGGAGTTTGAGGACACAAAGGGTCCCATGAAATCTATGCCCCACAAATCAAATACCTCCACCTCCTGAAACACATTCAGAGGCATCTCCTGTCGCTTTGAGATATTACCTGCTCGTTGGCAAGAATCACATTGCCTCACAAACGCGTAGGCATCTCGAAACAAAGTTGGCCAATAAAGACCGCTTTCTAAAACCTTCACTGCCGTGCGCGAGCTTGCGTGGTGTCCTCTCGTAGGTGATGCGTGGCAATGATGGAGAACGCTCTCGTACTCCACTTCAGGCACACACCTGTGTAAGATACCGTCCCTACATTGCTTCAGAAGAATCGGGTCATCCCAAAAATAATACCGTAAAGAATGGAAAAATCTTTTCTTCTCCTGATATGACCAATCTTCCGGGATGATCCCGCAAGCCAAATAGTTAACAATTTTAGCAAACCAAGGATCCTTAGAGTTAATTTTCATAATCTGTTCATCCGGAAATGTCTCGATTATGGGTATATGTAAATCTTTTTCATCCACCCTTTCTAACCTAGACAAATGATCAGCAACAACATTTTCAATCCCAGATTTATCCTTGATTTCGATGTCAAATTCTTGTAAGAGCAAAATCCACCTAATGAGTCTAAGCTTTGCGTCTTTTTTCTCCATTAAGTATTTAATTGCGGCATGGTCAGTCCATACAACTACTTTAGATCCAACTAAATACTGTCGGAATTTTTCAAAAGCGAACACCACGGCGAGTAATTCCTTCTCATTAGTTGTGTAATTTAGTTGGGCGTCATTCAACGTCTTTGAAGCGTAAAAAATCACGGTGGGTTTGTTGTCCACCCGCTGCCCCAACACAGCTCCAACCGCAAAGTCCGATGCTTCACACATTAGTTCGAACGGTTTCGTCCAATCTGACATTTGAACAACCGGGGCAGAAATTAGTTTTTCTTTTAAAACGTCGAACGCATGTAGACACTTATCATTGAAATAAAAAACAACGTCTTTCTCTAATAGCTCGGATAGAGGTTTTGCAATCTTAGAAAAATCTTTTATAAATCGACGATAGAACTCGGCATGTCCCAAGAAACTTCTTACCCCTTTAACAGAATTTGGTGGGGGTAACTTGGAAATGACTTCAATTTTGACCGGATCTACCTCTAAACCTTTGCTAGACACCTTGTGTCCTAGCACGATCCCCTCAGTCACCATCATGTGACATTTCTCCCAATTGAGGATCAAATGTGTGTCCTCACAGCGTTGTAACACTTTGTCCAAATTATAGATACATTCATCAAACGATGCACCGTATACTGAAAAGTCATCCATAAAAATCTCGAGACAGCGCTCTACCATGTCAGAAAATATGGCGAGCATACAACGTTGAAACGTTGCAGGTGCATTGCATAACCCGAAAGGCATTCGGCGGTATGCGAAAGTCCCATAGGGACAAGTGAAAGTAGATTTCTCTTGATCCAAAGGATCAATCGAGATCTGGTTGTACCCCGAGTACCCGTCTAGAAAACAGAAATGCGAACGGCCGACAAGACACTCTAGGATTTGATCAATGAAAGGTAAAGGAAAGTGATCCTTTAGCGTGGCGGCATTCAAACGACGGTAATCAATACAAACTCGCCACCCGGTTACCAATCAGGTGGTGACAGGTTCATTCAACAAATTTTGGGTGACAGTAATTCCCCCCTTTTTAGGGACTACCTGTGTGGGACTCACCCATGTCGAGTCTGATATGGCGTAGATAATACCTGCAGCAAGAAGCTTAATAACCTCCTTCTTCACAACCTCCATCATGCTCGAATTTAGATGTCGCTGAGGTTGAATCACGGGCTTGGCTCCCTCCTCGAGCCGAATCTTGTGCTGACATAGAGTAGGGGAAATCCCCTTGATATCTGCAACGGACCACCCAAAAGCCCCTCGGTGGTTCTTCATCACTATCAAAAGTTGGTCTTCCTCTTCCGCACTCAAATAAGCAGATATGATTACTGGTAACTTTTCCTCCTCAGCTAGGAAGACATATTTGAGATGTGGTGGCAGCGGCTTTAATTCTAGATCCGGTGGGCTGATCAAAGATGATTGAAGCGGCGGGGGTAGTTCACCTAGATCTTCATAATGCCTCGCATAGAAGCATGAAAACATTTGAAGCATTTTGGCGCACTCCTTGAGTGATTTACTCCGCATCCAGTCATGTATAATATTTACCAAGCAAGCCTCCAATGGAAATTCCGGGTATGCATAAAAAACAAAGATAGCAATAACATCATCTTCCATGGATGGGGAAATGTCTTCCTCCTCATCATTCGGGAATCCAACAACTTTGCACAGAGAAACTACTTTGGTCTTCTCCATGATATCTACAGCCAAAGTTCCATTGTCCACCTTGCTCATCACATGAGCCATGTCCAGAAATGGCCTCCCAAGACAGATTGAAATGTTACTATCCAGATGTTTTACCATATTGCATTGTTCTTTTGCTTTAGATAATACAGTACTAGAAGGAATAACCATCTCAAAGTGGTCATCGGCTATGCCCAAGGTCAAATGACCTCTTCCCATCTCTAAGATCATGTCGGATGTAGATTGGAAAGGACGTCCAAGTAACAGCTCGTTGCCATGTTCATCCTGCATTTCCATGACTACAAAATCATCCGGAAAAACAAACCTATCCACCTTTACTAACACATCTTCACAGATTCCATAAGGTTTTACCACCGAGTTATCTGCCAATTGAATAGTCATATTGCTTGGCCGCGACTCCTTCAATCCTAGCTTTTTGAAAGTAGAAAGGGGCATCAAATTGATGCTTGCCCCTGAATCACATAGCACTTCACCGAATTTAACCTTCCCAATATAACAAGAAATGTTGAAACATCCTGGATCCTGCCTCTTTGGCGGCAAAGTGCCCATGATGAAGGCACTCACTTGTTCTTTGAGCACGACGACTTCCGTGTCCAGAATTTTCCTCTTCTTAGTAATGACGTCCTTCAGAAATTTCCCGTAAGACGGGATTTGCTCAATGGCTTCCAATAAAGGAATATTTACTGAAAGCTTCCTAAAACTGTCTAAGAATTTCTTGAACTGCGCATCGACTTTCCTTGCCTTCACACTATTTGGATACGGGACCGGAACAGCTTGTGCCCTTTAATGAGGTGGCACATAAGGTGTCCTTTTCTGAGGGCCTTCCTCCTCTACAATCGGGTCTTCAGTAGAATACACAACTGCGTCATTAACTAATTCTGTGACCGGTGCGGGTTGCTCCTCAGTGGCCTCACCTTCTACTTCAGCTTTTAGTGTGCTTGTCTCCTCGGCCCTTGGATTTAACAATTTCTTGCCACTTCTCAGCAAGATAGCCTTGGCCTGCTGGTTTCCCCCTGGAACATTGGTATTTCTCGGAAAACCTGGATGTGCCGGTTTCTTCAAACTGGCTATCTCCGCAGCCATCTGTGCCATGGATGTCTCAATGGTCCTCATTTGCACCCCATGGATCTGTAGTGTTTGCCCAAACTGATTCATGAACTCTCATTGTTGCTTTATTTGCTGGCCAAAAGTAGCCATGAGTTCTTGGATCTGCTTGATAACTTGATTGAGCAGCTCTGTGCTCTTATCCTCCACAACGGGTTGGGGTTTAGCATCTGGATCCTGCAAAAAGTTGTTAGGATCTTTCCATGAAAACTTCTTGTCTTTTCTCCATGAATAGTCATTGTTCCTGTAACCGGGCTGCTGCCTCATAAATTTCACTTGAGCATCATCCTCTGACTCATTGTCCTCCTTTGCAAGCAATTTCTTTGCGAGAAGATCCATCTTCCCATTCAGTTCTTTTATTGCCTTGGACTCTCCTACTGCTCGGACCTGCTCCACGACACCTCTTTCACCCCATGACTATTTCCTAGCCATGTTCTTTCATATTTCCCAACATCTTGTGTCTGTGTTATTTAAAAAGAATCCTGACCCGGCCGAATCAAGGTTGCTCCTATCATGCTCGGAGAGAGCAAAATAGAAGATCTTTACCTGTGTTTCCTTATCCAGCCCGTGATGCGGGCACCTCCTCAGCATGACCTGAAATCTCTCCCAGGTCTCAGAATATGTCTCACCGGCCTGTTGGGTAAAGTTATGAATCTTCCGGATCATGTCGTTAGTCTTCTCAGGAGGAAAGAACCTCTCAAAGAAAACCTCCATCATATGGTCCCAGGACTCCACAAACTCATCATCTAAATTGTGTAGCCATTCACGCGCGGCTCCTGCCAATGAGCTCGGGAAAAGCTTAAGATAAAGTGCATCCTGTGGAAACCTATCAATTTTCACCATGTCGCAGTTCTCCACAAACTGACTTATGTGGGCGAATGGGTCCTCATTCTAGAGCCCATGAAAAGCATTGGACTTAACCAGATTTATCAACGCTGGATCAATCTTATAGGTAGGTATGTTGAGTGCTTGCTTCTTTATAGGCCCTTTTGATGAGGATGCGGAAGAAGCCTTGATCTTCTCCCATATTGTCTGTGGCTCGTCCTCCATCTCTTCTTGTTCCTCGGGTTCAGAATCTATATCAGATAGGTGATCTTGATTGTACCCGTCCTCGTCCTCAGGTCCTGTAAGTAGCGGGACCTCTGGTGTGCGATTTGCGTAGTCTGTACTACGCGTTTGCACCATGCACAATACCTGAAATTAGAAAGATTCAATTTAGTACGGTGCTTAACGATTGCAAATACTTAGAAAATAGATTATGAATTCTTGGAATGATAAAAAAAATAAAAAGGTGGCCTAGAGTGGCCGCTCACAGCACTCGAAGTGCCAACAAATTGCCGTATTCCCGGAAACGGCGCCAAAAACTTGACACAATTTTACCATGCGTATAAATGCAAGTGAACGCGTCGAGTAGTACATGCCTTTGTGAGGCCCGAGTCGAACTCAGGGATACATGCAATCGTCGGGGACTCCTACTAACTACTCACGATCAGCTAAGCCGAATAACAAGTTGAGAGTTGTTAAAAATAAAAGAAAATAAACAAAACAAAAGAAGCAATCGATTAAATGTTGGTTTAATCAATTCAAAAGGGTATATTTAGGATTGCAGTTTCACCGCGGGGATTCATTGCATTGAATTCTATATAGCTACTCAATTTTCTCTCTATCCAGGTAGTGGCCTGAAATCAGAATTGCCCACTGTCATGGTACAATTCACTACCTATGTCTAGGTCGGTTCCACCGTCGTAGTAACCTATACCCTAAACTAGGTGCATTATGAACGATCCCTCAGTATCCACCATTAATTTTACACCACCTTGTTCAAGGGATTTATCGATTAATGTAGATTTCGTCTCTTTTCAACCGTTAATCCTTCTTTCAAAGTGATTAAGGGCATTAGGTTATTATTATGGTGATCAAGCATAACAATACATGGAGAAAACAAAACTATACCACGGATTTGAGGGATAAAATATGATTCACTATTATAAAATTGTCATACAATGAATTCCCGGGCTACTCCCAGTCCTAAAGACGAAGGGGATTAGCCCCGCATGTTCATCTCACACAAGTACATGGTAGAAATATGGAAAAACATGTGAAAAATGTGGAATGAAAGGGAAAACCCCTGAACGGAGAAGAACCGGTTGATCCTCGGTGTAGGATGCGTGCTCTACCGCCTCTCGGTGGTGGAATCTGTCTCCTTCGGCCTCCGGATCAACAAGTATGAGCTTCTAGCCTCCGTTCTCCTCTCTATCGCTCCTCGGTACTCGTGCAATGGCTAATGAGATGATCCCCCGCTCTGGGCGGCCGTCATTAGCTATATCTTAGTCATTAGGTCGCTAATTCACCGTAGCCGTCCGATTGAGATCATTAAAAAGCCAACTCATATCCTACGGCGTCGATACCATCGACGCGAGTCGATGGTATCGACCCGTTGTAGCTGCGGCCGGCTGCAAACCCTTCCTTTGTCGTGCCCAACAGTATCTCGATACCATCGACGTGGGTCGATGGTATCGAATTCCTTTAGGCGTCGGTCTTTGTAAGCTTCCGACACTGTAGCCTCCAGGAGTCGATGGTATCGACTGAGCGTCGATACTATCGACCGGTTTCTTGCCAACAAGCTGATGGTATCTCGATACCATCGACACCACAGTCGATAGTATCGACTTTTTCCTGCTTCTTTCGTCTGGCAACCTGTGATAAAGTCGATGGTATCGACTTCCGTCGATGGTATCGACGGAAGCAAATACTCATTTTTCCTGAAATTTAAACATGAAACCAAATAAGTTCACACAAATAATAATAATTTGACAATTAATGTTCAAAACGATAAATAAAAGGGGATTTAACATAAAATAGCAGCAAAGACCAAAGTGGATGAATTATGCGATATTAACCATAGAAATGACTAATTAAAGCATAAAACACATATGAAACATGTCTATAAATGCGACTCAAAATCATCGCATCAAACTCCCCTAAGCTTGAACGTTGCTCGCCCTCGAGCAACTAATCCTTAGAATAGAATTGCCAATGTCAAATGAAAAACAACACATCACAGCCAACGTCCCATATGACTCCCACCGGACGTTCACATACCGGCCCTCTCTAACCACAGAACGTTAATTACCCTGAAGGCGATAGTAATCATCCATAAAAGAAATTGACCTCAAAACTGATGAACACTATCACATAAGGCAGTTAACATAATAAAACTCGTCGGTTCAGACTTGGTGTATCTTGTGATCGCCTATACTACGTTGCTCACCCTAACTACCATCTACATGGAAGCAGTTCTCCTGATATTCATTAGTGAGGAGAAATTCACGGTGGCCTACTAATCCGAGCAAAGGGTGGATGAACATGGGTGGATCATGGAAGAAAGTGGAAGTATGATACAGTTTCAACATGCATAAAACAAAAAATGCCCTAAATGATGCAAATGCACATGAGGAATGCCCTAATGTCTAAGATTAGGTGGAATGATGCATGCACTAATCATCCGTCTCAAAATGAGATGGATATCTAATTAAGCTACATCATGTACTCAATTATCTTGAATTGCAAGGTGATATTATGTTCCTTTTCCTTCTTATTCTTGTTGCCTCTACATAACTTTTTTTTTCTTTTTTCATTATGCATATTTTTCAGATTTTTCTCTTTTTCTCTTTTTTTTTTCAACCCTTATATCCATAATTGATAATGAATATTTTGATTGGGCTTATTTTTCTTCATACTCAGAAATTTGCACTAATTAGAAGGTATGGAACAATTTAATTCACCATTGGAGGAAAATTGAGATACATGATATACTTAATGCATGAAAATTATGAATGCAACTACATGGCATGCACCTAAGGGTAATGTGCATGTAGCACTATTCTAATTTTTCTTTTTCTTTTTATGAAGAACGTATAGACAATTGCAATGCAAGTCCTATCTAGATGCTATGCAATCAAAAAGAGTTAAAACTGTACTCTACCTCCAATTCTTGGGTGGATTATGGAAACAATGAAGTGGAACGATCACAAGACTAGATGACTGAACCTTAGAAAGATATTATGCGTCCCTCCTTACTGACCTGTGTAGTAGTTTAGAGGTTTCTCTCTCTTACATCCAATTATAGTCTCATTACCATTTGGTCAGTTTAGGCTCAAACAACCATTTCCGTCCTCTTTCATGAATCATTAGGAGTCTAGTTGTGAATTTTTTTGTTTTAAAGTTGACAAAACCAATCATTTTCATAGGATATGTACCCAAGATTAAACAAGACAAGCTTTTCAAACACACAAAAATTTAAACTTCCCTTCATTTTCCCATGCACTATTGATGAGATGACACAACATTATGACATCCACGATTACACTAGATAGCATGTGGATCCTACAAAAGCTAAAATTGCAAGAAACAAATAACAAGAACAAAAGCAATAATGCTAAAAACTAAAAACAATAAAAGATAAAGCTGTTCCAACTACCCCCCTAAGCTTGAATTCGACTATGGCCTCATAGTCAAAAACAAACTTAAAGATTGGAACAGTGATACCGGATCAGTCCTGTGGTGGTGGGGGCGGGTATTGCGGCACCGTGGGGTCCCAAGACGGGTACTGCCCCTGAAAAGAAGGATCATACTGGGGCATCAGAGGAGGTTGTGGATACCCCCCAAAATAGTTTTGACTCCAGTAATGATCATAAAACGGCTGCTGCTGCATCTCCATCCTGTTCATCCGATCATGCATGAACTGTTGATTGTCGAGGATGAGACGCTCGTTCTCAAAAATCGCCTGCTGATTGACAAAAAGCCGGTTGGTAGTATCTTGAATACCGACATAGGTGGCGGTGTGGCTATGCTAGGTCCGCTAGATCTCTTGCAACATCACGTACATGCCCTGCATAGAATAGGCATCCTTGCTCGGCTGCGAGGGCTGTGGTGGTGGAGGCGGATGCGGAGAAGATGAAGATGTACCCGGATGCATCCGAGGACGCTTCCGTGGTGCTACTCATGCTTGAAGAGGTGTGAATGCCCCCTCTTCCTCCTCATCCTCGTCATCATTTCCGTCGTCGCCGCCTTCTTCATCGGAGTCTGCAATGGCTATGATTGGCCACCGGAAATGCTGCACACCGTCGATGTTGAAAACGGGATCGGGAAGAGAACATTCTTGATATGCTTGATTTACGTGGCAATGTGCAAATGCCACGCCATCTCGGAGAAGCAACAGATTGGACCGGTGAAGATGCTGCAAGTTTACCTTGCTTCTTGTAGAGAGAGGAGTGAGGGTCTGAAAATTCAATCCCAAATATGTAGCCAGCTTGGTGATTAGCCCGCCGAAATGAATCGGGGCTTTCCTCGTACTCCTCATCACGTCCAATACCAGTTGCAGAAAGAATGCACCCCAATTGTATTCTTGTTTCTTCAGAAGTTTATACAGAAAGAAAAGGTCCGACCCCTGAAATTTGCTAAGGGCCAGATCACCCAGAGAAAAAACTATGGAACTCAGCATCCGGTGCAAGACCCAGACGAAGGGATGCTCAAAATCACCTACCGCGGCATTGTGTTAGTTCACCGACTTCCCCGGCGGCACCGTCACCAGCTCGGAGAAGATCGCGTCATAGTCGGTGCGGTGGTCCGACCGCCGGTGGTCGTACTGGGAATGGTTCCAGTTGAAAATCATGTTGAACTGCTTGAGCGTGAGGATGTAGTCGTGGTTGTACAGCTGAAAAGACACCCGACCCTGGATCCACTCCCGGTCGGTGGCGTTAATGTCATTGGGAACGACGCAGACGTCCAGTGACGCCATGAATTCGCCACCAACTCCTTGTACGTGGGCCAGTCGCCGAAGAATGGCTGGCCGTCTTGGTGAAATTCCAGTTCGCCAGGCCTTATTGGTGTGTGACGGGCCTGCCCATTAAGAACATAGGCCAAGTTGGCCTCGAATCCGAGATCTCGGATCATCTCTCGGTCCACATACCGGGTGGGCTCGATCTTCCTCCGCATGATCTCCTCGTAGATCTTTCGGACCTTCGAGGAAGGATGGACGAGTCGGGGACGTGTGACCGACACTGGCAGCGGTGGCACGAATTCCGAAATATCCATCAGATTCACGCGAGAGGAAGATGCTGCAACGCCGTGAACCATATTTGCGACGAGAAATGGATTGGAAAGAGAGCTCGGTGAAGATTGGAGAGTTGAATCTCCGCTCGATGAAGACCTTCGCTCGTTGCTGTTCTTCTTCGGGCTTGGACGACTCGGGGGAGTGCTTGACACAAAGGAAGGAGATCGCTCTGAAGGTGTGACGTCAAATGACGTAATGAGTCTCCTAAAATAGACTTGTCCGACTCTACTGTTGACCCGTCGATACCATCAACGCGGATCGATGGTATCGACGCTCGTCGATACTATCCGTCCCCATCGCGAGTATCGAAGGTCGTCGATTGCTGGATCTTGCAACCCGGATCGCTGACGTGTCGATACCATCGACGGGAGTCGATGGTATCGACGCTGCACCCGGATCGACCTTCTTGATGCCGCGATCACCGTTGATCTACTCACTCGGATCGGTGACGTGGACGGTCGATACCATCGACGGATGTCGATAGTATCGACCCTCGGGTTAGGGTGAATCCTCGCGAGGCCCGGCCGCCGCCTTTCTCCATTGAAATCGTCGATACCATCAACCCACCCATCGATGGTATCGACATCACTGAGACAATTTCGTCTGTAAATCTTCAGAGATCTCGATGGTATCGACGGGCATGTTGATACCATCGACTTTATTTTCTCGACCTGCCTTGTGGATGGTCGATACCATCGACGAGGCCGTCGATGGTATCGACACAGAATAAAATCCGCAGTCGTCAACCTGTATCATGGTCGATACCATCGACCAGTGTGTCGATGGTATCGACTCTGCCCCAGCCTGCACAAATAACAAACCGATCACGATATCTTTTTTATACTAAAAACTAAGTAAAAACAAATTAAACTACGAATGTAAATGAACAAAACGAAGGTACCAATGGTTGGGTTGCCTCCCAACAAGCGCCCTTATTTAACGTCTTAGGCTAGACGGCTTTCGGAACCTCGTTCATCCAGAACGGAAATGAGTTTGACCTCATTCACTTTCTTCTTGTAGCTCTCACCAAAATAGAGCTTCAACCTTTATCCATTTACCAAGAACGTGGTATCACCATCACGCACTAAGATCGCGCCATGTAGTTTGACCTCCTCTACCACGAACGGTCCACTCCACCGGGATTTTAGCTTCTCGGGATGCAACTTGAGTCGTGAATTGAACAACAAAACACTGTCTCCCTTTTTGAACGTGCGCAACTGGATGTGGCGGTCGTGGATCAGCTTTGTGTGCTCCTTGTATATCCGTGCGTTCTCATACACCGTCATCCGCATCTCATCCAACTCATTCAATTCCAGCAGTCTTTTCCTCCCCGCTTCATTGTAACTCAGATTTAGCCTTCTTAGCGCCCAATGTGCCTTGTGCTCCAACTCTACCGGTAGGTGACAAGCCCGGCCATACGCCAACCTAAAAGGTGTGGTGCCTATAGGGGTTTTGTAGGCCGTCCTGTATTCCCACAAAGCATCTGACAGCAGGGCACTCCAATTTTTCCTCGTGGACGCCACCATACGCTCTAAAATCTTCTTAATTTCCCGGTTGGAGACCTCCACCTGGCCTTGAGTTTGCGGATGGTATGGGGTACCTATGTTGTGCTTAACCCCATATTTCTTCAATAATGCAGAGAATTTTTTATTCCTAAAATGCGTACCCCCATCACTGATTATCATTCGGGGCACCCCAAACCTGCAGAAAATATTTTCTTTCACGAATGTGCACACTACAGTTGAATCATTAGTCCTTGTGGGGATTGCTTCCACCCACTTCGACACATAATCAACTTCTAATAAAATATATAATTTGGAGTTTGAGGACACAAAGGGTCCTATGAAATCTATGCCCCACAAATCAAATACCTCCACCTCCTGAAACACATTCAGGGGCATCTCCTGTCGCTTTGAGATATTACCTGCTCATTGGCAAGAATCACATTGCCTCACAAACGCGTAGGCATCTCGAAACAAAGTTGGCCAATAAAGACCACTTTCTAAAACCTTCACTGCCGTGCGCGAGCTTGCGTGGTGTCCTCCCGTAGGTGATGCGTGGCAATGACGGAGAACGCTCTCGTACTCCACTTCAGGCACACACCTGTGTAAGATACCGTCCCTACATTGCTTCATAAGAATCAGGTCATCCCAAAAATAATACCGTAAAGAATGGAAAAATCTTTTCTTCTCCTGATATGACCAATCTTCTGAGATGATCCCGCAAGCCAAATAGTTAACAATTTTAGCAAACCAAGGATCCTTAGAGTTAATTTTCAAAATCTGTTCATCCGGAAACGTCTCGGTTATGGGTATATGTAAATCTTTTTCATCCACCCTTTCTAACCTAGACAAATGATCAGCAACAACATTTTCAATCCCAGATTTATCCTTGATTTCGATGTCAAATTCTTGTAAGAGCAAAATCCACCTAATGAGTCTAGGCTTTGCGTCTTTTTTCTCCATTAAGTATTTAATTGCGGCATGGTCAGTCCATACAACTACTTTAGATCCAACTAAATACTGCCGGAATTTTTCAAAAGCGAACACCACGGCGAGTAATTCCTTCTCAGTAGTTGTGTAATTTAGTTGGGCGTCGTTCAACGTCTTTGAAGCGTAAAAAATCACGACGGGTTTGTTGTCCACCCGCTGCCCCAACACAGCTCCAACCGCAAAGTCCGATGCGTCACACATTAGTTCGAACAGTTTCGTCCAATCCGGCGTTTGAACAACCGGGGCAGAAATCAGTTTTTCTTTTAAAACGTCGAACACATGTAGACACTTATCATTGAAATAAAAAACAACGTCTTTCTCTAATAGCTCGGATAGAGGTTTTGCAATCTTAGAAAAATCTTTTATAAATCGATGATAGAACCCGGCATGTCCCAAGAAACTTCTTACCCCTTTAACAAAATTTGGTGGGGGTAACTTGGAAATGACTTCAATTTTGACCGAATCTACCTCTAAACCTTTGCTAGACACCTTGTGTCCTAGCACGATCCCCTCAGTCACCATCATGTGACATTTCTCCCAATTGAGGACCAAATGTGTGTCCTCACAGCGCTGTAACACTTTGTCCAAATTATAGAGACATTCATCAAACGATGCACCGTATACCGAAAAGTCATCCATAAAAATCTTGAGACAGCGCTCTACCATGTCAGAAAATATGGCGAGCATACAATGTTGAAACGTTGTAGGTGCATTTCATAACCCGAAAGGCATTCGGCGGTACGCAAAAGTCCCATAGGGACAAGTGAAAGTAGATTTCTCTTGATCCAAAGGATCAATCGAGATCTGGTTGTACCCCGAGTACCCGTCTGGAAAACAAAAATGCGAACGGCTGGCAAGACGCTCTAGGATTTTATCAATGAAAGGTAAAGGAAAGTGATCCTTTAGCGTGGCGGCATTCAAACGGCGGTAATCAATACAAACTTGCCACCCAGTTACCAATCGGGTGGTGATAGGTTCATTCAACAAATTTTGGGTGACAGTGATTCCCCCCGTTTTAGGGACTACCTATGTGGGACTCACCCATGTCGAGTCTGATATGGCGTAGATAATACCTGCAGCAAGAAGCTTAATAACCTCCTTCTTCACAACCTCCATCATGCTCAAATTTAGATGTCGCTGAGGTTGAATCACAGGCTTGGCTCCCTCCTCGAGCCGAATCTTGTGCTGACATAGAGTAGGGGAAATCCCCTTGATATCTGCAACAGACCACCCAAAAGCCCCTCGGTGGTTCTTCAGCACTATCAAAAGTTGGTCTTCCTCTTCCACACTCAAATAAGTAGATATGATTACTGGTAACTTTTCCTCCTCAGCTAGGAAGACATATTTGAGATGTGGTGGCAGCGACTTTAATTCTAGATCCGGTGGGCTGATCAAAGATGATTGAAGCGGCGGGGGTAGTTCACCTAGATCTTCATAATGCCTCGCATAGAAGCATGGAAACATTTGAAGCATTTTGGCGCACTCCTTGAGTGATTTACTCCGCATCCAATCATGTATAATATTTACCAAGCAAGCCTCCAATGGAAATTCCGGGTATGCATAAAAAACAGAGATAGCAATAACATCATCTTCCATGGATGGGGAAATGTCTTCCTCCTCATCATTTGGGAATCCAACAACTTTGCACAGAGAAACTACTTTGGTCTTCTCCATGATATCTACAGCCAAAGTTCCATTGTCCACCTTGCTCATCACATGAGCCATGTCCAGAAATGGCCTCCCAAGACAGATTGAAATGTTACTATCCAGATGTTTTACCATATTGCATTGTTCTTTTGCTTTAGATAATACAGTACTAGAAGGCATAACCATCTCAAAGTGGTCATCGGCTATGCCCAAGGTCAAATGACCTCTTCCTATCTCTAAGATCATGTCGGCTATAGCTTGGAAAGGACGTCCAAGTAACATCTCGTTGCCATGTTCATCCTGCATTTCCATGACTACAAAATCTGCAGGAAAAACAAACCTATCCACCTTTACTAACACATCTTCACAGATGCCATAAGGTTTTACCACAGAGTTATCTGCCAATTGAATAGTCATATTGCTTGGCCGCGACTCCTTCAATCCTAGCTTTTTGAAAGTAGAAAGGGGCATCAAATTGATGCTTGCCCCTGAATCACATAGCACTTCACCGAATTTAACCTTCCCAATATAACAAGAAATGTTGAAACATCCTGGATCCTGCCTCTTTGGCGGCAAAGTGCCCATGATGAAGGCACTCACTTGTTCTTTGAGCACGACGACTTCCGTGTCCGGAATTTTCCTCTTCTTAGTAATGACGTCCTTCAGAAATTTCCCATAAGACGGGATTTGCTCAATGGCTTCCAATAAAGGAATATTTACTGAAAGCTTCCTAAAACTGTCTAAGAATTTCTTGAACTGCGCATCGACTTTCCTTGCCTTCACAGTATTTGGATATGGGACCGGAATAGCTTGTGCCCTTTGATGAGGTGGCACATAAGGTGTCCTTTTCTGAGGTCCTTCCTCCTCTACAATCGGGTCTTCAGTAGAATCCACAACTGTGTCATTAACTAATTCTGTGACCGGTGCGGGTTGCTCCTCAGTGGCCTCACCTTCTACTTCAGCTTGTAGTGTGCTTGTCTCCTCGGCCCTTGGATTTAACAATTTCTTGCCACTTCTCAGCAAGATAGCCTTGGCCTACTGGTTTCCCCCTGGAACATTGGTATTTCCCAGAAAACCTGGATGTGCCGGTTTCTTCAAACTGGCTATCTCCGCAGCCATCTGTGCCATGGATGTCTCAATGGTCCTCATTTGCGCCCCATGGCTCTGTAGTGTTTGCCCAAACTGATTCATGAACTCTCCTTGTTGCTTTATTTGCTGGCCAAAAGTAGCCATGAGTTCTTGGTTCTGCTTGATAACTTGATTGAGCAGCTCTCTGCTCTTATCCTCCACATCGGGTTGGGGTTTAGCATCCGGATCCTGCAAAAAGTTGTTAGGATCTTTCCATGAAAACTTCTTGTCTTTCCTCCATGAATAGTCATTGTTCCTGTAACCGGGCTGCTGCCTCATAAATTTCACTTGAGCATCATCCTCTGACTCATTGTCCTCCTTTGCAAGCAATTTCTTTGCGAGAAGATCCATCTTCTCATTCATTTCTTTTATTGCCTTGGACTCTCCTACTGCTCGGACCTGCTCCACGACACCTCTTTCACCCCATGACTGTTTCCTAGCCATGTTCTTTAATATTTCCCAACATCTTGTGTCCGTGTTATTTAAAAAGAATCCTGACCCGGCTGAATCAAGGTTGCTCCTATCATGCTCGGAGAGAGCAAAATAGAAGATCTTTACCTGTGTTTCCTTATCCAGCCCGTGATGCGGGCACCTCCTCAGCATGACCTGAAATCTCTCTCAGATCTCAGAATATGTCTCACCGGCCTGTTGGGTAAAGTTATAAATCTTCCGGATCATGTCATTAGTCTTCTCAGGAGGAAAGAACCTCTCAAAGAAAACCTCCACCATATGGTCCCATGACTCCACAAACTCATCATCTAAATTGTGTAGCCATTCACGCGCGGCTCCTGCCAATGAGCTCGGGAAAAGCTTAAGATAAAGTGCATCCTGTGGAAACCTATCAATTTTCACCATGTCGCAGTTCTCCACAAACTGACTTATGTGGGCGACTGGGTCCTCATTCTTGAGCCCATGAAAAGCATTGGACTTAACCAGATTTATCAACACTGGATCAATCTTATAGGTAGGTATGTTGAGTTCTTGCTTCTTTATAGGCCCTTTTGATGCGGATGCAGAAGAAGCCTTGATCTTCTCCCATATTGTCTGTGGCTCGTCCTCCATCTCTTCTTGTTCCTCGGGTTTAGAATCTATATCAGATAGGTGATCTTGATTGTACCCGTCCTCATCCTCAGGTCCTGTAAGTAGCAGGACCTCTGGTGTGCGATTTGCGTAGTCTGTACTACGCGTTTGCACCATGCACAATACCTGAAATTAGAAAGATTCAATTTAGTACGGTGCTTAACAATTGCAAATACTTAGAAAATAGATTATGAATTCTTGGAATGATAAAAAAAATAAAAAGGTGGCCTAGAGTGGCCGCTCACAGCACTCGAAGTGCCAACAAATTGCCGTATCCCCGGTAACGGCGCCAAAAACTTGACGCAATTTTACCGTGCGTATAAACGCAAGTGAACGCGTCGAGTAGTACAGGCCTTTGTGAGGCCCGAGTCGAACTCAGGGATACGTGCAATCGTCGGGGACTCCTACTAACTACTCGCGATCAGCTAAGCCGAATAACAAGTTGAGAGTTGTTGTTAAAAATAAAAGAAAATAAACAAAACAAAAGAAGCAATCGATTAAATGTTGGTTTAATCAATTCAAAAGGGTATCTTTAGGATTGCGGTTTCACCGCGGGGATTCATTGTATTGAATTCTATATAGCTACTCAATTTTATCTCTCTATCCGGGTAGTGGCCTGAAATCAGAATTGCCCACTGTCGTGGTACAATTCACTACCTATGTCTAGGTCGGTTCCACCGTCGTAGTAACCTATACCCTAAACTAGGTGCATTATGAACGATCCCTTAGTATCCACCATTAATTTTACACCACCTTGTTCAAGGGATTTATCGATTAATGTAGATTTCGTCTCTTTTCAACCGTTAATCCTTCTTTCAAAGTGATTAAGGGCATTAGGTTATTATTATGGTGATCAAGCATAACAATACATGGAGAAAATGAAACTATACCATGGATTTGAGGGATAAAATATGATTTACTATTATAAAATTGTCATACAATGAATTCCCGGGCTACTCCCGGTCCTAAAGACGAAGGGAATTAGCCCCGCATGTTCATCTCACACAAGTACATGGTAGAAATAGGGAAAAACATGTGAAAAACGTGGAATGAAAGGGAAAACCCCTGAACGGAGAAGAACCGGTTGATCCTCGGTGTAGGATGCGTGATCTACCGCCTCTCGGTGGTGGAATCTGTCTCCTTCGGCCTCCGGATCAACAAGTATGAGCTTCTAGCCTCCGTTCTCCTCTCTACCGCTCCTCGGTACTCGTGCAATGGCTAATGAGATGATCCCCCGCTCTGGGCGGCCATCATTAGCTATATCTCAGTCATTAGGTCGCTAATTCACCGTATCCGTCCGATTGAGATCATTAGAAAGCCAAATCATATCCTACGACGCGTCGATGGTATCGACCTGCTGTAGCTACGGCCGGCTATAAAGCCTTCCTTTGTCACGCCCAACAATATCTCAATACCATCGACGTGGGTCGATGGTATTGACTTCCTTTAGGCGTCGGTCTTTGTAAGCTTCCGACACTGTAGCCTCCAGGTGTCGATGGTATCGACTGAGCGTCGATACTATCGATCGGTTTCTCACCAACAAGCTGATGGTATCTCGATACCATCGACACCACAGTCGATAGTATCGACTTTTTCCTGCTTCTTTCGGCTGGCAACCTGTGATAAAGTCGATGGTATCGACTTCCGTCAATGGTATCGACGGAAGCAGATACTCATTTTTCCTGAAATTTAAACATGAAACCAAATAAGTTCACATAAATAATAATAATTTGACAATTAATGTTCAAAATGATAAATAAAAGGGGATTTGACATAAAATAGCAACAAAGACCAAAGTGGATGAATTATGCGATATTAACCATATAAATGACTAATTAAAGCATAAAACACATATGAAACATGTCTATAAATGCGACTCAAAATCATCGCATCATACTTCAAGTATGTCATCCAACTAAATTAGACATAGATTCAAGGAATCAATCTGAAACATGTATAGTACTATGGTGTCAAGTCCAATTTAGGGTTGATGTTAAGGTTATGCCTTGAAACCCCTAATTCTCTTATTTGTAACTTAGAAACACTAAAAGTTAACTAATGTGACTCAATATGTATAAGCATCATTTATTCCTTTATGATTAGATTACATAACAAAAAAGCATATTTAATGATTTCATCATGTTATCCATCATATGTAGGGTTTATAATATCCATTTCCTGATATTCATGTATCAAATATCCCTTTTGAACTAGGATCAGACTTCAGATTTGAAAGTATTTTAATTTGGATTCTAGATCTTATTTTTACCAATTATATATATATATATATATATATATATATATATATATATATATATATATATATATATATATATATATATATAGAGTCAGGCTAGAATACACTCGAATGTACAGATCACATGAATACACTCAAGTGTGTTTGCATATCAAGACTATTTTTTGTAAAATGTAAACTGTTGATCTTCACCGTCATACTATAACTAGGCTACATACAAATTGTGAGCCCATTTGGATGAGTGTAAGTCACTCATCCAAGGGCAACAAAATCGACGCGTGAAACTAATTTAAAATGCATAATTTTTGCGGTCTTCATAACATGAGCTATACATATCCAAATGTGCTCAAATTTTGCGTATGAGTTGTTCACGAGATGTTGAATAAGATCAACGGATTAGATTTTCAAAAAAAATATTGCATCATGAAAAACTACTTGAGTGTATTCCGCTCTGGATACACTCGAGTGTATTCTAGCCTGACTCTCTCTCTCTCTCTATATATATATCTTTCTATATGAATTACCCATTGATTTCTACAATCTTTACAAGATAATTACATTTGGACCAATAAGATTTTGCCACATTAATGATTAACATACCCTTTTATCAATCCACCTCAGGACTGGGCCTAGACAATGGAAAGCTCCGCATGGGCTCAGGTTTCTAACTTGCCTTTATTTTGAGAGAATCCAAAAAATACATTTTTGCTCTTGGTGCTATGAATTGTGAGTTCACGTGTCTGGGGTCAGGGTCATCAAGCTATCATGTCATTATGTACCTCATGATAATAGATCAAACCCAGCCATGGGGGTCTACTAGGATCTTGGGCTCTAAAGACCTGGTGATGGTCTATGCACTTTCTCTAGACTTGGCTAGACCTTTTCCAAGGTTTACTGATGCTGGTGTGGGTTGTGGTTGGGGTTCCCACAAACTCATCTTCAAGGTTTAAAGGTATGGAGCAGGTAAAATGGGCAAGAATCTAGGATGACATGTCCTTACGTAAGTGCCTTGAAAAGTAGCACATATACTATTAGGGAGTTTACATGTTGTTTAGGGGACCCGATGTTCCTTTTAAAGGTTAAAGAGTAGTTTCAATTCTATCATGATGCACATGGATCTAAGGGGAGAAGACAAGGGTTTTATAAGTCTTAAAAAAATTCAAGCATAGAATCCACAAGTCATGAGGACTTCCAAAGCCTGAGGGGAGTGTACATTTTAGAAGTCATCCATGATCGACATTACTTATAAGATCAAACCCTTCCTCCTGAACTGAGGCAACTATATAGCCTAATAGATTTCCATTATAAACACCCATTTCAAGAGGAATTGATAGAAGTGCCATTATAGAAGACCTTGACAACACAACAACAACAAGCATAGTAGCAGTAAATTATGATGAATGCTGTCCAACCTCAGGCCCAAACCTGGAACAATAATGCAACCTCCACATGATCCCACAAATGAAACTAAAGAAAATACAAAAAAGGAATCATTAATACACATGTAGCCCCAAAAGTTGAGAATGAGGTACTTTCCCGGGTTGAGACATCGGTACTAGCCTTCGACGAATTCGATTGATATGCATATTATGGAATGCCTCAAGAAGATTTATATCTCATTATGAGTGGACTCAAGAAAAGCAATGATGATCACTCAGTCTTATGACACCATGACTATAGGGAAATATGGCAACAGAATAGACAACAAAAATAAAAATTTAATTACCATATTCCCCTTAAACCAATGAATCACGTCAACAACTATGTAATGGGAAGGTTGGTTTATGAGGTCATACCTGATCCTGGAGCAATTCTAATGACTATTACCTCATTGCATTATGATGCTTTCTTCAAGTCACACTCGAATACCATCTGTGTTAGCCTCCTAGTTAACCATGACAAATAGTAGGTTGAAGTTGTGCTCCTAGCGGGAAAAGCTCCATGCCTCTAGAGTAGTCTACACAGACCACCAGGAATGCTTCTTGTTCTAGAAGAATAGATAAGAATTGTGATGACCCGATTACAAATCAAGCCATCATCAGTAAAGATCACAGAATAACCATCAACAATGGAATTAACAAAAATCACTAAGAATTAAAACCATTTTGCACATAGATCCTTTTCCAGTAAATTCTTACAAAGGGAACCAAAGCTTTATATACATATGATTCATATTTACATTCATTGTACCATCTCTTCTCAAGGATAACAAGTACTAGTTGCTTTACTCTAATATATACAACATCAATATAAAAACCTCGAGATTAGCAAACCAAAATCTCAAGTCGTTCGTAAAAACCACTAAGAACTACTTCCCAAGGACCTGAGAGTACAGAGACGACACATAGACTTCTATCTACACGACCTGACAGACATCGTACTCCACCTGAGCTACTACTGTTGTCCCTGCTGATATGATCCTTCTTCTGCAGTCCGGTTCCTATGTCCTCATCCGCGTCCACCTAAAAATTGTGGATCCTAGGGGATGAGACTATTGTCCCAGTGAGAGATATAACTCTCTGCCAAAAATATTATAATCACAGGAAATAATATAAAATTGAACAAAGGATATTTTATGCATCTAGAAGATATATTTATTGATAATAAAATTATAAAACATCTATTTGCTTGAAAAGGAATATGAAGAACATGTATAACATCTATCTACTAAGATGTATGAGAGTAATAAGGCATCAACCAATGTTTTCTGTATTCAATCCTTAAGTAGATATGCTACATGGCTGATTACATGTTCTCATTCACAATCATGCCCAGAGGAGATGATATATACCATTCATGCTCCAACCGACCACTAGTAAGTCAAAATCGGTACCATACAAGGTCAATGGCAGAGCTAGCTGTCAAGACCTCACCTTGTCTCAGTCAGTAGGAGACCACTTAGATTTAGCATGACATCTTGTGTCAGATTTAGCATGACATCTTGTGTCTACTATAATTATCTATGCTAGGGTATCACGACATCTTCTCTATAGAGTTATAGCTGTAGCGTGTACTCTCTTTGGGAGAAGACCACTTGGCTTTCCCGGATTATTAGGATGACCACTGAGCGATCCTGGTTTAGTTTTATCAGGAAGTCCACTGAGCAACCTGGTGTATTTGAGGAGTTCACTGAGCACCCTTATTTATTTTGGGAGTCCACTGAACACCCTATATAATTATCACATATTCAAAAATATGCATTCCGAGTAAAACTCGTTTCACCATTCAGCAAATGCTGACACTGACACTGAATGGATCTATGGTCTGGGAAACTACATAATAACATTTATCTTGCTTAATTAAGTGCATTACTGTATCTTTTAGCATCAATCAAGTTTCAACAAGAATTATATTAGATGCTACAAAGAAAAACATAAATATAATTATCAAGTACTTTCATGTTCTATGAAACACATAGATCACTTAGAATCTCAATCTCTTATCATCATCATACTTGGGTATTTAAACCCTAAATTCATCATTGAGTATTGTCACCACTTAGCAAGAAACAATTACCTCTAGGTCATCAAACCAAGGTATTTATTCACACAGTTCACATAGCTCATTGAATTTGTATCATATAACATCATAGCTCTTAATTAGCCATTCTCATTGCCTTATGATACCTTCATGGTTATTATATCATGCTATCAATAATTTCAAACACACGTCTTATCCATGAAATACAAAAAACACATTCTCCCTAATGAATTAGGATTATAATTAACCGATTAGGGTTTCAAGATGTTATTAGCAAAGATTAAGCCCTAACTCATACTCCACTCATCTCAGGAGTATTAGTTTTATTAATCACATAATTATCTTTCTAGTCTTAGTTTCTCTCTCATCCCCACTAGGATGTAGATTACTTAATTCACATCTTTAAGGTTTACTAGCTTATCCTTATCAAATTGAATTAAACTCATTATGTCTCAATATTGCATTAATCATATTTATCACTTTGGCAAGCCTAATGAATTAGAACATGTTTACCATATTGGGTAGCAATGGTGGATAATGTTATCCTATCACACTTGAAAATGCATATAACAAGTATCCATATTAATCATGTGGTGAAACCACACCATCATATCGGGTATAGGGCATATCCCTTAACACCATATCGTGTAGTCATGTTAGATAAGCTATCTCTTTAACTTAAGTCAACCTCATATCATGTATAGGTTAGACTCTTGTCCTCATATTGGGTATGAAAGAATATTGGATTCTCATATCATGTATACGAGTACACCATATCGGGCATACCATTATGGCTTTACCATATATCATTCAAGATAATATTATATTGGTTCTTTACCTTATTTTGTCATATTAGTTTTCATTCTAAACTTCCATATCAATTTTCCATCTTATCGGTTCCCTCTTGAATTACCATATCGGATTTCATCTTGGATTTAGCATATTAGATTCCATCTTGGGTTTAGCATATCGTGTCCCCACATTGTGTATCATATCATGTTATATATTGGATATCATATCATTTTCCCATATTGGATATCATATCATTTTCCCATATTGGATATCATATCGTTTTCCCATATTGGATATCATATCATTTTCCCATATTGGATATCATATTGTGTTCCCATAATAGATAAAAACCTTGAACTCAAAACCTTTTTAAGGTTTAGTTATTTTCTTATAAAAACATGACAAGATGGATACTAAATTACTCTTCAACCCATCACAATGTAATGGGGTATATCGGGTTTCAAAGAAAATAGGTTTCAAAACATATCCGATTTCCATGTCATAATCTAGGGTTTTTCCCATATCGTGCAAAGGTTTTGCTTTACCCTTGTATCGTGTATAATACATAAATAGGTATCATCCATAGGACATGTCTTAAATGATATATAAAGTATTGCCTACCTTCATATCAGTTGAACCTCTATATCAGATTCCATATCGGTTTTCAAGAGTCTTCAACCCATATTAGGCTGTTCAATGATGATGTCACCATAATCAACCTTAAGACCTCTATATTTTCTATTCAATACTATGGACAAAAATCCTAACTACTTATTGGAACTCATAAATACATCAATTAATCAAAGGAAATCTGAATTTGAAAATAATCAACAAGTTGAACAATATTGAAGAATAGATAATAATATAGATGGGTTCAAGTTATATAACCCACCTCTAAATCAACTTCTAAGCTTCAAGATTCAAATCCTCACATTCCAAGGTTGAAGATAAACCTCTCCAAGATCCAAGACTTGAGCTCCTAGCTTTTGCATGATATCTCCAATCCCAAATGGCTGATATCACCTCACTTGGTTGCTAAGACCTACTTGGCCGATATCCTTTATCCTTGGCTGATATCAAGCTCTATCACTTAACTCTCCTCACTATGCATGACACAAGAGGGATATGCATGATACAAGAGGGAATGTTGATAACAAGATATCAAAAATTCTACTAACAAGTGAAGGGTAGGGTATTTATACTTGAGGTTTATGGAAAAGAGTGTAAGAGGTGTCATTAACTTAATCTACTAAACGCCACCTAGCCATGCATGGTCGACACATACTTTTGCATATATCCCATCATTATATTGCCATGCAAAAATAAAAGTTCAAGGATAATGTAGGGGATAAGGGTCGACTCTTAAGTTATCTTCTAGGGCAAGTCTTCTTCCACTTACTATATTATTATAATCAACACAAACTTTTCCAAAGAGAAGTTATAAATCGATGCTTATCACTTCATTGATGTGTCTTGCCCATCATGGGAAAATCCAAAGCTCCACAAGCATATAGGAGACTCCTTTTTGGATCCATGGCCGATAGGGACTCCCATTTCTAAGTCCACAACTCGATATAGCTCATATGTATAACTTTCAACTTATACATTTCCTTGGTCTTTTCATCAACAAGAGTACCCTTACTCTAGGATGATTAAAACCTATTGTATCCTTCTTTCTATTTCCTCTAAATGATACTAGGTAGGATTAAGGACAATCTAGAGGTGGTAATTTACACATCAACCCTACATTTTGCATATATTACAATTTGTACTATAATTGATACACCAAGCACTTAACATTATTTCAACAAGTTCTCTCTTAGATTTTAGGCTTTGAACATGCCACCACTCAACATAATTCTCTATCTTAAGATGTAAAAACACTTAGAATACATTCAATATGTAACATTTGCAATATAACCCCTCATCTTGGGCAAATTGCACCTTTCACTTAGATTATCATATAACGCACACATAGTTTGGATATCAACTCAAATTTGAAAATAAACTTCACAAAGGGCTTTAATTACTTTTCACAAGATAAGAACAAGTTTGTAAGTAACTTACTTAAGAAAAACTTCTAAGGTTAGGCCATAACCCAGGTCAGGAGTGTTACAAGAATGAGTTGTCCCTGATGTTGGTGTACTAGTCACCAACTTACTCTCCTACAATTGTTCTCCCTTGCTATCCCTCCCTTTATTAGGTAGGACTTGCTCAGGTTCTCTCAATTACCACAACTAGAGAAGACAAACAATTATTAGAGGCAATTGAATTATTTTCTGAGAAGCCCCCAGTACCCCTCTATTTATAGGAGGGTCAGGGTTCCAGTTTGAGTGGGAGTGGAAGGGATATGAATTTCACAAATTTTTTCACAGGTGACCCGATCTGTTGGCATGTGAGTTGATCAGTTCAACCCTTGAACTGGTCATTTTGTCATGTTTCACAATCAAAATTATATTGTCAATTAATATTCAATTTAATTCTCAACATGATGTCAACACAAATTCTTAAATCAATCAAATTGATCCACCAACCGCTCGGTTCACAACCTGAGACGGTCGCTTCATGGACCTGAGATGATCAGTTCACTTCATGAACCGATTAGTTCACCGTCAAAAATGGCTAAAGTTGGTTCAATTGACCTGACACATTGAAACGATTTGTTCAACACTTGAACTGGCCAGTTCACTTGTCCAGCCAGTCAATTTTTAACCAATGTCATTTAAATTGAATACTTGACTCTTTAGTAATCAAGTTTAAACCATGTTCATAAATGAACTCCTATTCTAAGTGTATCCTATGTGTGTGACCCTATATATTCCAAGTTATGTTGGTAGTGAATGCCCATAACTCATTTATGACATCACAAGCAAAGAGTAATGCCTAGCGATACATTATTTCTAACCAAGTAAATGGAAAGTTGGAGAACAAATTCAAGAAAAAATATGTGATAAGTGTTACAATGATTGTATAATTTCTTTATCTCGAATATCTAGATTAAATTCGAGGCATGTAATAGTCATCCTTTCAATGTTCAATCCATGTTCCTTGAACCAGAGCTGATTGCTTGAGATATATGTGACCTCAATATCATATATTGATCCAGACATGCATGCTCATGCTTTTCTCAGTTTCGCTTATCAAGTGGCCAGGATACCAAACTCCTATAATAGGGAAAAGTCCATCTACATCACTCACAATCATACCCATGTGTCACAGTGCATATGATCATCATCTTTATGGCAACCCTTGTTCAAAATTATGGTGGATGATGTCAAAATACACCGAACGCCATGTGATGAGTGTAGTTATTTCATGTCTGTGAACCACAATTACCACCTACACTATGAGAGATGACTATGGGCACCAATTATGGTTTCCATGTGTCACTCTGAAGGTGGGTCTATCTGATACATTATTCTCTAACACATATCTATGTGCTTGGTTTGATATCACATATCATCACTAATGCGATTCTGTCATCAACCAACCTACATTCTGGTCTTACGTGTTATTGTTATCTATCAACCTTCCATAATAACATATTACTAGGGACATAATAAGAATGTATATACTCTTAATATCTGTATGATCTCATTGTTTAGGTCACACACCTAAAGACATAGATCATTGAGTAATGTCATTCTTCACATAGTACATGCACTATATCATCTCATCTCGAGGACAACATATAACAGTTGTTCTGTCAAAACATATACTGAAGCAACATAAAACCTCGAGGCATACAAGCCAAAATCTCATAATGTTCATGAAACCATTACGTATTGACTCCAAGGACCTGAGAATATAGAGACGACACTCAACCTGAGCTGTTACTGCCATCCTAGATATTATTCTCCCTCTACAGTAAGGTCTCTACCTCCTCATTTACATCCACCTAAAAATTGTGGATCACACGGGGTGAGACAATTGTCCCAGTGAGAGATATAACTCTCCGCCGACTATATTATCATTAAAGTTAAGCAATATAGAACTAAGCAAAGGTTCTTAATATGCATGATTTATCACTTGTTCTAAGCAAAACAAAGTAATAATTTCTCTTAAAATAATGCATCTATCTATGGTAGAGCAATAAATCATCTATTCACTATACAAGGGAATATAAAGAAACATGAACAACATCTATTCAACTAATATGTATAAGGAGTGTACATCAACCAATGTCTTCCGCATTTGATCCTTAAGCAAATACGCTACACGACTGATTACTTATTACAATCACACTTGTGCCCTGAGGAGATGAAGTATATTGTTCATGCTCCAACCGACCACTAGTAAGTCAAAATCAATACCATACAAGGTCAATGGAAGAGCTGACTGTCAAGACCTCACCTGTCTCGGTCCATATGAGACCACTTAGATTTAGCAGGACATCTCATGTTAGCTGCTAGCATGACATCTTGTATCATCTGCAAATAGCATGCCTGGGTATAACGACATCTTCACTATAGAGTTACTACCATAGCATGTACTCTCTTCGAGAGAAGAACACATAACTTTCCCAGATTATTAGGAAAAGGAAGATTATACATCAATTCCTCACCTAATCAGGAGATTTTATACTTCAATCCCGATACCACTTAGAAATGAAGAAGGATTTACACATCAATTTTTTATTTGGTCGGGAGATTTACATCATCCTGTGATAAATAAGGAAGGTGTGACATCAATTCTCCATTGGGACATTTGGATATACTTCATCCTTCACCCCCGCATATTCAAATATATGATCTCTGAGTTAAACTCGTTTCACCATCAGCAATTTCTGACACTGAATGGATCTATGGTTAGGGCACTACATGATGAGATTTAACTTGATTAATGAGGTAAATTACAATATTTTTTTAGCATCAACCAAGTTTCAAACATGAATTATAACAGATGCTATAAAGAAAGGTGTAGTACTTTTAAGATCTTTGGAACACTTTGAATGTATAACACTCAGGATCTCAGTCCCTTATCACAATACTAGGAATTCTCATCCTTTCACATCATCATCATCATGATTACTGGATCTGGGTATTCAAACCCTTAGATCATCACTTAGCATTGTTACCTCTGTAACAGGTAACTATTACCTCTAGGTCCTTAGACCAAGGTATTCACCACACTTGTTATACAAGTATTCCACATATCTCACATGGTTCATTAAACATCTTGTCACCTCTTACTAGGCAACAATTATCTTTTAAGATATCAAACTGTATAATCATTATATTTGTTGTACACATATTTAATCATGGCTCACAAGGCTCATTAAATCTGTACCATATAAAACATCAAAGCTCATACCTGGCTATGTTCATTATCTCATGATTCTTGAATAGTTTGCATTTCATGATAAAAACTCTAACAATATATGACATCACTATGCAATTCAAGAGAAATACATGCTTCCCATTAATAGGGTTAGGATTGCCTATTTTTATCAAATAGGGTTTTAAATTCACATCATCACTATGTGATATAAGAGAAATACTTCCTTCCCATGATTAGGGTTAGGATTTCTCAATCTAATCGATTAGATTTTCAAGTACATAACATCACCCTTCATTTAATATTTACCTTTAATAATCACTTAGAGTTTCAAAGTCACATTGTTACACCCCGATCTCACAATTTCTTCAAATCATGAGATTAGGTCATAAGATAGGATTTATATGTAACACAAAGAACACCCTTAACTTTTTCTTTTCTTAAAAACTCTTGTTTCTTCGCATTGAACCACATAAAACATCTTAACAAGGGAATCTGAACATTTCCTTTACTAATCAAACTTTAATAGTAAAGATACATGTATAAACATTCATGATGTCTCTTACACATTATGCACATGAAACTTGCTAATTAGCATACATATCAAAAAGGAACAATATTACACATTGTAATTTCAACTCTCTCTCTTAACTCTTACTGAGGACCTAGAGTGACAAGGACCGACTGACTCAACTAATCTCATACTTGACTCCTGTGGCAGATCTACACTGATGCTCTGACCATCTTCAAGTCCACGCGGTTAACCCTAAAAATGTTTGAGTAGAGGGGTGAACCTACTCGCTCAGTGAATGAGTACTTCATGGAAACAGACTAATGCACTAATGTGATTACAGATATAATTTGAATAAATGGTATGAAATTTAACAACAATAAATACTACACTGAGCAGTTCTAAAACAATATAATTGAAATAACAAAGAATGTAAATATTGCATCCAAGAATAGTTACTAGAAGACTATGCTCTAGTCTTCCTTAACTCTTTCATTTATAAAGGACTCTATGAACCTATATGATCATATTTTAGATTATGCCCTGATCTATGCAGTGTACTCTGCATAGAGACTCGCAGTGCACTACGAACACACCGTACAAGACTTAGCGACACACCCGGGAAATGCTAAGTCTGACGCCAGCCCTGTTCTGCTACAGGACCACAGGCTCATCGGCCTTCAGGCTCATCAGCCTCACTGCACTACATCGAGTGCTCTGAACTCCTCCTCTAACCTGAGTACACAGGCTCAGGAGGTCTGGGTTACCACCGTGACATCGCACGCGTTGTTGTTGAATAACCCCTATTTACTCCAGTGCCACCGTGACATCGCACGCGTTGTTGTTGAACACTGTCTTTCCATCCTCGTGCCACCATGACATCGCACGCGTTGATGTTGGACACGAGTTTCACCCCTATGAAGCATACCTGTCAAAGGGGTTCTACGGTGTTCAGGGCACCTAAGTCTAACATTAACATTATAGGTACATTTTAAACATAAATCATAATTCATTTAACATTTCTCACAAGGCTCACACGGCCTGCCATATCATATCATAAGAAGCATCATAACTCATGTATTCAACATATATCATGTCTCAGTAACATCCCTTTCTAGGGCATGTCATATCTCGTCACCTGCAATTTACGAGATGTGTATTGAAAATAAGAAACCCTGCAGTATGCAGATATCAACTCAGAGAGAACAAGCATATAAAGTTAAATGCACTAGAAACATACAATTCAACAATTAAACATCACCACGTCTCATATCGAAACCTTTCATATCACCTTAACATGATTCATTGAACACCCTATCCTTAGGGTTTCATTTGCTTTATTCATTCATCACATGCCAACACCCTACTCTTAGGGTTTCATTTGCCTCATTCACCTTTTCATTTGCCTCATTTACTTGTCACATGACTCTCATAAGAATTTCATAGGATATAAGCATTCACTAAATAAAGATTGTTTCCAACAAATCATATGCAATCAATATAGACATGAAACCATGGAAATTTAACTAAATTTAGAGTTTCCATACCATTCACTGAGATATCATGTATCAAGAATAAAATTCAATAAGATAATCCATGAGGTACATCCTAACCACTTATAGGATTACCAGTCTTCTTTATTTAACTTTGACTCTTAAGTATTCATTTAGGGTTTGCTTCAACACGGTCGTGGTATCACCCCACTGCCGTGGCACATTCACCTCACCACGGTCGTGGCTCTTCCCCCACGGTCGTGGTGTATAGAGATCAGGGTTTCAAAAGCATTTAGTACGGCCGTGCTACTTAGCACGCCCGTGGCATAGACCCTTCACCACGGTCGTGGTCACCCACCACGGCCGTGCCACAGCTCGATTGAGCTTCAACTTAGTGAAATCAAAGTCATGGACTTAGTGACGAATCCCAAAGGGTTTAGATATTGAAATATGATAGCCTTAAGCTTGATTAAGAGCATTTAGACCTAGGTTTGGTTTAAGTCTAGATATCTCTTCAATTGGATTAAAACTCTAGTGAGATCTCAATTAGGTTAAACCCTAATTACATCATACGGTATAAATCTGAAAAGCATTCTTACTAGGACGTGTTGTACACGTTTCTGATATGAATTTACCATCTAAGAGTCATTCAAATAGAGAAAGAAATCCATATCACATCAATTTGCAACAACTTAAATCAAACGGACATTTCAGGTTTTAGAATCACATACTAAGCAATTAGGGATTTGGATGCTATAATCAAATTTCGTGCATTACACTGTTTGAAGGAAGAACCCACTCACCCAAGGTGTGAAAACACCTCAAAACTGCAGCTCAACTCAGGGGATCTCGAACTCATATCAAATCCCTAGAAAATCTCCCAATTCTTCTTCCATTCAACTCGGAAACCTTGAAAATGAAGGATTATGAAGAAAGGGTGAGAAAAGAGGGAATTTCAACATCATCTTGGATCAAATCAGAGCATGGACGGAATCTTGACATGAGAGAGAAGATTCACCATAAAAGTCTATGCAAAGAATCCAAACTTACTTGATTTCACCATTCCTGGAACCGCAAAACCCTAATTCAGCAATTCCTCCTCTTTCTCCACTCAAACCCTAAATCTCCCTCTCTCTCTAGATTTTCATTTCTCTAGAGTGAATGACGAAGAATGAGAGCTGCTTGTGTGTGTGGTTGCTCATATAGACCATTTGAGCTGCTTGGGTCAATTGCATATTGACCCCACACTCAACTTTTATTATATTGGCTGAATATTCAGTTATACAAAAGTTACTGTAATTCGTTTATTTCAGAGATCAAACCTTCTCCAAAAATTATGGTAATTTAGCACGTTGTTTATAATTGATCTATAAAGATTCAGTTAAAATTTGAGATCATTTGGAGTTACCAATAAATAATTAAAAATAGAAAAGTGAACTTCTATCCGGAAATATGCAGAAATGTCATTTGAAGCAAAAATGCCTCAGAACGGCCGTGCTAGCTGCCACGGCCGTGCAAGATGGACCCAGCACGGCCGTGCTGCCTACCACGGCCGTGGTGCATTGATTTCAGCAGATTTGAGTAGAAAAGTTGGTTAATAGTTTAATTCTTTCAAAATGACCGTGTGGCCTTGCATGCCCGTGCCACCAAAGACCTAGCACGGCCGTGCTACCCACCATGGCCGTGCTACCCAAGCATCCAACTATCATTTCTATTTTTCTATGCCTAACTCTATCATTCCTTCCCAAATGAGCTCATTCATTGAAAACCCTTATTTCAACCGACTAGAGTTTATACACCTCAAACCCTAATTATACAAAGAGATAACATGCTTGGGGTTCTCATTAGGTTTAACATATTATAAGTGAGATATCATCATTAATTATATTTAAACAATGATCAATCCAATCAAATATGCAATCATCCAGGTAAACCCTAGTTTACCAATTAAGCTCAGATGGGGTCGTAACACACATAATAAAAGGTTAACCCTAATTCATACTCCTTTCATACGAAGAGTAACATTATATACTCATTATATGAGTATAATTCGAATCTTAGATTCTCTTTCATCCCTACTAGGATATTGAGAGCACTTAGTTACCACTATCCAATTGCATTAATTTATTGCGCCTTAATGTTGCATTTAATTTCAACACGAATCATATGTCACTTAGTCAAATGTATTGGATTGGAAATATTCCTACCATATCGGGCATCATAGAGTGTATGCTACCATATCAGTTTTAAGATACACCTTACCACCATATCGTGTGTCTATCTCAGGCATCATGGTGTATATATGTAACATCCCAGGGTTTGAGGCCTCGGATAAGTTGATCTTAAAAGGAATGATTGGACTACCCATATCACCAAGGTGCACCTCCTTTTCCGGGAGCCCATCTCTAAAGAACTCCATAGTTAAGCGTGCTCAATTTGGAGTAGTACTAGGATGGGTGACCAGTCGGGAAGTTGCTCTTGGCTTGCGCGTGAGTGGACAAAAAGTGTGCAGTTAAGGCTAGTGGTGGTCTGTGGGGCCAGTCGTCATTCCTAAAACTCTATTAGAGCCTTGGGCAGTGGGCCCAGCCGTTACAAATGGTATCAGAGCCATAACCCCTCTAGTAGGTGGGGCCCACATGGGCATGCGGCATGCCAGTCTTGAGCCGTGCGGTCCATGCAAGTTGGAAAGGGCTATCCATAGAGACGAGATGGAGCCGCCCTTGCGCTGGTAGCTGTGGACGGGAGCTGGGTGTCCATGAGCCATTGTGGGTCTGCACTGAAATGGGGTCAGATTATGAGGTCATATAGTTGAGACTTGACGAGGACGTCAAAGAGTCTAAGTGGGGGAGATTGTAACATCCCAGGGTTTGAGGCCTCGGATAAGTTGATCTTAAAAGAAATTATTGGACTACCCATATCACCAACTCCATAGTTAAGCGTGCTCAGTTTGGAGTAGTACTAGGATGGGTGACCAGTCGGGAAGTTGCTCCTGGCTTGCGCGTGAGTGGACAAAAAGTGTGCAGTTAAGGCTAGTGATGGTCTGTGGGGCCAGTCGTCATTCCTAAAACTCTACTAGAGCCTTGGGCAGTGGGCCCAGCCGTTACAATATATGCTAACATATTGTGTTTAAGATACAACCTTCACATCCTATCTTGTATCCATATCAGTCATGTGGTGAAACCACATCTTCATATTGTGTTTCGGGTGTGTCCCTTAACACCATATCATATAACCATCTCGGGTTAACTATCACATAGATCTTATCATCTCAAGTTAGCTTCATATCATGTAGGAGCCATTGTGGGTCTGCACTGAAATGGGGTCAGATTATGAGGTCATATAGTTGAGACTTGACGAGGACGTCAAAGAGTCTAAGTGGGGGAGATTGTAACATCCCAGGGTTTGAGGCCTCGGATAAGTTGATCTTAAAAGAAATTATTGGACTACCCATATCACCAAGGTGCACCTCCTTTTCCGGGAGCCCATCTCTAAAGAACTCCATAGTTAAGCGTGCTCAGTTTGGAGTAGTACTAGGATGGGTGACCAGTCGGGAAGTTGCTCCTGGCTTGCGCGTGAGTGGACAAAAAGTGTGCAGTTAAGGCTAGTGATGGTCTGTGGGGCCAGTCGTCATTCCTAAAACTCTACTAGAGCCTTGGGCAGTGGGCCCAGCCGTTACAATATATGCTAACATATTGTGTTTAAGATACAACCTTCACATCCTATCTTGTATCCATATCAGTCATGTGGTGAAACCACATCTTCATATTGTGTTTAGGGTGTGTCCCTTAACACCATATCATATAACCATCTCGGGTTAACTATCACATAGATCTTATCATCTCAAGTTAGCTTCATATCATGTATGAGCTATATGATTGACCTCATATCGGGTTTCATGGGTTACCCATCATCTTGGGTTTCATATCACCATCTAGGGTTTCAACCCACATCAGGTTAGGATATAGAACTAACATCATATTGTGCATAAGGAGAATGTATGACCCCATATCGTGCTCAAGGATTGTATATGTACTACTCATATCACCCATGAGATATACACTTCTCACTATATCTCAGCCATGAGATATACACTCATATCATTCCTTTTAAGATCAAAATATAGGATATATCGGGTCTGCACTGAAATGGGGTCAGATTATGAGGTCATATAGTTGAGACTTGACGAGGACGTCAAAGAGTCTAAGTGGGGGAGATTGTAACATCCCAGGGTTTGAGGCCTCGGATAAGTTGATCTTAAAAGGAATGATTGGACTACCCATATCACCAAGGTGCACCTCCTTTTCCGGGAGCCCATCTCTAAAGAACTCCATAGTTAAGCGTGCTCAGTTTGGAGTAGTAATAGGATGGGTGACCAGTCGGGAAGTTGCTCCTGGCTTGCGCGTGAGTGGACAAAAAGTGTGCAGTTAAGGCTAGTGGTGGTCTGTGGGGCCAGTCGTCATTCCTAAAACTCTACTAGAGCCTTGGGCAGTGGGCCCAGCCGTTACAATATATGCTAACATATTGTGTTTAAGATACAACCTTCACATCCTATCTTGTATCCATATCAGTCATGTGGTGAAACCACATCTTCATATTGTGTTTAGGGTGTGTCCCTTAACACCATATCATATAACCATCTCGGGTTAACTATCACATAGATCTTATCATCTCAAGTTAGCTTCATATCATGTATGAGCTATATGATTGACCTCATATCGGGTTTCATGGTATACTTGATACCATATCATGCATAGAGTGTACGCCTCATCATGTATCATTTAAGTGGAAAAACCATGTCGATTTTCCATGTTGGATTGTCATATTGTGTTACCATATTGGCTATCATATCGGGTTACCAAGTTGGTTGACATATCGGGTTACCAAGTTGAGTAGTCCATTTAGCTCATAGCCCTTTATATCTTTAGGGATCAGTCCCTTCATCGACAAGCTAGATATCAGGTTGGATATTTTCACATCAATCCTTCACACAAAATATAGGATATATCGGGTTTCATTCCATCAATTAGAGTTTCATCTCTATATCGATTAGGGTTTCAACTCTATATCATTTAGAGTGTTCAATTAACACTATATCATGCATAAGGTATGATCTTAACCTTGTATCATGTATAAGGTGTAAGTAGGTGCTACTCCTATCATCCATGAGATATCTCTTATATCATTCATGTGGTATCACTTACCACTATATTGGGTTACCCATCATCTTGGGTTTCATATCACCATCTAGGGTTTCAACCCATATCAGGTTAGGATATAGAACTAACATCATATTGTGCATAAGGAGAATGTATGACCCCATATCGTGCTCAAGGATTGTATATGTACTACTCATATCACCCATGAGATATACACTTCTCACTATATCATGTTTGTTGTGGGTTTTCATCAACATATCAGATTGCTTATCTTCTAGGGTTTACTATATCAGATTGGACCATATGTTTGACTCCATTTCTTATATCGTGCACATAGTGTTTTTATTAATGACATATCATGAACAAGGTGTGAACTTAATGATCATAACATGCAAGAGGTACCTACCCATCACCATATCGAGTTAATGGTGTGTTCACCCCATCATATCAGGTTTAGAGGTGCTTCAACCCATATCGGGTTGGACCTTGATGATGTCATCATCATCAACCTCTAGATTCTTGTTCTTACTATTATAGATCATGGAAAACAGTCCTAAGATACTTTTCAAACTCAAAGGAACATCAATTAATCAAAGGAATTCGAAATTGAAAGTATATCATCAAGTTCAACAATATTGAAGGTGAATAATAACATAGTTGGGTTCAAGTTATATAACCCACCTTATGAAGACTTCAAAGCTCCAAGCTCCAAAGATTCACGTTCCTAAGGTTGAAGATGAGCTTATCCAAGGTCCAAGGATCGTTTACCACTCCTCCATACATAAGAAATCACCATAGTTAAGAACTTGGTGAAGAAGAAAAGAGAGGAATACCTATAACCCGAAATCATACTTCAACCAAGGTTGAAGATGACCATGGCCTTACCTTAAGCTTGGTGCTCGATCTTCCCTTGCTCCTTGAGCTACTATGCATGATATCTAAGTGGTTTTCACTATATTTCCAAGAAAGAAAGTTGTGGGGTTTGTAAACTTCCATAAGTAGGGGGAAGGAGAAGTATATATACTTGGGGTTCATGAAAGAGAATGTATAAGAGGTGTCTTCACCATATGCCACTAGGTGACACGTGGCCATGCATGGCTGACACATGTACATTCATTCTATTACATTTATCTTGACATGAAAAAGTCTACAGGATAATCTAGGGATAATATCTCGACCATTCCTTATCTTGTTGGATAATATATCTCATCTTTATCTCACAAATAAAGCAAACCGATACACTTTTTGCAAGGAGCATCTAACTCGTCATGGATTACCTCCCTGAGGTGCTTTTCCCATCATGTATTTTTCCAAGAGTTCACAAACTGATAGTAGACTCCCTCTATGGCCCCTTGGCTGATAGGGACTCCCATTCTAAGTCTACAACCTGATATAGCTCATACAGAGATTTCAACTATACAACTTCCATGGTCTTTTCATCACTAAGAGTACCATCACTAAAAGATGGTTCAATCATGGTGTATCCTTCTTTATCTATCCTATAAATGATTCATAGAGGGAGTAGGGACACACTAGAGGTGGTAATGTGCATATCAGCCCTATATTTTGGGTAAATTACATTTTGTACCAAAATTGGTACACAAGGCACTAGCATTGTTCAAACAAGCTCAATACTTGGAATTTAGGCTTTCCACAAGACACCACTTAGCATCATTCTCTCTCTTATTATATTAAAACACTTAGGACACATTCAACATGTGACATATTGCAATGTAACCCCTTCTCCTGGGTAAATTGCACTGTACACTCAGACTATCATATAATGCACAAATAGTTTGCAATTAAGCTCACATTTGAAAATAAACTTCACAAAGAGTCTTAATTACTTTTCAAAAGATTAGAGAAAATTTTTAAATAACTTGTTTAAGAAAAAATTCTAGGGTTAAGCCATAACCCAGGCCAGGGATATTACAACTGTAGTATGCTATCTGGTATTCCTTACATAACCAATATCTCCATTGTTGTCATAGTATTTCTATTGTGTCATCAATGGTTGGAACATTTCATAAGTTCACCTATATGAACTCCTAGATCCATACAATACTCCATTTATATCACCAGGACATACAACTTCTATTGTACAATTAGAATAACGGTTTATAGTTTGGAACTCTTTTCGACTTATAACTATTCTTTTAAGGTTAAACACAATTTTATATTGCGGTCATTCTCAGTCATTTTGGAAACTTGCATCGATGTAACTTTTTACGTCCAACTCTTCCTTATTATCATAGTTCAACAACTAGTCCTTTAGTTCTTATCAAGTACTAACAAATGTTCTCTATGGCATTTTAGTTTAATTAGAATCTGACTAATATCATTTTATCATGTTGAATAGATACAAAATTATGAGATGAGTACATTATATTGCATACATGGTAGACCAAATGCGAATGCATATGTCATCTCTTCCATTCTTCACAAGCATTGGAACACTAAATTATTGAGAGATTAATCCCATCTATATATGGACATATTCTCTTTTATTAAATTCTTCATGGTGAACCCTTTCAACATATTGTCAATATATGTGCTCGTATTTAGGTTTTAGAAACTTTATAGAGCTATCTCTATAGATCTCAACACCTATCACATAGTATATTTCACCTAATCATTCATACTGAAGGTTCCATACCAGGTTTCAATACTTAGTATTGAGATGTTATTTCATCAATATGTGGAATATTCATGCTCCCACTAACTCTTTTGTAATCGAGTATTTCACCTTTTATCTTGACTCAAGTCACTTTCTTTAACTATCTTCTCCAATCAAAAGATTCCATATCTGAGATGCTTGTTTCAACCTCTAGATTGAACATTGTAGCTTATATACTTTATTTGCATTAATGAAGTTATAAAACCTTTAGGCTATGTCATGTACACATCCTCTCTATTATTCCTATTAAGGAATGAAATTTTAACATCCATATGCCAAATCACAGTCTTAATAAGCTACAATAGTAAGCATGTTAATTGGTGAAGGGATTTCAACACTTTGAATTGGTTTGAAAACCTTTACAACCAAATCTTCCTTTTTATGTCATCCATGTTGGTCTTCCTTATGAAAACCCAATTGCACCTTATGGGTTTTGCCCCTTTTAGGTGGTACCACCAAGGTCATACCTTGTTGGTGTTCATGGATTCCATTTTGTATATAATGGCCTCAAGACATTTCTCAGACTCGGATCCCTCAGTAGTTATTAGTTGATTGTTGGCTCATTATATTATGACCAACTCACAACTTATCTGAGTTATAGGTTTTGCAATCTTTTAATCTCAGATGTGTTATACTAGAGTTATGTGTTTATATAAAGAACTTGAGATTCCACAATAGTTTGTAATTCTCCTTGTTCTCATTATACCTCATCCACTTCAATGTTTTTTCGTTGATCTCAAACTTTTTGAGTTCTTCTTTATTCTCACCAATTCTTTTGGAATTCAACTATCCTATCAACAAACACTTGGTTATCAGTTTGAGATAAGTACTATTAAAAAAAGTAACATTTATTTGATCAAACATTTCCAATAGACTATTTTCTCGTATAAGTTTCAATCCTTAAGACATATCGGGACATACCTATACCATATCTCATATACTGTCCATTAAAACAATTACATGATATATTATTTTATTGTTAAACATATGCCTTAAAGGAAACTAGAATATTAGATTAGATGATAATCACATCATGACCCATACAGATGCGATACCCTCTTTTCATTACATCATCGTGCTTCAGGCAGAGTTCATTGTGATACACTATCACATTCTCTCCAAAAGGTCCTCAAATATCTTCCTGTAAAGTATTTCAACATTGAACATATCAAAGTATCTTAACATCTTTGAGGAAGTTGTGTACTTCATACATGTAATCTACTTGAACACTTCAAGAGTTATATATTTTTCTAAACACATACCACCATATCATCAGTAAACATAATGAAGTACAAATAATTATCTCTAGCATTTATTCTATATGTCACACCCCGATCTCGCACTAACCACTAATCACGAGATTAGGGCACGACGGAGGGATTATCACATAAACAAATCACTGAGAACTTTTTATTTTTAAAACCTGGTAATGATATCCGGATTATTGCTGTAAACTAAAACATAATAAACTATTGCGGAAGCATTTCAATTACACTGGCTAGAGAACATAAACAGCGTTTACAACATGTAACATTGTTTAACAGAAAGTAAAACATAACAGTTAATTTACATCTTTTACACATTCGCCATACATACTCTCTCTCACCCAGACCATGTCCCAAGGACCGAGGGGAAAGGACTAAGAGACCTCTAATTATACTAGCTACATATATACCTTCTACAGACTAAGCGTTAGAATGAAAGGATCCTTCAGATTCCTGATGTTGTTGTTGACCTGAAAATGTTTGAGTAGAGGAGTGAGCCTACTCGCTCAGTGAATAGCATTTCATTTAGCTATCACTAAACAACTCATCAGATATATAAAATTGAAATAAAACATAAGTGTAGTACTAAGCAGGGCAGTTCTAATGACATAGCAGAATTTACAGATATTAATCACATTTTTATACAACAACAAATATCTTAAACAAATAAACAGTTATTGAGAATTAACACAGAAGGTCTAAACTCTTAACATATTAAATTTACTGTGATCTTATATGATTACATATTTATATTATTATGCCCTAATCATATGCAGTGTACTCTGCATACAAAGATCTGTAGTGAACTACGATCTCACCGTACAAGACTTAGCGACACACCCGAGAAATGCTAAGTCTAACTTCTCGTCCTGGTCTGCTACAGGACCCACATGCTCTCTGGCCTCCTCTGCACTCACCATGAGTGCTCTGGACTCCTCCTCTAACCTGAGCACACAGGCGCAGGGAGTCAACACTAGGTTACCACCAGAATTACTCAACCGGTTGGTGTTGGATAACCCTTTACTTTATTTATTATTTTTCCCCAGTGCCACCGAAATTACTCAATCGGTTGATGTTGGACACTGTCTATCAACCCTCATGCCACCAGAATTACTCAACCGGTTGATGTTGGACATGAGTTTCACCCCTAAGGTGCAGACCTCTCAAAGGGGTTCTACAGTTTTAGGGCACCTAAGTCTATCATCATTATTTAAGCAGTAAAATATAAATTGTCATAACTCAATCTTAATTGCACACTGAGTATATTTAAGAACACTTCTATCTCATTCAACTTTATACATAATTCCACATCATTCTAAACTTGTCATAACAACAGACATTCATTTAGAGCTCAACATATTCACAGCAGTATCAGTACAGACAACATTCGCTATTTTCTTCAGTTACACTAAGTAATTTAGGCTCTATAGAATTAAACACATTTCTTTAATCTCATTTATACTATTTAGAAGTTACTCTAATTATACCGAAGCAATATACACAATGAAATCAAGTTCGATGGTGATAAATGAATGAAATACTACTCACCCACTTCGGTGTATTCGTATACACCAAAAAACATCCACAACCACGCCTAATCCTACCCTTTACAGCAGCGTGCACGCCGTGCACCTGGGCTGTACGCCGTGCACCTTCAGTGCACTTCTGTCCTGATTTTCTGCAACTTTTCACCCCGTTCAAACTGTGCAGAAACGGAAAACGCCGAGGAAGAAGGTGGATTCGGGGTCGATTTTCAGATCGTCTTCTTTGGTATTATTTCTTCACTATTCCTGTTCACGCTCCAAATCAGAAACCGTCGCTTGATGCTAGTATAGGCTGAATTGATGGTGGTTTGTGGTTTAATCCTCCTAGCCGAGATCCAAATCTTAGATTAGGAGCTTTGGCCGCCCCAAATCTACCTCCTCCAAGCTAGGCACGGCCGCTGGCCTCAAGCTACAGCTTGCCGCAGCCAAGCTGCTGTGCGGCAGCTTGCTAAGAAGGCAAGAAGAGTGGGAAGAGTAGGTGGTGGGAGAAGAAGAAAGGTGGAAAGAAGAAGAGAAGAAGAAGAGAAGAAGGAACCTGGAACAATTCTGGAAAACGGAGATCGCCTTCTGCGATCATCCCTGCGGGCTGCACTCCTGTGCGCCGCCTCCAACCAAAAGAAATCTAAATGGATAACTAACAGGGACAAATAATCGAAGGTTATAAAGAAAAGTTTTGGAAATTTTGCAATTTTAACCCTAGAATCGGAAAAGATCATAACTATTGACTCGAAAGTCCAAATCAGGTGATTTCTTTTGCATATTTTCAAGAATGAGGCCCACTACAAACCCAAGGCATGAAAACAAGCTAATTACATTGTTTTACTGATTCAACATTCCAATTGCATCCAATTATTACTTTACTCAAATTAATCATCTTAATTATGCACTAATTGATCTTATGTGCTTAATTCAACTAAATCAAGTTAATGATGCACTAACCATCACATGAGCACATAAGTTGGCTCAAATCATAATACTTACCAATAAGCTTTGAAACGGGTCATAACAATCTCCCTCCCTTATAAGAATTTCGTCCCGAAATTCCTAAAAGAGAAAAGGAAACTTGTTGCGCATCTCTGACTCAAGCTCCCACGTAGCTTCCTCTAGGTTATGATTCCTCCACAAAAACTTCACCAAAGGTATCTCACGATTCTTTAGCTTCTTGATTCAGTGTTCAACTACCTGCACTGGTCCTTCCACGTAGGACACATCTGTCTTAAGCTGCGTCGGTACTGGATCTATTATTTTCTCTATACCAGGGTAACATTTCTTCAACATAGACACGTGAAACACATCATGAAGATTGGCCAACTCAGACGGCAAATCCAACCTGTAGGCTACAGGTCCAATCCTCTCAATGATAGGATATGGGCCCATAAACCTAGGAGTCAATTTTCTTCTCTTACCAAACCTCAACACTCCCTTCCACGGTGAAACTTTCAGATAAACCTCGTCACCAACCTCAAACTCAAGAGGTCGACGTCATCTCTATGCATAGCTTTTCTGCCTGTCTTGAGCAGCTTTTAACTGCTCCCTGATCACATATATCTTCTCTGTAGTTATATCGACTATCTCTGGCCCAAGAATTTCTTTCTCACCAACCTCGTACCAACAAACTGGTGATCTACACTTCCTGCCATACAGAACTTCATACGAGGCCATTCCAAGACTAGAATGGTAGTTGTTGTTGTATGCAAACTCCATTAGGCTCAAGTGTTCTTCCCAGTTACCTATGAACTGCAAAACACATGCCCTCAGCATGTCCTCGAGAGTCTGAATGGTCCTTTCAGACTGACCATCCGTCTGCGGGTGAAACGCTGTACTGAACCTCAATCTTGTGCCCAACGCACGATGTAACTGATCCCAAAACCTGGATGTGAACTTAGGGTCTCTGTCAGAAATAATGGAAACTAGAATACCGTGCAATCTGATTACCTCGTCCACATATATCTTGGCCAGCTTCAGAACATCAAAGGTTGACTTGACAAGAAGAAAGTGAGCAGACTTAGTTAGTCTATCCACAATCACCCATATCGAGTCCGAACCTCTAGGCATCCTGGGTAACCCTACCACAAAATCCATCGTGATGTGTTCCCATTTCCATTCAGGTATAGGAAGCGACTGCAAGGTACCAGCAGGTTTCTGATGCTCAGCTTTAACCTGCTGACACACTCCACATCTATCCACGTACTCAGCCACATCTCTCTTCATGCCAGACCACCAGTACAGCTCTTTGAGATTCCTATACATTTTTGTGTTACCTGGATGCATAGCATACATAGAAGCATGCACTTCTTCAAGAATCTGCTCTTTCATCTCACTGTTCCCAGGTACACACAACCTGCCATGAAGATACAACACACCATCGTCAGAAAACCTGAATTCTGACCTTTTACCTTCCGACATATCTTGCATAACCTGCCTCAACTCATCATCACTCTGTTGCAACTCCTTAATCTGATCATAGAAGGTAGGTTTGACCTGCATCTGAGAAATCAACCCACTCTGTCCAGACACATCCAAGTCTAAGTTCAACTTTCACATATCTACAAGCAAGTCTCTCTTGAAACATGCCATAGAAAATGCATCAACTGTTGAACTCGACTTTCTACTCAAGGCATCTGCCACAACATTCGCTTTACCAGGATGATAATCGATTGTCACCTCATAATCCTTGATCAGCTCAAGCCATCTTCGCTGTCTCAGATTCAAATCCTTCTGAGTGAATATATACTTCAAACTCTTATGGTCTGTAAACACCTGACATGTCTCACCATACATGTAGTGACGCCATGTCTCAAGAGCATGAACTATAGCAGCTAACTCCAGATCATGAGTAGGGTAGTTCTCTTCGTTCTTCTTAAGCTGTCTAGATGCATATGCCACAACCTTGCCTTCTTGCATCAACACACAGCCTAAACCTCTCTTGGAAGCATCACAAAACACTATATAACCTTTATCTGCCTCTGGCAAAACCAACACTGGCGCTGTGGTCAACTTCCTCTTCAAGATCTGAAAACTCTTCTCACAGTTATCAGACCAAACAAACGGTGCATTCTTCCTCGTCAAGGGTGATGCTAGCACACTGAAGTTCTGTATAAACCTTCTGTAATAGCCTGCTAAACCTAAGAAACTTCTAATCTCAGTCGGAGTCTTAGGCTGTTCCCACTGAAGTACAGAATCAACTTTCTTAGGGTCAACGCTAACTCCATCTCTCGAGATAACATGTCCAAGAAATGCTACCTCGGCCAACCAGAACTCACACTTGCTAAACTTAGCATACAGCTAATGTTACCTCAACAACTGCAACGTTACTCTCAGGTGTTGCTCATGCTGTACATCATCTCTGGAGTAGATCAAAATATCATCTATAAAAACTACAATAAACTGATCTAAGAACGGTTTGAAGATCCGATTCATCATATCCATAAAGGCTGCTGGGGCATTGGTCAGCCCAAACGACATGACCAGAAACTCATAATGCCCATACCTAGTTCTGAAAGCTGTTTTGGGAATATCAGAAGCCTTTATTCTGAGCTGATGATATCCAGATCTCAGGTCTATCTTAGAGAAGATTGTCGCTCCACGCAACTGATCAAACAGATCATCTATTCTCAGCAAAGGGTACTTGTTCTTAATAGTGATCTTGTTCAGTTGCCTATAATCTATGCAAAGACGCATAGTACCATCCTTCTTCTTAACAAACAGCACTGGAGCACCCCACTGTGAAGAACTGGGTCTGATGAAACTCTTATCCAGCAACTCCTGCAGCTGCACCTTGAGTTCCTTCAACTCTGCAGGTGCCATTCTATAAGCTGGCAGTGCCACTGGATGACTACCTGGATATACCTGAATCTCAAAATCAATGTCTCTGACAGGAGGTAAGCCTGGCAACTCTTCTGGAAAAACATCAGAAAACTCACTAACTACCGGCACATCATAAACACTGGCGGTTCTCTTCTCTGCTCTAGTGTCAACCACATGAGCAAGGAACACTTCACATCCTTTCTGTAGCATCTTATCAGCTACTACAGCTGATACAATGCACATAGGTAGAACTTTCCTGTCTCCAGTAAAGACACAAGAAAATTCACCTTGTTGAAAGGTAGCTTCCTTCTTCCAACAGTCGAGTTGCACTCGATACATCTCAAGACAATCCATACCCAAGATGACTTGAAAAGTATTTACATCCAGGGGTATGAGATTAGCAACAAAGGTGTAACCTCCAAAAGATAATGAACATCCGGGACAGAATCAGATAAAACTGTTGGTCCACCTAGTGGAACCCTCAACACTAACTCATCTACCAACTCTTGAGTTAACAAATTAAGTTCACCAACTAAAGAACGTCGTATGAAAGAGTGAGTATGTTAAGACCCACTTTCCGATTAACTAGTAAATACCTCGAATTACGTGAAACACCTCAATTAGTGTTGAGTATCAAATTAAATATCATGGATAATCAAAATAAGTTAATATGTGAATCAATAGTTGAGTTTGAATCACCTAAGGCGACTAATGATATTAATATTGATTAACTAGTTAATTAGGTTGAGTTGAATACCCAATGTTGCAATTAAGTGATTTGACCTGATGTGATAAGCTAGTTAACTTGATTTTATGCCCTGGGATGATAGAGAATCTCGTGCTTGAGAGTTTGCAAGAAAAATCACCCAAAACCGACTTACGAGCTAAAAGATATGGGCATTTGTGTGATCAGGGACCTAATTGCAATTACCGAAAACGATTGGGCAATTTGCTTTCCAGCCCCTCCGCGAAACCGACCCTTCTCTTCTTCTTCTTCGCCCGATAGAACAGTGAACGGCACTTAGTGCCGACAGAGCAAGGGAGAAAGGGAGAGCAGGGCGATTGAGAGGCGATTTTGGCGCCTTGAGCTGCAACCAGCAGCGCCACCCTCTCCTCCTTCTTCTTCCTCCGCCCTCCTTCTTCCTCTACTCTTTCCTTCTCCTCTGCTCCACCCTAGCAGCAGGGCCGGCCAGCAGTTGCACGGCTCTGGCCAGGAGCTCGTTCGGGCGTGAAGAACGACATGAAATTGACACCCTCAAGCTCGGTTTGAAGCTCCGATCGCGAATCTACAACCACCTAGCTTCAATTCAGCCCGTAGCCGAGATTTCCGGTTGTGCGTGAAGCTGCTGTTGCAGCAGGTCCGTAAACTGGAAAAGACCAGAGATAGAAGACGATCCGAAATCGTCTAGAATCCGGCCTTAGACGCAATTCCGGACGAACCCGGACAATTCGAAATGCGGTGAGTAGGATTTCACCTTTTTATCAGTAATAAACTCATGTCCGTTTTAGTTTTAGGTCTGTACACTGTTCGGTCGAATTGCGTATGATTCGGCCGAGTTCCTTAATTAGATTTGACGATCAGTGCTTTGATCGGCCGAATTGGACATGATTCGGCCGAGTTTCCCATTATAGGTTTTCGACCAGGGTTTGGATCGGCCGAGTTGCGGGTGGATCGGCCGAGTTACCAGCCGATCGGCCGAGTTCCCAGTTTGGTCGGCCGAGTTCCAGAGGAGTGAGTAGTAGTTCATTTAGAAATCAATATTTAACTCAAATTAATTGTTTTATTGCTTCTATATGAATTGATATAACTCCTAAACAGTATAGTTCATACAATAGAATATGTTAGATTCATTAGAATTGAACTACGTGATATGCTTAATGAAAATGATGGAAGTTTCTGTATTATAGTTGCAATGCATGTACTGATTTCAATTATAATTGTTTAGCATTGAAATTGGATAAACGATTCTGAATCATATTTAATTATGATAAATGTATATATGTGCTTTTGTGATGTTTGGATTGTGCAAAATGCATGAAATGTGATATTCCTATTTAAATGTTTATTTGTTTAATCAAGTATAGACTTAGATGCCCTAACACCGTAGAACCCCTAACATGTGTCTGCGATTTAGGGGTAAAACTCGTGTTGCAACATTATCCGTGCGATGTCATGGAGACACGAGGATGGTAAGGTAGTGTCCAACAATAACGCGTGCTTGTGTCACGGTGGCACTAGAGGAAAGTGGGGGTTATTGCAACATTATCCGTGCGTGTGTCATGGAGATAACCCCGTGAGACTCTCTGCCTGTGTGCTCAGGTTTGCAGAGTCTGGAGCACACGTGGTTGTGCAGCACACGTGGTTGTGCAGTGAGGCCGTGGAGCCTGGGGTCCTGTAGCAGAGCAGGGCTGAAGTCAGACTTAGCATTTCCCGGGTGTGTCGCTAAGTCTTGTACGGTGGGGCCGTAGCATGAACTTGTTACGGATCTTTATATGCTGAGTACACGGCATATATTTAGGGCATAATAATAAAATGAATAATTAATCAAGTAGGTTCACAGTAAATTTATATAACTGTTCATTTATCTGAATTACCTATTGATGCTTGGAAATGTGATTGTATTCTGTAAACCTGATGTGTTATTAGAATTGCCTTGCTTAGTTCTGCATTTATGTTTAATTTCAATTTATAAACCTGATGAGTTGTTTAGTGATAGCTAAGTGAAATGCTATTCACTGAGCGAGTAGGCTCATACCTCTACTCAAAACATTTTCAGGTTATCTTCAGCAGCAGGAAATCAGAAGGATCGCTTTATCTTTACGCCTAGTCAATAGAAGGTTCGTAGATAGTAGTTAGAGGTCTCTTAGTCCTTTCCCCTCGATCTGTGGGACAAGGTGTGTGTGAGAGAGAGAACGAATGTGTATAAGATGTAAATTAACTGTTATGCTTTATTTATGTCAAACAATGTATTATGATGTAGACTCTGTTCATAATGCTAGTCAATTTAATAGAAATGCTTCCGCAATCTGCTTAGTTTCATTTTACAGCATTAATTAGATTTTTCCTGTTAATCTCTTTAAAAGGTAAAAAAAAAAAAGTGAAAAGTGGTTGGCTTATGAGTAAATCCCATCCTGTCGCGTCCTAATCTCGTAGTTTGTGGTTAATGCGAGATTGGGGCGTGACAATTTTGGTATCAGAGCGTTGGTTTGAGTACGTAGTTACTCAAGGTCAGGGGACGATAAGAGACCAATAGGATTAAGGTTTAGGTGTCTTTCTTCTATCGGTAAATTTCTAACAGGAAGTGTTCTGTTATACTATTGCAGATAGTAGGAAGAGGATGTGGTCACGAGAATCAAGTAATGAGCCGTTAAGAATCATTAAGGTCAAAGATAAGGTTACAAGTAAGGCGAATAACGAATGATGTGTTTTAGCTCTGGAAGAACTGAGTGTTTAGATACCCTGGCCAGGTGTCTGAATACTTAGATCGACCAGTATCAAGCTACTCTGTCTGTTCTTCTCTGGATGCCCTGGCCAGGTATGCAGAGGAAGGATAGGCTAGAGAGAAAACCCTAGAAATCTTAGGGTTAAGAAATAAGGAAATAATGTAGGAATAAGAGGTTAAATAAAGGATGTGATATAACTCTTACTTGATTTTGCTTATTTGATATAAAGATCACTAGAAATGTTTTATATGCATGAAATGAAATTTGCAGTTTGTAAAGTAAACATGATCCTTTTATATTGTTGTGTCATGTAGTGAATTGTTAAGTGTTTGTTTTCTTAGTACTAAAGTAGACCCAAATTTATGATTAAATGAGTTTGCTTTGAGTGAATGTTCATTTCACATGTTTAAGATTAATAGGGGTTGATTAATCCCGAGTAGCTCTTGGCTTCAGGACTACAGGTTCGGCCTGGTCCGGCTGGCAGGATGCGTTACTGGGATTTAATGACTCCTATTAACAAGTAAATTAAGAATAGAAGTTTAAATGTTCTTTTGTCTTGAGAATTAGGGTTTGAGGAGCATAGACCCTAATAGGCCCAAATTATGATTTAAATGACATATGCATACAAAATTTGATAAATAGGATGTCTCACTAAATGATTTTAGTATTTTATGCGTAATTCTTATTTGGTTAAAATTGGGATATGAATTGGATATATAAATAAACAACATTGGAAAATATCAAAATGTTTGAATAATATTCTGACTTGTTAATCGGCCGAGTTTCAAACTCGACCGATCACATTTTCTGAATAATATAGCAGTGTGGTAATTGAATTTTATCTTTTTATTGGTATATCCAATTGATCTCAAATTTTAACTATGTTTGAAAATCACAAATTTTAGACACTCTATTAATTTGGTGTAATTTTTGGATGACTTTTGATCTCTACAGTAAGGTGTCGGTCGAGTTGCAACTCGACCGAATCTGCTGCAGACTGCTATATAGCAGTGCACGGTTCGATTTTTAATTAATTATTGGTAACTTGAAATGACCTGAAATTTTTACTGTAGGTTTAAAACTTTATTAGGCACAACATATAAAATTTTCAAAATTTTTGGAGTTTCTGTTTACAGTTTAATAAACGAATTACAGAAACTATTATAAAACTGAATTTTCAGCTAAATGTAATTAAAGTTGAGTGTTGGGTTAATATGTTATTGACTCAAGCAACTCAATTTGATCTATATGATCGACCACACACATACAATGATGTTATGTTGCTAATATGGGCCAAAACCCTAGGATGATTAGGGTTGAAGTAGTTTAAGGGATATCATTAGTGATGAAACCTTGAATATTTATATCTCTGTAAATAAGATCTTGAGAATTGTTCTATGAAATGTAAACCGGATTTGATGGTGACCTAGGGTTTTGAAGTAAGATAACCTGATCGGTACATGAACAACATGAGATGATTTAGAGGAATGAGTAAGACATAAACCTAAAATGTAACTATAAGAAGGTAGCATAGAAATCAGAGTATTACCCGACATATGATCTAAAGATAGTTGATGTAGCTTATGTTTTAAAGATATGGTGTCACTATCTTTATGATGTGACAATAGATTATCACCCTGGTAAAGAGAATGTGGTGAATGATGTTTCTAGCAGAAAGTCAAGTTCAACAACCAATGCATTCTCTAGGACAGGTTTCAATAGAGACCTGTTAGTAGAAATGTGGGAGTTGAACCTAGACTTAGGGGTATTAGCACAAAGTGATTTGATCGTATAAATGTAAGTTAAGCCTACATCTTACAATCAGATCAAGGAACTACTAAGGGGTGATAGTGAGTTAAACCAAACCATGCATGACATGTTGTGTGAATCGCGAGATTAAGTAAAATTCTTTTAAGGAGAAAAGCCTGAAAGAAAAGATTCTTATAAAATTTTATATATTGATGTATGCTATACTTTCAGGAAACACTAAGATGTATATGAAACTCAAATAGCTGAAACGGATGGTCAGATGTGCAGAAGGATGTAGCAAAGTACGTGGTTAAAAAGTAGTGTGTACCAGTAGGATAAGGCTGAACCCTAGAGATCTATAGCTACCTTGTAATCTTTTTCTATGCTGGAATGAGAGTGGGAATTTATCACAATGGATTTTTGTGGTAAGATTACCCAGGACACCTAGAGGTTGTGATCTGATATGAGTGATTGTGGATAGACTAATTTAGTCTGCTCACTTTCTTCATATTAAGTTGATCTGTGTTGTCTCGAGACTTGACTAAGATATATGGATGAAATAATTAAGTTGCCTGGTAATCCAGTTTCAATCATATCATATTGAGTTTAGAAATGCACCACTGATAATGGTACGGTTTGAGTATGAACCCAGAAAGCACAGATTTGGTAAAACATTAGATGTATGATTTCAAGTTAGCAAGACAGTATTAAAAATATGTAAATAAACCTAAATGCATGCTTCCTGTTATGTTAATGTGTGTGACCTGACTTTTTACATGAATTGGTACTTTTCATGGAAATATCATTAGAAATTCTCAAGTACTATTAAATACTTATGTGATGATACATAAATAACTCTTAATTGAGTTATGTAGTGCATAAACCAGGAATTTGGTTAATATGCACGTTCTTCGAGAAAATTTAAGTAATTGAAAAATAGTACAGATGGTTTGTTATATGTGAAGTAAATGACTTCTATTGATGTAATAAGATATTCAATTACATGAATCCGATATGTATGTGCCAAAATTGATTGAGTTTGGAATATTTATGAATTTTTAATCTGTCTGCATGCCTGATATAAAGATTACTCAGTAATTACAATGATTTTGAATATACTGCTTTGCCAGTTCCAGAATGATACTGTATTGTGATTTGAGTTGCAATCGAACAGATGAGATAATGGAAACCCTAAGAGTAGGGTGTTGCCATGTGATCAATAAATGAGAAAACCCTAAGAGTAGGGTGTTGGCAGGTGATGAATGAACAATGCAAATGAAACCCTAAGGATAGGGTGTGCGATGAATCAAGTATTTTAATACCAATTCTCAGTATGATATGTAGTGATGCTTAATAGTTAAATTGCATGATTTAATTTTAGTACCAAACTGACATGCATTCTGTTTATTTAAGAATTTTAGTTTGTCTGCATGAATAGCATGATAATTTCTCAGTAGTTATCATAAAATGAGATACTGCTATAACAGTTCTGGAAAGACAATGTTTTGTGGGTTGGTCTGGGATCAGATCAGATGTGTTCTAGGTTAAGGGACTTATACAGATGGTTGATCAGAGGATCAAGAAACTCACAAATTATGAGATGTCATTAGTGATAATTTTGTGGAAAAATCTTAACCTAGAGGAAGCTACGTAGGAGTACAAGTCAGAGATAAGTAACACGTTTCCTTCCTCTTTTAGGAATTTCGGGGACGAAATTCTTTTAAGGGGAAAAGGTTGTTAAGACCCACTTTCCGATTAACTAGTAAATACCTCGAATTACGTGAAACACCTCAATTGGTGTTGAGTATCAAATTAAATATCATGGATAATCAAAATAAGTTAATATGTGAATCAATAGTTGAGTTTGAATCACCTAAGGCGACTAATGATATTAATATTGATTAACTAGTTAATTAGGTTGAGTTGAATACCCAATGTTGCAATTAAGTGATTTGACCTGATGTGATAAGCTAGTTAACTTGATTTTATGCCCTGGGATGATAGAGAATCTCGTGCTTGAGAGTTTGCAAGAAAAATCACCCAAAACCGACTTACGAGCTAAAAGATATGGGCATTTGTGTGATCAGGGACCTAATTGCAATTACCGAAAACGATTGGGCAATTTGCTTTCCAGCCCCTCCGCGAAACCGACCCTTCTCTTCTTCTTCTTCGCCCGATAGAACAGTGAACGGCACTTAGTGCCGACAGAGCAAGGGAGAAAGGGAGAGCAGGGCGATTGAGAGGCGATTTTGGCGCCTTGAGCTGCAACCAGCAGCGCCACCCTCTCCTCCTTCTTCTTCCTCCGCCCTCCTTCTTCCTCTACTCTTTCCTTCTCCTCTGCTCCACCCTAGCAGCAGGGCCGGCCAGCAGTTGCACGGCTCTGGCCAGGAGCTCGTTCGGGCGTGAAGAACGACATGAAATTGACACCCTCAAGCTCGGTTTGAAGCTTCGATCGCGAATCTACAACCACCTAGCTTCAATTCAGCCCGTAGCCGAGATTTCCGGTTGTGCGTGAAGCTGCTGTTGCAGCAGGTCCGTAAACTGGAAAAGACCAGAGATAGAAGACGATCCGAAATCGTCTAGAATCCGGCCTTAGACGCAATTCCGGACGAACCCGGACAATTCGAAATGCGGTGAGTAGGATTTCACCTTTTTATCAGTAATAAACTCATGTCCGTTTTAGTTTTAGGTCTGTACACTGTTCGGTCGAATTGCGTATGATTCGGCCGAGTTCCTTAATTAGATTTGACGATCAGTGCTTTGATCGGCCGAATTGGACATGATTCGGCCGAGTTTCCCATTATAGGTTTTCGACCAGGGTTTGGATCGGCCGAGTTGCGGGTGGATCGGCCGAGTTACCAGCCGATCGGCCGAGTTCCCAGTTTGGTCGGCCGAGTTCCAGAGGAGTGAGTAGTAGTTCATTTAGAAATCAATATTTAACTCAAATTAATTGTTTTATTGCTTCTATATGAATTGATATAACTCCTAAACAGTATAGTTCATACAATAGAATATGTTAGATTCATTAGAATTGAACTACGTGATATGCTTAACGAAAATGATGGAAGTTTCTGTATTATAGTTGCAATGCATGTACTGATTTCAATTATAATTGTTTAGCATTGAAATTGGATAAACGATTCTGAATCATATTTAATTATGATAAATGTATATATGTGCTTTTGTGATGTTTGGATTGTGCAAAATGCATGAAATGTGATATTCCTGTTTAAATGTTTATTTGTTTAATCAAGTATAGACTTAGATGCCCTAACACCGTAGAACCCCTAACATGTGTCTGCGATTTAGGGGTAAAACTCGTGTTGCAACATTATCCGTGCGATGTCATGGAGACACGAGGATGGTAAGGTAGTGTCCAACAATAACGTGTGCTTGTGTCACGGTGGCACTAGAGGAAAGTGGGGGTTATTGCAACATTATCCGTGCGTGTGTCATGGAGATAACCCCGTGAGACTCTCTGCCTGTGTGCTCAGGTTTGCAGAGTCTAGAGCACACGTGGTTGTGCAGCACACGTGGTTGTGCAGTGAGGCCGTGGAGCCTGGGGTCCTGTAGCAGAGCAGGGCTGAAGTCAGACTTAGCATTTCCCGGGTGTGTCGCTAAGTCTTGTACGGTGGGGCCGTAGCATGAACTTGTTACGGATCTTTATATGCTGAGTACACGACATATATTTAGGGCATAATAATAAAATGAATAATTAATCAAGTAGGTTCACAGTAAATTTATATAACTGTTCATTTATCTGAATTACCTATTGATGCTTGGAAATGTGATTGTATTCTGTAAACCTGATGTGTTATTAGAATTGCCTTGCTTAGTTCTGCATTTATGTTTAATTTCAATTTATAAACCTGATGAGTTGTTTAGTGATAGCTAAGTGAAATGCTATTCACTGAGCGAGTAGGCTCATACCTCTACTCAAAACATTTTCAGGTTATCTTCAGCAGCAGGAAATCAGAAGGATCGCTTTATCTTTACGCCTAGTCAATAGAAGGTTCGTAGATAGTAGTTAGAGGTCTCTTAGTCCTTTCCCCTCGATCTGTGGGACAAGGTGTGTGTGAGAGAGAGAAAGAATGTGTATAAGATGTAAATTAACTGTTATGCTTTATTTATGTCAAACAATGTATTATGATGTAGACTCTGTTCATAATGCTAGTCAATTTAATAGAAATGATTCCGCAATCTGCTTAGTTTCATTTTACAGCATTAATTAGATTTTTCCTGTTAATCTCTTTAAAAGGTAAAAAAAAAAGTGAAAAGTGGTTGGCTTATGAGTAAATCCCATCCTGTCGCGTCCTAATCTCGTAGTTTGTGGTTAATGCGAGATTGGGGCGTGACAGAGTAGCACCCAGATCTATCAAAACTAAAACTAGTATACTATTAAACAAAAGCATCTCTCCTATAACAACTTGTGAAGAGATTATACCTTCCTGAGGTGTCAAAGAGAAGAAACGTACTGAAGTTCTCCCTCTATCACGCTGTCCGTGCTGACCACCTCTGCCACTGGGCACTCCACCACCTCTGGAACCATAAGCCACAGAAGAACTCAGAACATCATGGTACTGAGGCTGGAAACCTTGTGATGCTGCTTGCCGAAGCTGAGGACATTCCCTTATGAAGTGTCCTACTTGTCCGTAGACAAAACAACCTTGAGAACCTGTACCCCAACACTGACCAGTATGTGATCTTCCACAGTTGTCACATGGCGGCATCTCTTGTCTCTGGGGACCTGTCACTGATATTGATGACCCAGAAGACTGTCCACTAGACGCACTGCCCCATCTCCCTGGGCTGTATCTCCCTCTGTTTCTAGAAGAAGTAACATCCTCAGATCTTTGTCTACTGATATAGCTAAAGCCACGCCCGAGTTTAGAAAAGAAACCTCTACCTCTACTTCTATATCCACTACTGTAGTGTCCTCTACTAAAATCTGCAGATCTCTTCTTAGACTCAGGCACCTTGTAAGCATTCACAGATTCCTCAACCTGTCTAGCAGCCTCAACAAACTCACCAAAGTTCTCTCTATTCCTCCTACTAGTAGCAGAAACAGTATGCCGAATTTCTGACCTCAGCCCTTCTTGAAACCTTCTGCATCTTTCTATGTTGTCGGGAACAAGCTGTGGACAGAAGTTCGCTAACCGGGTGAAAAGTGCTTCGTACTCAGTAACTGACATGTTCCCCTGCTTAATATTCTCCAGCTGTCTTGTTTTCTCATTAATGAAAGTAGGTGGATAATATTTAAGATGGAACTCTTCAGAGAAATCCTGCCAAGTAAGCTCTGAACCTCTCCTTTTATCCTCCACACCGTGCCACCACAACTCTACATCGCCTGTCAAAAGATAAACTGCGTGATTAATCTTTTTCTCTTCTGGAAGCTCCATCAGGCAAAAGACCTTCTCTATCTGTCTCAACCAATCATCAACCTCAGCGGGATCTGTAGTGCCACTAAACTCTGTGCCACCAAGCTTCTTCACAAGCTTATAAGATCGCATCAAATCCTTACTGCTGGTAGAAGTAGAAGCTCGCCTATCAGCCTTATACCTCTCTCTGGTCTCCAGAAACATCCTGTACATACGGGATGCTTCATCCACGTGGTCACCACCACCTGGACCCAAGTACAGTGGATCCGGACCAACATGGCTCTCGCCCTGATCATCATGACCGTGACCTCTTTCTGCCATCTGCAATAATATAACAGAATATTTCCTGTTAGAAAACTACAGATAGAAGAAAGACTCCTAAACCTTAATCCTATTGGTCTCTTATCGTCCCCTGACCTGGACTCTGAGTAACTATGTAATCAACCTATGCTCTGATACCAAATCTGTCACACCCCGATCTCGCACTAACCACTAATCACGAGATTAGGGCGCGATGGAGGGATTATCACATAAACAAATCACTGAGAACTTTTTCTTTTTAAAACCTGGTAATGATATCCGGATTATTGCTGTAAACTAAAACATAATAAACTATTACGGAAGCATTTTAATTAAACTGGCTAGAGAACATAAACAGCGTTTACAACATGTAACATTGTTTAACAGAAAGTAAAACATAACAGTTAATTTACATCTTTTACACATTCGCCATACATACTCTCTCTGACCCACACCATGTCCCAAGGACCGAGGGGAAAGGACTAAGAGACCTCTAATTATACTAGCTACATATATACCTTCTACAGACTAAGCGTTAGGATGAAAGGATCCTTCAGATTCCTGATGCTGTTGTTGACCTGAAAATGTTTGAGTAGAGGAGTGAGCCTACTCGCTCAGTGAATAGCATTTCATTTAGCTATCACTAAACAACTCATCAGATATATAAAATTGAAATAAAACATAAGTGTAGTACTAAGCAGGGCAGTTCTAATGACATAACAGAATTTACAGATATTAATCACATTTTTATACAACAACAGATATCTTAAACAAATAAACAGTTATTGAGAATTAACACAGAAGGTCTAAACTCTTAACATATTAAATTTACTGTGATCTTATATGATTACATATTTATATTATTATGACCTAATCATATGCAGTGTACTCTACATACAAAGATCTGTAGCGAACTACGATCTCACCGTACAAGACTTAGCGACACACCCGGGAAATGCTAAGTCTAACTTCTCGTCTTGGTCTGCTACAGGACCCACAGGCTCTCTGGCCTCCTCTGCACTCACCATGAGTGCTCTGGACTCCTCCTCTAACCTGAGCACACAGGCGCAGGGAGTCAACACTGGGTTACCACCATAATTACTCAACCAGTTGGTGTTGGATAACCCTTTACTTTATTTATTATTTTTCCCCAGTGCCACTGAAATTACTCAATCAGTTGATGTTGGACACTGTCTATCAACCCTCGTGCCACCAGAATTACTCAACCGGTTGATGTTGGACACGAGTTTCACCCCTAAGGTGCAGACCTCTCAAAGGGGTTCTACGGTGTTAGGGCACCTAAGTCTATCATCATTATTTAAGTAGTAAAATATAAATTGTCATAACTCAATCTTAATTGCACACTGAGTATATTTAAGAACACTTCTATCTCATTCAACTTTATACATAATTCCACATCATTCTAAACTTGTCATAACAACATACATTCATTTAGAGCTCAACATATTCACAGTAGTATCAGTACAGACAACATTCACTATTTTCTTCAGTTACACTAAGTAATTTAGGCTCTATAGAATTAAACACATTTCTTTAATCTCATTTATACTGTTTAGAAGTTACTCTAATTATACCGAAGCAATATACACAATGAAATCGAGTTCGATGGTGATAAATGAATGAAATACTACTCACCCACTTCGATGTGTTCGTATACACCAAAAAACGTCCACAACCACGCCTAATCCTGCCCTTTACAGCAGCGTGCACACCGTGCACCTGGGCTGTACGCCGTGCACCTTCAGTGCACTTCTGTCCTGATTTTCTGCAACTTTGCACCCCGTTCAAACTGTGCAGAAACGGAAAATGCCGAGGAAGAAGGTGGACTCGGGGTCGATTTTCAAATCGTCTTCTTTGGTATTATTTCTTCACTGTTCCTGTTCACGGAACAGGAACTTCACGCTCCAAATCAGAAACCGTCGCTTGATGCTAGTATAGGCTGAATTGATGGTGGTTTGTGGTTTAATCCTCCTAGCCGAGATCCAAATCTTAGATTAGGAGCTTTGGCCGCCCCAAATCTACCTCCTCCCAGCTAGGCACGGCCGCTGGCCTCAAGCTACAGCTTGCCGCAACCAAGCTGCTGTGCGGCAGCTTGCTAAGAAGGCAGGAAGAGTGGGAAGAGTAGGTGGTGGGAGAAGAAGAAAGGTGGAAAGAAGAAGAGAAGAAGAAGAGAAGAAGGAACCTGGAACAATTCTGGAAAACGGAGATCGCCTTCTGCGATCGTCCCTGCGGGCTGCACTCCTGTTCGCCGCCTCCAACCAAAAGAAATGTAAACGGATAACTAACAGGGACAAATAACCAAAGGTTATAAAGAAAAGTTTTGGAAATTTTGCAATTTCAACCCTGGAATCGGAAAAGATCATAACTATTGACTCGAAAGTCCAAATCAGGTGATTTCTTTTGCATATTTTCAAGAATGAGGCCCAATACAAACCCAAGGCATGAAAACAAGCTAATTACATTGTTTTACTGATTCAACATTCCAATTGCATCCAATTATTACTTTACTCAAATTAATCATCTTAATTATGCACTAATTGATCTTATGTGCTTAATTCAACTAAATCAAGTTAATGATGCACTAACCATCACATGAGCATATAAGTTGGCTCAAATCATAATACTTACCAATAAGCTTTGAAACAGGTCATAACACTATAGGTCTATATACCTCATTTTGTACAAGTCTCAATGGAATTCTTATTCTCCCACTACACATAGTGAGAGGTGATTTTTCATGTTGCTCATATATAAGATTTGCATGTCTTTTATTGTTTTAATAACTAAAAGAGTCTAGATAAACATCAACATAGTCTAGAAATGGATTTCTCATATATGTTCTCTAGATGACAATGCTATGGATATTGGTTGTTTGAGTTTATCAATTGTAATCCTTTAGGTATTTACGTTATAATCATTCATCTTTAGATCCTTCATATAAAGATAACAAGACATATGGGGCATTGCCATACATGACCACATCTTTGAAATAGAACCATTAACAACTCTTTATTTATAATCATCCTTGTCCATACAAGATGAATAAAGTAATATGTTTCTATTATTGGCAGAATGAAATAGTAGTTCATCTAGGTCTATTACATGCCAAATGGGCTAAGATAAATTTTAAATGTAGAATGAAGCTGTAGAAACTCTTGCTCCACATAGTTCATCCTTATCCTTTCATAAATGCTGTACTTCTTATTAGATCATGCACATCAATGTATGTCAGATCTACATCCGATATCACATATCCAAGATGAAGAAGTAATCAAATTTATATTATAACATTTATACATGAAGTAGAGGTTTCTATCCCCTCCTTCTTCTTTAATTCCTCCAGGTAGAGACGGTAAGTCCTCCCTTATTTACTCCTTCCTTTGCCTTGAGTGCTGAAGACTTGGGCTTCTAGCCATCTTCCAAACTCTTCTTAGCTTTGCCTTTGCCTTTAAACTTTCTCTTTGGTTGGTGATCATCATCACATACTTGGGCTTGTCTTTATTCATTTGTGCCTCATCTGTTCTCAACATGCCAAGTAATTCTTCCAACGACTTGTCAAAGTCATTCATATTGTAGTTCATGATAAACTGACTGTATAACTCTAGCAGAGACTGTATAATCACAGCAGTGGCCAACTCTTGACCGAAGGGGAATCCCAATCTAGAAAGGTTATTCACATACCCAATGAGCTTGAGTACATGGGGACCTACTGGATCTCCTTCTACCATGTTACATTTGAACAATGACTTAGAGACATGAAATCTCTCCTATCTTTCCTAATCATAGAACATGTTCTTAAGATGTGTGACCATCTCAATAAAATCCATGTTCTCATGCTTTCTCTGCAACTCGTAGTTCATGGAGCACAATATTAGGCATTTGACATCAACAACATCTTTGTTGTTCTTCTTGTAACAATCCATGTCAGCCTTAGGTGCATTGGGAAGATGTTCATCTTGCTATGATTCCTTCAGGACATAGAGCTTGTGCTCCTATGTGATAACAACTCTCAACATCTCGAACCAATTATGAAAGTCATTCCCATTCAACATGTCCTTCTCAAGGACTGATTGCATAAATTTTGTTGTTGTTGTGTGTTTCCAAATGATTCTACAAGGGAAATTTGCAATTTTATCAAAAACCCATTTTTGATTTGATTTGATTTGTAGAATATTTGAAAATTTCAATTGGGCCTTTAATTAATGATCGCTGTCATTATTTTGTTCAAATTGATAACCCTATATTATCAATTCATAAGATTGCAACACACAAACTTCTAATGAGCCATGATCCAAAATAATTCAATTATTACATGGACAACACCAGTGTCCATAATTAACCAGTAAGGTAGACAACATTTTCTAGTACATCTTATGAAACTCTTAGATAGATGATATGATCTTTTCCATAATCATATGCATGCCCCTATCTGCTTAATCTCATTAAGGATACTCAGTTAAGGCCGACCCAAAAGCCAATACGATAATAATGCACCCCGCTTGTCAGGCCCACATTATTACCATCACACTTTCACAAGATAGATGAAGCACCACCCTTGGGGTGCCCATGCTTAGTTGATCAATCTTTTCATGTGTGTCACTAGTCGAAACCATCTTAGACTTAATATGTTTGATTGAGGGATTTTTATATATATAATATACATCACCCAATCAACACATATATAGTAGATACCTATACGTGTTATATCCCACAAAGTAAACATGCAATATAAAAAATTAGTGATGGTTGTCACCATAATATTGTAATTCCTTGGATCCATAAGGAATTAGTACCACCTAGGTCTATATCTCATGCAAGAACCTATTGTTGGCGTAGATCTACGCTTGCCAATCTGGGTTGATTGGTTCAACCCTTTAACTAGTCAACTCACCTCTTGGTTGGTCGGTTGGTAGTATGAAATGATCGTCTGGCCTCTAATCCAACTGATGTATGGAAGCCTCTAAATGGTTGGTTGGGGCACCAGACAATTAGTCCATCTCTTGAGGTCTGCCCTCCTCGATCCTCCATCTGGTCAGCTCATCTCGTGAATCAGTCAACTCTCCTGTCACCGATCATATTCTTTATCATAATAAGAAAAGAAATTATCCTATTGCTATTATACTTATTACATGGTAATGAGAAACCCTGAGTTACACTCGAGGGGAGCAATGGTAAGGAAGGATAATAATTTTACATTGGGAAGAAGAAGGTAGAGGCTTGATATGAAAATTGAGATGTAGTAGGAACAAAACAAACCATTCCACACACAAATATTTGGGTAATTGGTCATAACCATGCTACATATCCCCCATCAAAACTCACTTTTAGGGTGACACATGTAAATTGCGTATATATCATATATATATTAATTAGGATCTTATGTGGTGTTTAATCAGATATGCAAATTAATAAGTTTAAGTATTCACATTGTATGTAATAAATAAATGATGAAAATAAAAATATGATCATATCGATTATTCCAAAACATAATATGCTGACGTGGCTCTGATACCACTTAGGGAAATATGGTGACAGAACATGCAACATGAACACAAATTTAACTAACATTGTCCCCTTAACCAATGAATCACGTCAACAACTATGTAATGTGAAGGATGGTTTACAAAGTCATACTTGGTCCTGGTTCAAGTCCAACGACTATTCCCTTATTGTAATATGTATCTTTCTTCAAGTCACACTCGAACAAAACCTACATCGACATCCTGATTGATCACCACAGATAGCGGGTTGACGTTTTCCTCTTAGCAGGAAAAGCTCCATGCCTCTAGAGTAGTACACATGGACCATCAGGAACTCTTGTCATTCTAGAAGAACGAACAACGAGTTTCCCCTTCATGTTGCATACTAGTCATCATCTTGCTATCCCATAATTTTTCCCCCTTTATATCCCTCCCTTTACTGGGTAGGACTTGCTCGGGTTCTCTCAGTTACCACAACCAGAGAAGAAAAAAATTTGTTAGAGGAAATTAAGTTATTGTGTGAGAAGCCCCCAGTACCCCTCTATTTATAGGAGAGCCATGATCTGAGTTCCCAGTCTGAGTGACAGTGGAAGGGACCCAAATTTCATGAATTTTTGCAATTTACGAGTGGTGAAACAGTCGGTTCACAGGTGAACTGATTGATTGACATGTGAGCCGATTAGTTCAACCCTTGAACCAGTCATTTCATCATGTTTATTAATGCTATTGTATTGACAATTAATATTTGATTTAATGCTCAACATGACATCAACACAAATCCTTGAATCAATTGAATTGATCTACTAAATTCTCGGTTCACAAACTGAAATGGTTGGTTCATGGACCTGAGCTGATCGATTCACTTCATGAACCAGTTGGTTCACTGTCTAGAATTTCCAAAGTTGGTTTAATTGAAAAAAAAATGAGTCATCAAGGAGGCTTCCTCTCCCTGACCCCTCGTTGACCTATGGAGGCCCGACACAAGAGGAGTAAAGTAAACCAAGTGTGAAACCCATTAGTTCTGGCGCAAACCACGTCATACATAAATCCCAATTTTATTTGTTCCTGTGAGGATTTGAACCTGAGACCTCTGCCTACATTCACAGTCTGATCATTAGTGAGATACATCCTTACAAGCAAAGTTGGTTCAATTGACCTGACATATTACAGTCGGTTCAACATTTGAACCAGTCGGTTCACTTGTCTAGTCAACCAATTTTCAACCAATGTTGTTTAAATTGAATACCTAACTCCTTAGTAATCAACTTTAAATCATATTCATGAATGACCTCCTATTCCAAGTGCATCCTATATGTGTGAGCCTATAGGTTCCACATTACATTAGAAATGAATGCCTATAACTCATTTACGACATCAAAAGAAAAGAGCGGTGCCTAGTCACACGTTGTTGCTACAAAGTAAATGGAAATTTGGAGAACAACTTCAACCTACAATATATGATAGGTGTTACATTGATTGTATAATTTGTTTATCTTTGATATCTAGATTGAACTCAAGGAATGGAATAGTCATCCTTCCAATGTTCAATCTATGTTCCTTGAACCAGAGCAGACTATCTGAGATATATGTGACCTCGATATCATATATTGATCCACATGTACATGCACATGATTTTCTCAATATCGCTTATCAAGTAGCCATGATATCAAACTCATGTAGGAGGGAAAAATCCCATCTACATCACTCACAATCATCCCCATGTGTCACAGTGCATCCGATCATCACCTTTATGGCAACCCTTATTCAAGATTATGATGGATGATGTTAAAATACACCAAACGACATGTGATGAGTGTAATGATTTTAGGTTTAGGAACCATGATCACCACCTACACTATGAGAGATGACTATGAGGGCCAATTATGGTTTCCATGTGTCACTCTCAAGGTGGGTATGTCTGATACACTCTTCTCTAACAAGTATCTACATGCTTAGTTTGATATCACATATCATGACTGATGGGATTCTGTCATCAACCAACCAACAACTAGTCTTATCTGCTATTGCTGTCTATCATCCTTCCACAATAACATCTGACTAGGTACATAATAAGAATTGTGTATACTCTTGACATCCATATTATCTAATCGTTCAGGTAACACACCTAAAGACATATGTGATTCAGTAATGTCATTCCTTAGACATTCATTATGTTTCCTCATTATCTCATAACTAAGTAAAATAGAATAAATAAGAAGATTTCATTCATCATTAATCAAATCCTTTACATAATATGCCATCACAATCATCATATGATTGGCTCTCTGGGCATATATACCAACAATGACCATATTTACATTCTTAAAACTGATCTTCAAGAAATGCTTACTGTAGAAGGATATATGACCATAAGCATGATGGTGGCTCATCAATTTCTCCTCGAGGACAATCTTTGTAGACGCTTACAATTTATGATATGGTCTTTTCGGTGACATAATAGACAAAAAGGATTATGAAGAGGAAGTAAGACTGATTGAGAAACTAAATTAGTACATACCGTGATTTATCTTCCAACTTGTGTTACATGATGTTGAATGAACATTGTTATCTATAAATATGAGAGCTAAGATTTCCATGTTATAAATAAGCTCCATCTATCTATTTGACCTTCAGAAACATAAGGATACCACCATGTCTTACAACATGACCGAGTAGAAAGAGGAGAAATTGGCAAAAGGAATATTTGAGCTGATAAAGCAAAATGGAAAAGATTATCTAGTAGAATATAAAAACTTCGACAAATACCATTTTGTCATACAAGCCCATAGGATATTAAACTGTAAAATGACTACAATTTCCACATTCTATTTTGGGTGCAAGACCTAGATCACCTAGAAAAATAGGTTGGATATTTCCAAGATGACAACTATCATTATCTATGAGGCATATATGTTGTTCAAATTCTACCCTCGCACTGGGCATTTGAGAAATCATGAAATGAAAATCACTAAAACCTCACAAATTTACATTTCATATAAGCTTTTGACATTGTGGGATAGTGAAATGACCTCAAAATTTGTGAGTTTTGTATCTAATATAAGAAAATAATTATAGAATTAAATTTGAGTAGTGGATTAAATAATATGAAAGTGATTGATAAATTATGAACTATAAAACTATAATGATTTATAAAATCAATCAAATAAAGTATTTTTGAATAAATATGTTAACACAAGACTTCAATTGAGATTGTGGTGTTTAAGCCTTAGACTTGTAAATAAGAATATGATGCACTTGGATTCGTTGGAGGGACTAGATTTGACCCATGGTCTATGTAATCCAATTTTAAGCCCTTCTGGACTATTATTTAGTTTATATCTATATCCTAGAGATATAGTTTTAGATTTAAGTAATATGTGCATATAACAAATACTAATCATAAATTTATTGAAGTATATAGTAAATATTAAAGCATGGAAGAGAATCCATAAGATTCTAAGTGGTATTGTGATCCAAGTAATTATTTAAATAATTAATTGGTATTTTCTTGGAAGCCAAGTTTGGAGTACCTAGTGTATTAGTTTGGATCTAATATCTTGCATAAAAGAGTTTAAAACCAAATAGAAGAATTTCCCAAAGTTTGGGCTGAAAAGGAGTTAGAATGAGTAACAGATAATTACTTTCCTATATCGATGTTCTATCAACAAGGAAAAAATTGAAAAAAAAATAGAGAGAGGGAGCCTTAAAATGATGAATACAATATCTACAGAGTCTGGCAATTTTTGCTAGTTTTTTATTGATCATGTAGTTCTTCCAAACAAATTTGCAGTAAGAGTCCTTTATCAATTTATCCATACATATAGTTTTTTGTGTACATTTTGGCTACTGATTGCTCAAATATTAGAAAATTGCCTTTTTAAATCCTTCCAATTGAAACTATATATTACCCCCTTTAAATTATGCAAATGCATTTCAAATAGAATCTTATGATTTTTTAACTATTTAAGGGAGTGTTATTATCTGTGTTTGACTTCTCTTGACAACTTTGATCAACTTTGTGATGCAGGGGGCATTTCATCAGTTTTCATAGAAAGGGTCTGCAAGAGTAGGTGTTGCATTGATTATGTTTCCATCTTTATCTTGTAAAATAATTCTTCTAGAATTGTGCCACTTAGCACATTGAAGAAATTCTTGATGATGTGTACTTTTTTTGAATGCTCCATGAAACTCCTCCTTTGTCATTACATGATTTTCATTTAGATAGAGTGTGATGAAGTGGAATTTTTAGATTAAAATACTCAATGTACTTCTACGCTCATAGTTCTCAATTATCTTTTGTTCGATCACATGTAACTTGAAATCTAATTTGTGATTGATGAAATCTCAATTTGATATTCAACTGTATAATGTTGAGTGAATTGGTTAACTTTGTTAATGCATTTGGATTGTTGAGACCCCTCAACATCCTCATCTTGATCCCAATTTTTTTGAATATGAGGGCAAATTTTTTGAATAGTTGATGAAAATTCCACCTTAATTGGAGTTCAGGTTTGCAACATATGAATTTTACAAGTTATACACAGAAAGCTACTTATAGTTTCCTTTTCCTACCCTATTTACCACATTGGCAATCCCACTTATTTTCTTTCAACCAATCACGAGCCTTGGATCCTTTGGCCATGAATCACACCCTAGATCTCTCCCCCATGCTTTATCTTCTTCCAAGCGGCTACTGCCACTACTGGCACAATGACCTTTAGGGCTTTCTGCCCTAGCTCACCTCGATAAAGACAAGGGCCAGTCTCGAGTTTGCGACTTCATGTTGGGCTTTCTGGCATGATCACAAGCCTTGGCTCCCCCTCGTTTTCCCTATGGACCTCATCTACAATGATCCATATAACAAGAGATGCTACTACATTTGCATGGGTATGCGAGGTGAAGATCCAAAACCATTGTTGCTGACCTCACCAATTGTGAAACATGTGACTCAGTCTGATTCACTGGAGATCATGGTTAGTAGCACTCTCTCCCCTCCTCTCTCTCACTCATGGGTAGTGTGGGTCTCCTAAGGAGTTAGATCATGCATGCCCATTGTGGATGTTGATGAACAAACAACATTTTTGCAAAACCATGTATTTCACTCGTCTCTCTCAAATATTGATAAAAATACTCCATCATCAAAAAATCACAATAAATGCATCATTAATAAAAAATAGGCATGTTTTATACCATTTTGAGTAAAATATGAAATTTTCATTAAATATATCTCCAAGACCTAGATCTACTTGGAACTTTATTGATATTCTTAAAATACTCACTTTTGATCATTTGGGGAATGCTAAATGTACTGTAATGCTAATCATTATCAATAATGATTGAAAACTCTCTTGCATCTATAAATTAGTAACATTTGATGCTTCTTGAACCAAATTTCGACCATGACTGTCTTTGAGTACCTAATATGATCTTCTATACCATTAAATGTGATTATTATGTGCTTTTAAAAAGGGATCTTTAGTATTATGCAAACAAAAATCTTTGGATAACTTTAACCTACTTTGCAACTATAGATATGTAGCCTTTGACATATAATGAAGTGAAATTCTACTTTGTTCTTTCTTGAATGTTAATGATGATTATGTAACACTAAATCTGACAAAATATGCATATGCTTGATCTACGATCATATGCAAATATTTATGTAATGATAATTCCTACTATATCTCTGACACCAAAATAGTAACTTTTTGATACTTATAACATCAAATTCAATGTGATAAACTTTGCACTCTTAATGACTATATTGTATGAAAATTGAATCAAATATATCATTTATGATTAAGTCACTAATCTTAGTCAAATCGTTAAAAATATCTTACTCAAATCTTATGATTTCTTTATTAAGATCATGGAACACTAATCTTGAAATCCCTGATCTAATTTTGATTCACCCTAATTTAAGGATGATTGATGATGTATAATGTAAGTTGATGATGAACTTACATGCTCTACTTTTTGATGCTAGAAATAAATATTATGAGAAACGATACTTAGATTGAGTGAAACATTCAAACCTATAAAAATGATTATATGACCATAATCTTGATGATTTAATCAAATTATACCTTGGTTATATGTGTGGATCACTATGTTCATTGTTTTTTCATGATCTACCCATCATCATAATCATCATCTAAGCCTTAATCCCAACCACTTTGGGGTCAACTACATCGATCCTTCTTTTCCAACCAATTCTGGTATGGGCCATACTCTAATTAAGATGTAAAGATTTAAAATCTCTCTTTATAAGATCTTCCCAAGTTAATATAAGTCTGCCTCTACTTCTTTTAATTTTGCTTGACTCAATAACCTTGCTTCTAATAGGTGTGAACTTGTCAGTCTATGGTGCACATGTCTGTACCATCTTAGACGCCCTCCACATAACTTTTCCTTGATGCTCACCACCCCCACTTTGTTTCTGATATAGTCATTCCTCAAACATATTTTCTTGTCTTTGCACAAATCCATCTCATCATACACATTTCATCTACATCTGTATTGTCGAGACAACATTTCTTTACTTCCCAACATTCTCTCCCATACAACATGGCTAATCGTATAGTTGTTCTATAAAACTTGTTTTTTAGTCTGAGAGGGATCTCCTAGTCACATACTACTCTAGTTGCACTCCTCCACTTCAACCATCCTACTATTATCCTATGAGACCTCACCCTCCTTTTCAATAAAAGAACCCAAGTAACAAAATTTATCAAACATTTGTACATCCATTACATCCAACTTGAATCCACCATTCACAATTCTAGATTGGATAAAATTTCAATGCATATATTCAATTTTGCTTCTATTGGTCATAAATCCTTCATATTCTAATGCAATTCTCCATATTTCAATATTATCATTCAATATTTCTTTTCTTTCATCGATCAACACAATGTCATTAGCAAATAACATACACCAAGGGATATTATCTTGAACATGCTTTATTGACTTATTCATAACAAGAAAAAAAAAGGTATGGGCTGAATGTCAATCCTTGATGTACCCCAACAATGATAGGAAACAATTTTGTCTCTCCTCCAAGAGTCCTAACACTTTTAGTTGCGTCTTTAATCAGGTCAATGTAATGGATAGGCACACCCTTTTTATGCAAAACCCTCCATAACACTTCTCTGGGCACTCAATCATAGGCCTTTTCTAGATCAATATACACCATATGTGAAGTTCTCTTTTATTTTCTCTTTACTTATCCATAAGCCTCCTTATAAAAAAATAGCATATGTTGTTGATCTTCCTAGCATAAAATCAAACTAGTTATCTAATATACGTATTATTGATCTAGCCTTTGCTCAATAGTGCTCTCCCAAAGCTTCATAGTGTGAATCATCCGCTGGATACCTCTATAGTTTGTGCAACTCTAAACATCTCCTTCATTCTTGTAGATCTGGACTACAATACTATTCATCCATTCATCCAACATCTTCTTTGTCTTCATAATCTTATTAAAGAAATTTGTTAACCACATAGCTCCTTCACCCCCATAATCTTCTGTACATCAATGGGAATACTATTTGGACCACATAACTTATTCATTTTCATTTTATTTCAAAGAATTCTTGACCTTAGATAGTGAAACTCATCCTGTGTAAGTAATATCCCTTGCATTTATGCCACTTGAGTTTCTTACCTTATTCCCCTTATCTCCATTTAAAATCTTATGAAAGTAGTTTCTCCATTGGTTATTTATATCATCATCCTTCACCAATACTCTGTCATCTTTATTATTGGTGGAATCTACTTGACTCAAGTATCTTCCTTTCCTTTCTCTTATGCAAGCCATTTAATAATTATTCTTTTCCCCTTCTCTAGTGTCCAAGTCGTTATATATCTCATCAAAATATCTAGACCGTGCCTCTTGAAATGCTTTTTTAACATCTTTCTTTACTGGTTTATATCTCTGAAAAGTTGCATCTAGATCCGATCAAGCTCCTATAGATCTCCCAATTGAGTTTAATGGCCTTCTATACTTCATCATTCCACCACCAAGCCTCTTTCTATGGAGGCCCACACCTTTTGGACTCTCCTAAAACCTCTTTCAAATTTTTTGTTATGCAGGAGCTCATACTTTTCCACACAATTAACATTACTCTCCAAGTTCCAATTTTGCTCATTGATAAGTTTATCATAAAATGTCAATTTCTTTTATCATTTAAGATTCCACCACTTGACCCTTCTATCTTGGCTTATGTTATGATGACCTTTTTTGATCTTCATGTTCACATCCAAAACCATCGACCTATATTGGGTGGTGAGTTATTCATCAGGGATCACTTTACAATCCTTGCATACCTTTTGATCTATCTGTCTTGTAAGGAAGTAATCAATTTGGCTACAATTCTGCCCACTCTTGAAAGTAATAATACAAGGATCTCTTTTCATGAGATGTGTATTTTCCAAGATCATATCATAATCAACTGCAAAATCTTTAATACTCTCTCCTTCTCCATTTCTACTGCCATATACAAAACCTTCATGCACTCTCTCATATCCAACATAAAGTATGTTTTTTCTTGATATACTCAAGCTCATCAATCTAGTTTACTTGTTTCAAGGTATACTTTTCCTCTTATTAACTTAATTATAATATTGACGCTTATAAAGTCCCTATGCTTATATATATGTACACACACAAATATATATATATATATATAAATATATAAATATATAAATATATAAATATATAAATATAATATATATACATACATTATATATATATATATATATATATATATATATATATATATATATATATATATATATATATAACTTACGTGTACCAACCATTAAAAAAGCACATGTGGAGTATGTTACTAAAATCCAACCATATGGATTGATCCAACACTATATATAACAGATGTGTTTAAATAATCATAGACATATTTCATATAGATTATGAAATATAATAATATTTCATTCAACAGTTTCTGCAATTTCTACAACTTACCATTGATTTAAAAATACATATTTACTTTCGTTGATTGATCTATGAATATCAGATTGTGGTGATTTTTTTTACACATCTTGTCTAAGGGGTATACTTTACATCCACAAGGATGGATCATCCCGTAAAATTTTAAAATCATTATAAATAAAGATGTGTACATATACACTACATGTACTTGGGTACACATTTCTTTTAGCCGCACAAACATACACATATAAATATACATATATATACATATATATACATATATATATGTATATATGTGTATATATATACAAATATATATACATATATATATACACATATACATATACATATATATACATATATATATATATATATATATATATATATATATATATATATATATATATATATATATATATATATATATATATACACACACATATTGTCACAACCTCCCTTCTAATAATAACACAACCATAATGGAAGCATTTGCACATAATGGAGATCATGACAAATTGTGAAATGATATCATTGACCAAGCGAAATCCATAGAATAAAAGGAAAATCCACCAGGGTTCCTTATTACAAACCATAAAAAAAGACTCTAAGTCTAACATAAAAGAGTTCAAAGAATGAAACTCCAACATAACATAATTATAAGGAAAGACATCTCTCTAGAATGGCACCCCACCAAGTAGGATTCACGAACTATCCTTGAGCTTGAGCTGACGTCCCTGAAGTCTACTTCTTCTCCTCCTCGTCTGTGGACATCTTGTCCCCAGCCCATGCAAGGCAACGTAAAACTATGTGAGTGGCACTGAGCAGTTATATAAGAAAATAGCTTATAATTGAAATAACATGAGGAATAACTTGGAACATAAATACATAACATAATTAACATGATTGCATGAGAACATGATTAACTTAACATGATTTCATAATAAGATGGTTTTTACTTGAGTTGATGTAGTCTCTCTCCTGATTTGCACCCACAGTGCTCATAAGGCCATTTAAGGCTCACATAAGGCCAATCAAGGCTCACATAATGCTGCAACAGAGCTCATAAGGCCAATTAAGGCTCACATAACATGATTGAGAGAACTATATCAACATAACATGAATTATTATACTTGAACATAGTTATCATGATTTCTTGATCAATTAACATGGTAGTGATTTGTAGTGTTCCAAAAGAAAGCATATTCACCAAACCAGTAGAAAACATAAATTCATAGTATTTGCATGGTTTTCATAAGCATAAATTGAATAATAGCATAGTTGCACTTTATTGAGTAATCATAACCATTAAACAAATAATGTAAACCAATAACCCTAGAATTATGCTCAGTGTGCATGATCCACTCACTTCATCCTGAGGAGGTATACAAATAGTAGATGAAGTCCTGATCAACCCTAATATCCTGTGAAAAACATAATTATGAATTAATTACATTTTCTTAGCATAGGTGTATGATTCTCTAATTAAATTTGGAATTAGGTCGGGACTCTAGGTCTAAAACTAGGACCATGTGATAGATCTCGAAAAACTAATCAAAAATCATATATGTATCGTCCCCATATGATCTCTAGATTATTTTCTATGAATTTTTAAAGATCAGATATATTCTGACCAATCAGAGGCGAGGAAAATCATTTAAGACATTTCTTAGAAAATCCAAAAATCAAGGTTCAAAATACGAATTTACCCTCACATTATAAATCTGAGATAGGAGGTGTGAAGGGGCATATGAGTCAAAACATGTTAGGGACAACTCTCATTCGTATTGATATTGGAAGTCACCAAAATGTCGAAAGTACCCCAGCTATGTGTGACACATTAAGTCAGACCGTGCGGGTACATAGGTCAAAACCATGCAGACTCCTTCTTGCCTTGGCCACGGCTCTAAACACTGGAACTGGAACTTCAACCTACTAATCAGAAGAAATCGAGATCCACAGCTTCGATCTAAAGCAAGCGAAGACTAGAAAAACTACGCCTTGGGTTCGTTGTGAAATCCCGGTCTCAGTGACCTGTTGAAGAGGCCAAATGGTGGCCAAGAGCTCAAGAACAGGGTCCCGCCATGGCTGACCAACATGGGTAGAATCAAAAGTAATGAGAACAGAGGGATTTCTCTGAGACGGTGCATCCAATGAGTTCCTGAGGGCCATCCGAAGTCAATGGCGCAATAAAACTGTCTGTCGACTCCCAAAACTATAAGCACAACAGTGGTGTCTAGGAAAAGCAGAGCATAGGAGCTCGAGAATCCTATTTGATGATAGAGCATGAAGTTAGGAAAACCAAAGGTAGACGAAGATCCAGTTTGACATAGGTACAAATCTTGGGGTGATAGTCGTGGCCGGAGCATGACCGTCTAGCCTGACCAGTTATCGGAGAGTGAGTTTCCCAGGCCTGAAATTGGATTTTGTGAGTACAACACTGGGGTGAATCACAATGTATAAGGGCATCAGGAATAGATAGAAAAGGGTATGGGAATGCTTACTTGAGGCGGAATTGGACTGGGATGGCAGGAGGCTCACGCCCGAGCTCACCGGCGATGGGGAAGAAGACTTGGCCGACGACGTTTCCTTACGTGGCTTCGGCCAAAATTGGAGGCGGAGTAAGCTTACTCGATAGCTGTCCTTGCTTTCTGGGTAGTTAGATCTTAGTCCGATGAACCTAGTTGGCCTGGGGATGGTGGCGCCGTGGACTGGAGGGAGAGGGTTTTTTGGGCATTTTTGCTACGAGCAGAGCTAGGGTTCAAGTGGGGGCTCTTTAAACTCAGAATAGCCTCCTGAAATCATTGGCGTTGAGATAGCAAGGAACTGATGAGGAGAGAGAGGGATATCGCGGGCTGAGGATCGGGGTTCTGTGCTCCCCTCTCGTGCGGGTACTGTGGGAGGTAGGGGATGAAGGCCCTGACCTCCGATCCCCATCCAACGACTCACAAAAAGCCCGGTTAACTTAAGCTGCGCGTGACGCACAATTATCCCGAATTTTGGAACAAAATTAGGATTATCTTCTGTGGATTATTATATGATTAATCATAAATCATCATTATATCCTACTCTCTTCCTAATATATATTGGAACATCTATGATTATCCAAATCCAACCAAACTTTATAGGTAGGCTAAAATGACCTTGAGGAATTCAATTATCAAATTATATTTCGTATTTGAGTTAGGGAAAATATGTGTTTTGCATTATTAGCTACTTAAGGTAATTAACACATTAATAGCTATTGAAAAGGAATTGTATTGCCAACATTTGATGGAAATTATAAAATTCAATTACCTACTCACATATAAAATAATGGGATACATTTTACATGTATGTGGGCCAAAACTATCATTCAATTCACAAATAGTCACCATTGCATAATTAGGGTTAGGTTTTTGTGCATTATACATTACATTGATGTGACAATGATTCAATTCGAGGTCCACCTAGCATATTTAACTCAATTTGTAATACGAATTAAGTGTGGTCTCGACTTAAATCAACATATAAAAAAATGGATTCATTCAAATTAGGGTTTCACCTTTAGTAAATAACAAGAATTTTTGGGAATGAATTTTGAGGGTCGTTACAACCTACCCACCTTATAGAAATTCCGTCCCTAAAATTTTCATGTCATAATGAGGTACTACCCACCTTAGGGTTTCACATATATGTACCCTAACTTATTGTCTGATCATAACATTTCATAAGCCAACACTAAGCATAATCATGATATGGTATTAACATGGATAACCTTTGCATTATATCTAACATGACTGGTAAAACTTAATGAGTGCATGAGTTTCTAATTTAATCTGAAAACTAAACCTTACCTTCATCATCCACCATAGTAAAAACCCTAGATTTCCTTTTCTCTGGGGGACCTGGGTTAGGGTTCTGACCTGCTCCTTTCTTTGCAGGTAACCTAGGGCATTTGTCCTTGAAGTGCCCTTCTCCTCCACAGTAGAAGCAAACACCTAAGCCCAATCTGCACGGTCCTTCATGGGATTTGCCACACTTGGGGCATGCATCCCTCGCTGGGGGATCCTCAGGGGCCTTGCGCTTCTTGTGGTCATTGTGGTGTCAGTCCCGATTGTTGTGGTCATGATGGTGACGATGTCCATTGTGGGAGTTCTTCTTCCAAGTCCTCCCTGGGTGATCCTTGAGCTCAAGTGCCGCATCTAGATCTTCCTGCATCGTCGTGTGGCCTCGTCTAGAAAGTGAGTAGTTGAGATCATCATTGAGACCTCGAATGAACTGCTTGGCTCGCTTTAGCTCAGTCATCTCGGTCCCGTACTTCTGGAGAATGTGAAACTTCATTGCGTACTGGGTGACAGTCATGTCGCCACACTGTCGCAGGTGAAGGAACTCTAACTCCTTCTTATCCATCATCACTTTTGACACATAGTGGCCCTTGAAAGCTTCTACAAACTCCTCCTATGTGAGTAGCTCTTCATTTGGGTCTCTGACGTCACGAAAGTTCTCCCACCAAATGCGAGCTGGTCCTTTAAGCATGTGAGTCCCGAACCTGATGCAAGACTCTTCAGAACAGTCCAAGTCATGGAAGCAGTGCTCCAGGTTACGGATCCATGCCTCAGCCTTGGCCACAACATCCAACTCTTCTTCTCCCGTGAACGTCTCAGGTTTCACCTTGAGGAAGTCTATTAAGGTGACTTCATTCCTCCTCTGATGACGACCTCCCATTGCATCAGATAAAGCTCTGACCAACATATTGTATGAGAGGGGAGGGTCTTCTCCATGTGGGTTCTCCTCGTGCTCAAAGTCATGATCACTCTCTCCACCAGAATGAGGGGGTGACTTGTCATGCTCATGGCGATGCTTAGGGACCATCTGGAATAGGAAATGAGACTTAGATAAGAACATAGAGTGACACATAAGATCCTACTACGGTGGTCATTCTAGGATTGCTCTGATACCATTTTGTCACAACCTCCCTTCTAATAATAACACAACCATAGCGGAAGCATGTTCACATAATGGAGATCATGACAAATTGTGAAATGATATCCTTGACCAAGCGAAATCCATAGAATAAAAGGAAAATCCACCAGGGTTCCTTATTACAAACCACAAACAAAAGACTCTAAGTCTAACATAAAAGAGTTCAAAGAATGAAACTCCAACATAACATAATTATAAGGAAAGACATCTATCTAGAATGGCACCCCACCAAGTAGGATTCAAGAACTATCCTTGAGCTTGAGCTAACGTCCCTGAAGTCTACTTTTTCTCCTCCTCGTCTACGGACATCTCGTCCCCAGCCCATGCAAGGCAACGTAAAACTATGTGAGTGGCACTGAGAAATTATATAAGAAAATAGCTTATAATTGAAATAACATGAGGAATAACTTGGAACATAAATACATAACATAATTAACATGATTGCATGAGAACATGATTAACTTAACATGATTTCATAATAAGATGGTTTTTACTTGAGTTGATGTAGTCTCTCTCCTGATTTGCACCCACAGTGCTCATAAGGCCATTTAAGGCTCACATAAGGCCAATCAAGGCTCACATAATGCTCCCACAGAGCTCATAAGGCCAATTAAGGCTCACATAAGGCCAATTAAGGCTCACATAACATGATTGAGAGAACTATATCAACATAACATGAATTATTATACTTGAACATAGTTATCATGATTTCTTGATCAATTAACATGGCAGTGATTTGTAGTGTTCCAAAAGAAAGCATATTCATCAAACCAGTAGAAAACATAAATTCATAGTATTTGCATGGTTTTCATAAGCATAAATTGAATAATAGCATAGTTGCACTTTATTGAGTAATCATAACCATTAAACAAATAATGTAAACCCATAACCCTAGAATTATGCTCAGTGTGCATGATCCACTCACCTGATCCTGAGGAGGTATACAAATAGTAGATGAAATCCTGATTAATCCTAATATTCTGTGAAAAATATAATTATGAATTAATTACATTTTCTTAGCATAGGTGTATGATTCTCTAATTAAATTTGGAATTAGGTCGGGACTTTAGGTCAAAAACTAGGACCATGTGATATATCTCAAAAAATTGATCAAAAATCATATATGTATCGTCCCCATATGATCTCTAGATTATTTTCTATGAATTTGTAAAGATCAGATATATTCTGACCAATCAGAGGCGAGGAAAATCATTTAAGACATTTCTTAGAAAATCCAAAAATCAAGGTTCAAAATATGACTTTACCCTCGCATTATAAATCTGAGACAGGAGGTGTGACGGGGCATATGAGTCAAAACATGTTAGGGACAACTCTCATTCGTATTGATATTGGAAGTCACCAAAATTTCGAAAGTACCCCAGCAATGTGTGACACATGAAGTCAGACCGTGCAGGTACATAGGTCAAAACCATGCCAGGCTCCTTCTTTCCTGGGCAACGGCTCTGAACACTGGAGATGGAACTTCAACCTACTAATCAGAAGAAATCGAGGTCCACAGCTTCTATCTAAAGCAAGCGAAGACTAGAAAAACTACGCCTTGGGTTCGTTGTGAAATCTCGAACTCAGTGACCTGTTGAAGAGGCCAAATGGTGGCCAAGAGCTCAAGAACAGGCTCCCGCCATGGCCGACCAACAGGGGTAGAATCAAAAGTAACGAGAATAGAGAGATTTCTGTGAGACGGTGCATCCAATGAGTTCATGAGGGCCAGACGAAGTCAATGGCACAACAAAACTGTCCGCCGAATCCCAAAACTGTAAGCACAACAGTGGTGTCTAGGAAAAGCAGAGCATAGGAGCTGGAGAATCCTATTTGATGATAGAGAATGAAGTCAGGAAAACCAAAGGTAGACGAAGATCCGATTTGACATAGGTACAAATCTTGGGATGATAGTCATGGCCGGAGCATGACCGTCTAGCCTGGGCAGTGATCGTAGGGCGAGTTTCCCAGGCCTGAAATTGGATTTTATGGGTACAACACTGGGGTGAATCGCGATGTATAAGGGCATCATGAATAGATAGAAAAGGGTATGGGAATGCTTACTTGAGGCAGAATTGGACTGGGATGGCAGGAGGCTCACACTCGAGCTCATCGGCGATGGGGAAGAAGACTTGGCCGATGGCATTTCCTCACGTGGCTTCGGCCAAAATTGGAGGCGGAGTAAGCTTACTCGATAGCTATCCTTGATTTCTGGGTAGTTAGATCTCAGTCCGATGAACCTAGTTGTCCTGGGGATGGCGGCGCCGTGGACTGGAGGGAGAGGGTTTTTTGGGCATTTTCGCTACGAGCAGAGCTAGGGTTTGAGTGGGGGCTCTTTAAACTCGGAATAACCGCCCGAAATCATTGGCGTTGAGATAACAAGGAACTACTGAGGAGAGAGAGGGATATCACAAGATGAGGATTGGGGTTCCGTTCTCCCCTCTCACACGAGTACTGCGGGAGGTAGGGGATGAAGGCCCTGACCTCCGATCCCCATCCAACGGCTAACAAAAATCTCGGTTCACTTAAGCTGCGCGTGACGCACAATTATCCCGAATTTTGGAACAAAATTAGGATTATCTTCTGTGGATTATTGTACGATTAATCATAAATCATCATTATATCCTACTCTCTTCCTAATATATATTGGAACATCTATGATTATCCAAATCCAACCAAACTTTATAGGTAGGCTAAAACGACCTTGAGGAATTCAATTATCAAATTAAATTTCGTATTTGAGTTAGGGAAAATATGTGTTTTGCATTATTAGCTACTTAAAGTAATTAACACATTAATAGCTATTGAAAAGGAATTGTATTGCCAAAATTTGTTGGAAATTATAAAATTCAATTACCTACTCACATATAAAATAATGGGATACATTTTACATGTATGTGGGCCAAAACTATCATTCAATTCACAACTAGTCACCATTGCATAATTAGGGTTAGGTTTTTGTGCATTATACATTACATTGATGTGACAATGATTCAATTCGAGGTCCACCTAGCATATTTAACTCAATTTGTAATACGAATCAAGTGTGGTCTCGACTTAAATCAACATATAAAAAAATGGATTCATTCAAAGTAGGGTTTTACCTTTATTAAATAACAAGAATTTTTGGGATTGAATTTTGAGGGTCGTTACAACCTACCCACCTTATAGAAATTTCATCACTAAAATTTTCATGTCATAATGAGGTACTACCCACCTTAGGGTTTCACATATATGTACCCTAACTTATTGTCTGATCATAACATTTCATAAGCCAACACTAAGCATAATCATGATATGGTATTAACATGGATAACCTTTGCATTATATCTAACATGACTGGTAAAACTTAATGAGTGCATGAGTTTCTAATTTAATCTGAAAACTAAACCTTACCTTCATCATCCACCATAGTAAAAACCCTAGATTTCCTTTTCTCTAGGGGACCTGGGTTAGGGTTCTGATCTGCTCCTTTCTTTGCAGCTAACCTAGGGCATTTGTCCTTGAAGTGCCCTTCTCCTCCACAGTAGAAGCAAACACCTAAGCCCAATCTGCACGGTCCTACATGGGATTTGCCACACTTGGGGCATGCATCCCTTGCTGGGGGATCCTCAGGGGCCTTGCGTTTCTTGTGGTCATTGTGGTGTTGGTCCCGATTGTTGTGGTCATGATGGTGACGATGTCCATTGTGGGAGTTCTTCTTCCAAGTCCTCCCTGGGTGATCCTCGAGCTCAAGTGTCACATCTAGATCTTCCTGCATCGTCTTGTGGCCTCGTCCAAAAAGTGAGTAGCTGAGATCATCTTTGAGACCTCGAATGAACTTCTTGGCTCACTTTAGCTCAGTCATCTCAGTCCCGTACTTCTGGAGAATGCGAAACTTCATTGCGTACTGGGTGACAGTCATGTCACCACGCTATCGCAGGTGAAGGAACTCTAACTCCTTCTTATCCATCATCGCTTCTGACACATAGTGGCCCTTGAAAGCTTCTACAAACTCCTCCCGTGTGAGTAACTCTTCATTTGGGTCTCTGGCGTCACGAAAGTTCTCCCACCAAATGCGAGCTGGTCCTCTAAGCATGTGAGTCCCGAACCTCACGTGGGACTCTTCAGAACAGTCCAAGTCATGGAAGCAATGCTCCAGGTTGTGGATCCATGCCTCAGCCTTACCCACAACATCCACCTCTTCTTCTCCCGCGAACGTCTCAGGTTTCACCTCGAGGAAGTCTATTAAGGTGACTTCATTCCTCCTCTGATGACGACCTCCCATTACATCAGATAAAGCTCTGACCAACATATTGTATGAGAGGGGAGGGTCTTCTCCATGTGGGTTCTCCTCGTGCTCAAAGTCATGATCACTCTCTCCACCAGAATGAGGGGGTGACTTTTCATGCTCAGGGCGACGCTTAGGGGCCATCTGGAATAGGAAATGAGACTTAGATAAGCACATAGAGTGATACATAAGATCCTACTATGGTGGCCATTCTAGGATTGCTCTGATACCATTTTGTTACAACCTCCCTTCTAATAATAACACAACCATAGAGGAAGCATTTGCACATAATGGAGATCATGAAAAATTGTGAAATGATATCATTGACCAAGCGAAATCCATAGAATAAAAGGAAAATCCACCAGGGTTCCTTATTACAAACCATAAAAAAAGACTCTAAGTCTAACATAAAAGAGTTCAAAGAATGAAACTCCAACATAACATAATTATAAGGAAAGACATCTATCTAGAATGGCACCCCACCAAGTAGGATTCACGAACTATCCTTGAGCTTGAGCTGACGTCCCTGAAGTCTACTTCTTCTCCTCCTCGTCTGTGGACATCTCGTCCCCAACCCATGCAAGGCAACGTAAAACTATGTGGTGGCACCGAGCAGTTATATAAGAAAATAGCTTATAATTGAAATAACATGAGGAATAACTTGGAACATAAATACATAACATAATTAACATGATTGCATGAGAACATGATTAACTTAACATGATTTCATAATAAGATGGGTTTTACTTGAGTTGATGTAATCTCTCTCCTGATTTGCGCCCACAGTGCTCATAAGGCCATTTAAGGCTCACATAAGGCCAATCAAGGCTCACATAATGCTCCCACAGAGCTCATAAGGACAATTAAGGCTCACATAAGGCCAATTAAGGCTCACATAACATGATTGAGAGAACTATATCAACATCACAAGAATTATTATACTTGAACATAGTTATCATGATTTCTTGATCAATTAACATGGCAGTGATTTGTAGTGTTCCAAAAGAAAGCATATTCATCAAACTAGTAGAAAACATAAATTCATAGTATTTGCATGGTTTTCATAAGCATAAATTGAATAATAGCATAGTTGCACTTTATTGAGTAATCATAACCATTAAACAAATAATGTAAACCCATAACCCTAGAATTATTCTCAGTGTGCATGATCCACTCACCTGATCCTGAGGAGGTATACAAATAGTAGATGAAGTCCTGATCAACCCTAATATCCTGTGAAAAACATAATTATGAATTAATTACATTTTCTTATCATAGGTGTATGATTCTCTAATTAAATTTGGAATTAGGTCGGGACTCTAGGTCTAAAACTAGGACCATGTGATAGATCTCGAAAAATTGATCAAAAATCATATATGGATCGTCCCCATATGATCTCTAGATTATTTTCTATGAATTTGTAAAGATCAGATATATTCTGACCAATCAGAGGCGAGGAAAATCATTTAAGACATTTCTTAGAAAATCCAAAAATCATGGTTCAAAATGTGACTTTTCCCTCACATTATAAATCTGAGACATGAGGTGTGACGGGGCATATGAGTCAAAACATGTTAGGGACAACTCTCATTCGTATTGATATTGGAAGTCACCAAAATGTCGAAAGTACCCCAACTATGTGTGACACATTAAGTCAGACCGTGCGGGTACATAGGTCAAAACCATGCCAAGCTCCTTCTTGCCTTGGCCACGGCTCTGAACACTAGAGCTAGAATTTCAACCTACTAATCAGAAGAAATTGAGATCCACAACTTTGATCTAAAGCAAGCGAAGACTAGAAAAACTACTCCTTGGGTTCGTTGTGAAATCCCGGTCTCAGTGACCTGTTGAAGAGGCCAAATGGTGGCCAAGAGCTCAAGAACAGGCTCCCGCCATGGCCGACCAACAGGGGTAGAATCAAAAGTAATGAGAACAGAGGGATTTCTGCGAGACGGTGCATCCAATGAGTTCCTGAGGGCCAGCCATAGTCAATGGTGCAACAAAACTGTCCGCCGACTCCCAAAACTGTAAGCACAACAGTGGTGTTTAGGAAAAGTAGAGCATAGGAGCTCGAGAATCCTATTTGATGATAGAGCAGGAAGTCAGGAAAACCAAAGGTAGACGAAGATCTGGTTTGACATAGGTACAAATCTTGGGATGATAGTCGTGGTCGGAGCATGACCGTCTAGCCTGGCCAGTGATCGAAGGGCGAGTTTCCCAGGCCTGAAATTGGATTTTATGGGTACAACACTGGGGTGAATCACGATGTATAAGGGCATCACGAATAGATAGAAAAGGGTATGGGAATGCTTACTTGAGGCGGAATTGGACTGGGATGGCAGGAGGCTCACACCCGAGCTCACCGGCGATGGGGAAGAAGACTTGGACGATGGCGTTTCCTCACGTGGCTTCGGCCAAAATTGGAGGCGGAGTAAGCTTACTCGATTGCTATCCTTGCTTTATGGGTAGTTAGATATCAGTCCGATGCACCTAGTTGGCCTAGGGATGGCAGTGCCGTGGACTGGACGGAGAGGGTTTTTTGGGCGTTTTCGCTACGAGCAGAGCTAGGGTTCGAGTGCGGGTTCTTTAAACTCGGAATAACCTCCCAAAATCATTGGCGTTGAGATAACAAGGAACTGCTGAGGAGAGAGAGGGATATCACGGGCTGAGGATCGGGGTTCCGTTCTCCCCTCTCATGCGGGTACTGCGGGAGGTAGGGGATGAAGGCCCTGACCTCCGATCCCCATCCAACGGCTCACAAAAAGCCCGGTTCACTTAAGTTGCGCGTGACACACAATTATCCCGAATTTTGGAAAAAATTAGGATTATCTTCTGTGCATTATTATACGATTAATCATAAATCATCATTATCTCCTACTCTCTTCCTAATATATATTGGAACATCTATGATTATTCAAATCCAACCAAACTTTATAGGTAGGCTAAAACGACCTTGAGGAATTCAATTATCAAATTAGATTTTGTATTTGAGTTAGGGAAAATATGTGTTTTGCATTATTAGCTACTTAAGGTAATTAACACATTAATAGCTTATTGAAAAGGAATTGTATTGCCAACATTTGATGGAAATTATAAAATTCAATTACCTACTCACATATAAAATAATGGGATACATTTTACATGTATGTGGGCCAAAACTATCATTCAATTCACAACTAGTCACCATTGCATAATTAGGGTTAGGTTTTTGTGCATTATACATTACATTGATGTGACAATGATTCAATTCGAGGTCCACCTAGCATATTTAACTCAATTTGTAATACGAATTAAGTGTGGTCTCGACTTAAATCAACATATAAAAAATGGATTCATTCAAATTAGGGTTTCACCTTTATTAAATAACAAGAATTTTTGGGACTGAATTTTGAGGGTTGTTACAACCTACCCACCTTATAGAAATTTCGTCCCTGAAATTTTCATGTCATAATGAGGTACTACCCACCTTAGGGTTTCACATATATGTACCATAACTTATTGTCTTATCATAACATTTCATAAGCCAACACTAAGCATAATCATGATATGGTATTAACATGGATAACCTTTGCATTATATCTAACATGACTGGTAAAACTTAATGAGTGCATGAGTTTCTAATTTAATCTGAAAACTAAACCTTACCTTCATCATCCACCATAGTAAAAACCCTAGCTTTCCTTTTCTATGGGGGACCTGGGTTAGGGTTCTGATATGCTCCTTTCTTTGCAGGTAACCTAGGGCATTTGTCCTTGAAGTGCCCTTCTCCTCCACAGTAGAAGCAAACACCTAAGCCCAATCTGCACGGTCTTGCATGGGATTTGCCACACTTGGGGCATGCATCCCTTGCTGGGGGATCCTCAGGGGCCTTGAGCTTCTTGTGGTCATTGTGGTGTCGGTCCCGATTGTTGTGGTCATGATGGTGACGTTGTCCATTGTGGGAGTTCTTCTTCCAAGTCCTCCCTGGGTGATCCTCGAGCTCAAGTGCCGCATCTAGATCTTCCTGCATCGTCATGTGGCCTCGTCCATAAAGTGAGTAGCTGAGATCATCTTTGAGACCTCGAATGAACTTCTTAGCTCACTTTAGCTCAGTCATATCGGTCTCGTACTTCTGGAGAATGCCAAACTTCATTGCGTACTGGGTGACAGTCATGTCGCCACGCTATCGCAGGTGAAGGAACTCTAACTCCTTCTTATCCATCATTGCTTCTGACACATAGTAGCCCTTGAAAGCTTCTACAAACTCCTCCCATGTGAGTAGCTCTTCATTTGGGTCTCTGGAGTCACGAAAGTTCTCCCACCAAATGCGAGCTGGTCCTCTAAGCATGTGAGTCCCGAACCTGACGTGGGACTCTTCAGAACAGTCCAAGTCATGGAAGTAATGCTCCAGGTTGCGGATCCATGCCTCAGCCTTACCCACAACATCCAACTCTTCTTCTCCTGCGAACGTCTCAGGTTTCACCTTGAGGAAGTCTATTAAGGTGACTTCATTCCTCCTCTGATGACGACCTCCCATTGCATCAGATAAAGCTCTGACCAACATATTGTATGAGAGGGGAGGGTCTTCTCCATGTGGGTTCTCCTCATGCTTAAAGTCATGATCACTCTCTCCACCAGAATGAGGGGGTGACTTGTCATGCTCAGGGCGACACTTAGGGGCCATCTGGAATAGGAAATGAGACTTAGATAAGCACATAGAGTGACACATAAGTTCCTACTACGGTGGCCATTCTAGGATGGCTATGATACCATTTTGTCACAACCTCCCTTCTAATAATAACACAACCATAGCGGAAGCATTTGCACATAATGGAGATCATGACAAATTGTGAAATGATATCATTGACCAAGAAAAATCCATAGAAGAAAAGGAAAATCCACCAGGGTTCCTTATTACAAACCATAAACAAAAGACTCTAAGTCTAACATAAAAGAGTTCAAAGAATGAAACTCCAACATAACATAATTATAAGGAAATACATCTATCTAGAATGGCACCCCACCAAGTAGGATTCACGAACTATCCTTGAGCTTGAGCTGATGTCCCTGAAGTCTACTTCTTCTCCTCCTCGTCTGCGGACATCTCGTCCCCATCCCATGCAAGGCAACGTAAAACTATGTGAGTGGCACTGAGTAGTTATATAAGAAAATAGCTTATAATTGAAATAACATGAGGAATAACTTGGAACATAAATACATAACATAATTAACATGATTGCATGAGAACATGATTAACTTAACATGATTTCATAATAAGATGGTTTTTACTTGAGTTGATGTAGTCTCTCTCCTGATTTGCACCCACAGTGCTCATAAGGCCATTTAAGGCTCACATAAGGCCAATAAAGGCTCACATAATGCTCCCACAGAGCTCATAAGGCCAATTAAGGCTCACAGAAGGCCAATTAAGGCTCACATAACATGATTGAGAGAACTATATCAACATAACATGAATTATTATACTTGAACATAGTTATCAT